>CM033647.1:113905591-115205826 GCA_019512145.1 Engystomops pustulosus
TGACGACCACGCACCCCGCCCTCCTGCCCAGCGAACCCCCCCCCCCCTCGCCCTCCCGGCTGAACAACCACCGGAACACCCGCCCGACGCCACGGCCGGGTGGTTACCCAAACAGCCCCCAAGCATCCTAAAAGCTAAGTATATTCATATGTATTTATCTGTGTGTATATACTATGTATATACTGTGTGTATGCTATGTATATACTATGTATATGCTATGTATATGTGTATATGCTATGTATATGTGTATATACTATGTATATATGTATATATTGTGTATATTTATATACTGTATATATGTATGTACTGTGCATTTTGTGTATGTACTGTGTATATTGTGTATATTTATATACTGTGTATATGTGTATATTGCATATATATGCATATACTGTGTGTATATATGAATATACTGTGTATATATGCATAGATGCAAATGCTCACAGGCATGAACCACTGAGCACTCCGCAAACAGCTCCCTACCTCAAGACCCGCCTCAAGCAAGCATGGGTATGTGAGACAACTTACTTCTTATTTATTTTTTCAAATAATTATCCTTTATAGACACTCCTCCAGAACATATGGGTGCTGAAATGCACACAAAGTGATTTACAGTTTCCACACAACTCTGGATATGAAACAAACAATAAATCACAACTCTGCATGACAAATCTGGTGCATGGTCTGACTCAGCACAGAATGCCCATTCAGTGCACACGCCCAAAAACTGTTGTGTGCAACACCAATGTGACCAGGCACTTCTTAAATAAACTGTGCATATACACTCACCGGCACACTTTATTGGTACACATACTAGCATGTAGTAACCGGGTTGGACCCCGTTTTTTTGCCTCAGAACTGCGCCTCATTCTTCGTGGCATAGATTCAACAAGGTGGCGGAACATTCCTCAGAGATTTTGTCCAATTGACATCACACAGTTGCGCAGATTTGTCGGCTGCACATCCATGATGCGAATCTCCCGTTCAACCAATCCAAAGATGTCTCTATTGGATTGAGATCTGGTGACGTGGAGGCCATTTGAGTACAGTGAACTCATGTCATGTTCAAGAAACCAGTCTGAGATGATTCCAGCTTTAGACTGGCGCATATATAACTGCTGAAAGTAGCCATCAGATGTTGGGTACATTGTGGTCATAAAGGATGGACATGGTCAGCAATAATACTTAGGTAGGCTGTGGCCAGTGGCGTAACTACTGCTACGGCTGCTACGGGGCATAAGGTTCAGGGGCCTGGGATGCACGGACCCTGGTGCATGTGCTTGCAAAGTGGTCCGGGAATGCACTACCGGTGCTTGCAGATCATGTCCACCCGGCCCCTCCCTCTGTGTCCAGCTGACGCCCACCTCGCTCCTGGCACACCCACCTCCTGGATCTCCAGTCCCTAACCCCCCCTCCCCCACGAGCGAACCTGCCGCACCTCCCCCCCCCCCCGACCCCCCTCCCCCCCATACCCTCCCACCCCCTCCGCCGTCAGCACAGGTGAGCAAGGCCTCCTACCCCTACATAGGACTGCACAGTTGACGACCACGCACCCCGCCCTCCGCCCCGAACACCCCCCCCCCTCGCCCTCCCGGCTGAACAACCACCGGAACAACCCGCCCGACGCACGGCCGGGTGTTACCCAACACAGCCCCCAAGCTCCTAAAAGCTAAGTTATTCATCTATGTATTTATCGTGTGTGTATATACTATGTATATACTGTGTGTATGCTATGTATATACTATGTATATCGCTATGTATATTGTATTGATGTGTAATATACATGTATATGTATATACTGTGTATTATGTATATATTGTGTATTTTATATACTGTTATATGAATGTACTGTGCATTTTGTGTATGTACTGTGTATATTGTGTATATTTATATACTGTGTAAGTTATATTGTATAGATATGCATATACTGTGTTATATGAATATACTGTGTATATATGCATAGATCGCAAATGCTGTATTTATTGTATCTATTATTTTTTATAATTATATATATATATTGTGTGTGTTTATGTATGTTTTTTTGTATTGCGTGCATATCGTATGTATGTTATGCTGTATATACTGAATGTGTGCATGTATTCCCCGTTGGTGTGTGTATGTGCTGCAGTATTGTGTATCATAATGTTCTTTTTATACTTCATATATGTGTAGATAGGGTCCAGTGGTATACTGGTATGGTTATTACTGATGAGTTTTTATACACTCTGTATTAGTGTATAAATGTATATGACTGCATAAATGTTTGTGTTACTGTATTATATGGGTGCGACAATACATGTGTAGAACTTTATGTGTATATAAGTATATAAAGGTGTTTATACAATTACTCACATTTATACATTGATACATACACATGTCTGTATAGAGGTACCTTCCCAAGAACATATGAGGGATGTATATCTGGCTGCAAATTCGCTGACGGATATACATCCCTCATAGGCGTCTATAGTGCCTGGCTCGGTACAGTGAGCACAACGATACTCACTGTTCCTAGCTGTGGCCGCAACAGAGATAGAGCAGCTCTATCTATGGCCATAAGAACGACCATAGGCGGCTGTATTCTCTATGGAGATGGAGGGGTGAGCCGTGATCACCTCTCCATTGGCCCCATGTGTGCCTGCCTGGCTATAGCCGGGCGACGCACACGTTATGTATGCAGCCTAATTATGTAGTTTTTTTTTTAAAGGGAAGGGGGGGCCCATGCAAATCTGCTATGGGGCCCAGCCTCCTAGTTATGCCACTCTGTGGCGTTGCAAACGATGCTCAATTGGTACCAAGGCCAAAAGGCCAAGAAAAATATCCCCAACACATGACCCACCAACCCACCACCAGCCGGAACCGTTGATACAAGGCAGGATGGATCCATGCTTTCATGTTGTTGACGCCAAATTCTGACCCTACCATCGAATGTCGCAGCAGAAATCGAGACTCATCAGACCAGGCAACCGTTATTCCAATCTTCTACTGTCAATTTTCATGAGCTTGTGCAAATTGTAGCCTCATTTTCATAGTATCATGTATCATAGTAATAAGGCTGGAAGGAGCCGCAAGTCCATCAAGTCCAACCTTCAAGAATTAAATAAATGTTTTAATCCCATAACCCGTGATATTTTTTCTCTCCAGAAAGTCATCCAGGGCCTCTCTTGAAATGTACATAGATCGGCCATAACAACCTCGCGGCAGAGAGTTCCACAGTCTCACTGCTCTTACAGTAAGAACCTTTGTCTATGGTGATGGTAAATCGCCCTCTCCTCTAGGCGTAGAGGATGCCCCCCTTTCTGTGCACAGGCTTAGTATAAAAGATCTTTGGAGAGATCCTTACTGTCCGTTCAGGTATTTGTACATTGTATGAGGTCTCCCCTCAGTCGTCTTTTTTCTAAACTGAATAATCCCAAATTTTGTAATCTGCGTGTATTCTAATCCCCCCATTCCCCTAATAACCTGGTTGCTCTCCTCGCACCCGTTCCAGCTCTTTATATCCTTTTTATACACGTGCCCAAAACTGTACACAATTTTTCCATGTGTGGTCTGACCATGTTTGTATAGGGCAAAACTATGTCTTTATCATGAGAATCTTTCCTCTCTTGATACATCCCATATTTTATTTGCTTTAAGCACACCGCTGGCTCTGGTCACTAAAATAAGTTTACCATCCACCAATACCCCAAGATCCTTTTCAGCTTCAGTTTTACTAAGTATTTTGACCGTTTAGAACATATTATACTTTTTTTTTCCATGTGCCCAAGTGCATACTTTACTTTATCTTCTACATTAAACCTCATCAAAAACCTTTCTCTGCCCATCCCTCAAGCTTCCACAAATCCCTCGGTAATGACTAAACTATCGACCTCAGTATTTATGTTTTACACAGCTTAGTTCATCTGCAAATTTGAAACTTGACTTGTAAACCCACTACAAGGTCATTAATAAAAATATTAAAAAGTGGCCCCAATACTGACCCCTGTGCACTCCATGGTAACATCAACCCAATCTGAGAATGGCCATTAATGACCACCCTCTGTTTCTATCACTAAGCCATTACTTACCAGATACCAGATTTTCTCCTATTCCCAGCATCTCATTTTAATAACCAACCTTTTATGTGGCCGGTCACAATGCCTTTGAGAAGTCCAGATATACAACATCACACGCCCCCCCATCCATCTGTGAACTTACCTCTCCCTCGTAGAAACCAATCAGATAGTCTACATCTGACGCTGGGTTATAAGGTTGTGCACAGTGAGACCTCCAGGATAGCATCTCTAATAAACCCCCCGTCAAATATTTTCCCCACACAGCAGTTAGACTAGCGGGTCTGTAGTTTCCGGATCGCTATTTGATCCTTTTTTGTTATTGGTACCAACATTTTGCTATGCGCCATCCTGTGGAACATAACCCGTCCTCAGTGAATCTTCAAATATTAAAAATAACGGTCTGTCCTATCACCGTACATAATTCATGCAATCCTCCCCGGGGTGTATGCCATCTGGCCCCGGTGATTTATCTATCTTAGTGGTTGCGAGGCGGCGCCGACCTCTTCCTGTTAAACTGTTGACATTATAAAAAAGAATTAACATTATTCCTCATTGTGTCTTCCACCAGGGGATTTCCTCGTCTCCTTCCACCATGGACCCCCATGTTATTTCTAGGGGAACCCACACTCTCTGTTTTTCCTGTCTTAGCTGAAAGGAGTGGCACCTGGTGTGGTCTTCTTCTGCTGTAACCCTCTGCTGCTCAAAGTTCGCGACGTACTGTTCATTCAGAGATGCTCTTTCGCCTACCTTGGTTGTAACGTGGCGATTTGAGTCCACTGTTGCCTTTCTATCAAGCTCAAACCATCTGCCCATTCTACCTCTGACCTCTGGCATCAACAAGGAATTTCCGCCCAGAACTCTGCTCACTGGATGTTTTTTTCTTTTTCGGACCATTCTCTGTAAACCCTAGAGATGGTTTTACATGAAAATCCCAGTAGATCAGCAGTTTCTGAAATCTCAGACCCACCTTTCTGGCACCACAAGCATGCCACGTTCAAAGGCACTACAAACACCTTTTTCCTTCTTCCCCATACTGATGCTCGGTTTTTAACTGCAGGAGATTGTCTTGACCATGTCTACATGCCAAATGCACTGAGTTTCCCGCCATGTGATTGGCTGATTAGAAATTAAGTGTTAACGAGCAGTTGGACAGGTGTACCTAATAAAGTGGCCGGTGAGTGTATATGTTTAGCACTTTATGTTAATGCTTATGCTGCAGTATTTGCAACAATGATAATGATCTTCTATTATTGAAGTTTTATGGTATGCTTTTTGCACTTTATGGCCTTTTGGTCTCTTATAATAACTTTTTTAAAACTCTTTGCTGACTCTTCCTCTGCAACACTTTAAATATTTAGCTGAAACTCCTAAGGTATAGTACCCAGCCCATAAATTTTCATACTTCCGTCTCCACTGCAATATTTTTCCAGAGATCTGTTGAGACTTTCAATATCAGGTTAGTTTCACCACTCCCACATTATACCTGGTGAATAACCGTCACCAGAGTGTAATAAGCAAAAGGGAGGGAATATAAGAGGTGCTCTCATGGTTCAGGGAAAGAAAATTACTGGTACATAATTACCTATTATTATCACCTCAACAGCACCACTAGAGAGACTAAAATAGAATAGCACCTTTGGGCTTTTTTGAGGACTTCCAGCCCCCTGCTTACTTATCTCGTGATTTCTGGGAAGAAGCAGAAAAAAAATCTTTTTTTGGGGACAAAAGGACAAATTCTTGAATTCCAGACATGCTGGAAATCCTTTTTTTCTCTCTGAAGCATTCTCAAAGATTTTTTCTAGTATAGTGCTGAACAGATATTCCCCTTCACACGGGAGGGCACACAGATGACTTTTGGAGGCCACGTTCCCATTCCAGCTTTTTAGCCATATGGCCATTCCAGTTGAATTAGATAAGGCCGAAGATCTTGCTAAGAGTCTTAGGGCATCTGCCAGGAAGCTCGACTCAGGGCACCTTCTTTCAATTTCTCTTCCATCTGAGTTAACCACATGAGAAAAGATCTAGCCACACAGGTAGCTGCAATATTAGGCTTGAATGTCACTGACGAAGCTTATCATGATCTTTTTAAGAGACCATCCACCTTCTTTTTCATCAGGTTTTTAATGCTCCTGCATCAACAAATGGTAATGGCAATTTCTTAGATATCTTTGAAATAGCCACATCAACTTTTGGTGACTTGTCCCAAAATTCAGTCTACTTTTCACCAAATGGGTATTTACTTTTGACAGCTTTTGGAATAAACCCTCTTTTTTCAGGCTTCTTACATTCCGCTTTGATTTACAAAGAAATGTTCTTGTATAAAAAAAAACTCTGTTTTTCACCCAGGCCCTGGAACATGGTGTTCTCCTAGTTTCTCAATTTCCATCTTTGATCTAACTAGTTTTACTAGATGGTCTGTGTCCTCTAGAGCAGTGATTTTCAACCTGTGTGCCGTGGCACACTAGTGTGCCGCGACACATGGTCAGGTGTGCCGCGGGGAAATTTCCCCAAACTATGGTGCAAATGGTAATGGCAATTTCTTAGATATCTTTGAAATAGCCACATCAACTTTTGGTGACTTGTCCCAAAATTCAGTCTACTTTTCACCAAATGGGTATTTACTTTTGACAGCTTTTGGAATAAACCCTCTTTTTTCAGGCTTCTTACATTCCGCTTTGATTTACAAAGAAATGTTCTTGTATAAAAAAAACTCTGTTTTTCACCCAGGCCCTGGAACATGGTGTTCTCCTAGTTTCTCAATTTCCATCTTTGATCTAACTAGTTTTACTAGATGGTCTGTGTCCTCTAAAGGAAACAAGGGTCTTCCTGAATCCTCTTGTTCTGAACCTGATGAGCTACCAGAAGACACATTGAAGTAATTCTCTGAGTCTCTGAGGAAAAGCTAGATGGCTTTTTTAACACTCTCTTCATAGAGCTACGTATCTCATACAAAGGTATGCATCGATTCAAACATAGCCGAGGATTCTCGTGCAATTAAATCCTGTACACATGACTCCTAGTTGCTTTTTTATCATAAGCTTTCTCTCTCTAAAAATACAAGAACATAGGAGAAGCTATATTAACAAAAATACACGCGTTATAAAGGTCGGGAAAGGCCATACTCATCGCTACCGCAAGTCACCCTGTATATCATACCATATGTTTATCACCAGAATCTACCGATTTCTGTTATCCGCTTCATCTGAACTAATTTTTGCAGAAAGGTTGGATAACTCAGCGACACAGAAAACCCAATGAGCAGTCCAATATACAGCAAACGTCTCAACACTAATGCATACATGCATATGAGCATACACAGGATGATAACCAGAATAAGTATATACAGAAAAAGGATACATTCAATGCTGAGGCAACAGGAGTAACAATCCTGGAGTCGGCTGGGAGCATGGACAGCTCACCAACCTGTGAGCTTGGCCTTTTAAAAGAATCCAGATTCAAATTTCCCACACTGGGGCACTGATGTGGCAGACAGCTTCATACAGCACCTCATTACAAAAATCCAGAGGCAGAGCATGGAAGAGGTCCTCCCCAGCTCCCAGTATGGCATGCATTGAGCGGCCATTCAATCCCGGATCTGCACCAACCCACACACCGACACACAACTCGGCCAGAAGACTATGGAACTCCCGTTCCCCCCAATCTACGCATAGCCCACCGAAGGAATCTTCAGGGATCCTGACTCACAGCAACAGGAAACCATACTGCAGTGGAGAAGGTGGTACAAGGAGGAGCTATGGGCTAGGTTTCCTCTCCCTGGGGGCGGATCCCTCTCTTCGGTGGGGCTGTCATGCTGAGGGGGTTAGGTTAGCTTTTTTGAGGAGGTAGCATACCCCTGAAGAAGTCGCTCCTTGTGTAAATATGCATGACCTCTGTCTGCTTCCTATCGTAATCAACATATTTTTCATAGGTAACTTTTCCGCTATACTTTTTACCAGCCATTATTAAGCATTTTCGTATATATATATATATATATATACACACACATATATATATATATATATATATATATATATATATCTTGTGCATTGTGATCTTCAGCGTTGTTTGCTTATCACCTAGGGAGTGTCATTTGTACCTGTTGGGGGTCAGTAAAAATCGGCAGATACTGTGAACCTGTGTGTTTTCTGCACTTATACCCTCTGCCAGATGGCATTTACAGATTTGGGCATATAGGCATTCTGTATTTGGTATACCCCTACTTTATATAGACAGGTAGTATTGGATGAAGGGAAATAACACAAGAAATCCAATGTCTACAGCCAAGCTCTGAGTTACATTTGGATCTGTTCAGAAAGTGAGGATAGATAACACTGCTGCTGATATCCAAGTCATTCTTCATAAGGACAACAGACCAAAGGAAATATTCCCTGATCTACTCCTCCTAGCATACAAATAGCCACCAAAGGAATCTCCTGATCAAATGTGTCCTCTCGCCACCAAAAAAGTTGGTCACCTTTCACTTCAACAACACAAAATACAAGACTTGTATCACATTCTTTCATCAAGCACAGTCCACATCCACAACACACAGGACTATAAAATCGTGGGCACTTTCTCCTGTACCTCTTCCAATTTTGTGTATATGAAACTGTTTATGAGGTGTTGCAATAAATATATACACTGAGGAAGCTCAACAAAAGCTACAGAGCAGGAGATGGCCAGAAGCCAGAAGATAGATAGACCTGTGGGAAAATACTTTTCTGGACCAGGCCACAGTAAAAAAGATTTAATGGTCCCTATGCTAAATGGTGATTTTAAAGAATGTCAAAAACCTGGGAATTCAAGCTGATGATCACTTTCCAGTAGCGAACACAAGGACTCAATATTGTTTATGACCTATGACATGGACACTTCAAACCCCACAAGAGCCCACTGCAAACTTCAAACCCCACTCCAGACCAGTAGATTCCTAGGCCATCCCTCTATTGCCCTACAATGTGAAACATAAAATCCAGCTTATGTTATTTTATTGTATCACTACATGTACTATTTATTTAAGTGTAACATCTCTTAAATGTTGTGTTTCTCTCTCTGCATTTTATTTGTAACCTGCCTGATGAATGGGTCAGTGTGCATTGAAAGCTTGCAGCAAAAATACCTTTATTGGCTAACCAGAAAAGCTATCATTCCTTAAGAACTTTTTTGCATACACGCTATTTCCACTTTTCTCACTCTAATCCTGCAATATATATTTTATATACATTTAAAAAAACATTTTGAGAAATTATTTGGTGATTTTAATATAAGCTGGTTGTGATATTTTGTGTTAATTTCTGTGTATTGTGTGCATCTATAGATCTATTTAAATCCGATCCAGCAACCTAAGCACTACAAACATGCTCTATATGTATGTAGTATCAGTTTTCTACATATAATGATAGAATACAATCCTATAAAACCAGGCCAGATTTTGTTTAATTCTAGTATACTAGAATTAAAGGCAGCCCTTATCTTTGATATGAGAGTTTAACATTACATTTAATTAGCTGGACATTCACTGTGAACACCCCAAGTATTGGCAAGTATCCCCAAAACACATCCAGCCAGTTTCTATATAAATTTGACATTTGGATCGACCAGCAAGTGCCATCACGAAACAGAATCAATCCAAAAGTGCAATATAAGCACATATGCATGCAAACCCCAGGATGCAGGAGCTTTGTCATTCAGCAGGGAAAACTGCCTTAATCAAAGAGATTAACATGTTACACAAAAGGCATGATCCAAGTACACTTTTTGTGACAATTTTTTTAATAATAATAATTATTTTTTTTATAGAGCGCACACAGATTACGCAGTGCTGCACAGGGCATGCCAAATCAGTCCCTGTCCCCAGTGGGGCTTACAATCTAATCAACCTACCAGTATGTTTTGGAGTGTGGGAGGAAATTTGCAAATTTGATAACTAATTGGTTGGTGTTAATTCATCTGCATGAGGCAATGACTGATTATTATTTTGCTTCTAAGAATTAATTTAAATAGCACAATGTTTATGATCATGTTTATAATTTTTGGATAAACCTACAATAGGTTTATTGTGATTTGTATTATTGTATTATTTTTTATTAGGTTTTAATACACTTTGCAAATGCCTTTGCACTACTCATTTTTACATCTATACATCAACTTTTCTGATATTGCTTAAAGAATCAGGAAACTCTGTGGTTTAAGAAGCATATTATATCATATTCTATTCGGGTAACTTTTTATTGTTATTTTTTATGAAAGTACTTTTAAACTATCTATGTAAATTGCAACCCCTTGGCTACACATTAAGTAGAGGTAGTGCCCTAAGTATTGGCCTAATTCTGCCTACCCTTTGTCCTAGTCCTGGTAATCCCCTACAACCAAAAGGAAGAGAGAATCAACATCATCATAAAGGGTGGTGAGATACTATAAAGGTACCGTGATAAAATGATAAATTACATTTTTGAAAAAGATTTTGGGAAAGGGACATCTAGGAATTTATTTTGAAAAATCTGCCATGTTTGCAGTGATAAAGGAATTATTTCACTATAGTGAATCACTTAGCCAATCACTCAGTCCGATGTTTTTTTTTTTTATTTCTTCTGGATAATAGTTTTAACTTGCATCTTTATTTAGCCTTGTCTACTATGCAACTTAGATTATGGCAATATTGATGTTTGTGGTAGGACTATTTGGTCTTTGTGTAGGGAATTATTGTTAATACTGGCCTGCACATATACTGGGTAATATCTTCCATAGGTGGCCCATTTTAGCTCATTTACTGGATGCTTTTATACAGTACTTTGTCAGTTTTTAATTCTGTTATTTTTGGGATAAATCTTTAAATCTTATTTAAAAACTTTTAAATAAGTTTAAAAGTCAAGTATGGTTAATAAATTATAGTAAATTAAAACATTTGTAAAGTATGTCTTCATCGTTGATAGAATAAAACATTGTTTGATTTTACACATTTTATATTCAAATAAACAGTTTGGTAAAAATATCTACATTTTTAACAGTAAAATTGAAATTAAACTGAAACATTCAATCCATTCCAAACACCTACAAGTACTGTGTGCTGATTAAATGAATGAATGAATGAATAATTATCAGGACTGTTTAGCAGCCACATTGCTTTTTAGTGTGCATTCATGTAAGTTAATATACACAAATCACACACAATCTAGTCAAAATGTTTGAATAGTTTTTATACAAGAGAAGCAGATGAATAAAAGACTCTTTTATTAACTTCTGCTCTTGCTTACACTTAATCAACCCTTTGAGAGTGGTCATTTGCATGACATAGCCTTTCATGCAGTAAAACCCTGGCAAGCAGTGTTCACAAAGCATTAATTTTTCTGTTGCTGTGGATCTTCTCATGCTTAGAGCACCTTGCGTCTATTTAATAAAATGTGAGAAACAGAATGATTTACAGTTTTATTTTGTTTTACATCAATTCAAGAGACAAAGCATCACTTAAGAAAGAAGTGTCTTAAGATCATTCAGGTAAAGGAGGAAGCCCCAACTATGATGTGATTTATATTATGACAATTGTAATGACATTAAACCATTTAAAAGGATTATTTTATAATATAAGATTTTTCTAATTTAATTTTTTATTAACAAATATTTGGTAAAAATATGTTTGAAGACAAAAGATCCTAATGTAAGAAGCTACATAATCTCAATTTATAGGGCTAATGTGTGCATAATAAAAAAAGGCATTGAAGAACAATAGAATAATATAGTCATAATAATATATATAACACATATACATATATAGTTACACACATGTGCTTCTCAATAAAATAGAATATCAGCAAAAAGTTATTCTTTTTTTCAGAAAGTAAAACTCATATATTATATTCAAAATTCATAAGAGAAGGACAGATGCACTGGGAAAATCTTGTATAATCTTTATTTAAAAAAAATATATATATATATTAAAAACACTTAAAACACCCATAGTTCAGGTGAAAGCTCAAATCTCCCCCAAAACAGACTAACATGATGTTGTGGAAGTTTAAGTTATAATATAAAATATAATATAAAAAACCAATTCATTTTATCATCGACACTCATATACTATATGTCATTGCGAACAAAGTTAACTTTTTCAAATGTTTATTTATGTTAATGATTTTGTCTTACAGCCATGGAAAACCCAAAAGTCATCTTAAAAAAATTTGAATATTATATTCTGTATAACTGAATAAAAATTTTGAACACAGAAATGTATGTATAATAAATGCAGCACTTAATTGAAATTTCTTTTGTATGACATACATATGATATGACATACATGCAAAGTGTCATGGAGGCCATCAGCTGATGGTACTGCAGAGGTGTTAGGGAAACCAGGTTGCTTTGATAGCAGCCATCAGCCTGTCTGCATGTTGGTTCAGGTGCCTCTCATCTTCCTCTTGACAATAGCCCATAGATTCTCTATGCGGTTATGGTCAGGCAAGTTCGCTGGCCATTCAAGCACAGTGATACTGTGGTTATTAAATCAGGTGTTCTGTAGAAAGGTGTCAAATCCTGCTGGAAAATGAAAACTCCATCTCTAAAAAGCATATTGGCAGAGGGAGGAATTAAGTGCTCTAAAATCAAGACTTTGGTCTGTATAAAAGACGTGGACCTACACCAGCAGATGACATGGCTCCCCAAGCCATCACTGGTTATGGAAACTTCACACTAGACCTCAAGGAGCCTCTTCACTCTTCCTCCACACTCTGGGGCCTTGATTTCCAAATGAAATGGAAAATTTACTTTTATCTGAAAACAACCTTGAACCACTGAGCAACAGTCCAATTATTTTCCTTCATGGCCCAGGTAAGATGCCTCTGGCATTGTCTATTGGTAATGAGTGACTTGACACATGGAATTTGACACTTGTAGCCCATGTTGTGGATATGTTTATGTGTGGTGGCTCTCACCGCAACACTCCTTGACTCCTTGTTAATCTCCCCCAAAAACAAAACCAGTTATCCTGGTTGCTTGTGCACCTACCACACCTCTTTCATTCCACTCAACTTTCCATTTATATGCTTTCATACAGCACTCTGAACAGCGAAACGAGCATCAGGGTGTAATTTATTGGTCGCCCTCCTAGGATCGCCCACTGATTGACCTTCACCATGCTTTCGGGTGAGTCTACTTTATGTATGCAGATCTGCTGAAACCAGAAGGTACCTCCGGCTTTCATCTCATTGTTGATATTTTGTACCCCCATTTGACTTACTTGTCTTGTATTAAGGCTCTACACTTTTGAGTCGTTAGATACCTATAGGTCACTGGGCTTTCAGAAGAGGGTGGCTTTTGTACTGTGGCTGCCCCTTATTTTATCTGGGCCACTTGTGTGCCCCTTGTATACTTGATCGCATACGTTATGTATATATTTTTGTATTGATACTGTAATAAAATATATATTATTTCTAATGGTTTTTTGCAGTTTCTTCTTTTCTTTTGGTTGTTGGTTTGTTTATGGGCTGTATGCTATTTTTGTTGTGGATTATATGGGTTCTTTGAACTTTGTTTGTATGGACAAGAAGAGCCCCATTAATTAAAGACCATACAAGTCACAAATTGACGTATAGTAACAGACAAAATAAGACCATACACAGGTAAAAAACAAGAGGCGAGGAGGAATAAGTGAAAGAGGGGAGGAAGCCTCAACTCATCTATATTAGAGTCAGGAAGTGAGGAGCACAGAATATAGCAGGGATCCTCATGGGTGAGTAGCAGTGGAACCCCAGGATGCACACAAGGTGGAGCCCCTAAAGGAAAGCCACGGGTTATTGTCATCTATTGTTTTCAGTTCTTCCATCCTGTAAAGTCCACTCTAGAAGGAGCTTAAGTGATGCAGAAGACTTTTTTAATCTTGAAAATGGGACCGTGACAGAGAAATGGATGGAAAGTTATAAAGCTTAGCGATATCCTGCCACAAGGGTAAAATCAATGCCCAATCATTACCTCCACACCCCCACACCCCACACACAACAATAAGGTACCTGGGGATATGTCTGATGCAGCTGCAATGGTGTGCAGCATCATTATGATAATATTTTAAATAAATTAAATAAATAAATAAAAGTTCCTGGAGTTGACACAAGGTAGACAACTTTTGGGTAAGAATCTTTGCCCAGGGATAATTCCCATGCTCTGGCATAGTAAGGTTTAGATTACCCTGTCTCCTTTGCCAACAGGACATTATTTATCAATGAGAATGCATGTGTCAGTGGTTAAACAAAGCTCTTCAAATGTAGTCATAGTTCCCATGAGTGTGGGCCAAGATGCTAAGGATTAGATGCTAAGTGATAAAGCTGAGAGTACTAAATCCAGGGCCCCTAGTGCCCTCCAACGCCAATATCTTTGAACAGATGGGCCCCACTATAATCAACAACACCCATGACTCTAGGAAGAGGAATTGATGGGAGACCAAATATTGTGGAAGTCTGGAGAAATGACAGGAGTTGAGGATTTCCCAAGAAGGGGGTAAGTGTACCTGGGGTGAAAACCAGGTTCAATTTAAAGGCAAATATCCTCCATGATTTCAGTATAGCCATAAAAGTCAGGGCCACATCAAGTGAGTAAAGGAAGAACTCAGAGGTAGCAAAAAAACTCCCAAAATCTGACCATACTCAGCCATCACCGATAATTTGCTGGAACAATGATTAAACAAGTCAAGTACATATGTCCCAATAGAAGCTTTGTAAAAAATCATGAAATCTTGGAGTTCCGCTCCTCACACATTCTTATACCTGGTTAGGAGACTTCTTTGTATACAGTGGGAAACCCCCTCCAAACAAAGAAGGACCTGACTTTATTGGTTATTTGTGGAAATTTCTTTATTTGGGGAATATTTTCTGCAGCAGGAGTTGTCCCTCTTATACAGCTAAATAGTAGACTGAATGCAAGTCTATATCAGAATATCTGTGGTTCATTCCTTCCATTCATCATTCAAACAGCCAGAAATTTATATGCAGGATAAAGCAGTCCCTTTGAAGCAGAAAACACTACAACAATGAAATGGCCAGCCCAGCGTCCTGATTTATCATTGCAGATAACTTGATTTTTTAAAAAAAATAATGTAATTATACATTGACCTCCAGTGTGTGTGTGTACCTATAGATTCCAAGGTGGTATCACACCTAGTTCTTCTGATATGCAGTTTAGGTCAGGGGCAGGCCTAATGAGTCTTATGATCCACACCTGTGGGCTATACAAAAACTGCGGACCAGACTTTAGCAAGGGACTATACTGGCTAAGCATGAACGATCTCCCACTTACCATCTGACTGCCTTTACAGTAGATACCTGCTCTCCCAAGCTACACCCCTCACTTTCTCACTATATATATGGGACCTCCATTATTTTCTATGACCTTCATCTTTGCCTACTATTCTCAGGAGGCATAATTCCGCCATTGAGCCACCATTTCTACAAAAAAATAAATCCCTGCTACACCGCATGCAAAATAAATTGTATGTGTTCCTTAAAGTGGCAGTCCAGACAAAAAAGATAGCAGATAGTGGCAGTAAGATAGCAAAAAAAAAATTTAAAAAATCTTTTGTTCATTGCTTACCATAAGAATCTCTCTTGGGATAGGATGTCAAGAGGCCAAAGAATAGCCCAGTTGAGATATCTTATACGTAGAGATGGGTTAGAAATAGAGAAGAGCGAGCACTAAAATGCTTGGGTGCTCATTGTTCGGGACAAACTTTCCCGATACTCGAGTGCTCTTCTCGAATAACAAACCCCATTGAAGTCAATGGGAGACTCAAGCATTTTTCAAGGGGACCAAGAGTCTGCACAGGGAAGCTTGGCCAGACACCTGGAAACCTCAGAAAATGATGGAAACACCACGGAAATGGACAGGAAACAGCAGGGGCAGCATGCATGGATGCCTCTGAGGCTGCTTAATCGCACCATTATGCCAAAATTATGAGCAACAGCATGGCGATGACAGAATGACCGAATGAGGCTAGATAGCATCTAAAACATCCAATAATTGACCCTGACACTATAGAAGATGGCATGCAGCGGCAGCAGCGGCAGGCTAGAGAGTGGCATACCCCAAATGGACTCGGGCTTCAAACCAATTTAAAAAATTCCTTTTGGCAAGGATAACGTATAGCACTGTATGTATCAGTATTTTGCCTGGTTAAGGCGGCAGAGAGGAACCAAAGGAGGTGAGCAAGAAGCGCTGAAATGATTTCCTATGTGAACAAAAGGTTGATGGTATATTTAGTCAATAACAAAGCATGGTGGCGACATAGTGACCAAGTTCCATAACGTATCTGGTGAAACACCCGAAAAATGAGCCTGACATAGCTCGTTTGATAAGGGGACGACATGTGGAGGCAGCCATGGAGACGACTTCCATGATTTAGAGCGACAGTATGGGGCATCCATATTGCACTGCTTTGATTAAAACTTCAGGTCTCCAGCATGGCGGCGACAGATGCGCTGAATTCCATTATGTATCTGGTGAAACACCTGAAAACTCTGCCTGACACAGCTCCATAAGGGGATGATGTGCTGTATTTCCTCTTGCGCTCCAGCATCTGGGGTATAGACATTTGAAAGTTGCGCATGGAGACATTGGTGGACACTGTGGAGGATTGTGGAGGCGAAATGGACAGGAAACAGCAGGTGCAGTATGCATGGATGCCTCTGAGGCTGCCTAATCTTGGGATGGAGCTGGCGGTCCGCTGCCAGGCGAGCTTTCGCCTGTCCAAGCCCCTGCCCATCGGCTCCTCCCCACCCAAAATGGGCCTGGGGGCCAGAAGCGTTTACATTGAAAAAATTATAATTTTCGAAGCAGGCAGGGTCGTTTGAATATTTCATCTAGGAATAATGGAATAGCATAGCTGTTCTATTTTTAATTGTTTTTTCGGAAATGGTTCCATGATTAAGAGCGACAGTATGGGGCATGCATATTGCGCTGCTATGATTGAAACTTCAGGTCTCCAGTATGGTGGCGACTGATGGGCCGAGTTCCATTTTGTATCTGGTGAAACAGCCGAAAATTCTGCCTGACACAGCTTGTTTGCTAAGGGGACAATGTATGGAGGCAGTAAGGTAGTAGTAGATTAAAGGTGCTGCAGTTAAAACTATGTTAGTTGGATCTTGGGATGGAGCTGGCTGTCTGTTGCCAGGCGAGCTTTCTTCTGTCCAAGCCCCTGCCTCTCGGCTCCTCCCCACCCAAAATGAGCCTGGGGGCCAGAAGCGTTTACTTTGAAAAAATTATAATTTTCAAAGCAGGCGGGGGCTACAAACAGCACTTCTAAGAACCTTTTTTATAAGATCAAGTGTAGTACTGTTCTTATAAGTAATTGGCCTGGTTATGGCGGAGGAGGGGAATGAAAACAGATCTGCAAGAAGCACTGAAATAATATCGGTCAATGATTAAAGATTGGTGATATATTTTGTGGATAACACAGCAGGGTGGTGACAAAGTTAACAAGTTTGATGTGGAAGCCGTTAAAACAACCCAAAATTCTGCCTCGTTTGCTCGTTTGCTAACGGGACGATGTATGGAGGCAGCTATATGGATGCCTTTTGGAAGCAGCTATGGAGATGATGTTTGGAGGTAGCAATGGAGACAACAGGTGGAGGCAGCTATAAAGATGACATGTGGAGGCTGCTATGGAGACAACTAAATTTGGATAGTGCCTGTATGTGGCAGTCCAAAAAAGTTTTCAAACCAGAGGACCGGGTAGGTGGCCCTCCAGAAAAATTAAATACATAGGGGCAGATTTATCAAGCAGTCTGAAAGTCAGAATATTTCCAGTTGCCCATGGCAACCAAACACAGCTCAGCTTTCATTTCACCAGTGCTCATGAATATTTTAAAGGGGAGCTGTGATTGGTTGCCATGGGCAATTGGAAATATTCTGACTTTCAGACTGCTTGATAAATCTGCCCCATAGAGTACTATAGCTAGAGCCAGTTGGCCCTGGCAAAAAATAGCCAGTTTCCTCTGCTTTAGTGTACAAAGAGGAGGAGAAGGAGGAAAATTAGGAGGAGGAGTGCATACATTATTCAGGTTGAGCTTCTTTCAGCTGGTGAAGAATGGAAATCCTGAGAAATCCAGGCTTTATTCAGGCTTTATTCATCAGCCTGTCAGCGCTGTCAGTCGACAGACGTGTACGCTTATCGGTGATGATGCCACCAGCTGCACTGAAAACTCGCTCAGACAAAACGCTAGCGGCAGGGCAGGCAAGAACCTCCAAGCCGCAAAGCGCCAGTTCGTGCCACATGTCTAGCTTTGAAACCAAGTAGTTGTAGGGATTTGTAGGGAGCTGTGAGGGAGCTGACGATGGTATGGTCAGCTACGTACTCCCTCACCATCTTTCTGTATAGATCAGCCCTACTCTGCCAAGACTGGGGACAGGTGACAGTGTCTTGCTGGGGTGACATAAAACTGGCAAAGGCCTTGTAAAGCGTACCCCTGCCAGTGCTGGACAAGCTGCCTGCCCGCCTACTCTCCCTCGCTAGCGCTGTCAGAAGGGAAATACTGTTTCACCACTTGTGCACCAGGGCCTGCTGGTATTCATGCATTCTCACACTCCTTTCCTCTACAGGGATGAGAGTGGAAAGATTTTGCTTGTACTGTGGGTCCAGGAGAGTGAATACCTAATAATCGGTGCTGGAATAAATTCATTGAACGCGAGGGTCATGGGATAGGCAGCCTAGCATGAAATCTGCCATATGCGCCAGA
This sequence comes from Engystomops pustulosus, assembly GCA_019512145.1. Classification (NCBI taxonomy): domain Eukaryota; kingdom Metazoa; phylum Chordata; class Amphibia; order Anura; family Leptodactylidae; genus Engystomops; species Engystomops pustulosus. Next base: position 113,924,355 of record CM033647.1, read on the forward strand.
GTCCCAACGCGCAAGAATTCACTCCCCTCACTGACCTGACTGTCCATTTCCTCCAACTCCTCTTCTTCTGAACATTGAAGGACTGAGCAATGCTCCCCTCTTCTGTCTCGCCAACATTCTCCTACTCTTCCTCCTCATCCTCCTCCACCTCCTCCGATACGCGCTGAGAAACAGACCTGAGGGTGCTTTGGCTATCAACAAGGGAATCTTCTTCCCCCGTCTCTCGTGACGAGCACAAAGCTTCTGACTTCATGCTGACCAGAGAGTTTTTCAACAGGCCAAGCAGCGGGATGGTGAGGCTGATGATAGCGGCATCGCCACTGACCATCTGCGTTGACTCCTCAATGTTACTCAGCACCTGACAGATATCAGACATCCACGTCCACTCCTCATTGTAGACTTGAGAAAGCTGACTGACCTGACTACCAGATCTAGTGGAAGTTGACATCTGGCAGTCTACAAGGAGGCTGTGGGAGGAGGCGGAGGCATAGTAGGCCTGAGAGACCTGGACCGAGGTAGGCCCCGCAATCCTCGACGTCGGCAGTATATGACCAGCCCCAGGGTCAGATTCGGTCCCAGCCTCCACCAAGTTAACCCAATGTGCCGTCAGCGAAATATAGTGGCCCTGCCCGGCAGCACTCGTGCACGTGTCCGTGGTCAGGTGGACCTCGTCAGAAACGGCGTTGGTCAGGGCACGGATGATGTTGTCTGACAAGTGCTGGTGCAGGGCTGGGACGGCACATCGGGAAAAGTAGTGGCGGCTGGGGACCGAATACCGAGGGGCAGCCGCGAAAGGCCTCGGTCTCTACCAGCCTATAGGGCAGCATCTCCAGGCTGAATAATTTGGAGATGTGGACATCGAGGGCTTGGGCGTGTGGGTGGGTTGCACTGTATTTTCTCTTGCGCTCCAGCGTCTGGGGTATAGACAGCTGAACACTGCGCATGGAGACATTGGTGGATGCTGTGGAGGATCGTGGAGGCGAAGGTGTGGTTTTCGCACGGGAGTTGTTTGGGCCGGGGGCCTGGGCAGGGGACTGACTAGCAGAGGCAGCAGATGACACAGGGGAAGGAGCGGTGGTGTGCCCGGCCGGAGGTGAACGGCCTAGGTTCCATTGAGTGGGGTGTTTAGCATTCATATGCCTGCGCATACTGGTGGTGGTTAAGCTGGTAGTGGTGGAACCCCTGCTGATCCTGGTGTGGCACAGGTTGCACACCACAGTCCGTCGGTCATCCGGTGTTTCTTTAAAGAACCTCCAGACTTCTGAAAATCTAGCCCTCGCCACGGGAGCTTGACTACGGGAAACATTTGGCGCTGATGCACACGCTCTGGCCCTGCCTCTCCGTCTGGCTCCACCACTTCCTCTTCCAACCTGTTCTCGTCGAGGACTCGTCTCCATCTCAGAAGCACTGTGTTCACCCGGCCTATCAACCCAGCTTGGGTCTGTCACCTCATCATCCTCCGATCCCTCAGTCTGCTCCCCCTCGGACTTCCTGCCCTGACAACAACTTCACCACTGTCTGGCAATCGTGTCTCCTCATCGTCCGAAACCTCTTTACACACTTCTTTCCCTACAACATCAACAATGTCATCATCACCCACAGACTGCGACCAGTGGGAAACCTTGGCATTGGGAAAAAGCTCAGCAGCATTCGGACAAGTGGTTTGTGACTCTGGGAAGGGTCCAGAAAACAGTTCCTCAGAGTATGCCGGTTCAAATGCCAAATTTTCCTGGGAGGGGGCAGACTGGGGGGAAGGAGGCTGAGGTGGAGGAGCTGGAGGAGTGCTGATTTCGGTGACATGGGTGGACTGCGTGGAAGACTGACTGGTGTACAAATGGCTAGAAGCATTGTCCGCAATCCAAGACATCACCTGTTCGCACTGTTCTGGCCTCAACAGTGCTCTACCACGAGTCCCAGTAACTTGAGACATGAATCTAGGGAGTGTAGCTCTGCGGCGTTCCCCTGCTCCCTCATCAGCAGGTGGTGTCTCACCCCGTCTAGGACCACGGCCTCTGACCCCTGCAGTAGTTGGACGCCCACACCCTCGTCCTCTACCCCTAGCCCTCGGGTTCAACATTTTCAAAATTAAAGTGTAAACTATAATTTTTTTTTGTGTTTATTTTTGTCTTTTTGTGTTTTTTTTATTTTTTGTGTTTTTTTGTGTTTTTTTGATTTAACAAAACGATCAGAAGAAATCACACAGCAACCACAGAAGATGATGATTGCTATGGTTAGTTTCTTACCTACACTGACAACACACAACAGGATTTTGTGCAGTGCCTGTAATGACTTTCAGTTTTGATTAAAAAAAAAATCCTCAGACTGTGCCTAATTCAATCAAACCCCTAATAAATTGTCCCACTTAGGTGTTTGAGATGGAGATGTGTGTCACTAAGAGCTAAATAGAACGTTCGCAAGTCTCCCTGCAAATTCGTCACAATATGGTACTAGCTGCACTACTAGTGCCAGCAAGGCCAGCCACAAGCAAATAAAAAAAAATATATAACGCTATTGTAGCCCTAAGAAGGCCTGTTGGGTTCTCGTATGGCTAGTTTCTAACCTACACTGACAGCACACAGCTGGATTTTATGGTGTGCCTGTAATGACTTTTAGTTTTGAATAAAAAATACTACTAGTGCCAGCAAGCCCAGGCACAAGAAAAGAAAAAAAATATTCTAGCCCTAAGAAGGGCTGTTGGGTTCTTGTAGACTCACTCTTGCCTAACAGTAAGCTGATATAACACCCTAACGCTATCCCTGACCACTAGCAGCTCTCTCCCTAACGGCATCCAGACAGAGAATGATGCGAGCAGCGCAGGCAGGGGCTAATCTATTCCAGGGTCACCTAATCAGGCCAGCCAACCACTGCTATCGACGTGTAAGTGTACCACATCATGCTGGGTGGAGTGCAGAGTCTCCTGGCTTGTGATTTGCTCTGTTTCTGGCCGCCAAAAATCAAAATGGCAGGAGATGCCATTTTCTCGAGCTGGCGAAATATTCATCCGAGCAACGAGCAGTTTCGAGTACGCTAATGCTCGAACGAGCATCAAGCTCGGACGAGTGTGTTCGCTCATCTCTAGTTAGAAACAATGAGGCTTAACCTCTTAACGACCAGTGAAGTAACAGCATGTCAAGGGTCGGCTGCAGGTGCCTGGAGAGGGCTCACAGGCTGAGTCCTCTCCATAGCCGGCAAGTCTTTGCTTCATATCGCAGCAGAAACTTACAGGTAACAAGATTAGTGCTAGCACATCACTGCCGCCGAATTGTTGGAGATCGTCAGTCCCCGTGATGTCATCGGGGAGTGGTGATCGATTGCCATGACAGCCATTCATCACTATGTGCTAATTGCACATTGTAATGCATGAGGATGAAAATCCCCATATACTTCCATACAGTAGTATGGCAGTATATGGTAGGATCAATGAGATAACCTAGGGTTAAAGTACCCAAGAGGGTCTGAAAAATAATAAAAATAAAAAGTAAAAAAAAAATTATAATAAAAAAAACAAAAAATTCAAATCACCCCCTTTTCTAGAACTGATTTAAATATGAATAAACAGTAAAAATCATAAGCACATAAGGTAGCGCCACGTCCAAAAATGCCCGATCTATCAATATATAATAATATGCCTTCACCGGCTACTTTATTAGGTACACCATGCTAGTAACAGGTTGGACCCCTTTTGCCTTCAGAACTGCCTCAATTCCTTGTGGCATAGATTCAACAAGGTGCTGGAAGCATTCCTCAGAGATTTTGGTCCATATTGACATCACAGTCGCAGATTTGTTGGCTGCACATCCATGATGCGCATCTCCCGTTCCACCACATCGCAAAGATGCTCTATTGGATTGAGATGTGGTGACTGTGGAGGCCATTTGAGTACAGTGAACTCATTGTCATGTTCAATAAACCAGTCTGAGATGATTCCAGCTTTATGACATGGCGCATTATCCTGCTGAAAGTAGCCATCAGATGTTGGGTACATTGGTCATAAAGGGATAGACATGGTCAGCAACAATACTCAGGTAGGCTGTGGCGTTGCAACGATGCTCAATTGGTACCAAGGGGCCCAAAGAGTGCCAAGAAAATCTGAACCGTTGATACAAGGCAGAATGGATCCATGCTTTCATGTTGTTGACACCAAATTCTGACCCTACCATCCGAATGTCGCAGCACAAATCGAGCCAGGCAACGTTTTTCCAATCTTCTACTGTCCAATTTCGATGAGCTTGTGCAAATTGTAGCCTCAGTTTTCTGTTCTTAGCTGAAAGGAGTGGCACCTGGTGTGGTCTTCTGCTGCTGTAGCCCATCTGCCTCAAAGTTTGTTGTACTGTGCATTCAGAGATGCTCTTCTGCCTACCTTGGTTGTAACGGGTGGCGATTTGAGTCACTGTTGCCTTTCTATCAGCTCGAACCAGTCTGCCCATTCTCCTCTGACCTCTGGCATCAACAAGGCATTTCCGCCCACAGAACTGCCGCTCACTTGATGTTTTTTCTTTTTCGGACCATTTTCTGTAAACCCTAGAGATGGTTGTGTGTGAAAATCCCAGTAAATCAGCAGTTTCTGAAATACTCAGACCAGCTCCTCTGGCACCAACAACCATGCCACGTTCAAAGGCACTCAAATCACCTTTCTTCCCTATACTGATGCTCGATTTGAACTGCAGGAGATTGTCTTGACCATGTCTACATGCCTAAATGCACTGAGTTGCCGCCATGTGATTGGCTGATTAGAAATTAAGTGTTAACGAGCAGTTGGACAGGTGTACCTAATAAAGTGGCCGGTGAGTGTATTTCACTGTGTTTGTAATGGAAAATAGCCCTTTTTTCCATTTCGAAAAATTCAACAAAAAGTGATCAGAAGGTTGTACAGCCCTAAAAGTCCTAGAATTGAAAACTTCATCACAAGTCCTACAGTATGGAAAGGTTATTTTTAAAGTTTTGTATAGGAGGTTTTAATTTTTGTAAATGTATGAAAACATTATAAAAACTATACAAATTTGGTATCCCAATGATTGCACCGACCCAAAGTAGACATATCTTTTGGGGCACTCAGTAAAATCTGTAAAATCCAAGCCCACAAGAAAATGGCATTAATGCATTTTTTCCCAATTTCACTGCATTTGGAATTTTTTCCTGTTTCCTAGCACACGGCATGGATGAAGAAAATACCATCACTATGAATTGCAATTTGTTACACAAAAAACATGCGATTCCAGAGCTCTTTATGAGTAAAAAAAAGTAATATATTTTTGATTGCGGGGAGTGAAAAATGCAAATGAATACACAAAAAAGGTCCAGGTCCTGAAAGGGTTAAAAAGAAGAAAGCTATTTTGTTTTTTTCAGGAAATGAAAGACCTTTATTGTTATCTTAGCCATGGATAGAGCTGAAATTGTGGAGCTAGTGACTCCTTTTAAACTGACGACATGGTAAAATATGGGAATACTCCGGGGCGCTCTCGGAGCTCTCCAAGTCTGAAACAGTAGAAATCCCCTATGCAAGGTACTGCAGATGAATGTCAAATTTCCCCCAGGAAAAAAAGGGAAGTGGGTCACATGTAAGGGAGTTGAGAAACACTCCGTCCTTAACTATCTAGATGTCAACCAATGACCATAAGACATTGCTACTAAATGAATAACTGTAATATATCATGAACCCAGACAAATGACGTCAACGCCAAATGTTATTGACTTGTTAAATTGTATGTTTGTGTTTATGTGCTATTTATGTTTGGAAAAAAAAATAAAATGTTTTCAGAAAATAAAGAGGCCAAATAAAAACCTTGTACACAGCAAATTTCTAATGTTGTTTACAGTTTTGTTTTTGTATTTATTTATTATGTTTCTTTTATTTTTTATTATATGTGGTGTGTGCTGTTATGAGCTGTTATGATAAACAATATTTCTTTTGCGATTAATAAAGTTCTACTTTCTATCACTATCACAACAAATGCCACATACTTAACATCCACAAAGCTACATCATCCACCCCCACACAGCCCTTATGACAAGCTATGATCCTCACCAAAATGGTTGTGTGAATGGCACAAAATGGAGGCTGGCATGAGCCAGCAAGTGCATGCTTGAGCTTTGAATCTGGTACCCGGACACAAACAGAATTTTTAACTTCGGGTTTGTCCAAACTCTGAACGGCCCTTAATTTCATAAGGGCCGTTTATCCCTATTCATTAGAGATTATTGTAAAAATTCTTTTAAAATGGCTATAAAATTTTAGATTATACACGGACAAGACACAGATTTCTTAGCATCTAGACTTAAAGGGAACCTGTCACCAGGAGACCCATTTTTAGCACTCCCCCAGTCCCCACAGAGCATAGTACATACACTGCCAAAGTGTTTTTGTATAAAAAATTGGTTTTACAGAAAAAAAGATATGTTATATTGTACCTTTCATTAGCATCTGCTGTGTGACTAGGGAGTTGCCAATTGGGAGGGGCTGGAAAGGAGCAGTCCCCCCCATCCTTGGGAAACATGTGACCTTTTCAAATATATGAATAACTCCCCTCACTCAGGATTGGCTGTAGAGGAGCAGGGGGCGTCACTAAGCCCAGTGATGGGTGTTTTCATATATTTGAAAAGGTCACATGGAGAAGCTGTTCCCCAAGGGTGGGGGGAAACTGCTCCTTTCCAGCTCCTCCCAAAAGACAACTACCTAGTCACACAGCAGATGCTAATGAAATGTACAATATAACATATCTTTTTTTCTGTAAAACCAATTTTTAATACAAAAACACTTTGGCAGTGTATGTACTATGCTCTGTGGGGACTGGGGGAGTGCTAAAAATGGGTCTCCTGGTGACAGGTTCCCTTTAATCACAGTCTCTTCAGTATGCCTCCATATATAAACATCAGTAGCTTGGATTGATAGTTGGTCCAACACTGTGTTCTTTAAATGTTTCTATACTTCAAATTACACTTACAAGTATGTTTGACATATTGAAAAGATTCTTTTGGCAATTACTTAGTAAATAGATTATTAGATCTAATTTATTTGAATATAATAGAATAGAGGCCAACATAAATGTGTTCCAGTATTATTTGACTTACAGGCACCAGATAAACAAATAGAAAACTGTTCCTGAACTCATAACCAAAAGCGGGGAGATCCGCCAATCATGTATTAATGTCTTATTTAGCTGCTATAGTAAACATTGACAACCAATAGTAAATCCTCTGAAGTGATCAAGAATGTTATGATATTCAAGTTTTGATACACTACTTATGTAGTACATCCATGAGTCTCACAATAGGGTTTTCATTGGAACAGGGTTCATGTGTTTCCAAACTATATAAACAAAGACATAGCATAAGTCTTTAATAGAGATAGAGACATGCTTGAAACATCACTGCCTTAAGGGCAAGTAGCAAATGTGTTAACATTTTATTTTTGATTATAATTTAATTGCATTACTCTGCTACTGGATACCTTGTCAAGCATCCATAACATCATAGCCATCTTAATGTCTTTTTTCTAATGGGGTCCTTTCCTGCAAACATGACTTCAAAGGAGACCATTGGAGCTTGGATAAAGCTGATCAAAGTCATCTTGGTTTCAAACTCATTGTCAATTTGAGCTTTTGTAATTATAAATAATACATTCACATGTGTGCAGACATAAGATTGACATGTGGTTTCTGCTTCTCTCTGACTGACAAGCCCTTTCATGCACCATATAATTAATAATTCTTTAGCTCACTGATGAGTGGGTAATGTTATAATACAGTGTAATACATTTTGCTACTCATCTACCTTATAAAATCTACAATGAAATTTAACACAGTAATCTGATGATTTATGCTTTGTACATCCTACATATCCAAAGAATAAACAGAATGGGGGAAATTTATTAAGACAGGAGTATTGAATATATGCCAGATATACCGAGAGGCTCCAGCCTTTTAGCATAACTGGAGATGTGCTCCACCCTCAAAATGAAATCTCTGCCACGTTAGACTTGGCAGCATTCTCAGATGCAGTCTCTGCCAGTATTCTGCCAGAGACTTGAAGTATATGGCGGGCCAGGGTGTTCAGAAAACTGGCGTTTTATGTATGTGAAATTCCCCCTTGGCAACACAGTAAAACCCGTTGAAAAATCCTAAAAGGGAATGGCACAATTACAATATTTCGGTCAATTCCACTGCATTTGGATTTTTTTTTCCAGTTTTTCAGTATATTACAAACTATATTAATAGTGCTGAGAGGAAATTAAATTTTGTCGCACTGATAACAACCTCTCATACTGCTCTGTATATAGAAAAGCCAAAACAAAAAGTAATGGCTTTTAGGATGCTGGAAGTAAAATGCAGAAACTATTTTATTGTGGCAACATTGCAAAAAATTTGGACCTGAAAAGGGGAGCAGAATATATTTCTTAATTGTTGTCAAGTTATTTTAAATGAGCTGGTAGATAAAGAACACTGATTAAGTTTCTTTATCTGTTAAACTCTTGATAGCGTGGGCAGAGCATGATTATTAGGTGGAATATTTTCTAGTTATGTAATGAGTTCATCTTTAGCCTCCTCTTTTTATCTAATGACTTGAGCAGTTTTCAAAAGATGCAAAAAAATAGGGCATACAAGCTTTTCTCTAAATAAAGTCTTTGCAAAGTTTACTATTGTCACTTTCACTATTCACTTCTGAAATAAAAAACAAATCTAAAGGCTTAATTATGAATACAATAATAGACCCTTATTTTTCATAGAAATTGTGTCACTAGTCCTGTCCTAATTCCGGGAACCTAACTACTTACCTGTGTCATTGAACTCATTTGACTTGGAATCCCACTTTGACCCTACGTTCCCTATCCAGCTCTGTGATCACATTTTTTGCTTTTCCCATCAATAACAACCAAACTATTCCATGAGCTATTAAATTGGTGGAAACTGAAAAGCAAAGATATATTTATTTAAACCTAGAATTTTTTTTAATGATGGCCAATACTCATACAGATTATGTAGGAATTAATTCCTAAACATATAGAAATATAACAATAGAAATAGCAAATGGTTATGGATGGTGCTCAACAAATGCTATTTCCAATGTTGAAACCCATGTTAATGTTTTTAAAATAGCTTTCATTATTACAGTCTAATAAGTCTACAATGAGATGAGCAGGTTTGCTTGACATTTAATTTGCAAACTTGTTTGTCAGAACAACAGTAAGTAATTGTGTATTTCAAATTAAAAATACAATTTTTATGAAGCAGTAAATTTAAAACAATTATTCTGTTTGGTTAACTAAAACTATAAGCATTTCTTAGAACTGGCTTAATAGCATTTTTTAATGTACATATTTCCTTCTATAGATGGGGAAGTGCAATAAAGATAAGGTACTAAACTGAATATGATGGTTTACGGTTCTAGTTGTTTGGAATGGTTTTCATTTCCCTAAGCCCCCTCACCAACCCTTCCCCCTACCCCAAGAACCTCACCCTCTTTCTTTCCCCCACCCCCCCGGTTTTATAACTAGCACAAAGTTTGTGACATTATTTAATAAGAGAGTATACTCTTTCTTTTGTAGTTTTGTATTTGGAAGATTTTGTCGACTGTTTATTGTACATGATTTGTTTGTATAGGTTGCTGTAATAAAACAAAAGGTTTAACCCCTTGATGACTTGGCCCTTTTTAGTTTTTTTCACTTCCATTTTTCACTCACCACCTTCAAAAATCTATAACTTTTTAACTTTTCCACATAAAGAGCTCTGTGATGGCTTATTTTTTGCGTAACAAATTGCATTTCATAGTGACAGTATTTAATATTCCATGCCATGTACTGGGAAGCAGGAAAACAATTCCAAATGCAGTGAAAATGTTGAAAAACTGCATTTCAAAGTTTTCTTGTGGGCTTGGATTTTACAGCTTTCACTGTGCACCACAAATAACATGTCTAAATTATTCTTTGATAACAAATTTGTATAGGTTTTATAATGTTTTCATACATTTACAAATATTAAAACCTCCTGTACAATTTTTTTATTTTTTTATTTTGCCATCTTCTGGCGCCAATAACTTTTTTATACCTTGGTGTACGGAGCTGTGGGTGACTTTTCATTGAGACTTTTCATTGCTATAATTTCTAGGACTGTGTGACCTTTTTATTACTTTTTATTGATTTTTTAATATTTTTCAAAATGGCAAAAAAGTGCCATTTTCCGTTACGGGGTAAAACACAGTGAAAAACCATTAATATATTTTGATAGATCAGGCATTTTCAAATGCGGCAATACTTAATGTGTTTATGATTTTTACTATTTATTAATATTTATATCAGTTCTAGGGAAAGGGGGATGATTAGAATTTTTAGGTTTTTTTATTATAATTTTTTTTTAAACTTTTTTTTATTTTTCTTTTTACTATTTTTCAGACTCCCTAGGGTACTTTATCCCTAGGTTGTCTGATCGATCCTATCATATACTGCCATACTACAGTATGGGGATTTTCCTCCTCATTCATTACAATGTGCTGATAGCACATTGTAATGAATGCGTTAAAAGGAGACAGCCTCGGGTCTTCGGAAGACCCGAGGCTGTCATGTCGATGGATCGCCACTCCCCGATGACGTTACGGTGATCGGCGGCGATTGGCGTGATAACACTAGCACAAATCGTGGTTGTTACCGGTAGGCCTTTGTGCAGCAAAAGACTTGGCAGATATACAGATGGCTTGGCCCGCGACCCAGCTTGCACCATACTAGTACAGTGCAAGACGGGAAGGGGTTAAACAGAAAATTTTCATCTATAGCCTACATACATTTTATTGATACTTAGAAAGTAAGTCAGTTCAAATAAAATTGATGTTAGTTAAAGAATCGACCTTGACCTTTTGGGGTTTCATAAAATCAAAATAAGGTTCTGGGTAGCAATGTGAAGTTCTGTTAGTAAAGTTAAGGGAAAGTAGGATAATTTTGTGTTTTAAAAAATTCACATTTTTGACACATTGTCCACACTGTTCAACAGCTTCTTATCAAAAAAGTAGGAACAGGAAAACAGGGAGAAGGACTCAAACCAGTTCATTAAACAAAGTGTGCCCCTGGGACGCAGTCATCCCCGGACATTGGAGCCATCCACACTATTCGAACATTCAAAGTCTACATGGCAACTAGTTCCAGGTTATTATTAAACTGGTGGGCCATGAGATTACCTTATTCCCCAGTCCTTCCTTCTCTTTAATGATTACTATCACACATCTCCACATGTATGTCCGGGCATTACTGCCTCTTGTCTGTGTTTCATCACTTCAGAACTGCATCTGTTTGTCATTTGAAAGTTATATTATGTCAATATGTGTATATGTATGTGTAATTATGGTAATAAAGATTGTTATATATTTTAATTAATTTTTCTATGTGTCAGATCTATATTCCTGTAGTTCAAAAGTAGTATAAGACCACAGCACAATGACAGAATAGAGGAATACCCCCCAGACTCATTTGTGTTATGATTTTAATTATATTTATTACATCTTTTATTATGTAATCTTTTAACAATAGGTTTTTATAATACTACTTTTGTGGTGGTAACCTAATCTTGGTGTACACTGCAGTGTAACTAGTTCTAACCTCTTTCGGCAAACCGAAGTAATAGTATGTCTATGTGTGGCAAGGGGTGTATGGAGAGGGCTCAAGGGCCGAATATTGCAGCAAACACCCAGCGATAACCCCTGTGGTCAATTCTGGAACTGAGCGCAGGTGTCGACCCTTTATATCCCACCAGCAAAGCCATGATTTGGGATTTCTGTTAGGAATCAGTGATTATTAGATATGCAGCCACACACATTCACTGACATATAAAACAAATCCTTCAATAATACAATTTTAACAAGAATCTTAACATCTTATACATATATAGTTCTTTTTGTCACCCCACCACCATCATACTTCTGGAGAAAACCCTAATAATCATCCTGGAGAAAATCAATGCAAATTCACTTGTGATCCTTTAGATTATATCATGCCTTTCAGCATATACAATCTTGCACAATTTAGAGTATTGAGGGTTCCAAATACCAGAATTACTAGAAAGTGTAAGACAACCAAGCCAACAGCAGTGCCCAGTACCGTACAGCCTCTTAGTGATCTCGCCTGGAAACCACTGCAAAGAAATGTAATCACCAGTAGCATCAATCTTTATTCTAAATCAAGGGTTTATCTTTGTCTGAACTAATTTCTTTGTATTTTAACATTAATGTTTGCTGATTACCCATTTCCAGTATTTGAAGCTTTAGTCTCTATGGTAAATTTTACTTTTTTCAATTTTACTGAAAACTGTGTAAACTTCTGGATTACCTTCTATACTGTACATAATATGAAATCTTTTATAAATGTAAAGCATAAACATAAAAAGAAAGGTATGACTCTAAATTTGTATTTACCACTGAACAATGTCCAATAACTGACCATCAAAATAGTTTTTTCTTTTTTATATATTTTTACTTCAGTGTTCACATATATACATGTATCTTCATATTGGCATGTACTAGCTTCATGCAAAATCGTGGCTTGCAAAATTTGATTATCCAGTGAGTGTTAACACACACTCCGCCGGCTGTTGGACATGATAGTATCGTCCACATACTGCATTTCGACTATACAATCCTGTCCATCACCCGGAGGAATGTGCGTCTCTGCCCTAAAGTCTACGAACATGTGAGTGATGCAACTTTGTAAAACGGTCATGAAAAATCTATAAATATTGTGTTAACACTCATGTCATTGTAGAAGGTTTATAGGTTTCATTTTATAATCTTTTTAATAAGTTTAATAAGTCAGAAGAAAATCCTTCTAATGATGCTGGAGTAATGAGCATTTTCTAAGATATCATACAGTAGAAATGATCCCTCTATCTACAGCAGTACACATTTAATTAGGCCCCCTGTAATAAATCAATCACATGACACTCCCAACATGAATTTCTATTCACAAGGAAATTGTCAGGAAATTTAGGAAATAAATATCTTTGCATTTTAGAGTTGATAGCACTGAACTAGCTCCACTGAAAAGTGCTTTATAGTCTGTATTTTATTAATTCTTATAAATAAAAGTAACTATTCTAATGAGGTCATAATGAATTACAATACACACAAATCGATTTAAAAATTACTTATGTTGCTGCCTATATCTTCACAATAGGTTAAAGTTAACAGATTTAATTTTCTATTTTTTTTAAATCCTGGCAAGTACATCTGTCATTCCATGTGTTTTGTTGTTGCTGTATTAAAAGGTCATTGCTATAACATCACCATACTATATTTCCGCATAGTAATTCTAATTCTAATTATTATATCTTAGCAGAACAAATGGAGCCTATGAAACTAGGGCAATACAAATCTAAAACAATTACCCAAAAGGCCCACCATATACCAGTTTTAAATACAGAAACTGCAGCTTTTCTGGTCTGTTTATCCTACTTTTTGTTTTAACTGTATTTTTATTAATAGTTTTTCAAAATGATTAGTGAACAAAAGACAATAAACTGCATCAAATAGATTTATCATACTCCTTGTGTTGTTGTAACTTTGTTATCAAAGTGCAATCCCCATCTTGAACAGTGTAGGAGCTATAGTCTATAGTATACAAATATGTTTTCCAAGGTGTTAAATGGAAAGCAATGCCTCCTTTTGCTACCTTGAAAGGCAGCCCTCCTAATACCAAGTATGGCCTACAATAAGTCTAATAACATGATGTGGGATTAAGCCAAACCAGTATATATATTTCAGAAGGAACAGATTCCCAACTGCAGACAGTACTGATTCGACCTGGTTGGTTCTCCTCAGTACAGCATAGGGAAATTATTTGGCTGTGTGAGAGGCTATTGACTAGAGTTTGCCAATTAAGGCTGCCTTATAGGCGTGTGGAGACTTAAAACCATAGATGCTCCACTAGGAAATTCTGGGGAGTATGCAAATACGTTTTTGAGACAGTTTGTTAGCCCAGGAGTAAAGATTTTCATATTAGTATTAAGGAGGGCGATGTTCCAATAGTTTGCACTGTCAAGATGATCTATGCCCATCGATACAAAAAGTAAGACAAGGAGGGTGGAATGAGAGTAGCATCCATAGAATCAGTTATCTATTTTGAGCATGTGCTGTAGCTGTTAGAATAGGTAGGAAAGACTGTCAGAGCCCAGATCCTTGACATTGGGGAGATTTTGAGGACATCCTCAAATTCCTCAAAAAAGGGGTCAAACCTGGAGTCCTTGGCCTGTGAGAGACAAGCAAACCCTCATTGAGTACAATGAGTAAAGAAAGGTGGCAAATCATCAAAAGACTGGAGAATAGCAAAGCGTCCATCTCTTGTAGCCATTGAAGCAAGCAGGCCTCCCCAGTAGTACATGATGTCATTTTTTCATTGGATGCAGATCGCGACTTTATGCAGTGCTGTTTCTAAAGAGTGTTCCAGGATAAATCTTGGAAAAGCTGTACCTTGACATTTTCTAACTCAAACTCACACAGTCTACTTTTTTGCTTTCATAATTCTCTCTTTCAGGTCAGAGAAGGCAGCAGATAATCTCCCCGGGGAGGTCCGAAGTAGATTTAGTATGCAATGCAGAGTATGCTCTGTGAAACTTAATGCAAATATCAGATTTTAGCAAATATCTTTTAAGTAATTTGGAAGTCATTTAGTAATTAACTGATAGTAATGGTTTTTTATGTAGCCTGACAGCACCATCATTATATAACTGTTGATGGTGTCTACATCCGCTGTCATTGAATATCAAGTTAATTCAAGATTATTTTTTTTACAGTACACCCTGAATTCTGATATTCTTGCGGTGTACCCAATTATCAATGTCCTCCAGGTGTCTAAGAGGTGTCTCCAGTCAACACCCCCTCTTCTCCAGCTGGCATCATCAATGGCTCACCATGTGGTTTTATGAAAGTCTTTCCAAGACTCCATTGCTTGTAATTTAGCCTGATCACTCATGGTTTGCTGCAGTTTAAGTGTTTGAACCCTCTGGAGTACAAGTACCTTAAAACATTTTAAAAAGTAAAAAGTTCAAATCACACCCTTTCCCTATGACTGAAATATAAATAAACAAACATAAACTTTTTAGACATCTCCCAACCCAAAATGTCCAGTCTATCAAAATGTTAAAACAACTATTCCTGGCAGTGCACCCTGTTATGGTAAATAACATGTTAAAATCATACTTTTTTGCAATAAAAAGCGATAAAACAAACAAACTGTCCCCGAAATTGTAACAATGAAATCATCAGATTTTCTGACAAAAAAATTACAACCTACACATGTTCCTTAAGGACGCAGGCAGTTTATAGCTTAAAACTTTTGTTTTAACTTTGGTTATAACTTTTGAACACTGTTACTTAAAAAATGAATCTGAGATTGTTTTGTCCCCACATGTTGTACTTCATTTTAGAGGTAAATTATGGCTGATAATTTTTGCATTTATTTACAAAAAAAAGGGAAAACTATGCATTTTTTGAAGAATTTTCAAAATTTGAAATCATTGCGTTTTCAGGCAGATAGATTTACCACCTAAATAAGTTGCTGAATAACATTTTCCATATGTCTACATTACATTTTCATAATTTTCGAAATGTATGGATAATTTATTTTGATGTCACGCGGCTTACAAATTGAATATCGATTTTCCGTATTTTCAGAACTGACTATTTTGGAGATAAATACTGTTTTGAATTGAATGTTTACTATTTAACATCAAAAACCCCCTATATAGTAAACCCATTTTCAAATCTGCACCCCTCAACCTATCAGAAACAGCTTTTTGGAAGATCGTTAACCCATTGAGATCTTCATAGTAATTGAATCAAAATGAAGGTGAAATTCAGAATGGCCAAATTTTGTCGGCCCTAAAATTTACACATTTCCAAATGATAAAAAGAGAATACCCACCTTACAATTTGTTATGCAATTTCTCCCAATTACAGAGACACCCTACACAGCGAGGCGCAAAAGTGAAGAAATGCCCTGCAGCTGCCAGGACTTTAGTTTCCTCATTGACCCCTTTTGCAGGCTATAACATTTTTGCTTTTTCATTATTAGGGACATGTGATGGCATTTTTTTTTTACAGGATGAGATTCTTTTTCTAGTGTTAGCATTTTGGGGTTGGTTTCCCCTATTGCTGAAAATTTAGGAACTTTTTTCGGTTCGGCTCAGATCTTGAGCTGAATCGGCATCAGCACAATGTGTTAAGTCAAAAAGTTAAGTCAAAAAGTTATATAGCACAACAAAAAAGATTTAAATGTTTTTAAATTTATTCAAGCATAGTAAAACCTATAACTCAGCCCCAAAGAATAAAGAGGAGGTAGGATTAGGAGTGAACGGCGAAAGTCATGAAAACAGTCCACAATAAAAAGTCACAAACATATGCTTTTCATCAATTTTAACTTATATGGAATTTTTTTGAGCTTGTGATATTAAATACTGACAATAAAAAGTATGTGTTTTTAGCACACTATTTGTAATGGTAGGATACAAACAAGGACAGTGAGCCTTAGCACTGAGACCCCAAATCTGTCCCTACTTATTGGATCCCTACTAAATGGAGGCCAATAGCTGGGTGAACATGTACAATATACAATCCAATTCAGCATCATCAGGGAATAACAATATCCAAATCACAATCCAAATAGAGTAGTCAAGACACAGGCAAGAAATCATAAACCAGAAACTAGAGAATACAGGAAGAAGAGCTAGTGAACACAGCAAGATAGCAGTTTGACCAGCAAGGAGTCAAGGCTAAACTGGACACTTAAAGGAAAACAAGGCCCTGCCACAGGTGGAAGGAGTAAGTAATTACAGGTTCAAAGTGTTAACCCTTGCAAGACAGAAGCAGAGTGAGGGGTGTGGAAGACATCAGGTCAGGTAGCCATAGAACCTAATTCAGACTTCAGGATGACAAAAAACTCAGCATCTACTATTCCTACCAGCAGGTATAGAGAAGACAGCAGACGCAGACGTGACACTATTACATCTAGATTAAAATGTCATACTCAACTGTGAGTGATAATTCAAGAAGCTAAATAGTGACAGCTAAATTACAACAAATAGGTGATGTTAGCACTAGTGCATTGAACTCTGAGACTTCACACCTTCCCTATTGATTGAACCAATGACCAGGGAAGTTCCTAATATGACAATCCATTGTATCATATGGAAAATATACCTATGAAAGTTGTTCCATAATGTTATCTGCTATACCACAGAAGACATGATGCCCTTGAACTGCAGATAGATAGACAACTTAGTTAAAAAAAATTCTAGGCCTTATCTAAAAATAAAAGCTCTGAATGTATATACAGACATGCAGAAATTATAGAAGTGAAAATCCGGTAATTAATCTTTTAACATACACATGGAATTCTGAAAGCCTCTTTATGATAAATGTGAAAGTAACATTCAATGTGGTTTGTATGAATACACCATAAAGTGTAACTAAACATTTAAAACCTTTTTTCTTTTTTAAGTAAATAAAAAGTGTCAGTGATAGTAAAGTTAATAAAGATAGTAAAGTTGGTAATATCATTTATATAACCTCCATATATTCCTGCATTTGTAATATGTATAACTAAACTACCACTCACACAGACGACAGATAAGGAGAGGTGGTTAACATTTCCAGTTTCGTAAAGAGTAAAGTCTTCACTAAGCCATAATAAGCAATTCTCTAATTTACACTCATTTCCTATCTTGTCAGCTAACCGTAGTGTGTAGAGAAAAGTTTAAACACAGCGCAAGCCAGAATTCAGTTAAGGAGGAACATAAATTATAACAGTGAGGCTGAAGTTGCCTGCTTTAACAGTACGCACATAGCACAGATTACATAAGTAATAAACTTATCACATCCAAATCGTAGAGCTGCTGCAGTTTTCCTGACATCCAATATTGGAAATTGTATTGGATGATGACAGAGGTTCGTAGGAGGAAAAAAGATTGGGACTGCGCAGCTCAATAGTCACAATATTTAATTCACACTCTTAATGGACAATGCGTTTCGGAAGCTGAATGCCTCCTTCATCAGGTCCGAAAAAGCGCAGTGGGTATGGACGTCCGTGTTGGAGTTCATAGTGAGGACTCACTGCGCCCGCACCTAGTATAGTGTGCACGCACATTAGGGGTTGGATGTAGAGTGAAGACTATGCTGGATCGTTGGAAGGGTAAACAAAGATGGAAATCAGATAAAAAAAAAAGGGGGATCAGATAAAAAGTGGTAAAATATTACATGAGGAGTAAAGGGAGCAGAGTAGTAATATGGGAAAACAAACATATATATATATATACTTATAATTATTTAATCACTAATAAATAAATTTGGCTTTAGGGTGGACCTAGGGGAATATAGGCATATGAAAACCATGGGAGACAGACAGAGGTGAGATGGATGGTATTGAGGTGAGGGAGAAGGATGGAAAGATTAAATACATTCTAAAGATTCATTAAGTCCATACGGACACATGGTATTTAGTTTAAATATAAAAAAATTCTCCCTTTTTATGAGTTGTGATAGCCGATCTGGGTGATCTTTAGGAATCTGTTCTATGGGAAGAAGGGAAAGGTGGCTAATATCATTATTGTGGTGTTGCTGACAGTGTCGTGAGACACTGTGAAGTTGGAAGCCACTCTTGATTTTACTTCTGTGAGTATTCATTTTTTCCCTTAATGCTTGTGTTGTTCTGCCTATATATTTGAATGGGCATGGACATTGAAGAAGATAGACAACATAATCTGATGAACAGTTTAGAAAGTTGGCAATTTGAAAAGTTTCACTTGTAGCAGTGGAATGGAAGGATTGGGTACGATGTAGGATGATCTCACATGTGAGGCATCTGGTGTTGCTACATTTAAAACTGCCTTTTAGGTCCGTAAAGAAAGAGGGTTTGGTTCGTATGATGTTATCTGAATTGCTGGTCTCTCAAATTTTGGTCAGAGCCAGAATAGTTTTAAGAGTGGGAGCCCTTCTAAACGTAAGTTGCAGATGAGGTGGAATAAATCCTTCCAGATGGGGGTCCTTACAGAGAAGAGGCCAATATTTGGCGATGGTCTTATGATCTGATGTAAAAGTAGTTATAAAACTCGGCCCCCTGTCCTCAGTGTGGTCTGTCTTCTTTTTTTAAGCATCAAACATTCTTTTTGTGAGAGATCAGACAATCCTTCTTTACCCAACCCGACTATCATGCTCTCAACATTTCGACATCACACAGACTTAGAGCTTATGAACAAAGCCGTATTTTCAAAAAAACAAAGAAACTAACCAGATACCGTTTGGAATATTCCAATTATGCCCAGCGATGCTGGAAACCAGATGTGGTTATAGGAATAGACCCACCCACACCGGGTACTGTAAACCCTATACATACCACCTCTCAACCCTGCATTCGTAGAAAACAGAAAGTGGGCATAATCCAGAAGCCTTTGTCCACCACCTCACCCAAATCCATGAACACCATCCCTAATAAAGACAGAATATTTCATAAAAATAATAAAGAGTGTATACTTAGATCTCTCCCCACTCCCATTATATATATTTTTTGGTTGAATATAACTATATCAAAAAGACCAGTAAACCATTCAATATGCATGCTGGTTTCCTGACAGAAGATGTGATAAGAATGGCGTTCAGCAGTATACCTGTTAGGTACCGAGCCACCCCTTATGGAGATGGCTTCATCCCTGAGCCCTCTCCATACCCCCCATTTACAAGTGGCAGACATATGAGGGGTCATAAAGAGGTTAAGTTTACAAATGGAAACATTTAAAGTAAAAATTTTACTGAAGTGATGTCCGATGATGGTTTGACATCCATGTAGTTTATTGGATAGATTTAAAGAAGTAAATTGCATTTACTCCTGGGAATAGCAGATTTTGTTCTATTTCTCTGTCGTTATAGAATACTGACTCTTGCAAGACTATTATATTATTATATTTTTATTCTATGTTCATATATATTATAATAACTTACAGTAATAACCTAAGTATATTGTATTGTATTGCATATTTACACATGGAAACCATTGAATTCCATTGTTTGTCATAAGATACAGCATGCATTAGGAAAGGGAAATATCACACATTTCAACAGATCTTATCGCTGTACAGTTTGAAAATGATTAAAGGAAAACACTTTGTCATTTTTCATGATTAAGAAATTGTTAACATATGTTCTCATAACTAAAATGGGCCCAATTCCTGGAGGGTTTGCAATGAGGGCCTACTGAAACACTCTGATCATTGGTATCAGTCATCATTAACACCATAAAGACACATACAAGGTTGGCAAGGGCCAAGTTTATAATGAACTCATTGAAATTTTAATGAGTCTCCATTCAGTGAAGTGAATAAAGCAAGATGTTTAGCTGCTTTAACGAAGGTTATTCCCATAGATACAGCATAGGGGACATGTCCTAGTGAATGGAGTTTGTTTTAGAGAGGAACAAGTTCATTTACAAGAAACAATCCCAGTGTGTTCTAAATAACTATAGCCCTCAGTTAAGAGATTGTGAATGGATTGTCTTTAACAGAGTATTGCAAATGCAGAAATCGATATTTCTCCTATTTTGCACCATTGCTTACCATTAAGTTAAATATACATTATACTGTAGCTGTAGCTACAGTATCTTAGCTATAACAAAATAGAATGGGTTCATAAAAAATATTTTCAACATAAAAAACGCACAAACTAAAGACAGCAATTTTATTATGAAAAATCAAAAAGTAAAGCGATAGAAACATATTCACATAACATATTTACACCACATATATGCAACACAGATTAACTAAATGGTTACCTAAGTAATGGGAAGTATTTTATCTGTAACTCTTTAGGAATCCAACAACAGGGAAGCAGCACTCCAAATTGAATAGTGGTATTTATTTCACCGGTTATCTGTAACTCTTTAATATAGAGCCTTTTGATAAATGACACACTCAGCTTTATATATCAGATTATAACAGAATATATAAATAATAATGCGGTTACAGGACAGATATTCCCATCCTCCGACCTCCTCCTTGCTCGGCTCCTGCATCCCTCCATGTTCACTCTACCTCCCCTTGTCTAGTAGCCAGGCTGTTTCTCCTGCAGGGCTGCTATATTTATTGGGGTCATAAAAAAAGTGGACTTCAGTGTTGAGATTTCGCCGTGAATCCACACATCAGTCCCAACCCAAATTATTCCAGGAATGTGCCACATTTCCAGGGGAGGGTTTTTACTGTATACTTCCCCATGCAGAGGGTTGTCATTTCTGTGTCTGACAACCATTGGTAATGATAGCTCTCCCTCTCCCATTGCTCTGCACCTTTGTCAGCTTTCACTGTAGTTATGGTATTCTATTCATGTAGCATCATTTCTGTCTATTTCTTATCCCTTAGAGGAAAGGATTGTGTGACTGAAGTACATGCAGATATGAGACAGAGACTAGAACTTAGTGATGACAGGAAGAATGGTGAGCCCTAAACTAAACCAGAAAAAAACAAAAAGACAGAAAAACAGAAAAACACAATAAGGCAAAGTGAACATTCCAGGTCAGAAACAGAAATTGCAAATGGCAGAATCAAAATCCAAAAGAATAGTCAATAATACAGGCCAGAGATGAAATACTGAGAGATTAGCAAAAAAAAACCTGAAGAAATAAAAAATATCACAATCACAAGGTGTGAACTCTTGCTAGCCAGAACAAGATTGTAGAGAGATGGCCAAATACAAAAGACTGCTTGCCACTAAAACCTTGTTCATACTGCAGGATGAGTGAAACACAGTCGGTGTCTTCTCAACCTACTAGTAAAATTGTGGAAGACGTAGACACAGACTTGACAGCTAAACTAAGAATGTTCTTTTTTGCCTATAGCAACTGCTGGGAACTCATATTAGTAAAATGTAGAAAAACAGAAGCTTTGATTGAGAAAAAACAAAAAGAAATGTCGGCAACAGCTCACCCTCAGAAGGTAGTGAAGGTCTAGTGTAGTCATCCTGTGAGACCGGGTGCACGGTAACCCCTTGGCCGCTGGTTTAGTAGTCCAGAGCAAGGCATGCTTAAAATGAAGATGAATTAGGAGGGCAGGGGAACCAGCATGGAAAATCTCAAAAAGTTCAGTTAAAACATAGTCAAAAAGCCAATCTTTATGTTAAAAAACATACATATCAACTAGAAAAATACATGGACACAAAAAAAACAAAAAGTGTAGGACAAAAAACAGCAGCGGTAACGCGTTTTGGACTTTTACATCTCAGTCCTTAGTCATACCTAACAGTGCTGTGGCTCGCATGAGGTATAAATAGTAAATTACTCCAAAGTCGGGTTGTGAGTTTCCGGTGTGTAACGGCAACGCCCTCAGAAGGTGTATGCAGGGCTACATGACTTAATTGTACCCGGTGTGAATACAATGACACAGAATAAGCACAAATTTTCAAGAAAACAGTATTTTCAAAAGAGACAGAGCAAAATGATTAAAGTTATCTAATAGAAATACAGTAAGTCCTGTTTGTAATTAAGACCTTTGGGGAAATGAATCTCCAGATTCAGAATCCAATAAGCCTCTCTGGAGAGCAAAGCCTTTTTTCAATCTCCACCTCTGTTGGCACATGTAACCTGTTCTATGGCAATCACTGACATCCCATTTGTGGAACTACCATGATGGTCCCTGTAGTGTTTTGAGATTCCAGATAGGTTCCGGGTGCTGGTGATAGTGGTGGAATTAGCCCCTGTGATATGCTCACTTATACACTCTTTAAGTTTGCGGACCGTACATCCTACATATTGTAGGTGACATTTAGAGCATTGTATTAAATAGACTATGTGGGTAGATTCACAATTGATGTAAGACTTTATATGGTGGACCATGTCAGAATATATGGAGGTAAAAATGTTACAACTGGCACCCCCACAGCAATAGCTCCCCTTAGTCCGCAGCCACGTACTCTTAGGCTTGTTATCAGAGAAAGTATTGGGAGATAATATGTCCCCCAAAGTTTTAGCCTTAGTAGAGATAAAAGAAATTCCGTCCGACAGCAACTTCCTAAGAGTAGGATCGTGCTGTAGAACTGGTAAATGTTTTTTGATGATGCTAGTAATGGCATGAAGCTGTGTGCTATATTGGGTACTGAAAGTTAGGTTGGGCTTATTGCATTTGTTGGGAGTTTTGGGTTGTACTGACATTACCAGTAAGTAAAATGTCAAGAAAGGGAATCTCCCTTTTCTGGTAGACAGTGGCTCCTATATTTTGGCAAAGTGTAATTGTGGAAAGTGTGGGGTAAAAATTTCCTCTCAAATCATAGTCTATGAAGTTCTCTGACTCACAAAGAAAGCTGTGCAAAATTCTGTGAATATAAATACAACTGTGCAAATTCCTTTAGTAGACTTACATAAGGGCACACACACACATTCATGCACTCAGCTTTATGTATTAGATTGCATCATAAATATTATTTGAAATGACATTTTGTGATTTTCTGTGGGGGAAATTTTTTTTAGAATTCTAAAACTCTAGCTCCCTATTTTGGCTCCCTTCTCATTGGCAGGCTTATGTGGTGCTCTGGTTGGGATGAGGAAGGGAAAATGTAAATACTAGGGTATAGTTTTTAACCCCTTCATGCTCTACACCATTTATATGTACGGCGCAGAGGTGCAGGGGCTATGCAGGGAGGGAGCCCTCTGTATACAGAGGTGGGGCTTGCTGCATATTGCATATGCTACTGAGGAAATTGAAGGTGTGATGTATGCAGCTTTTATACTCAAAACTGCATTGGAAGTTGTCTTGGTCTCCACTACTGTGAACATTGTTTTCTGTCACTGAATCATAGTCCTGGGATCAGTAGTGCGCTACTAACTGTGCTACAAACTGCGCTACAAACTGAGCCACAAACCAACAACATGTGCGCCACAAACCAACAACATGTGCGCCAGAAACCATGCCACAGACCAGTGGCATACTTGCTGGAGGTATTCCTGTGTGCTTGGCCTCCTGTGACTAGTGGTGTGCCACAAACAACACACAAGTGAAGCAACTTTTATTCATCATAAGGACCCGCCACACCCAGCACAAGACTCTATACAATAACACTGGAGGATAAATGGCGGTTGTATAAAACATTTTTATGTGAGTTTTAAACTTACTACATATGAGTCACGGTTTATAGCACATTTCACCGTTTCATTTTTAATCTGGACAACAGTGCTTAATATATATCTTTTTCTACCATCCTATATTTTGGATGTGATCATATATACAACTATATCTGTACATTTTTAAATATGATATTTGGACGATTTAGGTTTTTTACCTCAAATAGAGGTTGTAGTGCCAGTATGGCAATTACTATTTATAATATCTATTGTCTGCTTATAACCAACATAGTACAATTCATTTTATTTTATTGTTTTTATATGTTCATTTTTTATGGTTTATAAAAATGTGACTAATAAATGTTAATGCTATGTTTTCTGGTGCCAGACTCGTATAGGTTTACCTTTATATTGCTGCAAACACCCACCGCTAATACCTGCTATCAATGCTGGCACCGTTTGCGGGTATTACCCTTCCGATGCTGGTGGCGAAGCTTTGCCAGTGGCATTTAAAAGACAACTGGTTGCCCTGACAGCCTCAGGTCTTCTTCAGACCCGAGGCTGCATGGCATATGCAGTTTTGTTACAATGGGCTAGTAGCTCACTGTAATAAATACTGTGTAAAAATGGCATATACTGCAATACAGCATGGCAGGAATGATCAGACCATCTAGGGTTAAAGTACCTTAGAGGGTTTAAAAAAAAAAGTAAAAAAGTGAATAGTTATATGATACAAAACATAATAAACAGTAAAAGTCACGAACATGTTAGGCATTGCCACATCTCAAAATGTCTATCAAATATCTATCAAAATATAAAACCGGTTTGTCCCAGCAGTGAAAATAGCACCTAAATGTTTGAAACACTACTTTTACTCCATTTTACATCACATAAAAAATGTAATGAAAAGTAATCAAAAGGTTGCTTGGTCCTCAAAATACTAGCATTAAAAATGTCAGCTCATTTTGCAAAAAATGACACCTCATACAGTTCTGTACACCAAAGTATGAGAAAGGCATTAGCGTCAGAAGATTGCAAAAATGTTTTTTTTTTTTTGTACACATTTTTTAAATTGTTTAATTTTTTTAAATGTATTAAAACACAAAAAATCCTATGTAAATTTGGTATCACTGTGATCGTACCAAACCAAACAATAAAGCAGAGGTGTTATTTGGAGAGCACAATGACAGTCGTTAAACCTGAGCCCACAAGAAAGTGGGGTTTTTGCCAATTTGCCAAAAAAAAATGAAAAAGTTATGGGTTTTTGTAGGTGGAGAGCAGAAAATGAATGAAAAAACCCTGCATTCCTAAATGAGATTAATATATGTTTTCCTGTATTTTTAAAGCAATTGTCAATGCAACCTGTAAATGAATGTATATGAAAATCTAGCGTATAGTATAAGAAACAAAAGATAACACATATAAAAAAACATGTAGAAAAGAGACTTTTTCACTGCATTAACACTGGTGTGGTGTAAAAATTGCATCAACACCCAAAACAATACAGCAATGGGCATTCCTACCAGAACTATGCATGTAGTAGCCTTTATAAAGGCATAAAAGTATAATTTTATGCTGACAATCATTTAGGTAAACATGATTGGGAGAGGAGAATTACGGATTATCTGCATTAGTAAAATGCTTTATTATTCTCAGCTCTGTGTCAAAGCTAAATCAAAGCTAGTTTAATTACCGTATTCATCTACATGAAAGTGTAACTCTAGCTTCACAGAAAACACTCTTCTAAAACTAATAAAAAGTAACACAGGATTTGAATGCATTCAAAAGAAAAATAATAATGTAATAAAACTGCTGAGCTTATTCACATGGAAATATTAGGATTTTAGGAGATAAAATGATTAAAGGTAGAGAAGCAATAACTTCAGGAACACAAATAACATTACTAAAAGACTTTATTAATAGCATATGTCCTATTTTTTACAAAGCATTTACAAGGAGTTCTATAATACAAAACAGGCCTTTGGCATATTCATTGCTGTTCAAAAACCAGCTACAATAGGTAAGGTTAAAAAGGGCTTCTGAAAATGAAGTGTGGTGTTCATTTAGGTGACCACAATATAGACTTAGCTAAATTAAATCA
Organism: Engystomops pustulosus; assembly: GCA_019512145.1. Classification (NCBI taxonomy): domain Eukaryota; kingdom Metazoa; phylum Chordata; class Amphibia; order Anura; family Leptodactylidae; genus Engystomops; species Engystomops pustulosus. The sequence continues at coordinate 113,950,514 of CM033647.1, forward strand.
AATCTATTTCTTGTGAAAACAGCTTCTAATATGTCTAATATGTCACTAGGAGCACAAAGGTTATCAGACTATACATTACTGGTTACTACTAAACAAATGCTATGTAATTAAAATGTCTGATGAGAAGTAATAAAAAAGAGAATTCAGGTAAAGATAAGAGAATATCCAATACAGGGTTTTATATAAATCATTGTTTGCACTCATGGTATGCTATGGTTAAACAGATTTTCGGAATGTCAGTCTCAATGAGCCACATTTACTAAGACACTATGTGCACTATGTGCAGTTTCCCTGTGTATAGTGAAGAGGGCACCAGATTTAGGAATTGTGGCGCCCGTTCTTCATGTACCTGGCTCCCTCTGCACTACTCCGACAGAGTTTACCTTTAACACACTTTGCATCTTAAATGTGGCAAACTGTCAGACTGAGCATTCAAACAGCCCCCTTCAGTGCAGACATTCATGTTACAAAGTCCAACAGAAAACTGGATTATGGACCTCAGTAAATGTGCCCCAATAAGTCCTTTACTGAGTACAAACCCCTGTCAAAAGAGAGGAATTGGAAATGGTTCTGTTAGTTGTTGTGGGTTTGTTTGCAGCAAAGAGTTCTGTACCCCAACTCCAGTCAAAGTCCACCATATCATCTATTATTTGGATTAGCATTATAAGTAAATATTATGATGCAAGATTTATATATGATTAGTTAGCTGTGGCCTCATTTTTTGCATATGGCTTATGTGCTCCTGATGTAAACTCTCCTACACTGCTTTTTGCCTCCGTCTGATCATTTTACATTCTATCCTGTGAGAAAGCTAGGATGGAAAGATGCAGCAAGCTAAGCTATTCCATCCTGCTCCCTCCTGCTGAGCAATGTATACAATCAGTGGAGGCCATTGGAGGCAATGGGTATGGATGCCAAATATTGCATCCTCCTCCTGACCTCCGTCGATTATGCATCACTTGGGAAACGCTGTGAACATCAACAGTGGCCAATTACTGGCTTCAGCCAATGTTTGCTCCTCCTCCCGCTTTCAGGGGGAAAGGATAACATATCCCACTGTATGTGCATATTGCATATGTGCTTATATCTTAGTCTTCTGTTGTAAAGATACATTAAGAATCTAACAGACTTATCCTTACAGGGTAGGGAAAAATGTGGCATGAACCTTATTGAAGTAGTACTCAGCCTGCCAGTGAACAACACATCACAGTGACTTCACTATAGTCAACATCACATAAGGGATCTGTGATTAATAATCCTGCTCATACTAATATGCAGATTAACATAGCTATGGCAGGTAATCTAAGCATTGGCATCAAAAAAACATATTCTTATAGTAAGTATATACTGTAAGTGTATGTGTATAAAATTTCATTATGCGTGGGAATATTTATTGTATTTTTCTAACTACAAAATACATGGTAAGAAACAAGTTTAAAAAAAATAGAACACAAAAATGGAAATAAGTGATTAAGCTTGATGTATAAACATTTACATATATGTACACGTGCAATACTGAGGATGAGCATGTGTTCTTATAATATAGAGGCAGTTGAACCAAATCATTATATATGAAATGTATCATTTTTAAGAAAATTGAGGAAAGTTTGAAATGTGTCTGAGCATACAGCACAACTTTTGAAGTGATTTAACAGCAAGCAGATGCTTCCTTTGTTCACTGAATGAAGTGAAACATTTATTGATGTCATTGCAACTGAATGAAGGTTCATTGCTTTCCCCCAGCTGGCTACATTAATGAAATAGGTTGCACAGAAGTGCCTGTTCATCTTTTACTGTACTATCTGGGACATTATTACATAGTTATAAAGACTGACTGGAAAATGTTAAGGAATATTCACTCGAAATAAATAATGTTTGCCATAAGTGGGAGCCAAATGAACTGCACTAATCATTCTAGACAATATAGATGTATCATAGGATTAAGATACAATATTATCAGAAATATTTAATTTAAAATAAATGAGCATAATACAACATAGTCTATAGATTGGCTGATGTGGTATACAGGTATGTTTGCTGCCATCCAAACAATACAAACATAGGGAACCTATAGGGAAGTCATAAACAAATTTGTGGAATGGACTAAAAGTAATAACCTTCTACTAAATATGGAAAAAACTAAAAGGGCCACATCTGACCTTTCTATTTCTGGCCAGGTTCCCCTGATGATGCCATCTGTATGGTAAAACTTAGCAAATTGTCTCTAGAGTGTAATTTAAAAGTATCTCCTTGTATAAGTGATGGTTGTTGGATGTGCACACACAGTGTACACCATTGTAAAGTATAGTTTTATTACTGCTCCTATCTTTTCCTATTAACGCTAAAGTACATAGTGCTGCTTATCAGACTCAGTACAGCTATCCTAGCCCCAGTAAGGGGTTGTTTTCTAACCAAAGCTCTTATAGTAATTGGAACTTATTTAAAAAATACAAAAAAATAAGTGGAAATATTTCTGATAGAATTATTTCTAGCAGATTCCTCATAAGCTCTTTGTCTACCACTGCCTGGTACTTTCTTCAAAGTTGCAATATCCAAAATGTGCTGAAAAAGACTCTTTGGGGGTCATTTATCTTTATCTTCTAAGAAAAATCTCCCTATTATTACTGACTTTTCCAGGCATTTTTGGTGCTTTGCACTTTTTGTGCCTTTTTGGGGACAGTTTGAAATGTCCACCAGACATTTGTTTATTGTCAGTAAGATACCTAGATATCTTCTATTCCAGATGTGCTTAATGTCGCAAATTACATTTATCATTTCAAATTGTCTTAAATTTTTGAAATTGTTGGCCACAAAAACTCCTGAATAAACCATAAAATGGAAAGTGACTTGAGACATTTGTACAACATTTTTGAGACAAAAGAGATCTGAAAAAAAAAACATTTAACAAAAGGAAAAAGTGAGATAAATTACCAAAGAGATGTAAAACAGGCAAAAAAATAATGATAGCATCCCAGTATAAAAATAATGGCATACAGTACAATTAGATATACAGGAATACAGTATAAATGTAAACAAAAACCATATGTATGAAACCTACAACAAAATATTGAAAAGAACATACTGTCTCCTTCTTGTATGTAATATTGGTTGTGCTTCAACGTATATTTATTGTTGTTGAGTTTGTTTACAAGATATATATACTATATTCATGGCTCCTTATTAAAAAAATGTCTTCCCCCTCCTAAGTTCACATTACAAAATTTGGGCACATTTTTCTTCCTAGATATTTAAAAGACAACAGATTAAAATAGTTAAATCCAACATATTTTTAAAATGTCAAGCACATCAAATACAATATTTGTAACTGTAGTCTTATGTGTCTGGGATACCACAGGATGAAGAAACAAAGATTGGCTTCAATGAAAGAATCCATGTTCTTTCAGATGGGAACCTTGGGTTAAGCACTCCCAGGAACAGATGTTGCAGAGGATCCTAAATGAACTCTTCTGCAGTACATCATGATAATGAGCTTTGTCAGTCTGAAATAGATGCAGAAAAGATGAAATAATGCTCTCTAAATAGGCTGTTTTAACGTTATAGGCTAGCTATTCAAACAAAGGTTTTTTAAACCTTTGTAATCTCCTAAGAATTAACTTTGTATATGTGTATAATAAAAGCATTGTACACAAAATAACTAATATAATAATATATTTTAATTATTAAAATAAATATCATACATAGGCTACATATACGTTGAATATAACATTATCTGGTTTGAAATTATTTAATATTTTTAAAAAAATATTCAATCTCTCCCATTATATAATATGTATATATATATATATATATATATATACATATATGATATACATGACTGATGTATATATTTGTTATGCTGCCACTGAAAACATATATATTGGACATATCTATACAATAATCTTTGTTCATTCAAGGACTGAAGTCTTTATTTGCAGACATACAGTAACAAAAATAAAAATATGCAATGCATTAATGTTTTTACTTCTGATTATATTTTGTCTATGTTGGGTGGTCTTTTTGCTTAGAAGAAAGGATTTTCTTCATATGGATTAAGGCAACACAGAAAGAATTGTCAGCATGAAAACAATAGAATTTATCTCCACTGATGTCGTCTGACACATAAAGAAAACTCTGAATAGTTACCATGGCAACAAATGTGTAGGACTTATGCATGCATTTTCTGCTATAGGATTTTGATTAATGGCATTGACTAAACAGTCTGAAGTAGCACAGAATAACCCTAGTACGAAAATGTAGCTTAATATGTCATCTTAATGCATCGTGCCTCCAGCTTTTCTATTACTCAGTGCAAAATGTATGTTTTATAAACATTGTTGTTAAGGAAATTTTCATTTTCTCTTGCTTAAATATTTATACAGATATGGATTGAATGTGTAATAATGCATCAACTTTAATGATTGCGGTACGAATCTAAATAAAAGGAAATTGGCTACAACAATTGGGTAAGAAAGAGAGTGAGTTGTCTAAGGGCAGGTTTAGGCATTTAACTGGCACTAGCAGTACAATGTATTTCAGACCTTTTCTGAAAGCAAGAGAGTTAAAAAGGCATCTTGCTATTGTGTTAAATGCCTAAAGGCTTTGTAAAGAACATGACTTGAATGCTTAACATCACCCTCCCCCAATCTCAGAAAACCATTTGACTGGTTTGAATTTCAAAACCAGCTATTTTTAAGTGACTGTTGCAGATTAACACACAGCAAATATGTTTTCTTTCCCTGGTTTGCTAGATGTGTTTCATAAAAGATCAATTTCAAATGTGTTCTGCATTGTGAGAGAACAGCCCCAGTCAATAATCTTGTTATAGTAACCTAAGCAATTTTTAGAAGGCAGATTTTAGGTTGACTGAGCAATTTATTCTTCTGAAATCACATTACATTTTTCAAATGTAAAATGAAATGCCCCTCCCCCATGATTTCTTGTTAAGTAGGACAATGTTTTGATGGCGAGAAAATGTATATTTCATTTGGTGAGATATTTATGGGGAGATATTTTATATGTATTTTTATATGTCGCATAGGAATTCTTTAATTCCACAAATAAATATTTAATGCGTAATAGTTTCAACTTAAGAACGATTCTAATGGTTGAAAATTACATTTATAACAAACATTTTCCTGACAGCAATTTTATTAGTAGGTGCAAATTTCATAAATTAAAATAAATTGCACTTTCTGTATATTTCTGTACAGGAAATGAAAAATAATGAAAAAATATAAATAGACTGCAACAAGAACACAAGCACCAATTGAATTCCACATTTGGTAATTACATTTTGGGGAGCAGTTTGAACATGGATTTGCTGGGCTGGAATCTTTCAAGGCCCTGTCAACAGTTCTAGCTGGAAGACACCTAAGGTTCCCCCTACTGCTTCTCTTGCCTCAGTCTGTTCCACCACCTCCCAACTCATGATGCCACAACTACCACCACCAGCAGCATCGCCATCACCATTACCAAGCCTGTCTACACCATCCGGTAAGCTCTCCATTCCCCAAATCATAGAGAGAAGGTGAAAGTTTAGCCTATGGCACTCACAAGTTCTGGTCCTGAATAGAGATGAGCGAACACACTCGTCCGAGCTTGATGCTCGTTCGAGCATTAGCGTACTCATAACTGCTCGTTGCTCAGACGAATACTTCGCCAGCTCGAGAAAATGGCATCTCCCGCCGTTTTGATTTTTGGCGGCCAGAAACAGAGCCAATCACAAGCCAGGAGACTCTGCACTCCACCCAGCATGACTTGGTACCCTTACACGTCGATAGCAGGGGTTGACTGGCCTGATCAGGTGACCCTGGAATAGACTAGCCCCTGCCCGCGCTGCTCGCATCATTCTCTGTCTGGATGCCGTTAGGGAGAGAGCTGCTGCAGGGATAGCGTTAAGCTGTTATATTAGCTTACTGTTAGGCAGGAGTGAGTCTACAAGAACCCAACAGCCCTTGTTAGGGCTAGAATAGCATTATATTTTTTTTTTGTTTGCTTGTGGCTGGGCTTGCTGGCATTAGTAGTGCAGCTAGTACCATATTGTGACGAATTTGCAGGGAGACTTGTGAACGTTATATTTTGCTCTCAGTGACACACATATCCATCTCAAACACCTAAGTGGGACAATTTATTAGGAGTTTGATTGAACTAGGCACAGTCTGACAATTTTTTTTTTTTTTTTCAAAACTTAAAGTGACTTCAAATCCAGTTGTGTGCTGTCAGTGTAGGTTAGAAACTAGGCATACAAGAACCCAACCGGCTTTCTTAGGGCTACAATAGCGTTATATATATATTTTGTTGATTTGCTTGTGGCTGGCCTTGCTGGCACTAGTAGTGCAGCTAGTACCATATTGTGAGGAATTTGCTGGGAGACTTGCGAATGTTCTGTTTAGCTCTTAGTGACACACATATCCATCTCAAACACCTAAGTGGGACATTTTATTAGGGGTTTGATTGAATTAGGCACAGTCTGCTTTTTCTTTTTCTTTTTTTACTTTTATTTTTTTTTATAACTCAAAGTCATCAGGCACAGCACAAAATCCAGTTGTGTGCTGTCAGCGTAGGCTAGAAACTAGCCATAGCAATAGGATAGCATCGTTTTGTTAAAAAAAAACCAAAAACACAAAGAAACACAAAAAAAACACAAAAAAAAACACAAAAAAATGTACAGTTTACACTTTAATTTTGAAAATGTTGAACACGAGGGCTAGGGATAGAGGACGAGGGCGTGAACATGGGCGTCCAACTACTGCAGGGGTCAGAGACCGTGGTCCTGGGTGGGGTGAGCCACCACACTCCCTAGGTTCATGTCTCAAGTTACTGGAACTCATGGTAGAGCACTGTTGAGGCCAGAACAGTGCGAACAGGTGATGTCGTGGATTCAGGACAATGCTTCTAGCCATTTGTCCACCAGTCAGTCTTCCACTCAGTCCACCCATGTCACCGAAATCAGAACTCCTCCAGCTCCTCAACGCCAGCCCTTACACCCATCTGCCACCTCCCAGGAAAATTTGGCATTTGAACCGGCATATTCTGAGGAACTGTTTTCTGAACCCTTCCCAGAGTCACAAACCACTTGTCCGGTTGCTGCTGAGTTCTTTTCCGATGCCCAGGTTTTCCACAGGTCGCAGTCTGTGGGTGATGATGACATTGTTGACGTAGCTGAAGAAGTGTGTAAAGAGGTGTCGGACGATGAGGAGACACGGTTGTCAGACAGTGGTGAAGTTGTTGTCAGGGCAGGAAGTCCAAGGGGGGAGAAGACTGAGGGATCGGAGGATGATGAGGTGACAGACCCAAGCTGAGTTGATAGGCCGGGTGAACACAGTGCTTCTGAGACGGAGGCGAGTCCTCGACGAGAACAGGTTGGAAGATGCAGTGGTGGGGCCAGACGGAGAGGCAGGGCCAGAGCTGGTGCATCAGTGCCAAATGTTTCACGTAGTGAAGCTCCCGTGGCGAGGGGTAGATTTTCGGAAGTCTGGAGGTTCTTTAAAGAAACACCGGATGACCGACGGACTGTGGTGTGCAACCTGTTCCACACCAGGATCAGCAGGGGATCCACCACTACCAGCTTAACCACCACCAGTATGTGCAGGCATATGAATGCTAAACACCCCACTGAATGGAAAAAAGGCGGTTCACCTCCGGCCGGGCACACCACTGCTCCTTCCCCTGTGTCACCTGCTGCCTCTGCTAGTCAGCCCCCTGCCCAGGACCCCGGCCCAAACACCTCCCATGCGAAAACCACACCTTCGCCTCCACGATCCTCCACAGCATCCACCAATGTCTCCATGCGCAGCGTTCAGCTCTCCATACCCCAGACGCTGGAGCGCAAGAGGAAGTACAGTGCAACCCACCCACATGTCCAAGCCCCCAACGTCCACATCTCCAAGATGCTTAGCCTGGAGATGCTGCCCTATAGGCTGGTAAAGACCGAGGCCTTTCGCAACCTCATGGCGGCGGCCGCCCCTCGGTATTCGGTTCCCAGCCACCACTATTTTTCCCGATTTGCCGTCTCAGCCCTGCAACAGCACGTGTCAGACAACATCATCTGTGCCTTGACCAACGCCGTTTCTGACAAGGTCCACCTGACCACGGAAACGTGGACGAGTGTTGAGGGGCAGGGCCACTATATATATCGCGGACGGCACATTGGGTTAATTTGGTGGAGGCTGGGACCTAGTCTGACCCTGGGGCTGGTCATATACTGCCGAAGCCGAGGATTGCGGGGCCTACCTTGGTCCAGGTCTCTCAGGCCTACTATGCCTCCTTCTCCCTTTCCCGCCTCTATGCCTCCCCTCCCACCCTCCTCCAACCACCTCCTCCTCCGAACTACCATCCGTGGGCATGGCGCCATCAGTCAGTAGCTCTAGGCACAGCAGCAGTGCCATCGCTAAGCGACAGCAGGCGGTGCACAAACTGCTGAGCCTAGGCGATAAAAGGCACACCGCCCAAGAGCTGTTACAGGGCATCACTTGCACAGACTGATCTGTGGCTGGCACCGCTGAACCTGAAGCCAGGCATGGTTGTGTGTGACAACGGCCGTAACCTGGTGGCGGGTCTGCAACTCGGCAGACTGACACATGTGCCATGCCTGGCCCATGTGTGAAATCTCAAAGTTCAGCGGTTCCTCAAGACATACCCCAATCTGTCTGATTTGCTCACGAAGTTGCGCCGCATCTGTGCGCATTTCAGGAAGTCCAGCACAGATGCTGCCACTCACCGATAAGCGTACACGCCCGTCGACGTCGACTGACAGCGCTAACAGGCTGACTCTTATCAAGATGAATAAAGCCTGAATTTCTCAGGATTTCCATTCTCCACCAGGTGAAAGAAGCTCAACCTGAATAATGTATGCACTCCTCCTCCTCATTGTCCTCCTTCTCCTCCTCTTTGTACACTAAAGCAGAGGAAACTGGCTATTTTTTGCCAGGGCCAACTGGCTCTAGGTATAGTACTCTATGTATTTAATTTTTCTGGAGGGCCACCTACCTGGTCCTCTGTTTTAAACAATTTTTGGGAGTGCCACATACAGGTACTCTATGTATTTAATTTTTCTGGAGGGCCACCCACCCGGTCCTCTGGTTTGAAAACTTTTTTGGACTGCCACATACAGGCACTATCCAAATTTAATTGTCTCCATAGCAGCCTCCACACGTCGTCTTTATAACTGCCTCCACACTTTGTCTCCATTGCTACCTCCACACATCATCTCCAAAGCTGCCTCCCAAAGTCGTCCATATAGCTGCCTCCATACATCGTCCCCTTATCAAACGAGCTGTGTCAGGCAGAATTTTGGGTTGTTTTCATGGCTTCCACATCAAACTTGTTAACTTTGTCGCCACCCTGCTTTGTAATCCACAAAATATACTGGCAAACTTTTATCATTTACCGATATTATTTCAGCGCTTCTTGCGCATCTGTTTACATTCCCCTCACCCGCCATAACCAAAACTTATAAGAACAGTACTTCACTTGATCTTATCCAAAAGGTTCTTAGAAGTGCTGTTTGTAGCCCCCGTCTGCTTTGAAAATTATACTTTTTTCAAAGGAAACGCTTCTGGTCCCAGGCCCATTTTGGGTGGGGAGGAGCTAAGAGACAGGGGCTTGGACAGGCGAAAGCTCGCCTGGCAGCGGACCGCCGCTCCATCCCAAGATTAGGCAGCCTCAGAGGCATCCATGCATACTGCCCCTACTGTTTCCTGTCCATTTCGCCTCCACGATCCTCCACAGCGTCCACTAATGTCTCTATGCGCAACTTTCAACTGTCTATACCCCAGACGCTGGATATACAGCACATCATACCCTTTGCAAACGAGCTGTGTCAGGCAGAATTTTCAGGTGTTTCTCCAGATACATAATGGAACTCGGCACATCTGTCGCCGCCATGCTGGAGACCTGAAGTTTCAATCATAGCAGCGCAATATGGATGGCGCATACTGTGACTCTTAATCATGGAAGTCGTCTCCATGGCTGCCTTCACATGTCGTCCCCTTATCAAACGAGCTGTGTCAGGCTCATTTTTCGGGTGTTTTATCAGATACGTTATGGAACTTGGTCACTATATCGCCACCATGCTGTGTTATCGACTAAATATACCGTCAACCTTTTGTTCACATAGGAAATCATTTCAACGCTTCTTGCTCACCTCCTTTGGTTCTTCTCTGTTGCCTTAACCAGGCAAAATACTGATACATACAGTGCTACACGTTATCCTTGCCAAAAGGAATTTTTTAAATTGCTTTGAAGCCTAAGTCCATTTGGCGTATGTCGCCATGCCACTCTCTAGCCTGCCGCCGCTGCCGCTGCATGCCATCTTCTATAGTGTCAGGGTCAATTATTGGATGTTTTAGATGCTATCTAGCCTAATTCGGTCACTCTGTCATCGCCATGCTGTTGTTCATAATTTTGGCATAATGGTGCGATTAAGCAGCCTCAGAGGCATCCATGCATGCTGCCCCTGCTGTTTCCTGTCCATTTCCGTGGTGTTTCCATCATTTTCTGAGGTTTCAAGGTGTTTGGCCAAGCTTCCCTGTGCAGACCCTTGGTCCCCTTGAAAAATGCACTAGTCTCCCATTGACTTCAATGGGGTTCGTTATTTGAGACGAGCACTCGAGCATCAGGAAAAGTTTGTCTCGAATAACGAGCACCTGAGCATTTTAATGCTCGCTCATCTCTAGTCCTGAATATTAGCATTTTTAAAACTGGTCTTATTCAGACTGTGGACAGCTTTAAAGATCTGATGGTGGTGGCTGGCCTACAGTATAAAGTTCCCAGCTGACAGTACTTTTACTGTCACATAGTCCCATGCACCAACAGGTTTTGGACAAAATCAGATTTGCACTGCTCATTGCTATTAGTCCCGAGGTGCACCTAACCTAACCAAGTGGACCATTAATTACAGACAGGGACATTATATCTCTTTAATTGCTCCCTGGGTTAATATAGTGGTAAATGGTCCCATGACAGGCACTCTGGCCTCTACCTACCCCACTTCCGCCTCTCCTGCTTCCTCATGCAGTAAGCACAGAGCCTACACTATAACTTTTAGCAAAGTTTTGGGGAAACAGCAGCAAGTTGTGCTAAAACTCATCTGTCTGGGCAATAGACTACACACTGCTTGGTAGCTGTGCATTTGGATCCAGAAGCAGACATATGAGTGGCTGCTGCCGCTGAACCTCAACGTGGTGGCAACGTGGTGTGTGACAATGGCCAAAACCTTGTATTGTGCATGTGCTTAGCTTAACTGGTGCAAAGGATTCTGGCCAACTACACAGATTTGCTGGAGCTTCTACTTGAGATGTGTGCCATGTTTTCAATAGGTATTGGTACGCATCAGGTGTAGGGATCCAACTCCAAGCTATCTATATACAATGTAAACCAAGCACTCCAATATGAAGAAATTGGAGGGGAATGGGATTGTTTTACCTGGGTTGCTTTATTTTTATCTGAAATAGAAGGTATGCAAAGTCTGAAATAAATCAAGTTAAGACAAGTACAATAGACAACGACATAGTAAGTAGCGATTGTAAGACATATGAGATTAAAGAAAACTCGCCGTATCTTATTCAAGATTAAGTCCATATGATTCCATGCTCTGTAGGGCATGGATCCAGAAAAATTTTCTATCTTCTTAAGAAGTTTTACACGATCACTGCCTCTTCTTGGTCGTGGGATGTGCTTGATCACTTGATATCGCAGTTGGGATAAATTGTGGTTATGTTTATGAAAATGGTAGGGAAATGATAATAGCAGATTTTTAGTGCGAATGGTAGACTTGTGTTGTCCTATCCTGGAGCCCACTGGCTGAGTGGTCTCTCCTACATAAACAAGTCCACATGGGCAATTGATTTAGTAAACCACAAAAGACGATTGGCGTGTGAATATGTCCTTGATCGGGAAGGCTTTTCCTGTGTGGGGGTGATAAAATGTATCTCCCTTAATTACATTAGTGCATTGGGGGATAATGAAGGCACAGAAGGTGCCCTTTCATGGGGTTTGTAAGAATTGTTGGTGGGGGACATGAATGTTGGAGCCAATGTCTGCTCTGATTAATGAGTCTCTTAAGTTTTTAGGATGACGGGCGCATGCCAGAGGGGGATTTTGGAAAGCTGCCACAGAGGGATGAGCCTTGGAAAATGTATTCCAATGTCCATGTGTAATGTTCTTAATCTTATTGCTAACAGGATGGAATGTATATACAAACGGTACGCGGGGTTGTTTCTCTCGTGGAGTGTGTCGGATCATAGTTGGTAGTAGATTTTTTGGGATGACTTGTTTGGGGTACAAGGAAGCGATCTGTCATTTTGTAGTTTGTGTGTCGGGTTCCTGAAGAGTCGTTTAACCCGAGAAAATTTGTAAGGGCGGATCGAGCTCTTGGTTGAGGGTGGGTGGCAACTGGTATAGTGGAGTAGGCTGTTCCAGTCAGTGTTTTTTCTGTAAATGTCAGTGGATAGTCTGTTGTGTTGGTCTTTGATAATATGTGTGTCAATCCTTCCTCCTCGATATATCCGCCTTCCTAGCAATCATCAACCAGATCAACAGCTTACCCCCAACAGCATTTTAGTCACCTGGGATGTAACCTCTTTGTACACCTCTATCCAACACACTAAAGGCATAGCAGCAGTGACGGATTTACTAAACACCACCGGCCACCCATTACACATCTCATTCTACAGCGACCTCCTGCACCCCTGCAAGAGAACTACTTTCTCTTCCAGGACCAATTCTACATTCAAAAACAAGGCACAACCATGGGCTCCAACGTTGCCCCGCTCTACGCCAATTGCTACATGGACTCAGTCGAAAGACACTTCATTTACCTTCACCCACTATTTCAACAATCACACTGGTCTGGAAAAGATACTGTGGCAGGGTGGCTGCCACTAGAGAAGCTTTTGGGCATAAAATGTGCATTTTGCCTTATGAAAAGCTGAGTAGAAGACAGACCTGGAAAAGTTGGGTCTGTCTAATTAAGTTGATTAGTTTTCAGCTGGAGGGGCTGCACTAATACATGGGGCAGACTTCACACTGGGCTCCACCCTGGGGAAGAGACAGGCTACGGCAAAGGCCTGTGGAGCGGTGGCAGTGAATGGTTACTGTGTTTTTGGGGTGGCTGGCAGTAGGCCAGCACCTGGTGAGGTAGGGAACCTCGGTGTGTAGTCAGTGCCGGAGAGGCTTAGGTATTATTTTTATGTTTTGAGTTTGTGTACTGCCAAATAAAGCTGGCTGAGGCCAGTTTTAACCTTACTCACATTGTGTGAATTCCCTGTGTGTGCTGGTCGTCTGCTTAGGAGACGACGATCCCCGGAGCTAATCCCTTACAATACATAGATGACATTTTCTGTATCTGGACAGGTGACATAACTACACTCAATCAATTCCACAACGTCATGAATAACATCTACCTGAAATTAGAATACACATTACATCACGACTCACACCAAATCAGTTTCCTTGACGCACTTATTATCAAAGACCAACAAAACAAACTATCCACCGACATTTACAGAAAAAACACTGACCGGAACAGCCTACTTTACTATACCAGTTGCCACCCACCCTCAACCAAGAATTCGATCCCCTGTTCCCAATTTTCTTGGGTTAAACGACTTGTCTGCAAACCCGACCCACAAACTACTAGAGTCAACGAAATGACAGATCACTTCCTTGTACGCGGGTACCCCAAACAAGTCATCCAAAAAAATTCTACAACTGACACGATCCGACACACTCCACAAGATATATAACCCTGCGTACCATTTGTACAAACGTTCCATCCTGTTAGCAATAAGATTATAAACATAATATATATGGACATTGGAATATCCTTTCCAAAGCTCATCCCTCTGTGGCAGCTTTCCAAAATCCCCCTCTGGCATGCGCCCGTGATCCTAAAAAGAGACTCACTAATCAGAGCAGACATCGGCTCCAACATTTCTGTCCCCCGCCAACATTTTATACAAACCCCACGAAAGGGCACCTCCCGTGCCTTCAGTGCCTCCAATTCACTAACGTAATTAAGGGATATAGATTTGATCACCCCCACACAGGAAAAGCCTTCCCAATCAAGGACCGGTTCACATGTAAAACGTCTTTTGTGGTTTACTTAATCCAATGCCCATGTGGACTTGTATATGTAGGAGAGGCCACTCAGCAAGTGGGCTCCAGGATAGGACAACACAAGTCCACCATTCGCACAAAAAATCTGCTATTACTGGTTCCCTACCATTTTTATAAATATAACCATAATTTATCCCAACTGCAATATCAAGTAATGGAACACATCCCACGACCAAGGAGAGGCGGTGATCGTGAGAAACTTCTTAAGAAGAGAGAATCCTTCTGGATCCATACCCTACAATGCATGGAACCACATGGACTTAATCGTGACTACCATACGGCAAGTTCTCTTTAATCTCATATGTCTAACAATCACTGCTTACTATGTCGTTGTCCATTGTACTTGTCTTAACTTGATTCAATTTGTTAAAGACTTTGCATACCTTCTCTATTTCAAGTACGCTAAAAATAAGCAACCCTATCTTCACTCCAGAGGCCTTCACACCCACCTCCTCATATTTGATGTACCAACTAGGTGAAATTCTACTTTATATATGCTGAAAAGAGTATGTGAGCAGCAGAAGGCAATTTTGAAAGTCCAGCTCCAAAATGCCCAGGTAAGTCAAAATATTCACTAGCAGCACATTTGTTCTGCATGGCTTTCAATATGCCACCCAGATATTACAGCAATATGGTCAGTGGTGATGATGCTATTGTCAGCTTCACAATCCCCATCTTAAACCTGCTTGAAAATGCTCTTCAGGCTATGATGAAAGATGTAATGGTAGCAGACAAAGAGAGACAAGAAGAGAAAGACGTATGCCAGACCATTCCAGACCATGTTGACTTTTGCTCAACCTCTAACACCATTATATGGGAAGGTAGTACCAGGAGGCTGAATGTGACTCACATGGTGGAGGATTATCTGTCTACATGTCTCCAAATACCAAAGGATTGTTCCCCACCATTCAATTACTGGTTGGAAAAATTGGACACATGGCAAGAGTTTGCCCTCAATTCCTTGCAGTTGCTGTGCAGCACTGAATAAATCTGCCAATATCGTCCCCCAAAAAGGAGACCTGCAAAAAACAAACTTGTAGCTGGTCATGAATTGGCAAATAACCTGCAACATTTAACCCCTTACTGACCTGAACCTTTTTTTGTTTTCTCATTTTTCATTTACATGTAAAGAGCTCTGTGGGGCTTGTTTTCTGAAAAACAAATTGCACTTCATAGTGACGGTATTTAATATTCCATTCCATGCACTGGGAAGCAGGAAAAAATTCAAAATGCAGTGAAAATGGTGTTGGCTTGGATTTTGCGGCTTTCACTGTGCACCCCAAATGACATGTCTACTTTATTATTTGGGTCGGTGCAATCATGGAGATACCAAATTTGTATAGTTTTTATAATGTTTTTATTTACGAAAATTAAAACTGCCTGTACAAAATTTTTTGGGGGGATTTTGCCATCTTCTGGCGCTAATAACTTTTTTATACTTTGGTGTATGGAGCTGGGGGTGGTGTCCTTTTTATGAATTTTGATTAAGTTTTCAATGCTACCATATTTTGGACTGTACGGCCTTTTGATTTTTATAGATTTTTTTATATTTTTTAAAATGGCAAAAAAGTGCCATTTTCAAATTTGAATGCTATTTTCCGATTCAGGATTAAACACAGTAAAAAAAAATGTTATTATATTTTGACAGATCAGGCATTTTTGTATGTGGCAATATGCAATGTGTTTATGATTTTCACTGTTTATTTATATCAGTTTTAGGGAAAAGGGGGTGATTAGAATTTTTAGTTTTTTTATTATAATTTCTTTTAAACTTTTTTTTATTTTTACTATTTTTTAGATCCCCTATGGTACTTTAACCCCAGGTTGGCTAATTGATCCTACTATACTACAGTATGGGGATTTTTCTTCTCATTCATTACAATGTGGAAATTTCACATTGTAATGAAATGGTTAAAACGAGACAGCCTTGGGTCTTCAGAAGGCTGCCAAGGCTGCCATGGCGACCGATCATCACCAGGATGGCAGCGCCCATGCGCCACCATCTTTTTGAAGCTGCCGGCGATCTAAGGGATAACACTGAGATTGGTGCAGCCAAGACTTACCAGCTATGGAGAGGGCTCAGCCCGTGAGCCCTCTTTATGCTACCGCACCAGAGGCCCATCAATTGATGAGATAACACCCGAGATCAGTGCTAGCACCGATCGTGGGTGTTACCGGTAAGTCTTTGCTGCAATTTGCAGCAAACACTTCCCGGCTATGGGGAGCGCTCAGCCCGTGAGCCCTCTCTACGTTCCCGCACCCAAGGCATGTCATACTATTACGGTGTGCGTCGTTAAGGGGGAAACATTTTGACTTTGAGCAACACTAATATTTTTGTATATTGTGTTGAAAAACCATGCTCTGTATCTTCATATTACATTTCTTGGACAGTAGTGTTGACACAGTACACAGAGATTTTCAGCCTTTGTTTTATGAAAAGGTTAATTCTACAATATAATCTATTGGAGTTGTGACAGATAGTGACACTTTAACCCTTAACATAGACCAATGAATCACAGGAACAGAGGTTTAAATAATGTACACATTTTTCTACACTCATAGAAGAGACCCCAGTGGCACTAAAAGCTCACTATGTTATAATGTATGTGTCAGGAAGTCCCATGTTGATTCGTTAAAAAGGCATTACAAGAAATCTCTCCTACAAGAACCTACTATAAATGAAACTTAATCTTCTTTTAATATTGATGAGTCATTGTATAAACAACAAATTATCTTTAAGGAGTGTTAATATTTAAACTTTATTAATTTTTTTATATTGTGTTTCCTATTTTAACTTTGCATTTGAAAAACTAAAATTCTCTGGTGACATTTGCATTAAAAAAAAGCAATCACGTTTTAGGCTTTTTTTACACTATCCCAACTATTCCGACTAAGAGGAATGTCACCCAGAAAGAATCATGGTCTCTGGAAAAGGCTAATGGCCACAAAAAAATAGAGTTCTTGTGCCCCAAAAAAACCAAAGCCTTGAATCCCACAGTTTAGACCAACTAAAAGTACAACTTGACAACCTTACACCAGAATAAATCTGGTGCAGCAAATGTCTAGTCCAGTCCTGCACTGATGTACCGTACGCTGAAATATAATTAAAAAATCTCTAAAAAGTGATTAAAATATGTTAAGCACTCAGAAATAAGACCACTAAAAAGACCACCTTTTTTAGCAAAAAATAAGCCCTTAGACAGATTTGTCAGCCAAAAATTTAGAAAGATATGCATCTAAAAAGATGGTAATGCTAAAATGAACAAGATTTTCAGAAAATTAGTTTTTGTTCAGTAAAATTTTATAAAATGCACAAAACCCCCACATATATGGTATCACTGCGTCCTTAAAAATATGTTCAATAAAACAGAATCATTACTGGGCTTGCATGGTGAACACTGTAAAAAAAAACCCTCAAAAAACGCTCCAAAGTAATAATTTTTTATTACTTTAAAACATGTTCTAAAAAGTGATAACAAAATGTTACGTGTTCCAAAATAAGACCACTTTAAAGAACAATGCTTCTTGCAAAAAATAAGCTCTGAACCAAATTTGTTAGCCGAAAAAGAAAAAAGTTATGCTTTTGAAAAGACTGATTCAAAAATTAATACATTTTTTTCCAAATTAATTTTTATTCAGTATAATTGGGGGAAAAAAAATAAAAAATCTGTATAAATTAGGTATCTCCATAATCGTGGTGACCCAGGGAATAAAAACAATATATTATTTTTTATGGTGAGCGATCACAAAAAAAAAAATTCTTCCAAAAAATTGATTTTCATTTCCTCCAATAATAAAGAGTAAATGAAATCTCATCAATTACCTATGGATGCCCCAAAATTATGTACCAGAAAAGTGCATCTTGTTTCTATCTTACCACCACATATGCGATATTGGTACACTCGGGTGAAATTAGGTATCAAACTTTCTGGAGCCTTTTTTCAGTCAATCCATTGCAAATGTTTCATTTTCCACCCAAAATAAATGCATTGTCCAAAAATATTACAATTTGTAGACGGCACGTCCATTTTGTTTTAACCCCTATAAAAGGGGTTAACAAACATACTAAAAGTGCTTCTTCATATGATGAGGGGTATATTTTCCATAATGGGGTAATTTAAGAGTCTATTATTTAGGCCTCTCATATTCAATTGAAAGCTGAGCAAGCACCTATAAATAGGTTTTGGTGATTTTCTAAACAATGGCACCCAAATTCTGAGCCTCATAACATTCTAGTAAAATATGTGGAATCTTAAAAAATCATGCCAACATAAAGCAGTCATTTAGAGAAATGTAAGTTATGAATTCATTTGGGTGCTACTACTCTGCTTCAAGTAAATAATTTAGAACTTTGAAAATAAAGAATTTTTTTAAATCTTTATTCTTTTTAAATCTTAAATCTAACTAAACACAAAAGATATCATCCAAATTTTTAAACTAATTTGAAGTTCAATGTGCCACGAGAAAATAATCTCAAAATTCCCTGGATATGTTAAAGCATCCCAAAGCTATAACCACTTACAGGCAGTCCCCGGGTTATGTACAGGATAAGTTCCATAGGTTTGTTCTTAAGTTGAATTTGTATGTAAGTCGAAACTGTATATTTTATACTTATAGTTCCAGACAAATTTTTTGTTTGCCCCAATGATAATTGGAGTTTAAAAATTTTCTGCTGTAATGGGACCAAGGATTATCAAAAAAGCTTCATTACAAACACAGCTAATCGTTGCAGTCTGCAGCATCCAGAGAGCTTCACCAAAGGTCACAGTGGGCAGAGGGGTCCGTCTTTAACTATGGGTTATCTGTAAGTCGGATGTCCTTAAGTAGGGGACCGCCTGTATAGTGACAAAGAGCAGATTTGAAAAATGGGGCCGTGTCCTAAAGGCCAAATTGGACTGTGTCCTGAAGGGGTTTACTGCTTCCAGTTATTTCCAGATAGAAAGCTTTATTAATTCCTTTGCAATTGTCCTTAGTAGTGGTTGCAGGCAGACCATTTTAACTTGTAAAGGGAAGAAGGAGATTAAAATATATATCTGCTTGGTTTTGTGTGAAAAGTGCATTATTCAGCCCAGGACCCAGTCCTAAGTCTTATACTTACCTGTCACTGGACCCAACATTGAGATTGCAGGGTTAAGTCTTCTATAAAGGCCTTCATTACATCCTGTGGATTGTCCTCAGCATCAGACTGCTCGATCCTGCAAGATGCTACATGGGTATAGCAGTGTATAAGTGTAAACAAATGGTCATAATGATATGTTGTTTAAGATAAAAAGAAGTAAAAAATTAAAAATTAACCCCTTAAGGACGGAGGGTGTTTTTCGGCTAATTTGCTCTCCAACTTCAAAAATCCATAACTTTTTCATTTTTACGTGTAAAGACCTGTGTGAGGGCTTATTTTGTGCGGAACAAATTTTACTTTCCCGTAATGTTATTTATTTAACATGGCGTGTACTGCGAAGCTGAAAAAAAATTCCAAATGTGGAAAAATTGAAAAAAACCCGCACGTGCGTCACGTTCTTGTGGGCTCAGTTTTTACGACTTTCACTCTTCGCTCCAAATAACACACCTACTTATATTCTGGTTCGGTGTGCGATCGCGGTGATACCAAATTTATATAGGTTTTATTGTGTTTTAATACATTTTCAAAAATTAAACGAATGTGTACAAAAAAGAAAAAAAATTTTTTGCCATCTTCTGACGCTAATAACTTTTTCATACTTTGGCGCACGGAAATGTGTGAGGGGTCATTTTTGCGAAATGAGGCGACGTTTTCATTGCTACCATTTAGAGGTCTGTGCGACATTTTGATCATTTTTATTTCATTTTTATGTTATGTAAAAAGGTGTAAAAGTCGCATTTCGGACATTTGGGCGCCATTTCCGCCTCGGAGGTCACCGCCGGCCGTAACCGTTTTATATTTTGATAGATCGGGCATTTAGGACGCGGCGATACCTAATATGTTGTGATTTTTACTGTTTGTTATGTTTTATATCCGTTCTAGGGAAAGGGGGGTGATTTGAATTTTTAATATTTTATTAATTTTTTTTTATTTTTTAAACTTTTTTTTCTTTTTTTTCACTATTTTTTAGACCATCTAGGGTACATTAACCCTAGATGATCAGATCGCTCCTACCATATACTGCAATACTACAGTATTGCAATAATGGCGTTTTTGCAGGTCTTACATTACAATGAGCCACTGGCTCATTGTAAAGAACCTGCATAAACCATGTAGCCTCGTGTCAAGAGAAGACCCGCGGTACCATGGTAACCGATCGCCACCCCCGATGACTTTCGGGGGCGCGGCGATCGAAAAAAAGATGGCGGCGCCCGCGCGCGCGTCTTTAAACGCCGCCGCGATTTGCGGGCGGGTTTTGAGGGTTAATAGCCGCGATCGGGCAAGCACCGACCCGCGGGTATTAGCGGTGGGGGTTTGTGCAAAAGGCAAAAACCCCCCACCTCTGTATGAAGAGGACTCAGCCCGTGAGCCCTCTTCACACATCCCTTATACCTCTGCGCCGTAGAGCTACGGCGCAGAGCGTTAAGGGGTTAAATAAAATCTGTAATGTGTAAATCCCCCTTTACATATGAAAAGGCATGTAATATGGAAACGTAAAAATAAATTTAAAAACACACAACCGGTATTGCTACCTCCCTAACAACGCATTCAATAAACCACTATTGAATCCGTACAGAAAAACATTGTAAAAATAATAAAAGTCTTCTAGGGAATAATCTGTCACCAGAGACCCTTTTTTGACTTCCCCATGCTCCCACAGACAATTAATAGCATATTGCCAAACTGTTTTTATAACAATTCTATCATTTGTAGATAAAATGATCATTTTTATTAACCCCTTACCGACGTGTGACGTATTAGTAAGTCACATGCCGGGTCCCGGTGCAAGGAGAGGGCTCGCGGCCCGAGCCCTCTCCATAGCCGGTAAGACTTTGCTGCATATTGCAGCAAAGGCTTACCGGTAACACCTGCGATTGGTGCCGGCACCTATCGTGGGTGCCTTCATGCTGATCGCCGCCAGCGGCTTCAAAAAGATGGCGGCGCATGGGCCGTCGCTCCCCGTGACGTCATCGTGGACCGGCGATCTGTCGCCATGGTAGCATCAGGTCTCACGAAGACCCGAAGCTACTTCGGCTTAACCCATGCATTACAATGTGCTATCAGCACTGTAGTATGGCAGTATATGAAAGGATCATACAGACACCCTAGGGTTAAAGTACCCTAGGGAGTCTGAAAAATAGTAAAATAAAAATAAAAAAAAGTTTTTAAAAAATTATAATAAAAAACCTAAAAATTCAAATCACCCCCCTTTCCCTAGAACTGATATTAATATAAATAAACAGTAAAAATCATAAACACATTAGGTATCGCCGCGTCTGAAAATGCCCGATCTATCAAAATATGATAACGGTTTTTCACTGCGTTTAACCCCTTAACGGAAAATCGCGCCAAAAGTCATTTTGAAAAAAATTTAAAATTCTATAAAAAGTTATCAAAAGGTCGCACTGTCCTAAAAATGTTAACATTGTAAACATGATCAAAATACGCAAAAAAAAACACCACCCACAGCTCTGTACACCAAAGTATAAAAAAGTTATTAGCCCCAGAATATGGCAAAATCCCCCAAAAAAATTTTGTACAGGAGGTTTTAATTTTTTTAAATGTATGAAAACATTATAAAACCTGTATAAATTTGTTATCCCTGTAATTTTACTGACCCAAAGAATAAAGCAGACATGTCATTTGGGGCGTACAGTGAAATCTGTAAAATCCAAGCCCACAAGAATACGGCACAAATGCCAATTTCACTGCATTTGGAATTTTTTTCCTGCTTCCCAGTACACGGCAAGGAATATTAAATACCACCATTTTGAAGTGTAATTTGTTATGCAGAAAATAAGCCATCACACAGCTCTGTAGATGGAAAAATAAAAAAGTTACAGATTTTTGAATGTGGGGAGTGAAAAATGAAAACGCAAAAACGAAAAAGAACTGCGGCGGGAAGGGGTTAAGTTTTACCTGGTTCCCTGCCAGCTGTGTACCTTTGTCCCCTGGGCATGTTCACCAAAGTGAAGTGGAATATTTTATATAGGTTGGGTGGGAGCCTCGGCTCCCCTACACACCCAGTGGACACAGGGGGCACAGCTGCCAGGGAGCCAGGTAACATTTGAAAAGTTTTCAAATGACAGAATTTTGATGAAAACTGTTTGGGCATATGCTATTGATTGTCTGTGGGGCCATGGTAGAGGCTAAAAAGGGTATCTAGGGCGTGGGCAGATGATGGAGGAGTAGGATGCATCCTAGAACATCACCAATGGGTGTCCGCAGTCGTCCCATCCTGGCATGGATCACACGAGGAAAGCCCTTGCGACCTCCGAGAAGCCTCCTGGCAGCATTCACCGCTTCCTCCGCTCCACAGACTGTCCAGACTCCCCGGACCACATGGCGACCAAGATGACACCGGCCGCCTCACAACCTCCCGCGTCAGCTGCTCCCACAGACCAGGACCAGGCACCACCAGTGAGTGCATCTCTAATGCACATCAGAGGGGCCCCCGCAAGTTCACTCGCGCTCCCTTGCATCACAAGCCACTAGAGATGCTTCATCTCCTACCTGTGCTGCCCCTGATTATGACTAGGACTGGAAGGCTCACATTAGAGCTATTCCCACCAAGCTTGTAATGAATGGGCTTTTGCTAAGGCTGGAGGAATCACATAAGAGGGACATTGCTTGATTAAAGCAAGAAATTCTTCATATTGGCCACAGGTTGGCAGAGTCTGAAGCAGTCCAGGAGAAAATGCTGGATCAACTAGATTCTCATTCCCAAGTACTGCAAGAACACGTAGCTCATATTACTGACATCCTATCTCATCTGGAAGACATCGAGAATCGGCACCGCCGAAACAATATGAGAATCAGAGGGATGAGCGAGTCGGTGAAACCATCTGAACTGGAGGAGTGGGCCCAGGCATTCTTGACAGAACTGACAGGCAATACGTCCTCTTCTCCGTTTGAAATCGACCACATACACCGCACTTTCGGGCCCAAGCGATCTGACCCAAACCGCTCTCAAGATGTTATTTGTCAAATACATTTCTACAAGGAGAAAGAAACTATCCTCCATCGAGCGGGGGACCACAGGGAAATATCCTTCCGGGACTCCAAACTTGTGGTGATCCCTGACTTGGTGAGAAGAACCCTCCAAATGCGGAAGGCACTGAGACCCCTGCTGGCGGCATTGAAAGCGAAGGACATTCTTTATAGTTGGGGGCTACCCCTTCGAGTTTATAGCCAAGAAAAACTGCAAATTGTCCGTCTTCAGATCTCTAGGTGACCTGCCCAAATTCTTATTCAGTCAGAAAACATGGCACACACTTTCTGTATTCTTATTTCTCTTTTTTTATTTTTAACAAAATTTTTCACATGATATAGCCTTCACCATAAACAACAAATCAGTGAGAATTCTTTCAAAATCACATCAATTTACGACGTTTCGGTCCTCACGACCTTTGTCAAGTTAGATCTGACCTAGGAAGTATAGAAATAACGTGAGACCTGCATGGTATATTGTATAAGATAAATCATATAAGATAAATCATATAGTATTAAAAGCACTAGAGAAGTATAAAAAGGTTATTCTTACAATATTGGCTTTATTTTACAGATGGGAGTAGGTCCTATGTAGAAGGTACAGCACTGCATCGTCCACACTCATTTTGTTGTTGTATGAGAATTGTAATGGATCAAATCTGCCCTTCACCGCAGTGGTCTGACACAGAACAGTTTCCAGATTTTAGGTACTGTTTCCTGGTGTAGGCTATAGTTGAATATAACAGTCAGTGCCAGGCTTAGCTCCTTAGCACAGGATTTTAATAGCCGTGAACAGATTCCCTCAGCCTTGTTGGGTTTGAGGCTGGATAGGGCCCTATAAACCTCCTCCACAGTTACCCTCAGCCCCTTAATTCCATAGGTGTTAGCTCCATCGGTTGGTGTAGGCAGGAGTGTTGTGGATGTGTGGCCAGACATAGCGGCACATGAACCATATGAGCACCAGCGTATGCTGAATGTCCCCTGCGGTTTGTAATCATAATTTACCATTTGTCATTTATTTAATTATGAGAAGGAACTCGAACTAACTTTCACATAAACAACAGAAAAACATCAAAGTGGTGAATCATTCTCTTTACCTGATTTCAACCTAGCAGGGCTATTTTCGTGTTTAAGCTATAGCTGTTGTAGAGTGTTTGATATAATCTAAAATGTTTTCTTCAACCTTTTCTATATTGTATTTTTACATGCCGTGTGAACTTCTGAAAATTGATATTCTCTGCAGAGCAGAAATCTATTAACATCCAACAGTCTTTGGCAACATTTTTCATGATAACATAGAGCTATGTTCAATATGGATTTTTCGTTTCCATACATAACAAAATAATAGCAAAAACCTGTTACACACTGTAGGAACTACTAATATAATTGAGATCCATACCAACATAAACCTCAGTATATCATGTTTTTCCCATTGATACCTGGATTAAATAATCAACTGTAGTGTCATATTTGCTGCAGTCTGTTTGATGGGCGGTGATGAATGGGAACTAGCCATGATTATGTAAATAGAGTTTCCTTTA
The DNA here is from genome assembly GCA_019512145.1 of Engystomops pustulosus. Classification (NCBI taxonomy): domain Eukaryota; kingdom Metazoa; phylum Chordata; class Amphibia; order Anura; family Leptodactylidae; genus Engystomops; species Engystomops pustulosus. The sequence continues at coordinate 113,975,282 of CM033647.1, forward strand.
TTTTCTTAGTAGAATTTTGAGCTTACTTTATTTGTAACAAAATGGCAAATTTTTGCTTTGTTAATATAAAGAAAATAAAAAAATATTCTTAGCTGATAAGTAGTATATGTATTAAAAAATTCCAAATGAAAACCGTTTTAATATTAGTAGACTCTCAACTAGCATCTTGGTGTCACATTCCCATTATTCATTTGTAGAATTGTTATAAGTTTATACTCTCTGCTGGTTAGACTGTGTGTGCCTGGCAAAAGGTATGGTACAAATTGCAGATTTATCAATCTGTTTACGACAGAATCCCAAAAACTGTCAGTGCAATATGTTTCAAGGGTTTTAGACAGTTTCTAATTACTTTTATGACTAGTACAAAAAAGGGGAGGGTGGGAGGTTGTAAAGCTAAAAAGTCTTTGCTAAAAAATGCTAATGTGCCAGAATTTTGGCACAGCTTTTTGGTGTAAACTAAGCCAACTAATATGAGGTGCAAAGTACAGACTCACACTACTCCAGAGTTATCCTCCAGAATCAGACACAGTGATAAACTTTGTGCAGTTTAACACTGTCTAGTATTAGTCTACCTTATTACACTTCTGATAAATCTGTACATTATTTATATATTTACATTTATAATACGTCACTTGTAATCATTTCATATCCTAACCATAGAGGATGAAAGAGTTATGTTTTGCTTTTCCTTACACTTACATACCATTTTAAGTTGTATACTTCATATAAATGGTAGCAAAGTGGCAAAAAGACTTGGCTTGGCCACTACACAGAGAACAGAGCTGTAATTATCTCTCTACTTTCGGTTAGCTCATTTTCCCATAGAAATCATTGAAAAGTCTCCAGAATTTTCTATGGTCAAGTTACTACTGTGAAGCTACCCTGGGTAGTTATATTCATTTATGATAATAGTGGTAAATTACCTTTAACTGGGTCTGCCATCAGGGCAATACTACATTATGGGACCTGGTCAAAGCACTAAGAAAAGGGGGCCTGTTACCAGGCCCACTCTCCTTTGCACAGTGACTATTTGCTTTAGTACTTGATGCAGTCAAATAGTAGTAGTAACAAATAATTGTACTGGTGTTTTTAAAACAGTCACCTGCATGCACTGCTATGTAATGAATGTCGGGCATGTCATGCTGTAATGAGGCATGGGTTGGGATGACAGCAATCCCGCAGGAAGGACACAGGAGCGCAAGGAGCTGAGATAAGTACATTTAAAAAAATAATAATTTAGATTGCCCATATATACATTGAAACCCCCCCATAATAATTAAAAAAAATATTCTGCCCCTATTAAATTGAGACTAAATAGTATTTATTATAATTTATGTAGGAGTCACAGTTTATATTCGATATATGTAGGGGCTTAGTTGTGTTGTAACCATTTCTCTGCCCACTCCAAGTTTTCACAAATCTCTCTGTGATGCTAAACTACTGACCTCAGTATTAATTACTTTAAACAGCTTAGTATCATCTGCAAATATTGAAACTTGACTGTGTAAACCAACTACAAGGTCATTAATAAAAATATTAAAAAGAAGTAGCCCCAATACTGACCCATGTGGCACTCCACTGGCAACGTCAACCCAATCTGAGAATGTGCCATTAATGACGACCCTCTGTTTTCTATCACTTTATTTACCCAAATACACAGATTTTCCCCCTATAATATTTGACACCTGACATTCAGACATCTAGTTTGGGGATTAGAAGGTAGATTCCTGATCATAGGTTTTCTTTAAAACCTTTTGTCCAAAAAGCTAAAAAAAAATCTTAATTTTGAAACCAATAACTATTTATACTTTGGCGTATGAAGCTGTTTTAGGTGTCATTTTTTGAAGGACGTTCCTAATCAAATACACTAATTACATTTTAGAATGGTACAACTTTTGATCACTTTTTATTTAAATTTTTATGATTGGGAAATTTATAAAAAGAAGTGGTAATCCAGACATCCAGCACTTTTTTTAATTGTCTGATTTTATATAAAACATGCTACAAAGTTTTACAGTACAGCTTAATATGACATACAAAAGCTTGCTCTCTAAAGTATGATATTATGCTTTTTTAAAGAATGAGCTTTTTGTTTAAACTAATCACTTTATAGGTACAGACATTTGCACACACATACTGTGCAGAATGTAACACAAAAGCTCCCCTTTATAACTAGATCTATACTACATTACAAAGGCATTATATATACATTACTTGTATCACAACTGTTATGCGGATTGAACCAACTTAAAGAGATTTCCTGTGATAGAGATGTGTGCTATAAGTCATTTATGAATGACCTGCCTTTAGCTAAAAAGTCTTTAGAAGCCAGCTTCTGCAAGTGTCACTAATAAACTGGATGATTGGTTCTTTTACCCTCTCCCTGCTCCATGTTTGAGTATTTACCCCATGATCTAGAAGAAGATTTTGATAGGAATATAGGAGGGCAACAGTGGGTAAGTTATGATGTGTGGGGGCATTTCTTTGGAGCCCTTCACCTGCTAGCCAGAGGTACCCTGTCATTAGGAACCTGGATGGAATTATCAATCCCATTGTGAGAACATATGCAGGTGTAGTGAGCCCTGGGTTTCTTCTGATGCATGGCAATGCTAAGCCTCATGTGGTTGAAGTGTGTCAGCAGTTTCTGCATGATGAAGACATTGATGTCATGAGCTGGCCTGTCTGTTAACAAAATCTAAATCCAATGCAGCAGATCTGGGACATCATGTCTTTTTCCATCCACCAACACCAGGTTACACCACAGACTGTGCAGGAGTCAACTGATGCTTTAAACAAGGTCTGGGAGAGGATCCCTCAGAAGAACATCCCCTGGCTCAGCATGAGCATGCCCAGGTGTTGTACAGAGGTCATAAAGGCACTTTGAGGCCAAGCACACTACTGGATAGAAAAGGTCTCCAGGCTAGATACGGTGCCAAATGATCCAACTAAAAACCTTTTGTCTTTGTTTAAGGTCTAAAGTATGCAATAACGTCAGTTTATTGGGCTTATATAGCAAAAAAAATAAATAAATAAAAAAATTTTATTCCCCTTTTAAATAAAGTTGATGATGCATATAAATCAATCAGTAAAAGACAAAGGAAAAATGTAGAGTAAAAGAGGTAAAACAGCTGCAAAAACAACTTATTATCATTAAGAACATATACATACAGTAGATATATTGTGCTTGTGTTAATAGGATAATTCAATGTATCTATTAAAAGTAAATAATTTTTTTTTTTTTAATAAAATTTATTTAAAAGCGGAGTTCTTAGTAAAAGATCTTGTTATATGGGTTAAAAGTCTGCGATCGTGGATAGGGTATATCTCTGTTTATATGTGGCGGTGTTGTGCTGGGTAGGATAAAATAACTGAGCATCATAGGGAGATAGGAATTATATATCTTGTAAGGTGAATAGCCACTCTTATTAACGGTTGGTTAATTCATGTCAGTACAGTCTCTGTCATTTCATTAAGGCCAGAAGGTTTAAGAGTATTAAGTTTATAGATCCAATAGATCTCTTTTTTCTCTAACATCCCGAACCTGTTATTGATTTCGGGGCCAATGTGATCAATTGGCGTTATATTGATTTTCCCTTCACCTTTATGTTTTAGTGTGCAGTGCTTAGAGAGTCCGTGTTTGAGTACTTTATATTTGATGTTATATCTATGCTGATTAACTCTACAGTGTAGGGTTTGGGTTGTTCTTCCCACATATTGCAGGCCACATTGACACTCAATCAGATAGATTACATATTTGCTACAGCAGTTTAGGCTGAATTTCATATTGAATTTTTCGCCAGTGGTATTGGATTTAAAGACGTCTGAGGTCTTTATTATATTGCAGCATAAGCATAGAGAAATGCCACATTTTGAGCTTCCTTTTCGTATGGTTGAAGGTACTGTATTGGTTCTATATTGCCTAGGAATACTTGGAGCTAATATATTTTTCACTGTTAGAGCTCTTCTGTATATGCAGGAGATGTTTTCTGGTACCGCTTTGGATAGTAGTGGATCAGATTTTATAATAGGCCAATGTTTTTTCAGGATGCCCAAAATGTCTTGACTGTCTTTGCTATAAGTAGTGATAAATTTCAATTGGTGGGGACGCGTTTCGTTTTTTTCGCTTGAGGTCTTTTTTGGTTGGAGGCTCTCCATCTGTCTAGACTGGTTTGCTCTCTCTATAGCATTAATGATTAATTTTTTAGCGTACTTCTTCTCTTTGAAACGTTCCTCCAAGATTAGGTACTGTTGTTTAAACACTCGGGTGTCGGAACAATTCCTCCTGAGGTGCCTAAATTGGCTGTATGGGATGTTCCGGAGCCATTTTCTGTGGTGGTCACTGTGGTAATCTAAGTAGCTATTTACGTCTACTTTTTTGAAAAATGTGGCTGTGGTGAAGCTACTATCATTGTGTCCTATTACTAAATCCAGAAATTCTACTTTCTCAGGACTATATTGCGGGGTGATGGTGAGACCCCAATCGTTATTGTTGATTTCAGCAAAAAATTGTTCAAGTGATGCGCTGTCTCCCTGCCAGATTATGAATGTATCTAGTATCATAGTATCATAGTATATAAGACTGGAAAAAGACGCAAGTCCATCAAGTCCAACCTTTAAGAATTAAATAAATGTTTTATCCTATTAGACTCGCCCTATGCTTACTTCACAGATCCACAACGAGGGAGGGACTGTACCAAACACCTTAATTAATTAAATGTAATATCGCAAGGTGAATAAAACTTAACATTTATTTCAAAATATATAAAAACCACTATGATCACAAATAACAATGCACCAGCACCAACTACAATCGGCCACTGTGCTGTGCTTGTCAAAAGGCACAGGGCCCACAAACAAGTGCCGTCTCGGCCGCTGATAACAATGGGATCATATATATACAAGGTAGTACACGCTATGTATCATAACAGACAGCATCAAAGAAAAATAGTTGGCAATCAAACCTAGAAATATGGCAGCCACTCTATATTCGATGCAGTGTAGGAGAGGAATACAGGTGTATGCTGTAACAATGATAACAGTGATAATCAGTATGCGGAAGGTAGAAAATGCAATATTCTTACCAATCCTGGGTATGAGATTCGGACCATCAGGTTCTCACAGGTAATGAAGGACCTAGGTATCCCTTACACACTGCAATAACACCTTAATATCATCCATAGACTCCCGTCCTAACAAGGACGGTCCACAGCTGTCCCTGATGTGTAGCTCGCCCTTACTATTGAAACTCCACGTTATCAAAAGGTCTCGGAACTAAGAAGTTGTCCCGTTGTCCCAACGCGTTTCTTCCGCAATCCCGCGGATTCATCAGGGGATACAAATATCACAGATGTCGGTGATTCTTGAATTTCATGGTGGTGGAGACCAAGCAGTGGCTCCTTTAGTCTCCAGGCCGTCCAGCTTAGTGAAGCCCAGACAAGGCGAATGGCGTGTGCAGCCAGGTTTTTACATTAAATGTTTTATCCCCATAACCCGTGATATTTTTTCTCTGCAGAAAGGCATATAGGCCTCTCTTGAACATGTACATAGAGTCCACCATAACAACCTCCTGTGGCAGAGAGTTCCATAGTCTCACTGCTCTTACAATAAAGAACCTTTGTCTATGGCTATGGTAGAATCGCCTCTCCTCTAGGCGTAGAGGATGCCCCCTTGTAATGGTCACAGGATTAGGTATAAAAAGAGCTTTGGAGAGATCCTTGTACTGTCCGTTCAGGTATTTGTACATTGTAATGAGGTCTCCCCTCAGTTGTCTTTTTTCTAAACTGAACAATCCCAAATTTTGTAATCTGTCATTGTATTCTAATCCAGCCATTCCCCTAATAATCCTGGTTGCTCTCCTATGCACCCGTTCCAGCTCTTCTATATCCTTTTTATACACTGGTGCCCAAAATTGTACACAATATTCCATGTGTGGTCTGACCAGGGATTTGTATAAGGGCAAAACTATGTCTTTATCATGAGAATCTATTCCTCTCTTGATACATCCCATAATTTTATTTGCTTTAGCAGCAGCCGCCTGGCTCTGGTCACTAAAATTTACCATCCACCAATACTCCCAAGTCCTTTTCCGCTCCAGTTTTACCAAGTAATTGACCGTTTAGAACATAATTATACTTACTTTTTGTTTCCATGGCCCAAGTGCATAACTTTACATTTATCTACATTAAGCCTCATCAACCATTTCTCTGCCCACCACTCAAGCTTCCACAAATCCCTCTGTAATGCTAAACTATCGACCTCAGTATTTATTACTTTACACAGTTTATTATCAACTGCAAATATTGAAACTTGACTGTGTAAACCCACTACAAGGTCATTAATAAAAATATTAAAAAGAAGTGGCCCCAATACTGACCCCTGTGGCACTCCACTGTTAACGTCAACCCAATCAGAGAATGTGCCATTAATGACTACCCTTTGTTTTCTATCACTAAGCCAATTACTTACCCAAATACACAGATTTTCCCCTATTCCCAGCAGTCTCATTTTATATACCAACCTTTTATGTGGCACGGTGTCAAATGCCTTTGAAAAGTCCAGATATACAACATCCACAGCGTCCCCCAGATCCAGTCTTGAACTTACCTCCTCCTAGAAACCAAATCAGATTAGTCTGACAGGACCGATCTCTCATAAACCCATGCTGATGCTGGGTTATAAGGTTGTATACAGTCAGATACTCGAGGATAGCATCTCTAACAAACCCCTCAAATATTTTCCCCACCACAGAAGTTAGACTCACGGGTCTGTAGTTTCCAGGATCGCTATTTGATCCTTTTTTGTATATTGGTACCACATTTGCAATGCGCCAGTCATGTGGAACATAACCAGTCCTCAGTGAATCTTTAAATATTAAAAATAACGGTCTGTCTATCACGGTACATAGTTCATGCAGAACCCGGGGGTGTATGCCATCTGGCCCCGGTGATTTATCTATCTTAGTGGTTGCGAGGCAGCACCGTAGCTCTTTCTGGTTAAACTGTTGACATTCCAAAAAGAATTTACATTATTCCTCATTGTGTCTTCCACCAGGTGATTTTCCTGGGTAAAGACAGTTGAGAAGGTGACATTCAGTAGATTGGCCCTTTCCTCATCTGGAGCAAAACCATTAGAAACCACTTAGTCAGTAGTCAGTTTTCCTCTCCAAAAAGAACGTGGTTAGAATGTAGCATCCCCAATGGGAATTATAGGTGTGGATCTTGCAATTTTTGTAAATTCAATAGCCAGGCAAAACACATCGACTTGGGTGGCATCACATGGAAAGTCAACTCGTTTATCACGTGTAGAACTACACATGTAGTATATATTACCTGGTGTCCATGCAGACGTTTCTATATAGGTAAGACGATTCGGAATTTGTTTGTACGATTCAGGGAACGCTGTAGATCTATAGAGACAGGCAATGGCTGCCCTAGGATCATAGAACATATAAGGGAACAACATGGAGGAGATCCGGAGGTACTTCAATTTGCTGGACAGGGAGAGGGAACTGTTACGCCGAGAGGCGAAGCACATTATACGATTTGACGCCATGGGGAGACTGGGCCTAAATGATAGAAATGACCTAAGCGTCTTCTTGGGCAAAGATTGACCATGGGGATAATCCTAATGTGTAATATAATAGAAGAAGACACAAAAACTATGTGTTCCTGCCTGCATAGTCTCAGGATGATTACCAAAAGAATAGGGGAGAGTAATAAGTGTAATATGACAAAAATGTTCCATATACAAGCTGCAGTATATATGTATATTTGATTATTTAGTTATTCACTTCCCGATGCATCCGTTTCTGTGGATAAAAAATTGAAAAAAAGAAAAAGAGATACAATGTCCTGTACACGTATATGTTTGTGTGCCAGCATCTGGTATATATTTTTCCTGGGATCGCCAACTTACTACCGAGATCGCTCCATTTGTCTATTTTTATTATTTTTTTATTATTTCTTTGTATTGTTACTCCAAGACACCGCTATAGGCAATTTGCCCTATTGTACAATTATGCGAGGACAATAAAACCAAAATAAGGCATAACATTACTTTATTTCCATTTATAGAGTGTGCCTCAATTGATCCAGACTTATCCAAGTCACGTAGAAGCTACTCTTAGAAAAATAAAAGCATAATTACCGCGATCTCTGTGCTATGCTGGCACCCCTTTGATTACTGTTCTTTTAATGTGTCTTTGTTGTTGTGTTGCCATAGCAATGAGCACGTCACTGGGGGTGTGTACCTCTTCACGGCTCCCGGAAGTGCTGCACCGTGCGATACATGGCCGGCACGTCACCGGAAGTCATGTTTAAAAGGGGCATCCCCAGAGACATGCCTTTGTAGGCTTGAGAAAGCGCCACACAGGCGCGAAACGGCCCATCGCTTGCCGCGGTCTGCAATCTGTCCATGTCATCACTCTGTTGGTTCCAATAAACTTCCGCACATATCTGGTGAGTGCCGCTTCATTTTTTCTTTGATAAAGTATTATACCTTCCACGTTATATCTGCAAGCTGAGCACCACCTGAGTGCAGCCCAGGCTCCATATTGGAGAAGCACGCATGAAGGAGAGCATCCTCAAGGGGTAGTGCAGGGTACTTACTCTACATACTGAAAAGATGTAAAAACAGATCCCACAAGAAAATGGCACAACTGCAGCTTTTGTCAATTTTCTTTTTTTAAACTTCTTTATTCAAGTCAGCATGGATATACAGATTATTCAGTACTTTGCATATACGCAGATATGCTGTTATCCATACAGACTCTATTTTCCACATTTAAGTATAAGTTGTACAAATGGAGTAACATACATTTATTTTATGAGTCTCTTCATAATCGAAAATAACCTGGGGAATTAACCTTTGACAACAAACAACAAACCAGTCGCAGCCAAATCTACATTTTTAAGAGTAAATTTTTCACATACCTAGCATTTACAGTTTTATTTAGGGTATATAGTTAATATGTAACATGCATTTCCAGTTGTTTTGCATATTTTGAGAATATATAAATTTACAATTTTACAATACACTTAACTACTAGCATATTTCAACTATTTTCTGACATAGGAACTTCCTCATTCGTGGCCTTGTAGAAAATAGATTTCCTCCAGGGCTCCCATCTAGCATAATATTTCTTTTGTGTATCATTTGTGTATGCCATTGTCCTTTCAAGATTACATGTCGTATTTACCCTTCTAGTTAGTTCAAAAAAAGTTGGGATTTTGGGGGATTTCCATAATGAGTTTATAATAGTAATCACTGTAGTTGAGATATGGAATATAATGTTTTGTTCTTCTAGTGAGTAGTCTGATAGCCCTATACCCAAGAGGGACAATTCTGGTGTCAATTTAACAGGGGTTAACAGGGGTCTCCATAACCCCTGAATCACAGAGCACTTCCAGAATATATGTAATATGTAGAGATGAGCGAACATGCTCGTCCGAGCTTGATGCTCGTTCGAGCATTAGCGTACTCGAAACTGCTCGTTGCTCGGACGAATACTTCGCCCGCTCGAGAAAATGGCAGCTCCCGCCGTTTTGCTTTTTGGCGGCCAGAAACAGAGCCAATCACAAGCCAGGAGACTCTGCACTCCACCCAGCATGACGTGGTACCCTTACACGTCGATAGCAGTGGTTGGCTGGCCAGATCAGGTGACCCTGGGATAGACTAGCCGCTGCCCGCGCTGCTCGGATCATTCTGTGTCTGGATGCCGCTAGGGAGAGAGCTGCTGCTGGTCAGGGAAAGCGTTAGGGTGTTCTATTAGCTTACTGTTAGGCAGGAGTGATTCTCAAAGAACCCAACAGCCCTTCTTAGGGCTACAATAACGTTCTACTTTTTTTATTTTAATTTGCATCTTTTACCATTTTGTGAGGAATTAGCAGGGGGACTTGCTACCGTTGTGTTTAGCTCTTAGTTGTGTGGCACAGTATGTTGTCCTTTTCAGCTTGTCACTGTGGCTTTGTATGCATGGCCATGTATTAATTAAATTTATGCCAAAAAACACATCGCTTTTACCAAAATACCAGAAAACAATTAAAAACGTTTTTCAACACCTGCTATTCAGGTCTCATGTTGTACCACACAGGGAACTTGACATTCAACACACTTTGAAAGGGGGAGGCAAAAGAGAGGGTGTTTTTTTTTTATAGCTATACATGTGTTGATGGGCAACAACACAGCATTTGAGTTCAGGGTTGTTTTATATCACGGTTGTCCCATTTGTATTAATAATTCCTTTATTTAACAGCGCACACACAGATTAACAGCCTTACACAGAGTTTGCCGAACAGTTGCTGCCCCCAATGGGACTACAATCTAATCAACACCAGTATGTTTTGGAGTTGAGGAGGAAACCAGACGAACTGGAGGAAACCCATGCAAAATATAAACTTTTTGCCGTGTTGACCCATATGGGACTGTGAACCCAAAACCCCCGTGTGCAAGTTGTGTGTTGAACCACTAAGCCACTTGATGACTGATAAGTGAGGCAGACACAAACAAGGTCACAAACACAAGCTCGGTCAATTATATCATTATTTTGTGAATAAGAAAACACTTTCTTCAGGGCTATGGTTACATTGTGCGAGGAATGTGGAAATATGAATTGAAAGAAATGTGTTAAAACTGATTCCAAATTTCAAACATTTTACTCAAAATGCAATTCCAAATTCCTTAGATCCCTCTATGCTCTTTACGGTAGGAGGACTAATGCATCAAACTATCACAAGCTGTTAGAAGGAAAAATTATACTTTACTATGATTTACTAGTCTTTATCCCTTGTGAACAAAAAGAGATCATCCTGTATCATTTATGGCAATTTGTTACATCAAAAGCTACTTTGGTATTGCTGAAGTTAAGGTTTACTCACCAAGAAATTTGTTTTTCCTGGTACTGCCTTGTTAAATTAACAAAAAAATTGATGTTACACTGTGGCTTTAATTCACAGAATGATCTCTGCAAATATGACGACAAACAAACATTCACTGACGGGTACTTGGAGCACTATAGTAGAGCTAAAGATGGCTTTGGAAGAGAGTATAGAATATCACAAATTATGAAGTATGGCATTTTGGCGAGGTTACAGAGACCTGTTTGCGTGTTCATTTTAGGAATAAACAGGAGCATCCGTAACCCAAACTGGTGTACAGATGACATAAAAACACAATACATTGGCTCCTTCTGAAAAAGAACAATTAGATGCTGCAAATATTACAGTGAACCCTGCTGAAAGACAGATTTCAACTTTTCTTAATTCTTATGGGGAAAGTTTGCACAGAAATCAAATTTACCCTGCACCAGCTTTTTAAGTGACACTAATGAAATGTTAATGTACAAAGACGTACTAGGTTTCTGAGTTAAATTTTATTGATAAAGACACAAAAACTCAAACATTTTTTAGCGTGTTTACAAACTGCCTACACAAGAATAGAAATGAACAAGCTTCTGGATAGACTGCAGGAAAAGATTGTCTCTATAATGAAACACATATTGATAATTTTGTGCATCAAAGCATGTTTGGAATTCACCTTTACGATTAAACCGAACATAGGCAAAAACAGTCTTAATGGTTAAGGGCATACCACTTAATGTTGCTAACCACAAAGGTTATTCCATTTTGATTGCCTAAAGGACTGGTTGTGGACTACGAAAAAAATGTGACACAAACCAGGTATTGTACGAAAAAAGAATCACGAAATATATGAAACAAGACCACTGCAAAGAAGACACAGGTGTCTTTATACAAAGAGAACATTGTTAGAACGATTTTACACATTGCCTTAAGGATTCTATATTATGGCGCTCGCCTACAACACCCTTTTTCCTGCATTTAGCAGCTCCATCCAACTCTGGAAAAGGTTATTTTGTAAAACAACTGTTACAGAATACTGCTACTCATTTATCACTCAAAACCCAAAATATTGTTTGTTTTTTGACGCGTTGGCAAATTATATGATGGACCTCTCTATTCTTTCCTAATATCAGGTTTATTGAGGGACCACCACATACATTTATAGATGATGAATTAATTCCACCCCGACAAGGTAGATTTGACTCTGTTGATGACCTTATAGAGCAGGGCTAGTGATAATAGCGACATAGAAAAACATTTACCAAGTACGTTCATCAACCAAGGGCAAACAACTCTAAAAGAAAGAAAAAACAAACTAAAGAAGTTGCGTTAAAGCTATAAGGCAACTAAGATATGAAACACTGGGGATAAAGAAGAAGAAAGCCCTTACTGAATCAATCCGGGGGTTCATTGCCCCCCCCCCTATTAGGATTTGTAATTCTATAATATTGAGTCTGGCTTTTTTTAACAATTAATGACAACAGCTAAAATGTACTTGGTGTCCAATATGATCACCAAGATAAGTCAATCATTTACACCCGCAACTAACAATTCGGCAGAGTGTAATTCAAAGTCTGAAGATGAAATTGCTAGTATGCTCGTATTTTACACAAGACTGACTTGCAGGATGCTGTGAAAATGAACAAGTATAGTAATTTACTACAAAGATTACTTGTTACATTAGCAAAATACAAAGAACTAGCGACTTAAACTTCATTGTGCCTACTACTCCTGGTCATCAACATATGCCAAATACAGCCATCGATAAAAGCGCTGATTACTTGAAATTGCTAGTCATGTCTATCCCACATTTTAAGAAAAATACCTACCTTTTGCTAAACAAACTGCCCAAACCCATGACAAAGTAAAGTGTTTTACTTTAATCAGATTTCAGCAAAATTGATATTGTTGTGTAATTAAAAATTGTACAATTTACCAGTATACTTCCTAATATAGATCTTGCTTGCTATCTTGCAACAGGAAACTTTATGTAAGTACAGGTCCATGGTCATGGTCACACAGGTGCCATCCCTGTTTAAAGTGTACCTAAAATGAAACCCCTTTAAGTATGCTAAGAAAAAGTCTCATAACATCCAATATCACATAGAATGATGAAAAAACTCATAAAACTAATTAATCAATCTGATTCTAGGTCCAGAAAACCATTTCATTGTGAAATTAAATGATATGATAAGTGAGTATTGCCCTAACATAAAGAAATATTTGCCTGCAGTTTTCTATTTACCCACACTAGTATAGCTCCCAATCTGTTATCACATGTGTTCATAAATACTGTGCCATTGAGAAATAAATACTTCTCCTCTCAATTCTCTCATCATTTTACTTGGTTTGCATTGTGCTCTGCACAGACAGTGAAATGGTCTATGACCGTTCTCCAAATATGAATGGTTAATGTCGATCCTCCTTTTGCTGCCTGGAATTTTTCATGTTTTCATATAATGGCTTTCAATTTTGTCAAAGTCACAATTGGATTTGCATTTGTTCAAACCAATTAATTAATCTTTGAGCTTGAACAGGCAGAGAGAAAATGAAAAATCCAGAGTGTAGACTAAAAATGATAAGCAACGGAAAAGTGTATTTTTCTTCTTAACGTGACTCTGCTAAATATGATGGATTGATTTATATTTGTATATAGTTTCCTATCTTTTTTGGTAACAGGTCTACAGTAAGTGTAAATACATGTACGGAGCAGAATCGCATTCGTAGCTTGGAGCCTGTAGAGATTAAACTGCAGTGTTTTCCCCTTCCAGGAAGCAGAATCATGACGACGAAAAAACAAGGATATCATTTTGAATAAATGAATTACACCACACCTAAAGGGGCTTGCCAGGAAATAAGCTGTGCCTCTGTAAGTTAAAGTAACATTAGGAATGACAGTATGATAAATCTAGAGAAATCCAAAACCCCAAATGCTTTAAATTTGTGATACAACCTGAAGAGGGGCAGGGAGATCTAGATGAGGTTAAATGGAAAAGTGCTAACAGTGAACCAAAGAAATGTGCGTGTCTCTCTTTGGGGGTAGATCAGACCTGAAGTAGTACTGTGCACATGAATTCCTTTACAGCATTTTTGTAATTTTTTCACATTTATAAGGTTTAACAATGCTTTGAAAACATCACCCTGGTTTTTTAGCCTCATCAGTGAAAAAACCCAAAAAACGTATGTTTCATCCGTTTATTTTTCGGACCTATAACTGTAATTGCCTTCAGGATCCAATCATTAAAAAAATAGGACACGTTGACCGAGATCAGTGAAAATACAAGCCAATGTGAAAACACCCATAGAAAGCAATGGCTTTGTGAGGTATCGTGGAAATCCCTAAACCAGACGTGGAAAACACACCAATGTGAAAGAGCCCTAAGACTTGGTGAGTTGTACTTTGCACTATATTAGTTAGTCTAATTTTTGCACCCCAGTGTTGAATTTCTGGAGCCCAGGCTTTCATGTGAGGCCATGCTTCTCTCTTTTAAAGAGCACGCATCTTTTTTCGTAGACAAGTTGGAAAACTGCCTAAAAACGATCTAATACCCTTAATTATGTCATTTTAGATGCAACAATGGTCCAGAATTCTATTGCAGGACAGAAGACATCTTGCATTATTGTGAAATTTTATGGCACTGTATTAGCCCATAGGGGACTCCAGATAGCTCCAAAATGAGTTCTTGATTACATAAATTTATATGGCAACATTAAATAGGTCTTAACTAGAGATGAGCGAGTATACTCGTCGAGCTTATGCTCGTTCGAGTATAGGACCGAACGGCTCGTTGCTCGGACGAGCTTTCCCCTGCTCGAGATCGAGCATTATTAAAAAAACCCAGTGAAGACAATGAAGAATAGAATAAAAACAGTGAACACAGTGAAACACAGGATCATTTAAGTTAAAAAACACAGTGAAGAACACAGTGAAGAATAGTACAGATTCGGCACATCTGCCTTACCTGGAAGATATGCGCGGAACGGCAGCAGGGAGACAGACATCGGCAGCACCACGGGGGACACAGGACATCGGGCAGCACCACGGGGACACAGACATTTTGCCCGGGGGGAACACAGACATGGGCAGCACCACGGGGGACACAGACATTTGACGGGGACACAGCATCGGGCAGCACCACGGGGGACACAGACATTGCCCGGGGGAAACAGACATTTGCCGGGGGACACAGACATCGGGCAGCCCGGGGGACACAGACATCGGGCAGCCCGGGGGCACCAGACATCAGGCAGCATGGGGGACACAGAAATCGGGCAGCCCGGGGACACAGACATCGGCAGCCAGGGGACACAGACATCGGCGCGGGGACCAGACGGGCACGGGGGAGACTTCAGTGGTAAGAAAGGAGCGGATCCCGGGACAGCGTATCACCCCGACAAGTAAGCAGATGTGCAGAACATTGTAATCTATTCTTCACTGCGGTTTCACATTAAATCATCTGTGTTCATTTTTTTTTATTCTATTCTTCACTGTTCTTAATTCGGTGTAACTTGTCGGGAGATATATACCAACGGAACAGTGAAGAATAGATGCAGATTTGCATACATCTGCTAACTTATCAGAAGACATTCTTTCAGTTAATTAATACATTTATTCCGAACCATGGTCCTTGAAAAATGCTCGGGTCTCCCTTGACTTCATGGGGCTCGTTATCGAGACGAGCACTCAGAATCTGGAAAAGTTCGTCTCGAATAACGAGCACCCGAGCATTTTTAGTGCTCGTCATATCTAGTCTTAACCATCAAAGTTGACTGAGTTCGAGATTTTTTAATTGTATAGATAGTGTGGTGGAAGCAATTAAAATCCTGTAAAAAATATTACATACATTTTGAGTCTAAGTTAAGTGTTCATCCACTATTTAATAAGCACATCCCAAACACAAAAAAAATATTATCTGCCCCTCTTAAAAAGGTACATGGGGTTAATTGCAGTGTGGTAATCTTCCTTCTGGTAACATAGTTAATAAAGTTGATATCAAGTGTTGGCTGTAGTTGTGTGATTTATTTCCTCTTTAGTCTCAGCGTTGTCATGTGATCAGCAATCACACCTTATTGACATAGCGGATAGGAAGCTTGTCCTGGCGTCTCATTCCCATGGAATCATGTCAAGACTCTCAGGGAAAGGCGTAGAACAACAGTTTTCCTATCCTCATATATTAGGATTGTCAGTTAAGGGAACCTGTCTTAAGGAGGTCATTTTCCAAGATGAACAGGTTCCAGTAGGCTATAGTTTGTTCATAAAATGTTTATAAAATGACTTCATTAAAAAATTACAGGAACCCCTCCCTAGCTTTCTGTCATGCACAATGAGAAGTGTGGGCCAGACGATCATCTTCATTTCTCTTGTGCATGCATGAGGGAGGAAGAATTAATAATTAAGAATAGAATTTTTAACTGCCCCTTTCCATGGGACTCACTAGAAGCACTGGCGCAGGGAGCCAGGAGGTAAGGTAAAACAAATTATTAAAAAACTACCAAAATAATCTGGATTTGAGAAAGCAATCTTTATAATGAACAAACAATGTTTATTGGAACCTGTTCATTGTTATTCAAAATGACCTTCTTGAGGAGAGGAGCACATGTAGTTTTTTTCAGATGCAGTTTTCAAAGTTAAAAGCAGGTAGGGTCATAAATGGGTGGAATGTATTGTTAAGAGGTGCTAAATCATCCATTTTCTCTTTCCATTCAGGTTTGTACATTGAAAACTGCATCTGAAAAAAAATCACTTGTGAACGTACTAGAAGGATCTGCTTGCTGATCAATTAACAAAAGTCAACGGTCAAAAGAGGGTGGCTCAAAGACATCATCCAATGCATAGTGATACTTTTAATTGACATCTTGACAAAACCAGGGAGTAAATTTTTTGTAGGAATGTTTTACAAAATCATTAATTTTGGCCCTAATGTTACAGTGTAACTCACAAGTATGTGCGTCACAAGTATTACCACAATGTTCTCTACTACTCTTGTAAACCTATAATAGGCCTGGAATAGTGTGCAATAAAAGACAATGAAGCGTTTTTTTTTTATTGCAGCACAATAGATCTTAAAGCGGTTGTACCAAGTTTATTGTTATCCCCTGTGCCCAGCAATAGCTTTACACTTTTTAAGGGGCCTGCATTTGTTCTATAGCACTAGTAGGGCTCATTATTTTATTAGGTGCCTTGGGATGTATTTTTGTATTGTATTCTTATTGCTGGCTATATTTATCACTATTTTAGTTGCCTGTACTGGTCTGCATTCATACTTGACAGCATGTTATTGTTATGTGGGTTATATTGCATCCACATTAACTTGCATTTGATTGTCTACGTGTGTACCTTTTAAAATGGTTTTAACCCTTCAACTACCATGCCATTTTTCACTTTTGTATTTCCATTTTTCACTCCTCCCCTTCCAAAAATCTATAACTTTTTTATTTTTCCAGGTAAAGAGATATGTGTGGTCTTGTTATCTGCATAACGAATTGTATTTGTAATGAATGGTATTTAATATTGCACAGTGTGTACTGGGAATTGGGAAAAAGACTCCAAATTCAGTGAAATTGGTGAAAAAACTTATTTGGGGCACGTTCTTGTGGGCTTAGTTTTAACGGCTTTCAATGTGTGCCACAAATAACACATCATCTTTATTCTTTGGGTGAGTACGATCACTGGGATATTAAATGTAAGTAGGTTTTACAGTGTTTTAATACATTTAAAAAAATTAAAACCTTCTGTACGAAGAAGAATGCCTTTGTTGTGCGGCAGTACGTTTTATCATACGTTTTATCATGGAGATGTCTTTTTTTGCAGGATGAACTGACATTTTCTTTGCTACCATTTTGAGGAATGTATAGAGGAATGTTTTTAGATCACTTCTTATTATATTTGTATATGTTTCAATAGGGCGTGTGGACATTTGCACAATATTTTCCATTATTCGGGTATTATATTTTAATACAATGGACCTTTTGGGGTGCGGCAATATCTAACATGTTTATGCAAACTGAAAGTCCAAGTTGTCAAGGGGCTTGAAAAAGGCTCCTACAGGGCCGAAACGTCGCTGTTGTTACTTGAGATAGAGTAAGGAAGACAAACACTTTTTACCACTTTTATTGGAGTGCTGCTCATTTTCTTATGTCTAACATTTTTAGGATATTTACTGATTGTTTATTTTTGTATCAATTCTTTATTATTTTTCAGATCCCCTAGGGTACTCAGCCCTCGGGTCCTCTCCATACACCCAAAGCCAATGTTTGACGTACAGATACGTCACATGTCAGTATGGGTTTAAATGTTTGTTAATTTAATGTAAATTAGTTTGACTACCTGTTTTTGTTCTATATTACCTATAACAATCTATTGTCTGTGACAATAACGCAATCTATTTCTTTAGCCTTGGCTTCATAGCTATAGCCTGTGAGGTAAAGAGTCCACTAAATCTGCAGTATGCCTGGTAGAATGATTCCACGCCTGTGCAGGCCATATTGCCCGCTATTAATAAAATAAACTGATTTTCTTGATAGGACGCTTCGCAGTGATGTAGGGCTGTCACTAGCGAATGAAGTGAAACAGAATCAGCTCGAACCAGTCTGCCCATTCTCCTCTGACCTCTGGCACCAACAAGGCATTTACGCCCACAGAACTGCCGCTCACTGGATGTTTTTTCTTTCTCGGATCATTCTCTGTAAATCCTAGAGATGGTTGTGCGTGAAAATCCCAGTACATCAGCAGTTTCTGAAATACTCAGACCAGCCCTTCTGGCACCAACAACCATGCCACGTTCAAAGGCACTCAAATCACCTTTCTTATACTGATGCTCGGTTTGAACTGCAGGAGATTGTCTTGACCATGTCTACATGCCTAAAAGCCCTGAGTTGCCGCCATGTGATTGGCTGATTAGAAATTAAGTGTTAACAAGCAGTTGGACAGGTGTATCTAATAAAGGGTGAGTGTCATGTTTGTAAAATCCCATTTTGATTTACACGGCCTTAAAGCCAGAAGTACCTCTGTTTTATTAAAAAAAAAACACCCTAAATATAGTTAAGGGGTTTAGTAAGTATGCTTGTGGAGGAGATATGGAAAATATAAGGGGTTCAGAGTATTCAAATAAATAAATAAATAAAATGGAAAAAAGAAATATAGAGGGACAAGTGGGAGGGATAAGTGTTGTACTGATATGTTGTGTCTTTGTATATACCATTTTTGAAGCAGACAAAACATCTTTTCAGGGGGTGGCTTTATTTTGCAGTGAGGGACACTACTGATGCCCAGGAACAATTCTGCAGACAGCAGTCACAGAGGTAGCATTTCGCCTCCCTCTGCCTAATCGTCACCAAAGAGAAGAGATTTAATTATATTCTCCTGGTATGTTCCCTGATGATCAGTTCTCCCAAAGATGACAAATGAGTTGTACAATGCCATTTTGATGAAATATACTGCCAGTTTTTTGTACCAGATTTTACATTTCCGCATGGCATTGTACGGTTTGAGCATCTTATCTGACATCTCCGCTCCTCCCATAAAATTATTATAATAATGAATGCATACTGGAGGTGAAATAGAGGCTGCTGTTCCATGTACAGGGAGCTGGTATTATGGATGGTTGATAGCATCAACACATCTTTTTGTACCTACATTTACCTACTTCTACATTTACCTACTTTATTGTACTGTATTAGGGTCTTGGGAAGGTGCCTTTGATTTCTGCGGTCAGTCAGTCTGTGTGAGTGTAGCCTCTTTCTGACTTTGACATTTTGTATTTTTTTATGCCATATATGGCAAATATTGTCTTTACTATCTTAACTTTACTCTCCTTGAAATGCACCGGGGACTTGTTTGCTGCAATATCTTTTTGTGGGATGTATAAGAAGAGAATTTTTGGCTTAAAAATGTAATCAGGGGCTGAATTTTATACAGTCTGTCAAAATTGGGGTAATTTGGTGGGGGGGGTCATTGGGAATTATCAGCGAAATGGAGACATTTTAGGATGGCCTTACAGCCAACCTTTGGCATTGTTGATCCATACAAGGGTGTGTGATAAAGAGATTTATAGCCCAATAGTCCCTTATTGATGTTTTTTGTAAGGCCCATATTCAGGACCAAAACCCAATATTTTTACATTTCTGCTCTAGTGGTTGGATACAACTAGTGAGTTACTTTTTGTCACGTCAACGGGGTTACATCAAATTGTATTGTGATGAGTGTGATTGTACCTATATACCAGATCCGGTAAAATATCTATATACCTATGTATCACATTGCCTGAGGTAGCAGCACATTTTTGTTTTCAATGTACGATTAAAGTGCTCCATTATGCATGCTTTCACTGTTTGTAGTAAAGAAATTATGTATATTGTGCAACTTACAAACGCGCTTCATAGCGTTATTCATAAATGAACGTCCACAGTCCATCTGTAATATTTTGAAAGGACATCAATTACAGCTAAAAAATATATTTCAGGCCATCATTTCCTTGTGAATATTTGATCATGCTAACAAGATCAGTTTGCCATTGTGCGGCTGTATCTGAAACAATAACCTTGTTTCTTGCAAAGTTTTTTCTTACAGGTTTATACAGCGTATAGGCTCCTTGGTGTTTGCCTTGCACAAAGTTATTTTCTGTTTATTCCATAGTTCTTAATGTCCCTAATAAAAACCGCAGCTTTAGGGTTAAAATAATGTTCATGCAGTATATTTTCATAGCGCCTGTTTAACATATTTGCAGTGAAAGCAATAGATCATCTGCTATATGGCTGTATATCACAGCCATATCACTGCCATATATCACTGATACTCCTTCTATATAAGATTTTACATTTTATGAAATAATTCAGCTTAGATATATATAGATTTATATCAAACTGTCATTATGACATGGTATCACTATCATCTGGTGAAAACTAATTCTTCCCACTTTAGATTTAAAATCTGAATTGAAATCGTACTGTAAGCAAGACATTGATGTGTTGAGAAAAGCATCTGTGGGCTACAGAGATCGTGTGATAGAGATGACAGGGAAAAAAGTTTTCAAAATACTGTAAGCGCAAAAAGAAAACTGTTGTGGTGGCACAGTATGTTGATCCTTTTCAGCTTGTCACTGTGGCTTTTGTATGCATGGCCATGTATAAATTTAAATTTATGCCAAAAAACACCATCGCTATTTTACCAAAATTACCAGAAAACATAAAAACGTTTTTCAACACCTGCTATTCAGTGTCTCATGTATGTACCCCACACAGGGAACATTGACATTCAACACACTTTGAAAGGGGGCAAAAGAGAGGGTGTTTTTTTTTATAGCTATACATGTGTTGATGGGCAACAACACAGCATTTGAGTTTCAGGGTTGTTTTTATCACGGTTGTCCCATTTGTATTAATAATTCCTTTATTTTCACAGCGCACACACAGATTATACAGCTCTACACAGAGTTTGCCGAATCAGTTGCTGCCCCCAATGGGACTCACAATCTAATCAACCTACCAGTATGTTTTGGAGTTAGGGAGGAAACCCATGCAAACATATAAACTTTTTGCAGATGTTGACCAGTATGGGACTTGAACCCAAAACCCCCGTGCTGCAAAGTTGTAGTGTTAACCACTAAGCCACCTTGATGACCTGATAAGTGAGGCAGACACAAACAAGGTCACAAACACCAGCTACGGTCAATTATATCATTATTTTGTGAATAAGAAACACTTTCTTCAGGGCTATGGTTACATTGTGCGAGGAATGTGGAAATATGAATTGAAAGAAATGGTTAAAACTGATTCCAAATTTCAAACATTTTACTCAAAATGCAATTCCAAATTCCTTAAGATCCCTCTTATGCTCTTTACGGTAGGAGGACTAATGGCATCAAACTATCACAAGCTGTTAGAAGGAAAAATTATACTTTACTATGATTTTACTAGTCTTTATCCCTTTGTGAACAAAAAAAGAGATCTATCCTGTATCATTTATGGCAATTTTAGTTACATCAAAAGCTACTTTGGTATTGCTGAAGTTAAGGTTTACTCACCAAGAAACTTGTTTTTCCTGGTACTGCCTTTGTAAATTAACAAAAAATTGATGTTACACTTGTGCTTCTAATTCACAGAATGATCTCTGCAAATATGACGACAAACAACATTCACTGACGGGTACTTGGAGCACTATAGAGCTAAAGATGGCTTTGGAAGAAGAGTATAGAATCTCACAAATCTATTAAGTATGGCATTTTAGCGAGGTTACAGAAGACCTGTTTGCGTGTTCATTTTAGGAATAAACAGGAAGCATCCGTAACCCAAACTGGTGTACAGATGACATAAAAAACACAATACATTGGCTCCTTTCTTGAAAAAGAACAATTAGATGCTGCAAATATTACAGTGAACCCTGCTGAAAGACAGATTTCCAAACTTTTCTTAAATTCCTTATGGGGAAAGTTTGCACAGAAATCAAATTTACCCTGCACCAGCTTTTTAAGTGACACTAATGAAATGTTAATGTACAAAGACGTACTAGGTTTCTGAGTTAAATTTTATTGATAAAGACACAAAAACTCAAACATTTTTTAGCGTGCTTTACAACTGCCTACGCCAGACTAGAACTGAACAAGCTTCTGGATAGACTGCAGGAAAGATGTCTCTATAATGAACACATATTTGATAATTTTTGTGCATCAAAGCATGTTTGGAATTCACCTTTACGATATAAACCGAACATAGGCAAAACAGTCTTACTGGTTAAGGGCATACCACTTAATGTTGCTAACACAAAGGTTATTCATTTTGATAGCCTAAAGGACTTGGTTGTGGACTACGAAAAAATGTGACACAACCAGGTATTGTACGAAAAAAGAATCACTGAAATATTGAAACAAGACCACTGCAAAAGAGACACAGGTGTCTTTATACAAAGAGACATCTGTTAGACGATTTTACAACATTGCCTTAAGGATTCTAATATTATGGACGCTCGCCTACAACACCCTTTTTCCTGCAATTTAGCAGCTCCATCCAACTCTGGAAAAGGTTATTTTGTAAAACAACTGTTACAGAATACTGCTACTCATTTATCACACAAACCCAAAAATATTGTTTGTTTTTATGCGCGTTGGCAAAAATTATATGATGACCTCTCTCATTCTTTTCCTAATATCAGGTTTATTGAGGGACCACCACATACATTTATAGATGATGAATTAATTCCACCCGACAATGTAGATTTGACTCTTGTTGATGACCTTATAGAGAGGGCTAGTGATAATAGCGACATAAAAAAAACATTTACCAAGTACGTTCATCAACCAAGGGCAAATAACTCTAAAAGAAAGGCAGAAAAA
The DNA here is from genome assembly GCA_019512145.1 of Engystomops pustulosus. NCBI lineage: Eukaryota > Metazoa > Chordata > Amphibia > Anura > Leptodactylidae > Engystomops > Engystomops pustulosus. The sequence goes on from CM033647.1 coordinate 113,998,464, forward strand.
CAAACTAAAGAAGTTGCGTAAAGCTATAAGGCAACTAAGATATGAAACACTGGGGATAAAGAAGAAGAAGCCCTTACTGAATCAATCCGGGGGGTTCATTGCTCCCCCTATTAGGATTTGTAATTCTATTAATATTGAGTCTTTTTAACAAGTAATGGACAACATGACTAAAATGTACTTGGTGTCCAAATATGAGCTCACCAAGATAAGTCAATCATTTACACCCGCAACTAACATTCGGCAGAGTGTAATTCAAAGTCTGGAAGATGAAATTGCTAGTATGCTAGTATTTTACACAAGACTGACTTGCAGGATGCTGTGAAAATGAACAAGTATAGTAATTTACTACAAAGATACTTGTTACATTTAAGCAAAATACACAAGAACTAGCGACTTTAAACTTCATTGTGCCTACTACTCCTGGTCATCAACATATGCCAAATACAGCATCTGATAAAAGCGCTGATATCCTTGAAATTGCTAGTCATGTCATTCCACATTTTAAGAAAAATACCTACCTTTTGCTAAACAAACTGGCCCCAAACCATGACAAAGTAAAGTTGTTTACTTTAATCAGATTTCAGCAAATAATTGATATTGTTTGTGTAATTAAAAATTGTACAATTTTACCAATATACTTCCTAATATAGATCTCTGCTTGCTATCTTGGAACAGGAAACTTTATGTAAGTACAGGTCCATGGTCATGGTCACACAGGTGCATCACTGTTTAAAGTGTACCTAAAATGGACAACCCCTTTAAGTATTGCTAAGAAAAGTCTCATAACATCCAATATCACATAGAATGATGAAAACAAACTCATAAAACTTATTAAATCAATCTGGATTCTAGGTCCAGAATTACCCATTTCATTGTAGAAATTAAATGATATGATAAGTGAGTATTGCCCTACATAAAGAAATAATTTGCCTGCAGTTCTTCTATTTACACCTAGTATAGCTCCCAATCTGTTATCACATGTGTTCATAAATGAACTGTGCCATTTGAGAAATAAATACTTCACCTCCTAATTCTCTCATCATTTTACTTGGTTTGCTATTGTGCTCTGCACAGACAGTGAAATGGTCTATGACCGTTTCTCCAATATGAATGGTAATGTCGATCCTCCTTTTTGCTGCCTGGAATTTGATTCATGTTTTACATTATAATGGCTTTCAATTTTGTCAAAGTCACACATTGGATTTTGCATTTGTTCCACCAATTTAATTAATCTTTGAGCTTGACAGGCAGAGAAAATGAAAAATCCAGATTGTAGACTGATAAAATGATAAGCAACGGAAAAGTGTATTTTTCTTAAACATGATTCTGCTAAATATGAATGGATTGATTTTATTTTGTTATTATAGTCTTCCCTATCTTTTTGGTAACAGGTCTACAGTAAGTGTAAATACATGTACGGAGCAGACATCGCATTCTGTAGCTTAGGAGCCTGTAGAAGATTAAACTGCAGTGTTTTCCCCTTCCAGGAAGCAGAATCATGACAGACAAAAAACAAGGATATCATTTTGAATAAATGAATTACACCACACCTAAAGGGGCTGCCAGGAATAAAGCTGTGCCTCTGTAAGTTAAAGTAACATTAAGGATACAGTAATGTGATAAATCTAGAGAAATCCAAACCCCCAGATGCTTAAATTGTGATACAACCTGAAGAGGGGCAGGAGATCTAGATGAGGTTAAATGTAAAAAGTGCTAACAAGTGAACCAAAGAAATTGTGCGTGTCTCTCTTTGGGGGTAGATCAGACCTGAAGTAGTACTGTGCATATGAATTCCTATTTACAGCATTTTTGTAATTTTTTCACATTTCATAAGGTTTAACAATGCTTTGAAAACATCACACCTGGTTTTTTAGCCTCATCAGTGAAAAAAACCCAAAAAACGTATGTTTCATCAGTTTTATTTTCGGACCTATAAACTGTTAATTGCCTTCAGTGATCCACATCCATTAAAAAAATAGGACACGTTGACAGAAGATCAGTGAAAATACAAGCCAATGTGAAAACACCCATAGAAAGCAATGGCTTTGTGAGGTATCGGTGGAAATCCCTGAACCAGACGTGAAAAACAAAACCAAATGTGAAAGAGCCCTAAGACTTGGTGAGTTGTACTTTGCACCTTATATTATTTAGTCTAATTTTCTGCACCCCAGTGTTGAATTTTCTGGAGCACAGGCTATTTCATGTGAGGCCATGCTTCCTTTTTAAAGAGCACACATCAATTTTTTTCGGACAAGTTGGAAAACTGCCTAAAAACGATCTAATACCCTTAATTATGTCATTTTAGATGCAAAATGGTCCAGAATTCTATTGCAGGCAGAATGATACATCTCTGCATTATTGTGAAATTTTATTGGCATCTGTATCTAGCCATAGTGGACTCCAGAGGCTCCAAAATGAGTTTCTTGATTACATAAATTTATATGGCAACATTAAATAGGTCTTAACCATCAAAGTTTGACTGATTTAGAGATTTTTGTAATTGTATAGATAGTGTGGTAAGCAATTTAAAATCCTGTAAAAAATATTACATACATTATTATGGTCTTAAAGTGTTCAATTCCACTACTTTAATAAGCACACCCAAACAAAAAAATATTATCTGCCCTCTTAAAAAGGTACATGGGGTTAATTGCAGTGATGGTAATCTTCCTTCTGGTAACATAGTTAATAAAGTTGATATCAAGTGTTGGCTGTAGTTGTGTGATCTATTCTCTTCTAGTCCTCAGCTGTGTCATGTGATCAGCAATCACACTCTTTATTGACATAGCTGGATAGGAAGCTTGTCCTGCGTCTTCATTCCCATGAGAATCATGTCAAGACTCTCAGGGAAAGGCGTAGAAAACAGTTTTCCTATCCTCATATATTATGATTTGTCAGTTAAAGGGAACCTGTCATTAAGGAGGTCATTTTTCCAAGATGACAGGTTCCAGTAGGCTATAGTTTGTTCATAAAAATGTTTATAAAAATGACTTTCAGTTAAAAATTCAGGAACCCCTGCCCTAGCTTTCTGTCATGCACAATGAGAAGTGTGGGCAGACCGACTCATCTTCATTTCTCATTGTGCATGCATAGGAGGAAGAATTAATAATTAAGAATAAGAATTTTTAACTGCCCCTTTCCTCATGGGACTCACTAGAAGCTACTGGCAGGGAGCCAGGTAAGGTAAAACAAATTATTAAAAACTACCAAAATTAATCTGGATTTTGAGAAAGCAATCTTTTATAATGAACAAACAATAGTTTATTGGAACCTGTCATTGTTCAAACATGACCTTCTTGAGGAGAGGAGCACATGTTCAGTTTTTTCAGATGCAGTTTTCAAAGTTAAAAGCAGGTAGGGATCATAATGGGTGAGAATGTATTGTTAAGAGGTGCTAATCATCCTATTTTCTCTTTCCATTCCAGGTTTGTACATTGAAAACTGCATCTGAAAAAATAAACGTGTGAACGTACCTGGAGGATCCTGCTTGCTGATCAATTAACAAAGTGAATGGTCAAAAGAGTGGTGGCTCACAAGAACATCATCCAATGCATAGTGATTACTTTTAATTGACATCTTGAAACCAGGGAGTAAAATTTTTTGTAGGAATGTTTTACAAAATCATTATTTTGCCCTAATGTTACAGTGTAACTCACAAGTATGTGCGTCACAAGTATTACACAATGTTCTCTAATACTCTTGTAAACCTATAATAGGCCCTGGATAGTGTGCAATAAAAGACAATGAAGCGTTTTTTTTTAATTGCAGCACAATAGATCTTAAAGAGGTTGTACCAAGTTTAATTGTTATCCCCTGTGCCCAGCAATAGCTTTGGATGTGCGGTCCAGTTCTTTTTCTCTCCCCATGTTGGTTTAGTACACTCTAAACTTGTTTTCACTATTTCCAACACCCATTGCATAGTAGTAAGAATTGAATGTCTATTCCTTAACTCTATATTAAAAAAAATAATGGGTTCAAATAAACACCACATACTATAATCATTAATCAAAATCAAAAATTATTGTGATTACAAATAATATAGTGCATATCGGTCCCCATTGACATCTAATGGCCCGGCCACTGTGTCGTGAGCACACATAGGGGCAGATTTATCAAATGTCTGAAAGTCAGAATATATCCAGTTGCCCATGGCGACCAATGAAGGCTCCCCTTGAAAATATTTATGGGAACTGGTAACATGAAAGCTGAGCTGTGATTGGTTGTCATGGGCAACTGGAAATATTCTGACTTTCAGACACTTTATAAATCTGCCCCATAGTTTCAGCACACTGTGACCATGTACAGAGAAATATAGGACATGTTTTATCGCCATGTTTTATTGTTTCTTTAAAATCTCTACATGCAATCTTTTCCTTTCTTTATTAGTTTTTTCCATTTTACAAAAAAACATAAAATAGCATAGAAATGATATAGCAATAATATATTGCAGAATAACATCTATTATATAACAATCCAAATGCAATATTGCTACAATGTACAAATCCCCCATTAATTCCCTAACCCCTCTCCCCTGACCCTTTCCAGTCTTCCAAGAAGAGAAAAGGAAGAAAAAATAATGCCATTTGTCCCAAACTTTATTCCATTTCTTATAACATCCTTGACTTAGTGCCAGAAATTTTTCAAAATGTTTAATCCTTGTAGTTAAATATAATCATTGCTTTTTCCTTGGTGCCTCCTTAGCTATCATAACTATCATAATTATAAATCTATCCCTCTGATCAATACTGAGTTCACTGGTCAGCCACATATCGATACCTGGATAGAGGGATCAATTCAAATTCCTAGCACTTGCTTAACATGTTCATATTTATCCTCCAAAAATCTCATTTTTGGGCATGTCCAAATTACATGTAAAAAGTCTACATATGCAATATCAAATCAATTACAATATGTGTTTACAACTTTCATCTAAAATAAATCCCACAGAGAATAATATAACCTATGCAGAATATTATATTGTGTAAATTTTGTGTTTATGTAGTGTCGGACATAGAACCCAAGATACTTTCCCATTTAGCTTGTGACTCATGTTTAATATTACAAGAATAACCACTTATAACATACTTTTTTAAATATAAATGTTATGCAAATAGGCAAATATTCAATACAACCATGAATTTCAATGTTAAGATTCTTCTGAGATTTAGTCACTGCTAACGCATGGTTAATTTGGAAAAAAAAAACTCTGGTAACCTTCTTTATTTAGTTGAAATAAATTCTGCACTTAATGGAGCAACCTTATTTTCCCTTCCTCCCAGACCTGTGAGATATGCTGAAGCCCATGATTAATACAGAAGGTGGCATCTGGAAGATCCCAGAGATCTGGGAGGTTACTATTAAATCAAATCGGTTTAATATTAAACTGTTATTTTTAATAATTTGTATTTGTCAAAGTTGCATGAGGGTGACATGGATATAGATATTATAAAAATGTACACTTTTATCAAAATTGCGTGATGGTGACTATGTCTATACATTCCTCAATGTTATTTTGAAAATGAGAAAAGTGCCTGCTTCCAGAAAATGTATTTTTGGTGCATAGAGTCAAAATTATAAAAATTGCTTTTGCTGATAATGTTACAAAATATCCAGAAATGCCCGGCAAGGAAAGTAGTTCACTTTAAATATCCCATTTTTCAGTTGTTTCTTTCAGTTAGCTCACAACACACCTATGTAGCCATAACCACTGCACTATTTCTATTATTTTTTCTGAACAAACAAAATATTGTCCTTTTTGGTTCAGTGTGCACTAAATTGGTAAATTTGGAAACCTTTTCTTCAAAATTATGGGACAGTCCCACACAATACTTGCTTTTCTTTACGTACACCTTTCTCCATAAGTTGATTTCCCAGTTAGCCCATAAAACTCCTTTAGAATAGAAGATATGATGGTCTTTTATTTGTTTTTTTCCCACCACCCTCACACCAGGCCTAAAAGACAAAATTCATGATTCCACACTCTCTCCAGTCCCAAATGTCAGCTGCTTGGATGGATCTTTGACTCCTTCCTATCTTGTAAGCCTTCCATCCAGGCTCTTAATACATCCTGCCACCTCTACCTCAATAACATCTCTCTCATTCGACAAAAAATCCATGTCCATATCATCTTTCATTTGGACTACTTCCAGTTAACTCTTTAATGCCTTTCTTGTGGCATAACTAGTAATCATCAGGTAGCAAAGCTAACTTTTGTCTCTTGCATCCCCCCACCCCACCCCACCCTCATACCCCACTAGCTGAATGTTGTGGAGTGTCAATGTACCAACAACCAATAAATACAACTAACTAGAAATTTAAAAGTAGGCATAAAGTATTGTTCTATATGTCCAAACATCTAATTTGTGGCGAACAAGGTACTGCCATTTTAACAGCTGCTAATTACATGCAACTGTATATAAAAATAAGACAATAGTGTACAAAGAGTATACACACACATAAACTGTGGTAGGGTTTAAACAGGTTTTCCTGTTATAGTTAAAATTAATTATTATTATTTCCGGCTATAGTTAATATGAATTATAGTTAAAAAGTGCTCTGTTGCATGTATAACTATAAAAGAACCTACACTTACCACACAAATGCCCTGATGCTGTTTTCTTAGTGTTGCAAAGTCGTCTGCTTCCAGGCTCAGCCTCTGTAAAAAGGGTACAGGTCATCACTTCAGCCAGTCTCTTGTGTCTGATTGTAGACAAGAAAGTCTAGAGCACAGAAATGAGTGCAGAGACAGATATTTAAGAATCATTTTTCTATTCTATTTTTCAGTGGAAACACCTTTAAACATTTACAGTAACACATTTGCTTTCACTTTTTTCACTTAACTATTTAAACATACATACTGGTAATTTTTTTTTCTTAATTTGGTGCCATTGTCCCTAATCTGTAGATCCGTCTGGCCTCAGTCTGGAGGATCCTCTGATTTCAATCTCCTCCCTTTGCTGGGAATGGTACTGTGAATCTTATTGAACCTAAATTTTATTGATTTAGCCTCGCCTTGAAGATGACTCCCTGTGTTGCACAATTGATAAAGTTATTGATGGTGAATACTTCACCAGTCACATGGCTCGAAAACATCTTTGAGGTCCACTTGAAGGGACAAGTCATACAATTTTCCTCACACCTGAAAGACCCCTTGAGTTTCTGATCAAGCCATGTACCTGGTAACTTTGGGGGCTCAAAATGACTTTAGACTAATCTATCTCTTATTGAGTATCCATGTCTGAAAGTTATAAGTGGACGAGGGCCCACCATCTTACTGATGTCTTCATCCATCATCTGTATATGCCAGTGTCTCTGTAGGACTTCCCTTACTGCCTCTGCCCCATTGTCATAGGTATCTATTAAGCAACATAGGTTCCCTTTTTTCTTATCTCTCTTAGTAGTACCCATGTTCTTTAGAGGTGTACACTGATTGTACTTTAATGAGTGATGGAAATCTTCTCTCAAGACCCTATCGGGATATCCCCTTTGTCTGAACCTTTGCTTAAAGTCATCAGCCTGGTTCTTAAACTCTTCTAATTTACTGCAATTTCACCTTAATGATTTAAAACATTTTTGACATTCTTCAGGGGGAAAAACATTTTGCTTTCTTGCCTTCAAAGAGCCACAACTTTTCAAATTTGAAATAACTTCTGCACATTGTGTACATACAGTTAATGTGAACACCCAAATTTCCATTATTCTGATCTCTGTTCCATACAAAGATCCATTTTTAATATAGAACTGACAACAAAGGAGCAACATGCATCCAAAATGTTTTCCCACTCGATCATTACCATTTCACAGTCTGATGTCCAAATTGTTCATTGTTTGCAGATTCTTGAGACAAAACTGTGTAATACAACAATTAAATAGCTACAAAAAATGGGGAGAGGTTTGGAAGCCAAGGGCTGGTCCCCACATTTATCAGCGTTCCATACTATTGCCTTTACCACTTCTTGGTTTCATTTTATTTCTGGTTGCTTAGTTTCCCTGATGTACCCATGTTATTCGTATTCTTTCAGTCTATCTAAGGTACCTTTTAGGTTCTCTGTATGTTATCATTCTCCTTATCTGTGAAGTGCGTTACAATAAACTTTTTTCAGAAAAATTATTTGTCTCTCTAATTCCCCAGTCTCTCGGTTTCTAATTAATCAACCTCTAGGTAAATTTTAACCTGACTTATCACCTCAGTCCACTGCGGCATTGTCCATTCCAGCAAATAATTTAACAGCCAGCGTTTTAGTTCCAGTAGCACTATGTGAATGATCGTTTTTTTAAAGCGTTGTCTCTGTGGAATTATCGTCGATCGGTGCGCTACATATTTAAAATAACATGGTGAGAGCCAGTAGTGGCTACTCCAAAATATGTTTTCTTATGGATATCCACCCCTAATGGATTCTCTGTGAGACTTCATTCAATCTAAGTCGCCTTTCCCAAAATGTCAATTTGAGCGTTTCAGGGGTGTCATTACCCTTGTTCTTTAATAAAATATATAGAAATAGAATGTCACAGGTGGGACCTCCCAACATCCTATCAAAGGCATTATTATAGATTTCCCCTGCTACATTGAGAAGTCTAGAGGTGCAAAATTTTTGGTGTAGGAGAACTGTCTGGTTGGAATATGGAATTATCTCAGCAAGGGATTTAAGTCTAGTTGAGTCTTTGCTTGTCCGCCCCAGTTGGAATTCCAGGTTTTCCCATAATGTAAGATATTTTGATATTTGATAGGACAATCAGAATTGTTTGCAGAGTTTGCTACAACTGGAAGCTTGCCATACTGAATAGGTAGCAACACTACTAGTAGTGCCTGCTCTAGTCAAGTGTTATGTAGTAGCTAGTGCCATGCTACCAGTGCATTCTCTATCATCTGGATGCTAATATCTCCAGCCATCAAGTAAACTCACATCTGATATAAGGATTTGTAGGTCTGTCTCGGTTGGGTGGGATAAGCTGGCAGGAGGATTATAATCTCCTCGTTATTCATTACTTGATTAAAATCACCCACCACAACTATCTGAGGATGAACATTCAGAGATATGCTTGTTATTAGAGAGGAATAAATTGCTTGCTGCTTTGTATTTGGCACATATACATTGTATAATCTTAAGACTCCTGCTGGTGTGTCTAGCAATGCAGGAAGTATGCACCCATCTGTAGATACCAAATGAGAGCGTATTGTAATTGGCATCTGTTTATTTATCAGCAGAAGGACTCCTCCTCTGTGCCAGAATTCTGAGTCTTCAACTTCAACTACAGAGAAGTGTCGCAAAACCATAGTGCATTTCTGTGGAGACTCAAGGCCCTTTACATTCCATAATACTATTTTCGTGCATGTATTTTTTGTGTGTGCTCTAAACAGCGATCCACCTTACCCAGTCCAGAAGAGGTAACTAACCCTAGACTTCCAAGGGAGGAGGGAGGAAATGGGGACAGAACATAAAACACATGACACTAACTATAACACCTGTCAACTGTAGTCTCAGATGACATCTTATATAACCTTCTACTGGCATCTTATATAACCTTCTACAGACTTTCCCATATTCCTATATGTAAGGAGGTCAACAGACACAGTATTGTAACAGTTATTTTGTGTGGGACTTTCAGCACCGCTGGATACTCTTATTGGAACTTCCATTGTTGCAAACATAATGGGCTAAATGCCTGCGTTTTTTTGTTGTTCTAACAAGTAATCAGAAAAAAAGAGAAGAATATTGTTGTTCCCTATCTTTAGAGAGTCCCTCCTTTTTTCATACGCCCTTAATATCACCTCTTTTTCCAAATGGTCCAGATACTTTGCTATGGACTGGCTCAATTGATCATCGCTTCTTGATGTGTTAGAGGGAAGAGAACGAGGGGCCCTAGGCGGTCTGATCCTCTGCACCCTCTTGATCTGTGGTAGATGAATTGCTGAGATACATTCAGGCAGCCCAATTTTCCAGAGATTACTGTGCCTGCTGCGATTCTCAAGGCCTTCCACTTTTTCTGCCAGGCGGATGTGGCTATGCAGTGCTTGGTCTCATCTAGTCACGCAGTGTGGGAGTCCACAGCTGATTGTAAAGACTGCAACATTTCCACTATCACTGCTGAGATTGCTGCCTGTATGCTTGGAGTTAATTTTTTGCAACTTCCTTGGCTAATTTCTTTTAGTTGACTTGTGGTTTCCGGCTCAAACTGGGAATCACATTTTTTAGTCTGGCTTGGTACAAGGGTGGAAGTGTGAAAATGTGTGTTGTTGCCCATTTTTTAAGGGGTGTTTTTTTGTGTGTGTATTGGTGCCCCGTAATTCCAGCTACAATGGCTTACTAATGGGTGACAGAGGGGGCTCAATGCCTCTGCAGCTTTGATCACAGTGTCTAAGAGGTTCTGATCTTTTCAAATCCCATGTATTAGTGTCTGTGCTGAGTACTGGGTATTGTAGAATGCGATGTTCTCCGTAGAAGTGCATTGCATCAACCCTTAATGGCCATAGCAAAGCCATGATACAATGGCCATTAAGGGGTTTAGAAATTAGTTATGACAAATGAAATAACAAATGTTATGTTTCTATTATACATGTAATAATATTAAGCCCTTCTCTGTTTTGGGTTTTTCTTATTGACACTATAACAGCATTGTGAAAAGCACTTCATATCACTACTGCTTTCTGTTCCGCAGTCCCACCTATCCACCAGGCTGAATCCTGAAAGCCGGATGTTGCAGCATGGCGTTATTGACCTGGGCAGTATTGTGGGTAGAGCTGCTGGGAGCTGAGTGCCGGTCCATGCGGTGAGGGTCCCAGCCCTTGATTAAGAGAGGTGAGAGAGGTAGTGAGCCAACTTGGAGACAGAGGTTCTTGTAGTGAGGGGTGGTTCTTCCACAGGCAAGAGCAAAGCAGGAGCATTACACCTGGAGGCCAACTTTCAGTGGCACTCTCTGCTTACCCTCCTGGAGGGAGGAGGAGGGCGGAAGTATTCGGATGTGCACCAGGGGACCCCAAAGCCAAGCTTGAAAAATTAACCAATTAGAGTGCTCTGTGAATTTTCCTTTACATGGAGAATTTGTCTAGAGCATGCAAAGGTAAGGGTGGTCAAATTCACTGCCTCTTATTTCATGACTGTGATTACTGGAGATGCTGTAAGAAAGCTGTGTACAGATCAAACATTTCTGTTTTGACTGTGATTCATTGATTCTCAAGAATACAAACAGGTAAAATGATAAATATGGATAAATGTGGTTAATGGGATGTTCCCACAAAGACAAGTTTCTTACATGTACTCAGGATAACAAAATAACACATTCTATCTTCTGACTTAGGGTCGGGGAAGCCATCTTGCTTTTCTGTCTAATGCTGTGGAGCTGAGCTGCTTCCTGCCTCTAGTCCCCCCCCTGCATTCCAGGACAAAGCTCACAGACACACACTCAGTTCCTGCCGGCAAACAACAGATCGTGAGGAGAGAGAAGCTGCAAGCTACAGGCAGATAAGTTTTTTATTCGGAGAGGTGGAGGGAGGCACATCATATCTCATAGCGTGAGACATTGGCTCTTTCTCTAAAAGATTGTTGATCTGTCTACTGTTTAATGCTTATTCGGCGTTTAAATGCAAAAATGTCACCGCAAGATTTAATGGTTGTATGGACAGGTGGTAGACGCTGTAGTGCAAGTTAATAGAGTAGAGGTAGTCTTCAAAACGAGGGATTGAAAAAAAAGGCACATGAAAATGTGGCACGAAAATCTACAGGTTTATTTAAGAAGTGGTAAATAATCCTATCTTGACAGAAATCTTGAAGAAACAAATATCTCAATGGAGACTTTAAAGTGCAAGATCCTATAAAATGATTATGAGAGAAGAAATGAATAAGTTGATGTAAAAATGCAGATAGACAGAGGTCAACGTAAAGGAGACAGAGCTGGAGATGAGAGTAGTAAAGAAGGATATATCAGAATTGTATCATAGTATCATAGTACCATAGTTTATACGGTTGAAAAAAGTATGTATTACATAGATTAAATAATTGTAGAATTTCTATTCTAAAATAGAGATGGGGAGGGGAGGCTCTGCTCTATCCTTTCTTTGGATGCTGTTAAGGTGCTCGATAGGGTGGAGTCAAGCTTCCTATGGGCAGCTTTAGAATATTTTGGGTTTTAGCCTACTTGAATAGGTTGGTTTCAGAGTTTAAATGGGCCTCCAACAGCAAGGGTAATGACTAATGGGCATCTGTTAGACAAGTTTGCACCTCTAGCTATTTTAATGAGAGAAGACAAACTAATAGCTGGGGAAGAAGTGGGGTAATTAAGGACCAGCTTTGTTTATATGCAAACAACCTCATTCTATATTTACAAGAATTAATCCCAAGAGTTATTGGAGTTAGTAAGGAACTGGGGAAATGGTTCATATTTAAGTTAAATTGGGCTAAGTCACAATTGCTCCCCATAGAAGGTGAAGTCAACAGAGAACTGCTAGGCCAAAAGGTATCCATATGTGATAAATATTTGTTTACCTGGAAATACAAGTAGGAAAAGAGCTAGATAAGTTCATGGAATTAAATCTGATACCCCTATTGAAATCCATGAGGGATAGCGTCTATTATTGGGACAGACTGCCATTGTCTAGGGCAGACCATATAGGCCTGATCAAAATGATCCTATTACCATAGATTTTATTTGTGCCAGAAGCTAGTCCACTGTGGATTGTGGAATCATATTTCATGGTGATTGAGTCAACGTTGAATGAGTCAATGTTGAATGATTTTATTGTGACACAAAAAAGCTTGGTTAATTGGAAAAGGGAGTTTGCACTGGTGAGACTAATACAGGCTACAAAGGGGAAGATGAAATCAATATTTAAAGTCTTAGAGAGTGGGATTTTGGAAACAGCAGAATTCAAGAAGTGGGAAATTTCCTAATTATTTTTTAAAGGGTGGATGGGATTCAAAACATTAGATGACTGAACTTTTAAACATGCCAGAATTTTCATTTTGGAAAAGGCATGAAATAAATTCTGTGTCATAAGTTATAGAAGCAGGTAGTGTTAGATTATTCACATATTTTAAAATAAATATCACTTTAACCCCTTAATGCCGAGGCCCTTTTTTTGCATTTTCAATTTTTACTCCCCACCTTCAAAAATCTATAACCTTTTTATTTTTCATGTAAAGAGCTGTTTGAGGGCTTGTTTTCTGCTTAACAAATTGCACTTTATAGTGACAGTATTTGATATTCGTTTTCTTGTGAGCTTGTATTTTACAGCTTTCACTGTGCGCCCAAAAACTTTATTCTTTGGGTCGGTACAATCACGGAGATACCAAATGGCAGTGGGTGGACTCATTTTTGTGACTTTGATGATGTTTTCAATGCTTCTACTTTTAGGACTGTGTGGCCTTTTGAAAGAATTTTTTATACTTGTCAAAATTTTCAACTTTGGGCACTATTTTCCAACACTTGGTAAGGTGTGTTTCAATTGATATTAAACATAAGTCTTAAGATAGATGGAAAAGTGTGGTGGACGGTAATTCAACAATAGTACGGAGTAATGTGTATAGGAATTTGAGACATTGTTCAATGGGTTAGAATCATAGACTACATACAGTATAACCTTATTTACATCACATATTACTCACCCGTAATATAGAATGAAGCTGAGGGAAGATGATAGTTGTTATAGGTGTAAAAAGGATGGAGCAGATTTTGTTCACGTTATATGGTCTTGTTCGGTAATCAGGAACTTTTGGGAAAATGTATTTGCACATAATTCAGGCTTAATAGGATCAAAATTAAACCAACAATTCGAGAAGCAATACTGGAAGAACTGGGAGAAATAATGGTTTGTGCTCAGAGTAATACATTTGGGACGTGTTTACATAGCTAGGAATATTAGGGTAGTAAATAAGCTCCTTCAAAGGTTTATAGGTGTGCCTGGTGTATAAAATAATGTAGTATGAAAAGGTTTGGTTCGCCAAACAGGATACCAAAGGAAGGATAAAATGGGATCATAGCTGAAATAAATTGGATTCTAAAAAATTAACAGGCTTAAGTTTTTCCTTCCTGTTTTATTTCTTTCTATCTCTTGTGTCGGTATTAGGGTAGGGGTAGGGAAGGGCTAGGTTAGGGATTTCTTTTGGTAGAAATTAGGCTTTGTGTAATAAGGGATAAAATGAAATACTATTATACTGTAATACTTTATATTGTATATTAAGAAAGATGTGTAATTTTAATATTGAGGTATGAAATGTATTGTGAAAAGTAGGTGTTCATTTATTTGTTCCTTTATACACTGTTGTATCTATTTTCTACGTTAATAAAGGTTGTTAAAATAAAAAAAAAATTGAAGTTTCTCTAAACTAACATTTTTATAGGTATCAAAAAGGTATGCCTGTAAGCCCTCCTGCACACAATCTTTTTTATTTTTGCGGCTGTCTCACAGCTCCATGCATTGCTATGGGCTCATACCCACTGCTGAGGATTCCACAGCACTGTTTCTGAGTCTAGTGCCGGTGTGGAAAATCCCAGAGCATGTCCTTTTCTTAACCATGTTTGTGGTGTAAAAACAGAGTACACACAATTCGGAACATAATGGGCAGGTCTAGGGCAAATATTGGCTTCCTTGAAAACATGAATTGTGCACGGATTACTCATGGACAACCTTTGCAGACATATAACCATGATATAGGTAAAATATGGATTATTTAAAACCCACAAATATGCCGATTACAGACGCAAGTTTCAGACATAGCAAACAATGATCATATACAGATAGCCTAAAGCTTATTCAGTTCCCCAGACAATATTGGCTTTATTGGGAGGGGGATTTGGGAGTTGGCAGACTCCATTTTAAATGTGTTTGGTATTGAAAACCGAAAAAGTTCAATAAATACACATATAGAAAATTTCATAAAAGCAATATGGTATGAGAGTATAGCAGAGAGCATAATTTCTGATTTATGATGAAATCAGATGACTGCATTTGTCCATACAATGTTGATCTCTTTAATAAAGCTCATCCTTATAAAATCACACCTACATTTATACTATGATATTACATTATGGCAATGTTGATGTTTCTCTATGGGAAACTACACTCACCGGCCATTTTATTATGTACACCATGCTAGTAACGGGTTGGACCCCCTTTTGCCTTCAGAACTGCCTCAATTCTTCGTGGCATAGATTCAACAAGGTGGAAGTATTCCTCAGAGATTTTGGTCCATATTGACATGATGGCATCACACAGTTGCCGCAGATTTGTCGGCTGCACATCCATGATGCGAATCTCCCGTTCCACCACATCCCAAAGATGCTCTATTGGATTAATATCTGGTGACTGTGGAGGCCATTTGAGTACAGTGAACTCATTGTCATGTTCAAGAAACCTGTCTGAGATGATTCCAGCTTTATGACATGGCGCATTATCCTGCTGAAAGTAGCCATCAGATGTTGGGTACATTGTGGTCATAAAGGGATGGACATGGTCAGCAACAATACTCAGGTAGGCTGTGGCGTTGCCAAGGGGCCCACAGAGTGCCAAGAAAATATTCCCCACACCATGACACCACCACCACCAGCCTGAACCTTGTGATTACAAGGCAGGATGGAATCCATGCTCAGTGGTGTTGACGTCAAATTCTGAACCCTACCATCCGAATGTCGCAGCAGAATCGAGATCTATCAGACCAGGCAACGTTTTTCAATCTTACTAGTCCAATTTGATGAGCTTTTGCAAATTGTAGCCTCAGTTTCCTGTTCTTAGCTGAAAGGAGTGGCAACCGGTGTGGTCTTGTGTGCTGTAGCCCATCTGCGTCAAAGTTCGACGTACTGTGTTTTCAGAGATGCTCTTTGCCTACCTTGGTTTGTAAGGGTGGCGATTTGAGTCAATGTTGCCTTTCTATAGCTCGAGCCAGTTCTGCCCATTCTCCTCCGACCTCTGGCATAAACAAGGCATTTTCCGCCCACAGAACTGCCGCTCACTGGATGGTTTTTTCTTTTCGGACCATTCTATGTAAACCCTAGAGATGGTTGTGCGTGAAAATCCCAGTAGATCAGCAGTTTCTGAAATACTCAGACAAGCCCATTCTGGCATAAACAACCATGCCACGTTCAAAGGCACTCAAATCACCTTTCTTCCCCAATGATGCTCGTTGACTGCGGAGATGTCTGACCATGTCTACATGCCTAAATGCAGTGAGTTGCCGCCTGTGATTGGCTGATTAGAAATAAGTGTTAACGAGCAGTTGGGCAGGTGTACCTAATAAAGTGGCTGGTGGAGTGTAGTACAAGTCATCGTGTTGCGAAAATACAGGTGACTGCAATTACAGCAATTATTGTTGATCAACAATCAACTTGGATGAAAATAAGACATAAGTTAAACATTAGAAATTTAGTAGGAAGTGTGTCCTAGTGGGTCCTACCCCGTCTGGGTATTAGTCCAACTACAACATTAATATAGGAAAATATATGGATAAAAGAAAGGAAGACCATATATCACTTAATTAAATAAACCAGTTATAAAACAACACTTATACACACACTTACATATAACTCTTTTGGGGATGTACTGTATTTTACTATTTTCAGTGCATCACTTACTGACATTTTTTGCTGCAGTTGAAAAAGCACAACAATGTGTCCTATAAGTGTTCAGCTGTCCCCTAGTTTGCCTGAATTAATGATTTTATATGTGTGACTTCATAATAGGCTCATATTAAAAGACACTTTTAGGAAGTGACAACTCAACATGGGAATACTGTCATTTACATTAGTGTTTATTTCTTCTCTGAGTCTTCTGGTTTGTTAGATCTAGCTTAACTTCATAAAACAACCCACCAATGATCGATATGAACATTGATAAAGATTATATTAACCCCTTCCCGTGCCTGACGTAATTCTATGACATAGCATAAGGTTAGTTTCCAACATTTGATGTAGAATTTCATCATGGCAATCTCCTGGGCTCAGAAGCAGGATCCCAGCAGTTGCTTTGTAGCCAGGATCTCTAGTAACAGCTGGGATTGCGAATATGTAATCCCATCTGTTAAACTCAAAGACGCCACGGTCATAGTGACCGCGGCATCTATGGTGCATTGCCACGATGATCGGCGCCCTGCAGTTGCCATTGCAACAACAGAGGTCGATAAGAACCCAGGGCTGTGTTTAGAGCAGCTGTTAGGATCGTGCTTATAAAAGAATGCATAGGGCTGACTGTAATATGCTGCAGTTTGTCCATTTTGTTCCCTTACCCAGTTTGCCTTCTGCTCCACGTCTTGCCAGTATCTTCTTCCGCACATCTTCGGTTTCATTGCCTTCCCCAAAACATAGTTCGGATCAAGGTGTTCAGTTTGCTCCAAGTTCTGGAGATCTCTGTGTAACCAGCTGCAGGTGAAATTGGGACTTTTCTTCCGCCTATCACCCTCAGTCTAACGGCCAAGTGGAGGAGGGTGAAATCAGACGTTGGGTTGATACCTTTTCACATTGTGTACGCCCGTCAGGACAAATAAGCTTCTCTTCTTCCATGGGCAGAGTTCTCCTACAATTCCCTGGACTCCACCTCTATCGGTTCTGCTCCTTTCATCATTGTTATGGACTGCATCCATGGCCCCTCTTCTGTTACCATGTATGCTGATGTGGTGTTGTAGAGGAATTGGTCAGGACCTAAAAGCTGTTTGGGAACACAACTCCATACTCATTGCACCAAGCTTCTGTTCAGACCAACCGGACAAAAGACACAGAACCTCTCTTGTCTATGCTCCCGGTGACAAGGTCTGGTTGGTTGTCCTTCAGATACGTCAGACTAAAGATCCCTGGATAGAAATTGGGACCTGGTTCTTGGGTTAATGTGAGGTCATCAGTCGCATCAAACCGGTAGCCTACAAATTGGACTGCATCCTAGCATGAGCATACCCAACTCCTTCCACATTTTTCTCAAAGCCAGTCATTTTGAGCCGCTTTGCTGGCAAGTTCTCCTCCTCCCTCCTTAGGCTGATTCCATGATGTCTTGAGGTGAAGGAGGTCCTTGACATGAAGACGGTGTGAGAGGTAGGTGGTTTCTTCTTGTATCTGGAAGGGGTTTGGTCCTGAGGAGAAATTGTGGGGCCAGAGGGTAAGTCCTAAACAAGGCCTCAGCAATTTTCAGGCCTAAAAAGAGGTGGAGGCGCGAAGGGGGGTGTACTGTCCCCATGATCCTGTCTCAGATCTTGGGGCTCACCTGGTTCCCATTTGCCACCGTTCTGGGCCGTGTGCGTGGACTCACCTGTTCTGGCTCCATTCCCCAGCAGAAATTTAAAGTGCCAGGCGCACTGCATTGATTGAGCACTGGTGAACACCTCCACTATATAGTTCAGCCCATTCTGTTGTCCCTGCCAGATTTTTGTGTGCCTATGCATAGTGAAAGTCCCCTGCGATATTTCTGCATTCCTGTGTGTTTCCTGTTGTTCTCATGTACCCTGCATTTTTGTGCGCCTGTTCCCGTTCCATCTGCATGGACCTCCAGTTCTGACTCGGATGTGATTCACTTTGCAAACTCTGCCACTTGCCCTGTCCCTGTGCCTGGATCTGACTACGCAGACCACTCCTGCTAAGGTACCTCGACACCACCGGTTAGAGAACTTGGAAACACTGGTGGTACCCTGTGGCAGCAGCAAGTCCATTCGCTTTGCACGTAGGACTCGGTCCAGGTGTCGGTGGTATCATCTCCGGCGGTGGCCAGAAGATCCACTGTCCTGAATCCTGACAGTCATTCCCATGCATAATCAAATAAAACATAAAAAAAGTGAAAATCACCCAAAAGACACAACATATTGGTATCAACATCTGAGAAACAACCGCACATAAAATAAAATTGTCACTGAACCCGTACGGTGAAGCTGTAAAAAACGCTGGAAAAAGTCTTTTACTAAACTAAATTATAACATATTGACCTTCAAAAAAAAGCACTAAAAAGTGATCAAAAGTAACATTTCCCCTGACATGATACCAAGAAAAAAGTACAGCTTATCTGCAAAAATAAGCTCAAACAGCTTTGTAAACAAAAAAATATCAAATGTTCTGGTCCATTGTTACATGACAATGCAAAAAACAAGCCAATATTCAAACAAAATGAGGTTCTATATTCTGCAAACAAGTTAACTATAACAAGCTATATAAATGGGGTATCACCATAATGTGATACAACCCATAGAATAAAGATAACACATTATTACATGGACGGGGACGTCAGGTAAAAAAGTGCTTAACACCATAAACAAGAAGTATTGATTCTTTTAACCACCACAAACAAAGGTTAAGAAACATCTGATTATTAGTATGAACCCCCTGTACTGATCTTTGACCGAAAAGGGGATCCATCCACAAAAAACCTAATCCCCCATATGTCACAAATTATGTCCAAAAAAAATAAACATTTGATAGCCTGTAAAATGTTACCAATGCACATCTACTCGTATGGGCGCTCTCTTTCTTAGGATGGCGGCGTGTGCCCATTACAGCAGTTTACCAACCACATATGAGTCATCCTCAAATTCAGAAGAAATGGGGTATCAAACTTTTGGAGTTTTTTGTCATTAATACTTTGTGACAGTACATTTTTGGACAAAATTAATATTTGTTTAAAATAAATTACAGCTGTAAATTACAATCGCCATTTAGTTTAATCCGTGTGAAGCGATCTAAAAGGAGTTTAAACACATTCTTAGAATGTTTTCCCACTGAGGGGGGTTGCAAGTTTCTATAAATGGCATGATTTGGGAGTTTATTGCTTGTTAGGCTCTAAAATAAGGGTTGGCGATTTTCATTAAAATGAGAAGAAAAATTGCACCCACAATTCTGAACCTCTAACAACCTAAAAAGAAGGGGAGGATGCATAAAACCCTATTAAAGTGGACATTTTGGGAAATGTGTAGTTATAAAATTACTGGGTGCTCTGACTATCTGTCTGAAAAGCAGAAATTTTGAATTTGAAAATTGATTAATTTAAAAAATTTTGCCAAATTTCAATTTTTTCATAACACAAAAGATATCATCAAAATGTTTCCATTACTTTGAAGACACAAGGTTGTGACGAGAAAAACAAGTCTCAAAAATTCCCTGGATAGATAAGCTTTACAAAGTTATAAACCTTCTATAATGTCACAGGCAAATTTTTAAAAGTCAGGCTTGTCTCAGGCCCTAAACATGGCCGTTAGACACAAGGGGTTAACTAAAGCACTACAGGAACGCTCTTGATTGAAGTTACTGACCACAATTTATTAACATGTTTTTGTCCAGTTTTTGTCTTTGAAAAAAACGTGCAAAACGCTTGCACATTGTATTTAGTCTCTACTTTCGATTGCAAGGGGCCAATGAGTATTATTAGGTATGCCTATTCATATTCAAAATATAATAAACGTTCAATAAACAGCTAGTGCACCAAAGCACAATTTCACTATAAATGGCGGCATCCTTCCTGCGCTGCCGGCCTGCTATGCTTGTGGCACAAGTGATTAAAATGATTGCTGGCGACTTTGCCAGCACTCATAGAAGCCTTAACGCCCTTAACGGCAGGGGTGTGAGTCAAACAAGACCTCAACTTATCATGCGTCGGAGTCGGTTTGGAGTGCCCCGAACCCTGAACTTGAGATTAAGGTCCATTTAACACTTTTAACTTATAAAAATGAAAACTAGCATATATCTAATATTAAATACTAAGTGCTAATTTGGCATGTTATACATTAGACAAAAAAAAGTTCTTACACTGTCAATTGGCAAGTTTTCTCACCACAAAGAAAGGAGGTGTCTGTAAATTTTTTTCAAAGGTACATGGGAGAGACAGACTATAAAATAAAATCCAGAAAATCCCTTTCTATGATTTTTAAATAATGAAAAACATTTTATTCCATGAAAGTATTTGATACAATAGAAAAATAGAACTAATATTTGATAGAGAAAACTTGTGTTTACAATTTTGAAAACAGACTTTTCCTGTTGTTCTTCACATACTCTGTCAATTGAAAAATTTACAATTCAGATGCCTTCAAAGATGTTTTCAATGGTTTCAGGGTTAGTGGACTGGCTGAGATTATTCAGAATCCCTCCTCATTTGCACTGGCTGTGTGTTTTGAGTCATGGGGCATATTTATCATACGGCTGGCGCTCGTGATGTTTGCAGCGGCATACAACAAAGGCTTCCTGTGTAGAAAAAAATGCGGGCTGGCTTAAGAAAAAAAACCGAGCCGGCAAACTTTTCACATATGAAAAAGCGCTGGAGAAGCGAGTGTCCAGCAGGGACAGTAACGCCCAGGCCGGTCCTCTCCGGCCAAGCCACCGCCATCCCTTGGCCGGCCTTGCCCCCCCCACTTCACGCCTCACTAAGGTGAAGGTGGCGGATCGGGCAAATAATCGCAAGTGCTAGCAAGAAGCTAGCATTCGCGATTATTATCAGGATACCTGGATAAATATGCCCCATTGTCTTTGTAGAAGACCCAACCATGAACGATCTTCAATGTTTACTGAGGGAAATGAGGTTGTTGGCCACAAAATGTGATACATTGACCCATCCATTCTCCCTTCAGTTTCAGTCATCCGTTTCTTGTTGCAGGAAAGTACCCGCAAAGTATGAGGTGTCCCACCTCATTGTTCACAGTTAGAGATGGTGTTGTTTGCAGTTCCACTCATCCGAATTTTGGAGGAGTTCCACATCAGTTTGTTATCCATTTCACCCCCCCCTATTGTCCGCGTAGAGATTATGCTGCTTTGACCATATGTGCCAAGGTCTACCTTGTTCTTTTAGATGCGACCACTCAAGATCGGCATAACTAGCGTTGGGGGGGGAATTTAAATTGGATTGGAAGTATGTGTGGATATTTTCGAGTACCCTAATGCTCGACCGAGCATCAAGCTCGGACGAGCATGTTCGCTCATCTCTAATTGTGATATATTTCAGTTAGCTATGGGAAGGTAAGATGTTACAAGCAAGCTTTCGGGACTGCTAAGGTCCATTCATCAAGCCCAAACTTGCTTGTAACTTCTTATATTTCAGTTAGCCATTAAAAAATAAAACAATCTCAAGAAGGTTATTTTATTTGACCTGTCTAAAGCAACAGGCTAACACAGTACATAACTTTTTTTTCTCGTCACAGAACCATAGACATGGTTTAAAACACAGTAAAAATTTGATTAAAATATGAGATTTTATTTTTACAATGACTCCAGAATCATTATTCTAACAGCTATAAAGACCAAGGTAGGGACCACATCTGCAAGTTTGGCAACATCTGCAAGTTGTTCTCTACACATATTGTTCTTCAAATACTATTGCGGAGAACACCGTTCTGCACGCGTGTCTCCGGAGCAGATCGCAGATGTTCCGGAGACATGCGTGCAGAATGGTGTTCTCCGCGATAGTATTTGAAGAACAATATGTTGCCAAGCATAATGACAATTTAAGTGGGGATATATATATATATATATATATACACATATATATATATATATATAGATAGATAGATAGATAGATAGATAGATAGATAGATACATACATACATACATACATACACCAAGGAAGTGACATAATCAATTACTAGAGATGGGCGAGGTTTACGCTGATTCATGGGAGCAAAGTTTTTTTTTCCTCTTGCGCTAAATAGGCGCAAGCACATGTTACATGGGGCAGAGAAAGGAAAGAGAAAGGAACACCCTCAATAACATCTGCAGACATGTAAGCCAATCAGCGACCGGCAGGCTTATGTGATGTCACACAGCCCTATAAAAACTGTCAGCCATTTGAAATCTCTGTAACTACATTTGTATTTGTTTCCATGATTTGTGAAACGTACAGAATCTATGATGACGCATATACATAAAGATTATGAGTATATTATTAGGAGGCAGTGAATAGTAGTGAGATTAAAGGCGCTTTTGCTGCAACTAGGTTAGGTGGATCTTGGGATGGAGTGGCGCTCTGCAGACAGGCAAGCTTTTGCCAATCCAAGACCCTGTCTCAGGGATTACTCCAAACAGCACTTCTAGAACCTTTTGATAAGAATCAAGTGTAGTAGAGTGCTTAGAGTTTAGATATGGCGGGTGAGGGGAATGTAAACAGATGCGACAAGAAGCGCTGAAATACTATCCCTAAATGGTAAAAGTTTTGCAAGTTAGATTTTGTGGAATTACACCGCGGGGGGCGACAACGTTACAAACTTTGAGTGGAATGCCCGGTAATAGCTCT
This sequence comes from Engystomops pustulosus, assembly GCA_019512145.1. Taxonomy (NCBI): domain Eukaryota; kingdom Metazoa; phylum Chordata; class Amphibia; order Anura; family Leptodactylidae; genus Engystomops; species Engystomops pustulosus. The sequence continues at coordinate 114,021,634 of CM033647.1, forward strand.
TGGGGTGTGCCTTTTATCGCCTAGGCTCAGCAGTTTCAGCACCGATGCTTGTCGCTTACGACGGCACTGCTGCTGTGCCTGAGCTACCGACTGATGGCGCCATGCCACGGATGGTAATTCGGAGGGGGTGGAGGAGAGGGTGGGAGGAGGATAGTAGGCCTTGAGGACCTGGAACGAGGTAGGTAGGCCCCGACAATTCTCGCTCGGCAGTATTGACCCGCCCCCAGGGTCAGGACTCGGTCCGGTCCCGGCCTGCACCAAGGTAGTTTAAGTGTAAGTAGCGTTCTTTAGAAGTTTGGGATATGGGGTGAGGGAATGTAAACAGAGCGCAAGAAGCGCATGATGCCAGGAGATGGCGATCCGCTGCCAGCGAGCTTTCGCCATTCAAGCCCCTGTCTCTAGGCTACTCCCAAACAGCACTTCTAAGAACTTTTGTATAAGATCAAGTGTAGTGCGTCTTATAAGTTTGGATATGCCGGGGTGAGGGGAATGTACACCAGATGCGGCAAAGAAAGCCCTGAGCGCATGGAGCTGGTGCTACGTGCCAGGCGAGCTTCGCCACTTCAAGCCCTGTTCTAGGCCTACTCCCCCAAACAGCCACTTCTAAGAACCTTTTGTATAGATCAAGTGTAGTAGGTTCTTATAAGTTTAGGCTCTGCAGGGTGAGGGGGAAGTAAAACACGATGCCGCAAGAAGCGCATGATGCGCATGGAGCTGGCGCGAGCTTGCCGGCGAGCTTCGCCAATTCAAGCACCTGTCTTAGGCTACTCCCCAAAAGCACTTCTAAGAACCTTGTTAAGATCAAGTGTTAGTAGCGTTAGATAAGTTTAGGATATGCCGGGGGGGGGAATGGCAATGTAAACGATGCGCAAGAAGGCGCATGATGCGCATGGAGCTGGCGCTCCGCTGCCAGGCGAGCTTTCGCCAATTCAAGCCCTGTCTCTAGGCTAATCCCAAAACAGCACTTTCTAAGAACCTTTTGATAGAATCAAGTTGTCAGTAGCGTCGTATAAGTTTAGGATATGCCGGGTGAGGGAATGTAAACAGATGCGCAAGAAGCGCGGAAATATATCCCTAACTGTAAAAGTTTGCCAGTAATTGTGGATTAACACAGCAGAGGTGGCGGACAAATGTGAACACCTTGATGTGGAATCCATGAAAAACACCAAAATTTCTGCTGAAACACCGAGTGTGATAAAGGGACGTGTATGGGAAGGCAAGCTATATGGACGACTTTTGGAGGGTAGCACTGGAGGCAACGTTGTGTGTGGAGGCTGCTATGGGAGACAATTAATTTGGTAGTGCTGTTATGTGCAGTCCCAACAGTTTTTTCAAACCAGAGGAGAGGTAGTGGTGCCCTCCATAACAAATGAATAGATTGAGTGCCTGTATTGGCAGGTCCCAAAATTATTCAAACCAGAGACGCAGGTCGGTGGCCATCCAGTAAAAATGGAATGATTGAGTGCCTGTATGTGGCCAGTCCCAAACAATGTTTCAAACCAGAGGAGCAGGTCAGTGGCCTGCAGAAAATTGAATGAATTCTTGCAGGCCTGATTGGCATCCCAAAAATTGTTCTAAAACAGAGGACCCCGGTGGTGGACCTCCGAAAAATTAAATGGGAATGTATAAAGTACTATAGAAGAAGACCAAGTTGGGTGGCCCTGTCAAAAATAGCTCAGTTTCTTTGCTTTTATGTCAAAGAGGAGGAGAAGGGGAATGAGAAGGAGGAGGAGTGGATTAATTATCAGGTTGAGCATCCTTCACCTGGTGGAGATTGGAAATTGAGAGAATCCAGGCTTTAATTTCTTTATCAAGCGCACTGTCAGCGACTGTAGTCGAACAGGCGTGTACGTTATCGGTGATGATGCCACCATGCACTGAAAACCGCGCTCGGAACCAGACGCTAGCGGCCAGGCAGCAAGGAACCTCCAAGGAGTACAGCGCCTTCGTGCCACAGGTCCACTTTGAAACCCAGTAGTTGTAGGGAGCGTGTGATCTTTAGGACGATTGTATGGTTCAGTACGTATCGCCTCACCTATCTTTCTGAAAATCAGCCTTACTCTGCGAGACTGGGGGACAGGGTGGACGTGTCTGATGGGGTGACATAACTGGCACAAAGCCTTGTAAAGCGTACCCTTGCCTTGCTGGACAAGCGCCTGCTCGCCTACTCTCCCTCGCTACTTGTCCCGCAGAACTACGCACTCTGCACGCTAGCCTGTCAGTAAGGGAAATACTGTTTCAGCTTGTGGACCGGGCCGATGGGTAGTCATGCATTCTCACACTCCTTTCCTCTGCAGGGAGAGGTGGATAAAGATTTTCTGCTTGTACCGGTGGGTCAGGAGAGTTGAACACCCAGTAATCGGGCTGGTATAAATTCTTTTGAACCGCGAGGGGTCACGGATAGGCGCCTAGATCGAAATCGGCCATATGCGCCAGGTACCAACGCGTAAGAATTCACTCCCACTCACGGCCTCCTGCATATATCCATCCTCCTCCAACTCCTCCAACCTCCTCTTCTTCTGCCGCCCTACAGCTACAGTAAAGGGACTCAACACAATGGTCCCCTCATTGTGCTACGCACACATTCTCCTGCCTCATTACTCCTCATCACTCTCCACCTCCACCGTGCCTCGCGTATATGCGTTGAGACACACAGGACGCCAAGGGTGCTTTTGGCTATCACAAGGGAATCTTCGTTCCCCTTCTCATTGGTGACGAGCGCAAAGCTTCCGACTTCATGCTGACGAGTAGTTTTTGAACGGCACAAGCAGGCGGGATGGTGAGGCTGATGTGGCGGCATCGCACTGACCATTGTGTTCACTCCTCAAAGTACTCAGCACCTGACAGATTCAGACATCACGTCCCGTCCTCATTGTAGACTTGAGGAAGATCTGAATCTGACCCGACTACCAGTTCTGGTGGGTTGAACCATCTGGCAGTCTACAATCGGCTCTCGGCTGCGGGGTAAACCTTGGATAACATTGGTCAGTGTTGATTCCACACGTGGGCGCGTGGGCACTACCAACAGTCGGTGAGCGGGCAAGTTGGAGGCGGCGCTGCGCGCTGAGGAGTGCCGCAGCATCTGAGGAGCGTGGACCTTACCTGAAATCGCACAGATGCGGCGCACTTCGTGTTGAGCAAATCTGACAATTGGGGTATGATTGAGGAAACGACTTGAACTACAGATTTACAACATGGGCCCAGGCATGGCACATTGTCCAGTCTGTTCCGATGTTTGGCAGAGAGCGCACACAGCAGTGATACGGCAAGTTGTACACAAACCATTCCCTGGCTTCAGTTCGCGGTATGCCAGCAACCAATCAGTACGTGCGCGTGATGCCTGTAATAGCTCTTGGGGGTGTGCCTTTTATTTCGCCTAGCTCAGGCAGTTGAGCACCGCCTGCTGTCGCTTGAGCGAACGTGCACTGATGCGTGTGCTAGAAAAGCAACCGATGATGGCGCCTGCCCACGGTATGGTAGTTACGGAGGAGGAGGTGGAGGAGGGGTGGGAGGGAGGGGCATAGTAGGCCCTGAAACACTGGACCGAGTAGGCCACACGCAATCCTCGGCGTCGGCAGTAAGACAGCCCAGTGTCACTCGTCCCAGCTCCACCAAGTAAACCCATGTGCCGTCAGCGAATATATGGCCCTGCCCGGCCAGCGCCGTCCACGTGTGCCGTGCGGTGGACCTGTCAGAAACGCGTTGGTCAGGGCACGGGTGATGTGTCTGACACGTGCTGGTGCAGGGCGTGGGAGGCCACTCGGGAAAAGAAGTCGTGGCGGTGGGGACCGAATAACCGAGGGGCGGGCCGCCGCCAGAGGTGTATCTAAGCCTCGGGTTCTCTACTTAGCCTATAGGCAGCATCTCAGGCTTAAGCATCGGGAATGTGCACATTAAGGCTTGGCGTGCGGGTGGGTTGCCTATATTTGCGGGTTCCCGCTCCGATCGTCTGGGGTAGGAGACTGAAACGGAGTGGATGCTGTGGAGTCGTGGAGGGCCGACGATGGGGTTTTTTGGCAGTCCTGGCGCAGGGGGCTGACTACAGCTGACACAGGGGAAGAGCATTGGTGTGCACACGCCGGGAGTGGTGAACGGGCCTGTGCCACTGAGTGGGTGTGTTAGCATTCATATGCCTGCGCAAATACGGGGAGTTTAAGCGAGTTAGTAGGTGGAACCCACCTGCTAGAGCCTGGTTTGGCAAACGTTGGCACAACCAACAGTCCGTCGGTTCATCCCGGTGTTTCCTTAAAGAACTCCAGACATTACTGAAGATCTAGCCCTACGCCGCAGGAGAGCCCTCGCCAGCGGAGCTTCACTAGTTTGACACATTTTGCGGCTGAGCATCCAGCTCTGCCTGCCTCTCAGGCTGGCCCCACCAAATCCTCTTGCCAACCTGTTCTGGTCGAGGAATCGCTCGTCTCAGAAGGCACTGTGTTCACCGGCCTCCAACCCAGCTGGGTATGTCACCTCATCATCCTCCGCGCCCTCAGTGCTCCCCCTCGGATTCCTGCCCTGAAAAAACTTTCAAACACTGTCTGACACCGGTCTCCTCTCGTCGGACACCTTATTTACACACTTCCACTACGTCAAGAAGGTCATCATCCACCCACCAGCTGTGACTGTTGGAAACATGGGCATCGGAAAATTGCTCAGCAGCAACGGACAAGGGGTTTGTGACTGTGGGAAGGTCCAGAAAACAGTTCCTAGAGTATGCGGTTGCAAATGCCAAAAATTTTCCTGGGAGGGGGCAGATGGGGGGGGGGGGAGGAGGTGAGGTGAAGGAGCTGGAGGAGTGGCGATTCGGTGACATGGGTGGACTGCGTGGAAGGACTGACTGGTGGTGGACAAATTGCCTCGGAAGCATTGTCAGCAATCCACGCCATCACTGTGTCGCCCGGTTTGGCCTCAACAGTGCTCTACCACGAGTTCCAGTAACTTCAACATGACCTAGGGAGTGTAGCTATGCGGCGTTGCACCTGCTCCCTAATCAGAAGGTGGTGTCTCACCGCCAGGACCACGGCCTCTGACCCCTATGCAGTAGTTGGACACCCAAGTCCCCGCCCGTCCTCTACCCCTAGCCCTAGGGTTTGTTATTGGTTAAACATTTTTACTTAACAAGGAGAGTTTAAACTTTATTTTTTTTTTACTTTTTTTGTTTTTTTTTGGTTTTTTTTTTTTTTGTGTTTTGTTTTTTTGAGTTTTAAAAAAACAACACAATGCCTATCCTATTTGCTAGGCTATTTTCTAGCCACGTATCAAGCCACCACTAATGTCAGATCGAGATGGACACTCGAGTTAGTGCTAATTGAAACCAACCCCTACTAAATTTTCCCACTCGTCTTGCTATGGATATGTGCGTCCAATAAGCGCAGAACACACCAGCGGTCGCAAGGACTCAGACAAATGGCTCAGAAGAAATTGGCGAGTACATTGCACTGCAGAAGTACAGCACAGCAGATCAACCAGATCAAATATATAGAAACGATACTGTATGGCGTAGAGTAAGCTCTTTGTATTATCTATGGCTATTTTCTCGCCAAGTATCAAAGCACATACTATTGCCAGATGGAGGACACTGAGTTTAGTGCTAATTGGAAATTCAACCCCTACTAAATTTTCCCACTTCGGTCTGTGATATAGGGATATGTGACGTCACTAAGCGCAGAACACAGCGCGGTCGCAAAGTCTCCCTACAAATGCTCAGATTGCTAGTACTGCACTGCCAGAAAGTACAGCCACCAGCAGATCAACCAAGAAAAAATAGTATAGAACGCATTGTATGGACGTAACGTAAGAGCTTGGCTTTGTATTCTTCCTATGGCTATTTTCTAGCCAAGTATCAAGAGAAACTACTATCCAGATGAGATAGAGCACCTGAGAGGCCTAATTGAAATCACCCCATACTAAATTTTCCCACTTCGGTCTTTCTATGGATATGTGCGTCACTAAGCGCAGAAACACCAGCGGTCGCAAACAGTTCACATACAAATTGATCACGATTGGCTAGTTACATGCACTGCAGAACAAGTACAGCCACCAGCAGATCAAACCAGAATATCAAATATGATATAGAACGCTATGTACTCGTAAGTAAGCTTTTGTATCTTCTATGGCTATTTCTATGCCTAAGTATCAACACAGCACACTACTATGCCAGATGAGATGACATTGAGTTAGTGCCTAATTGAAATCCAACCCCTACTAAATTTTCCCACTTCGGTCTTTGCTATGGAATGTGCGTCCACTAAGCGCAAGAAAACACGGGGGGCAAGTCTCACTTACAATTGCTCAGAATTGGGCTAGTACATGCATGCAGAAGTAACAGCACAGCAGATCAACCCCAGAAATCAAATATAGTGAACGCTACTGTATGCGGAAGTAAGCTCTTGGTTATCTCCTATGCTCTTTTCGAGCCAAGATCAAAGCACACTACTATGCCAGATGAGATAACACTGGTTAGTGCCCTATTGAAATCACACCCTACTAAATTTTCCCAACTTCGGTCTTTGCTAGGGATATGTGAGTCTCATAAGCGCAGAACACAGCGGTCGCAAGGTCTCACTAACAAATTGCTCAGGAATTGGCTAGTACATGCACTGCCAGAAGAATACGCCACCAGCAAGATTCAACCAGAAATCAAATCATATAGAAGCTATGGTATGCGTAAGTAAGTCTTTGTATTCTCCTTGCTATGTTCTAGCCAAGTATAAAGCCCAACTACTGAGCCATGAGATTGACACTGAGTTAGGCCTATTGAAATTCCAACCCCTGACTAAATTTTCCCACTCGCGTTTGCTAGGATATGTGGCGTACTAAAGCGCAGAACACAGCCTCTCCCGTCGCAAGTCTCAACAATGCTCAGAATTGGTCTAGCAGTGCACTGCAGGAAGGACAGCACCAGCAGATCAACCAGAAATCAAATATATAGAACGTACTGATGCGTAGTAAGCTCGTTGTATTCTCCTATGGCTGAGTTTTAGACCAAGTATCAAAGCACATTACTATGCCAGATGAGAGAACACTGAGTTTTAGGCCTAATTTGAAATTACAACCCCTATAAATTTTCCACGTCGGTCTTGCCCTATGGATCTGGTGCGTCACAACGCAGCGAACACAGCGGCGCAAGTCTCCATACAAATTCGTCAGAATTGGCTAGATAATGCCACTGCAGAAAGTACAGAAAGCAGCCAAGCAGATCAACCCGAAATCAAAATATAGAACGTACTGTATGCGTAAAGTAAGCTCTGTATTCCCTATGGCTATTTTCTAGCCAAAGATCCAAGCACACACTATGCCAGATGAGATGCATGAGTTAGTGCTAATTTGAAATCCAACCCTACTAAAATTTTCCCACTTCGGCTTCTTGCTATGGATATGTGCCGTCCACTAAGCGCAGAACACAGCTGGTCGCAAGTTCACTAACAAATTGCTCAGAATTGGCTAGTACATGCACTGCAGAAAGACAAGCCACCAGCAGATCAACCAGAACTATCAATATATGAGAACGCTACTGTATGCGTAAGGAAGCTCTTGTATTCTCCTAGGCTGATTTCTAGCAAGTTAACAAGACACATAGCCAGTAGATGTGACTATGAGTTAGTGCCTAATTGAAATCCAACCACACTAAATTCTTCCCACTTCGGTCTTTGCTATGGTATGTGTGCCCACTCAAGATAAACACAACGGTTAGCAAGTCCCCCGCATATCCTCACAAAATGGGACTAGATGCAAATTAAAATAAAAAAAGTTAGAACAGTTATTATTTGCCCATATGAAGGCTCGTGGGTTCTTTGAGAATTCACTCCTGCCTAACAGTACGCTAATAGAACACCCTAACGCTTCCCTGACCAGCAGCAGCTCCTCGCCCTAGCGGCATCCAGACAACAGAATGATCCGGAGCAGCTGCGGGTAGCGGAGACGTAGTCTATCCCAGGGTCACTGATGGCCAGCCAAACCACTGATATGAAGTGTAAGGGTACCAAGTAATGCTGGGTGTGGAGTGCCGGAGTCTCAGCTGGATGTGATTGGCTCTGTTTGCCGCCCAAAAAGCAAAACGGCAGGGAGCAGTGCCATTTTCTCGAGCTGGGCGAAGTATTCGTTCAGAGCAACTGAGCGTTTCGAGTACCCTAATGCTCACCGCGCATCCAAGCCGGCGATCATTGTTCGCTCATCTTAATTGTGATATATTTCAGTTAGCTAGGGAGTAAGATGTTACAAGCAAGCTTTCGGGACTGCTAAGGTCCATTCATCAAGCCCAAACTTGCTTGTAACTTCTTATTTCAGTTAGCCATTAAAAAAAAACAATCTCAAGAGGTTATTTATATTGACCTGTCAAAAGCAACAGGCTAACACAGTACATAACTTTTTTTCTGGTACAGAACCATAGACATGGTTTAAAACACAGTAAAAATTTGATAAAAAATATGAGATTTTATTTTTACAATGACTCCAGAATCATTATTCTAACAGCTATAAAGACCAAGGTAGGGACCACATCTGCAAGTTTGGCAACATCTGCAAGTTGTTCTCTACACATATTGTCTTCAAATACTATTGCGGAGAACACCGTTCTGCACGATGTCTCCGGAGCGATCGCAGATGTTCCGAGAGACATGCGTGCAGAATGGTGTTCTCCGTATAGTTTTGAAGAACAATATGGTGCCAAGCATAATGACAATTCTTAAGTGGGGATATATATATTATAATATATATACTAAAATAATATGATATGAATATATATACATCATATATATAGATATAATATAGATAATAGATAGCATAGATATATATACATATTAATACTACACCAAGGAAGTGGACATCATCAATTACTAGAGATGGGCGCGGGTTACGCGTGATTCATGGGAGCAAAGTTTTTTTTTCTTTGTGCTAAATAGGCGCAAGCACAGTTACCGGGGCGAGGAAAGGAAAGAGAAAGGAACACCCTCAATAACATCTGCAGACATGTAAGCCAATCAGCATCCGGCAGGCTTATGTAATGTCACACAGCCCTATAAAAACTGTCAGCCATTTGAAATCTCTGTATTTCACACTGCATGTGCTGTCTGTAGCCTGTAGCTGCTTTTACTGTACTGTGCTGTAGCGATTTCTGCTCCAATCCCAGGGTATGCATTTAGATTGATCTGTATACTCCAAATAGCAGTACGTTTTGTTATTGAAGCGAATAAGAAGAAATCTGTGTCATATCCACACAGCTGCTGTAGTGATTTCTGCTTGCCTTACAGGGTATGCGTTTTGGGGCATCTGTATAACTCAAATTACAATAGTTTTTTGTTGATAAAGTTGAGAGCAAGAAATACGAGTCAAATCCACGTAGTTTATAGAGTGATTTTCGCTCCAATTACAGGGTGTCCATTATGGGGTATCTATATGCCACAAATGCCAATACTTTTTTGTTGCTAAAGTTGAGAGCAAAAAATAGATGTCAAATCCACATAGTTTATAGAGGGATTTACGCTCCAATTCCAGGGTGTCCGTTGTGGGGTATCTGTATAACGCAATTCCAATACTTTCTTGTTGCTAAAGTTGAGAGCAAGAAATCCGTGTCAAATCCACATAGTTTGTAGAGTGATTTTCGCTCCAATTACAGGGTGTCCGTTGTGGGGTATCTGTATAACCCAAATTCCCATACTTTTCTGTTGCTAAAGTTGAGAGCAAGAAATACGTGTCAAACCCACATAGTTTATAGAACGATTTTCACTCCAATTACAGGTTGCCCGTTGTAGGGTATCTGTGTAACGCAAATTTCCATACTTTTTTGTTGCGTGTCAAACCCATATATGTGTCAAACCCACATAGTTTATAGAACGATTTTCACTCCAATTACAGGTTGCCCGTTGTAGGGTATCTGTATAACGGAAATTTCCATACTTTTTTGTTGCTAAAGTTCTCGGCTCCTCCCCACCCAAAATGGGCCTGGGGGCCAGAAGCGTTTAGATGAAAAAATTATAATTTTCAAATCAGGCCGGGTCGTTTTGAATATTTCACCTAGGAATAATGGAATAGCATAGTGGTTCTATTTTTAATTGTTTTTACGGAAATGGTTCCACGATTAAGAGCGACAGTATGGGGCATCCATATTGCGCTGCTATGATTGCAACTTCAGGTCTCCAGCATGGCGGCGACAGATGGGCCGAGTTCCACTATGTATCTGGTGAAACACCTGAAAATTCTGCCTGACACAGCTCGTTTGATAAGGGGACGATGTATGGAGGCAGTGAACTAGTATTAGATTAAAGGTGCTGCAGTTAAAACATTTATTGGATCTTGAGATGGAGCTGGCGCTCCGCTGCCAGGCGAGCTGTTCGCCAATCCAAGCCCCTGTCTCTAGGCTACTCCCCAAAAACAGCACTTCTAAGACCTTTTGTATAAGATCAAGTGTAGTAGCGTTCATATAAGTTTAGGATATGGCGGGTGAGGGGAATGTAAACAGATGCGCAAGAAGCGCTGAAATAATATTGGTAAATGATAAAAGTTTGCCAGTATATTTTGTGGATTACACAGCAGGTGGCGACAAAGTTAAGAAGTTTGATGTGGAAGCCATGAAAACAGCCCAAAATTCTGCCCGACACAGCTCGTTTGATAAGGGGACTTTGTATGGAGGCAGTGAACTCGTATAGATAAAGGTGCTGCAGTTAAAACTTGTTAGTTGGATCTTGAGACGAGCTGGCGCTCCGCAGCCAGTGAGCTTTCGCCAATCCAAGCCCCTGTCTCTAGGCTACTCCCCAAACAGCACTTCTAAGAACCTTTGTATAAGATCAAGTGTAAGTCGTTCTATAAGTTTGGGATATGGCGGGTGAGGGGAATGTAAACAGATGCGCAAGAAGCGCTGAAATAATATCGGTAAATGATAAAAGTTGCCAGTATATTTGTGGATTACACAGCGGGTGGCGACAAAAGTTAACAATTTGGTGTGGAATCCATGAAAACAACCACAAATTCTGCCTGAACCAGTTCCTTTGATAAGGGAGACAATGTATGGAGGCAGCTATATGCACTTTTGGAGGCAGCTATGGCGATGACGTGTGGAGGTAAGCATGGAGACCCTTTAATTTGGATATCCTTATGTGGCAGTCCAAAAAGTTTTCAAACCAGAGGACAGGTGGTGGTCCTCCAGAAAAATTAATAAATTGAGTGCCTGTATGTGGCAGTCCAAAACAATTTTCAAACCAGAGGAGCAGGTAGGTGGTCCTCCCCAGAAAATTAATATATTTAGTGCCTGTATGTGGCTCCCAAAAATTGCTTAAAACAGATGAGCCGGTAGGTAAAAATCCGGAGAAACCAGGCTTTATCATCTTGATAAGCGTCGCCTGTCCGCTGTAGTCGACAGGCATGTACGCTTATCGGTGATGATGCTACCAGCTGCAACTGAAAAACCTCGTCGACAACACGCTAGTGGCAGGGCAGGCAAGAACCTCCAAGGCGTACAGGCCCAGTTCGTGCCACATGTCCAGCTTTGAAACCCATTAGTTGTAGGGAGCTGTTGTGATCATTTAGACGATGGTTGGTCAGCTACGTACTCCCTCACCATCTTTCTGTAAAGATCAGCCCTACTCTGCCGAACTGGGGACAGGTGACAGTTTCTTGCTGGGGTGACATAAAACTGCAAAGGCCTTGTAAAGCGTACCCCTGCCATGCTGAAAAGCTGCCTGCTCGCCTACTTCCCTCGCTACTTGTCCCGCAGAAGTACGCCTCTCTGTGCGCTAGCTGCTGTCAGAAGGAAATACTGTTTCAGCTGTGCACCAGGGCCTGCTGGTATCATCATTCTCACACTCCTTTCCCTCTCAGGGATGAGAGTGGAAAGATTTTGCTTGTACCGTGGTCCAGGAGATGAATACCCAGTAATCGTGCTGGGAATAAATTCTTTGAACCGAGGGTCACGGGATAGGCAGCCTAGCATGAATCGCCATATGTGCCAGAGTCCAACGCCAAGAATTCACTCCCCTCACTGGCTGACTGCCCATTTCCTCCTCCTCCTTCCAACTCCTCTTCTTCTGCTCATACCGCTGAACAGTGAAGGATTGAACAATGGTCCCCTCTTCTGTCTCCCAACATTCTCCTCCTCTTCCCTCCTCTCCTCCTCCACCTCCTCCGATATGGACGCTGACAAACAACCTAGGGTGCTTGGCTACCACAAAGGGAATCTTCTGCCCCCGTCTCTTGTGTGACGAGCGCAAAGCTTCCGACTTCATGCGACCAGAGAGTTTTTCAACAGGCCAAGCAGCGGGATGGTGAGGTGACGATGCGCATCGCCCAGCTAGACCATCTGTGTTGAATCCTCAAAGTTCTCAGCACCCTGACAGATATCAGACCATACGTCCACTTCTATGTAGGACTTGAGGAAGGACTGACCTGTGACTACCAGTTCTGGTGGAAGTTGACATCTGCAGTCTACAATCGCTGCTGCCGCTGCTGGTCAAACTCTGGATAACTGGTTAATGTTGAATTCCACACCGTCGTGGCACGTGCCACAACAGTCGGTGTGGAGGGGCAGTTGGAGGCGGTGTGCGCTGCCCTGAGAGTGGCAGCATCCTGTGTGGACTTCCTGAAATGCGACAGAGTGTGGCGCTATCTCGTGAGCAAATCAGACAGTTGGAGTGTCTGGAGGAAAGCTTGACTATGAGATGTAAAACATGGGCCAGAGGCATGGACATGTGTCGTCTGCCGAGTTGCAGAGCCATGCCACCGGTTACGGCCGTTGTTCACACACACCATGCCTGGCTTCAGGTTCAGCGGTGCCAGCCACAGATCAGTCTGCGCCGTGATGCCCTTAATAGCCTTGGGCGGTGTGCCTTTTATCGCCTAGACTCAGGCTATAGCGATTGCACTGCTGCTGTGCCTAGAGCTGACGACTGATGGCGCCATGCCCACGGATGGTGAATTCGGAGGAGGAGGAGGTGAAGGAGGGGTGGGAGGAGGAGGAGGCATAGTAGGCTTTGAGACCTGGAGCACGAGGAGGGTAGGCCACCGCAACCTCGGCATCGGCAGTATATGAGCAGCCGCCAGGGCAGACTCGGTCCCAGCCTCACACCAAGTTAACCCAATGTGCCTGTCACGCGATATATAGTGGCCCTGCCCGGCAGCACTTGTCCACGGGTCCGTGTTGGTTAGGTGGACCTGTCAGAGAAACGGCGTTGGTCAGGGCACGGATGATGTTTCGACACGTGCGTTGTGCAGGCCTTGGACGGCACATCGAGGAAAAGTAGTGGTGGCTGGCGGACCGCCGCAATACGAGGGGCGGCGCGCGCCATGATTGGGTTTCGAAAGGCCTACGGTCTTACCAGCCTATAGGGCAGCATCTCCAGCTAAGCAACTTGGAGAGGTGGACGTTGAGGGCTGGGGCGTGTGGGTGGGTTGCCGTTATAATTCCTTGTCGCTCCAGCGTCTGGGCTATGGAGAGCTGAACGCTGGGGGATGCTGTGGAGCAGTCGTAGAGGCGAAACATGGGCGATTTCGCATGGGAGGTGTTTGGGCGTGGTGGCTGGGCAGGGGGCTGACTAGCAGATTGACACAGGGGAGAGAGGCAGTGGTGTGCCCGGCCGGAGGTGAACGGGCTTGGTGCATGACGTTGAGGGTGTTGTGTTTAGCATTCAGATGCCTGCGCATACTGGTGTGTTTAAGCTAGTGTGGTGGAACCCCTGCTGATTCTGGTCGGCAAAGGTGGCACACCACAGTCCGTCGGTATACGGTGTTTCTTTAAAGAACCTCAGACTTCTGAAAATTCAGCCCCTCGCCACGGGAGCTTGACTACGGGCAACATTTGGCGCTGGTGACAGTCTCTGGCCCTGCCTCTCCGTACTGGCCCCACCACTGCCTTTTCTCAATGTCGTGTTCTGTATAGGACTCGCCCTCTCGCAGAAGCCACTGTGTTCACCCGCCTATAAAACCCAGCTGGGTCTGTCACCTCATCATCCTGCCGATCCCTCAGTTGCCCTCCCCTCTCGGGACTTCTGCCCTGACAAACAACTTCACCACACTGTCTGACAACCGGTCTCCTCCATCGTCCGACACCTCTTTACAACACTTCTTCCACTACGTCAATAATGTCATCATCACCCACAGGAGCGGACTGGTGGAAAAACCTGGGCATTAGGAAAATTGCTCAGCAGCATACCGGACAAGTGGTTGTGAATGTGGGAAGAGTCCAGGAAAACAGTTCTCAGAGTATGCCGGTTTCAAATGCCAAATTTTTCTGGGAGGGGGGATGGGGGGGAGGAGGCTGAGGTGGAGGAGCTGGAGGAGTAGTCTGATTTCGGTGACATGGGGGACTGCGTGGGAAGATGACTGGTGGAACAAAGCTAGAAGCATTGTCCGCAATCCACGACATCACCTCTTCGCAACTGTTTTGGCTCAACAGTGCTCTACCACGAGTACCCATAACATTGAGACCTGATGAACCTAGAGGAGTGTAGCGCGCGCGTTCCCCTGTCCCTCATCAGCAGGTGGTGTTCACCCCGCCCAGGGACACGGCTCTGACCCTGCAGTAGTTGAAACGCCCACGTCCACGCCCTTGTTCTCTACCCCTGGCCCTCGGGTTAAACATTTTCCAAATTAAGATGTAAACTTTTAATTTTTGTTTTTGTGTGTTTATTTTTTTTATTTTTTTTATTATTTTTTTTACAAACACGATGCTATCCTATTGCTATGGCTAGTGTTCTAACCTACACTGACAGCACACTACTGGATTTTGTGCTGTGCCTGATGACTTTGAGCTAAAATGAAATAAAGGTAAAAAAAAAATAAATCAGCAGACTCTGCCTAATCTAATCAAACCCCTAATAAATTGTCCCACTTCGTGTTTGAGTGTGATATGCGTGTCATCAAGAGCTAAACACAACGGTCGCAGGTCTCCCAGCAATATCCTCACAATATGGTATAGCCTGCACTACTAATGCCAGCAAGCCAGCCAAAGCAAACAAAAAAAAGGAAAATATAATGCTGATTGTAGGCCTAAGTAAGCCGTTGGGGTTCTCCTATGGCTAGTTTCTAACCTACACTGAAAGCACACTACTGGGTTTTTGATGTTGGCCTGATGATCTTTGAGCTATAAAATGAAATAAAGGTCAAAAAAAAAATAAATCAGCAGACTCTGCCTAATTCTATCAAACCCCTAATAAATTGTCCCACTTGTGTGTTTGAGTTGGATATGTGTGTCACTAAGAGCTAAACACAACGGTAGCAAGTACCCCTGCCAATATCCTCACAATATGGTACTAGCTGCACTACTAGTGCCTGCAGCCCAGCCACAAGGCAAATAACAAAAAAAAATGTATAACGTTATTGTAGCCCTAAGAAGGGCTGTTGGGTTCTTGTAGAATCACTCCGCCAACCACTATTCTAATAGAACACTAACACTTTCCCTGACAGCAGCAGCAGTCTCTCCCTAGCGGCATCCAGAACAGAATGATCCGTAGCAGACGCGGGCAGGGCTAGTTATTCCAGGGTCACCTGATCTGCAGCCAACCACTGCTATCGACGTGTAAGGGTACCACGTCAGCTGGGTGGAGTGCAGTAGCCCTGGCTTGTGATTGGCTCTGTTTCTGGCCGCCAAAAAGCAAAACGGTGGGAGATGCCATTTTCTCGAGCGGGCAAAGTATTCGTCCGAGCAACGAGCAGTTTCGAGTACGCTAATGCTCGAACGAGTATGTTCGCTCATCTCTAATCAAGAGGCTTGGGTGTCGTTTTGACTTGCCATGAGTCTTTTCTAAGTGTCTCATTTCAAACATCTCATTTATCAGCATGCAGAGACAAAGTAACACGGTTTCTGTGGTCACAGAAAACTAGTAAACAATCTTCTTGTGTTCTGCATAGTGTTTCGCATAGAGACACATTTCTCATTTGTATGACTAGCATAAGAAAAGCGGAGTACAGCCGTGTTCAGTCTAATCGCTGCATTTGTTACGTATTTTTTTTTATATCATCTTCCCTGTCATATATTCACAGTTCTGGTGAGATGCATTTACACCTTACATAGTTTCAAGATTATAGAGAAACTATTTTTATTTATTTTGAAATCTCTTATCTATACATACATAAACAACTAGATAAAATAACAAAATAAGGCCTCATTCACATGGCCGTCTGGGGGAATGTATTTGCGGCTGCAAATTTGCTGTTGCATATACGTCCCCATAGATGGCAATAGCGGCCCAACGGCGATACGATGCCACACATGTATGGCACCATTCCACTCCATACATGGGGAAAAGATATAGCATGGTCTATCTTTACCCGTGTCTGCGGCCGTGTTGGTGCTTTTTTATATGGAGGGGGAGGGTTCACCTCCTCCTCTCTAGCGTACACACCTATCTGAATGTACGCTAACACAAATCTTAGAAATGCAGAATATTGTGAGTCTATTGTGAGAAAACTTTTGAAAAGTCTGTACAATTGTTCACCAGGTTGATACAATCGTGATCCACAGACAGAAACTAAAATATTTTTTCAATTGAACTAAACCAGGGGCATTGGAGAACCAGACCAGATATGTATAAAGACAATCTACAGTCAATTCTGTTAAAGGGTACACATGTTGAAGACTTCCTCAATATGTCATTGTTAGTATATAATTCAATGTAGGATGTTGGGAATTTATGATAATGTATGTATGTCCATACTTCCCTTTACAGCCTTTTTGTCTAATATATACCACTATGTGTCTAGTGTCTGCAGGGGTCATTTTCATCACTACTTTTTTACCACCCATAAGCGACATTTCTCTTGCTATCATGTTTAGCAATTTTCACAGTGCCGGCAATATTGAATTACACATGCCTTTGGATAAAGGTTATCATTTGCCTTTGATATGTAGTTTAACAGCACCATGCCTCCACTCATAATCCCCTGTTATATAGATGTACACCAGGATCTCTCCCTTTGTCTTCTAATTGCCCTGGCCATCACTAAACACTTCTAATTGCCCTGGCCATCACTGGATCCTTCATTCTCCCAACTATGTCTCCTCGGCAGATCAATTGGTCATGGCTATATTGACATCTGAGACAAAGGGGTTCACTGCCTCTCGGTACTCACTTATCATCCTAGTGATCTAAATACACCAAGGTTCACATAGTTTGGCTAGATTAAATGTTACACCTGCTAATGGACCCAAAAATTAGCTAAACCTACTCTCACCTCCTATGCCTCGCATCAGTTGTGGATTGATTTTCATAAATATCAGAAATACATTGCATGTGCTCATTAACTTAAATTACCCGTCCACATATGTTTACAGCTTAGTTGCAATACCACACACTACCCATGGTCAGGTGTAGCGCTGTTTTTGAAATAATAAAACAGCCATGTTATTTAACCTAGGGAGAACCCCTTTAAGCAAAGTGATGGATCCATGATGCTGTGGGGTTGCTTTTCTGCATCTAGTACTGGAGACAGAGCTGCATCTGCCATGAGGCAAGATGAAAATCTTTCTGCAGGTGGAAGATATCATAGGCGGAAGATATCATAGGCGGCAGAATGGCAGCCTGGGTGATTTTGGAGGCAGCCCCTGACCTGATCTATCGCCCAATGACAAATTACAGAGTTGGCAGCAACATGGTAGGCCACAGTGTGGCACAATGACAGAGCGTGGAGGTGGCGGCAGCAGCATGAGGGCAGAGAGTGTCAAAATGACAAATTCTGGAGCTGGCAGAAACATGGTAGGCCACAGTGTGGCATAATGACAAAGTGTTGAGGTGGCGGTGCTATTCATAGAGGTTCAAACTGGGATTCTATTCCCTCACAAAGTCACCCTGCAGCCTATAAACATCCTCCATAGAGTATATTAAACTACACAGCTTAGTGTCATCTGCAAATATAGACACAATGCTATTAATTCCTACATCTATATAATTAACAAATATATTAAATAGTAGTGTGCCAAGCACAGAACCCTGGGGTACACGACTCATAACTGGTGACCATTCCGAGTAGGAATCATTGACTACAACTCTCTGGACACGATCCTTCAGCCAGTTCTAAATCCCATTGCAAATGATTTCTGCCAAACCAATAGACCTTATTTTACCCATCAGGCATCTATGAGGGACAGTGTCAAATGCCTTTGCAACGTGCACGAACACAATATCCACAGCAGCTCCTTGATCCAGGCATCTGCTCAACTCTTCATAGAAGCAGATCAGGTTAGTTTGACAACTTCTATTCTTAGTAAACCCATGCTGGCTGTCATTTATTATACTATTTGATGTCACATACTCCCGTATATAGTCTTTAACCAACCCTTCCAATATTTTCCCCACAATGGAAGTTAAGCTTACAGGCCTGTAATTGCCTGGCGAAGTTCTGCCAGTCACTTGGCACCACACCAGACATTACGGAATCCCTGAAGATTTTAGACAGCGGTACAGCAATAACAGAATGAGCTTTTTAAGAATTCTGGGGTGTAACCCATCTGGTCCAGGAGCCTTGTACACATTGATTTTATTGAGCTTAGGTTGGAGCATCATTAAGTCTGCATTCAAGCAGTCTAGTATATTACAGGATACATGACCCGCACTGACACCACCCACGTCAGAAGTTCTTTCTTATAACGGAGCTAAAGAAACCTTTTAAGTATCTCCGCCTTCTCTTGGTCTCCAGTCACCGATGCCAAATTTTCAGAATAAAGGGGACCAACCTGTTCTGACCCATTTTTTTTACATTGATATGGAAAAGCCTCAGGTGACCCGTCAGATTTATATTTTTTGAATGCCCTCTTTTTCTCATTAATTGCCCTTTTAACTGTAGCAGTAAGCCACGCAGGGTGTAATCTAGCCTGTCTATACTTGTTATCTATTGGTATAAATTTAATAGTATAATAACCCAGGATAGATTTGAATTTCTCCCATTTAACATTAGTATCACCATTTAACAGTATTTGGCCCCAGTCTATATCCTGTAGATTTCTAAATGTAAGCCCTGAATTTCTGGGAATTAGCCCTCTTAAAATTCTAAGTTTTCGATTTTCCCACCTGTTTCTGCTTTTTAAGGTTGAAGAGGAAAATAATTATATTATAATAGCTGTTCCCAAAGGGTTCCCACACACTGACATTTTGGACAATCTCCGCATTGTTAGAAATCACAAGGTCCAACAATGCATCACCTCTTCTGGGATCTTCTACAAGCTGCACCATAAAATTATCCTGCAGAAAGTTGATAAAATGTCTCCCTTCACTTTTAAGTCTCTTCTGACATAGAGATATACACCACCTCATCTCATCTCATTTGCCCTGTCTTTCCAAAAGAGTGTAAAACCTTGAATATTAACACCTCAATCATTTGATGCATCGAGCCAGGTCTCTGCTACACCAACAACATCTATCTGTTCCTTTAAATATCAGAGCCTCAAGCTCACCCATTTTTCATGTGATACGTCTGACATTTGTGAACATACACTTTAATTTTCCACAGTTATTTATCTGATTTAAAGCAATTTTACTGGCACATACACTCACCGGCCAATTATTAGGTAACTGTCCAACTGCGTCTTAACACTTAATTTCTTAATCAGCCAATCACAGGCGGCAACTCAGTGCGCTTAGGCAGTAGACATGGTCAGACAATCTCCTGCAGTTCCAAACCGAGCATCGTATGGGGAAGAAAAGGGGATTTGAGTGCCTTGGACGTGGCATGGTGTTGGTGCCAGACGGGCTGGTCTGAATATTCAGAACTTCCGATCCATGGGATTTTCACGCCACAACCTCTCTGGGTTTACAGAGAATGGTCCAAAAAGAAAAAACATCCAGTGAGCGGCAGTTCTGTGGCGGAAAGCCTTGTGATGCTAAGGTCGAGGAGAATAGGCAGACTGGCTCAAGCTGATAGAAAGGCAACAGTGACTCAAAATCGCCACCGTTACAATCAAGGTGAGGCAGAAGAGCATCACTGAACGCACGTACGTCGAACTTTGAGGCAGAGGGCTACAGCAGCAGAAGACCACCCCGGGTGCCACTCTTTCAGCTAAGAACAGGAAACTGAGGCTACAATTTGCACCAGCTCATCGAAATTGGACAGTAGAAGATTGGAACAACGTTGCCTGGTCTGATGAGTCTCGATTTCTGCTGCGAATACGGATGGAGGGTCAGAATTTGGTGTCACAACACTGAAAGCATGGACCTCCTGCCTTGTATCAACGGTTCAGGCTGGTGGTGTGGTGGTGTCATGGTGTGGGGAATATTTTCTTGGCACTCTTTGGGGCCCTTGGTACCAATTGAGCATTACAACCCCACAGCCTACCTAAAGTATTGTTGCTGACCATGTCCATACCCTTTATGATCACAATGTACCCAAAATCTGATGGCTACTTTCGCAGGATAATGCCACCATGTCATAAAGCTGGATCCATCTCAGACTGGTTTTCTTGATCATGACAATGAGTTCACTGTACTCAAATGCCTCCACAGTCACCAGATCTCACATCCATAGAGCATCTTTGGGATGTGGTGGCACGGTGATTCGCATCATGGATGTGCAGCCGACAAATCTGCGGCAACTGTGTGATGCCATCATGTCAATATGGACCAAAATCTCTGAGGAATGCTTCCAGCACCTTGTTGAACCTATGCCACGAAGAATTGAGTCAGTTCTGAAGGCAAAAGGGGGTCCAACCCGTTACTAGCATGGTGTACCTAATAATGTGGCCGGTGAGTGTATATCCTCACTGAGGTGGTGGAGATACATTGATGACGTCTTCTCCATTTGGCTTTAGGACCGCCCATCCCTTGATCGATTTCTGGACTTTCTAAATGGTGTCACTCCAGATATCATATTAGCAATAGTGGTTTCAGAGTCGGGTTTCCAGTTTCTTGACACTAAAGTGTATGTTATAAAGACAGATTGCAACATACTTCTTAGGTATGACAGTCCCCACCTCAGGAGCATGGTTCGCTCCTTACTATATAGTCTACTTTTGAGGGTGACTGGGCTTTATATGATGGGTACTAAATTTGTCAACAGAGGGTACCCTAAATCACTGGTAGGAGAACATAAAGAGAGGGTGCAAGCTCTAGACCGAAAAAAAGTTACTCTCTTAAACATCAACCAAGAAAGACAATGCCAGTATTCCTATGGTCTCTACCTATACTATACACAGTCAAAATATTGCAAATATTGCAAAGGGAAGTACAATGGATCTATAGGCTTAAATCTTTAAGTCCCCACGGCCTCAATAGAGAACTCCCTCTTAATGTCTTCTTATAAATAAAATCTTTTGACTAAGTTGATGTCTGAGCCTGGTAGTCTCTGTTTCCTGTGGACCACTTGTTATCCTCCCGTACATCCCCTTCAACTGTCCCATTTGGAGTCCAGTCACCAGGTTTTTGCTGCGTTGAGTTTGATGTTTGGACTTTCCCTCAAGCAAGATGGCTGCTATGTGGGCACTTACCTTTGTACGCATGCCCGCACTCATAAGTTGGATTACTCAGGGTGGACTGATTGACGCATTTGGGTCGTCTCAAGCATGATCATTATTGAGATAATATTCACGGATTATGTCTCTGTTATTGATAGTACACCATTGTATGTCTGCTTTTTTAATTGCACTCACCACTTTGGATATGCACATTGAGACGTTAGGTTCATCCTGCCGTCTGTTTATTACACTGAGAGTCACGTTGGTAAACATGGAGATGCCTGGGTTACCCATTTGGAAATATTTCTTCTACAATTCACTCGATTAATGTACAAACATTGTATCTATTGTGCACTTTAACTATGAGATGTTTGAAATCTTTATTACTTTTTTGTATCTGATGTCACACATGTTGGTGATTGTCTCACCGCCTGTTTAAGTCAGCTGACTATTGACTCACTATGCTTGAGAATGCCTTTATAGAAAAGGCGAAACATCACATTTATGGTGGAATAAAATACAGTAAATGAAATTTATGTTTAGTGTTGCTTCATCATCGATTGCTACTGTACTCCGAATAAATATAGACCTGTGTGTCTATCCAGTCTATGGAAATTTTGTGAATTGACATTAGTGACTGTCGAGACCATACAAGTGGTCTTAGGATTATCTACCACCCCCTTTCTCTGCTTTGCTGCCTGACGCGCAAGCTGACACCCTCTTCTCCCGACGATGATGAAGAAGCCCTTGCTTCACCCAGCTCCCAAGTGCGATTGGCTACATCTTCATCAATTTTGTGTTTCCCTGTCACTGCTGTTCTCCTCAACCGTCTCACTATGCACAGCCTGACTTCTTGCAGGTACAACACAACCTCATGTGTCACTCTCCACATCTCTACTCTTCCACCTACTGCACAAAGCAGTGGATGTCTGCCCCACCTCTTTACTGCCAAGCAGCTGCTGACTGTCCTCAAAGAGTTTGTCCTCACTGTATAGTGGCGCTGATCCCAGACCACCTAGTAGATCTCTGGCTGAGGGTAAGGAACAGGACAGCTGCTTGAGGACAAGTGAGGGCCTCTGAGCTGCTCCATGGTCATGCCAACTAAGGGTTGTATCTGATGAACCCACAGACTCTTTGCTGGGGTTTGTCATTTTAGAGGAAGTTGATGACCTAGTCAACCAATTGAAAACCTTTGGGTTGTTCATCAATAGACTGCCGCTAGATGACACCCGAAGCTCTGGGCTCACAAAGTCACCCCTGCTGCGACGTCCCCTTACTGTGCTGAGACCTGTGTATGCTCCACCTGCCACCTCTCTGTCTGACATATTGGTTAATCAACTATGTTGATTTGACACAGATTTCTTGATATCAACTTTGGCAACAAAAAAGAATTGAAATTTGAGGAATACAGAACCCCAAAAACGGACACCCTTGACTTTGAGAAAATATTACTTCATCAACTATGTGGATTTAAAACAGATTTCTTGATATCTACTTTAGCAACAAAAAGAATTGAAATTTGGGGAATACAGAACCCCAAAAATGGACACCCTGGACTTTGAGAAAACATCACTCCAGCAACTATGTGGATTTGACACGGATTTATTGATATCTACTTTAGCAACAACAAAGAATTGAAATTTGGGGAATATAGAACCTCAAAAACTGACTTTAAGCAAAAATCACTCCAGCAACTATGTGGATTTGACATGTATTTATTGATATCTACTTTAACAACAAAAAAGAATTGAAATTTGGGGTATACAGAACCCCAAAAACTGACACCTTGGACTTTGAAAAAAATGACTCCAGCAACTATGTGAATTTGACACAGATTTCTTGATATCAACTTTAGCAGCAAAAAAGAATTGAAATTTGGGGTATACAGATCCGTGAAAACAAACACCCTGGATTTTGAGCAAAAATCACTTCATCAACTGAATATTTGGATTTAACACGGATTTCTTAATATCTACTTTAACAACAAAAAAGAATTGAAATTTGGGGTATACAGAACCCCAAAAATTGACACCCTGGACTTTGAGAAAACATCACTCCAGCAACTATGTGGATTTGACACAGATTTATTGATATCTACTTTAGCAACAACAAAGAATTGAAATTTGGGGAATACAGAACCCCAAAAACAAACACCCTGGACTTTAAGCAAAAATCACTCCAGCAACTATGTGGATTTGACACGGATTTATTGATATCTACTTTAGCAACAAAAAAAACCATTGAAATTTGGGGAATACAGAACCCCAAAAACTGACACCCTGGACTTTAAGCAAAAATCACTCCATCAGCTACTGAGTACAAGCAGCTAGATGCTAGAGACTCTTTAATAAAGCTCATCCTTATAAAATCACACCTACATTTATACTATGATATTACATTATGGCAATGTTGATGTTTCTCTATGGGAAACTACACTCACCGGCCATTTTATTATGTACACCATGCTAGTAACGGGTTGGACCCCCTTTTGCCTTCAGAACTGCCTCAATTCTTCGTGGCATAGATTCAACAAGGTGCTGGAAGTATTCCTCAGAGATTTTGGTCCATATTGACATGATGGCATCACACAGTTGCCGCAGATTTGTCGGCTGCACATCCATGATGCGAATCCCCCGTTCCACCACATCCCAAAGATGCTCTATTGGATTAAGATCTGGTGACTGTGGAGGCCATTTGAGTACAGTGAACTCATTGTCATGTTCAAGAAACCTGTCTGAGATGATTCCAGCTTTATGACATGGCGCATTATCCTGCTGAAAGTAGCCATCAGATGTTGGGTACATTGTGGTCATAAAGGTATGGACATGGTCAGCAACAATACTCAGGTAGGCTGTGGCGTTGCCAAGGGGCCCACAGAGTGCCAA
Source organism: Engystomops pustulosus (assembly GCA_019512145.1). Lineage (NCBI taxonomy): Eukaryota > Metazoa > Chordata > Amphibia > Anura > Leptodactylidae > Engystomops > Engystomops pustulosus. Next base: position 114,045,880 of record CM033647.1, read on the forward strand.
GAAAATATTCCCCACACCATGACACCACCACCACCAGCCTGAACCGTTGATACAAGGCAGGATGGATCCATCCGAATGTCGCAGCAGAAATCGAGACTCATCAGACCAGGCAACGTTTTTCCAATCTTCTACTATCCAATTTCGATGAGCTTTTGCAAATTGTAGCCTCAGTTTCCTGTTCTTAGCTGAAAGGAGTGGCACCCGGTGTGGTCTTCTGCTGCTGTAGCCCATCTGCGTCAAAGTTCGACGTACTGTGTTTTCAGAGATGCTCTTCTGCCTACCTTGGTTGTAACGGGTGGCGATTTGAGTCACTGTTGCCTTTCTATTAGCTCGAGCCAGTCTGCCCATTCTCCTCCGACCTCTGGCATCAACAAGGCATTTCCGCCCACAGAACTGCCGCTCACTGGATGTTTTTTCTTTTTCGGACCATTCTATGTAAACCCTAGAGATGGTTGTGCGTGAAAATCCCAGTAGATCAGCAGTTTCTGAAATACTCAGAGCAGCCCTTCTGGCATAAACAACCATGCCACGTTCAAAGGCACTCAAATCACCTTTCTTCCCCATACTGATGCCCATGTCTACATGCCTAAATGCAGTGAGTTGCCGCCATGTGATTGGCTGATTTAGAAATTAAGTGTTAACGAGCAGTTGGGCAGGTGTACTTAATAAAGTGGCTGGTGAGTGTAGTTACAAGTCATCGTGTTGCGAAAATACAGTGACTGCAATTACAGCAATTATTGTTGATCAACAATCAACTTGGATGAAAATAAGACATAAGTTAAACATTAGAAATCTTAGTAGGAAGTGTGTCCTAGTGGGTCCTACCCCGTCTGGGTATTAGTCCAACATACACATATTAATATATGAAAATATATGGATAAAAGAAAAGGAAGACCATTATCACTATCATTAAATAAACCAGTTATTATAAACAACATTATACACAACTTACATATAACTCTTTTGGGGATGTACTGTATTTACTATTTTTCAGTGCATCACTTACATGACATTTTTTGCTGCAGTTGAAAAAGCATCAAACAATGTGTCCTATACAGTGTCAGCTGTCCCCTAGTTGCCTGAATTAATGATTTTTATATGTGTTGACTTCATAATAGGCTCATATTTAAAAGACACTTTTAGGAAGTGACAACTCAACATGGGAATACTGTCATTTACATTAGTGTTTATTTTCTTCTCTGAGTCTTCTTGGTTTGTTAGATCTAGCTTAACTTCATAAAACAACCCAATGATGATATGAACATTGATAAAGATTATATTAACCCCTTCCCGTGCCCTGACGTAATTCTATGACATAGCATAAGGTTAGTTCCCACACTTTGATGTAGAATTTCATCATGGCAATCTCCTGGGCTCAGAAGCAGGATCCCAGCAGTTTGCTGTAGCCAGGATCTCTTAGTAACAGCTGGGATTGCGAATATGATAATCCCATCTGTTAAACTCAATAGACGCCACGGTCATAGTGACCGCGGCATCTATGGTGCATTGCCACGATGATCGGCGCCCTCCGTGCAGGGTACAGAGGTGCCGATTGTTGCCATTGCAACCCAGAGGTCCGATAAAGAACCCAGGGCTGTGTTTAGTAGCAGCCTGTTAGGATCGTGCTTATAACAGAATGCATAGGCTGACTGTAATATGCTGCAGTTTGTCCCATTTTGTCCCTCTACCCAGTTTGCCTTCTGCTCCACGTCTTGCCAGTATCTTCTTCCAGCACATCTTCCGGTTTCATTGCCTTCCCCAAAACATAGTTTCGGATCAAGGTGTTCAGTTTGTCTCCAAGTTCTGGAGATCTCTGTGTAACCAGCTGCAGGTGAAATTGGACTTTTCTTCCGCCTATCACCCTCAGTCTAACGGCCAAGTGGAGAGGGTGAATCAGACGTTGGGTTGCTACCTCTTTCACATTGTGTACGCCCGTCAGGACAACTAAGCTTCTCTTCTTCCATGGGCAGAGTTCTCCTACAATTCCCTGGACTCCACCTCTATCGGTTCTGCTCCTTTCATCATTGCTTATGGACTGCATCCATGGCCCCCTCTTCTGTTACCCATGTCTGCTGATGTGCTTGTTGTGGAGGAATTGGTCAGGACCTAAAAGCTGTTTGGGAACAACTCCATACTTCATTGCACCAAGCTTCTGTTCAGACCAACCGGACAAAAGACACAGACCCTCTCTTGTCTATGCTCCCGGTGACAAGGTCTGGTTGGTTGTCCTTCAGATACGTCAGACTAAAGATCCCTGGATAGAAATTGGGACCCTGGTTCTTGGGTTCATTTGAGGTCATCAGTCGCATCAAACCGGTAGCCTACAAATTGCGACTGCCTCCTAGCATGAGCATACCCAACTCCTTCCACATTTCTCTTCTCAAGCCAGTCATTTTGAGCCGCTTTGCCTGGCAAGTTCCTCCTCCTCCCTCACCTTAGGCTGATTCCACTGATGTCTTCGAGGTGAAGGAGGTCCTCGACATGAAGACGGTGAGAGGTAGGTGGTTCTTTCTTGTAGTCTGGAAGGGGTTTGGTCCTGAGGAGAAATCGTGGGAGCCATAGGATAATGTCCTAGACAAGAGCCTCAGCAATTTTTCAGGCCTAAAAAGAGGTGGAGGCCGAAGGGGGGTGTACTGTCCCATGATCCCTGTCTCAGATCTTGGGCTCACCTGTGTTCCTCCATTTGCCACCGTTCTGGGCCGTGCCGTGGACTCACCTGTCCTGGCTCCACTTCCCCAGCAGAATTTAAAGTGCCAGCGCACTGCTGATTGATGCACTGGCTGAACACCTCCACTATATAGTTCAGCCCATTCCTGTGTCCCCTGCCAGATCTTTGTGTGCCTATGCCATAGTGAAAGCTCCCCTGCGATATTCCTGCATTCCTGTGTGTTCCTGCGTGTTCTCATGTACCCTGCATTTTTGTGCGCCTGTGTTCCCGTTCCCATCTGCCTGGACCTCCAGTTTCTGACTCCGGATTGGACTTCACTTTGCAACTCTGCCACTTGCCCTGTCCCTGTGCCTGGATCTGACTACGAGACCACCTCCTGCTAAGGTACCTCGACACCACCGGCTAGTCGCAACTTTGGAACCACCTGGTGGTACCCTGTGGCAGCAAGTCCATTCCGCTTTGCCACGTAGACTCCGGTCCCAGGTGTCGGCTGGTATCATCTCCGGCGGTTGTCCAGAAGATCCACTGTCCCTGAATCCTGACAGTCATCCCATGCAATAATCAAATAAAACATAAAAAAGTGAAAATCACCCAAAAGACACAACATATTGGGTATCACAACATCTGAAACAACCCGCACAATAAAATAAAATTGTCACTGAACCCGTACGGTGAATGCTGTAAAAAAACGCTGAAAATCTTTACTAAAATTATAAAATATCTGACCTCAAAAAAAGCACTTAAAAAGTGATCAAAAAGTAACATTTCCCCTGACATGATACCAAGAAAAAGTACAGCTTATCCTGCAAAAATAAGCTCTAAAACAGCTTTGTAAACAAAAAAATATAAATGTTCTGGTCATTGTTACATGACAATGCAAAAACAAGCAAATATCCAACAAAATGAGTTCTATATTCTGCAGAACAAGTTAACCTTAAACAAGCTATATAAATGGGGTATCACCATAATTGTGATAACCCATAGAATAAAGATAACACATTATTACATGGTACGGGGAACGTTCAGGTAAAAAAGTGCTTAACACCATAAACAAGAATTATTGATTTCTTTAACCACCACAAACAAAGAGTTAATAAAATCTGATTATTAGCTATTGAACCCCCTGTAAATGATGTACCTGAAAAGTGGATCTCATCCACAAAAACATAATCCCCCATATGTACAAATTATGTCCAAAAAAAAATAAACATTTGATAGCCTGTAAAATGTTACAATGCACATCTACTCTGTATGGCGCTCCTTCTGTTCTATGGCTGGCCGTGTGCCCATACAGCAGTTTACCACCACATATGAGTCATCCTCAAATTCAGAAGAAATTGGGTATCAAACTTTTTGGAGTTTTTGTCATTTAATACTTTGTGACAGTTACATTTTTGGACAAAATTAATATATTGTTTAAAATAAATTACAGCTTGTAAATTACACCTCCATTTAGTTTTAATCCCTGTGAAGCATCTAAAGGGTTAACACATTTCTTAAAGTAGATTTTTTCCCACATTGAGGGGTGCAGTTTCTAAAATGGCATGATTTTGGGAGTTTTATTGCTGTTTAGGCCTCTAAATAAGAGTTTTGGCGATTTTCATAAAAATGAGAAAAATTGCACCCACAATTCTGAACCTCCTAACAACCTAAAAAGAGAGGATGCATAAAACCCTATAAAGTGGACATTTGGGAAATGTTAGTTATAAAATTACTTGGGTGCTCTGACTATCTGTCTGAAAAGCAGAACATTTTGAACTTTGAAAATTGATAATTTTTAAAAAATTTTGCCAAATTTCAATTTTTTTCATAACACAAAAGATATCATCAAAATGTTTCCATTACTTTGAAGCACAATGTGTGACGAGAAAACAATCTCAAAATTCCCTGGATATGATTAAGCTTTACAAAGTTATAACCTCCTATAATGTCACAGGGCAAATTTTAAAAGTCAGGCCTTGTCCTAAGGCCCTAAAATGGCGTAGACACAAGGGGTTAACTAAAGCATACAGGAAAGCTCTTTGATGAAGTTACTGACCCACATTTATTAACATGTTTTTGTCAGTTTTTGTCTTTGAAAAAACGTGCAAACTGCTTGCACATGTATTTAGTCTCTACTTTCGATGCAGGGGCCAATGAGTCTTATTAGGTATGCCTATTCATTTCAACATATAAATAAACCTGTTCAATAAACAGCTAGTTGCACAAAGCACATTTCCTACTATAAATGGCGGCATCCTTCCTGCGCTGCCGGCATGCTACTGCTTGTGGCCACAGTGATTAAAATGATGCTGGCGACTTTGCCAGCACCATATAAAGCCTTAACGCCCCTTAACGGCAGGGGTGTGAGTCAAACACAGACCTAAACTTCTCATGCAGTTCGGAGTCTGGTTTGGAGTGCCCGAACCTGAACTTTAAGATTCAGGTCCATTTAACACTTTTAAACTTTATTAAAAATGAAACTAGCATATATCTAATATAAATACTAATTGACTAATTTTGGCATGTTATACATTAGCAAAAAAAAGTATTCTTTACACTGTCAATTTGGCAAGTTTTCTCACCTACAAAGAAAGGATGTGTCTGTAATTTATTTCAAAGGTACACTGTGAGAGACAGACTATAAAATAAAATCCAGAAAATCCCTTTCTATGATTTTTAAATAATGAATAAACATTTTATTCCATGAAAGTATTTGATACAATAGAAAAATAGAACTTAATATTTGATAGAGAAACTTTTGTTTACAATTTTGAAAACAGACTTTTCCTGTTGTTCTTCACATACTCCTGTCAATTGAAAACATTACAATTCAGATGCCTTCAAAGATGTTCAATTGGTTTCAGGTCTAGTGACTGGCTGAGATATTCCAGAATCCCTCCTCATTTGCACTGGCTGTGTGTTTTGAGTCATTGGGGCATATTTATCATACGCTGGCGCTCGTGCATGTTTGCAGCGGCATACAACAAGAGGCTTCCGTGTAGAAAAAATGCAGGGCCTGGCTTAGAAAAAACCGCAGCCGGCAACTTTCACATATGAAAAGTCGCCGGTAGAAGCGAGTGTGCCAGCACGGGGACAGTAACGCCCCATGCCGGTCCTCTCCCGGCCAGCCACGCCATCCACTTGGCCGGCCTTGCCCCCCCCCACTTTCACGCCTCACTAGCGTGAAGGTGGCGGATCGGGCAAATAATCGCAAGTGCTAGCAAGAAGCTAGCATTTGCGATTATTATCAGGATACCTGATAAATATGCCCCATTGTCTTTGTAGAAGACCCAACCATGACCGATCTTCAATGTTCTTACTGAGGGAATGAGGTTGTTGGCCACAAAATTGTGATACATGACCCATCCATTCTCCCTTCAGTGCAGTCATCCTGTTCTTGTTGCAGAAAAGTACCCGCAAAGTATGAGGTGTTCACCCTCATGTTTCACAGTTAGGATGGTGTTGTTGAAGTTCCACTCATCCTAATTTTTGGAGTGGAGTTAATACCAAAAGTTTGTTCTGACCATATGACCTTCTCCCTTGTTTCTTTTAGATCATCCAGGGCATCACTAGTGAACTTTAAATGGATTTGGACATATGCTGGAATGAGCAGGGGGACCTTGCATGCCATGTATGATATTAATCCATGATGGTGTATTGTGTTACTAAGAGATAGCTTTGAGGCTGTGATCTCTGCTCACTTTATATCATTGACTAGGCCCACCAATGTGGATGTTGTCTGATTACTGACCTTTCTTCCAAATTATCCTTACCCCCACAAGATCTTGCATGAAACCCGAGCCCCAGTAAAAGTTGTGTTTCTTTCATTTACTAAAAACTGTGGCAAGTTTTGTTGCCTTCTTACAAATCGTGTTGCCTACTGTCTTGTAGCCCATGTACAAGCATGCATAATAAATACAGGTAATGAGAGCAAAGTCTTAAAGAGACAGAATTATTGCTGGTTGGTAGGTGATCAAATACTTTTTCTATGCAATAAAATCAATTTTTCACATATTTTTTTTCAGATTCTGACTCTCAGAGTTGCAGTGCAGATAAAGATTGCAGATACCTCAGAGACCAAATTCTTTTGGTCTCAATGACAACTGGATTTTAAAAATCTTGGGTTGTCATAAGAACCATGAGCAACAATAAAGCTTAATTACAGGCACCTTTGATAACTGTTACAGCTGATCATTGTAGCCTAGGGCTAAAGTACAGGAAATTACCAACATCCAGAGGTCTGTTCATGGTCGTCTGTAAATTGGGTCTTCTTAAGTCGCGGAACGCCTGTATAAAGTAAAATCATATACACAAAAATATTCATAACAATACATTCACATTTCCCAATATAATAAAAAAAAAAGTCCTCCACTACATTACAAAAAACATCACCATTGTTGCCCTGTTTACCCGAGACTATAAATATTATATATAAAAATGAATAAAAGTTAATAGGGAATTCATTAATAATTAATTTGAAAATTAAAAAAATGTATACTATAAATTACAAAAGCCTGGGGGCGTGGCTAGCAGCCAACATGGCCGGACGCAACTGAGCAGAGCTCCGTGTGGACCCCTACACATCCGCCTAAAATCCTGCAGGACCGGTGACCCAGAGGTGACATAAGCCCCCTGTGCACCCCTGAGGCCGCTTACCACTTACCGGAGCAGACACAGGACGACGCGGAGGACCGGGAGTGAGGCGCCCGACATCGCGTCCCGTGACACGCGTGTGGGCCTAGCCGGAAGTGTTGCACCGCTCGCTGTAGTTCTGGCGCACGGGCTCCCCTGGACGAGCACACTAACCACTTCCCGGAGCGGTTACAGGACGGCGTGGAGGAACGAGAGGGAGACGTCAGCCCGAGACACGTGTGCGGACCCAGCCGGGAGTGTCGCACCGCTCAGCACAGATTTGGCGCACGAGATCTGGCGCACGAGATCTGGCGCACGGACGGTGAGTGGCGCGAAACCCAGCATCCCCAAGGCAGGAAGCTGCACTTAATCAGCGCTGGGTAAGCTGAGAAGAGGGGAGCACAGCACCTACAAGCAAGGGCCCACAATCTATACTCCCAGAGTGCACACGAGTACCCATAGGGCTGCAGCCCTCAACACCCTTCAGAATGGGCCCCACCAAAGCAAATGCAGCGGATAGGCTGCGAGAATTTGCCCGTACAGAGCAGGGAGAAACGTCCCGTGCCTCACAATCCCAACGCTCATCTCAGGCTAGAGCAAAGCAAAGTTCCAGTGGCCCTGCAGCAACTGAGGAGGAAACAGAAGAACCCACCCTGAAGCAGGTCACCTCTCAAGTGCTAGCTGCGATAGACGCATGCAAAAGTTCTCTGACTGGGAAATTAGATGAGGTCAGGGTGGATGTCAGCTTGCTCAGGCAGGATCTTCAGAGCTTGAGAGACAGAGTGCATAATGCGGAGGAGAGGATATCGCAAATAGAAGACAGAAATGCTAATATACCCAGAACTGTCACCACCTTGAAATCAGATTCTGAGGCACTGAAACAAAAGGCGGATGATATGGAAAATCGCCTGAGGCGTAATAATATAAGAATCATTGGCCTCCCTGAACGTACTGAAGGCCGTTCTCCAGAAGACTATGTAGAGAGATGGATAAAAGGCTTATTTCCAGAAGCGCACTTCTCTACAGCTTTTGCAGTTGAAAGGGCTCACAGAGTGCCAGCCAGAGCACCACCTCCTGGTGCTCCACCAAGACCGTTGCTAGCCAGATTTCTGAATAGTAGAGACCGGGACATTATTTTGCAGCAGGCCCGCAGAAAGGCGGACATCAGAGTAGACAACGCAAGAGTGTCCATTTTTCCAGACTTCTCGCTGGAGCTGCAGAAGAAGCGGGCAACATTCCTGGACGTCAAGAAGAGGCTTCGCGACAAGAATCTTCCGTACTCTATGGCCTATCCTGCACGTCTTAGAGTTGTGGATGGCGACAGAGTCCTGTTCTTCGTGACCCCGAGCGAAGCCAACGACTGGCTGGCACAACATAGAAGATCTCCACCTCGCTAAAGGAGCGGTGTTACATACGAGACTTCTAGTATCCTTTTTGCTTCAATACTGTTCTACATGGGCATACTAGAAGCCCTGTGGGTTTGGTTACATGTTATATGTCATATGTTACATGATATATAAGATCTGGGTCTAGATTGCGCAGAGACTTAGGGGTACCTTTTTATTTTTCTGCAAAATGTTGATTGATTATGTTGCCCGGGCACCTGGGTCATGGTTAAATGGTAAGGGTCCATAGAAATGGAGTACATACTACATGCCTATGTTACATCCCACGAGGCATGAGTATCCCACAACGCTAGCCAGTTGTGCCCTGATCCACCTTGCGCGGAGGAACCGGAAAGGTTACTGCCTCCAAAGCAAAGGGGGATTGGGAGCATTCAAGTTACAATGCTGTTGTTATTACAGGTTTTTAGTTATAGTTTATAAGTGTAGTGTCGGACCCCCACATGCTCAGAGTGGAGTAAGAATGGTGACAGATACTCAACCCCTCTCGACAACTCACCTCTGCACAAACATGTCAATGACTCGACATGTCGGAGCTTAGATTCCTTACATGGAACGTCCGAGGCCTAGGTAACCCTAATAAACGACTGATGGTAGCTACACACCTGAAACAATTGAACCCGCACATAATTTGTCTGCAGGAGACACATCTTATCCCTTCCAAGGTACAGTTTCTGCACAAACCTTGGATCCAGTGGGGTGCACACTCCTGTTATAACACCTCATCAAGAGGGGTCTCAGTGTTAGTACACAAAGCAGTTCGGTGGGAGGTGAAAATGCAACTAACCGACCCAGAGGGTAGGTTCGTGTTCATACATGCTCATATAGATGGAGCCCCATATAATGTGATGGCACTGTATATTCCACCACCTGCTTCTTTGCAGGTCCTGCGACAAGCAGCTTTATTTGCAGCGTCTCACCCACAAGCGAAAAACATATGCCTGGGGGACTTTTAAATATGTGCTTAGACACCAATATCACTGTGACAGGTTCCACAACACGCGGACCCCCCCAGTAGGAAAGCAAATATTAGCCTATCAAGGTTCTTGGCAGAAATGGGGGTGGGCGGATTTCTGGAGGCAAAGAAACCCAGTAGCTAAGACCTTTTCATGCTACAGTGCCTCCCATAAGTCTTTATCCGCGGATAGATTACATCATAGGATCTACAAACATGATTCCACACTACAAGACATACAGTATCATCCCAGAGGCATATCCGACCATTCCCCACTGACCTGTGTCATGGGGAAGCGATCTCTGCCTCTACAATGCATAAGGTCATGATCCACCCCTTCGGTTAGAGCTCATAGTCCTCAGACAGGTGCCTGAAACCAGTTAAGACGCATTTTTCCCAAGCCCACACCCAGAGACTGCATACACTCCTCTGGGAAGCACAAAGGCTAATGCGCACTTGTTACAATCTGCGATTTCCTCATTAAGAAGGAATCAGTAAAAAAGAGATAGAATAGCAACACGATGCCAGTCCCTAGAACAGCAATACATCGAAGATCCGTCCGAGGCAAAACAAGTAAGCGGCTGCACACGGGTCGCCTGTACCTTCATGCTTTAAAGGAGAAAGCGGATAACAAGATGTTTTTTTATAAGCAGACCGCATTCGAATTAGGTAACCAGTCAGCGAAATTACTAGCGCATCTAGCGAGACAGCACACTATGTCCCCACCTATATTGGAGGTTAGAAATGAACATGGATCACTTTTAAAAACCCATGCAGAAATACTGAATAGGTTCACAGAATTTTACACAGACCTATATAATACCAAATTAGAGAAAACAGATAATGACATTAATGCATATCTAGAGAATATACAGTTCCCATCACTAACCCAGGATCAGCGCAACCAATTGGAGGTTCCAATAACCTCAGAGGAGATAGAAGATGCGATAGATAGCTTAAACAACAACAAAGCATCAGGCCCTGATGGACTCCCCAAAGAAGTGTATGCCAGATACAAAGACCTTCTTGTTCCCCGTTTACAAGAGATGTACGCTGCTGCTTTTGAGGCAAAGGCCCTACCCCCCTCTCTATATGAGGCCACGATAGTACTAATTCTAAAGCAAGGAAAGGACCCCACAGACTGTGGGTCCTATCGTCCCATAGCATTACTCAATATTGATTACAAAATCCTTACTAGGATTTTTGCGACTAGACTGAACACTGTAATTCTCTCTCTAGTCCACCCGGATCAATGTGGCTTCATGCCAGGCAAATCCACGTCCGACAACATAAGAAGGGTGCAAGTGGCGGCACAGATAGGACAGGTGAAGGGGAGAGGGCAAGCCCTGGCTTCTTTAGACATGGCAAAGGCATTTGACTCTATAGAGTGGGCCTTTCTTAAACAGTGCATACGAAAGTTCGGATTTGGGCCTAGATTCTCCACCTGGATCGATATCCTGTATGCGTCGCCAGTTAGTAAACTGTTAATTAACGGGGAATTGTCAGACCAATTTACTTTATATAGGGGTACCCGACAGGGGTGCCCGCTTTCCCCGCTCCTCTTTGCCCTGGCAATAGAGGCTCTAGCGTTGAGACTAAGGCAAGACACAGTTTACCGTGGCATAATAGTGGGAGAAAGAGAGGACCGTGTTGGATTATACGCAGATGACATGGTGCTGTTTATGTCTGACGCAGAGACCACCTTACCGCATGCAATCTCCCTCATTAGCGAGTTTGGGAAATACTCGGGACTATTGGTGAATTGGTCCAAGTCAGTGTTCATGCCTCTGGGCTCCTCCCCATGGACGGGACCTGAAGTTGTGGAAAGGCTGAAAGTGGTAACTGAATTTGTTTATTTGGGGATCACTATTTTTAAGACATATCACAATACAAGTAAAAGGGTGACAGACCCATTGCTGGCTTTTGCTGGAAGTAAAAGCAAGGCATGGAAAACTCTTCCGCTCTCAACAGCTGGGAGAATAAACCTAGTGAAATTAATTATTTTGCCCAAATGCCTATATGTATTACAACATGCTGCAGTACCGATCCCGAAAAGGTTCTTCAAAACATTACATTCCCTTATAGGCACCTTCATATGGGGTACATCCAGAGCCAAATTAAGTCTCGCTACCTTACAGCGCCCCAAAGAAGAGGCGGGAATGGCTCTACCAGACTTCTATCTCTACTATGTAGCAGGCCAGCTCAAATACCTTAGACACTGGGTCATTGAACAGCCACTACCAAACGCAGAACATCATCTTATGCATCATTTGGGCGTCTCTAGCCTATGGCCGGTATTAGTACCAAACCCTGACCTAGAACTGCCCCTACTCCCCCTACACAGATTAGCTAGGCAAGTATGGCAAGCTACGATTAAAGTAACGGGGTTTACAAGCACCATAGCGGAAATGCCACTCTGGAACAACCCAGTTTTACCGCAGCTACAACAGCTGGAGGGGGGCCCCCTTTGGGAAAGCAAAGGCGTACGTACACTGGCAGATATTTATGGCGCGAACGTTCTTCATTCTTTTCAGGAACTACAACAAAAGTTTGCACTTGAGAGAAATTTTTTTTATAGATTCCTACAACTGCGACATGCCCTGGAATCTCAGTTCCCACCCCCTAGGATACCCATCTCCTCCTACCCGTTAATCGGGATATGCAAAACACAGGGCCCTAGGGGCATCATCTCTGCATTATACACCCACCTCACTCAGGGAAAGCTGGCCAACAACAAACTACCAGTACTAGATAAATGGAGGACACTTATTCCCGCATTAGAAGATGAGTCGATTGATGAGCTACTTGCTGCCCATACCAAGGTGTCCCCCTCAATAAATAATAGAATGACTCAACTATATTTCACCCATCAGGCCTACTTAACACCCGTCCGTATGGCCAAAATGGGCCGAGTCCCCTCGACCGCCTGTCCAAGATGCGGTGAGCTCGGTGCAGACTTCTGGCATATGAGCTGGGTCTGTCCACCGATTCAGAAGTTCTGGAAGGACATTACTAGCTTTTTGTCCACTCTATTACATATTCCCATCTCCGAGTCCCCTGAAGCATGCCTCTTGGGCCTTCTTCCTGAAGAAGATTGGTCTCATTACCAAATCATTTTCCTGAGGGAAACTCTATTTATGGCCCGAAAGTGCATAGCACTCAGATGGTATGACCCTAATACCCCAAACATGTGGAAAGCACAAATCATCCAAATACTACCACATGAAAAGCTAGTATATAAACATCGCAAATGTCCTGACAAATTTGATCGAGTGTGGGGAACTTGGTGTGAGTCGAGGGACACAAATTACTCCGTTCGTAGATTGAGGCAAGAACTGAGGGATATAACTTCTATAATATAGGGAAGTAGTGCATCGAAGAAATCAAATACTACCTTACCACTAGGGGAATACCCCCCTGAAACGAGGGCTAGCCGACTATGAGTGCGGCGGAGAGAGAGATAAAGGGAAAAAGTGACTGAGAATACAGCAGGGGTGATTGGAGAGAGGGAAATAAGATTAACAAGAGGGGTCTGACACACCACACACCTGAAATGTCACAAGCTGAGACTGGAGAAGTTGGTTGGGTCTCTAGTCAATTTTGCAATATAATATATTGTTTTTATTAGTTGCTTTGTTGTTGTTTGTATTGTTCTTGTAATTTGCTAATTATCACATGTCATAGCACATTTGTATTGCAAAAAGAAAGGAGACTTAGCAGGTTTTGTAAAAGAGAGATTTTTATTCTTGCTATGTACACATATGTCATGTGCTATACCGCTGTAACTCCATTGCTTCGCGCGATATGACACAAATGCTAATGCTTCCTTGCATATTGTATTTTGTATGACTGCTATGAACATGTCGCACAATAAAATCAGTTTAAAAAAAATTACAAAAGCCTTTTTTTCACTTTAAACATTTAATATGTTTAAAATAGCCCTATGTGTCCTGGAAGAAACATTGCAAAAAATTTAAAGGTAGCAAACAAAAAAGTTATGGCCCTTGAACCGCCACAGACTGTATACATGTGGCTTTGGTGTGGCCTCCTGTGGATGAATATAGTTAACGCAGCAAAAGGATTTTCAGATCTATCAGCGTCCCTGCGACCGTCAACCATGATGGCATTATCTTTGAGCACTGTGGATGTAAGATCCTGCATGACATTTTAAATGGATTTCAAAAGCTGTGAAGATGATTAATTCTTGATTTTTTTAGTGTAAAGAAATGTTTACAGATTTCAGCAAAATGTAAAAATGTAATAAAACATATTTCAGCAGTTTCATATAAAACAATCCTTCACAGCTTTGGAAAATTAATTTTGGAAAAAAAAAACAAAAAAAACCCCACAGAAACAGAGGTGCCAAAAACTAGCATTATGGTCTGTTAGAAACCAAGCAGATGGAGAACTAACAAGGGATATTGTAGGTACCTAAAATGGGAGGGTAAGCTTCAGTTTGGACATACATTTTTAATAAATGTCTTTGTACTGTTTTGAAGGTGACAATGGACACAAACTGACCCCATGGCTCATGACAACCTACAGTATTTGCGACCCAGCACCGTTCAGGAGAAAAGCTTCAACTAGGCCCATCGTGGAACCTGAAGTGCCATTGAGCAAACCTTAGGGATTCTGAAGAGCAGATTCCAGTGTCTGGCCTTCTCTTTGGGAGCTATGCTCTACAAGCCAACAACTGTTTGCAATGTCTTCATTGGTGCTCTAAACTCCACAACATTGATGCAGCCAACAGGTTGCTTTTTGACATTGCACCAGATCTAATGGAGCATATACACGACACACCAAAAAAACAGACTTATGGTTCAAAAATTTTATTATCATTTTTGAACAAAGAAAGCTAAAGTTACACACATGAGGCAAAATAATAAGTAAAAAAAATCAACTTTTGAAATCCTGTGATGAACGATGGACATGCCCTTTCCTCCTTTGTTCCTGCAACCGCATTACCATGCAACTACTGGATGGGCCAGATGGGTTTTATGGCAAGCAACTAAGTTCCTCCTTAATGGAAAGAGGAATGTGGCTTCAGTGGAAGGATCCAGTGTACTTGCAAACAATGGAGCCAAACTGCACCCCAAATCCTGAACAGTTTTTTTGGAAAAAGGCAATATATAACAGTTCTTTGAATAAAGAGAATCGTTCATGGATTCGGGGGCAGAGCTGGCCTGTGAAACTGGATCCCAACCAGTGGAAACCTGGGTGGGAAGAATGGAGGGATAATCACACTCTCTCCCTAAGCCACATTTCCTTGACGGAAGTTGTGGGCAAGAATATTTTCAATGAGCACATTAATGTGTACATCCAAAATATTATTGCTTGCAACCTTCACTGTCTGGATAAGCCCTTGCTGTGCCGGCAACATTTGATGTTCCTGCTATCGAGGAAGTGGTACGGGACCTGAAGTCCATTTGGGAGCAGACTCGCCTTTGTTTCTTGCAGGCTTCTGCTCGAACCAAGCTCCAGGCTGATAAAAAACGCAGTCTAGTTGTCCTCCAGGTGTGTCCGGCTGAAGATCCCTGGCTACATGCTTGGTACTTGTTTCCTTGGTCCCTTTGCGGTGCTGAGTTGCATCAATCCGGAGTCCTACAACCTGCGCCTTCCTCCCATCATGCGCATCCCAAACTCCCTGCTCAAGCCTGTCATCCTGAAATGCTTTTCCCGGCAAGTACCTCCTCCAAAGGCTGACTCCACTGACATCTATGAGGTAAAAGAGATCCTTAACATGAAGACAGTGAGAGGTAAGCGGTTCTTCTTGGTTGACTAGAATGGGTTCAGGCTGTATTCCGTCACCTAGGGCACGCGCACACCGGCTTCACAAGATTTAAGGGTCTAGTGCGCCATTAATTGGCGCTGGCCTTACCCAGAATGCTTTTTAACCCAGCCTCTCCCTGCACACCCTACCTCACAGCCTTAGAAAAAGCTTGTTTTCCATGACCTTTGTTCCTGTTTATGCTCCTCATCTGCCAGCCCTGACCTTCTGCTCTGCCTCTGACCCTGAACCCTGTATTCACATCCTGCCTGTCCCTGACCACGAACCTGCCTTCCGTTTCTGTACCTCGCCTATTTATATACAGTATGTCAGTATGCTTGGTTTACAATCCTTCATCCTGGTGGTAGATGGGCTTTAAGGACAGGTACTGTTCTAAATGGCTCATAGCAAATGTGGAGCCAATATACAAACAAGAATTAAAAAGCGATATTGGAAACTAAAGACCTGTGAGTTTAACTTCTGTTGTAGGTAAAATATGTGAGGGGTTTGTTAGAGATGCTATCCTGGAGTATCTTTATAACACAGAAACAGCACAGGTTTATGAGAGATAGGTCCTGTCAGACTAATCTGATTGGCTTCTACAAGGAGGTAAGTTGTAGACTGGACCCAGGGGAGGGTCTGAACTTTCCAAGGCATTTGATACAATGCCACATAAAAAATGGATACATAAAATGAGACTGCTGGGACTTTGGTCAAATCTGTGTATGTAGTTATGCAATTGGTTTAGTAATAGAAAACAGAGGGTCAACATTCATGGCAGATTGTGTTGAGGTTACCAGTGGAGTGCCACAGGGATCAATATTGGGGCCAGTTCTTTTTAATAATTTTTTATTATTGACCTTATAGAGGGTTCACAGAGTGAAGTTTCAATATTTGCAGGTAATACTAAACTATGAACCAATTATTTTTCAATTGCCTTTCATTCTATGGACCTTTTCTGCATTACTGTAATAGGCTTTTGCCAAAAGATTTAACAAATGAAAATTTGCATTAATGTTAAAGTAAATTAATTAACCTGCATTGCTCCTCTCTTAATTACATATGCAATAAAAAAAAAACTTAAGCATAAGTACACATTTTATATATCTTAATCAAAGTATTCAAAATAGTAGAGCCTCTTGCAATAGATCATTCTAAAAAGCCAGAAAGTATCTGCCTTAGGTGGTATTGCACTTCATACTCATAGACTTAATAAATCGCTTAAGATTTAAGCCACTCACCTGCAGACGAAAGGATCTTTTGAACATGTGGCAAAACACAATTCACATGTATGCTAAGAGGAATCATTGACCTAATCATAAAAAGGAAAATCATTATTCATGAAAGTGAATGATTCTATTCATACAAACAGGTTGCTATATTGGAATATAATATTATATCTTACTGTCAATTAATAATTTAATAAAACAAATAGTTAACAATAATTAAAGGCAACTTGTCATCAGGAGATATTTTTTTTGCTCACCCATGTCCCCATAGAGCATTGATGGTGACCTGTTAGAGATTGAGTGCCCAAACTACAACCAAAAGCCAAATATTTTCACAAAGTGCCAAATGCCAATTTAATGTAACATATTGCTCCCTGCTGTGTCACAGATTCGAACGTATTGGCGCCCTGAAGACACCAATACAGTAGAAAGATCGAGAAATTCAGATTATTATTGTAGCTTCCCTCTAAGGTCCCCTTAACAGGATGAATCACAGGCCCTGGGCTTCAATGATAAGCCAGCTCTGTCCACTCCTCCTTGCTCCTCCCTTACTCTTCAAGTCCCTTTAAAATAGTGCTGAACAGGACACGTTCTGGGCTGCCTGTGACTGCAGGAGGAGTCCTGAATGGTGACCTTTGTGCTGGGTGATGGCCTGGGTGCCCACAGAGAGGGCTCCAAGTGCCACCTCTGGCACCAGTGCCATAGGTTCACTACTTCTGCCATAGAGAATAGTGTGCTCATTACCAAAGTAATTTTATAACAAACCTAGACACAAAGGGGCACATTTACTAAGGGTCCATGGACCCGCATTTCCATCGGGTTTCCCGGCTATTTCCATTTTGCGCCACATTCAACAGGTGTTTTTGGCACAAGCGATCGGATTTTGGCGTCTGACTTTTATGCGACACAAATGGGGGGACGAGGCCATCGGACAACCCATCTGATTCAGACTAAGCGCAGGATTTAAAATTCTAATTGTGTCTCAAGACATGCACTCACATACACCAGGAAGAAGAAGGTGAACTCCGGCAGACCTGAGAGGGGAAGCAACACATGGAGGATTTCGGGCGCACAATCTTGTTGAATCGCGGCAGACCTCATCCTTGTCGGACAACACACCTCAGGGAACGTGCAGGGATCACTTTTTCAAAAAACTTAGATAAAAGTTCACCCTTTTCTCAGTTATGCAGTGTCCCACATCCTATGGGTGTGGCAGGGCTGGATTAAGGTTGGTGGGGGCCCCTGGGTGTAAAATTTGGTGGAGGCCACCACTGAGTGTATCAAACACACACGTCCTCCTGCTCACGTCCGCCTCCTCCCCAGTAATAGAGCTACATACAACCCCCTCTACCCCAAGAAACCCTGCTACAGCTGGCTGGCTATATACTGAGGTGGGCTTGCTGGCTATTTACATGGGCTGGCTGTATACTTGGGGGGGGCCTTCTGTATACTGGGGGAGGGGCTGCATGGCTATATACTGAGGGTGCTGGCTGGCAGTGATATAATGATGTAATATGATATAATGATAGTAGTAATAGTACTTATATTCCTGTACATAGGGGGCAGTATTATAGTAGCTATATTGTTGTACACAGGGACGGTATTATAGTAATTATATTCTTGTACACAGGGACGGTATTATAGTAATTATATTCTTGTACACAGGAGGCAGTATTGTAGAGGTTATATTCTTGTACACAGGGGGTAGTATTATAGTAGTTATATTCTTGAACACAGGGGGCACTATTATAGTAGTTATAATCTTTTACACAGGGAGCAGTATTATAGTAGTTATATTCTTGTACATAGGAGCAGTACTATAGTAGTTGCATTCTTGTACACAAGGGGCAGTATTCTTATACACAGGGGGCAGTATTATAGTAGCTATAATCTTGTACATAGAGGGCAGTATTATAATAGTTATATTCTTGTACACAAGAAGCAGTATTATAGTAGTTATATTCTTGTACACAGGAGGTGGTATTATAGTAGTTATATTCTTGTACACAGGGGCAGTATTACAGTAGTTATATATTCTTGTACACAGGGGGCAGTATTATAGTAGTTATATTCTTGTATGTAGGAGCAGTATTTTAGTAGTTATATTCTTGTACATAGGAGCAGTATTATAGTAGTTATATTCTTGTACACATGGGGCAGTATTCTTATACACAGGGGGCAGTATTATAGTAGTTACAATCTTGTACATAGAGGGCAGTATTATAATAATTCTATTCTTGTACACAGGGAGCAGTATTATAGTAGTTATATTCTTGTACACAGGGGGCAGTATTAAAATGCATTATTATAGTAGTTATATTCTTGTACATAAAATGCAGTATTATAATATATTTTACTTACAGTATTATAGTAGTTCCATTCTTGTTTATTGGTTACTGTATTGTAGCAGTTTTTTTGTATTTATGAGGCAGTATTAAGTTGCATTCTTTTAAAAAAGAAGCTTTACTCCTAAACAAGGGAGGCATGTTGATTCAGACCAGGGGGGCACAACCGCTTTAGGACCGTGGGCCGCATAATTGTGAAACAATTGCTGCAAACAAGAGCTCTGATAAACTCCTGTACTGTGTCCTACCTGTAGCCAGCCAGTTATTCTTACTTATTATTTGCTGCAAAGGTCCGATTCTTCCCTTTTTGCTGCCTGAGGTGAAAAGAATATAACTATTATAATACTGTCCCCTATGTATAAGAATTCAACTACTACAGCCCCCGGTCTCCTCTCTCATCTCAATCAGGCAGCCTCCTGCCATGCGTGATACCTACTTTTCACACAGAAAACCTCCCCTGGTCTTAAAAAGGAAACTCCCTCATATTTGGTCCCACCCCCTCATGCCCCCAGGTATAGCCCACCCTCCTGCCCCCAGGTCTAGTCCCCACCTGCCCCAGGTCTAGTCCCCCTCCTGCCCCCAGGTCTAGTTCTCCCCTTCCTCCTTCAACCAGGTCTAGTTCCCCCCTTCCACCTGCCCCTAGGTCAAGTTTTCCCCCGTCCTCCTGCTCCCAGTTCTAGTTCCCCCTCCTCACTATGAGCATCCCTGCTCCCCAGGTTGTTGTACAAAGGAGAAGCTGGAGGGTCATGTGATGATGACATCACATGTCCTTGAGCTTCTCCTCTGTAATAAAAATAATCTTTATTTCTATAGCACCACCAAATTGTGTAGCACTTTACAAATCATAGGGGACATATACAAATATAATATTATATTATAGAGTACAAACAGTCATATGGAACAATTGGAGTAAGGGCCCAGCTTGCAAGAGCTTAAATTCTATGAGGATGAAGGGGTTGACACAAGAGCTAAACGAGATTGTATACTGGTACAGCCATTTTTTATAAGGGAATAATATAAAATAATTTAATAAATAAAAATTCTGCTGCTTTAACCACCCATCAGCTGCCATCTTATTTACAAGGTCCAAGGTGAAAGTGGCTGTAGAGAAGCCTGGAATTTGGTATATATCTGGTGTATGCCAGATAG
Organism: Engystomops pustulosus; assembly: GCA_019512145.1. Lineage (NCBI taxonomy): Eukaryota > Metazoa > Chordata > Amphibia > Anura > Leptodactylidae > Engystomops > Engystomops pustulosus. Next base: position 114,066,010 of record CM033647.1, read on the forward strand.
TAGACGGGAGGTAGAACATAGGATGAATTAGTAAAGGGAGAGTTGACACATCATCGACAGTTATCGAGTATGATAAGCTTGCCTAAAGAGATGGGTTTTAAGAGCACGTTTGAAACTTTGGAGGGTGGGTATTAGTCTGAGAGTCCAGGGAAGGGCATTCCAGAGAACTGGTGCAACTCGGGAGAAGTCCTTGAGACATGCATGAGAGGTTCGATTTAAGGTAGAGATTAATCTAATATCACTGGCAGATCGAAGAGCACTGGTAGGGTGATAGACGAGAGAAGAGAGATAGGTAGGTACAGCATTATTCAGAGCTTTGTGGATGAGGGTTACGATTTGAAAGTGAATTACAGAAGGAGACAGAGCAGTGATTGGCACAAACTGTAGGCATCCGTGTAGCGTTTGGTCTGAAAGACAAGCCTGACTTCTGCATTAAGAATCAATTGTAGAGGAGAGAGTTTAGTGAGTGGAAGACTATTTAGTAGTGAGTTACAGTAGTCTATTCGAGAATGAATTAGTGCAGAAATTAGCATTTTAGAAGTTTCAACTGTCAGAAATAGTCAGATTCTGAGATGCATCGGGAAAGAGCGAGCACCAGATTGAATATATAGTGAAAAGGAGAGGTCAGAATCTAGCACAACCCCAATATAGCAGGCCTGCTGTTTCGGTGCTATAGTGATCCCACAGACCAAGATGAAGAAATCATGGTTGGGTCGGTTAGTAGATAGTGGAAGACAAGAAGTTCAGAAAGATTAAGTTTCAAAAAGAGAGAGGACATGATGTTTGAGATAGCAGGACAGGTCCTGCAGCACTGTGCTTACTGCACACATGTTTTATTTCATTTTTGACTTGAATCATGCAAAAACAGAATAAAATTGTGGCCCTGTTGCTGCTTTAGAAGCTGCAGGCAGCAGATCAGGGCCAGAAGTTGTGTGCCCTGATTTAGATCATCAGTTTGTGTGGAGTTTAGTAACTCCACCCACATCACATGGTCATGCCTACTTGTTTTGACATCACCCACAGGATGGGGCCCCTTTTACAGTTTTTTTCCATGGCCACTTTAAATTCGCAGTCCGCCCTTCGAGCCCCTAAAATGTCTCCTCATCAAAGATAAAAATCAAATATCCTATCAACTTATGGTATATTTTCTTATTTTTGTATATTGAAGCTTTAGTCTCTATGTTATTTGGCGTTGCTGATATGGTAAAGTAACCATTATATTTAGTGTCTGTTATCGCTGCAAATTATTTTTTCCAGGTCAGTAAGGTGCTATAAGGCATCTCAAAAATAAACTCAAAAATAAAAAGTGCAAAAATAAAGGAACAAAAAAAAAAAACCAAAGCACATTAGGTTTTGCCACATCCAAAAAGTCCCAATCTTGTAATAAAAAAAAAAAAGGTTATTCCCGAAGGTGAGCCCTGTAATGGAAAACACAGCCCAAATGTTTGAATAGCCATTTTTTCAGTTTTGGAAATTGGAATAAAAAGTGATCTAAAGGTATTACAGTCCCCAACATGGGACCAATAAAAATGTCTTCCTGTACTGCAAAAGACCTTACAGAGGTCTGTACGCTGCAGCGTGAACTATTTAGTGTCAAAATATGGTAAAAATTTAGAATTTTGTTTTGTGAACAAGGTTTAAATTTTTTTTTAAATCTACTAAAACCTACTAAAACATTTTATAAATTTGGTTTTCCCATGATTGTAACAAACCAAAGAATAAAGTAGAGGTATTTTGACCTGTTAAAACAGAGCCCACAAGTAAATGGAAGAAACACGTTTTTCTATTAATTTCATCACCTTTGGAATTTTTTTCCCTATTCCCAGTACATGTCATGCATTAAAAATAATGAGAACTAGGATGTACAATTTATTACACAGAAAAAAAGCCTGGGAGCAAAAAATGGAAAGGTTGGGAGCAAAATGGTAACCCCAAAATAACAAAGAGTCATGGTCATTAAGGGGTTATATTTATAAGTGCATCATGCTGCATATTTTCACCACATAAGGGGTCATTTACTAAGGGCCTGAATTGCGTTTTTCCGGCGGGTTACCCAAATTTTTCCGTTTTGTGCTGATTTTCCCTGAATTGCCCCGGGTTTTTGGCGCACGCATCGGTGCCGGTATGCACGCAACGGAAATTGGGCTGCATGGCCGTAAGAAAACCCGACGGATTCAGAAAAAACGCCGTATTTTAAAGGAAAAAAAATGTCGCTTGACACGCACTTACCTGCACCCAGAGTAGCTTGGTGAACTCCAACAGACTTCAGCGCAGCAGCGAAACCTGGTGGGCATCGGGTGCACTACTTTAGTGAATCACCGGAAGATCTGAATCCTCCACAGAGAATGCGCCACTGGATCGCGAATGGACCGGGTAAGTAAATCTGCCCCATAGTATGAACTTAAAATCCAACTGATGGACGCCATAGCAGAGGTATGACACATCTATTGAATAATGTAAATCCTATGATAAGCTGCAGGAATATCAAAGGTTCTGTTACACACAAAATAACAATTCGCATTGGACAGTAGTGATTAGAGTTGAGTGGACCTGCTGTTCCCCTTCTTGTTATTCAGCCACCTGCCCCAGACATATTACGTAATAGTGGCCAAACAACCAATCTGGCAAATGAGCATGCCTAGCAGCTAGCCATGGTAATACTGGCCAATCATAGCCATAGCTAGTTGCTATGGGAGGCAGTTTACTGGAATAGCTATTAGGACACCAATCCTGACATACGTCCTGGTCAGGTGGCGAATCTAAACACTGTTGAATATTTGTGATATAGAAAAAAAGTTGGAAAGCCCAAATATAGTATAGCAGGTCAAGTAATGCCAATCCAGTAGATAAATACAACTAGGTGCTCACCTTGAAAGGTTGTGTCATAAGCCACAACCAACTTGTAGTGCTTTTGTAGACTAAATCCACAGGGCTGCCCTTGGTGGACCCACAGTCTCCTGACCAGTGGGTATGTTGCAAACAGAATTTGTGAGCATATAGCTTGTGTTTGAAAAAATTCCATTTGGCATCCGTTTATGGATTTTCAACTTTTTTTACTATTGTTTATGATTAAAAAAACAAGTAAAAATAAACTATTAATAAAATCACAGTAACATTCTATTGTTGTCCATGGACTGATGACGTACCCGGTATGGGTACGAAACGCATCTCCCAAACAACAATAGAATTACTGTGATTTTATCAATAGTTTATTTTTACTAGTTTTTTTAATCATAAACAATAAATCTATAAAAGGGCGCCAAACGGAATTTTTTCAAACACAAGCTATATGCTCACAAATTTCGAAACTACAATCCCATGAGAAGTGTGGTTTTGTGTTTTACAGAACTGTAACTATGCCTGTTATTTTTGATAGTTCAAATAACCTTCTTGAGATTGTGATTAGAGATGAGCGAACACTAAAATGCTCGGGTACTCGTTATTCGAGACGAACTTTTCCCGATGCTCGAGTGCCGTCTCGAATAACGAACCCCATGAAGTCAATGGGAGACTCGAGCATTTTCAAGGGGACCAAGGCTCTGCACAGGAAGCTTGGCCAAACACCTGGGAACCTCAGAAAAGGATGGAAACACCACGGAAATGGACAGGAAACGACGGGCAGCATGCATGGATGCCTCTGAGGCTGCTTAATCGCACATTATGCCGAAATTATGGGAACAGCATGGCCATGACAGAGTGACCGAATGAAGCTAGATAGCATGTAAAACATCCAATAATTGACCCTGACATAGGGGACGGCATGCAGAGGCAGAGGCAGCGGCAGCAGCTAGAGAGTGGCATGGCGACATACCCTAATTGGACTCAGGCTTCAAACCAAAGGGTGTCAGAGAGGAACCAAAGGAGGTGAGCAAGAAGCGCTCAAATAATACGGTACATGATAAAAGTTTCCAGTATATTTGTGGATTACACAGCAGGGTGGCGACAAGTTAACATGGAAGCCATGAAAACAACCCACTTCTGCCTGAACAGCTCGTTTGATAGGGGACCATGTATGCTTACAGTTCATGCCAGTCGCTGCACTGGCTGCCAGTCTCCTTTCGAATACAGTTTAAATAATAATAACCTCATCCATAAAGCTCTGTATAATGCTGCCACCCCCCTACCTCTCCTCTCGTATTCAGTCTATCGCCCAACCGTGCTCTTAGATCCGCCAGTGATCTTAGATTAACCTCTACCCTAGTGGGACCTCCACTGGTCTCCAAGCTTCTAGAGCTGCACCAATTCTACGGAATGCTTGCCTGGACTATCAGACTAATACCTAACCTCCAAAGTTTCAAACGTGCTCTTAAAACCCATTTCTTTAGGCAAGCCTATAACACTCATTAACTGCATGAAGTTTTAACTCTTCTACTAACCCTCCTGTGTCGTCCTCCCATCTGTTATCCAGCAACCAAAAGGCACCAGACTTCTCTGCAGTCCCATTCACCCTGGACCTGGTAATAGTGACGGCTTGAGTGGTTCAAGCGACAGCAATTCCATTTATTATATTTTTTTCTATCCCTAGAAGAATGGCTTGACCATTAAATATTCTTTTACCTCGTGTTACCCCATCATCTTCTATAAACCGTAAGCTCTGGCGAGCAGGGACCTCACTCCTGTTGTTCCATACAAATGTTGTGCTCTGTTACATACATTTGTATTTGTTTCCTATGATTTGTAAAGCGCTACAGATATGATGACGCTTATAAATAAAGATTATTATTATTATATTATGGAGGCAGTGAACTAGTAGTAGATTAAAGGTGCTGCAACTATGTTAGTTGGATACTTGGGATGGAGTGGCGCTCTGCAGCCAGGCAAGCTTTTGCCAATCCAAGCCCCTGTTCTAGGCTACTCCCAAACAGCACTTCTAAGACCTTTTGTATAAGATCAAGTGTAGTAGCGTTTTATAAGTTTAGGATATGGCGGGTGAGGGGAATGTAACAGATGCGCAAGAAGCGCTGAAAAATATATCCCTAAATGGTAAAGTTGCAAGTATATTTTGTGGATTACACAAGCAGGGTGGCGACAAAGTTAACAACTTTGATGTGGAATGCCTGTAATAGCTTTGGGCGGTGCCTTTTATCGCCTAGGCTACAGTTTCAGCACCGCTGCTGTCGCTTAGCGACGGCACTGCTGCTGTGCCTAGAGCTACCGACTGATGGCGCCATGCCCACGGATGTTATTCGGAGGAGGTGGAGGAGGGGTGGGAGGAGGTATAGTAGGCCTTTGAGACCTGGACCGAGGTAGGCCCCGCAATTCTCTGCGTCGGCAGTATATGACAGCCCCAGGGTCGGTCAGACTCGGTCCCAGCCTGCCACCAAGTTAAGTGTAAGTAGCGTCTTATAAGTTTGGGATATGGGGGTGAGGGAATGTAAACAGATGCGCAAGAAGCGCATGATGCGCATGGAGCTGGCGCTCCGTGCCAGGCGAGCTTTCGCCAATTCAAGCCCCTGTCTCTAGGCTACTCCCCAAACAGCACTCTAAGAACCTTTTGTATAAGATCAAGTGTAGTAGCGTTTAAAGTTTAGGATATGCCGGTGAGGGGAATGTAAACAGATGCGCAGAACGAAGAAGCGCATGAGCGCATGGAGCTGGCGCCCGCTGCCAGCGCAGACTTTTGCCAATTCAAGCCCTGTCTTAGGCTACTCCCCAAACAGCACTTTAAGAACCTTTTGATAAGATCAAGTGTAGTAGCGTTCTTATAAGTTTAGGATATGGCGGGTGAGGGGAATGTAAACAGATGCGCAAGGAGCGCATGATGCGCATGGAGCTGGCGCTCCGCTGCCAGGCGAGCTTTCGCCAATCCAAGCCCCTGTCTTAGGCTACTCCCCAAACAGCACTTCTAAGAACCTTTTGTAAGATCAAGTGTAGTAGCGTTCTTATAAGGTTAGGATATGCCGGGTGAGGGGAATGTAAACAGATGCGCAAGAAGCGCATGAGCGCATGGAGTGGCGCTCCGCTGCCAGGCGAGCTTTCGCCATTCAAGCCCTGTCTCTAGGCACTCCCCAAACAGCACTTCTAAGAACCTTTTGTATAAGATCAAGGTGTAGTAGTTCTTATAAGTTTAGGATATGCCGGGTGAGGGGAATGTAAACAGATGGCAAGAAGCGCTGAAATAATATCCCTAAATGGTAAAGTTTGCCAGTATATTTTGTGGATAACACAGCAGGGGGGCGACAAAGTTAACACTTTGATGTGGAATCCAATAAAAAAACCCAAATTCTGCCTGACACACCTCGTTTGATAAAAGGACGAGTGTATGGAGGCAGCTATATGGACGACTTTGGGGTAGGTAGCAATGGAGGACAAACGTGTGGAGGCTGTATGGAGACAATTTAATTTGGATAGTGCCTGTATGTGGCAGTCCAAACATTTTTCAAACCAGAGGAGCAGGTAGGTGGCCCTCCAGTAAAATGGAATAGATTGAGTGCCTGTAGTGGCAGTCCCAAAATTTTCAAAACAGAGGAGCAGGTAGGTGGCCCTCCAGTAAAAGGAGATAGTTGAGTGCCTGTATGTGGCAGTCCCAAAAATGTTTCAAACCAGAGGAGCAGGTAGGTGGCCCTGCAGTAAAATGGAATAGATTGAGTGCCTGGATGTGGCACTCACAAAAATGTTTCAACAGAGGAGAGGTAGGGGACCCTCCAGAAAAATTAAATGCATGAAGTACTATAGCAAGAGCCAGTGGGCCCTGTCAAAAAATGCCATTTCCTCTGCTTTACTGTACAAAGAGGAGGAGAGGAGGAAAATGAGGAGGAGGAGGAGTGGATCAATTATTCAGGTTTAGCTCCTTCACCTGTGTGGAGATTGGAATTCTGAGAAATCCAGCCTTTATTTTTTTAATAAGCGTCAGCCTGTCAGCGCTGTCAGTCGACAGGCGTGTACGCTTATCGGTGATGATGCCACCAGCTGCACTGAAACCCGCTGGAAAGACGCTAGCGGGGGCAGGCAAAGAACCTCCAAGGCGTACAGCGCCAGTTCGTGCCACGTCAGCTTGTGAACCCAGGAGTTGTAGGGAGCTGTGTGATCATTTAGGAAGATGGTATGGTCAGCTACGTACTCCCTCACCATCTTTCTGTAAAGATCAGCCCTACCTGCCGAGACTGGGGACAGGTGACAGTGTCTTGCTGGGGTGACATAAAGCTGGAAAAGCCGTAAAGCGTACCCTTGCCAGTGCTGGACAAGCTGCCTGCTCGCCTACTCTCCCTCGCTACTTGTCCCGCAGAACACGCACTCTGCCGCTAGCGCTGTCAGAAGGGAAATACTGTTTCAGTTGTGCACCAGGGCCTGCTGGTATTCATGCATTCCACACTCCTTTCCTCTGCAGGGATGGAGTGGAAAGATTTTGCTTGTACCGTGGGTCCAGGAGAGTGAACACCCAGTAATCGGGGTGGAATAAATTCTTGAACGCGAGGGGTCACGGGATAGGCAGCCCTAGCATGAAATCTGCCATTGCGCCAGAGTACAACGCGTAGAATTCACTCCCCTCACGGCCTGACTGTCCATTTCTCCTCCTCCAACTCCTCAACTCCTTCTTTCTGCCCAACACGCTGAACAGTAAAGGAACTCAACAATGGTCCCCTCTTGTGTCTCACCAAATTCTCCTCCTCTTCCTCCTCATCCTCCTCCACCTCCACCTCCTCCGATGCGCTGAGAAACAGACCGAGGGTGCTTTGGCTATCAACAAGGGGAATCTTCTTCCCCTGTCTCGTGGACGAGCGCAAAGCTTCCGAATCATGCTGACCAGAGAGTTTTTCAACAGGCCAAGCAGCGGGATGGTGAGGCTGATGATGCGGGGCATCGCACTGACCATGTGTTGACTCCTCAAAGTTACTCAGCACCGACAGATATCAGACATCCACGTCCACTCCTCATGTAGGACTTGAGGAAGCTGACTGACCTGACTACCAGTTCTGGTGGAAGTGAATCTGGCAGTCTACAATCGCTCTGCGCTGTGGTAAACTCTGGATCACTGGTCAGTGTTGAATTCACCTCGTGGGCACGTCGCACAAACAGTCGGTGAGCGGCAAGTTGGAGGCGGCGCTGCGCTGCCCTGAGAGTGGAGCATCTGGGCTGGACTTCCTGAAATGCGCACAGATGCGGCGCACCTTTTGAGCAAATCAGCAGATTGGGGTTGTTCTTGAGGAAACGCTGAACTATCAGATTAAACATGGGCCAGGCATGGACAGTGTCAGTCTGCCGAGTTGCAGAGCCGCCACCAGGTTACGGCCGTTGTCACACACAACCATTCCCGGCTTGAGTTCGCCGGTGCCAGCCACAGATCAGTCTGCGCCGTGATGCCCTGTATATCTCTGGGCGGTGTGCCTTTGTTCGCCTAGGCTCAGCAGTTTGGCACGCCCTGCTGGCGCTTAGCGGACGGCACTGCTGCTGTGCCTAGAGCTACCGATGATGGCGCCGTGCCCACGGAGATGGTAGTTCGGAGGAGGAGGTGGAGGAGGTGGTGGGAGGAGGAGGAGGATAGTAGGCTGAAACACTGGACCGAGGTAGGCCCCGCAATCCTCGGCGGCGGCATAGTATATGAGCAGCCAGTGTCAGACTCGGTCCCAGCCTCCACCAAGTTAACCCAATGGGCCTGCAGCGATATTAGTGGCCCTGCCCGGCGCACTCGTCCACGTGTCCTGGTCAGTGGACCTTGTCAGAAACGGCGTTGGTCAGGGCACGGATGATGTTGTCTGACACGTGCTGGTGCAGGGTGGGACGGCACATGGGAAAAGTAGTGGCGGCTGGGGACCGAATACGAGGGGCGGCCGCCGCCATGAGGTTGTAAAGGCCTCGGTCTTACTAGCCTATAGCGGAGAATTCAGGCAAGCTATGGCATTATATCTTGAATGATGCGATTGGGTCGTGGGGTGGGTCTGATATATTTGGTGTAAGCCAGTATGGGTAAGGGACGAGCTGAACGCTGGTTGGATCTGTGGAGGATCGTGGAGCGGAGAAGATGGTCTATGTTGGAGGGTACTGGGCAGGGGGTGACTAGCAGCTGACACAGGGAGGGAAGCAGTGTGGTGTGCACAGCCGGAGGTGGTGAACGGGCTTGTTGCCACTGAGTGGGGTGTTTAGCATTCATAGGCCTGCGCATACGGTGGGTAGTTAAGCTAGTATGGTGGAACCCCTGCTGAGCCTGGTTTGGCAAATGTTGCACACCACAGTGTCGGTCATCCGGTGTTTCCTTAAAGAACCTCCAGACTTCTGAAGATCTAGCCCTCGCCGCAGGAGCCTCGCCCACGGGAGCTTCCTAGTTGACACATTTGGCGGATGCACCAGCTCTGGCCTGCCTCTCGGTCTGGCCCCACCACGCTCTTCCAACCGTTTCTGGTCGAGGACTCTCCTCCGTCTCAGAAGCACTGTGTTACACCGGCTATCAACCCAGCTGTGGTCTGTCACCTCATCTCTCCGATCCCCAGTTGCTCCCCCTCGGATTCCTGCCCTGACAAAACTTCCCCACTGTCTGACAACCGGTCTCATCTCGTCGGACACCTCTTACACACTTCCACTACGTCAAGAAGGTCATCATCACCCACAGACTGTGACTGTTGGAAAAACCTGGGCATCGGAAAATTGCTCAGCAGCAACCGGACAAGGTTGGTTGTGGACTGTGGGAAGGTCCACGAAAAACAGGTCCATCAGAGGAGTATGCGGTTCAAATGCCAAATTTTCCGGGCCGTAATCGGGGTGCCACGAATGGGGGGGGGGGCGAGCGAGGTGAGGTTGAAGGAGCTGGAGGTAGTGGCGATTCGGTGACATGGGTGGACTGCGTGGAAGACTGACTGGTGGTGGACAAATGACTCGAAGCATTGTCAGCAATCCACGACATCACCTGTTCGCACGGTTCTGGCACCAACAGTGCTCTACCACGAGTCCCAGTAACTTCAGACATGCAAACTAGGGAGGTGTAGCTCTGCGGCGTTCCCTCTGTACATCAGCAAGGTGGTGTCTCACCCGCCCAGGACCACGGCCTCTGACCCCTGCAGTAGTTGGACACCCAAGTCCCCCCCTCGCTCTACCCCTAGCCCTGGGTTAAACATTTTCTAACAAGGAGAGTTATAACTTTATTTTTTTTTTTACTTTTTTTTTTTTTTTTGGTTTTTTTTTTTTTTTTGTGTTTTTTGTTTTTTTGAGTTTTTAAAACCAAAACACTGACCTATCCTATTGCTATGGCTATTTTCTAGCCAAGTATCAAAGCACACTACTGTCAGATGAGATGACATGAGTTAGTGCCTAATGGAAATCCAACCCCTACTAAATTTTCCCACTTCGGTTTGCTATGGATATGTGCGTCAATAAGCGCAGAACAACCAGCGGGTCGCAAAGTCTCACTACAAATGGCTCCAGAATTGGCTAGTACATGCACTGCGAAGAAAGTACAGCACAGCAGATCAACAGAAATCAAATATATAGAACGCCGTATGCGTGAAGTAAGCTCTTTGTATTCTCTATGGCTATTTTCTAGCCAAGTATCAAAGCACATACTATGCCAGATGGGAGACACTGAGTTAGTGCCTAATTTGAAATTCAACCCTACAAAATTTTCCCACTTCGGTCTTTGCTATGGATATGTGCGTCACTAAGCGCAGAAACACAGCGGTCGCAAGTTCTCACTACAAATTGCTCAGATATGGCTAGTACATGCACTGCAGAAAGTACAGCCACCAGCAGATCAACCAAGAAATCAAATATATAGAACGCATACTGTAGGTAAGTAAGCCTCTTTGTATTCTTCTATGGCTATTTTCTAGCCAAGTATCAAAGCACTACTATGCCAGATGAGGATGACACTGAGGTGTGCCTAATTGGAAACCACCCTACTAAATTTTCTCCACTTCGGTCTTTGCTATGGAATGTGCGTCGGAACAAGCAGCAGAAACCAGCGGGTCGCAAGTTCTCACAAAAATTGATCAGAATTGGCTAGTACATGCACTGCACGAAAAGTACAGCCACCAGCAGATCAACCAGAACAATCAAAATATAGAACGCTACTGTATGGTAAGTAAGCTCTTGTATTCTCCTATGGCCTATTTTCAGCCAAGTATAACAAAGCACACACTATGCCAGATGAGATGACACGAGTTGTGCCTAATTGAAATCCAACCCCTACTAAATTTTCCCACTTCGGGTCTTTGCTATGGTAATGTGCGTCACTAAGCGCAGAAAACAAGACCGGTCGCAAGTCTCACTACAAATTGCTCAGAATTGGCTAGTACATGCACTGCAGAAAGTACAGCCACCAGCAGGATCAACCAGAAATCAAATATATAGAACGCTACATGTATGGTAAGTAAGCTCTGTGTATTCTCCTAGGGCTATTTTCAGCCAAGTATCAAAGCACACATACTATGCCAGATGAGATGACACTGAGTTAGTGCCTAATTGAAATCCAACCCTACTAAATTTTCCCACTTCGGTCTTTGTATGGATATGTGCAGTCACTAAGCGCAGAACACAGCGGTCGCAAGTCTCACTACAAATTGCTCAGAATTGGCTAGTACATGCACTGCAGAAATACAGCCACCAGAGATCAACCAGAAATCAAAATATAGAACGCTTACGTATGCGTAAGTAAGCTTTTGTATTCTCCTATGGCTATTTTAGCCAAGTACTCAAAAGCACACTACGTATGCCAGATGAGATGACACTGAGTTAGTGCCTAAGAAATCCAACCCCACTAAATTTCCACTTCGGTCTTGCTATGGATATGTGCGTCATAAGCGCAGAACACAGCGGTCGCAAGCTCACTACAAATGTCAGAATTGGCTAGTCTACATGCACTGCAGAGAAAGTACAGCCACCAGCAGATCAACCAGAAATCAATATATAGAACGCTACTGTATGCGTAAGTAAGCTCTTTGTATTCCCTATGGCTATTTTATAGCCAAGTATCAAAGCACACACTAATGCCAGATGAGATGAACATGAGTTAGTGCCTAATTGAAATCCAACCCCTACTATAATTTCCACTCGGTCTTGCTATGGATATGTGCGTCACTAAGCGCCAGAAACACGGTCGCAAGTCTCACTACAAATTGCTCAGAATTGGCTAGTACATGGCACTGCAGAAAGTACAGCCCACCAGCAGATCAACCAGAAATCAAATATATAGAACGCTACTGTATGCGTAAGTAAGCTCTTGTATTCTCCTATGGCTATTTTTAGCCAAGTATCAAAGTCAACTACTATGCCAGCATGAGATGACACTGAGTTAGTGCTAATTGAAACCAACCCTACAAAATTTTCCCACTTCGGTCTTTGCTATGGATATGTGCCGTCACTAAGCGCAGAACACAGCGGTCGCAAGTCTCACTAACAAATTGCTCAGAATTGGCTAGTACATGCACGCAGAAAGTACAGCCACCAGCAGATCAACCAGAAAATCAATATATAGAACGTACTGTATGCGTAAGAAGCTTTGTATTCTCCTATGGCTATTTTCTAGCCAAGTATCAAAGCACATTACATGCAGATGAGATGACACTGAGTTAGTGCCTAATTGAAATCCAACCAACTAAATTCTTCCCAACTTCAGGTCTTTGCTATGGATATGTGTGCCACCAACGAATACAACACAACGGTTAGCAAGCCCCCTGCGTAATTCCTCACAAAAAGCAGCACGGGGACAGTAACGCCCATGCGGTCCTCTCCGGCAGCCAGCAATCGCGTGGCCGGCTTGCCCCCCCTCACTTCAGCCTCACTAGCGTGAAGTGGCGGATCGGGCAAATAATCGCAAGTGCTAGCAAGAAGCCTAAGCATTGCGATTATATCAGGAAACCTGATAAGATATGCCCATTGTGCTTGAGAGACCCTAACCATGACCGAATATTCAATTCTTACGAGGGAATGAGGTTGTTGGCCACAAATGTGATGACATGACCCAGCCATTCTCCCTTCAGTGCAGTCATCTGTTCTTGTGCAGAAAAGTACCGCAGTTATGAGGTGTTCACCCGAGGTTTCACAGTTAGGATGGTGTTGTGAAGGTTCCACTCATCTAATTTTTGGAGTGGATTAATACCAAAAGTTTGTTCTGACCATAGTACTCTTTCCCTTGTTCTTTTAGATATCCAGGCTCACTAGATGAACTTTAAATGGATTGGGACTATGCTGGAATGCGAGCGGGGACCTGCATGCCATGTATGATATAATCCATGATGGTGTATGGTGTTAATAAGAGATAGCTTGGAGGCGTGCTCCTCCTGCCACTGATACATGACTGGCTCACCAATGGGATGTTGTCTGATTTTACTGACCTTTCTTCAAATTATCCTACCCCCACAGATCTTGATGAAACCCGCGAGCCCAGTAAAAGTTGTGTTTCTTCATTACTAAAAATGTGCAAGTTGGTGCCTTCTTACAAACTCGTGTGCCTATGTCTTGTGCCCATGTACAAGCCATGCCATAATAAATACAGGATATGAGAGCAAGTCTTAAAGAGAACAGAATTATTGCTGTTGGTAGGTGATCAAATACTTTTCTATGCAATTAAAATCAGTTTTCACATATTTTTTACAGATTCTGACTCTCAGAGGTGCAGTGCAGATAAAGATTGCAGATACCCTCAGAGACAAAATTCTGTCTCAATGACAACTGGATTCAACTCTTGGGTTGTCATAAGACCCATGAGAACAATAAAGTTAATTAACCGGCCACCTTTGATAACTGTACAGCTGATCATTGTAGAATAGGGCTGAAGTACCGGAAAATACCAAATCAGAGGTCTGTTCATGGTCGTCTGTCATATGGGTCTTCTTCGGCCGGGGCCGCCGGGATACAAGTAAACTCCTATCACCCACCTCTTCATCCACATCAATTGTTCACATTCCCCCCCCCTCTCATAAACCACACACGTCCTCCCCCTGACATTCCAAACACCTCACCATTGTTGCCCTGTTTCCCCCGAGCCTATCCTATTATCATCCCATGAATAAAAGTTAATAGGGACTCATTACTCCTACTTTGCACTTAACCACACTGTATACTTCATTCCACCCCGCCTTGTTTTCATTTACACATTTCCTTGTTTCACCTCTCCCCCTAGGTGTCCTGAAGACCCCATTGCCAAAATTTACCGGTAGACACCCCCACGTTCTGTTCCCTTGACCAGCCCAGATATCCCTGGGCTTGGTGTGGCCTCCTGGGCTGACTATAGTTAACCGCAAACCGGCTGTCAGCTCTATCAGCCTGCGCCCGTCACCCCAGCTGCCTTCTCTTTGAGCACTGTGGCTGACGATCGCCTGCACTTTCCCTGGCTTTCACAGCGGTGACAGCTGCTTCCTTCTTGCTTTTTAGTGTCCCGAACTGTTTACAGCTGTCAGCCCCACATGTCCCAATGTAATAACCACTCGCCAGTTCCATCTCCCCCACTCCTTCCGCTTTGGCCAATTCCGTGGCCCAACACCCGCACCACCCCCCCAGCAACCGAGGTGCCCCACCCTAGTCTGTCGGTCGCCACCCACGCCCGAGGGAGCATCACCAGGGTATGGTAGGTCCCTCCCCGGGAGGGCCGCTCCGTTTGGAATACCTTTTTACCCCTGTCTTTGTCTGTTTTGACGGTGACCATGCAACAAACGCCTCCCATGGCTGACACTACAGTATTTGCGACCCCGCCCCGTCAGGCGAAAAGCTTCCACTAGGCCCATGTGGACTGACGTGCCATGCGCCCACCTTCGGGTTTGAAGAGCAGATTCCAGTGTCTGGCCTTCTCTTGGGGAGCTATGCTGACAAGCCAACAAAAAAAAAAAAATGTATTGAAAGTCTCATTGGTGCTCTAAACTCACAAATTGATGCAGACCAACAGGTGCTTTTGACATTGCACCAGATCTAATGGGAGCATTACACGAAACACAAAAAAACAGATTAAGGGTTCAAAAAATGTTATTATCATTTTTGAACAAAGAAAGCTAAGTACACAGAGGCAAAACTAAGTAAAAAAAATCAACTTGAAATCTGTGATGAACGATGGAAATGCCCTTTCCTCTTGTTCTGACCAACCTGCAGTACCATGCAACTACTGGATGGGGCCGATGGGTTTGGCAAGAACAAGTTCCTCCTTAGATGGAAAGAGGAATGTGGGCTTCAGTGGAAGGACCAGTGACTGCAAACATGGAGCCAAAATGCACCCAAATCCTGAACAGTTTTTGGAAAAAGGCACATATATAACAGTTCTTTGAATAAAGAGAATTCGTTATGGATCGGGGCAGAGCTGGAATGGGCAACTTGGATCCCACCCGTGGAAACCTGGGTGGGAAGAATGGAGGGATAAGCACACCTCTCCCTAAGCCACATTTCCTTGACGGAAGTGGGGACAAGATATCTTCATGAGCACATTAAGGGGTAAATCCAAAATCTTTTGCTTGCCAACACGTCATGTCTGGATAAGCCTCCTTGCTGTGCCGGCAAACATTTGATGTTCCTGCTGTCGAGGAAGTGGTACGGGACCTGAAGTCCATTTGGAGCAGACTCGCCTTGTTTTTGAGGCTTCTGTAGAACCAAGTCCAGGATGATAAAAAAAGCAGTCTGTGTCCTCCAGGGTGTCGGCTGAAGACCCTGGCTAATGATAGGTACGTGTTTCCTTGGGTCCCTTTGGGTGCTGAGTTGCATCAATCCGGAGTCCCCCCTACAACATGCGGCCTTCCTCCCATCATGCGATCCAAACTCCTGCTAAAGACCTGTCATCCTGAAATGTTTTCCGGCAAGTACTCCTCCAAAGGCCTGACCCACTGACAATCTTATGAGGTAATAAGTGATCTTAACATGAAGACCGTGATGAGGGTAAGCGGTCTTCTTGCCAGTAGCGTTAAGAAGAATGGGGGTTTCAGGCTGTATTCCGTACCAGGGCACAGCGCACCGGCTTAACTAAGATTTAAGGTGTTCTAGTGCGACCATTATAACTGGCCAGCTGGCCTTACCCAGAGCTTTTAACCCCCAGCCTTCATCCTGACCACAACCCTACCTCACAGCGCCTTTAGAAAAAGCTATGTGGGTTCATGAACATTGTTCCCTGGTTCATGACTCCTCATCTTGCACAAGCCCTTGACCCTTCTGCTTGCCTCTGGACACTGAACCCTGTATTCAACATCCTGCCATGTCACTGACCACGAACCTGCATTCGTTTCTGTACCTCGCCTTATTATATACAGTCTGTCGTAGTCTTGTTACAATCTTCATCTTGGTGGTAGATGTGCTTAAGGACATCGGGGACTGTTCTAAATGGGTACATAGCAAATGTAGGGAGCCAATATCAACACACCAGAATAAAAAGCCGATATTGGAAACTAAAGGACCGGTGAGTTAACTTCGTGTAGGTAAAATATGTGAGGGGTTGTTAGAGAGGCTATCCCGGAGTATCTTTATAACAAGAAACAGCACAGGTTTATGAGAATAGGTCCTGTAGACTAATCATGATTGGCTCTACAAGGAGTAAGAAGTGTAGACTGGACCCAGGGGAGGGTCTGAACTTTCCAAGGCATTGATACAAGCCACATAAAAAATGGATACATAAAAGTTGAGACTGCTGGAGCTTGGTCAAATCTGGTTATGTAGTTATGCAATGGTGTAATGAAAAAACAAGAGGGCAACATTCATGGACGATGTGTTGAGGATTATCCAGTGGAGGTTTGCCAGGTTGGTCAATAGTGGGGCCAAGTCTTTAATAATTTTTATTATGGACCTATCGAGGGTTCACAGAGTGAAGTTTCATATGTGCAAGGTTTTAATACTAACTATAGACCATTATCTTTCCAATTGCTTTCATTCTAGGAACTTTTCTATTATTGTAATAGGCTTTTGCCAAAGATTATAACAAATGAAATTTGCATAATGTTAAAGTAAAATTAATTAACTGCATGCCTCTTTTATTACATATGCAAATAAAAAAAAAAAACTTAAGCATGAAGTAACATTTTATATATCTTAATCAAAAGTATTCAATATAGTAGGAGCTCTTCAAATAGATCATCTAAAAAGCCGTAGAAGAATTAGAATTCGCTTAGGTGGGTAGTGCAATCAACTTCATGACTTATGAAAGCGCTTAAAGATGTAAGCCACTCACTGCACGACATAGGACATTTGCATGTGGCAAAACACAATCAAGGTATGCTAAGGGAATCATTGATCCATAGATCATAAAAAGAAATCATTATTCAGAGTGACTGATTTATTCATACAAGACAGGTTGCTATATGGAATATGAATAGTTATTCTTACTGTCAATTAATATTAATACAAAAACAATACGTTAACACTATTAAAGGCAACTTGTCATCAGGAGATAGTTTTTTTTGCTCACCCATGTCCCCAGTAGAGCATTGATGGTGACCTGTTAGAGATAGGTGCCCAACATCAACCCAAAGCCAAATATTTTCACAAAGAAGAAACAAAAAAAAAAACAGGCCCAAATGCCAATTTTTTTTTTATGTAGACATATTGCTCCCCTGCTGTGTCACAGAAGATTCGAGACGTATTGGCGCTGGAAGACACCGTAATACAGTAGACAAGATCCGGAGAAGAAATTCAGATATATTGTAGCTTCCCTAAGGTCCCTAACAGGATGAATCACAGGCCTGGGCTTCGAATGAAAGCCAGACTCTGTCCCATTCCTCCTTGCTCCTCCCTTACTCTTCAAGTCCCTTTAAAATAGTGCTGAAACAGACACGTTATGGGCTTGCCGTGACTGCAGGAGGAGCTCTGAAGTGGTGACTCTGTTTGTGCTGTCGGTGATGGCCTGGGTGTGCACGACGAGGTAGGCTCCAAGTGCAACACTCTGGCACCAGTGCCATAGGTTCACTAATTCTGCCATGCGAAATAGTTCGTGCTTCATTTACCAAGGCAAAGTAATTATAACAAACCTAGACAACAAAGGGGCACATTTACTAATGGGTCCATGGGACCCGATATTTCCATCGGGTTTCCCGGCTATTTCCATTTGACGCCACAATTCAACAGGTGTTTTGGCAACAAGCGATCCGGATTTTTGCAGTGCTGGCCTTTTATGCACACAAATAGGTGGGGGACGAGGCCATCGGACCAACCATCTGATTAGACTAAGCGCAGGAATTAAAATGTCTAAATTGGTGTCTCAAAGACATGCACATCAAACATACACCAGAAAGAAGAAGGTGTGAACTCCGGCACAGACCTGAGGAGGATGGGAAGCAGAACCACATGGAGGATTGGTGAGCGCACAATCTTGTTGAATCGCGGCAGAACCCATCCCTTGTCGGAGCAACACACCTAAGGGAACTGACGGGACGACTTTGTCAAAAAATTAGATAAAGTTCACCTCTTTTCAGTTATGCAGCTGCCAACATCCATGGGTGTAGGCAGGGCGGGCTTAGGTTTAAAGCTGGTTGGGGGGCCCTGCGGTGTAAAAATTTGGTGGTGAGGCCACCACTGAGTGGTATCAAACACACACGTCTACTGACTCACGCCCGACATCCTCCCCAAGCGTAATAGAGCTACATAACAAACCCCCTTCCCCAAGAAACCCTGTAAGCTGCGGCGGCTATAGACTGAGGTGGGCCTTGTGGCTTATCTACATGGGCGGATGTATACTTGGGGGGGGCACTTCTGGTATTACTGGGCAGGGGCCTGCATGGATATATATATGAGGGTGCTGTGAGGCAGTGATATCAGACATGTAGTGTAATATGATATAATGTAGTAGTAATAGTACTATATTCCTGTACATAGGGGCAGTATTAAGTGCTATTTGTGTACACAGGGACGGTATTATAGTAATTATATTCTGTACACAGGGACGGTTTATATGTAATTATATTCTTTGTACAAAGGAGGCAGTATTGTAGAGGTTATATTCTTGTACACAGGGGGTTTAGCTATTATAGTAGTTATATTCTTGAAACACAGGGGGCACTATTATAGTAGTATAATCTTTACACAGGGAGCAGTAATAGTAGTTATATCTTGTACATAGGGCAGTACTATAGTAGTTGCCTTCTGTACACAAGGGCAGTATTTCGATTACACAGGGGCGTATTAAGTAGCTATAATCTTGTACATAGAGGGCAGTATTATAAAGTATAC
This sequence comes from Engystomops pustulosus, assembly GCA_019512145.1. Taxonomy (NCBI): domain Eukaryota; kingdom Metazoa; phylum Chordata; class Amphibia; order Anura; family Leptodactylidae; genus Engystomops; species Engystomops pustulosus. Next base: position 114,085,063 of record CM033647.1, read on the forward strand.
TTCTGTACACAAGAAGCCGATATAGTAGTAGATTCTTGTACACGGAGGTGGTAGTATAGTAGTTATATCTTGTCAGGGGCAGTATTTACAGTAGTTATAGATCTTGACACGGGGGCAGTTTAAAGTAGACTATTCTTGTATGTAGGAGCAGTATTTTAGGTTATTTCTTGTACATAGGAGCAGTATTATAGTAGTTATATTCTTGTACACATGGGGCAGTATTCTTATACACAGGGGGCAGTATTACAGTAGTTACAATCTTGTAAATAGGGGCAGTATTATAATATTTTATTCTTGTACACAGGGGCCGTATTATAGTGTTATATTTGTACACAGGGGGCAGTATTAAAATGCATTATTATAGTAGTTATATTTTGTACAAAAGGCAGTATTATAATATATTTACTTACAGATTATAGTAGTTCCATTCTTGTTTATTGGTTACTGTATTGTAGCAGTTTTTATGTATTTATGGGCAGTATTAAGTTTGCATTCTTTTAAAAAGGAAGCTTCTCTAAAACAAGGGAGGCAGTTTTGATTCAGACCAGGGGGGCACAACCGCTTTAGGACCGTGGGCCGGCATAATTGTGAACAATTGCTGCAAACAAGAGCTCTAGAAACTCCTGTACTGGGTCTACCTGTAGCCAGCCCAGTTATCTCTTAACTATTATTAGCTGCAAAGGTCCGATTCTTCCCTTTTGCTGCCTGAGGTGAAAAGAATATAACTATATAATACGGTCCCCTATGTATAAGGAATCAACTACTACAGGCCCGGTCTCCTCTCTCATCTCAATCAGTGCAGCCTCCTGCAAGCAGATAACTACTTTTCACACGAAAACCCCTGGTTTAAAAGGAATCTCTATATTGGTCCACCCCTACATGCCCCCAGGTATAGCCCACCCTCCTGCCCGGTTAGTCCCACACCTGCCCCAGGTCTAGTCCCTCCCCCCCAGGTCTAGTTTCCTTTCTTCAAACCAGGCTCGTTCCCTTCCACCTGCCCTAGGTCAAGTTTTCCCCGTCCTCCTGCTCCAGTTCTAGTTCCCCCTCCTCACTATGAGCATCCCTGCTCACCAGGTTGTTGTACAAGGAGAAGCTGGGGGTCATGTGATGATGAATCACATGTCCTTGAGATTCCTCTGCTATAAAAATAATCTTTATTTTATAGACCACATTGTGTAGCACTTTACAAATCATAGGGGACATATACAAATATAATATTATATTATAGAGTAAAACAGTCATATGGAACAATTGGAGAAGGGCCCGCTTGCAAGAGCTAAATTCTTGAGGATGAAGGGGTTGACAAAAGAGCAAACGAACGTATTGACTGGTACAGCCATTTTTTATAAGGGAATAATATAAAATAAAATTTAATAATAAAATTGCCGCTTTAACCACCCATCAGCTGCCATCTTATTACAGGTCCAAGGTGAAAGTGGGCTGTAGTAGAAGCTGGAATTTGGTATTATATGGTGTATGCCAGATAGTAAGACGGGAGGTAAGAACATAGGATGAATTAGTAAAGGGAGAGTTGACACATCATCGACAGTTACGAGTTGATAAGCTTGCCTAAAGATGGGTTTTAAGAAAAGCAGTTGAAACTTGGAGGGTGGGTATTAGTCTGAGAGTCCAGGGAAGGGCATTCCAGAGACAATGTGCAACTCGGGAGAAGTCATGAGACATGCATGAGAGGTTCAGATTTAGGTAGAGATTAATCTAAATCACTGGCAGATCGAAGGCACGGTAGGAGTATAGACGAGGAAGAGAGATAGGGAGGTCACAGCTATTCAGAGCTTTGTGGATGAGGGTTACGATTGAAAGTGAATACGAAGGAGGAGACGAGCTAGTGATTGGCACAAATGTAGGATCCGTGTAGCGTTTGGTCTGAAAGACAAGCCTGAATCTGCATTAAGAATTCAATTGTAGAGGGAGCGTTTAGTGAGGGGAAGGACTTTAGTAGTGAGACAGTAGTTCTATTCGAGAATGAATTAGTGCAGAAATTAGCATTTTAGAAGTTCAACGTCAGAAATAGTCAGATTCTGTAGAGCATGGAAAGGAGCGAGCACAGACTTGAATATATAGGAGAAAAGGATGAGGTCAGAAACCACAACCCCAATAAGCAGGCCTGTGTTTTCGGTCGATATGGATCCACAGACCAAGATGAAGAAATCATGGGGGTCGGTAGGAGATAGTGGAAGACAGAAGTTCAGAAAAAGATTAAGTTCAAAAAGAGAGAGGACAGATGTTTGGATAGCAGGACAGGTCCTGCCGGCAACTGTGCTTACTGCACACAGTTTATTTCATTTGACTTGAATCATGCAAAAACAGAATAAAAATGTGCCCTGGTGCTGCTTAGACGTGCAGGCAGCAGATCAGGGCCACGAAGTTGTTGTGCCCTGATTTAGATCATCAGTTTGTGTGGAGTTTAGTAAACTCCACCCACACACATGGTCATGCCTACTTGTTTTGTACTCACCCACAGGATGGGGCCCCTTTACAGTTTTCCATGGCACTTTAAATTCGCAGTCCGCCCTTCGAGCCACCTAAATGTCTCCTCATCAAAGATAAAATCAATCCTATCAACTTATGGTATTTTCTTATTTTTGTATATTGAAGCTGTCTCTATGTTATTTGGCGTTGTGATATGGTAAGTAACCATTATATTTAGTGTCTGTTATCGCTGCAAATTATTTTTTCCAGGGCAGTAAGGTGCTATAAGGCATCTCAAAATAAACTCAAAAATAAAAAAGTGCAAAATAAAGGAACAAAAAAAAAAACAAGCACATTAGGTTTTGCCACATCCAAAAGTCCCATATCTGTAATAAAAAAAAAAGGTTATTCCCGAAGGTGAGCCCTGTAATGGAAAACACAGCCCAAATGTTGAATAGCCATTTTTCAGTTTTGGAAATTGGCAAGGAAAAAGTGATCTAAAGGTATACAGTCCCAACATGGGACCAATAAAAATGTCTCCTGTACTGCAAAAGACCTTACAGAGGTCTGTACGCTGCAGCGTGAACTATTGTGTCGAATATGGTAAAATTTGAATTTTGTTTGTGAACAAGTTTACATTTTTTTAAATCTATAAAATCTACTAAACATTTTATAAATTTGGTTTCCCATGATTGTAACAAACCAAAGAATAAAGTAGAGGGGATTTTGCTACCTGTTAAACAGAGACACAAGTAAAATGAAGAAACACGTTTTATCTTTAATTTCATCAACTTGGAATTTTTACCTATCCCAGTACATGTCATGCATTATAAAATAATGAGAATTAGGACGTACAATTTATTACACAGAACAAAAAGCCTGGGGCAAAAAATGGAAAGGGTTGGGAGCAAATGTGGTAACCCCAAATAAACAAAGAGTCATGGTCATTAAGGGGTTATATTTATAAGTGCATCATGCTGATATTTCACCCACATAGGGGTCATTTACTAAGGGCTGAATTGCGTTTTTCCGGGGGTTACCCAAATTTTTTTCCGTTTTGTGCTGATTTTTCCTGAATTGCCCCGGGTTTTGGCGACACGCACGGTGCCGGTATGACGCAAACGGAAATTGGGTGATAGGCCGTAAGAAACCCGACGGATTCAAAAAAACGCCGTATTTAAAGGAAAAAAAAATGTCGCTTGACACGCACTTACCTGCACCCAGAGGTAGCTTGGTGAACTCCAACAGACTTCAGCCGCAGTAGGAAACCTGGTGGGCATCGCGGTGCAATACCTCAGTGAATCAGCGGAAGACCCGAATCTCCACCGAGAACGCGCACCACTGGATCGCGAATGGACCGGGTAAGTAAATTGCCCATAGTAGGACTAACTCCAAACTGATGGACGCCATAGCAGAGGATGACACATCTATTGATAATGTAAATCCTATGATAAGCCGCAGGAATATCAAAGGTTCGTTGACAACACCTTAAAACAATTCTATGAGGCAGTAGTGATTAGAGTTGGTGGGACCTGCTGTTCCCCTCTTGTTATTCGCCACGCGCCCAGACTCTATTACGTAATAGTGGCCAAACAACCAATTGGCAAATGAGCAGCCTAGCAGCTAGCCATGGTAATAATGGCCATCATCAGATAGTAGTTGTATGGGAGGCAGTTTACTGGAATAGCTATTAGGACACCAATCCTGACAGTACAGTCCTGGTCAGGTGGCGATCAAACACTGTTGAAATTTGTGATATAGAAAAAAGTTGGAAAGCCCAAATATAGTATAGCAGGTCAAGTGAATGCCAATCCAGTAGATAAATACAACTAGGGGCTCACCTGAAAGGTTGTGTCAGAAGCACAACAAACTTGTAGGCTTTTGTAGCACTAATCCACAGGGCCTTGGTGGACCCACATCTCCTGACCAGGGGTATGTTTGCAAACAGAATTTGTGAGCATAAGCTTGTGTGAAAAAATCCATTTGGCATCCGGTTAGGATTTTCAAAACTTTTTTACTTGTTTATGATTAAAAAAACAAGTAAAAATAAACTATAATAAATCACAGGAACATTCTATTGTTTGTCCATGGACTGATGACGTAACCGGTATGGTACGAAACGCATCTCCCAAAAAACAATAGAATACTGTGATTTACAATAGTTATTTTTACTCGTTTTTGTTAATCATAAACAATAAAAAAGTTGAACATTAAAAAGGGCGCCAAACGAATTTTTTCAACACACAAGCTATATGCTGCACAAATTTCGAACACAATCCATGAGAAGGTGGTTTTGGGTTTTACAGAACTGTAACTATGCCTGTTATTTTTGATAGTTCAATAAACCTTCTGAGTTGTGTATATTTCAGTTAGCTGAGGAAAGTAATGTTACAAGCAAGCTTTGGGACTGTAAGGTCCTTCATCAAGCCCACTTTGCTTGTAACTTCTATATTTCAGTTAGCCATTAAAAAATAAACTCTCAAGAAGGTTATTTATTTGACCTGTCTAGCAAAAGCTACCACAGTACATAACTTTTTTTTCTCGTCAAGAACCATGACATGGTTTTAAAACACAGTAAAAATTTGATTTAAAATATGAGATTTTTTTTACAATGAACCAGAATCATTATTCTACAAGCTATAAGACCAAGGTGGGACCACATCTGCCGTTTGGCAACATCTGCAAGTTGTTCTCTACACATTGTTCTTCAAATACTATTGCGGAGAACACCGTTCTGCACGAGTGTCTCCGGAGCAGATCGCAGATGTTCCGGAGACATGCGTGCAGAATGGTGTTCTCCGCGATATATTTGAAGAACAACTATGTTGCCAAGCATATGACAATTCTTAAGTGGGGATATATATATATATATATATATACACCATATTATATATATATAATAGATAGTAGTAGATAGATAGAGATAGATATACATACATACAATACATACACCAAGGAAGTGACATAATCAATTACTAGAGATGGGCGAGGGTTACGGTGATTCCTGGGAGCAAAGTTTTTTTTTCCTCTTGTGCTAAATAGGCGCAAGCACATGTTACCTGGGCAGAGGAAAAGGAAAGAGAAAGGAACAACCCTCAATAACATCTGCAGCATGTAAGCAATCAGCGGACCGAGGCTTATGTGAGTGTCACACCGCCCTATAAAAACTGTCAGCCATTGAAATCTCTGTATTTCACATGCATGTGCTGTCTGTAGCCTGTAGTGTCTTTACTGTACGGTGCCTGTAGCGATTTCTGCTCCAATCCCAGGGTATGCATTAGAGTGATCTGATATACACATAGCAGTACTTTTGTTATTGAAGCGATAGAAGAAATGTGTCTATATCCACACAGCTGCTGTAGTGATTTCTGCGCGCTTACAGGGTATGCGTTTTGGGGCATCTGTATAACTCAAATACAATAGTTTTTGTTGATAAGTTGAGAGCAAGAAATACGAGTCAAATCCACGTAGTTTATAGAGTGATTTCGCCCAATTACAGGGTGTCCAATTGTGGGGTATCTATAGACACAAATGCCAATACTTTTTTGTTGCTAAAGTTGAGAGATAAAAATATGTCAAATCCACATAGTTTATAGAGGATTTACGCTCCAATTCCAGGGTGTCCGTTGTGGGGTATCTGTATAACGCAATTCCAATACTTATCTGTTGCAATAGTGAGACGCAAGAAATCCGGTCAACCACATATTTGTAGAGTGCATTTTCGTCCAATTGACAGGTGTCCGTTGTGGGGTACTCTGTATAACCCAACATTCCCATACTTTTCTGTTGCTAAGTTGAGAGCAAGAAATACGTGTCCAAAAACCCACATAGTTATAGAACGATGTTTTCACTCCAATACAGGTTTTGCCCGTTGTACGGTATCTGTACTATAACGGGCAAAATTTCCATACTTTCTTGTGTAAGTTGAGAGCACAATTATGTGTCAAATCCATGTAGTTATAAGTGATTTCGCTCACATTACAAGGTCACTGAGTAATGGCAAATTTCATCCTGTTTTGTCGCTGAAAGTTAAAAGCAAGAATACGAGTTTAAATCCACATAGTTTAATGTAATGATTTTCATACAATTACGATGTCCGTTGTGGGATCCAATAATGCAAATTTCCATACTTTTTTGTTGCTAAAGTTGAGAGCAAGAATTATGTGTCAAATCCACGTAGTTTATAGAGTGATTTTTCCTCCAATTACAGGGTGTCCGTTGTGGGGTATCTGTATAACGCAAATTTCCATACTTTCTTGTTGTTAAAGTTGAGAGCAAGAAATACCTGTCAAATCCATGTAGTTTATAGAGTGATTTTTCCTCCAATTACAGGGTGTCCATGGTGGGGTATCTGTGTAATGCAAATTTCCATATTTTCTTGTTGTTAAAGTTGAGAGCAAGAATTATGTGTCAAATCCATGTAGTTTATAGAGTGATTTTCGCTCCAATTACAGGGTATCTGTATAATGCAAATTTCCATCCTTTTTTGTCGCTAAAGTTAAAAGCAAGAAATACGAGTTTAAATCCACATAGTTTATGTAATGATTTTCACTACAATTACAGGATGTCCGTTGTGGGATATCCATATAACGCAAATTTTCATATTTTTTGTTGCTAAAGTTAAGAGCAAGAAATATGCGTCATATCTATGTAGTTTATAGAGGGATTTTTTCTCCAATCCCACGGTGTTCGTTGTGGGGTATATGTATACTGCAAATTTCCATACTTTTTTGTTGCTAATGTTGAGAGCAAAAAATACGTGTCAAATCCACAAAGTTTATAGAACAATTTTCGCTCCAGTTACAGGGTGTTCGTTGTGGGGTATCTGTATAACGCAAATTCCCATACTTTTGTGTCGCTAAAGTTGAGAGAAAAAATTATGTGTCAAATCCATGTAGTTTATAGAGTGATTTTCACTCCAGTTACAGGATGTCCATTATGGGGTATCTGTATAACGTAAATTTGCATACTTTTTTTTTGCTTAAATTGAGAGCATGAAATATGTGTCAAATCCACGTAGTTCATAGAGTGATTTTCTCTCCAATTACAGGTTGTCCGTTGTGGGGTATCTATATAATACAAATTCCCATACTTTTTTGTTGCTAAAGTTGAGAGCAAGAAATACATGTCAAATCCACGTAGTTTAAAGAACGATTTTCACTCCAATTACAGGGTGTCCATTGTGGGGTATCTGTATATCGCAAATTTCCATACTTTCTTGTTGTTAAAGTTGAGAGCAAGAATTATGTGTCAAATCCACGTAGTTTATAGAGTGATTTTCGCTCCAATTACAGGGTTTCTATTGTCGGGTATCTGTATAACGCAAATATCCATACTTTCTTGTTGCTAAAGTTGAGAGCAAGAAATACGTGTCAAATCCATGTAGTTGATTAACCACTATGTCAGACAGAAAGGTTGCAGTTGGAGCAGGAAGAGGTTGCAGCTCAGAAAGGGGATGTCGCAGCAGGGCTGACTCTGTGAGGCCAGGACTGCCGTTGTCATCTAGCGGCAGTGTGTTGCTCGACAATCCAAAGGTTGTTTATTGGTTCACTAGGTCATCCAATTCCTCAAATATAACATCTGACAACCCCAGCCAAAATTTTGTAGGTTCATCAGATACAACAATCAGTTGGCATGGCCCAGGAGCAAGTCAGTGTCCCTCACCTGTCCTCAATCAGAATCTGTCCTATTGATTTCCCTCAGCCAGAGAGCTACTAGGTGGTCTGAGCTCAGCACCACTATATAGCGAGGACAAAGTGTTTCAGGACAGTCAGCAGCTGCTTGACAGTGAAGAAGTGAGGCAGACATCCGCTGCTTCGTGCAGTAGGCAGGCTGTGCATACTGACACTGTTGAGGAGAAGAATAGCAGTGACAGGGAAAAGCAAATTGATGATGATGTAGCCGATCGCATTTGGGAGCCAGGTGTAGCAAGGCATTCATGATCATCCGGCGAAGAGAGTGTCAGCTTGCGAGCCAGGCACTGGAGCAGGCAGCAAGTCACTACTGTGGCCGTGAGTCAGAGGGCGGCAGCAGTGCGCGGACGGGAGCCAAATGGCGCTGGGTAAAATCCTGATTCGCAGGACCAAGTAAGCAGTGGCACAGGGGATCAGCGAGGCAGCGGCGGTAGTAGTCACTAAGTGCAGATTGTTGGCGGTAAAATCACCATCTCGGCGGTGTGGCAGTTTTTTGTTAAGACACCAGAGGAGTCGAGCATGTGTATAAGTTGAATCTGCGGGCAGAATGTGAAGTGCAGCCAGGGAGCTAACATTGGCACCACAGCCCTGCGTCAACACATGCAGTGTCACCATTCAATTGCCTGGAAGAAACAGGTCTCAGATGTGGTCTATCCTGCCGGCACAGCAACAGCAGCAGCACCTAGAGACACACATGCCTTTATAGCCAGTCAAGCCTCCAGCACCTCGGCTGAAGAGAGCTGTTTGTCTTTGACATCATCTCTAGCTCCAGATGCTCCTGATCCTCGCTACGCATGGCGCCAGCAGACATTGAGCGAGGCGATTATAAAGAGATAACGGTATGCATCCAGCCAACCTAAGATGCTGAAGCTGATTATGCTCCTGTCCAAGTTGTTGGTACCGCAGTCCTTCCCTTTCCAAGTCTTGGAATCTGCACCCTTCAGAGAACTAATGGCTTGTGCTGAGCTGAGATGGAAAGTTCTAAGCCGAAATTTCTTTTCCAAATAGGCAGTACCAGCCCTTCACAAATATGTGGAGCAGAAGGTGGGCCAGTCCTTGAGCTTAGCAGTTTCTTCCAAGGTGCACAGCAGCGCGGACGTGTGCCACTATTCTGATGCTGCCACTCGCCTGATGCTCCATCTGCCTCTCACCATCTTTACAAGGGACTGGAATTGTCACCCATCTCCAAACTGTCATCGTCACTGTCATTGTACCACTTTCCGACTTCTGCTGCTGCTGGCAGCACCATGCTCTATCATTGTGCAACTCTGTGGCCTACCATGTTGCTGCCACCTCCTTAAGTTTTCATTGTGCCACTCTCTGACCTATTGCTGCTGCTGCTGTCACTGCCGCCTCCATGCTCTAACATTGTGCCACACTGTGGCCTACCATGTTGCTGCCACCTCCCAAATTTTTCATTGTGCCACTCTCTGACCTCATTCTGCTGCAGCTGCTGCTGCCACTGCTGCCTGCACGCTCCAACTTTGTGCCACACTGTGGCCTACCATATTGCTGCCACCTAAAGAATTTTTCATTGTGCCACTCTCTGACATCATGCCGCTGCTGCTGCTGCTACCACCAACCTGATGCCACACATCTGCTGCCAGTTGCTTAATTTGCCTCCCATAATCTTTACCAGGGACTGGAATTGTCACGCACCTCCACACTCTGTCATTGTACCACTCTCTGACCTCATGCTGGCACTTCCACGCTCTATCATTGTGCCACTCTGTGGCCTACCATGTTGCTTCCACCTCCTGAATTTTTCAGTGTGCCACTCTCTGACCTCATGCTGCTGCTGCCGCTGCTTCCACTGCAAACTTTGAAGTTCTTTTTTGGCAAAGACATAATATTTTCAGGGAAATTGTAATGGATGATGCATGTGTAATTTAAACTTCAAATTTAAATTAAAAGTTTAAATTCATTTCAAACTTCAAATTCATTGTTCCACTCTGCGGCCTATGATGTTGCTGCCACCTCCATAATTTGTCAATGTGCCACTCTGCGGCCTACTTGTGCTGCTGCCAACTGACCGCTGTCTCCCCTGAACACCCTGTGATTTCCATGATACTGTTTTCACCCTCCATCAATCTATGATGTTGCCACTATGATTAATTTTCCCCTTCATTTCATCTGTCAGAAGGAATGAAAAGCTTTAGGATTGAAAGCCAAAAGCAGGAGTGGATACAGAACACAGAGGACATGCAAATATCGCATTTACTGGTGATCTCTGTTCTGGATCCACTCCTGTTTGTTTTTGGCTTAATCAATACTGATGGATTATTGACCGTTTGAAAGCGGACACTGACGGATGAAAAGAAGGGCAAAATGATCTGTGACGTCAATGCAATATTACTGCCGACACTCTCTCCACTCTTTTGGGGGGGTTCTACATGTATCAGCATTTCACAGAACAGGTTCTGTCATCATCTATGGAATCATCTGATGTCAGTGTAAAAAGTGTGTATTCTTTGATGTTGTAGTGGGATCTTGTCCCTCAGCTCAGTCCTTTCAAGCTGCAACAGATGTTACCTTGTCAGGCTGTGTTCCAACTTCACTTATTTGGTGAAGTTGGCCACTGTAAGTGCCTCTTTTTTAGGGCTCATTCACATGGCCGTCTGTGGGGACGTACATGTGGCCGCAAATTTGTGTGGCACCGATCCGGGCCGCAAAAAGATTGAGCATGTTCTATCTTTCAGCGTGTGTGCGGCCGTGTGCCGCTATTCTCTATGGAGGGGTCACCTCCTCCTCCTCTCCAGCACATGGCAGTATGCCCGCACGGCGGGCATACCACGTGTGCATGAACCCTTAATGTGATTCATCATGATTCTATTCAGGTCGAATCAAATTTTTAAAAAAAATTCTACAAATCGGGTCGAATCGAATTTCAACCAATTCACCCATCTCTATCAATTACCAATACTCATTTCAGATGTGGATAAAACACAGTTGTGAAATAAAGGTATGAGATACATTGTGTTATACAGTGCATACAGTGATCATAAAATACACAAAGTGTGGCTACTATGGACTGATCCTCATTATTCTCTGGGAACTCTCACTATGACATGGGCAGGATAGTTGCTTGATAGTTGCTAGTGTGTCAGTGTGTTGCTAGGGATCCACCGCTTGGGATGAAATAAGTAATAAATACATTCTTGGCATAGCTCATAAGACTGATCGGTATTCCTGGCCAACATACCTGTTTACCTTGCAGTTTAAATGCGACACTCACGGCGGTAGCTTCACAGCGATTCACCTCCCCATCACCCAGTTAGCTCTTATGTTGTCTAGGAATACTGATCAGTCTTGTGAGCTATGCCAAGAATGTATTTTTTACGTATTTCATCCTGAAGGGTGGTTCCCTAGCAACACCCTGACTCACTAGCAACTATCCTGCCCATGTCATAATGAGGATTCCCAGAGAATGAGGGTCAGTTCATAATAGGCACACTTTGGGGACATGTATCATAGTTTTGTCTTTCTTTGGTGAATTTTTCAGACATTTGGCAAGTCTTTTTTGCGCCTTATGTATGATCATGTCTTTTTACTTGTGATACATGTTCAGTTTGCCTATCCTGGCAGGCGCAAATTTTGGCTTCTTTTTGAGACTTTTTGTTGCAAATATCTCAAACCCACATGGACACAAGCAATGTGAGGGGGTTATATACAGGAGTGGCCACTACTGTAAATTTTTGATTTGAGGCTGTGTCCTGCATTTTTAAGCACACCCCAGGGAGATGACAATATATGAGGCTGCTGTCACACATGATGTTAAGGGTGCTGTCACAAGTTTTGATTGCGTTTTAATTGTGTTGGAAAACATAAATGTTAACAGTAATGTAATTAGGCAAATCATCTCTCCTCAGCTGTTGTAATGTGTTTTAGAATGCAACCAAAATGCCACGTGCGACCACGTGTCACTGGAATGAGAGTGGCCGAGACCGACATTCAGTGGAATGAGAGTGCCCGAAACAGACAGTCAATGGAGAGAGTCTGTCAGAGATAGACAGTCACTGAAAGAGACTGCCAGAGACAGTCAATGAAAGAGACTGCCAGAGGCAGACAGGGTCAGTGACAGAGACAGTCTGAGACCAGTTTCGGTGCCTCAATTTCTTTTCTTTGTCCTCGCACCCTGTGTTGCTTTTTATAACTCTGTTTTCTATGTAATTGTGGCGTGTCAAGCTTAGAGAATACAAGTGCTAGAATCAAGATGAAGAGGAGTGTAGTTAAATGTTTGTCAATGTATTTTTTTTTTGCTTTTTTAAAATGGTAGATTTCCTTTAAGAGCTATTCCCAAACAACCAAAAATGGTTTATCATCCAATTTTTTTTTATTTAAAATTTAGTTATATTCTGATTAAATATTATGTCTCATAAAATGAACAAAAAGTAATTTCTGTAAGACATGAAAGCAAGCCAGAAAATATTGTGAACAGTCATCCCATGTGGAGTGTACAGTGCATTGTTTTATTGCTAAAAAAAAAGAAAAAAGAAAATTGGCAACGTTAGCAACATTTTAATCTTACGTTCTCAGGCATTTGTCGTTCGGTCCAATAACTTGATGAATAATTTCGGACAGTGACAAATTTCCACCAACACAACTCTAAATTATGTCCACCAAATACATAGCGTGGGAATTGATGACATGATGCACCAATCAAAGCTGGACATATACCATAAACCTGTTCTCCAAATATTTCAGAGAGATAGTAAAGGTCAATCGTTCTTTCCCCTACGAATAGGAAAGTGATTTTTAATCAAAGGGGTTTTTTTGTGGTTTTTTTCTCTGCTGTTTATTTTGTATTCAGTTCTGTCATTTATCCAAGAAAGTATCCCTGTTCTTTGGCATCTTTGAAAAGAAGCCCAGAAGGTCCTTGAAAAAGATAAATTTCAATAACAATACAACACTTTTCAAGATATATCTCAGAAAATAAATTACAACCCTGACTGTATATTTTGTGTGATAAATATTAGCTGAGGCTTGAATGTTTATGGAGAATAAACCTCATTTATCTAAGTGTTTATTATTTGCTTAGAAGTGTGCTTCATCATTTGAAGAACATTCTTGAAAAATGCATTAAAAGTAACAAAATATATACAATACATATATACATAGGTTGAATGATAATTCAAAGTTTGAGAATGAAGTATGACTACTAAAAGAATTCAAAAGTCTTTATAACAATATGCCTTTGTAGAGATGCAAATTCCAATTTTAGCAAGCTAAAAATATGCAAAATTCTAAACCAGTTAGGTAATTAAGGTAAAATACAATAATACTGAAACGTTTACTTTGTTATTATAGGCTTAGACAACAGATCAAAACAACCATACTAAGGCAGGTATATGACAGAATTAAAACAGATTTAAACAGAAGTATATGGAATAAAAAAAAAATAACACAAAAGGGACCAAACTTGGAATAATTACACTCACCGGCCACTTTATTAGGTACACCATGCTAGTAACGGGTTGGACCCCCTTTTGCTTTCAGAACTGCCTCAATTCTGTCGTGGCATATATCAACAAGGTGTCTGGAGCATTCCAGGAGATTTTGGTCAATATTGACATGATGGCACACACAGTTGCCGCAGATTTGTCGGCTGCACATCCATGATGCGAATCTCCCTGTCCACCCCACATCTCCCAAAGATGCTCTATTGGATTGAGATCTGGTGATGTGGAGGCCATTTGAGTACAGTGAACTCATTGTCACGTTCAAAAACCAGCCTGAGATGATCCAGCTTATGAGACATGGTCGCATTATCCTGTGAAAGTAGCCATCAGATGTTGGGTACATTGTGGTCATAAAGGGATGGACATGGTCAGCAACAATACTCAGGTAGGCTGTGGCGTTAATATGTTATATATCTTAAAAAGGGTTGATAGCTTTTACTAATAATACTAAAATTATTTTAGCAGATGCACCTGTCCCCCTTTGTTCAGCACTAACAGTCTGATTCTGGCTCCTGAAGCTGCTACTCAGATATTATTATATGATAGATATTGCTGTTTGTGTCATATTTTGTGGGATGAGCTATAAACTTTTGTCAAGTTTTTATTAAAATTTTTCATGGATGGTAAAATGCTAATGTGGATGTTTTCTACATTATGCCGTTTATCATGTGGGATAATTTTTGTTATATTTTGATAGATCTGTATTTTGAGATACAGACAGTCCCCAACTTTAAGATTATAACGTAATTTGCATACTTTTTTTGCTTAATTGAGAGCGATGAATATGTGTCAAATCCACGTAGTTCATAGAGTGATTTTCTCTCCAATTCAGGTTGTCCGTTGTGGGGTATCTATACTATACAAATTCCATACTTTTTTGTGCTAAGTTGGAGAGCAAGAAATACAGTCAAAATCCACGTAGTTTAAAGAACGATTTTCACTCCAATACAGGGTGGCCATGTGTGGGGTATCTGTATATCGCATTTCCATACTTTCTTGTGTAAAGTGAGAGCAAGAATTATGTGTCAAATCCACGTAGTTATAGAGTGATTTTCGCTCCAATTACAGGGTGTATGTGTCGGGTATCTGTATAACGCAAATCCATACTTTCTTGGTGCTAAAGTTGAGAGCAAGAAATACGTGTCACATCCATGTAGTGATTAACCACTATGGTCCAGGACGAAAGGTTGCAGTTGGAGCAGGAGAGGTTGCAGCTCAGAAAGGGGATGTCGCAGCAGGGCTGACTCGGTGAGGCGGACTGCCGTTGTCATCTAGCGGCAGTGTTTGCTCGACAACCCAAAGGTTGTTTATTGGTCACTAGGTCATCCAATTCCTCAATAAACATCTGACAACCCCAGCCAAAATTTGTAGGTTCATCAGATACAACAATCAGTTGGCATGGCCCAGGGCAAGTCAGTGTCCTCACCTGTCCTCAATCAGAATCTGTCCTATTGATTTCCCTCAGCCAGAGAGCTACTAGTGGTTGAGCTCAGCACCACTATATAGCGAGGACAAGGTGTTTCAGGACAGCAGCAGCTGCTTGACAGTGAAGAGGTGGGGCAGACATCCTGCTTCGTGCAGTAGGCAGAATGTGATACTATGACACTGTTGAGGAGAAGAGTAGCAGTGACAGGGAAAAGCAAATTGATGATGATGTAGCCGATCGCATTGGGAGCACGGGTGTAGCAAGAGCATTCATGATCATCCGGCGAAGAGAGTGTCAGCTTGCGAGCCAGGCAGCACTGGAAGGCAGAAGTCACATACTGTGGCCGTGAGTCAGAGGGCGGCAGCAGTGCGCGGACGGACGGGAGCCAAATGGCGCGGGTAAAATCCTGATTGCGAGGACCAAGTAAGCAGTGGCACAGGGGATCAGCGAGGGCAGCGCGGGGTAGTAGTCACATAATTGCAGATTGTTGGCGGTATAAAATCACCATCTCGGCGGTGTGGCAGTTTTTTGTTAAGACACCAGAGGAGTCGAGACGTTATATAAGTTGAATCTGCGGGCAGAATGTGAAGTGGCAGCAGGAGCATCCATTGGCACCACAGCCCTGCGTCAACACATGCAGTGTCACCATTCAATGCCGGAAGAAACAGGTCTCAGAGGTGGTCTATCCTGCCGGCACAGCAACAGCAGCAGCACCTAGGGACACACATGCTTTATAGCCAGTCAAGCCTCCAGCCACTCGGTGAGAGAGCTGTTTGTCTTTGACATCATCTCTAGTCCAGATGCTCCTGATCCTCGCTACGCATGCGGCAGCAGACATTGGCGAGGCGATATAAAGAGATAACGGTATGCATCCAGCCAACCTAAGATGCTGAAGCTGATTATGCTCCTGTCCAAGTTGTTGGTACCGCAGTCTCTTCCCTTTCCAAAGTCTTGGAATCTGCACCTTCAGAGAACTAATGGTTTGTGCCGAGCTGAGGTGGAAAGTTCTAAGCCGAAATTTCTTTTCCAAAAGGCAGTACCAGCCCTTCACAAATATGTGGAGCAGAAGGTGGGCCAGTCTTGAGCTTAGCAGTTTCTCCAGGTGCACAGCAGCCGGTGTGTGCACTATTCTGATGCTGCCACTCGCCTGATGCTCCATCTGCCTCTCACATATTTACAAGGGACTGGAATTGTCACCCATCTCCAAACTGTCATCGTCTAACTGTCATTGTACCACTTTCCGACTTCTGGGCTGCTGGCAGCACCATGCTCTATCATTGTGCAACTCGTGGCCTACCATGTGCTGCACCTCCTTAAGTTTCATTGTGCCACTCTCTGACCTATTGCTGCGTGCTGCTGTCACTGCCGCTCCATGCTCAACATTGTGCCACACTGTGGCTACCATGTTGCTGCCACTCCCGATTTTTATTGTGCCACTCTAATGACCTCATTCTGCTTGCAGCTGCCACTGCTGCCTGCACGCTCCAATTTGTGCCACACTGTGGCCTCCTCCATATGCTGCCACAAAGAATTTTCATTGTGCCACTCTCTGACATCATGCCGCGCTGCTGCTGCTGTACCACCAACTGATGCACACATCTGCTGCCAGTTGCTTAATTGCCTCCCATAATCTTACCAGGGACTGGAATTGTCACGCACCTCCACACTCTGTCATTGTACCACTCTCTGACCTCATGCTGGCACTTCCCCGCTCTATCATTGTGCCACTCTGTGGCCTACCATGTTGCTTCACCTCTGAATTTTTCAGTGTGCCACTCCTGACTCTGCTGCTGCTGCCGTGCTTCCACTGCAACTTTGAAGTTCTTTTTGGCAAGACATATATTTTCAGGAAATTGTAAGGATGATGCAGGTTTAATTTAAACTTCAAATTTAAATAAAAGTTCAATTCATTTCAAACTTCAAATTCATATGTTCCACTCTGCGGCTGATGATGTTGCTGCACCTCCATAATTGTCAATGTGCCACTCTGCGGCCTCCTTTGTGCTGCTGCAACTGACCGCTGTCTCCCCTGAACACCCGTGATTTCCATGATACTGTTTTCACCCTCCATCCATCTTGATGTGTGCCACTATGATTAATTTTCCCCTTCATTTTCATCTGTCAGAAGGAATGAAAAGCTTTAGGATTGAAGCCAAAAGCAGGAGTGGATACAGAAACACAGGGACATGCAAAATCGCATTTACTGGATGATCGTTCTGGATCCACTCTGTTTGTTTTGGCTAATCAATACTGTGGATTATTGACGTTTGAAAGCGGACACTGACGGATGAAAAGAAGGGCAAATGATCTGTGACGTCAATGCAATATTACTGCCGACACTCTCTCCACTCTTTGGGGGGGTTCTACATGTATCAGCATTTCACGAACAGGTTCTGTCATAATCTCTATGAATCATCTGATGTCAGTGTAAAAAGTGTGTATTTTTGATGTTTGTAGTGGGATCTTGTCCTCAGCTCAGTCCTTTCAAGCTTGCAACAGATGTTACCTTGTGGAGGTGTTTCAACTTCATTATTGTGTGAAGTTGGCCACTGTAAGTGCCTCTTTTTAGGGCTCATTCACATGGCCGTCTGTGGGACGTACATGTGGCCGCGCAAATTTGTGTGGCACCGATCCGGGGCCGCAAAAAGATGAGCATGTTCTATCTTTCAGCTGTGTGTGGGCGTGTGTGCCGCTATTCTCTATTGGAGGGGTCACCTCCTCCTCTCCAGCACATGGCAGTATGCCGCACGGCGGGGATACCACAGTGTGCATGAACCCTTAAGTGATTCATCATGATTCTATCAGGTCGAATCAAATTAAAAAAAAATTCTACAATCGGGTCGAATCGAATTTTCAACCAATTCACCCATCTCTATAATTACCAATACCATTTCAGATTGGGATAAAACACAGTGTGAAATAAAGTATGAGATACATTGGTTATTACAGGCATACAGTGATCATAAAATACACAAATGTGGTACTATGGAAGATCCTCATTATTCTCGGGAACTCACTAGACATGGGCAGGTAGTTGTTGATAGTTGCTAGTGTGTCAGTGTGTGGTTGAGGATCCACGCTTGGGATGAAAAAGTAATATACATTCTTGGCATAAGCTCATAAGATGATCGGTATTCCTGGCCAACATACCTGTTTACCTTGCAGTTTAAATGCGACACTCACGGCGGGTAGCTTCACAGCGATTCACCCCCATCAGTTAGCTCTTATGTGTCTAGGAATATGATCAGTCTTGTGAGCTATGCCAAGAATGTATTTTTATCGTAATTCATCCTGAAGGGTGGTTCCCTAGCAACACCGACTCACTAGAACTATCCTGCCCAGTCATATGAGGATTCCAGAGAATGAGGGTCTCGTTCATAATAGGCACACTTTGGGGACATGTATCATATTTTGTCTTTCTTTGGTGAATTTTTTCAGACATTTGGCAAGTTTTTTTTGCGCCTTATGTATGATCATGTCTTTTTAATTGTGATACATGTTCAGTTTGCCTATCCTGGCAGGCGCAAATTTGGCTTCTTTTGAGACTTTTGTTGCAAATCCAAACCCACATGGACACAAGCAATGTGGGGGGTATATACAGGAGTGGCCATACTGTAAATTTTTGATTTGAGGCTGTGTCCTGCATTTTTAAGCACACCCAGGGAGATGACAATTATGAGGTGCTGTCACACATGAGTTAAGGGTGCTGTCACAAGTTTTGATTGCGTTTTAATTGTGTTGAAACATAAATGTTAACAGTAATGTAATTAGGCAAATCATCTTCCTCAGCTGTTGTAATGTGTTTTAGAATGCAACCAAAATGCCCGTGCGACCACGTGTCACGGAATGAGAGTGGACGAGCGCGACATTCAGTGGAATGAGAGTGCCCGAAACAGACAGTCAATGGAGAGAGTCTGTCAGAGATAGACCAGTCACTGAAAGAGACTGCAGAGACAGTCAATGAAAGAGACTGCCAGAGGCAGACAGGGTCAGTGACAGAGACAGTCTGAGACACAGTTTCGGTGCCTCAATTTCTTTTCTGTCCTCGCACCTGGTTGCTTTTTTAAACTCTGTTTTCTATGTAATTGTGGCAGTCAAGCTTAGAGAATAAAGTGCTAGAATCAGATGAGAGGAGTGTTGTTAAATGTTTGTTGTATTTTTTTTTGCTTTTTTAAAATGGTAGATTTCCTTTAAGAGCTTTCCAAACAACCAAAAATGGTTTATCATCCAATTTTTTTTATTTAAATTTAGTTATATTTGATTAATATATGTTCATAAATGAACAAAAGTAATTTCTGTAAGACATGAAAGCAAGCCAGAAATATGTGGAAAAGTCATCCCATGTGGAGGGTACAGTGCAGTTGTTTTATTGCTAAAAAAAAAGAAAAAAGAAAAATGGCAACGTTAGGAACATTTTAATCTTACGTTCTCAGGCATTGTCGTTGGTCAAAACTTGATGAATAATTTCGGACAGGACAAATTTCCACCAACACAACTCTAAATTATGTCCACCAATACATAGCGTGGGAATTGATGACATGATAGCACCTCAAGCTGGACATATACCATAAAACCTGTCTCAAATATTCAGGAGATAGTAAAGGTCAATGTTCTTTCCCTACGAATAGGAAAGTGATTTTAATCAAGGGTTTTTTGTGGTTTTTTCTCTGTGTTTATTTGTATTCAGTTCTGTCATTTATCCAAGAAAGTATCCTGTTCTTTGGCACTTTGAAAAGAAGCCAGAAGGTCTGAAAAGATAAATTTCATAACAATACAACACCTTTCAAGATATATCTCAGAAAAATAAATTACAACCCGACTGTATATTTTGTGTGATAAATATTAGCTGAGGCTGAATGTTTATGGGAATAAACTCATTTATCTAAGTGTTTAGTATTTGCTTAGAAGTGTGCTTATCATTTGGAAAACATTCTTGAAAAATGCATTAAAGTAACAAACATATATACAATACATATAGACATAGGTGAATGATAATTCAAAGTTTGAGAAGTGAAGTATGCTACTAAAGAATTCAAAAGTCTTTACAGAACAATATGCCTTTGTAGAGATGCAAATTCCAATTTAGAATAGGCTAAAAATATGCAAAATTCTAAACCGTTAGGTAATAAGGTAAAATAACAAATAAAATGAAACGTTACTTGTTATTATAGGTTAGACAACAGATCAAAACAAACCCATACTAAGGCAGGTATATGACGGAATTAAACAGTTTAAACAGAAGTTATGGAATAAAAAAAAAAATAACACAAAAGGGCGCAAACTTGGATAATTACACTCAACGCCGGCCACTGTATTAGGTGTACACCATGCTAGTAACGGGTTGGACCCCCTTTTGCTTCAGAACTGCCTCAATTCTGCGTGGCATAGATTCAACAAGGTGCTGGAAGCATTCCTCAGAGATTTTGGTCCATATTGACATGATGGCATCACACAGTTGCCGCAGATTTGTCGGCTGCACATCCATGATGCGAATCTCCCTTCCACCACATCCCAAAGATGCTCTATTGGATTGAGATCTGGTGATGTGGAGGCCATTTGAGTTCAGTGAACTCATGTTCACGTGTCAGAAACCAGCCTGAGATGATTCCAGCTTTATGACATGGCGCATTATCCTGATGAAAGTAGCCATCAGATGTTGGGTACATTGTGGTCATAAAGGGATGGAAATGGGCAGCAACAATACTCAGGTAGGCGTGGCGTTAATTGTTATATATCTTAAAAAGGGTGTATGTTGCTTTTACTAATAATACTAAAATATTTTAGCAGATGCACCTGTCCCCCTTTGTTCAGCACTAACAGTCTGATTCTGGCTCCTGAAGCTGCTACTCAGATATTATTATATGATAGATACTGCTGTTTGTGTCATATTTTGTGGGATGAGCTATTGTTTTTATTGATACAATTTTTAAACAAATAAACTTCTGTCAAGTTTTTATTAAAATTTTTCATGGATGGTAAAATGCTAACGTGGATGTTTTCTACATTATGCCGTTTATCATGTTGGATCATTTTTGTTATTATTTGATAGATCTGTATTTTGAGATACAGACAGTCCCCAACTTTAAGACTTATTGAATAGTTGCTGCCTCTTATGCCGTTTCTGGAAAAAATACATTAAAGAGTAAAGAAGATGTAACAACAATATAATACAAAATTAGTTCCAAAAATCTGCAAACATTACATTAAGTAGTGTACAATCCTAGGAAATCTCTTATTTGGACTGAATTAGATGTTCACCTTTTTATATGTCTTGTAAACCATTCTAATTTTAGTTTTCATTTCCTTTTATAAATAATGTAATTCAACATCTTCTCCAAATTTGCTTTTGTTTAATTTCCATTTATTCATTCTCATCCCAACATATGTGGGCTGAAATAGTTAAATTGAAATGATGCTTATGATGCCAACAGGGGTTTTATGTTCTTTTGCTAAACCCTTCTTTTCTGCAGCCATGTTTTTGATTTTCTAAAATATTTTCTTGTGCAAAACTGTAATAAATAAAAACTTGCAATTAAAAAATTTAAGAAGTTTTGCCTTTTTACTTTAATGTTAACAATAGTGGAAGTATGATTTTGCCAGAAAAAAAAGTGTTTTAAAAACTATTTTTTCTTCATAAGTTTTTATTGGAATTTTTAAAAAACAATAGGACAGTTAACAGAGAGGTCAAGACATATTCATCAGTTTACACATTATTGCCATTTATGTTCACAAAAATCATAATTGTGGATATGGTAGGACAAGTTCTATTGTGTTGTAATATCGGAGTTCCTCTATGTACAGCATAAGGTTGCCTACTATGTTTATAAGTCCCACCTGGAAGGTAAAAAGAGTAGACAGAGCAGAAGGGACCTTAAGAAGGACCAAAGTGACATAGTCTGCCATTGAAGGTCTCAGAAAAGGTCCATGAAACAAGTTGAACATTATACAACATAACATAACAACGTCAGCCATACATGAAATAGAGAGAGATAGATTGGTGGTGCCTGCATATTTTTTTTTTTTTTTAAAAGCTTTATTTGGTCTACCGTAAAGAATATACATGCATATATATAGTCGCGGTTACAGTAGTATCAGTATTAATACAAAGCATTGAATTCTTATGTTTTTGACCATTGCTCTTATTCACAGTTAGATCTCAACTTTATAACATAAACAAGGCGCAACTAGCGCCCTTACGGCTATTCGTCTGTCTTGTTCATTGCACAACAGCGTTTCCCTTGAACAATTAAAATCAGACATAGTAGGAAATACATAAGTAGTATAACTATTTATACCGTGGGAGACATAGTGATCCAGTGTGTGGCATAAAATAACCTCGTTTTTCTAAGGGCAAGATAGGTGTTTTCACGTAGGGAGCCTTGCTGACACTAGAAATTAGTTGTGTCTATCTGCAAACGGCCTAGAGTCCCTTTCAAGTTCTCGGTGTGGTACCAAGTTGTAGGACATAGCTTTGCCATAAGACGCCTGATCTCCTCTGTTGTGAGGTAGGTGGTGATAAATTTCCTCCATTTGCGGAAGAACGATTTCGTACGTTTATTACCCAGTCTCTCTGTTTCTAGCCTGTCTACTTCGAGGTATGTCTTTATCTGCGCTAGCACTTCTGCCCATGTGGGTAATGTATGTTCCAACCAATGATTTAGTAGACATCTCTTGGCTACCAACAGTGTAATATGTATGATTGGTGGTAGGGGATCCCCTGCCTCTTCCTCTGCCCCTTCAGGTATTGTGGAGTGAAATAGTAATCCTAGAGCTGTGATGGGGAGTGTCACTGAGTAGGCTCTAGCAATTTGGTCTCGGATTTCGGTCCAGTAGGGTTGCAAGTTGGGGCACGCCCACATAGTGTGATAAAGACCTACTAGTGGCTCCTCGCATTTAGGGCATTTAGTTATTCTGTCCGGTCGCAATTCCGTTGCTGGGATGTTGAATGCATAGATGGCGGCATGCATAAGTTTGTAATAGGTCTCACGCCAACGCTCACTTAGAATGTGCCTACGCACCCCAGCCCACCCCTGCAATATACGTGTGGAGACCTGGTTGGCCCGTATCCTTTTTTCCCAGTATGGGAAGTTAAGCGGTTGTTCCACTGGTTCTCCTTTCCGCCCTAGTATGGAATATAATATCGATATGGACCTTCTCCATCCCACTTCCCCCAGCAATTCGTCAAATTTGTTTGTGGTCATTTCACCTGCCAAGTTTTGTGTTTTAGAGTTGCAAAACGTCCCCATCTGAATGTAGGGAAAGTCTTGTCTGTCTGGCAAGGCATATTCTGTTGTCAGTTCCGTCAGTGTCTTAAGTCTTGGTTCTGTGTCATGTATCAACTGTCGCATCCGATTTATTCCGTTTGCTTTCCATGGTCCATATAGTCTACTAGTCCCTCCCGCCGGGAACTCCGGGTTGTCCCATAACGTTAGATGTTTGGACATCTGATACGGCATCCCAAATTGTTTCCTCAACACCTTCCATGTCGCTATGGTGTCCCTTAATAATGTCGACTGTTTTGCCATTCTTGGGAGTTTAGCGTAAGGTAGGTGTAAGGCTGCTACCAAACCACACCCTTGAAGAAGTCCCTGTTCTAGTTGTATGTTTGAAACTTTGTTGGTGCCATGCACCCAGTCAATTAGGTGTCGTAGTATAGAAGCATGATTGTAGCGTCTTATATCTGGGAAGTTCAACCCTCCTGATGGTCCTGCATGTTTTTTAAGTATTGTGACATCTAGGTCCTGGGTCAGTAGACTAGTTTGCCTTTTTTGGAGGGACCGCATTGTCAAATTAATGCATATATTACTTACATGAGCAGTGCTTAAGTATAGTGTTGGTTAGCACGGTGAAAAAAAAATATAATGCTTTGTCCACAGTTCCAAGATTTTGCTAAAAGTTTGAATGTTTCCGTTACCCTGAGCAATAGTGAGTTCATAACTATATGTAGTGTTTCTTAAAGTTGCCACTTCTTGGAGAATAGGGGAAGCAGACATTTTCCAGTATCTGGCTAAACAAATCCTTGCCAAGGTAAATATCTTGCAGGCGAGGGTTTATTTTTTAACTGGAATGCTATTTCTATCAAGCTGTAGAAAAATTGCTTCTGATGATAGGTATTGTGGAATCAGTTAATGAGGCGATTAGATCACAATTTCTTTCCAGAATGTTTGTATTACTGGACAGCTCCAAAATACTTGTAATAAATGGCCCTCATTACCACATAATCTCCAACATCTATTGGAGGTGGAAGGGTATACTTTGTGTAAATCTAAACGGTGTATTATACCATTGGATCATAATTAGAGATGAGCGAGCACTAAAATGCTCGGGTACTCGTTATTCGAGACGAACTTTTCCCGATGGATCTGCTCGTCTCGAATACGAACCCATTGAGTCAATGGAGACTCGAGCATTTTCAGGGGGACCAAGGACTCGCACAGGGAAGCTTGGCCAAACACCTGGGAACCTCAGAAAGGATGGAAACACCCACGGAAATGGACAGGAAACAGCAGGGCAGCATGCATGGATGCCTCTGGTGCTGCATAATCGCACCATTATGCCAAAAATATGGGCAACAGCATGGCCATGACAGAGTGACAGAAAAGCTAGATAGCATATTAACACATCCAATAATTGACCTGACACTATAGGGGACGGCATGCAGAGGCAGCAGCGGCAGGCTAGAGAGTGTCATGGCGACATACCTAAATGGACTCAGGCTTCAAACCAATGGGTGGCAGAGAGGAACCAAACAAGGAGGTGAGCAAGAAGCGCTCAAATAATATTGGTACATGATAAAAGTTGCCAGTAATTTTGGTGGATTACACAGCAGGGTGGCGACAAAGTTAACTGGAAGCCATGAAAACAACCAAAATTCTGCCTGACACAGCTCGTTTGATAGGGGACCATGTATGGAGGAGTGAACTAGTTAGTAGATATTAAAGGTGCTGCAGTTAAAACTATAGTAGTAGGATCTTGGCATGGAGCTGGCGCTCCGCTGCCAGGCGAGCTTTCGCCAATCCAAGCCCCTGTCTCTAGGCTACTCCCCCAAACAGCACTTCTAGAACCTTTTGTATAAGATCAAGTGTGAGTAGCGTTCTTATAATTTAGGATATGGGGTGAGGGGAATAACTATGCGAAGAAGCGGCTGTGAAATAATAGATCGGTAAATGATAAAGTTGCCAGTATTTTGTGGATTACACAGCAGAGGTGGCGACAAAGTTAACAAGTTTGTTGTGGAAGCCATGAAAACAACCCAAAATTCTGCCTGACACAGCTGTTTGATAAGGGGACCAGTATGCTTACAGTTTCATGCCAGTAGCTGCACTGGCTGCCAGTCTCCTTTCGAATAGTTTAAAATAATAACCCTCATCCATACAGACTCTGGATAATGCTCACCAACCCCCTACCTCTCCTCTCTTTCTCAGTCTATCGCACAACCCGTCTCTTAGATCCGCCAGTGATCTTAGAAATTAACCGTCTACCCTAGTGCGGACTCCCACTCGCGTCTCCAGACTTCTCTAGAGGCTGCACCATTCTATGGAATGCTCTCGCCCTGGACTATCGACTAACCACCTACAAAGTTTCAAACGTGCTCTTAAAAACCCATTCTTTTAGCAAGGCCTATAACACTCATTAACTGCATGAAGTTTTAAATCTTCTACTAACCGCCGTCTGTGTCGTCTCCCATCTGTTATCCAGCAACGAACAGGCACCAGACTTCTCTACAGTCCCCGTCACCCTGGACCTGGTATATAAGATGACGGCTGAGTGGTTCAGTCGAACAGCAATTCCATTTATTATATTTTGTGTTCTATTCCCTAAGAAGAATGCTTGACCATTAAATATTCTTTTACCTCGTGTTACCCACATCAGTTCATAAAATCCGTAAGGCTCTGGCGAAGAGGGACCTCACTCCTGTTGTTCCATACAAATGTTGTGTGCTCTGTTACATTACATTTGTATTTGTTTCCTATGATTGTAAGCGCTAACGGAATATGATGGCGCTATATAAATAAAGATTATTATTATTATTATGGAGGCAGTTGAACTAGTAGTCGATTAAAGGTGCTGCAGTTAAATAAAACTATGTTAGTTTGGATTTGGGATGGAGCTGGCGCTCCGCAGCCAGGCGAGCTTTCGCCAATCCAAGCCCGTCTAGGCTACTCCCCAACAGCACGTCTAAGAACCTTTTGTATAAGATCGTGGTAGTAGCGTTCTTATAAGTTTGGGATATGGCGGTGAGGGAATGTAACAGATGCGCAGAAGGCGCTGAAATCATATTGGTAAATGAAAAGGTTATTAGTATATTTTGTGGATACACAGCTGGTGGCGACAAAGTTAACAACTTGTGGTGGAATCCATGAAAACAACCCAATTTCTGCCTGAAACACTCGTTTGATAAAGGGACAGTATGGAGCAGTGGCAGCTATAATGGACGAACTTTGGAGGTAGCAATGAGGACAACGGTGGTGGAGGCTGCTATGGAGACATATTAATTTGGATAGTGCCTGTATGTGGCAGTCCCAAAATTTTTCAAAACAGAGGAGCAGGTAGGGTGGCCCTCCAGAAAATAGAATAGATTGAGTGGCCTGTAGTTGGCAGTCCAAAAAGTTTTCAAAGCAGAGGAGCAGGTAGGTGGCCCTCCAGAAAAATAGATAGATTGAGTGCCTGTATGTGGCAGTCACAAAAGTTTTCAAACCAAGGAGCAGGTAGGTGGCCTCCAGAAAATGGATATCGATTGAGTGCCTGTATGTGGCAGTCACAAAAAGTTTTCAAACAGAGAGGCGGTATGGTGGCCCTCAGAAAAATGAATCGATTGAGTGCCTGTAATGTGGCATTCCCAAAAAGTTTTTCAAACCAGAGGAGCAGGTAGGTGGCCCCTCCAGAAAAATGGAATCGATTGAGTGCCATGTAGGTGGCAGTCCAACAAAAGTTTCAAACGAGGAGCAGGTAGGTGGCCCTCCAGAAAAATGGAATGATGAGTGCCTGTATGTGGCAGATCCCAAAAAGTTTTCAAACCAGAGGAGCAGGTAGGTGGCCCTCCAGAAAAATGGAATCGATTGAGTGCCTGTATGTGGCAGTCCCAAAAAGTTTTCAAACCAGAGGAGCAGGTAGTGGTCCTCCAGAAAATGGAGATCGATTGAGTGCCTGTATGTGGCAGTCCCAAAAAGTTTTCAAAAAATCGGAAGTGAGCAGGTAGGTGGCCCTCCAGAAAATAGAATAGATTGAGTTGCCTGTATGTGGCAGTCCCAAAAAGTTTTCAAACCGAGGAGCAGGTAGGTGGCCCTCCAGAAATGGAATCGATGAAGTGCCTGTATGGGCAGTCCCAAAAGTTTTCAAACCAGAGGAGCAGGTAGGTGGCCCTCCAGAAAAATAGAATAGATTGAGTGCCTGTATGTGGCAGTCCCAAAAAGTTTTCAAACCAGAGAGAGCAGGTAGGTGGCCCTCCAGAAAAATGGAATCGATTGAGTGCCTGTATGTGCAGTCCAAAAGTTTTCAAACCAGAGGAGCAGGTAGGTGGCCTCAAGAAAAATTGAATAGATGTGAGGCCTGTATGTGGCATACCCAAAAATTTTTTAAAACAGAGGACAGGTCCGGTGGACCTGCGAAAAAATTAAAAGTTATAAGTACTAGAGCTAGGGCCGGTGGGCCCTGTCAAAAATACCAGTTTCTATGCTTTTATGTACAAGAGGAGGAGAAGGAGGAAAATGATGAAGGAGGAGGAGTGGACCATTAAGGTTGTCAGGTTAGCTATCCTTCACCTGGTGGAGATTGGAAAATTATGAGAATCCAGGTCTTTATTTCATCTTAATAAGCGTCACTACTGTCAGCGCTGTCAGTCGACAGGGTGTAAGACTTATCGGTCGATGATGCCACAGCTGCCTACTGAAAACCGGCTCGGAACCAAGACGCTAGCGGGCAGGTCAGCAAGGAACCCTCCAAGGCGTACATAGCGCCTTGTCGTGCCACATGTCCGCTTGAACACCCAGTATTGTAGGGAGACTGTGTGATCATTGAGGACGATGTATGATGGTCAAGCTACGTATCTGCCATCACCTATCTTTTCTGTAAATATCAGCCCTACTCTGCCGGGAGACTGGGGACACGGTGGACAGTGTCTTGCGGGTGGGGTGACATAAGCTGGCAAAAGCCTTGTAAAGCGTACCCTTGCCAGTGCGGACAAAAGCTGCCTGCGTCGCCTACTCTCCCTCGTATTGTCCGACAGAACTACGCACTTCTTGGGCCGCTCTAGCGCTTGTCATAAGGGAAAATACGTTTCAGCTTGTGACCGGGCCAGCGGTATTCATGCATTCTCACACTCCTTTCCTCTGCAGGGGAGAGGTGGTAAAGATTTGATTGCTGTACCGTGGGTCCATGAGAGTTGAACACCAGATATCGGGGCTGGAATCAAGTTCTTTTGAACGCGGCGAGGGGTGCACGGGATCAGGCCGCCTTAGCATGAAATCTGCCTATATGCGCCAGAGTACAAGCGTTAGAATTCACTCCCATCACTGGCCTAACATAATTCCATTTCCTCTCCTCAACTCTCCAACTCTCTCTTCTTCTTCTGCACCTACACGCTAAAAGTGAAGGACTCACACAATGACGTCCCCCTTGGTCTATCCGCCAACATCTCGTCCTCTTCTCTATCACTCCTCCACCTCCACCGTCCTCGCGATATGCGTGAGACAATCAGACCCTAGGGTGCCTTTGGACTATCACAAAGGGAATCTTCGTTCCCCATCTCTGTGACGAGCGCAAAGCTTCCGCTTCATGCTGTCAGAGAGTTTCCTTCAGAGGCAAGCAGGGGGATGGTGAGGTGATGATGGCGGCAATCGCACTGACCACTTGTTGCATCCTCACAGGGTTACTCGCACTGACAGATCTCGAACATCCACGTCCACGTCCTCATTGTGAGACTTGAGGATAGCTGACTGACCTGCTACCAGTTTTGGCTGAGTTAACCATCGGCAGTCTACAATGGCCGGCGCTGCTGGTAAACTCTGATAACATTGGTCAGGTTGTTGAATTCCACCTGGCGTTGGTCAGCATCGCACAACAGTCTGTGAGCGGGCAGTTGGAGGGAGCGCGCGCGCCCTGAGAGTGCGCAGCATCTGTGGGGTGAATTCCTGAACGCACAGATGCGGCGCCACCTTCGGTTGAGCAATCTGACATATTGGGGTATGTCTGAGGAAACGCTGATATCTGCGATTTAACACATGGGCCAGGCATGGCACCATGTGTCAGTTGTCCGTGTTGGGGCAGAGCCGCCACACAGGATACGGCCGTTGTCACACACACATGCCTGGCTTCAGTTCAGCGGATGCCAGACCCAAATCAGTACTGGGCCGTGATGACCCGTAATAGCTCTTGGGCGGTGGTGCCTTTTTATCGCCAGCTCAGGCAGTTTGAGCACCCGCTGCTGTCGCTTGCAACGCACTGCTGCTTGTGCCTCAGAAAGTTAACGACTGATGGCGACCGTGCCCGATGGTAGTTCGAGGGGGAGGAGGAGGTGGAGGAGGGGTGGGAGGAGAGGAGGCATAGTAGGCCTGAAACACCGGACGAGTAGGCACACGCCAATCTCGGGTCGCAGTATATGACCAGCCCCAGTGTCAGACTCGTCCCAGCACTCCACCAAGTTAACCCATGTGCCGTCAGCGATATATAGTGGGCCTGCCCGGCAGCGCTCGTCCACGTGCGTGGTCAGGTGGACCTTGTCGAAACGGGTTTGGTCAGGGCACGGGTGATGTGTCTGACACGTGCTGGTGCAGGGCTGGGGGCCACTCGGGAAAAAGTAGTGGCGGCTGGGGGACCGAATAACCGGGGGCGGGCGCGCAGAGTTTTCTAAGGCCTCGGTCTCTACTATAGCTATAGGCAGAATCTCAAGGCAAGCATTCTGGAGAATGTGCACTTAAGGCTGGGCGTGCGGGCTGGGTTGCACATATTTGCGTTCCGCTCCACGTCTGGGGTAGGAGAGACTGAACGCTGTGGATGCTGTGGAGGATGTGGAGGCGACGATGGGGTTTTTTGTGGCAGTCCTGGGCAGGGGGCTGACTATCAGCTGACACAGGGGAGGACATGCTGTTGTGCACGCCGGAGGTGAACGGGTTGTTGCCACTGATGTGTGTGTGTGTCTAGCATTCATATGCACTGCGCATACGGCGGTAGTTAAGCTAGTTAGTGGAGGAGACCCCTGCTGCAGCCTGGTTTGGCAAATGTTGCTGCCAACCCAGTCACGTCGGCATCCGGTGTTTCTTAAAGAACCTCCAGACTTCGTGAAGATTCTAGCCCTACGCACCCGCAGAGAGCCCTCGCCACGGGAGCTCACTGTTGACACATTTGGCGAGCGATGCATCCGCTCTGGCCCTGCCTCTCCGTTGTTCTGGCCCCACCATGCCTCTTCCAACCTGTTCTGGTCGAGGACTCTCCTCCGTTCAGAAGCAAGTGTCAAGGCCTCTCAAACCAGCTTGGGTCTGTCACCTCATCTCCTCAGATACATCAGTTGCTTCCCCCCTCGGACTTCCTGCCTGACAAACAACTTCACCACTGTCTGACAAACCGTGTTCCTCATCGTCGGACACTCTTACACACTTCCACTACGTCAAAGGTCATCATCACCCACAGACTGTTGACTGGTGGAAAACCTGGGGCATCGGAAAATTGCTCAGCAGGCAACCGGACACGTTGGTTTGGTGGAGTGGGAAGGGTTCCAGGAAACGAAAAACAGTTCATCAGAGTATGCGGGTTTTCAAAGCTCAATTTCATGGGAGGGGGAAGACTGGGGGGGGGAGGAGGCTGAGGTGAAGGAGCTGGAGGAGTGGCGATTTTCGGTTCCTGGGTGGACTGCGTGGAAAGACGACTGGTGACAAATTGCGCGAAGCATTTTCCAGCAATCCACGACATTCACCTGTTCGCAATGTTCTGGCTCAACAGTGCTCTACCACGCGTCCCGTAACTACCATCAGACATGAACCTAGGATGTATAGCTCGGCGGGGTTCCCCTGCTCCCTCATGAAGCAGGTGGTGTCTCACCCGGCCAGGACCACGGCTTCTGACCCATGCGTAGTTGGGACTCCCAAGTCCAGCCCTCGTCCTCTACCCGAGCCCTCGGGTTTAAACATTTTAACAGTAAAAGTATAGATTTAATTGTTTTTAACTTTTTTTGTGGTTTTTTTTTTGTTTTTTGTTGGTTTTTTTTTTGAGTGTTTTTAAACCAAAACAATGCTATCCTATTGTTTTTTACTAGGGTATTTCTAAGCCAAGTATGAAAGGCACACTCTATGCCAGATGAGATGACACTGAGTTATTAACAAAATAAACGTTAAAATAAAAAAGGACCAAATGCCCAGCTGTGCTAATTGAAATCCACCCCCTACTACATCTTTCCCACTCGGTCTTTGACAATGGATAAGTGCTGTCACTAAGCGCAAAACACAGCGGTCGCAAGTCTATACAAAATGATCACAATTGAGTAGTAGATGCACTGCAGCAAGTACAGCCAAAAGCAGATAACCAGAAATCAAATATATAACGCTACTGTAGCGTAAGCGTTTGGATTCTCCTATGGCTATTTTCTAGCCAAGTATGAAAGCACGTTCCAGTATACTATGCCAGATGAGATGACGCGAGTTATTAAAACAAAATAAAGTAAAATAAGAAACAGACAAATGGCAGATTGTTGCCTAATTGAAAATCCAACCCCTACTAAATTTTCCCATTGGTCTTTGCATGGATAGTGGTCACTAAGCCGCAAAAACAGCGGGTCGCAAGTCTCATACAAATTGCTCACAATTGGCTATAGATGCACTGCGCAAGTACAGCCACCAGCAGCTCAGCCAGAAATCAAATTAATAACGCTACTGTAGGCGAAAGCCGTTTGGATTTCTCCTATGGTATTTTCTGCCAAGTATGTGAAGCACTACTACTATGCCAGATGAGAGACGCCTGAGTTAGTTATTAAACAAAATAAACGTAAAATAAAAAGCAAATGGCGACTGTGCATAATTGAAAATCCAACCCCACTAAATTTTCCACTTCGGTCGTTGCAATGGATATGTGCGTCAATAAGCGCCAAACCCACAGCGGTCGCAAAGTCCACTACAAATGCTCACATTGGCTAGTAGATGACTGCAGCAAGTACAGCACAGAGTAAACCAGAAATCAAATATTAACGCTCCTGTAGGCGTAAGCCGTTTGGATTTCCTATGGCGATTTTATAGCAAGTATGAAATGAAAGCAACACTACTAGCAAGATAGGATGACGATGACGCTGAGTATTAAAACAAAATAAACGTAAAATAAAAAAGGACAAAGGCAGACTGTGACTAATGAAATCAAACCCCTACAAATTCCCACTTCGGTCTTTGCCATGGAAGTGGTCCATAAGCGCAAAACACAGCGGTCGAAAGTCTATACAAGGCTCCACAATTGGCTAGTAGATGCACTTGCAGCAAGTACAGCCCCAGCAGATCACACAAGAAATCAAAATATATAACGATACTGTTAGGCGTAAGCCGTTTGGATCTCTATGGTATTTTCTAGCAAGTAGAAAGGACCACACTACTATGCCAGATATGAGAGAACTGAGTTATTAAACAAACATAAAGTAATATAAAAGGACAAAAAAATGGCAGACTGTGCCTAATGAATCCAAAACTACTAAATTTTCCACTTGGTGGGTTGAGGGGATATGTGTGCAACTAAGAGCCTAAACAAAACGGTATAGAAAGGCCCCTGCTAATTCTCACCAAAATAGGTATGATGGCAAATAAAAAAAAAAAAAGTGTAGAACGTTATTGTAGCCAAGAAGGGCTGTGGGTCTTGGAGAATCACTCCTGCCAAAGTAGCTAATAGACACTCCTAATCGCTTCCCTGACACAGACAGCACTCTATCCCTAGCTGCGCATCCAGACACAGAATGATATGAGCAGTGCGTGGAGCAGCGGTAGTCATCCAAGGTCCATGTCTGGCCAGCCACCACTGCTATCGAGTGTAGGGTACAAGTCATGCCTGGTGGAGGGCAGAGTTCCTGAGCTTGTGATGGCTCTGTATCTGGCCGCCAAAAAGCAAAACGGCGGGAGCTGCCATTTTCTCGAGCGGGCAAAGTATTCGTCCGAGCAACGAGCAGTTTCGAGTACGCTAATGCTCGAACGAGCATCAAGCTCGGACGAGCATGTTCGCTCATCTCTAATCATAATCTTGTGTGCTGATTCTAAATGTTTTGTAGACTGCAATGAAGTATAATTCAACTTAATAGCTTGCAACCATTCCACGGATGTAAATGATTTTTGGAGGTCTCTTTCCCACAGCCTGAACTGGTACAATTTATAAAATTCTATGGGAGAGTCTCGGTTGCTATAAAATGGTTTTAGGCCTTTTATCTTATCAATAGAATACAGGTTCATTAGGGAGGAGCTGTGTTTCAGAATGCCAAATTTGTGATCCGGTAACAATTTTGGCCCTTGTTGCAATGTTTGACATGACAACTGTAGCGAAGTAGGGATATTGAAGTAAGCATTTAACCCTTGGAGAAGTGTGCCGGTAGCTCCTGTACCTGCCATGAAACGAGTCGAAGGGGATGGTTGGGTATGATTGTGATACAGATATAAAAGTCTACCAGGAGTACACATCATCATTTTATTTTGCCACTATGCGTGGCCTTGCCAGGAAATTTCGACTTTTGGTTGAATATTTTTTTAAGTGGGATATAGTTATGTGTGTATACAAAAGATGGGTAGGTTCGTGGGTTGTGGATTTAATCCACACCTGATCGTAAGTTAATAAATCTGCGTCCAGTCGCAAAGTGTGGCATTTGGATTTTAGTTGAGAAAATAGTGTAGAGGGTTATGACAAGGGGGAGCTCCTGGGTTTTTTGTGTGTTCAATCTATCATCTATCACGGAACCTTATTTGTCATGGGGCTGTAGGGGGATACCAGCTCTGAAGGAAGAGAATCACATCTTCTGCATAAGTGATATTGTTGGGTTTTTCTCTCCTACTGTCTCCGAGATATTCAAGTTGATTTGCCGAGCAAGGAGTTCCCTTATTAATGCTGTTAAACACCTTCCTGGCATCCAAGCTAAAATATTGGGGGTTATGGCCAAATTCCTGTGACTCGAAGCAAGCTCTATCGACTTTGCTTTTTTGGGTATTATCTGAGAGACCTGACAATCTTCTTAATAAATCCCACCTGAATCAGCTGGTTGTATCCGGTTGGTAAATCTTAGCTACTCTCATAGTAGGCAATCGCTTTGTGTGTACATCTTTAAACCTCATTTTCAGTATAACATTGGGTCTGATAGTTTAAAGGAACAGTCAGTGCTTTGCCTATTATGTGCAAGGTGGTCATGGAAAGAATTATAACCTATGATTTTCTTTGGTAAAAGAGTCTCAGGGGATGGTTCTGACGTCTGGCAGATGTTTCCTGGTCCCCTTTAGATTGATTGTGATTAGTGTCAATATCTCACTTTTGTTAGATTTATAGAAATAGGACATTTTGGGTAATTCCAAGCTGTGTCAATTGCTTTTTTATTGCAGGAAGGCTACTCATTTATACCCCAGCTTGTTATCCTGGGAATATTATTTGGCCCCGTTGTTCCACTAAGACTTGACACCATATGTTGTAAGGAGACAGTGTCTAGCAGCTGTGTTGGCGTGGCAACTTCCTTTAAACAAGTTCCCGCGCTGGTGTCGGAGAGGTTTTTTTGATATCTCTATCTGCCCATAATCTGGTTCTAGTACTCAGTTTGGCCAAGGCGTTGTTTTTTCATCATATTGTCCAAATTTATTAAGTTCCCCACCCCTGAAAAAACGTTTGCAAACAGTCCAAGTGTTGAGCAGCAACAGTCAAGTATAGTGGTATCAAGTCCAATGGTGGGTGCACAGCGGGGTACACCAACACGATCCTCCAGCTGTAAGGTCAAAATCCAAAGAAAAAATGCAACGAGGCAAGCACGCCAGTAGGTGTAATAATGATCTTTATTCACCCAAGCCAAAATAAGTTCAACGTTTCAGCTCATCCATAGACCTTACAAGCATACTTGTGTAATTACGTGTATATTATTATGGATAACACATTTGAATTACTCGTCGCTCAGAGCATTCTGATTGGGGGTTTGGCTAGTTTGGTTCTTCATTATGGATATAAGTGTGATATCATTAATAACTGAATTCGATCAGATCTAAGCGTGCCTCTATCAACAATATAAAGGTCTATTTCGGGAGTATGTTTTTGTGAACCTCGAATGGAAAGGTATGTCCATTGAAGAACAGTAAGTGAGCCCGTCAGATCTCACATAATCTATTGCCGAAGACAAATTTGACAAAGGATGCAGCGTTGGTATGTGGTACCTGTGATGTGGTACTTAGGAATGAGATTGAACTCCCCATATAAAAGAGTTTTCGCTTGTAGTTTTTCTGAACTATTCTTATTATATTCCTAGCCATCTTTCCGGGTGTGCAATTTGAGTGTATTGTCATGGTACCAATTGAAATAACCAACCATCATGTTGCAATAGTTAAGATGGGGGAATCGATTCTAACAAATCGAAAACTTTCGCTGATTCTTAGAATTTCGAGAAAACAGATCACGAATCCGCATTTACCGGTGATTCCTGGAACGAATTTCGAACTTTTATTTTTCCCCCTTCTATATAGCAAATGGCCGTGAGCACAACGATATTCATGGGTAAAGACGCTGTGACGAAGAAAGTACATGGCGGTACTGTCAGCCTGTGTGGGGGACCTGTTTCCCCTACTCTTAAGGGGGTATTGTTTCTCGCTGTTATGGCGGTATTGTCCCTCATGTGTTTGTCAATAGTGGCTCCTCACTGTATGGCGCTAGTATTTACTCCTGTCATGGGCGGTAGTGTTCCTCACTGCTATTTGGCTTGTATCTTCGGACTGGTCTCATGGAGGTCGTATTTCCACACTTTAATGGGCGGTATTGTCCCTCACTGTACCTGTTGGCGGTATTTTTTCTCGTATCTGGTAAGCTGTATTCCATTTTCGACTTTGGGCACTATTTTCGGTCTCATGGTTAAACGAAGTGGTGGTAGTATTCCTTACTATTGTCTAAATTCTTCACTGTATGTCGGTAGTATTCATCATGGTGTGAAGGTAGTATTCCTCACTTTATAGGGGTAGTGTCCTTCATTGTTGACGGTAGTGTTCCTCGCTGTATGGCGGTAGTGTTCCTCTCTGTATGGCTGTACACTTCACTGTTACAGTCCCCTCCTCACCCGCCATTCATTTTATACAGTCCCCTCCTCACCCCCATTCATTTTATACAGTCCCCTCCTCACCCCCCCCATTCATTTTATACAGTCCCCTCCTCACCCCCTATTCATTATATACAGTCCTCTCCTCACCCCCATGGACTAGTAAATGTGAGCATTAAAAATAAAAGAATAATACTCACCTCATTCTTGTTCTAGGTCTGGAGCTTCCCCCTTCGATGTCTTCTTCCTCCTGCCGGCAGCCGCACTGCGTTCAGCAGCACACGGAGCGTCACTTTGCTGCGCGAGCATCCGGCACAGCAAGGCTGCTTGGGACAGGGGTTTCACCACACAGCAGCGTCTTGTGGCAAGCTGAGCGCCGCTTTACGGTGCCAGCACCCGGCATGGCACGGCTGCTGGGGAATGAGATGTGGCCACGAGTGGATCCTCCAAGCAGCTGTGGGCCCCGGCACTTGCCCGGGTTTGCCGGGTGCTGGCATCGTCCCTGTGTCCTCTCCCCATCGGCAATGAGCATGTCCTCTCCCCCTTGGCAATGAGCATGTCACCCTTGCCCTTTGGCAACAAGCCATTTTTTGTGTGTGCTTGCCTTATTTGTCCTACAGGACCGTACCCGGAGTGGACTACTTTTGATTCAAAGGATTACGTCGAAGACCTGCAGTTTATTAACAAATAAATGGTTAACAAGGGTGTGTCTGCTTTTTTGTTTCAATTAAATTTTCTATATGTTAATAAAAGTGTTTTTTTTTTTATTTCTCAATTTATGGCGGTATTGTCCCTCACTGTATGTCGGTAGTGTTTCTCTTTGTTTGCCATTTTCGACTTTGGGCACTATTTTCGGTCTCATGGTTAAACGAAGTGGTGGTAGTATTCCTTACTATTGTCTAAATTCTTCACTGTATGTCGGTAGTATTCATCATGGTGTGAAGGTAGTATTCCTCACTTTATAGGGGTAGTGTCCTTCATTGTTGACGGTAGTGTTCCTCGCTGTATGGCGGTAGTGTTCCTCTCTGTATGGCTGTACACTTCACTGTGTGTGTAATGACTTTCACAGCAATTGGCACTTCTTGCCTGTAACATTAGTACGTTTGGGTGATATCTGGGTTGGTAGTGGTGGTACTTTTTCAGTTGCTTCGGTATACTGGAGGCAAGTTTTTGTTTGAGTGTTCTTGCTACTTCTCATGTGAATTTGGGATTCTCTAAATATTCTTCTCTAATAGGGTCGTTACGTAGGATATGCCAATGTTTTGCTGTGGCAGCTTCTATTCTTTTGTAGTTGTTCGTGTTGTAGTGATGAATACTGATCTCTGGTCCCTATTTCCCCATGTTTTCCCTTTTTCTTTTTCCCTTTTTCTGTAGGTTGTAGGCATCTGGCTTGGAATATTTGCTGCCGACTTTGGCGTCTTTGTATTAGTTTTTTTCGGGTACCTTTTCAGGAACCTAACCTCAATGGTTTTAGCTTGTTCTTTAAAGGTGATGGTTGTCAGTGCAGTTTTTTTTTCTTATCCTTAGAAATTGGTGCTATGAGGTATGTTGTGAATCATTTTTTATGATGGTACTCTGGAATTGAGTAACTATTAGTATCCCCTTGTTTTAAAGTAGTTTCGGTTATAATTACGCTTTCCATGTGTTTGATGATTAGTCTAAAATTCAGTTTTTCTTTTTTGGGCATGAGAGTTAATTTATGCCCCAGTGATGTTTTATTTATTTCCTCAAAGTATTCTTCCGAGTGTGTTTTTTTTCACCTTTCCAGATAACAAAACAGTCACTCTATAAACTAAGTATGTAATAAGGTGACTTGTGTAGTTCTTTGGGGTGAGTATAGATCCTCAAATACTCCATAAAATATTGGATATGAGGGAGCCACTCTGGTCCCATGGCCGTACCCGATCTGATGGTAGATGGTGTTAACCATATCAAATAATTGTTTCTGGAGTATAAACTGTAGACTTGTGTATTAGGAATATCCTTTGTTCCTCTTTAATGTGCATCCCTTTTCTAAGGTATGTTTACACATGTAAACCCGATTGGTGGTCAATGTTTTCGTTACAAGGCCGTGACATCCTTGTAAACAAACCAATATCATTTTGCCATGTCTTGTTGAAGTTTCTGAATAAGGTCCCCTGAGTTTTAATGTGATGGGTAAATTATCACAAGGGTTGAAGGAATAAATCTATGTAATGTGATAAGTTTGCTGGTGAGACTCGAACATTAGACACATGGGCGGCACGGGTGGTATTATAGATTCTTGTGTATCTTGGGGAGGTGATAAAAGTATGGCTTTTGTGGTTGGATGAGTGAAATGAATTTCTTCTCTTTTTGTTAGATACTCCTTTTTTTTTAAGTAAGCTGTTTAATTAGATTATTAACAATCCCTGGTGATGGTAGAGAAGGGGTCTTAGCTATTTTTCGTAGTAATAGGGATCGATTAGGATCTTACACACGGCTCTGATTCTTTCCTTTCCATCCACCAAAGATGGTTTCATATTAAAACTAAATAGACATGCCAATCCCAGGTATGTAATCATTCCTTGAGTGCCAGTGTGGGATACAGTCATTGTAGACACAACCACAACCCCTTCATTGCCGGTCCTCAAATACATAGGTTCAACATCCAGTCATGGTAAATCACAAGACACAGTATCTTAGACACATGGATATTAAACCATAAAAATACAACATCAAGTACAATATACCCATAGAATCATGTCGAGGAAGAAACATCCAATAGATTGAAATCCTCAAGCGTAAGGAAATCTATTGGGTTTAATTAAAAAACGCTTAAACCGCTAGGTTCTAACGAGGTTACGGAAACTATTTAGATGCCCATTTTTAATCCATAGTCCTGTATATAACCAATTTACCACCTCTTCTTTTCCTTCTCCCCAAGATCGCAGTGGTCCACACATAGTATTGGGTATGAGACATTCCCGATCCATCATCTGCACGCACACGAAGTACCGTCATAAAACCCTAGTTACGCGTGTCTTTGAAATTGGGACATATCTAGGCTGCTCGAGCTTAGTTTTATCTGTCCACGCGAGGGCCATCTTATTAGGTATTTTCTACAGCCCGTCCCGATGAAAAACGGTAATGTACAGATTAGATATGACACCGTAACTATTGATTACTGTAATCATGATTTAGAACTGTTTTTATTATGTTGTTGTTTTTAGATTATGTCAATTTTTATGTACTTTTATTAATACTATCACCTTTATTTACGTTACGATCTATGACAACCTGTTCATCCATTGTTTCTTTTCCTGCATGACAGCTTCCGCTACCGGACCGGGGAAACGCCCAAAAAACATTTATTAAGGTTGTCCCCAACTACTATGTAAACCACACTGAAGAAGGATCCGTTCCGGATCCGAAACGCGTCTGATCTATATCTATCTTTCTTTATATTTATTTTCTAATAAACGTTTTGGAAGTATTGCGCCGGGTCTTTTCAAAAACGACAAAGGTAGTATCTCTAAGTTTCAAGACAACAGAAAACCTTTAGTGCCTATTTTTTCATCAGAACTTCCGTGAATCTATCCCTGAAGGTGCTCTCATTCCCAACCCAATATGCATGATATGCGTTGTGCCCTCTAACAACATAAAGAAGGTGAGTGCACAACTTTGCATGGGCATAAACCACCATTTCTGGAGACATGCTGTCACATCGAGCGCCCCCGCTGCTCTTCTTTCTCCTTTCTTCCCCTTCTCTCTTGACAATTCATAAAAAAAAATGGCTAATCCAAATGGACTTACAAATCTATTGACATCAGTTGTATCGGAATTAAAAAACATACGTAATATGTAGAAATCAAGTTTATATTTACTTCAAATTTGGAAATTCTCTAACCTAGTAAGAGTAGCAGTAGAAGTGCATTATAAGGCACGCATTTAAAAAAAATGCCAATTTTCATTGACAGAATAAATTACATTAAAAAACACATTAAGATATCGATTGAGGGCCAGTATCAATGTCAATATAACCATATAAATAAGAATGATAGCACAATAATCGATAAGTCTGTAACTGAATGGATAGAGATAGATAACGTGTGTAGGAGAAGTATTGCGGCAGTGCCATAGTTGAGAGCACTAGGTATAATGGAGATCTGAAGGCCGTCTAACCATGTCCCAGAGAAGGTTAGTGTGCAGGGCATCTGTAAAACAGGTATGGACAACTGTGCTGAGACAGAACAGGTAAACACTCCATATGTGTTCCTGGGCAGTAGGAAAAAATTTGAGTGGTCAGAACGTGTTGGCACTTACTTGGAGTTGCATAGGCAGTCGGAATCGCTACAAGCTAAGGGGAAATGGCTAGATTTGGACAGGAGACATTAACTCCACTCATGTAGAATTTGTTATAGGATGCATTAAAGATTCATATTAGAGCGTTGGTTGCAAAGGGAGGGAATATACATACGAACTGCAAGAATGAATTTAGGAAAAGAGAGGTGTGAACTTAAAAATTGCACGTTTACTGTGACAGGAGGATTACACAGGAGTGCCTACAGAGA
This sequence comes from Engystomops pustulosus, assembly GCA_019512145.1. Lineage (NCBI taxonomy): Eukaryota > Metazoa > Chordata > Amphibia > Anura > Leptodactylidae > Engystomops > Engystomops pustulosus. Next base: position 114,125,820 of record CM033647.1, read on the forward strand.
TACTTAGAAAAATAAATCCATTAAAATGAAAATACGGCCACAGCAAAGGATTTTTTTAGAGGCAGAAGAGATCTTTTGGTGATTGGAACTGGGAAGCTCCGCGAATATTTACAACAAGGGGAAGCAGGTAGCACAGAATTGAATGTGTAAAGAATGAGGAAGGAAATCTTAGTGGATACCACTGAGAAATGTTAGAGACCTTGTGTTGCTTTTATTCCACTTCATAACAATTCAGAAAAATATTGGCAAGGAGGAATGGGAAAGGGTATGTATCCCAAATATCCATTGTCCAACTGTCGGACCACAAAAGGTTACCTGGAACCACCTTGGACATTGGAGAAGGTTGTGAAGGCAAGTTACAATCTCTCTGGGAACACTAGTCTGGGTCAGATGCCTACCGTTTGAAATATCTATGTAGGTTTGGGCAATGTTTTATAGCCGTTCTTGCTGTCGGTGTCCAACAGTGGTCTTCACAGGGGAAACTACAGTTGCTCGATGAGGGAGGCCTTGGAAAGTATTAATCCCCAAAAAAGGGACAGATCCCAGGTGCAAGAATCATACAAGGCCTATATCCTGGTGTACACGTACATCAAGATCTTGACTAAGGCCTATCATTTAGCTCAGGGTGTGGTAGTGGGGATTTCTTATTCCACCAGACCAGACGTTTTTGTTTCCGGGTAGACTATTGCAACTATTTGGAATGACTTTTAGTTGATCTATCTCCAACGATCTGTCCCTTATCCCCTCTTTTATTGATTTGATTTATTGAACCCCATGCTTTTAATTAGGGTCGACCCCGAGGTAGCGTGTGTGGCTGCGAAGGGGACGCGGACAAAAAATTTTAACTATATGTGATTACTGGTGTGCTTGGGGGATTATACAAAATATCCCCAGGGCTACGGAGGTTATGAAGAACCCGAGCAAATCGGTGTACTTTCGCGGATGGAAACCTGTGCGGATGAGCAAAATGGTCTCATGGTACTGGAATCCCTAACAGAGGTTCAAATATCTTGGGTTCAGATATCAGCACATATTGAGAATTTATGAAACTACGAACTGTTAACCTCATTAAGCGCCAAGATGAGTCTAAATATCCATCTGGACCCAATTTACCGCCTTTTGAAAATGGATAAATCGGGCTATTAAAGATGGTTATAGAACCCAATTATTATATGTCTAATTGCTATCCAATTGGATAGAGGACAAGCTTTCCATTGATAGAGAGACTGGAACCAAACTAATCTGGGGATGAAAACACGTTCTGATTAAGTATAATATCTATTAAAGGGTAACGAAGGGGGCTTGGCAATACCTATTTTAAATATTCTTAATGCGTGCGGTCGCACTCGATGTGGGTGCTATTCTGGTTAGGTCCACCGCCCAAATGGTTAAGAGTAAAAGTCTCCAAGCACTCCTTAAGGTAATTTTTTATGCCAGAAAGTGTATTTTTATACAGATTGGTGATCAAATAGTGCCGTGTCGGCCCTAAACATAGGCCTTTGTCCAAACACTGTAAGACACAATATGAAAATGTATATTTACAAAGAACATGTGAACTCTATACATAAAGACCAATATGCAACTGGTACCAATGGAAGTACAAATTACCGTAAGGAGTGCTTGGATTACTTTTATCTTAAACCTATTTTAAACTTATATTTCTTTGTGGCGAAGTGCTCTTCATGAACAAAGTGGAAGGGCCTCGGTTTCAATCTATAAAGATATATGATTTATAAAATCCCCTACTTGAGATATTAGAATCAGGGCAACGCGAACTCTTGATTTAGAAATAACCACCTTAGCTAATTATCAATTAAGTTGGAAACGTATTTGGAAAATTTGTGCAATATCAGGTGCTTTAGTATGCACGCCATTGGCACAATTTTAATAGGAAGGAGTTTTCTAAAATATAGATACACATAGGATAGAATGAGTATCACAAAGGTGGAAACAGTTATTTGACTAACTTTCAGGAACTACAGAGTATTCTATAGCAGAATAGGTTTGTTTTTCACTATATCAAATTATGGGATGCCCTCATTAAAAAAACATGTTTTATAACTCTTAATTGTAACACATTTTTGATAAACTATTTTTGATTGGAAGGCAAACCCAATTTCTAAAATTATATAACTATGAACATTGAAAACTCACGTATATTTGTATTATATGCAGAGAAACAAAGGAAAGCGGGATACAGCCCTGTTCAAGATGGATACCCCGTGTCTGTCCTAAATATGCACGAGGGCAAGCCATTTAAACATAGGAGTTAGGGGTGGTCCCGGCACCTTGAAAGTTTCGGGGGGTCTGAGGTCATAGCCTCGATAGTTGAGTTTTTGGGTACCGATTGCCCGTGCTCTGATGGAGGACTATTGATGAAGATTTAATGATTGATAGAGATAGTAAAATAACAAGACCTTAAAAGAAAACAATTTGTAGGTTTCATGGGCTGCAAAAGTACTGATGCCATGGGCTGGATGAAAATCAGTCCCTCCCAACCATGAGGCATTGGATAGATTGGTGGAGTAAATCAAAAAGATACGAAAAAATATATTATGGTGACATGGGTCCTAGGAAGAGTGGGGAAAATATGGGTGTATGGTAGGTAGGATCAAAATAAGGGGATATAAATTTTTTCTCTCCCTCCTTGGCCGAGTGGTTTGTTTTGGGTTTGTATTTGATGCTATTTAGACACAAAATGATAGATTAATTAGACAAATATGTTAAGGTGACAGACCTTAGAAAAAGGTAAAAGGGACATAAAGGAGAGGACTTAGAAAACCGTATCCTAGTTAGTTCAGAAAATTATATGTCGTGATGGCGAACCTTTAGAGGACCGAGTGCCCAACCTACAACCAAAATCCCTTTTTCAGACCGTGGAGTCTCCACATTGCATTTTAAGCAGTAATGATGCTACTGCTCTTCCACATCTTTCTTGTAATCAGCCCCTGTAGGACACCAATACATTGAACGAAAGAAGGAAAAATTCCGACTCTCATTGTAGCTTCTTCCGTGCCTCTCTGTAAAAAAGCAGAAGGGTCCCAGCAGCGGGGACATCAAAAAGATTACTGCAGACCCTGTCACCACCTTACTCACTTTTCCCACGTTATCTGAACAGCCAATGAAGTGTCCGCTTAGACACACATAGCGCAAGAAGATCAGCATCTCTCAAGTAGTTGCTTGGGACTAGCAGAAAGATTGTGGATTTGTTCCCGTCTGGAGACTCTGTCCTGGGGTGATAAACCTGAGTGCGCCACAGAAATGGCTTTGAGTGCCACCTCTGGCACCCATGCATAGGTTTCGCCACCTACTGTTATAGTGAATAGAGTATGTAGATGGTCAAACTTGTCCGTGTTGTGATGTTACTTAAATCAGGCATGTGGTGATGGTGTCTTTCTAGTGCTTGAATAGTTAAAAAATGCAAAAAGTTAAAATAAATTTGTCGAACAGCAAATGTGATTTATATATGAGGCCCTTTCTGTAAATGACTCAAAGATAGTTGTTGTTTTGAACCTTAATACTGTATGTGTTCCTTTAATATTATATATAATTAATAGATATATATATATATATAAACAAATATATATTACATACCAATGGAACAGAATATTATCCCTAGGAATCTGATGCATGTAGAATAGGTTGCCTGTTTTTAACAAGTACTCCAAAGGATAGAAAAAAAAGGAAAGAAAAAAAAAGCAAGATTTTGGTTTTTTTCCACACAGTCAAAGCATCTATTTTAAGGCTCGAAACTCTATTTCACAGGGTTACCAAATCAAATATACCACTTATACAACGTTAAAAAACACTTATGCTACGTATCAAAGTCAATATTGTTATATCGACAGCCCAGAACTTCAGTACCAATTAACCTGCTATTAATTGCACCATAATTGTTCATATGCCTCCCTTGTGCACATCATCTCTACCCTGGTAAGGATGTATTATAATATCCTAGAAAGGACTGTTCTGGATTGGGGAGAAACATTATGTTTTGTCCATAATACATTACAGGTCAGAAAGCTATGGTTTTAATGACCATGATCGGTACAATCCACTTGGGTAGAAAGGTCCCATCTAAACCTTTATAAAAAATGCATACATATAGCTTCCTTGAAAACATTGGGGAAAAAAGTTATCGGTGGTAACCAGGAAATTTTTATTTGAAATTTGTTCGAATTACAAGCGGCCTCCTTTTATAGAAAATGTCTAGCTTGGTATAATCCTACTGTTTAGATTATCTAACCATTAAATGTTTTCTAACTTACGATACCTTCCATAATAGGTCACATTATTAAGTCATATGAAAACAAGCTGGCATATCATTCCGTTTTCTTTCATCACACAACATGTCATGGTGAATAATTTTAAATGTGTAGCATCATAAGAAGTGTGACTGGAACCGTATTACATGAATCTTTATAATTTACCTGAGGTATATATTAAATTTTATGTGGAAGTGAGAGATAACAAATATGTTCAAGATCAAAGAGCTTCAGTGGAACATTTTTCAGAATTACATAATCGCCACAATATTATATAACATATTCTTTTTAGAACATTAGGTAACTGTTGCTCAGTCTATGGAATAATCATATAAATGGCTGTAAATACTAGCTAAGCATTGTATGAGTTATTCAATCTACTGTAACAGATATTAAACTATGCAGCACGGTTGCTAACCCAGTTTACTACCTTTAACCCATTTTCTCTTGTGACAACCTTCGTACCAGGTTGGTTACTTTTCTAGTATGGTTGGAGGGTTATCTGGTCACTGTTTTTTGACAGATGTTATCACATGACAAATTATTGTGAAAGATATATGCTGTTTATCTGACGGTACCCAGCTATGATCTGTTTGTGATGTTGCCCGTTTCATTTTCGTGCCATAAAGCGATTTAAAAAAAACTATACAAGCACGGTAACGCAGTGTATTGTTGCAATGGTCTGCATTTGTCTGTTAGTTTTTTACTAAACGTGAATATAAAAGTATAAGAGTTGCACTAAGAAAGCAAAGAAACGAGGGACCACAGGATTTCTGATCACACTCTAATATATATATTATATTCTGGGGGGGGTAGGTATAATGTAGGGATAAAGTATGTTTCATTCAACCGCAGTCTGGGGACATACATGCAGCCGCAGATACGTCCCTATAGGCGCAAATGGCCATCTGGCGGGAGTTCAGTGCCACATCATTTACGCACCGTTCCGGCTATACACTGGGATAAGATAGAGCCGGAAAATTTAAGCTTTTGAAATTTGAAATCATTACTTTTGAATTGAGGATAAATAAACGGTTTGGAATGAAATTTACAATTTAGCATCAAAACCAACTAATATCAGCCCAATTTTCAATTGCACCCGTCAAAACTATCAGAAACAGCTTAGGAAGATTGATCAACCCCTTGAAAACTTCAAGTATTGAATCAAAAATTGAGGTGGAATTAGAATGGCACAGTTGTGCCGGTTATATGTTCATTTAGCCCAAATTTACACATTTCCAAAGATAGAAATTAGAAAACTCACCATACAATTGTAAATATTTCTCCGAGTACAGAAGACCCCAAATGTGGCCGTTACGTTGTTTTATGGGACACAGCGAGGCGAGAAGGAGGAGCACACGTGCACTCCCAGGATTTAGGTTTCCCTCATTGGCCCATTTTGTAGGCTATAAAATTTGATGCTTTTTCGTTATTGGGGCCACGTGATGGCATTTTTTTTGCGGGATGAGATGCTTTTTCCGTGTGCCATTTTAGGTTGGTATCACTCTTGACATTGAAAATTTAGGAACTAGTTTTTGAGAGCAGGAGTAGAAAAGCATCAATTTTGGTACTGATTTTTACTATTTTTTTTTCTCGTGTCCACCATTCAGCCTAATAATCATGTTATCTTTATTCTATGGGTCGATACAATTATGGGGATACCAAACTTGAATAGATTTCTTAACATTTTAGTACTAAATTTGTCAAAGAAAATGTAATGTGGGACAAAAGTTATAATTTTTGCATTGACCGTTTCAGTGGCTAACATTTTTACGTTTTTGCTACGGAGCTGGTTGATGCTTTTTTTTGCGGGACATGTTGTACTTTGAATCAGTAATTCCAGTCAGTACATATGTTTTTTTAATCACTTTTTATAGCATTTTTGTAAGTCGAATAGGTAAAATATGATCATGATTAACGGAGTTCAATAATCGATACGGGTTCAATAATGATTTACTTTTATTCTACAGATGTTTAATGGAAGCGCGGTGATCTATATCTATGTGGGGTTGTTTGATTTGAGACTTTTTTTGGGTTATGTCTCTTTATATGTATGGGGCTTATGGGCATTTTTATGCTTTATTTACTTATTTTTATATGAATACATTTGTTTTTCTTACTTTTCCACCAATGGGACATGAACAGCAAGCTCTGATGCTTGTTATGAAATACTACTGCACGGTCCAGAAAGATGATCGTACAGAGCCATATTACTAGCAGTGAGCTGCAGGCATCGCTGGGGTCCCGAGAGCCTAGCAGCGATTGCAGCCCCGACAACACGGTTCGGGGGCCTCATGGGAAAGACCACCAAAGCCAGTTAGATGCGCAGTCGCGCTGACTGCGGCATAATGGGTTACACACCGCCCGAGCGGAACCCCTCCGATCGCGGTTGTTACACTGGGGTGCCGGATATATGTTGCGGCACTCTGGTTTCCGATGCACGGTGGACTCTGATCCAGAGCGAGTCAGCATCGCATCAGTGGCAGATATATCCGGCCACGGAGACGCTAAGGGGTTAAGATGATATTTTATTCGAAGTTTTCCTGTAGTCATTAACCAGCTAAATTATCATCTTTTTATTAGTAAAATGAAAATAGAGATAATAATTTACATTTAATTCTTTCCTAAGGGCCAAATCACTATTGTCTGTGACCCCTGCAATAAACCATCTTTGTGTCCTTGAGAGTAAGGTTATGAAGGATTACTGGACTTGGATTTTCTAACATCAAAACAGAAAACTATAAATATAAATAAATTAAGTACACGAGATATATACAGATTGTTGGAGAATTTACCGTGTTTTTGTGCTTGCTAAATTAATACCAGATCTTCCTTGGAATCGCAGTTTTGGAATTTCAATAGTTTCACTGATTGGCAAAAGGATGACTGTTTAGAACTTTTGACTTTAGGCTCCAAATCTTACTCTCCACCTACAGCTTTGAATTTCAGAACATACCATCATTTTATAGGCACTATCTGTTGCTATCTGACAGTAGAATTTGACCGTCCAAATATTTAGCATGTGTTTGTTTAGCAGATTATTTTAATAAAACTGCCTGGTTGGTATATTTTCTTAAATATCACCATTGTTATTTTATAGTTTGATAGTATTGTGTAAATGCTAATCACCTTAACTTTCAATACTTCCTTATTACTTACTGGAGTATGCTTTCAATCATTGAAAGAATAATATTTCGTTATTAATATATTAGGCCCATCATATAGTGTAGGCTTTTCAATTATCAGGGGACAAATTACAAAATAAAATAAGTCATTATCAGAGTATAACAGTCATATGGAACAATAGGAGTGAGGGTCCTGATCCAAAAACTAACAGTCTTGAGGTGAAGAGAGGGACACAAGAGGTATAAGCTTATAATGATTCAGTCATTCTTATAAGGGAACAAAATAAATTAAGGTTAATAAATAAAGAGTCTGCTTGCTGGACCCCACCCACCAGGGGTATACAAAGTCCAAGGTCAATTCACCTGCAGAGAGCCAAGAGCCTGATCGGTGAATACACAGATGATTAGTCCAAAGAGACAGTTAAATTTTGTGCAGTTAGCAAGTGTTAGAGGCTTGCTAAAGAGATGGATTTTAAGAGCACGTTTGAAACTTTGGAGGTGGGTATGGCTCAAAGCCTAGGAAAGGGCATTCCGGAGACTAGTGCAGCTCTGAAGTCTGGTGATGTGAGAGGTTTCAAAATAATAGAGGGAATAATCAAGATTGTTGGAAGATTTAAGAGCCAAGTTGAGCGATAGACTGAAATGAGAGAGGAGAGCTAAGGAAGTCCAGATATGCAGAGCTTGGGGATAACGGTGACTTTAACGTATCAGAGGGCGGGACTGGGCAACAGGAAGTGACTGGTACAGGCTGGAGATATCCTGAAGTAATGTCTGAAGGCCTGGTTGCTGCATTAATTAGAGATGGAGAAGGCTGTTTAGTGATGGGAGACCTATTAGAGTAGTCTAGTTAGGAGTGACTCCAGAGGATTAATAGCCTTGTGGAGACGTGGGCGGATTATTGAGAGCATGAGGAAAGAGTGGAAACAGACTTAATATATGGTGCAAAGGAGAGATGGAGTCCAGCACAACCGAAGACAGAAGGACTGCTGCCTTGGTTTTATGGTGAACCCACAAAGTGCGATGGAGAAATAGCATGGGATTGGTTAGTAGATGGTGAAAGATAAGAAGTTCATCTTTAGAAAGATTAAGGTCAAGTAGCGGATAGGACATGCGACAGCAGATAAGAAGATCAATGGTATTTTGAACTAAGGCAGGGATAATGTTACGTGCCAGAAGTATATATTTGGGTATGATCATCATTAGAGATGATACTGGAAAAACTAAATCTGCTGATGGTGTACAAGGGGCAGTATAGAGGGCACAGAGAAGAGGCCTAGGACTGATCCCGGAGGAACCCCTAACAGGGAGAGGAAGATGAGAAGAGGGAGAGATGCAGAAAAGGAGACACTGCATTTTAGTTTGAGGGAATGGGAAGATCTCACGTGATTACAGGCTCCTTCAGGGCAATTGGAAGCGAAGTATCCGAGGAGAGCTGGTGTCCACAGAGTTAGCATTCAGGTCACTGGAGACTTTAGAAAGGCAGTTCAGTGGAATGCATGTGAAAAAAGTCATATTTGTAGGGAGGTCAAGGAGGAGATTTAGAGGATGACAGGTAAAGAGAGACTAGACTAAGCAGTCAAGTAGTTTGAGATGAAAAGAGAGTAAAGACCAATTATAAAAAGGCTATAGGAGATGAACAATAAGGAATAATTCAGCTGTGGGTATTTTACAATGCATAGTAGAAAAATGTGAAGTTTAGGCAATCAGTTATTAGAGATTACTGCATATAGATATGCTAAAGAGAACCCTTCCTGCAAAAATAACCCCCCTACACTAATATATTTTCAAAAATGCAATTAGAGAGCATTGCTCTATCACTTCATGTCCCTCTACAGCCGTAAACCTAGCAATGAGGTCCTAAAGATGTAAGCAAATGACCGTGTGAAATGTCCAATGAAAGCATTAGCATATTCAAGATGTCACCTTATCATGATGGGAGGCACAGCACACCCCCAGTCTTGACTGACGGCCTGTATAATGATGTGAGGGCTGTATATGATGTGTTCCTGGTGCTGGGGGCACGACCCGCAGCCCTGTGTTGTTGGTTTTTGTTGGGGTGTATAGGAGAGATACAGCAGCTCAGGCAGCAATGGTTTACAAGCAGAATATGTCAGGTTCATGGTAGATGATGTCGTGCTCTCACCTGTATATAGGAGGATTGCAGCATGTCAGCAGAGGAGCACACACACTAGCCCATGCTTTACTATACATGAAACACAGACATGAGCAGGGGGAGGAGCGGGGAGGGGTATCAGGGGTGACAAAAAAATGCATGCCTCTGACCCATGTGACAGCCTCATTACTGATAAAAATAGATTATTTACTATGCATAAGGTATGAACCAACTAGGATTAAAGGCTGGATGGGATCCTTGTGAGCCGCTCCAACAGGATAGTGACAGGACAGTGAACAGACCTCCCCCCCCACCACCTGATCACAGTGTCCTGTAAGGAAAGGAGTAGTAAATAATTGTCTCAAGTTTCATGTGAAATAAATATAATATGAAAATGTACAAGTAACAAAATCATTTAGTTTGTCGTTTGTCATGTTAAATCCAATACGCATACAAGATAGTCCAAGAGTTGCCAATTGTTCCCTAGTGCTTGAATTGATCTTTTGGGATTTCCCTAAAGTTAAGGGTTTGGATGATGGCTTTCCATTGAAACAAATTGTTTCATTGCATTTGGTGTATGTGGGTGGTAATTAGTCCTGTGGGAGATTTTGGATCATAGAGCCAGAAAGAATTTATTTTCCTGGAACTCAGATGTGAGAGAGCCCCAGATTATAATATTTAAAACAAGACAAATTGATGTATTCTTCTACTTCCCCACCACGCAAAGAAGACATTAGCGGGAACATGGCTCTAGTTTGGGTCTCTCATTTTAGAGGACTTTTGGTGGACTGTTTTTGCACCCTTAGTATCATCCTGTCTTTTTACTTGTGATACATGTTCAGTTTGGGACTATCTGGCAGGCGCAAATTTGGCTCTTTTGAGACTTTTTGATTGCAAAGTCTCAAATCCACATGGACATAAGACGTGGGGGGTTATATAAAGGAGAGGACAAAAGGCCATTGAGGGAGTTAAGACCAGGAGTGGACACTAATGATAATTAGGGATTTACATGTTGCATTTGTAATGATTGAAACCTATTACAACATGCTGAGGAGAGTGGATTTCCTAACATCACTGTTAAACATTTGATTTACAAAAGCATAGTAAAGGCGATGTTAACACATGCGTTAATGTGGCGTTTATATGCGTTTTGTTAAACTGCTAGTGTGACCTCACCCTTAAATAACCAATTAAAAAAAATTATAAATGCAAAATTTAAAAATTTTGACAAGAGGACTGTGCAAATGTTAAAACAGTTAGAGCATGTGAAATAAGCAAATTTTACATTTAAAATCAGGTCAATGAAAAAAAAAATCCTTTGCACCCGCCATGGACCCTGCACAAAAATGGCAAAATGTGGAGGACATCTGAAAACACATATTACATACAGGCACATTGCACAAGGTTGCAGACCAAGGAGTACTTGAAAAGAAACGGAGGTCAAAAGGTCGCAAAAATGGGCTAAAACAGCAAAGTTGCTAAATTAGACAATTTGCTAGCTGAAACGCTGATTACATGTACCCCATTTTTATAAAATACAACCACAAAAATATGTGGTGCGTCCTAGTCAATAACATTAACAAAACAATTCCTTATGCCACCATCCAAGAAGAGATTGGAATAGGAATCTCACTCCTGAGCGTCGTAGAATTTCAACAAACATAATGTGTCATTTTGAAGGTACAAATTGAAGGAGATCATAACAAAGTTATTGTGTTGTGTGAGACAATGACTGGTAAAAGTCCCAGGAGATCTCTAAAATTTCCCAAGTTCTCTTGCTTGTAATTCAAAGGAAAATACATCTGCCCAGTAAAAGCTGAGTGAGAGTAAAAATGTCCAGAAAGCTGAGTGTATTTAGCAAGTCATAGCTTGCTAAGGGATTTGATAAATCTGTTTTCGGGCATGTATTTTTGGAATGTTTGTCAGGTTGGTAGGGGACAGGTCATCCACTTTCGTCCAGCAACGATAGTCTGGGGAAACCAAGGTTTTGGAGCTCAGCTATCCCGTGAGCCACAAATGTGGGTACAGGTGCAATACAGGGGGGAGCATGTAGAGAGACAGAAAACACCTGTCTGAGTTCTTGCACGGAGCCTGATGAACCTTTTAGGACTGTCATTATTGGTAAGGTAAAATCCAAACGCAGTTTTTCTTTTTTTTTTGTCATCTTTTGTCGATTACTAATGTAACACTTCATCCAGATATGATCAAGCTTATGAAATGAGTTGTGTTTTGGGTTAGTTAACATGACCTGTCACTCAAAATTTTTTTTGAACATGTGTATATATAGTGATCTATCCATAATGAGAAGGTTATAGGCCTGTGTGTGAGGTTTGTAATATAGAGTCATCTTCCAATATTTTTTAGGCATGACCATTCATCTTCTGGACAGGTTCTGGCAACCTTCACCAGCGAAACCCCAACCCAAAAAAAAAAAACACCCACAAACCACATACAGTACATTTTAGATAATCTTTATACATGATGATTGATGCATCTAATCATGGGATTAGAGTCACATTTTTTCATTAAAATAAAAGAAGTTGATTGATGAACTATGCTGCAGGCCGAGTACCCTGTCTGACTATTCCTGAAGGAAGGATGAGCTCATCTTTGGTGTGATAGGAACGGAAAGAATCAGAGCCGTGTGTAATGACTTTACAGCATTGGCAATTCTTGCTGTAACATTTAGTAATTCTCATTGGAGGATAACCTGGAGAGGAGGGGCGCCGAGAGACGAGTGGAGGGGAGACCCCACCACGACAGGAGCGCAACGCGCGCTGTGAGCATTTGCAGCATGCCTCTGCAGTCTATCTTCCCCATCTGTAGTTTGCCTGGTGTTCATCTGGGGCTCTAAAAATACACCTTCTCTAGCAGTTACAGAGAGACAATGGGCGGGTCTGTCCAGTGTCAGCAATTTTATATGCCACATTGTTTATTTTGGATAGTGCTGTGTGTTGCGTGGGGCTGTGTAGGTCTAGCGGAACATGTATGACCACAGTGGGGGAGGATACATTTTACTAAGACAATAGGGGCCCTTACCTGCTGCATACCACATTACCTAGACAACGATGAATGTCTCCATTTCCTCTTGGCAATGAGTACGTCCCCCTCCCCCTAGACAATGAGCATTGTCCTCTCAGGGCCGGCTCCAGGTTTCAGTGGGCCTTGGGCGACAGGAGGACTAAGTTGACCCCTTGCCATGTAAAACTGGCATAGCGGTTATGGATTCATTTTATACAGCTCCTCAACCCCCAATAAATTAATTATATGCACGCCCCCAATGGATTAATATAGATCAACCCAGGACCACCGCACCACCCATAGCTTTAATTGTATGCAGTCCCTCCTCCCCCACATGGATGAAATGATCCCCCTCACCGCCATATAGACAGGCCCTTCCTCGCCCCCCAACCTTACTATGAAGACTCTGAACACCCCCATATACGTCCCCTCCTATCGACCCCATTCATTATCTAAAGGCTTCCTCCTCTATCCCCCATGTCATTATATACAGCTCTCTCCCTCGAATCCCCCCCATTTCATTATATACAGTCCACCTCCTCATCCCCAATTCATTAGATTTACAGTCAATTCCTTACCCCTCAACATTCATTAATAATCAAGTCCCTCCTCCCCCATTGATTATATACAGTCCCTTCTCCACAGCCACTTCATTTATATTTTACCGTCCCTCCTCACCCACCATTCATTACTAACGAGTCCACTCCTCACCTCCTCATTCATTTATTATACAGTCCCACTCCTCACCCGCCATGTCATTTTATTACAGTCCCCCACTCACCTCCCACATTCATTTATACAGTCCCATCCTCAACCCCCCCATTCATTTTATACGCCCCTCCTCAACCCCTATTCATTATATACAGTCCTCTCCTCACCCCATGGGGGACTTTTAGTAAATGTGAGCATAAAAATAAAAAGATAATCCTAACCTCATTCTGTTCTAGGGTCTGGAGCATTTCCCCCCTTCATGTCTTCTTAATACTTGGCCGGCAGACGCACGGCGTTCCGCCAGCACCACGGAGCGTCACTTTGCTGCTTGGCGAGCACCGGCACCGCAAGGATGCTTGGACAGGGGGTTACACCACACAGCAGCGTCTTGGCAAGCTGAGAGCCGCTTTCGGTATGTTGCCAGCACCCGGCATGGCACGGCTGCTGGGGAATGAGTGTAGGCACGAGTCGGATCAGAAAAGCAGCTGTGGGCCCCGGAACTTGCCGGGTTGCCGGGCTGCTGCGCATCGTCCCCTGTGTCCTCTCCCATCGCAGCAAATGAGATTGTCCTCTCCCATTGGCAATTGACGCATGTCGCCCTGCCCTTTGGCCAACAAGCCATTTTTTGTGTGTGCTGTGCCCTAGTGCCTAAAGGACCGTTACCCGGATGTGAGTGGGACTACTTTGATCAAAGGATTACGGCGAAGACATGCAGTTTATTAAACAATAAATGTTAACAGGGTATGTGTTCTGCTTTTTTGTTTCAATTAACTTTTCTATGTTAATAAAAGGTTTTTTTTAATTTATTGGAGGATACCTGGCAGAGGAGGGGCTGAGAAGATCATGAGTGGAGGGGAGACACAAACAGCGAGCAACCAGTCTGTGATATCGTTAGCCACTAGAATATTATGTAGACTGTCAGTAGACTCTCACCTGTCTGGTGAGCTTAACAGGGCCCCTAGCAACACTGTCATAGAACGCATAAACTCGGAGCAGCCGGTCTAGAAAGAAACCACGCTTCGAATGCAGGACTCGGATTCCGGAGGCAGTTAGAACAAAAAAGCAGATGGTCCCGCAGGCGATGAGGGACTTGTTCGGCACCCGGCCGTATTAAGGCATTCCGCCGCGGTCCCGGCTAATATGACGTAGGAAGCGCCGGCTCAAAACATCCATCATCACTTAGGCCAACACCATAACCACACCACATCAACAATCCACACAAGCCTTTTTTTTAATTTATGACACTCTTCATAGTTTTCCATGCCACAGCATCGCCAGGGATATTGACGGTCTGACAGGCCGACCTTGCTCAATAATGAGGAAGATGAGCACATTAGTGCCTTCAACGTTTTAGGCAAAACCACCACTAACGCCAAGTACCATTACACCCAGAACCCGCCACCACAGGACTGTGTCGGCAGAAGACGCCAGGCTACAAACCAGTCCCTCGACCGTCTGAACGACGTTGAGCACAGTAATGTGTTCACAGCTTTTTTTTTTGCCAGAACAAAGCCATTACCATTACCCCAGTACCCGCCACCACCAGGTGTGTCGAGAAGAGGAGGTACAAACCAGTCCCTGACCGTCTGACCAGTCTGAGCACAGTAATGTGTTCAGTTTTTTTTGGCCAGAAATGAAAAAAAAAAAAAAGCATAGGGTCCTATCTATCAATAGGGGGCTTTTTTTCCCAGCTGGAAATGTGGTGCCCCCTGTTTTCAATATCAGCCAAAAAAAGCAGCAGCCTACCATTACCGAGTGGGGAAAGCCCACTGTTAGGGGGCTATTCCAGTGCAACAATAATAGCCTGAAGCCACTCAACTACCTGACCATCTATAGAGGAACCTGCCCCAAGGGAAACTCTTTTACATGAGGAATTTAGTTGTTACCATGATCCACCAATAATAAACCTAGCCAAAAGACCAGTTTTTTTGTTCCCCTTAATCATTTTACTGAAAGTGAAAATGCCAATGGCAATCCAAAATAACCCTCCCCGTCTAAATGGTTGGTTCAGTAATAAGAAAGTTTAGTTTTTTTTTTCTGTAAACCCTATATTGTAGCCCTTTCACCATCTAGCCAACTCAAATTTCCTTTACAACTATAAATGATGAGTTGTTGATCAAACTGTGTCTACATTTGAGGTTCATTACTTTTTGAAAAGACTGGTCTTACTTTTATCACCTGTCACTAGGCTACTAGAAGGAGACATAGAATTAGAGAGAGATGGTTATTTTTAGGTAGCAGTGAGGCAAGTTTTCTTTTGACACAATAATATTAAATATTCTGTTACCTGTGTCTGCATCTTCCTCAGTTTCATCTAATAGGATGCTGAATCACTGACTTTTCCCGGGTTTTACTTCTTTCCTGCAGTATAAACTATCTTCTATAGCTGCCTGTGGAATTGAATTCACCACCAACCTTTCACTCTGCAGCCCGCCAGGTTCCTGGCCAGGTGCAGTGTCACACATATGACTGTGGAGTGCCTGCGCCCACCACAGGAGATTCTCTTCATTCTAAATATCCTACACTCATTCCTTGCTGTCAAATTAGGGGTGATAACCCCCCGAATCCCCCCCCCCCCACGTAGTAAGTATAAGTATAATAGTATGCCACTTGAATTAATTACATTGTCCTTTCAAATTATAAAATTGTGCCTATCATTAATTGTAACAATACGCTTCACATATATACTTCCACCAGCACAAAGCTTAGTACATAAATACAAGCACCAGTATGGGAGATCAATACGTAAGTTACCGTACTAGGACGTATATAATGCCCATCCATTAAAAGAACAAGTACTTCCGCTTTCAGGCGATGCACTTCTATCTATCTTCTTGCAGCAAATAACCAGCCACTGTGCGCTTGGCCCAAAGTCACAGAACCCTGGTTCACACTACTGTGGAGAAAGAAGGGAGCGTTTGAATGCCGGTAGGTGACAACTTTTTTTATAATGTGGGAATCTTACTCCCTGGATAAGTGGGATGGGATCTTCCACCGGTTAAGCCTGTGTGGAACTACCAGGCCTGTTTTTGACTATCCTTTGAGTTTGTGAATTCTGTTCCTTAAATGCTCTCACTTGGGACCCAGATTTTTACTATCTATTGCAGTTTGTCCTGTATCAATAGCTATGCAGAGGCCAAACTGAAGAGCTGTTGGGAGGCGGATCACTGTCCTGTCAGTTATCCCTGATTACAGTGTCCCCACTACAGAATCTAGTAAAAATTTGTAGATCTGTTGGATCACGCCACCCAGACATGGCCTCCCCTTCATTCAATCCATTGTTGTAACGGGATACAAAATGTCAAAAGTTTTTTCTTGGAAGATGGCAAAAAAGCACATTTTTAATGATATTATATGCATTAAAGGTATTACATATACGTGCATGAAACAATTTAACGATAAAGGAGAACTGCAGCACCCTATCTGCATTCAAACACAAAGTCATGCAGGCCCACGCGCCACGTTGAACGGCCCAAGAAGATTCCCCCAGTCGGCGGTGAAACATTTCAATCCACAGCAAATGACATTGCAATAAAATAGCAAACTGCACTCCACTGGCTTTCAGGTCAAACTTTACGTTACTGAAGGGATGTTCACAGTGTAGGGATGTTATGAAGAGGCTTTCAATCGGCGATGTATACCCATGGCTAGCGAATTTGTGCAAGTGCGTGCACTTTCAATCCTCAAACTGCGGCTTGAAAAGGCATCATTACACGAAATTGGCCCTTCGTCTAGTCGTGATATGCATCACCTCTGCACGCCTCTGTCATCACATCCCCTGCATGTCGACATCCCCTTCCATGCTCACCATCCCTTTTTCATATTTAAAGATTGACCTTGCAGCCAATGAGTTCCGTTTGTCTATTTTTATTTAATTATAAATGTGGCTAATTGTTTCTGTGGAGTACTTTTGCCTTATAAAGGCATAGTTTAAAACTGAATGGCTTTGTATAATATAAAGTCATATTTAATGGAACAAATCAATCTTACCTGGTATCCATTTTGTCCCCAAACAATTGCCTTATTATTTCAGGTCTAAAAATACTTAAATTAAACGTAATGCGTTGTAGAAAGTACACCCTCCATGGATCAAACATGTTAAAAAGGTAATTCCATCCACTTAGGGTTTTTCAAGCTTCTTCAAAGAAACAAAGATCTGAAGAAATTAAAACTGTCATGACAAAAAAATAGCAAATTCATTGATATCATAACAAGAATTCAAGTTTTCCTCTATGAAGCAGCCTTTTTGAATGTGATTTTTCAGAACTGAAAACATATTTCCGATTTAATATTGCCTTTGAAAAAGTAGAATCTCTTATTTGTATTTAAATTCAAAAAGATCAAGGCCCTATGCACTGTAGAATATATCAAAATGTAGAATGATGGTGGTCCGAATTGAATATTACATCAGAATTAAAGTAAGACGCGTGATTATGCAGACATGAATAATCCTTTAGAGCTGTGTTAATGGAATTCTCAGAAACTTACTTTTCACCCCTGGTACTGAATCTCACTTAACCTTAATAATTGGTTCAATGCTTTACCAGCATTGCATACCCATTGGGCTTGTATTGACCTCATTGAGGATTTCAATGCATTGAAAAGATTTTTGTTTTCCCTATGTAATCTTGCACAATCACAAATCATGTCCAAACTTAACAGCAAACCCATTAAATATATCACATGGACAATGTATAGTAAATGTCCCATTCACTCCACCATCATTCATGTAATTCACCTCACCCAGCATTTGATAAGTAGTTTATCCTTTTTCTCAGGGAACCAAAAAACTAAAAATAAACCAGCTTTGCCAGCATTTTAGTTCATGCAATGCGACATGCTGGTTAGCAATATATTGTGTCGTCATTTGTTGTAGATTGTGGCAATTATCCAGCAACCAACTTCAAAGTCATATGCAATTTAATCAGCATACATAAACATAGTTAGAGATCCAATCCGGAAGTCAAACTTTCTTCTTGGGTCTCAATGGCCCCTTTTTTGAGTGGACTCATATCGCGCAAAACCATTACTCACAACCCGCGCTCATTTGCTTTGAATTGCGGCGATTGATTGCCATGGTAGACCCAAGGCTGATGGTTTCTGATTACTCATTAGAAACATGAGCATGGCTCATTGTAATGAATGACTGCAAAACTCCATATACTGCTATACAGTAGTATTTTCAGTATAGTCAGGAACGATCGGACCATCTAGGGTTAATGTACCCTAGCTGGTCCTAAGAATAGTGAAAAAAACAAGAAAAAAAAAGTTTAAAATGTAAAAAAATTAATAAAATATTAAAGTTCGAATCACACCCCCCCTTTCCTATGAACTGATATAAAACGTATAAACTGTAAAAAATCACAACACTTAGTTTTTGCTACATAACAACTGCACCGATCTATCAAAAATATAAATGGTATGGCCGGTGGGTCCGCCGCAACAGCAAATGGCGCCCAAATGTCAGACACGTGACTTTATATAAAATGTAATAAAAATGATCAAATGTTTGCCCCTTTCCTCAAAATGGTAGCATGAAAAGATCGGCGCATTTAGCAAAAAAAGAACACTCCATACTCCGTAAAAACCCAAAGTATGTATAAGTTATTAGCGTCAAAAGATGGCAAAAACACTTTTTTTCTTTGTACACAATTTGTTTTAATTTTGTTACTGTATTAAAATGCATAACACCTGTATACTTTGGTATCACTGTGATCATACTGAACCAAAGAATAAAGTGACCTGTTATTTGGAGTGCAAGATTGAATTCTTAAAAACTGAGCCCCACAGAAACGTGATGCACATGCAGGGTTTTTTTTTTATTTTTTTTTCTACATTTAGAATTTTTTTTCCGGCTTCCCCCTACATGGCAGGGAATAATGTAAACATCACGGGAAGTAAAATTTGTTACGCACAAATAGCCCTCACAACAGCTCTGGTACACACAAAAATGAAAAGGTTAATTATGAATTTTTTGAAGATGGAGAGCGAGAAATGAGCGAAAATACCATTCGTCCTTAAGGGTTTTAAAATCTGGTGTGCAGTGTTTAATATATAGGTATGTATATATTTAATGCACATGCAAACATATGTATACATATATAGTTCACTGATACTTACTTCCACTTCCCTGTGATGTTAGTCCTATAATAACCAGTTTTGGCCCTATTAGGTGCCTGCAATACTGGCTCAGTTCCCTTACCATATAAAATTATGGATCTACTTAACTTTTGGCAATGCTAAAGATCAAGCACACTTAAATAGGCAATAATTAAAAACCCATTCATGGTTAACTGTGCTACTGGAGATAACAGACAGAATGCTGAGGTTTTGCTCTACATCTCAGCTCTGCAATGCAAAGACGATGCTACTCAATTCAGCTGGAAATTTCCACCGATTTAATATCCATGAATCCATGAAAACCACAGGACATTTTCCTTTAATAGCACAGAAGAAAAAAAATATAATGATATGGTTACTTGCAAGTATGTATTATATCCTCACGTGCGTTCTTCTATTGGAACATTATGAAGACCACAGGTGTTCGATGGGGGTTGTAACATATTAATAAACAGAGCTATGTAACACAACATTGTTTAAAATCCTTCACATTTATGTGGTTTCAAGTGTTTTGAAGATATGCATAGAGAAACTACAATATTGCAAATGTGAATTCATGGTTTGGAATAAAATGTTTTTTTTGTAAGCATTTCAGGAAATGGCCTTTTCACAACTCCACAAACTTTCCTTCATTTCATGCTAGTGAAAGTCTACGCTAAGTTCATAAGTATGGAGACGTGTAAGTAGGTATCAAGAGAAACCATTGCCACGCACCCTCTTGGATTTCTTAAATCTTTACTATTGTAGATTAAAGTCATACATACGGGCAGGGAGTAATGGGCATAAGCGCTGGTCCCAAGGCCGTCGAAACAAGATGGTGATAGCCCTTTTTATACTATGTTACACGTAGTACACACCCTAAACGTATCCAGTGAATAGGCAGAACCCTGTGAGAAAACACGACGTTGATTACACTCCTGGAGAACAAGCTCTGAATGAGAACTTTTGGCTCCAAACCCCCACTGCAACCCAGGCACAGTAGCCATTTTTTCTAACTTTTTTGCTGTATGAGATCATTAATTGTGGAGAACAGAGACAGGATCCTACGCGCTTCTCAGTAAACAGTATTTTTATTTCCGAGGACACTACAATGTTGACAACAAATTTCCGGGGGCGTACCCCTCCCTTCTTCGTGTCCAATAAATGGGACAGTTTCTAACAAAGAAATAAATACATAAGGAGGGTATCTTTGGGAACAGTATGATAAAATTGCACAATTCATAATAGTCAATAAAGGGTTTCTGTTGTTCTTGAAACTTGTAGACTATCGCTTTGTCTTTTTGAAAAGAAGCCCCGGCGCATCACTTCCAAAACGTTTATTAGGATAAAATAAATAAAAGTAGGTAAGATCAAGACGCGTTTCGGATCCGTAACGGAATCCTTCTTCATTGGTTTTACAATAGTAAAGTTTGTGTGACAACCATTCAATACTATGTTTTTTGGCGCGTTCCCCGGTCCGGTAGCGTGGAAGCGTCATGAGGAGAAACAATGGATGACAGTTGTCATCATCGAACCGTTGAAATAGGTGCATAGATTATAATAAGTTACATAAAATTGACATAATCTAAAACAACAACAATAATAATCAACAACATGTTCTAAATCATGATTACATAATCAATAGTTACGGTGGTCATAAATCATCGGTACATTACCGTTCTTCATCGCGGACGGGCTAGAAACCTACTATAATGGGCCGCTCGCTGGACAGATAGAACTACAGCTAAAACGGAAGCCTATAGTCATTTCAAGACAACGCGTAACTAGGGTTTTTTATGGACGGTACTTCGTGTGCGTGCAGATGATTGGATCGGAATGTCCTCATACCCAATACTATGTTGGTGGACCACTGCATCTTGGGTGCTAGAAGGGAAAGAAAAAGGTGGTAACATTGGTTATATACAGGACTATGGATATAAAAATGGCATCGTAAATAGTTTCCGTAACTCGTTTAGAACCTAGCGGTTTAAGCGTTTTAATTAAACCCAATAGATGTCCTTACGCTTGAGATTTCAATCTATTGATGTTTCTTTCCTCGACATTGATCTATTGGGTATATTGTACTTGATTGTTTATTTTTAGTTTATATCCAATGTGTTCCTAGATAAAACTTGTGTTTGTGATTACCATGCTGGATGTTGAACCTATGTTGATTGAGACCGGCAATGAGGGGTTGTGTTGTTTCTACTACCAATGTCTGTATCCCACACTGGCACTCATGAATAGATTACATAATACCTGGTTGGCATGTCATATTAGTTTTAATAATATGAAACTCATCTTTGGTGTGATAGGAACGGAAAGAATCAGAGCCATGTGTAATGACTTTACAGCATTGGCAATTCTTGCTGTAACATTTAGTCACTTTTTGGGTGCTATCTGGGTTGGTAGTGGTGGTACGTTTTTTCAGTTGCTTCGGTATACTTGGAGCAAGTTTTTGTTTGAGTGTTCTTGCTCTTCTACATGTGAATTTGGGATTCTCTGAAATATTCTTCTCTAAATATGGGTCGTTACGTAGGATATGCCAATGTTTTCTGATGGCAGCTTCTATTTCTTTGTAGTTGTTCGTGTATGTAGTGATGAATCTGATCTCTGGATCCCTATTGTCCCCATCGTTCTTCTTTTTCTTTTTCCCTTTTTCTGTAGGTTGTAGGCATTCTGCTTGGGAATATTTGCTAGCCCGACTTTTGGCGTCTTTTATTAGTTTTTTCGGGTAGCCTTTTTCAGCGACCCTAACCTCAATGGTTTTAGCTTGTTCTTTAAAGGTGATGTTGTCAGTGCAGTTTTTTCTTATCCTTAGAAATTGGCTATGAGGTATGTTGTGTAACCATTTTTTATGATGGTTACTCTGGAAATTGAGATAACTATTAGTATCCACTGTTTTAAAGTATGTTTCGGTTATAATTACGCTTTCATTGTGTTTGATGATTAAGTCTAAAAATTCAATTTTTTCTTTTTGGGCATTGAGAGTTAATTTTATGCCCCAGTTATTTTTATTTATTTCCTCAAAGTATTCTTCGAGTGTTGTTTTTTCACCTTTCCAGATCAAAAACAGGTCATCTATAAACCTAAAGTATGTAATAAGGTGACCTTTGTGTAGTTCTTTCGGGGTGATGTATAGATCCTCAAATACTCCCATAAAAATATTGGCATATGAGGGAGCCACTCTGGTCCCCATGGCCGTACCCCGGATCTGATGGTAGATGGTGTTACCATATTCAAAATAATTGTTCTGGAGTATAAACTGTAGACATTGTATTAGGAATATCCTTTGTTCCTCTTTAATTAGTGCATCCTTTTCTAAGGTTAGTTCTACACATGTTAACCCGATATTGTGGTCAATGTTGCTATACAAGGCCGTGACATCCATTGTAACAAACCAATAGTCATTTTGCCATGTCACTTGTTGAAGTTTCTGAATAAGGTCCCCTGAGTCTTTAATGTGACTGGGTAAATTAATCACATAGGGTTGAAGGAATAAATCTATGTAATGTGATAAGTTGCTGGTGAGACTCTGAACATTAGACACTATTGGGCGGCCGGGTGGTATTATAGGATTCTTGTGTATCTTGGGGAGGTGATAAAAGTATGGCTTATTGGGTTGGATGATTGAAATGAATTTCTTCTCTTTTTTGTTTAGATATCCTTTTAAGTAAGCTGTTTAAATTAGATTATTAAAATCCTTGGTGATGGTAGAGAAGGGGTCTCTAGTAATTTTTTCGTAGTAATTAGGATCAGATAGGATATTTACACACGGCTCTGATTCTTTCCGTTCCTATCACACCAAAGATGAGTTTCATATTAAAACTAATATGACATGCCAATCCCAAGGATATGTAATCATTCATGAGTGCCAGTTGTGGGATACAGACATTGAGTATAGAAACAACCACAACCCCTTCATTGCCGTCTCAATATCAACATAGGTTCAACATCCAGCATGGTAATCAACAAACAACAGTTTATCTAGGAAACACATGGATATAAACATAAAAATAAACAATCAAGTACAATATACCCAATAGATTCAATGTAGAGGAAGAAACATCAATAGATTTGAAATCCTCAAGCGTAAGGACAATTATGGCGTTTAATTAAAAAAACGCTTAAACGCTAGGTTCAAACGAGTACGGAAAACTATTTCGATGCCCATTTTTTATCCATAGTCCTGTATATAACAATTTACCTACCTTTCTTTCCCTTACTCACCCAAGATGCAGTGGTCCACCACATAGTATTGGGTATGAGGGACATCCCGATCCAATCATCTGCACGCACCACGAAGTACCGTCATAAAACCCTAGTTACGCGTTGTCTGTGAAATGACAATCATAGGCTTCCGTTAGCTGTAGTTCTATCTGTCCAGCGAGGCCGCCATATTATAGGTTTCTAATCCCGTCCGATGAAGAAGGTAATGTACCGATATATACTGACCACCGTAACTATTGATTATGTAATCATGATTTAGAACTGTTTTTTATCTATTGTTGTTGTTTTTAGATTATGTCAATTTTTATGTCACTTTTATTAATACTTATGCACCTTTATTTACGGTTACGATCGATGACACCTGTCATCCATTGTTTTTCCTGCATGACGCTTCCCGCTCCGGTACCGGGAACGCGCCAAAAAACATGTATTTAATGGTTGTCCACAAACTTACTATGTAAAACCAACTGAAGAAGGATCCGTTCCGGATCCGAAACGCGTCTTGATCTTAATCTCTTTTATTTATTTATTTATCTAATAAACCGTCTTTGGAACGTATTGCGCCGGGTCTTTTTTCAAAAAGATCAAAGGGATAGTCTACTAAGTTTCAAGCAACAGAAACCCTTTATTGCCTATTTTTTCATCAGAACTTCCGCTGAATCTATACCCTGAAGGCTGCTCTCATTCCACCCAATATGCGATGATATGCGTTGTGCCATCTAGCACAACATAAGAAGGTGAGTGCACACTTTGCCTGGGCACTAAACCACCATTTCTGAGAAGGCTCTTCACATCGAGCGCCCCCGCTCTCTTCTTTCTCCTTTCTTCCCCTTCTCTCTTGACAAATTCATAAATAGGCTAATATCCAAATGGACTTACAAATCTATTGACATCCAGTTGTATCGGTAATTAAAAAACATACGTAATTATGTAGAAATCAGAGTGTATATTTACTTCAAATTTAGGAAATTCATCTAAACCTTAGTAATAGTAGCAGTAGAAGTGCATTATAAGGCACGCATTATAAAAAATAAATGCAATTTCATGTGACAGAATAAATTACATTAAAAAACACATTAGATGATAGATTGTAGGTGCAGTATCAAATGTCAATATAACCAGATAAAATAAGAATGATAAAAGCACAATAATCGAATAAGTCTGTAACCTGAATGGATAGAGAGAGATAACGTGTTGTAGGAGAGGAGTTGCGGCAGTGCCATAGTGCAGAGCACTATGGTATAATGGAGATCTAAGGCCGTCTTACCTATGTCCCAGAGAAGGTTAGTGTGCGGGCATCTGTAAAACAGGTATGACACCTGTGCTGAGACAGAACAGTTAAACATCCATATGTGTTCCTGGAGTCAAGGAAACAAGATGAGTGGTCAAGAACGGGTTGGCACTTACTTGGAGTTGCCTAAGCAGTCGGAATCGCTACAAGCTAAGGTAGAGATGACTAGATTCTGGCAGGAGAACATTAACTCCACTCATGTAGAATTTGTATAGGATGCATTAAAGATTCATATTAGAGCGTGGTGGCAAAGGGAAATAAATCACTGCAAGAATGAATTTAGGAAAAGAGAGGTGGAACTTAAAAATTGCACGTTTACTGTACAGGAGGATTACACAGGAGTGCCTACAGAGGATAACTTAGAAAAATTAAAATCCATTAAAAGGAAAATACGGCACAGCAAAGGGGTTTTCTTTTAGAGGGCAAAGAATCTTTTGTGAGTCTGGGAAACCTGGGAAGCTCCTTGCGAATATTGTACAATAGCAGCAGGTAGCCACAGAATTGAATGTGTAAAGAATGAGGAAGGAATCTTAATGGATACCACTGAGGCTATGTTAGAGACCTTTGTGTCTTTTTATTCCACTTCATATACAATTCAGAATAATATTGGCAAGGAGGAATTGGAAAGGTATGTATCCCAAATATCATTGTCCAGACTGTCGGAGCCACAAAAGGTTACACTGGAACAACCTTTGACATTGGAGAAGGTTGTGAAGGCAGTTAAATCTCTCTGGGAACACTAGTCTGGGTTCAGATGGCCTACCGTTTGAAATATATATCGTAGGTTTGGCAATGTTTTATAGCCGTTATTGCTGTCGGTGTCCAACAGTGGTCTTCACATGGGGAAACTAAGTTGCTCGATGAGGGAGGCTTTGAAAGTATTAATCCCCAAAAAAGGGAAGAATCCCCAGGTGCAAGAATCATACAGGCCTATATCCCTGTTGAACACTGACATCAAGATCTTGACTAAGGCATTATCATTTAGACTTCAGGGTGTGGTTAGTGATCTTATTCACCAGGACCAGAACGGTTTTGTTCCGGGTAGACTATTGTCAACTAATTTGGAATGACTTTTATTGAATCTCCAACATGCTGTCCCTTATCCCCTCTTTTAATTGATTTATTTATTGAACCCCATGCTTTTTAATTAGGGTCGACCCCGAGATAGCGGGCTGTGGCTGCGAAGGGGACGCGGACAAAATTTTACTATATGTGATTCTGCTGTGCTTGGGGGATTCTACAAAATCTATCCCCAGGGCTATGGAGGTTATGCAAGAACCCGAGCAAATCTGTGTTACTTCCGCTGGATGGAACTGTGGCTGATGAGCAAAATGGTCTCATGGTACTGGAATCCCAACAGAGTATCAAATATCTTGGGTTACAGATATCAGCCCATATTGAGAAATTTACTGAACTCAACTTAACCTCATTAAGCGCCAAGATGAGATCTAAAATATCCATCTGGACCAATTTACCGCTTTTGAAAATGGATAGAATCGGGCTATTAAAGATGGTTATATGACCCCAATTATTATATGTCTAATGTGCCTATCCAATTTGGATAGAGGACAAGCTTTTCCATTTGATAGAGAGACTGGTAACCAAACTAATCTGGGGATGAAAACACGTTCGGATTAAGATATAATATCTATATAAAGGAGTTAAAGAAGGGGGCTTGGCAATACCTATTTTAAATTATTCTTTAATGCGTGCGGTCGCACTTCGATGGTGGGTGCTATTCTGGATTAGGGATCCCACCCCAATGGTATTAAAGAGTAAAGTAATCCAAGCACTCCTTAAGGTAATTTTGTATGCCAGAAAGTGATATTTATTTACAGATTGGTGATCAAATAGTGACGTTTCGGCCTAACATAGGCCTTTGTCAAACACTGTAAGACACAATATGAAAATGTATATTTACAAAAGAACATGTGAAACTCGGATAACATAAAGACCATAATGCAACCTGGTACAAATGGAAGTACAAAATTACCTTAAGGAGTGCTTGGATTACTTTACTCTTTAATACCTATTTTAAATTATATTTTCTTTTGGCGAAAGTGCTCTTCATGAACAAGTGGAGGGCCTCGGTTGCAATCTATAAAGATATTATTGATTTATAAAATGCCCCTATTTGAGATATTAGAATCAGGGAAACGCGGAACTCTTTGATTTAGAAATACACCACCTTATCACTTACTCAATGAGAGTTGGAAACGTATTTGGAAAATTTGTGCAATATCAGGTGCTTTAGTATGCACGCCTATTTGGCACAATTTTAATTAGAAGGAGTTTTCTAAAATAATAGATACACAAGTATGGGATAGAATGAGTATCACAAAGGTGAAACAGTTATTTGACTACTTTTCAGGAACTACAGAGTATTTCTATAGAGAATAGGTTTGTTTTTCACTATATGCAAATTATGGGATGCCTATAAAAAAACATGTTTTATACTTAATTGTAACACTATTTTTGATAAACTATTTTTTGATTGTGAAGGCAAACTCACAATTTCTAAAATATATAAAATATTGAACATTGAAAACTCACGTAATATTGTATTTAATGCAGAGAAACAAAGGAAAAGGGATACAGCCCTGTTCAAGATGGGATACAGCCGTGTCTGTCCTAAATGCAACGAGGGGCAAGCCAATTTTAAACATATGAGTTAGGGGTGCCCGGCACTTGAAAGCTTTTCGTCTGAGGTGCATGCCTCGATAGTTGAGTTTTTGGGTACCGAGTGCCCGTGCTCTATGGAGGACTTATTGATGAACGATTTAATGAATGATGAGATATGTAAAATAACAAGACCTTAAAAGACAACAATTTGTAGGTTATCATTGGCTGCAAAAGTACTGATTGCCAGGGCCTGGATGAAATCAGTCCCTCCAACCATGAGGCATTGGATAGATCTGGTGGAGTAAATCAAAAGATACGAAAAAATATATTATGGTAGAATAGGGTCCTAGGAAGAGTGGGGAAAAATATGGGGGATGGTTAGGTAGGATCAGAAATAAGGGGAATATAATTTTTTCTCTTCCCTCCTTGGCAGAGTGGGTTTGTTTTGGGTTTTGTATTTGATGCTATTTAAGACACAAAATGGAAAAGATTAATTAGACAAAATATGTTAAGGTGACAGACCATATAAAAAGGTAAAAGGAAATAAAGGAGAGGACTTAGGAATACCTATCCTTAGGAAGTTACAGAAAATTATATGTCAGTGATGGCGAACCTTTTAGAGACCGAGTGCCCAACCTACAACCAAAATCCACTTATTTACCGTGGAGTGCCAACATGGCATTTTAAGCAGTAATGTATTGCTACCTGCTCTTCCACATCTTTCAATTGTATCAGCCCCCTGAGGACACCAATACAATTGAAAGAAAGAGGAAAAATTCCGACTCTCATTGTAGCTTCTCTCCAGGGCCTCTCTGTAGAAAAAGAATGAAGGGTCCAGCAGGGGGACATCAAAAAGATACTGCAGCCCTGTCCACACCTTCTCACTTGTATTTGAACTCTTAATACTGTATGTTGCCATTTTTAATATATATATAACAAATTATATATTAAATAGGAAATGGAACAGAATATTATCCCCTAGAATCTGATGCATGTAGAACTAGTTGCCTGTGTATAACAAGTACTCCAAAGGATAGAAAAAAAAGGAAAGAAAAAACAAAGCAAAGATTTTTGTGGTGTTTTTTTCCACACAGTCAAAGCATCTATTTAAGGCTCGAAACATCTATTTCACAAATGGTTACAAAATCAAATATACCACTTATACAAGTTAAAAACACTTATGCCTACTGTATCAATGTACAATATTTATATCAACAGCCCAGAACTTCAGTACACAATGTAACCTGCTATAAATTGCACCATAAATTGTTCATATGCCTCCCTTTGTTCACATCCATCTCTACCTGGTAAGATTATTTATAATATCCTAGAAAGGATGTTCTGGAGTTGGGGAGAAACATTTATGTTTTGTCCAGTAGATACCATTACAGGTCAGAAAAGATAGGTTCTTATGACCATGATCGGTACAATCCACTTGGAGAAAGTCCATCTAAAACCTTTATAAATAAATGCATACTATTAGCTTCCTTGAAACATTTGGGGAAAAAAAGTTATCTGGTGGTAACCAGGAAATTTTAATTTGAAATTTGTATCGAATTACAAGCGGCCTCCTTTTATAGAAATGTTAGCTTGGTATACCTACTGTTTAGATTATCTAACACATTAAATGTTTTCTAACTTACGATAAACTCCATTAATAGGTCACATTATTAAGCATATGAAAACAAGCAGTGGCATATCATTCAGTTTTCTTTCATCACACAGACATGTCATGGTGACTTAATTTAAATTGTAACATTAATAAAGTGTGACATGGTAACCGTATTACATTAATCTTTATAATTTACCATGAGGTTATGATTTAAATCTTTATGTAGGAAGTGAGAGATAACAAATATGTTTCAAGATCAAGAGCTCTCAATGTGAACATGTTTTCAGAATTAACATTAATCGCCACAATATTATTATAACATATTTCTTTTTAGACATTAGGTAACTGTTGCTCAGTCTATGGAAATAATCAATATAAATGGCTGTAAATACTATCAAGCATTGTATGAGTTATTCAACTACTTAACAGATTATTAACTATGCAAGCACGGTTGCCTAACCATTGTTACTACCTTTAACTCCATTTCTCTCTTGACACCTTTCGACCAGGTTGGTTACTTTTCTATGTATGGGTTGGGGAGGGGTTTACTGGATCACTGTTTTTGTACAGATGTTATCACACATGACAAATGATTGTGTAAAGATATATGCTGTTATATCTGACGTACCTCAGCTAATGATCCTTGTTTTGTGATGTTGCACCGTTTCATTTCTGTGCCAATAAAGCGATTTAAAAAAAAACTATACAAGCACGGAACGCATTGTATGTGTGCAATGGTCTGCATTTGTCTGTTAGTTTTTTACTAAACGTGAATAAAAAGTATAAGTATGGCACTAAGAAAGCAAAGAAAGAAGGACCAAGGATCTGATCACACTCATATATATATATATATATATTATATATATAATGTAGGTGGATTAAAGTTAGGTTTCATTCACACAGCCGTCTGGGGGGACATACATGCAGCCGCATATACGTCCCTATAGGCGGCAATGGCCATCTGGCGGGAGTTCAGTGCCACACATGTACGGCACCGTTCCGTGCCATACACTGGGATAAGATAGAGCCTGAAAAATTTAACTTTTTTGAAATTTGAAATCATTACATTTTCGAATTTGCGGATAAATACGGTTTTGAATGAAATTTTACATATTTAGCATCAAAACCCCCTAAATAATCAGCCAATTTTCAAATCTGCACCCGTCAAACTATCAGAAACAGCTTTTAGGAAGATTGATAACCCCTTGAAAACTTCATAGTAATTGAATCAAAATTGAGGTGGAATTTAGAATGGTCAAATTGTGCCGGTTATATGTTCATTTAGCCCTAAAATTTACACATTTCCAAAAGATAAAATTAGAAAACTCACCATACAATTTGTTAAATCATTTCTCCCGAGTACAGAGACCCCCAAATGTGGCCGTTACTTGTTTTATGGGTGCACAGCGAGGCGCAGAAGGGAAGGAGCACCGTGCAGCTGCCAGGATTTTAGTTTCCTCATTGGCCCATTTTGTAGGCTATAAAATTTTCGCTTTTTCGTTATTGGGGCCACGTGATGGCATTTTTTTTGCGGGATGAGATGCTTTTTCCAGTGTTGCCATTTTAGGGTTGGTATCACCTATTGTTGAAAATTTAGGAACTCGTTTTTGAGAGCAGGAGTAGAAAAGCATCAATTTTGTACTGGATTTTTTACTTTTTTTTTTCTCGTGTCCACCATTCAGCCTAATAATCATGTTATCTTTATTCTATGGGTCGATACAATTATGGGGATACCAAACTTGAATATATTTTCTAACATTTTACTAAATTTGTCAAAGAAAACTGTAATGTGGGGAAAAAGTTATAATTTTTGCATTGCCGTCTTCCAAGTGGCTTAACATTTTTACTTTTTTGGCTACGGAGCTGGTTGATGGCTTATTTTTTGCGGGACATGTTGTACTTTGCATCAGTATCATTCCAGAGTACATATGTTTTTTTAATCACTTTTTATAGCATTTTTTGTAAGATCGAATAGGTAAAAATGATCATGATTAACGGCGTTCAATAATCGTACGGGTTCAATAATGATTTACTTTTATTCTACAGATTGTTATGGAAGCGGTGATACTATATCTATGTGGGGTTGTTCTGATTTAGACTTTTTTTGGGTTATATGTCTCTTTATATGTTATGGGGCTTATGGGCATTTTTATTGCTTTATTACTTTATTTTTTATTGAATAACATTTTTTTTTTACTTTTTCCACCATGGGACATGAACAAGCAAGCATCTGATTGCTTGTTCATGATAATACTCTGCACGGTGCCAGTAAGATGACGTCACAGACGCCATCTTACTAGCAGTGCCTGCAGGCATCGCTGGGGTCCCGAGATGCCATAGCAGCGATTGCAGCCCCCCGAAAACGGTTCGGGGGGCCATCATGGGGGAAAGACCCACCAAAGCCATGTTAGATGCCGCAGTCGCGCTGACTGCGGCATTTAATGGGTTACACACCCGCGAGCGGAACCCACTCCGATCGCGGGTGTTACACTGGGGTGCCGGATATATGTTACAGCTGGCACCCTGTGTTTCCTGATGCCGGTTCTGCTCTGATCCAGAGCCGAGTCAGCATCAGCTCAGTGGCAGATATATCCGCCACGGAGCGCTAAGGGGTTAAGAGGATATTTTATTCGAAGTTTTCCTGTAGTTCATGTAACCAGCTAAATTATCATCTTTTTATTTAGTAAACATGAAAATAGAGATAAGAATTGACATTTTAATTCCTTTCCTAATGGGCAAATCACTATTGTCTGTGACCCCTTGCAATAAACCATTCTTTGTGTCCTTGAGAGTAAGGTTATAGGAAGGATTATCTGGACTGTGGATTTTCTAACAGCAAAAATAAAAAATATATAAATAAATTAAAAGTACAGAGATATTACCAGATGTGTTGAGAATTTACCATGTTTTTGTTACCTTGAAATTAATACCAGATCTTCCTTGGAATCGCAGTTTTATGGAAATATTCCAATAGTTTCACTGATGGGCAAAAGGATGACGATGTTTAGAACTTTTGACTTTCAGGCTCCAAATCTTACTCTCCACTACAGCTTTGAATGTCAGACTACCATCATTTTATAGGCATCATCTTGGCTATCTGACAGATAAATTTGACTGTCAAATATTTAGCATGTGCTTTGTTATGCAGATTATTTTAATAAAACTGCATTGTTGGTATATTTTCTTAAATATCACATTTTTAATTTTAAGTATTTTGATAGTATTTTGTAAATGCACCTTTTAACTTTCAATACTTCCTTATTACTTCTGGATATGCTTTCAATCAGATTGAAAGAATAATATTCTTTATTAATATATTACCATCATATTCTGTATGGCTTTTCAAATTATAGGGGACAAATACAAATAAAATAAGTCATTACAGAGTATTAACAGTCATATGGAACAATAGGAGTGAGGGTCCTGATCTCAAAAACTAACAGTCTTGAGGGTGAAGAGAGGGACACAAGAGGTATAATAGCTTTTATAATGATTCAGTCATTCTTTATAAGGGAACAAAATAAATTAATTTAATAAATAAAGAGTCTGCTGCTTGAACCCACCACCAGGGGTATACAAAGTCCAAGGTCAATCACACTGCAGAGAAGCCAAGAGCCTGGTATCTGGTGAATACACAGGATGATTTAGTAAAGAGACAGTTTAAATTTTGTGCAGTTAGCAAGTGTTAGAGGCTTGCCTAAAGAGATGGATTTTAAGAGCAACGTTTGAAACTTTGGAGGTTGGGTATTGGTCTCAAAGCCCAGGAAAGGGCATTCCAGAGACTTAGTGCAGCTCTGAAGTACTGGTGATGTGAGAGGTTTAAAATAATAGAGAATAATCTAAGATTGCTGGCAGATTTAAGAGCACAAGTTGAGCGATAGACTGAAATGAGAAAGGAGAGCTTGGGAAGTCCAGCATTATGCAGAGCTTTGTGGATAAAGGTGACTTTTAAACTGTATTCAGAGGGAGACTGGCAACCAGTGAAGTGACTGGTACAGGCTGGAGATATCCCTGAAGTAATTAGTCTGAAAGGCCTGGTTGCTGCATTAATTATAGATTGGAGAAGAGAATGTTTAGTGAGTGGAAGACCTATTAGAGTAGTCTAGTTTAGAGTGACTCAGAGTGATAATTAGCATTGTGAGAAGTGGGCGGATTCTTGAGATGCATGAGGAAAGAGTGAGAAACAGACTTAATATATGGTGCAAAGGAGAGATTGGAGTCCAGCACAACCTTAAGACAGAAGGCCTGCTGCCTTGGTTTTTATGGTGAACCCACAAAGTGCGATGGAGACATTAGCATTGGATTGGTTAGTAGATGGTGAAAGATAAGAAGTTCAGTCTTAGAAAGATTAAGTTTCAAGTAGCGATAGGACATGAGACAGCAGATAGAAGATCAACTGGTATTTTGAACTAAGGCAGGGATAATGTTACGTGCAGAAGTATATATTTGGGTATGATCATCATAGAGATGATACTGGAAACTAAATCTGCTGATGGTTTTACCAATGGGGCAGTATAGAGGGAAAAGAGAAGAGGACCTAGGACTGATCCCCGAGGAACCCTAACAGTGAGAGGAAGATGAGAAGAGGGAGAGATGCAGAAAAGGAGACACTGAAATTTTAGTTTGAGGAATGGGAAGATCCTCACGTGATTACAGTGCCCTTCAGGCCAATGGAGCAAAGTATCCTGAGGAAGAGCTGGTGGTCCACAGATTTAGCATTCAGGTCACTGGAGACTTTAGAAAGAGCAGTTTCAGTGGAATGCATGGTGAAAAAGTCAGATTGTAGGGAGGTCAAGGAGGGAGTTTTTAGAGAGATGACAGGTAAAGTAGAGAATAGACTAAGCATTCAAGTAGTTTGGAGATGAAAAGAGAGTAAAGACCAATTATAAATAAGGCCTATAGAGATGAACAATAAGGAATAAATTCAGCTGTGGTATTTTTAAAATGCATAGTAGAAAATGTGAAGTTTAGGCCAATCAGTTATTAGAGATACTGCATATAGATATGCTAAAGAGAACCCTTCCTGCAAAATAACCCCCCTAAACTAAATATATTTTCATAAACTGCCATTAGAGAGCATTGCCTCTATCCCTTCATTGTCCCTCTACATGCCTGTAAACCTAAGCAATGAGGTCCTAAAGCTGTAAGCAAATGACCTGTGAAATGTCCAATAAAGCATTAGCATATTCAAGATGTCCACCTTATTCATGAGTGGGAGGCACAGCCACACCCCCAGTGCTTGACTGACAGCCTGTATAATGATGTGAGGCTGTATAATGATGTGCTTCCTGGTGCTGGTGGCCACGCCCCCTGCAGCCTGTGTGTGTGTGTGTGTATAGGAGAGATACAGCAGCTCCAGGCA
Source organism: Engystomops pustulosus (assembly GCA_019512145.1). NCBI lineage: Eukaryota > Metazoa > Chordata > Amphibia > Anura > Leptodactylidae > Engystomops > Engystomops pustulosus. Next base: position 114,160,271 of record CM033647.1, read on the forward strand.
GCCATGTTACAGCAGAATATGTCAGGTTCATGTGTAGCTGATGTCTGTGTCTCTCACCTGTATATTAGGAGGATGCAGCATGTCAGCAGATGCAGCACACACACTAGCAATGCTTTACTATACATTACACACAGACATGAGCAGGGGGAGGAGAGGGGAGGGGTATCAGGGGTGACATCACTGCCTCTGACCATGTGACCAGCCTCATTTACATGATAAAAAATAGATTATTTTACTATGCATAATGTATGAAACAACTAGATAAAGGCTGGGATGGGATCCTTGTGAGCCGCTCCAACAGGTAGTAGTGACAGGACAAGTGAAACAGACCTGATCACAGGTGTCCTTTAAGGAAAGGAGTAGCTAAATAAATTGTCTCAAGTTCATGTGAAATACAATATAATATGAAACATGTACAAGTAACAAAATCATTTAGTTTGTCTGTTTGTCATGTAAATCCAATACGCATACAATATAGTCCAAGAGTTGCCAATTGTTCCCTAGTGCTTGAATTGATCTTTGGGGATTTCCCTAAGTAAGGGTTTTGGATGATGGCTTTTCCATTGAAACAAATTGTTCATTGCATTTTGGTGTATGTGGGTGGTAATTAGTCCTGTGGGAGATTTTTTGATCATCAGATCCAAGAAAAGAATTTATTTTCCTGGAACTCAGATGTGAAGAAGAGCCCCAGATTATTAATATTTAAACAAGACAAATTGAATGTATTCTTCTACCATTCCCCACCACGCAAAGAAGACATTGGGGGCACACGTATCATAGTTTGGTCTCTCATTTTAGAGACTTTTGGTGGCTAGTTTTTGCACCTTATGTATCATCCTGTCTTTTTACTTGTGATACATGTTCAGTTTTGCCTATCCTGGCAGGCGCAAATTTTGGCTTCTTTTTGAGACTTTTTGTTGCAAATGTCTCAAATCCACATGGACATAAGCCACGTGAGGGGGTTATATACAGGAGAGGACAAAAGCCATTGAGGGAGTTATATACAGGAGTGGACACTACTGATAATTAGGGATTTAACATGTTGCATTTTTTAATGCATTTTGAAACCTATTACAACAGCTGAGGAGAGTGGATTTTCCTAACATCACTGTTAACATTTGAATTTACAAAACGCATAGTAAATGCGATGTTAACACATGCGTTAATGTGGCGTTTATATTGCGTTTTGTAAACTGCTACGTGTGACCTCACCCTTAGAAGTAACCAATTAAAAAAAATTATAAATGCAAAAATTTAAAAATTTTGACAAGAGGTTACTGTGCAAAATGTTAAACAGTTAGAGCATGTGAAATAATTCAAATTTACATGTTAAAATCAGGTCCATGAAAAAAAAAAATCCTTTGCACCCGCCATGGACCATGGCACAAAAATGGCAAAATGTGGCACGGAAGATCTGGAAAACAAATATACATAAGGCACATTGCACAAGGTGCAGACCAAGGCGTACTTGAAAAAGAACGGAGTCAAAAGTCGCAAAAATGGTGCTAAAACAGCAAAAGTTGCTAAAATTAGACAATTTTGCTAGCTGAAACTATGATACATGTACCCCATTGTTTATAAAATACAACCACAAAACTATGTGGTGCGTCCATAGTTCCATAACATTAACAAAAACAATCTCCTTCTGCCACCATCCAAAGAAGAGATTGGCATAGGCATCTCCACTCCCCTGAGCTGGTCGTAGAATTTTCCATCAAACATAAATGTGTCATTTTTAAGTACAAATTGAAGGAGATCCATAACAAAGTTATTGTGTTTAGTGTGAGACAATGACTGGTAAAGTACCAGGAGATCTCTAAATTTCTCCAAGTTCTCTTGCTTCTGTAATTCAAAGGAAATATACATCTTGCCCAGTAAAAGCTGAGTGAGATGTAAAATGTCCAGGAAAGCTAAGTGTCTTTAGCAAGTCATAGCTTGCTAAGGGATTTTGATAAATCCTGTTTTCGGGCATGTATTTTTGGAATGTTTGTCAGGTTGGTAGTGGGACAGGTCATTCACTTTCTGTCCAGCACAGATAGGTCTGGGGAAACCAAGGTTTTGGAGCTCAGCTCTCCCTTGAGCCACAAATGTGTGTACAGTGTGCAATACAGGGGGGAGCATGTAGAGAGACAGAACCTACCTGTCTGGAGTCTCTTGCACTGACGCCTGTGAACCTGTTTATGGACTGTCATTATTTGTGTAAGGTAAAATCCACAACTCAGTTTTTCTTTTTTTTTTGTTCATTCTTTTGTTCCGATTTACTAATGTAACCCTTCATCCAGAATATGATCAAGCTTCTGAATGAGTTGTGTTTTGGAGTTAGTTAACATGACCTGTCACTCAAAATTTTTTTTGCACATGTGTATATATTGTTCTCTATCCATAATGAGAAGGTTATAGCCTTTGTGTGAAGGTTTTGTAATTATAGATTCATCTTCCATATTTTTTAGGCATGACCATTCATCTCTGGACAGGTTTCTGGCAACCTGTCACCAGCGAAACCCCCACAAACCACATACAGTACATTTTAGATATCTTTATACATGTATGATTGATGCATCTAATCATGGGATTAGAGCCACCATTTTTCATTAAAAATAAAAGAAGTTTATTGATGAACTCTGCTTCAGTCATCGAGCTACCCTGTCTATTCCTGAAGGAAGGGGTGAGGAGTAGATGAGACAGACAGTGGCTTTATGTGACTCAGCTCTGTTACATGATTAACCACTCCCTCAGGAAGGTTTGGGTTCAGAGTGACGCTTGTTGTATGAAGAAAAATCAAGCTTCCTCCCAACCCCTCCCTCAGGAATTCTCTTCATCCAAATTGGCAGTGTCTGTAGCAGTAAGAAGGCTTGACTCTATAATGGAGCACCCTGTTTCCTTGACTGTAACAGAGCAACATGAATGAATCAAAGTAACATGTAAAATACTAAAGGGTAATGTGTGGTTTGTGGGAGATGGTCTCTGGGGAATGATAATTTTTAACAACAGAACCGTCTAATTTGAAGCATATTAATGCAGTGATAAGGCAGTGATAATCATACACGTAATCTAACTTAACCTTTAAAAAGTCTTATTTGTATAAGGCTTTAAATTTTTTCCTGTTACATAACAGGTTACAAGAAATTAAGACACCAGTTAAGATTGAAAATCAATCTACAATTCTCCCTTTTATTACTTTCCATCACATTTGAAGGGAAATTAATTGTGCTGTCTTAGATTTGTTAACCTTGACATCTGCACAATCATTAAAATCATTAGGTGTTCGGAAGAAGATGTATTTTTGCAATTCTCTGTATTGAAACTGTTAAATTGGTGCTGGGATTATTGTTACAAAAAGAGTTGAGTAACTGATGTTTTAGTTGCACAATGGAATATGCGAGGTGAATGATTTTGGAAGGGTCTGGTTTTCCCACAGGTCAGTTTAGAATTGTAAATATTGTGCTATGCGTGCTATGTTTGTTTTTTTGGGCAGGGGACGAGGGGAGTTCGGGTTTTGGTTTGGCCATTAATACGGTCAGTCTTGCACAGAAGTTCTACAGTATTACAGCACCAACAGTTTGCACCAGCTACAGAAATATCTGCAGGCTAGATTGAGCCTCTGAATATAAACAGCAGTGACAGGCAGCACCATGCTAAACAAGCATGTTGGAGAAGGGTGAGAATTGCATGTTCTCAGGGGCCCATATTTAAAAAAAAACACCTGGTCCCAAACAAACCCTTAAAGGGTTTATACACATAAATAAATTTCAGACAAATTCCCAAATTTTGATGAGTCTGGTGGACCATTTAAGGTTTATGAGCCCACTTGTTCATTGACTCTCTTGGAATTCAGCTGCCTGATCTGTATGTTCTTAAGAGAATACTTTCTGTAGTGATTTTTGCTCCAATTCCAGGGCATCCATTTTGGGGGATCTGTATACCCCAAATTTCAGTTCTTTTTTGTAGCTGAAGTTAATAGCAAGAAATCTGTGTAAAATCCACATAGTTGATTAACCAATATGTCAGACAGAGAAGTGGCAAGTGGAGCAGACACAGCTCACTGCACAGTAAGGGGATGTCACAGCAGGGGTGCCTCTGTTAGGCCAGAACTGCTGGTGTCATCTAGCGGCAGTGTGTTGATAAACAACCTAAAGGTTCTCAATTGGTTGACTAGGTCATCCACTTCCTCCCAAATGACATCTGACAACCCCAGCCTAGAGTCCTTGGTTTCGTCACATACAAACCTTAGTTGGTTGTATCTCAGGAGCAGGTCAGCGGCCCTCACCTGTCCTCAACCAGCCTCTGTCCTGTTCATTTCCCTCAGCCAGAGATCTAGCTGGTCTGGGCTCAGCGCCACTATACAGTAAGGATAAACTCTTTTCAGACTGTCAGCAGCTGCTTGGCAGTGAAGAGGTAGGGCAGACATCTGCTGCTTCGTGCGGTAGGTGAGAAAGTAGAGATGTGGCGAGTAGTGCGGGAGGTTATGTTGCACTTGCAAGTAGCCAGGCTGTGCATACTGAGACCGTTGAGGAGGATAGCAGTGACAGGGATACATAAATCAATGATGATGTAGCCAATCGCACTTGGGAGCTGGGTGAAGCAAGGGCTTCATCATCATTGTCGAGAGAAGATATATTTTAATATATCCTCCTCATCCTGCTTCTTGTTTTTGCAGGCCTGCAACAACCCCTGAGCTAGAGTGATGAGTTCAGGGCTATAACTTTTCAGGAAAGCAATGGCACAGATTTCATGTTTATCCATCATTAGAAAAAAAGATTGGTCCCTTCAGTTTTGGACATTTTCTATTAATCTTAGCAATTCTACCCTGAATATAACCAATGAAAAGAACAGGCAAAGACATAATATTTTCAGTGAAATTTTAATGATTGATGTAATCTTCAGTAAAGAATTTTTTTAAATTCAAATTAATTTCAAACTGAAATTACATTTTTTCAATTCCATATTTGAATAACTAGATCTGAACACCCACAGCACCTTTAGCTACAGTGAGAGGAAGGGTCTTTGGTTTTCCCATAGTTTTTTTTATTCCTATGTTGAAATCAACATGATTACATTTCCTATCAAATAAAGTAAAGTAGCAAGAAGGTAACAGAATGGACAACAAACTGATAGGATCACAGTTGGAGGTTAACCCTATTGTCGGTCTCTCCCATTATTATGGCGCGTAAATTAGCCACATTGTGTAGTTTACAAACAAGTAGTGCAATGCGGTGTCCTTTTATCATGGTTATGTGAGGAGAACACCTGGAGGGCCAACAGTGGTTGTTTACTGGGTTGTTGATACTGCCATAGGCCAATATGACACAGTCTACCAGAAGTACATGGACGTCATCCAAAGGAGAACACTTTGAGAATAGTAAACTGGGTCTGAACACCCGTAACACCATAAACCGGTGTGACATAATTTTTCAAAAATTATATTTACTTAATTCCATTCTTTTTCTTAAAAGGTTCTGTTTAGAGATGGCCGCAAGCATAACGTGTTACATGGGGCAGAGAAATCTGGGAAGAAGAAAGGAACACTGTGTCCTTGTCAAATCAACATAGTGGATGGAGTGATTTTTGCTCAAAGTCCACAGTGTCAGTTTCTGGGGTTCTGTATTCCCCAAGTCTGGAGTCCTTAATGAGCAGCTTCCTTCACCCGCCTAGTGAGGAGGGTAGGCGCTAGCAGCAGGACATGGGGCAGACATTGTACCAGAAGGTGGTGGCTTACCTGGAAAGCACTCTACCACCCCAGGTAGAGGATTCCCTGGACTACTGGGCAGCCAAACTTGATGTGTGGCCGCAACTTGCAGAGTTTGCGGTAGAGAAGCTGTCCTGCCTGTCCAATAGTGTGGCATCAGAGAGGGTGTTTAATGTGGTCGGGCCATCGTTACCCCAAGGAGAACCCGCTTGTCCACCCTTTATGTGGAGAGACTGACTTCTGACAAGATGAATCAGGAGTGGATTGGCCAGGATTTCAACACACCAATGCCTTATGCATCAGATTGGATCAGCCATGACGCCTCTCCCAAACGTTGAGAAATGAGTCTGGATTCTAACTACCTGCCTCAGCCAATATTCTGATGCTGCCAACTACCTGATGCTACACATCTGCTGCCAGTTGCTCCATCTGCCTCCCACCATCTTTACCAGTGGCTGCAACTGTCACCCACCTCCACATTCTGTCATTGTGCCACTTTCTGAATTCTGTTGCTACTGCCACCACCACACTTTGTCATTGTGCCACACTGTGGCCGACCATGTTGCTGCCAGCTCCAGAATTTGTCATTGTGCCACTCTGACCTCATTATGCAATTGCCGCCACCTTCACACTCTGTCTACCATTTTGCTGCCACCTCCATTGTTTGTCATTGTGCCACTCTGCGACTTACTAATGCTGCTGCCAACTGATAGCTGTCTCCCTGGAACACCCTGTGATTTCCATTATGCTGTTTTCACCCTCCACCACTCTATGACGTTACCATTATGTTTGGTTTTCCACTTCAATTCATCTGTCAGAAGGAATGAAAAGCCTCAGGATTGATAGCCAAAGGCAGGAGTGGATACAGAACACAGAAGACATGCAAATATCCAATTTACTGGTCATATCTGTTCTGGATCAACTCTGTTTGTTTTTGGCTTTAGCAATACTGATGGATTATTGACTGAAAGCGGACACTGACGGATGAAAAGAAAAATGATCAGTGACATCAGTGCAAAATTAATGCGGACACCCTCTCCACTGTTTTGGGGGATTTCTACATGTATCCACGTTTAACAGAACAGGTTCTGTTGTCATCTATGGAATCATCTGATATCAGTGTAAAAAGAGTGCACTCTTTGATGTTATAGTGGGATCTTGGCCCTCAGCTCAGTCCTTTGAAGCTAGAACTGACATTACCTTGTCAGGCTGCGTTCCTGTTTCACTTATATGGTCAAGTTGGCCCTTGTAAGTGCCCATGGAATTGAAGAGTGAAGTGATTCTAAGGGCGGGGGCTGTCATGTGCGTGTCATACTAAAACACACAATTGTTTGAAGACCAAACTAAGGTTCCTATTCATATTTGAGCATGGCACAACATTCAACAACACCCTGCAGCCAGGAAAAACCTGTTTTTTTAACGTGATTCGACATGATTCGAATCAATTTTTTTCAGAAAATTTGCAGAGCCTGGTCGAATTGAAGTTAGAAAAATTCGCTCATCTCTACTGCTAACCACAACTACATGTAGCTACCTTAATAATAAATGTGTGGACTATATGCTGATATTGGAAAAAAAGGGACTGTAAAATGTTTTTGTTTTTAAAAATTTACAAAATAATTTAAGAATTTAAAAGAATGTAAAAATAAACATTCCTAGCCCCTTACTGACATGTGACGTGTTACCTGGTACGGCTGTGTTCCCTCTTCACTTATTTGGTCAAGTTGGCCCATGTAAGTGTCCATGGAATTGAAGAGGGAAGTGATTCTGAGAGTGGTGGCTGTCAAGTGCGTGTCATACTAAAACACAGAATTGTTTGAAGACCAAACTACTCTCCCTATTCATATTTGAGCATGGCACAACATTGAACAACACCCTACAGGCTCTCTGCAGCCAGGAAAAACCAATTTTTTTAACGTGATTCAACATGATTCAGGTCGAATCAAATTTTTTCAAAAATTTGCCGAACCTGGTCGAATCGAATTTTGAAAAATTCGCTCATCTCTACTGCTAACCACAACTACATGTGACCACCTTAATAATAAATGTGTGGACTATATGCTGGTATAGGAAAAAAAGGAACCTTTAAAATGTTTTTGTTTTTAAGAATTTACAAAAGAATTTAATAATTTAAAAGAATGTAAAACTTAAAAAAACATTCTTAATCCCTTACTGACGTGTGACGTAGTAGTATGTCACATGTCGGCTGCGGGTGATTGGAGAGAGCTCACGGTCTGACACCAATTTCACTACACTTTGAAATGTTCTCCAACTTCCCAGTACACAGCATGGAATATTAAATACAGTCACTATGAATTGCAAATTGTTACACAAAAAATAATCCCTTATACAGCTCTTTACATGAAAAAATAAAAAAGTTATGTATTTTTTGAAGGTGGGGAGTGAAAAATGAAAATGTAAAAACCAAAAAGGGAATGGTCATTAAGGGGTTAACATGTATGTGTATAAAACTAACAATATTAAAAACAAATCGTTTGATCAAAAGAAGGGTTAGGGTTTGTCCACATGTTCAGTTTTGTAGTTGCAGTTTTTGAAGCCAAAAGCAGTTGTGGATCATAATAGGTGAGAACATATAATTGGGAGATGCTGTTCCTCTTCTTTTTTTACTTCACTCCTGGTTTGGACATCAAAAACTGCATAGCAAAACTAAGCAAGTGGATGCATCCTAAAACATAACAGGACCTCTCTGTATATTGTTATTTGTGAACTCAGAATACAACAAAGGTGATTGATGCAGAATTCTTTCAATCTTGAAAAAAGCAAATTTATAGGGTTTGTTAAAAAAAAAACATTTGAAGAAGTCATGTTTTGGAACAGCTGAAACTGAAACAACGCATGGAGAAGGTATGAATTGGCTCATATTAAAACTCCCATATCATTCTTATCTCTCATTTCTGTTTAGGGATGCTTTTCAGAAAAGGTGTGCATATTCTAGTAGACTAGACGGCACTTACATTGCACACAGGTAGACTTCACTTGACTAAGCATGTGACTTCTGAAATTAACTGGTTCCACCAAAACTCTTTAGGGTGCCACACTTGTGTTTTTGGTCTGTGTTTAAAAATGCATGCCTTTTAAAAAGACATCTGGTACAAAGCAGCCAAACGCATGATAAACAGTAAAAAACGGATGCATTTTAAAAACACATGCGTTTTCAAAGAACATGAGCTTTTAAATGGACTGAAACCGCATCCTTAAAAACAGACCAAAAACGTCACCCTTAAGTGATTCAAAAGGGGTGAATACATATGGACATTTAAATTTTCAGCTTTAGGCCAGAATGGGGTATTTTGCATTGGATATCACCCATAGGGCTATGTTGGCCTTTCTAGATGGAGTACTTTCTTTTTTTCCATGCTCAAATTCAGGAATCCATACCTTGAGGGCTTGTTTTTTGTGTGATAAAAGTTACATTAACCCTTTCCTGTGAGGGAACAGAATAAATCAGCTGTAAGCTACTTGTTTAAACTTCTACTTATTATGTTTATTTTCTCCTTCTACTTGCCAGCAAACCTATTGTCTCTGTCCACTACTATATCAACAGACAAACTGATTGAGCATTCATTACTCAAACCTGAGCAGAGGGCGTGCTGGGGTTATATAGCCTGCACTTGATTAATCCCAGGTGATGCCAAGCTGCAGCAATGCTATATGTGTTTTTGTTTCTTATGATTTGGTTTCTTGTGTAGATTGTAAGCTCCTCTTTATTCTATTGTGGTATATAATAGATGTATTTTATGTGTGATATTCAGGGTGCATTCACACGTTTTTCAGATGCAGTTGTTGATGTCCAAACCAGAAGGGGAGTAAAAAAAAGAGAAGGAGTATCACCTCTCAATCACGTTCTCACCCATTATAATCACCTGCTTTTTGCTTTGAATGTGTGAATGCACCCTAAATATCACACCTAAAATACATTTTACACATAAATTATGCATTGTATATCACAATAGAGTCTGTTTTTCAGATGCAGTTTTCAATGTCTAAACCAGAAGTGAAAAAAATTGGAGTAGCAACTTTCAATTATGTCTTATCACCTATTATGTTTTTAAATGCATCCAAAAGGCAAATGGGAGGGAGCTTGGCCAAAATGCATGTGTGTTTCCAATTGGGGAAACACATAATTTTTTGGCCAAACCCCCTCCCACTTGCGTTTAAAAACAAAAACGCCATGTGTAAATCCTCCCTAAATGTGTAAAGGCATCCTAAAGGGCATTTTTAAACACATCCAAAATGCAAGAGGGAGGGGGTTGGACCAAACAGCATAGAGAACTGGATATATAGGCGAGAACTGGATTTTTATCTGCAACTTGCATTTCCAACTATGGGTCTCATTTCCTAAGGTCTTAGTGCCAGTTCTCTGGAGGACTTTCTAATATGTTAAAACTGCTTGCACATGTATTTAAGAAGTGTTCTCGACACATATGTGTTGTGGCTGCACTACTCTTCACATGACACAATTTTTTTTTACTGAAAACAATTGTTTAGGTGCACAATCAGACCATGAGCCACATTTATGATGCAAAGTCCGACAAAAGTGTGTTGCAGGCTCCATGTTAAAGGGGGCACTAATCATAAATCTGGTGCCCTCTGCACACTAAACAGGCAAACTGCACATAGTTTGCACTGTTCTTGATAAAAGTGCCCCTATGTCTTTAGCTGCCTGTTTATCTGGTTCAGTGGCAAATAAAGCCATAAGCCTGATGTGATCGGAAAGATGAAATCCATGTTTGTAGGTAATACAGAACAGAAAATAGGGGCTTCTGAAGTGACATTACCCCTGCTCATCTCAAACATGGCTCATGTCATGTGAAAATGAGGAAAGAAGAGTCATATTTGCCTGACTTTCAGGGAGATTTTCTTTTTAAAGGTAAATGGGTGAGATTGTACATAAAAGAGGGAATTCTACAAAGGACATTTCATGGACTATGGAATTCCCGATGCTCAAGAAGACTTCTGGGGACAAGTTGTAATCTTTCGACAGATGATATAGATACATTGGGATAAAGAAAGAAAAAAAAATGTGAAGAGCAAGCATTCATTAACCTGTAAAAATGTGAGGGGCATTCATCAGACTGTTATGATAGCTATGACAATCCTTTGCACCGAATGTTTGGTGGTGAAGCAATTTTGACTATTAGTGGTATGAAATAATCCTTGTGGCATAGCAGATATATAAAATTATGGCAGGACAGATGCACATGGTAGTAAATTTTTAAATTTCATAATAATAGAAATGTATTATAAAACGTTTTGTCAAGTCCACACTCCATTTTTCTAGAACGAGGAGTGGGTCTGGGACGCAGAATGGTACCGGCTGCTGATACAGGTCTACTATAAATGCTAAATTCATGGCGTAATAAGGTGAGAGTCTAATCTACTCTCCATCTTTTTTCTTGTTTTTATTGTATGAAAATGTACTTCACTACCATAGTGCTTCTATGGATTTCTCTCTGTTCTACTTCTTCCACTGACCATAGAGTTCCCAAGTTTGTACCAAATTTCTCGGTATTTTAAAACACCAAAACAATAGAAATTGCCATTGCCAATTTTTCAACTGTAATATACAGCTGAAGCCGGCAGCTTCTGGCTGGCCAGAAGCAGGATGTAATAGTACAGCACAGGTCTGGATGTTACTGGAAGGGGAAAAAGAAGCCTGCCAATGGAGCTTTCCACTATTTTAGTTTTGTGAGATTTGTACACACTTAAAAACAATACAGATATACACTCACCAAAGATGCTCTATTGGATTGAGATCTGGTGACTGTGGAGGCTGCCCCGGTACCCCCGGTACCGGGATAGAGAACAAACCCAAGACACAGACACGGTCTTCAGCTGCACTCAAATCACACTGTTTATTTCAAAACCGCACTCGTGTATATAAAAACAGAAAAAGCACCATTGTGGGGGGGCATGACAAGGAGATAGAATACTGCAAAGCTATTGACCATAATGAATTTACCAGGACATTCTCCAAAAAGGTTGACTATTTCTTCTCAGAGGCCTTGTTTATACTATTTGCCCTTGTGTTAGCTCTGTTAAGTCATAATATGGCCTTCACACAGAGGAGCTTCAGACAGATAAGAGCTTAAAATGAAAACATAGACATTTCTAAACACTTTCACACTGGATGAAGTTGGAATCATGACATTAGCTGGACAGTGGTCAGCATGACCCCTGACATGAACCCCGGCTAATACTAAAATGGCCGCTGTTTGGTTATCTTGGTCCAAGATGGCCGCTATAGGGAATAGATCATTAACAAGGGTAATTGCATTGGAGCACAGAATGAAAGCCTAAAGAAAAAGCGCACACGAAAACGCCAGCAAATGTGTTATTTTTGTCAATTTCCCTGCACTTAAATTTTTTTTCCAGATTTCCAGTACATTGCATGGAATATCAATGGAACCACTAAAAAAAGTACAATTTGTCCCTCAGATAATAAGCCCATGTACATATCTCAAAATGCAAAAGTTATCGCTTTAGGAATGCGCAGAGTAAAAAACAAATGCAAAACAGATAAAACAAACTTAGATATCACATTGACAATATGTGTATTAAGGCCTTCAACAGCAAAATTGTAATATGTTATCTAAAAGATGCCACACAATGAGTACTGATAATGATATCCCCTTATTTCTTAAAAATAAACATTTATATTAATAATTTATGTGTATGTTTTTTCATGTACAGTATGATGTTATTCTATTTTCTGATATAATTAAAAATAGTATTTATCAACCAAGATGAAATGTACTAAATAAAAAGAAAGGCCAAATTAAGCAAAAGAACAAACAAAAATAATTATTTTTCTTCACAGATTCTAAAAAGCCTAAAGTGTCATTTATCTAGCGTAGCTCAGAAAATTAAATTTCAGTCTATATGCAATGGAGACATCAGTGTTTTGCAATAGATCTCCAGTGTTCAGAAAAATATTTACAACCAGTGAAATGTAAACATCTGCTCCACAGCCAGGAATGATATTAAAATGACTCATCCTTCTAACAGAATAATGGAGTACAAAGTTTCTAGTGAAGAGAAAAAGATATTGAGTCCAAAAGAATATTTATTATTTCCAATGTATTACAATGGCAAACATTTTCTACAGCATTGTACACAGATAGTAATCATTTATATTAGTACTGTTTCTAATAGGATTCAATCTAATCAAATCTCAGACACACTGCTGTTTAAGAAATGTCAATTAAGATATTATACTATACAGGAGATGGCACTGATTGTACAGCTGGACCAGTCATGAAATGACAGAAGATATTGATGCGGAGTTGGTCCTGGTGCTCTACATTCCTCTAACGCAGTGATTTTCAACCAGTGTGCCGTGGCACACTAGTGTGCCGCACACACATGGTCGGTGTTGCGCTGGGAAGTTCCCCAACTATGGTGCCCCTGTGTTTTGTTCCCGCCAATGCACATCGATGCGCACGTCCCGGTTCTTACAATGTAGGAGAAGTGTCAATAACACATGCGCAAGCTTTGAACCTTGGCGACAAAATGACGTCACCGAGGTGCGCATCATCCGAGAGCGGAGAGACTCTCGCATTTGCCCACCGCCAAGGTAATGCCCACCATAATGCTGTGGCTATATGAGCTTTTGCCTGAGTATAATGAACTGTTGGCAGAATACTCAGCATTTGAGCTGGTCTTTTAGTACTCCAGCAGTATACTGCATATAACAGTGAGAAATGTAAAATGAGAAACTATAGTCATGAGGCTGAGTAGACTACAAGTACCAGCTCATGCTGAGTATATGAGCTGGCACTTGTACTCTGGCCTCATGGCCATAGTACTTTCATTGTACCCTTTTATATTGCAGTATATGAGCCACATAATAATCAGACACCATATAACTGGCGCTGTACAGTGCACATCACCACAGTATATGATGTCTGAGAGTATGTGCTCATATACGTGGGACTGTATTTATGAGGTTACATGGGATTGATATATGAGGGGGTTATCCTTTTTTATTAGAATCTATATATTAAACTATAGTAAATATATGTTTTAGTGTCATTTTGCTATTTTGGTTGGTGGGTGCCCCAGGATTTTCTAAGTATAAAAAGTGTGTGCCGCGGCTCAGAAAAGGTTGAAAATCACTGCTCTAAACCCGTATGTCTATTAATCCTGAGTGGTCCCATTGGAGTGCTGAGTATTGATATTTTAGAACATAAAGCTAGAAGGACTATTACACTGTACACTCACTGGCCACTTTATTAGGTACACCATGCTAGTAACGGTGGACCCCTTTTGCCTTCAGAACTGCGCCATTCTTCATGGCATAGATTCAACAAGCAGCTCTTTTATTCTTGGTCCTAGGGGTCGTCCCGTCTGTGGTTCTTTAGGTAATGCAGGGTTGGGATTTTTGTCGATTTTTATGCTTTGGGTGTGTAGCATTCTCAGAGATTTTGTCCATATTGAAGATGGCATCACCAGTGCGACAGATTTGTCGGTGCACATCCTGATGCGAATCTCGTCCACACACCCAAGAGCGCTTTGGATTGAGATTGGTGACTGTGGATGCCATTGGTACAGTGAACTCATTGTCATGTTCAAGAAACCAGTCTGAGATGATTCCAGCTATGCATGGCGCATTATCCTGCTGAAAGTTGCATCAGATGTTGGGTACATTGTGGTATAAAGGGATGGACATGGTCAGCAACATACTCAGGTAGGCTGTGGCGTTGCAACGATGCTCAATTGGTACCAAGGGGCCCAAAGAGTGCCAAGAAAATATTCCCTAACCATGACACCACACCAGCAGCCTGAACGTTGATACAAGGCAGGATGGATCCATGCTTTGTTGTTGTTGTCAAATTCTGACCCTACACCGAATGTCGCAGCAGAAATTTTCCAATCTTCTATGTCCAATTCGATGAGCTTGTGCAAATTGTAGCCTCAGTTTCCTGTCTTAGCTGAAGGAGTGGCACCCGGTGTGGTCTTCTGCTGCTGTAGCCCATCTGCCTCAAAGTTCGACACTACTGTGCATTCAGAGATGCTCTTTTTGCCTACCTTGGTTGTAACGGGTGGCGATTTGAGTCACTGTTGCCTTTCTATCAGCTCAAACCAGTTTGCCCATCTCCTATGACCTCTGGCATCAACAAGGCATTTTCCGCCTACAGAACTGCGCCTCACTGGATGTTTTTTCTTTTTTGGACCATTCCTGTAAACCCTAGAGATGTTGTGCGTGAAAATCCCAGTAGATAGCAGTTTCTGAAATACTCAGACCAGCCCTTCTGGCACCAACAACCATGCCACGTATAAAGCACACTCAAATCACCTTTCTTCCCCATATTGATGCTCGGTTTTGAAACGCAGGAGATGTGTTTGACCATGTCTACATGCCTAAATGCACTGAGTTGCCGCCATGTGATTGGCTGATTAGAAATTAAGTGTTAATGAGGAGTTGGACAGGTGTACCTAATAAAGTGGCCGGTGAGTGTATATTCTGTTCATCTATACAGTAAAATGAATGGCATATCTTCATCGGCTCATTCTTTCAAGCCTTGTGACATGAATTAAAATAAAATAAAAACCAGTAAGTCTGTTCCAGAAATAATGGATAATAAACTGTAGATAGCACTGTTTTGCAGTCTTTTCTCCTCTTCTGTGCAGTGTAGTGCCTTAAAGCCTCTGTAAATGGGGCCTGCAAAGGCAATCTTCATAAGGATTTCAATTGCCTTTCTTACCCACCAGTTCACTACACTACTGATGAGAAGCAATGACTCAGAAACCGTGTTGTCTATTGTTGAACGCCTATAATTTTGGAAAAATCTTAGTGGGGTACTTTATCATTCTGTATTTTGTTGTTTGGGGTTGTTTTGGTGCAGTTGTGGTACAAATGCTGTTTTGCGACTTTCAATTGTGACGAATGAACATAGGACAGTGCAAAGTTATTTTAACATAGACTCTGCTTCCCCTAAATTAGCTATTTGCACAGACTAGTTTTCACAATACAACTGAAATTTATGAAGAAATTTATTCCAGTCTCCACCCTGGTTTATGTTGCGACTTTTGATGGGGTATTTTGCGACTTTTCATGTGACAAACAATGTAGCAAACAAGCCACACAGCAAAAACAGTGCAAGTAGATTTATCAAGCACTACTTTAATGGATCTGACTGCAGCGGAACTCCAAAGACAGACATAGAACTGTTGCAAGGAGCCGGGCTGATGATAAATTACCCCCAATGAATTTGCTATTATCCAGAGTTGTTACAAGTATTTCTGAAATCTGGGCATCATTTGTATGGAACTGCCTTATTTAAAGTAACAGTGAAGGTACAGTCTTTGCTTACCCATCTTTTATAACTTATTGGTATATTCCTTACCCATAATTTGCAGTGAATAATGCATGGCCTCAGACTCTGTGGGGGGTATTTATTATAAATGAGCAGATTATGCATCAGTCGTGATACTCCCCACACTTGCTCAATATATACCCAATATGATAAGGGAATTTGGATTAATTCTATGCCAGGTCCAGCCCGTGTTAAAATTGGCAATCATTAATATGCCAGGCCAGGATATCCCAACGGCCTGGGGCATTCTGGGCTGGAGCGTACTACCGGTAAGACTACCACCAATTAGCAAATTAAAACTTTTTTCCTACTCAGCATTTATTTTAAAAATTTGACTGGAATCTGGCCTACATTGCTTCAAAAATACAGTAAAACATCTGGTAAAATCTAAACCACTTTAAGGACACCTACCATCCAATTTACTGATGGTAGACTTCCCTAACTTATGTGCCTGTCGTCTGTTTCAGGGGATGGCACTGTTTTTACCATCTCCACAAACAGCACAAATGTAATAAAAAAATAAAATGATGTAAATGAACTGGCGGTACTCCGGGCTACGTATTGCCTGACATCACCTGCTGTCTGTGTGATTAATGGCCAAAACCGTCTTGAATAAGGAGTGAGGGTCTACATAAATTAAAAGTTGGTGGAACCAAGAGGGCGCTCTAGTAATGTAGCCCGGAGCTGATGGGAATTGCCCAGCGCTGCTCACAGCGATCTCTGTCAGCTCCATAGAGATTAATGGAGCAAACTGCCCTTGCTAACACAAGGGCAATTAATATAAACAAGGCCTTTGAGAAGAAATAGTTAACCTTTTTGGAGAAGGTCCTGAAAAATTCATTATGGCCAATAGCATTGCAGTATTCTATCTCCTTGTCACGCCCCCCACAATACTGCTTTAACTTACTTTGTTTGTCTGAAAACCCCTTTAAGGAAATCTACCATCAGTAAATCTGATGGTAGATGTCCTTTAAGAGCAGATGCAAAGTAACACTAGTCTTAAGCTATGCCTGCTTTATCATTCAGCATTTGACATGTTTATATATTAATGTCACAAATGTTGTTTTCTTGTAATATTCCCGTGTTTTCAAGGTTAATATAAATGTAAAATCTAAAGGTTAAAATAAATGGAAATCTACTATCACATTAAAACATGATAAACACTTACTCATGGGAATAACAAATATAAGAAGATTACCACACTCACAGTCCCTGGATCTATGAGTAAGTGTCCCTGGTTTATCAGTAGATTTCCTTTAACTTTGTTATACTTGTTATTCCATAAGGAATGCAAGTACAATCTGAAATAAACATATCAGAAGAGTGAATGGGTCTTCAATTTTCCCCTTGAAAACTGTAACAATGATTGGACAAGCCCTGAAATGAGATGAACATAAACGTAAAACCACAAATTCATCTACAGAAAACCCACCAATTCATTAAATAAATGTTTTATCCCCATAACCCGTGATATTTTTTCTCTCCAGAAAGGCATCCAGGCCTTTCTTGAACATGTACATAGAGTCCGCCATAACAACCTCCTGCGGCAGAGCGTTCCATAGTCTCACTGCTCTTACAGTAAAGAACCTTTGTCTATGTTGACGGTAAAATCACCTCTCCTCCAGGCGCAGAGGATGCCCCCTTGTCCTGGTCACAGGCCTAGGTATAAAAAGATCTTTGGAGAGATCCTTGTACTGTCCGTTCAGGTATTTGTACATTGTAATGAGGTCTCCCCTCAGTCGTCTTTTTTCTAAACTCAATAATCCCAAATTTTGTAATCTGTCATTGTATTATAATCCCCCCATTCCCCTAATAATCCTGGTTGCTCTCCTCTGCACCCGTTCCAGCTCTATTTTATCCTTTTTATACACTGGTGCCCCAAACTGTACACAATATTCCATGTGTGGTCTGACCAGGGATTTGTATAAGGGCAAAACTATGTCTTTATCATGAGAATCTATTCCTCTCTTGATACATCCCATAATTTTATTTGCTTTAGCAGCAACCGCCTGGCTCTGGTCACTAAAATTAAGTTTACCATCCACCAATACCCCCAAGTCCTTTTCAGCTCCAGTTTTACCAAGTAATTGACCGTTTAGAACATAATTACACTTTTTGTTTCCATGGCCCAAGTGCATAACTTTACATTTATCTACATTAAATCTCATCAACCATTTCTCTGCCCACTCCTCAAGCTTCCACAAATCCCTCTGTAACGCTAAACTATTGACCTCAGTATTTATTACTTTACACAGCTTAGTATCATCTGCAAATATTGAAACTTGACTGTGTAAACCCACTACAAGGTCATTAGTGGTGGTCCCAATACAGTGGCCCCAATACTGACCCCTGTGGCACTCCACTGGTAACCTCAACCCAATCTGAGACTGTGCCATTAATGACGACCCTCTGTTTTCTATCACTAAGCCAATTACTTACCCAAATACACAGATTTTCTCCTATTCCCAGCAGTCTCATTTTATATACCAACCTTTTATGTGGCACGGTATCCACGCGTCCCCCAGATCCAGTCTTGAACTTACCTCCTCGTAGAGACCTCAGATTAGTGTCTGACAGGACCCGATCTCTCATAAACCCATGCTGACGCTGGTTATAAGGTTGTGCAAGTGGATACTCAGGATAGCATCTCTAACAACCCCTCAAATATTTTTCCCACCACAAGCAGTTAGACTCACAGGTCTGTAGTTTCCGGGATCGCTATTTGATCCTTTTTTGTATATTGGTACCACATTTGCTATGCGCCAGTCCTGTGGAACATACCAGTCCTCAGTTTCAAATATTAAAAATAACGGTCTGCCTATCACGGTACATAGTTCATGCAGAACCCGGGGGTGTATGCCATCTGGCCCCGGTGATCTTAGTGTTGCACTATCTTAGTGCTTAGTGTTGCACTATCTTAGTGCTTGCGAGGCGGCACCATACCTCTTCCTGGGTTAAACTGTTGACATTCCAAAAAGAATTTACATTATTCCTCATTGTGTCTTCCACCAGGGGATTTTCCTGGGTAAAGACAGTTGAGAAGGCGACATTCAGTAGATTGGCCCTTTCCTCATCTCCTTCCACCATGACCCCCAAGTTATTTCTAAGGGGACCCACACTCTCTGTTTTTAGTTTCTTATCATTTATATACTTGAAAAATAATTTGGGATTATTTTTGCTCTCCCTGGCAATTTTTCTCTCAGTCTCCATTTTTGCAGCCTTTATCTGCTTTTTACAGGATTTATTTTTCTCTCTATAATCCTGTAATGCCTCATCGCTACCTTCACATTTTA
The DNA here is from genome assembly GCA_019512145.1 of Engystomops pustulosus. Classification (NCBI taxonomy): domain Eukaryota; kingdom Metazoa; phylum Chordata; class Amphibia; order Anura; family Leptodactylidae; genus Engystomops; species Engystomops pustulosus. The sequence goes on from CM033647.1 coordinate 114,179,590, forward strand.
ACACCTTAAACGACTTATCTTTCTCGCTTATTGCTTTCCTTACAAGACTAGTTAGCCACATTGGCTGTTTCTTGTTCCTCTTATGCTTTTTCCCATAAGGTATGTGTTTCTCACAGGACTTTTTTCAGGTCAGCTGTCCTGAACCAGCCTCTGTCCTGTTCATTTACCTCAGCCAGAGTTCTACTAGGTGGTCTGGGCTCAGTGCCACTATACAGTGAGGACAAACTCCTTAAGGACAGTCAGCAGCTGCTCGGCAGTGAAGAGGTAGGGCAGACATCCACTGCTTTGTGCACTAGGCGAGAAAGTAGAGATGTGGAGAGTGGCACGGGAGGTTATGTTGCACTTGCAAGTAGTCGTGCTGTGCATACTGAGACTGTTGAGGAGAATAGCAGTGACAGGGAAATACAAATTGATGATGATTTGAGGAGAAGAGGGTGTCAACTGGCGCATGAGGCAGCGAAGTAGGCAGCAATTAGTTACTGTGGCCGTGAGTCATCAGGGTGGCAGCAGTGCGAGGATGTGAGCCAAATGGCTACGAACCCTGCTTCGCAGGTACAAGTAAGCAGTGGCAGAAGGGCTCAAAGGCAGCGGTGTTAGTAGTCACTCATTGCAGAGTTTTGGCAGTAAAATCACCACCTCAGGGGTGTAGCAGTTTTTTGTTAAGACACCAGAGGAGCCGAGTGTGTGTATATGTAAAATCTGTGGGTAAAAAGTGAAGCGTGGCCAGGGAGCTAGGGTTGGCACCACACCCCTGCATCAACACTTGCAGCGTCACCATCCAATGGCACACATGCCATTTCAGCCAGTCAAGGCTACAGCAGCTTTGCTGAAGGAAACTGTTTGTATTTGACATCATCTCCCGGTCCAGATGCTCCTGCTCCTCGCTACGCATGGCGACAGCAGTCGTTGCAAGAGGCGATTTCAAAGAGACAACTGAATGCGTGCAGCCATGCTAAGGTGCAGAAGCTGACCGTGCTGTTGTTGTTGGTACTTCAGCCCGTCCCTTTCCAAGTCCTGGACTTTGCACCCTTCAAAGAAATAATAGCTTGTGCCGTACCTACGTGGAGAGTCCCAAGCCTAAATTTTTTTTTCCAAAAAGGCACTGCCAGCCCTTCACAAATATGTAGAACAGAAGGTGGGCCAGTCCTTGAGCTTATCAGATTCTTCCAAGGTGCATGGCAGCACGGATGCATGGAACTGTAACTATGGTCAGGGCCAGTACATGTCCTTTACGGCCCACTGGGTGAATGTGCTTCATGCCCAGCCACACCAACAACTTGAACAAGAGACTCCAAATTGTGTGCTGCTGCTCATGTGCCAGTGTCTGCCTCCTTCTCCACCACCACCTCAGCCTCCACAAGTCTAAGCGCTGCTCAATCATACCACATGTGCAGGGCACAGCGGTGTCATGCAGCTCTACCCCTGGTTTGCTTGGGCGAACAAAGTCACACAAGGGAGGAACTGCTACGTGTCATGCAAGAAGAAATCAATCTGTGGCTTTTTTCTCCACGAAAACTGAAAATAGGAACCATGGTGACAGACAATGGGAGAAACATGGTGTCTGCATAGCATTGAGTAGGGATGGCGCATGGCGCATGTGTTCAATCTGGTGTTTAACAGGTTCCTCAAGTCTTCCACCCAACTGCAAGACATTCCAAAAATGGCCAGAAAACTGTGCATGCACTTCAGCCATTCTTACATAGCCAAGCACACCCTCTTTGAGTTGCAGCGGCAGCACGGCCGCCCCAAACATAGGCTCATATGTGATGTTTCCACCCATTGGAATTCCAGCCTCCATATTTTAGACCACCTGCATGAACAGAGAAAAGCAATTAACAATTTTTTGCAAGCGGACCAAAGTACTCCCCTATGTAACTTTGATGTCAGCCACTGGCAGCCCATGCAGGACACCTGCTATTTCCTCAGGCCCTTTGAAGAGGCCACATTATTTTTTAGTCACCAATACTGCTGGATGAATAACGTCATTCCACTGCTTCATGTCTTGGAACTCATGCTGCAAAATCTGTCTGGTCACGGCACTGGAGAAGTGGAGACTACATCTCATGGCCACATGAGTCCGCTTGTTGGTGCACTGGAGGAGGAGGACATTGGAGCACAAGCAGAATCTGGTGAAATCAGTGGTTTTTACATTTAGGTGGCAAGAGAGGAGGAGCAGGAGCATCCTGGTAGAAGACGAGGCAGATGACCCAGAAGAACTGTGGCAGAATACAGTGGAGATGGAGCCCGGGAGTCCCTCATAGTCACTTGTGCAGATGGCCAGCAGCATGCTGCTTTGCCTAACTAGTGACAGCCGAATAGTCAACATCCGGCATAGAGATGAGTTTTGGCTCTCCACCCTCTTGGACCCTCGCTACCATTCAAAAATGGGTGACTTTTTTACAGCTGCCGAGAGGGAGGAACAACTGGCGTACTATAGAGAAATACTGAAAAGACAGTTGACCGCTGCCTTTGTGCACCATTGTCCATTGATCGCTCATGTACGACTGCCATGGCTGCTGTGGGGAGAGGGGGGGGTAGGAGCAGTAACAGCTCCATCAGCAGCAGCTTAAGTATGGTGCCCTTAATTAGCAACTTTCTTCACCTGGCTAGTGAGGAGGGGCCATGAAGGACCATGAAGCAGACCATGGGGCAGTTTTACTTACCCGGCCCTTTCGCAATCCAGCGGCGCGTTCTCTGCACAGGATTCGGGTCCGGACGGGATTTATGAAGGTAGTTCCTCCGCCGTCCACCAGGTGGCGCTGCTGCGGTGAAAATCATCTGAACGCGCCGGAATACACGGAGCTGGACCAGGTGAAGGTAAGCGCGTCCCAAGCGACACATTTTCGTTTTTTAAATGCAGCGGTTTTTCCGAATACGTCGGGTTTTCGTTCGGCCACGCCCCCTGATTTCCGTTGCGCGCATGCCGGCGCCGATGCGCCACAATCCGATCGCGTGCGCCAAAATCCCGGGGCAATTCAGTTACAATCTGCGCAAATCGGAAATATTCGGGTAACACGTCGGGAAAACGCAAATCGGGCCCTTAGTAAATGACCCCCCATGTCTGTCATTTTGATACTCTGTGGGCTCCTGCTGATGCCACCATGACACTCTATGATTGTGCCACTCTGTGGGTACCAGGTTGCTGCCACCTCCACACTTTGTCATTGTGCCACTCTGTGGGTTCCTGCTGCTGATGCCACCCTGACACTCTATCATTGTGCCACTCTGTGGCCTACCAGGTTGCTGCCACCTTCACACTCTATCATTGTGCCACTCTGTGGCCTACCATGTTGCTGCCACCTAAAGAATTTGTCATCGTGCCACTCTTCGACCTCATGCTGCTGCTGCCATCTCCACACTTTGTCATTGTGCCAATCTGTGGCCTACCAGGTTTCTGCCGCCTACCCAATATGTCATTGTGCCACTCTGTGGGGTCCTGTTGCTGCTGATGCCACCTGCACACTCTATCATTGTGCAACTCTGTGGCTTACCATGTTGCTTCCACCTCCACACTTTGTCATTGTGACACTCTGTGGGCTCCTGCTGCTGCTAACGTCACCTCGAAACTTTATCATTGTGCCACTCTGTGGCTTACCATGTTGCTTCCACCTCCACACTCTGTCATTATGACACTCTGCGGGCTCCTGCTGCTGATGCTGCTGATGCCACCTCGACACTCTATCATTGTGCCACTCTGTGGCTTACCAGGTTTCTGCCACCTCCACACTTTGTCATTGTGCCACTCTGTGGGTTCCTGCTGCTGCTGCTGCCACCTGCACACTCTATCATTGTGCCACTCTGTGGCTTACCATGTTGCTGCCGCCTAAAGAATTTGCCATCGTGCCACTCTCCGACCTCATGCTGCTGCTGCCATCTGCACACTTTGTCATTGTGCCGCTCTGTGGCCTACCAGGTTTCTGCCACCTACCTAATCTGTCATTGTGCCACTCTGTGGGGTCCTGCTGCTGCTGATGCCACCTGCACACTCTATCATTGTGCAACTCTGTGGCTTACCATGTTGCTTCCACCTCCACACTTTGTCATTGTGACACTCTGTGGGCTCCTGCTGCTGCTAACGTCACCTCGAAACTTTATCATTGTGCCACTCTGTGGCTTACCATGTTGCTTCCACCTCCACACTCTGTCATTATGACACTCTGCGGGCTCCTGCTGCTGATGCTGCTGATGCCACCTTGACACTCTATCATTGTGCCACTCTGTGGCTTACCAGGTTTCTGCCACCTCCACACTTTGTCATTGTGCCACTCTGTGGGTTCCAGCTGCTGTTGCCGCCTTCACACTCTATCATTGTGCCACTCTGTGGCTTACCATGTTGCTACCACCTGAAGAATTTGTCATCTTTCCACTCTCTGACCTCAAACTGCTGCTGTCAAATCCACACTTTGTCATTGAGCCACTTTGTGGCCTACCATGTTGATGTCACCTAAAGAATTTGTCATCGTGCCACTCTCTGACCTCATGCTACTGCTGCCATCTCCATACCTTGTCATTGTGCCACTCTGTGGCCTACCAGGTTGCTGACAACTACCCAATCTGTCATTGTGCCACTCTGTGGGGTCCAACTGCTGACACCACCTCCACACTCTACCATTGTGCCACTCTGTGGCTTACCATGTTGCTTCCACCTCCACACTCTGTCATTGTGACACTCTGCGGGCTCCTGCTGCTGCTGCTGATGCCACCTCGACACTCTATCATTGTGCCACTCTGTGGCCTACCAGGTTGCTGCCACCTCCACACTTTGTCATTGTGCCACTCTGTGGGTTCCTGCTGCTGCCACCTTCACACTCTATCATTGTGCCACTCTGTGGGTTACCATGTTGCTGCCACCTAAAGAATTTGTCATCATGCCACTCTGTGGGGTCCTGCTGCTGCTGATTCCACCTGTACACTCAATCATTGTGCCACTCTGTGGCTTACCATGTTGCTTCCACCTCCACACTCTGTCATTGTGACACTCCGTGAGCTCCTGCTGCTGCTGACGCCACCTCGACACTTTATCATTGTGCCACTCTGTGGACTACCAGGTTGCTGCCACCTCCACACTTTGTCATTGTGCCACTATGTGGGCTCCTGCTGCTGCCACCTTCACACTCTATCATTGTGCCGCTCTGTGGCTTACCATGTTGCAGCCTTCTAAAGAATTTGTCATCTTTCCACTCTCTGACCTCATACTGCTGCTGCCACCTCCACACTTTGTCATTGTGCCCTTTTGTGGCTTACCATGTTGCTGCCACCTAAAGAATTTTTCATCGTGCCACTCTCTGACCTCATGCTGCTGCTGCCATCTCCACACTTTGTAATTGTGCCACTCTGTGGCCTACCAGGTTGCTGACACCTACCAAATCTGTAATTGTGCCACTCTGTGGGGTCCTGCTGCTGACACCACCTCCACACTCTACCATTGAGCCACTCTGTGGCTTACCATGTTGCTGACACCTCCACACTCTGTCATTGTGACACTCTGCAGGCTCCTGCAGCTGCTGATGCCACCTCAACACTTTATGATTGTGCCACTCTGTGGCCTACCAGGTTGCTGCCACCTCCACATTTTGTCATTGTGCCACTCTGTGGGCTCCTGCTGCTGCCATCTTTACTCTCTATCATTGTGCCACTCTATGGCTTACCATGTTGCAGCCACCTAAAGAATTTTTCATCTTTCCACTCTCTGACCTCATACTGCTGCTGCCACCTCAACACTTTGTCGTTGTGCCACTCTGTGGCCTACCATGTTGCTGCCACTTCCACACTCTGTCATTTTGCCTTTATGTGGCCTCGTGCTTCTGCCGCCACCTCCACGCTCTGGGGGGCGTGGCCATCGGACAACCCAACTGATTCGGACAAAGCGTGGGATTTACAATTCGAATTTTGTTGCAAGACAATACACTCACATACACCAGGAAGAAGAAGGTGAACTCCGGCGGACCTCAGCGGGGAAGCGACACATGCAGGAAAATGGACGCACGATCTTGAAGAATCGCGCTGGACTTCATCCTCGTCGGAGAACGCACCTCAGGGATCGCGACAGGACTGGGTAAGTAAATCTTCCCTTATTCTCTTAATGGGAAAATTACTAATAGCTTGAGGGTGGAAGTCCCCTGCCACACTTACAATCAATACGCTCACAGACAAAAAATCCGAACACTGCACGTTTGAACGTCTAATAGATTTAAGGAACCACTAAATATCTTCCTTCCAAGCTACCCATCCTTTATCCCCATTATTTGAGTAAGAGCTTTGTAATATATGTGATGGTGAGCCCAATAACATAAAAATGCACTCTGGAGTGGAGAGGAACTATGGAAAGGGAAATTTTGCACACTTGGCAAAAGTAAATTGATCCCTCCTATTAAAGTTGTCGGTAAATCGATATATAGCCATTCTTTCAACCCCTTTGACTGAACCGTATATATTATATTGTTCATCACGCCCATGATTGTTGTTAATTGGTTGTACATGTTGTATTGTAACCTATATTACTAATCCATTGAAGTTCCAATGCTGTGTACTGAGTACGTATCTATGACCAATTGTATATCACGTTAGATTGTCGATTATTGTACAAAATGAAAGTTGTGATGTTGCAGTAATGCTTTATGTTTATGTGTAAAATGAAAAACTTAATGAAAATTGATTTAAAAAAACAACAGTATTCCTTATGCTACCCTATAAAACATATTTTCATATTTCCTTCCCAGAAGGAGTTTAGTTTCTTCCCAGACAAAGTATGTTATTAAAATGTTTAAATTACTACACAACTTTTGTGTAAAGACATATTTGCATAATATGTCTTTAGATGAGATGAAACAGTTCTCTATGGAAATATTGCATGACCATGGATGAGGCATCATAATTAGTATCTGGGGATTGAAGTGGAAAACTGTATTATGAATATCTCTACAAATAGTGTAACAACATACATTTTAAAATGTAGGACGCTTTAAAGGGCCATGTCTTACTAAAAATGCAAAGAATGGGTTAAGTCGTTTTGGAAAAAGCAAGTTAACATAAAGAATGTGCTAAAGATTCCAAACTATTGTAGCGTGTAGATATAAAATATTCCCAAAGGAGTTCCTCACATTAATATTCCAGTCACAGTTTGCATTAAAACCAGCTTATTGTTTTCTGTTTAAAAAGGATTTACTTGAACTTAGACTGTGAATATCTTTACAGACGATTTCAATAAAACCACAAAGAAAAACACAAATAAACACTGGCTATTGTAGCTCTTTCACTAGTTATTTTTATTGCTTTACAATGCTTAGAAAAATGAAGGATTTGAGAAACACAATAAGAGGAACGAGTGGCAAAATGATATATAATGTTAATTCTCTATTCTTCATAGGAATAACATTACCAGAGCATGAAATAAACATACCAATATAGCGATCCTTTTAGTATGAATTTTACCAACATATTAATAATTATGTTTCAATCTATTATTTCAATATCAATCGACATCTACAATGATTCTGACATCTAATTGCATCAGGGTAAACATGAATGTTATTTGGTGCATAATTGTGCTGTAAAAGCCTGTCTTAAAAATTTCCCTTGTTGGTGCAACTCTTGGATCCAGATGCAATCTCTGCCAGGTCAGACTTCTGACCTGGTGGAGAATTCAGTTATAGTCTCTGCAAGTTTTCATGTGAAGTCTTTAATAAATGCGGCAGGCCTGGGAATACACTCCACTGCCTCCTGCCTGCCCTGCTCACCAACATACAGAACGTGTCATGCTTGCTGGAAAAGCCCCAAAACTTGTGTGGATGGAGAGATTTACATGCCTTCTCCACCTGAAATTTGTCAGAGAAGGCATAGTCAATCTCCCCCAATGGGTTTACACTTAGAAACCCAGAGTTATCAGGGACAGTTCACGGGAATTGAGCTGTTAATGTGGAAAGATAGTATAACATGTTAATAATGTAATAATTCAAATATGAGGTGGTCATAAATGGACAGGTGGACCAAGGTGTAAGTCAATCAATTTATGGATATAAGGAATGCACAGTAAGTTATAGACAGGAAAAGCTCAGCATCAGAGGTAATAGGAAAGGTTCTAAATTTTAGTCAGGAACGTTAATAAAGGAACACAGCAATAGGTATACTGTGTAAGACCACTAATATGGGCATACAGCACTCTCAGTATGTATAAGACCCCAGCAGACATAATGGGGCCCATTTACTACGGTCCTTGTACCAGTTTTCCGTAGGACTTTGCAGATTCTTTTATATGCAAAGTGCAAACTGCTTGCACATGTATTTAACCGCTTAACACTGAAGCCACTTTTCACCTTCCTGACACGGCCCATTTTTTCAAATCTGCCCTGTGTCACTATAAGTGGTAATAACTTCGGAACGCTTTAACATATCAAAGTGATTTTGAATTTTTTTCTCGTGACACTTTGTACTTCATGTTAGTTGAACTTCATGTTGGTGGTATGTTTTGTGTTTATTTATGAAAAAAACGGATATTTGTTGAAAATTTTGAAAAATTCTTGATTTTTGAAATTCAAAATGTTCTACTTTTTCCATACATAGTCATAACAGCAAAAACACTTGATAAATAACATTAACTGAATGTCTGGTTAATGTGGACATGTTTTTTTTTTTGCAGCCTCTCATTTTTGTAAGAAGTTGTGGCTCAGAAGTTCAGGGGTTGTGAACTTTTGGTGCAATTTTTCACATTTTCATGAAAAGCACAAAGGGCCACATTTACTTACCTGGTCCTGTCGCGATCCCCGATACGACGAGGATGAAGTCCGTCGCGATTCACCAAGATTGTGCGCCCGATATCCTGCGTGTGTCGCTTCTCCGTTGAGTTCCGCCAGAGTTCACCATCTTCTTCCCGGTGTATGTGAGTGCATGTCTTGCGACACAATTAGAATTTTAAATCCCGTGCTCAGTCCGAATCAGTGGGGTTGTCCGACGGCCGTGTCCCTGATTTGTGTCGCATAAAAGTCGGCGCAATTGCACCAAAATCCGATCGCCAAAAACCCCTGTTAAATGCGTCGGAAATAGTTGGGAAACACAACAAAAATGCGGCCCACGGACCCTTAGTAAATGTGCCCCAAAATCCTGCTATTGAGGGACTTGTTCAGCTTTCAAGTCACTTTAAGAGGCCTAAATAAAAGTAAAACCCCATAAATTACCCCATTATAGAAACTACACGCCTTAACGTATGTATTACAACTTTCATGAAGTTTGTTAACCTTTTATTTGTTTTACAAGGGTTAAAACAAAATCATGTGCAATTTTGAAATTTTCTTTTTTTTGGCTAAATGAATGTGTTTTTCAAAAAATGTACACATTTTCAGTGGATAAAATACCAAAACGCTCCACAAACTTTGATACCCAATTCCTCCTGAGTACGCCAATAACCCAAATGTAGTGGAAACCTGTTGTATGGGTACACACCAGGGCATTCAAGGGAAGTTGTGCCATTCAGAGCAAATTATGCATTGTCCCTTTATAACTGCTATACAATGGGTTTTTTTTGGAAATTTGGACAAATAAAGGCTTATTTTCAGCTAAATAACATGCACTTTACAAATACTTCATTTCAGTTGGTCATTAGCTTATTGATGAGATTTTATTAACTCTAGAATGTATGTAGGGAAAGAAAATCATAAATTCTAGTTTCCTTTCTTCTTGTATTTTTTGGGGGCCGTACACCGTACCATAAAAAATTACATATTATCTTTATTCTATGGATCACTTTGATTACGTTGATAGCTCATTTATATAGATTTTTTATATATTTTTACTATTATATCTATCTCATTTATTTTCGTATCACCATGTTTTCGGAGACATAACTTATATATTTTAAATTACATATTTTTTGGTTGACAGAGCTGGTTTAGGGCTTAATTTTTATGTATTGAGTTGTCCTTTTCAGTGGTACCATTTTGGTTCAAATTTTTTGTCACTTTTTGGAACATTTTTGTGAATGGATTTTATGAAAATTTTACATTTTTGGCAAGTGTTTCTTGTTTTGTTTTAACAGCGTTCACCGAGTGGGTCCAATTATGTCACTGATTTATTGTAGAGATTATTACAGATGCAGCGATACTAAATATGTGGGGGGGGGGGTTCATGATTTAGTGGGTTTTGTACTTTATTAGGTATGTGTAGGAAATGTTGGTGTATATGGGAACCACGGGCTTCCCCGGTAAGCGCCGCCAGGGGGCGTCCGATATAGTCCTAGAGGCCAATGCAGGCTGCGGTCAGCATGACAGCGGCTTTTATGGGGTTTATTGCTGGTGATCAGAAGAAACTCCAATCGTGAGTGTTAGCTGCGGGTGTTGGCTATAACATACAGGTGACACCATTCAGCAGCCATTGCTAGAAGCTGGACATAGTACTATTTTAAGATGCGGCAAGTCCTTGCCGCCTGTGACGTAGTATTACGTCCAATGTCGGAAAGGGGTTAAGGAATGTCCAAACCAATCCTTTTGGGTCGCAGCTGTACTATTGTTCAAGAAAATTTTGTTAAATTTCATTAATGAGAGGGATGTTGCAGAGTACAGTCGGACCGTGCGCCACATTTATCATGCAAAGTCCAACAGAAGTGTGTTGCACGGCCAATGTTAGGGGTGCACCAAAAAAATGCTGGTGCACTCTGTCAGAGCAGTGCAGGGAGCGGCAGATTCATGATGAATGGTCGCCACAATTCAAGAATCTGGCTCACCCTGCACGCTTCACAGGCAAACTGCACACAGTGCATTTTGAACTGTTTTCAGTAAATTTGGGCCAATGTATTGCAACGTGCAATTTTTGTAGCCGTCCCCTCAACTATATGTATCCCCTCAACTTTTTAACTTTTAGTCATTACTTTTCATAGCTTGTTCTTTTATCTTTTTTTTCCAATTCTTTTTATTGAGTTAAATGATGAGCAATACAAGCATATGTCAACATTTCACTTAGACTCAGTTTTCATTTTTAACATTACTAAACGTAAATCTTAACAGTAAAGACATAGGTGGGTAAAAGATGTGATGAATACTTTTAAGGACTGGTGTCCTTAAACAATTAACTCTCTACTAAGAACTATTGCTAGTTTAAGGACTGGTGTCCTTAAACAATTAACTCTCTACTAAGAACTATTGCTAGTTTTTTCCAGGGATTTGTTTTTTTACCAGACTGTGAGACAGATGATATCTTTGAATAAGGGTATTGCACAAGTCAAAGTAAGGGAAATAAAATTTGGTGTAGTATAATGTCAAGTACGTGTTGTCCATTCCTTGACATTAAGAGGAAGCTGGGTAAAGCTATGGGTTCAGCCATGGATTCCATACTTTAAAAAAGCATTGTAGTCTTCCATGTCTGATAGCCTATCCGTATGCTATTGTAGAGGTTGATTTCCATTTCCTAGCTATCAACAGTTTGGTATTGAGAAGTATGTAGGCTGTGAGTTTACGGTATTGAAATGGGATTACCTCCAGATCTATTAACAGAATTGCTTAATGTGGATCTCTTGGGATGTGGATCCTCACTAAAACAAAGATCAATGAGAATACTTCGCTCCAAAGGAATTTAATTTTGGGACATTACCAGAAGATATGTAGGAGCAATCCTTTGTGACCACAATCTCTCCACACAAATCATTGGTACCTGGGAAGATTGTAGCCTGTTTAGTTGGTGGTGTAGTACCACCCAGTCAGACACTTATAATGTACCTTCATCAAGCTTGTGCACTTGGATGAAGAACTACCCTATCTGAATGCCTTGAGCCACTGATTTCTGCTAAACTCAGTGTTAGGCCCCTTCCACACTTGCGTGGCAGATCACGTCAGAGTTTGATCAGGGTGCGATCAGGGTTTGGTCAGTGAAAAACTGACATTTTGCATCAGAGTTCAATCAGTTTTCAGTCAGAGTTTGTTCAGGGTCTCAGTTTTTCACACACGTTTTCAATGCATTTTCAATGCAGTTTCAATGCGTTTTTCACGCGTAGATAACGTGCGTCAAAAGGACTCTATGGCAATTGATGCGTCCAAAACTTGCATTGCACTTGCATGTGTCTCAAAGTGCAATGCATTTTTGATGCATCTCCTTAGACTTGTGTGGTACGTTTTTCACGCGCATGACGAGCATGCTGAGATTTAAAGGCGCGTTAAAAAAAACGTGCGTGTGTGAAAAAAAATTCAAGTCTGAAAAAGCCCATTGATTACAATGGGTCAGAGTGCAATGCAAGTTCTGCGCGTCAAAAGCATGCGCAGAACACGCGCGTGAAAAACACAAGTGTAGAAGGGGCCTTAAGATCTTTCTCCCAATTAGTCATGTTTGCTCTTTTCTCCCCTTGTCTACCTCCTTCTATTAGTGCCTTATATATGGGGCATGTGGAATGAAAGTTTTTACAATCTCCCTTATACAGGTAGTCATATAATACTGTGGGTATAGTGATCTGATATATTCTGTCTTTTTGTATAATCTCCCTCACCTGAGTCACATATATACCGTATTTCGGAGGAATCCCTAACTCATTAGGGCTTATTTACAAAGAGTGCATGGCCGCACTCGTAGGATTTTCCGACGTTTTTCAGGATTTGCTCTGCTGTGACAGGTATTTAACTGGGGATTGTGTAGCATGGGATCGGATTGTGGCGCGCCTACGCTGTCTATTTCCGGCCAGCTAGAGATTGAGGAATATGACCACCATGGTTTCATTTGCTTAATAATAGATTCATAATAATAATCCATTAGGTTTGGCACCCCCATACCTCCCTTTTGCTTTGTGGTCTGTAGGATAGCTGTTGCCACTCTCAGCTTGGCTTTGCCCCAGATAAAGATCATGAGTTGTTTCTGCTATTTCTTCAGTAATACTAAAGGAATAGGTACAATTCGAGTTCAAAAGTAGTATAAAATCTTGGGAAGAGCCATCATTTTGTACATGACCATTCTCCCTAGCCGTAAAAATTCCTATTCTTCCTGAATGTCTTGTATTTTGTATTGTAACTTTTGCCCATTGATAAGGGAATTTTTGTGTTATCTGAAGGGGTCTATTTTGAAACCTAGAAGGGATGATTTAGTTTAATTGATTTTATAATATGAGGTGCTCCCAAACAAGTGGATTACTGTGGTAATTTCTCTATGCGACTGGAGAGGATTAAAGATTGCCAGTATAGTGTGCTATAGTGAAGTGTGGAAGTAGAAAACACAAAGCCTTAGGGGAAAGAATTCAGGAGAGCACCTGGGCATTTTGTTTGTGTGAAGACAGCCAATGGTTCTACATTCCTTTGTGTGCTTGCATCCAATAGTGTTGCATGCAAAAAAAAAATAGTCTTCAATAAGGACAGTGTGTCTTTTTTGTATTACTCACTCCATTTCAATGCTGGAAACAAAGACTCATATGATTCGTAAATTACCTTACAACGCTGACGGGGACTGTTAAAGCCTTATGTATCCAAAGACCCTTATGGTCATTTTTAACAAGTGTCATCAGTAAAGAGGCCTATTTTATGCAGTCTCCCTCCGATGGGAATCCCTGTAACATCGGGGTTCATTCTTATGGCCTCCGAATAGGATTCCATAATGAGGGTGAAGAAAAGTGGAGATTGGGGGCACCCTTGTCTTTTTTTGTTGGTAATTACAAAGGGAGCTAGGAGCGCTCCATTCGACAGGACTCTAGCTGATGGGGTGCTGTATAGAGATTGGATTGCAGACAGAATGTGGCGTGTGAATCTGAATTGGTAAAGTTTGGAGGAGGGAAATTGACAATTTATCCTATAAATAAATAAGGTCCCCATCACTGTCACCACCCTTCTTGTTCCATCTGGAGCTTGGTGTGGGCCCACTGGACCACCACGGACGATGATGTATGCCGACACCCCTGGACCATAGTCTAAATGGCATCCGGTTTTCACCAGATCAGTTGGACTTGCTGCGGCTAGCACCACCAGGTCATTCCACAAGTACGACTTTGTCCATGGTGGCAGCCAAGGTAAGGTACAGAAACGGATAGAAAGTTCATGGTCGGGGCAGGCAGGAGATCAAGACAGGCAGCACAGGATCAACGTCAAGAACAAAGCAGGAGGTCAAAGCAGGCGGAACAGGATGAGTCAAACACAGAACCGGGGTCACAATGGAAAATCCTAACACTAGCGCAAGGCATGGACAGAAGCTTTCTCAATGGCATAAGCATAAAGATCCGTCAGGGTATGCTGGGAGAAGCCGGGTTTTAATCATTTCCTCAAAAGGGCCAGCACTAATCAGACTAAATCTTGCTAAGCTGGTGCAAGCCCTAGGAGACGGGGAAGCAATGGGGCGCTGCGGCACATGGAGGATCATGGGTGAACCCACAACCCGAGACATGGGTTGTGGGAGCAATCTTTGCGCTATAGCTTTGGCACATAATTTAGTATCACAATTTAATAAGAAAATAAGCAATATAGTTGGCCGGGTGTTGCGGTGACTTTCCTGGTTTGAGGATTGTCGCTATAGTGGATTGTAGCATCTCAGGGGGTAGTGAGCCCAATTGTGCTGCTTTATTAAATATCTTTGGGAGGTAAGGCAAGAGTATGTCCTTAAAGAGTTGATGATACTCATTGCTAAGGCCCAGGGCCTTTTGTTTTTTTGCTGATTGGTTGATTTTATCTAGCACCTCAGTTTTAAAAGGAACATTTAGTTCCCATCCATGAGATTCCAGTAAGGATGGGAGTTTGAACTTCCCTGAAAATTTGTTAAAGGTGTCGGTTGTGGGTTGAGGGGTGAAGGGGTCATCTTTTAGATTGTAAAGCTGGCTCTAAAAGTACTTAAAAGTACTAAAGCTCTTGGCTATATCCGTAGGGTGAGTAATGTAAGCCGTGGGTCTTTAGGATCTGTAATAGAGGCAATTCTCATTTTGGCTTCTTTGGGTTTAACTTTGTTTGCCATCAGCCTAGTTGGTTTGTTGTAGGATGCTTTCCTGGACGTTAATGTTTTATCATACTCCCCTATCATTAGAGAGCTTACTGCTTGTCTTAAAGAAAACAGTTTGTCGTGCAAGTAGGCTGAGGGCTCTTTAATCAATAGCTACTCAGTGATCGCTAACTGTTTCATGACATTAGTTAGTTGGGCTTCTCTACCTCAGGGATATCTCCCCAATTGGTCTTTCATGTAGGCACTAATGTTCAATTTTTGCAGGGACCATAAGAAAAAATAAATCTACTTCTGGAGTTTAAAATAACTTTTTTTTTTTAAATAAAATGTAATATATTCTGATAGTTCCTTTTTGATTTGCTCCTTCTGGGTGGGAAGGGACAATAGAAAGGTATTATTACACCAGGGTCTGGGATGGGAGGTTGGGTGGAAAGGTAGTATTCTAAGGTTATTGGTGAGTGGTCCGACCAAGTCGCTGTATGGATACCGGCCAGTTTAACTAGAAATAGAGCGTCTATGGGAAAAGGAATGATGTCTAGGATAGTAAAAGGTGAATTTTTTGGATGATGCGTGCAAACGTCTATACGCGTTATATAGCTTTTGTGAGTACAGATATGGGCCTAGGGTCAGGGCTGTTTGTTGTCTTGTGGCAATAGTGTCTAGGGTCTGTAGTTGGGGCCCGTAACATAGCATATATCACAATAGCATAACATTTTAACTTCTAACCGGAGTGAAAACTCACTCAACTTTTAACCAAATACAATGCTCCTTTGGTAATTGGAACAGAACAAGGGCACAGAAGAGTCAGTACTAGCAGGCAGGGTTCAAAAGAAGACAAGTCCTGCCTACTATCTTAGGGAAAAAAAGTTTGCCTGCTGTCATGACCAACCTTCACATAAAAAGTTCACATTCCTCCCCACCGTTGCTTGACACGCGCTTACCTGCACCCACGATAGGAAGGTGAACTCCGGCGAACTCCCGTGGACTTCAGTGCAGCAGCGACACCTGGTGGACATCGGGCGCACTACCTTAGTGAATCGCCGGTAGACCCGAATCCTCGTCTGAGAACACGCCGCTGGATCGCGACAGGACCGGGTAAGTAAATGTGCCCCAATAAGTCTAAGGGTGGTTTCACATGTTTGTTTTTCACATCAGTGATTTTTCACTGAACCCAGTTTGGCTTATGGCGCACACAGTTTGGTTTTCTCTTCCTGGCTTCAGTGATTTTTCATCGATGCCTTACTGATCCATTTTTTTTCAATAGGCTTTTTCATACTTCTTTTTGTGTTCACTAACAGTGATCAGTGGATCAGTGGAAAAAACTGAATAGGTTCTAAACTACCCACTGATCAGTGAAAAAAACTAAAGTGTGAAAAAGTCCATTGAAAAAAATCTGTATGTGTCCATAAGCCAAAATGGGTTCAGTGAAAAATTACTGATGTAAAAAATGCCAATGTTAGTCCACCCTAATTCTTTAAATCTTTTTTCATAAATTAGATCCTATAGTGCAGTACCTCTAAAGGTACAGTTTTACTTTAGACACTGTAAATATATTGAAATACCACTTTATATACCACAATATATACATAAAACAATAATCACTCAAAAATATATCACAAGTGCCAAGTACATAAAGTTATTTATCTCATTCAGCATTTTTGCATAACACAGGCTAGAATTAAATATTAAACAATGGTCTCTTATATGAAATCTATAAACATTTATTGATTTTTGGAAATCATTTCTAAGCTGTGTACAAACATAATATAAATTGATTGTAGCAAGCATGTTTAATAGAAATCCAGATCTGCAATAAATATCGAAGCCTTGAATTACTGGTTGTTATTTTCTAAGCTGCAAAGATGAAATTGATTGATTCTATGAAAGGGCTGAAAAAGAATTATTATGGGTTTTATCTGACAATACTGTTCAGAAAATAATCTGGACTCTGCATCAGTATTTAAAAATTAAGTCATGAAACATTTACTCTGAAGGAAATATATTTTCATTTACTCTCAATGATAAATGACTTGCATGAGCAGACAAGTAATGTACAGAAATCTAAATTATTCAAATAAAGTATAGGGATTTCCTAGCCACTTGTATATTATTTTGGTTCATGCACCTGGGCACATAGAGTCACCATAACAGTTCAGAGTTGTTCAGTGTCAATGGGGCTGTACTCTGTACCGTACTGTGTACTGATATGTCTATTTTTGTTTTGTTATGTCTGTATTTATGTTTGTGAATGACAGTTTTTATTTTTATTTGCATGTATTTTAAAATATATATATGGTATATTGTATTGGTACGGGTATTACTGTTTGCATTTATGAAATTGTATCATTTTTCATTGCCAATGTTGTAATGCACTTTACATATATCATCATCATGTTGCTATTGTGTGTTTAGGTTTTTATATTGCATATATGTCATTTTTGTATTTTATTAACAACATACCAGATACGAGTATAAGATTATATCTTATTTCCCTTTATTCTTGTTGCTTGCTTATAGGTTTTTATATATACCTTACTCCAGTATTGTCCTTTATGAAGGTTCTTTTTTCATTGTTGCCGTGCTTGCTTGCGTGTCGGTCGGTGTGCCCTTGAAATCATTGGGGGGGCGGGCTTGCTTCTGCCTCCCTCTGACGACACAGCCCTCCCCTGGATTCATATGGATGTTGTGGCCCACGCACCGCACACATATGCGTGTGATGCCTTCCATGCATCCATTGCCTGCTTTCTCGCTCCTCCCGCTTACACATTGATGGGTGTGTTCCTGCACCCTGTCTTGGCAACTTGGTCTTTCCTCGATCCTGCTGTAAGTTCTGTTGCTCGCACATGCGTTACACACACAGTTGTGTCTGCTGCCTATTTTTTTTCCCACATGTTATTGGTCTTTTGTTTTGTTATATACCAGTTTCTCATTGCCTGGCGTCATCCCTTGACAAAGACCTGCTGCAGTGGAAAAGTGCGTTGGGGGTGCCCGCCAGGTAATAGACCTTTCCCTCCCTCTCACTTTAGTGTTATTTCTGCCTACTGGCGTTTATTGTCTTACCACTGTATGTGCTTAGGCTTTTGTGATTCTGGACTCTTATTTTTCCTGTGCCCTTCACATTCACATACATTACTGCCACTTTGGCACTTATGTGTGTACGGTAGCTTAATCTACTATCTCAGTGTATCTTGAGTGCATGTATTTGAGTGCATGTCTTGTGACACAATTTGAGATATTAAATCCTGCGTGTTGCCCGAATCCGTTGGATCGTCTGACGGCCCATCCCCCCGTCCCCCCCGATTTGTGTCACATGAAAGTCGGCGCCGATGAAGCAAAATCCGATCACGTGCGACAAAAGGCCCTTCTAAATGCGCCGCAAATTGCAAATCCTCAGATATTCCAACGATAGTGCGGACCACAGACCCTTTGTAAATGAGCCCCAATGTCTTGTTAAAAAGTGCCTGGATCCTATAGACCGAAGATCTGTAGAAATCAGCAGGCTCCTAGACTCTTGCCTGCTGTCCTGGAGATTGGTTGAAGCACTGACAAAGTGCTTCACCTAATCCCTAAGAGAGTAGAAACTCTGAATTCCTCTCTCCATGCCCGTGTCATCCCAACTGTAACATTCAAGGGCCTTACATGACATCATTGGGTTAAGTGATGGTCTCAAGTCACATAATCCAGAGCTGAGGCAGGAGCTGATGGTGGTATTAATTATAAGAGGTTGACAGCTGAATGTGTTTGTGTGGGGATTTAAACTGAGGAGATAAGGAGCTAATAGAATTTAGTAAATATGGTGGAAAGGGAGCTCAGCGTACAGCTCAGGGCTAGTCATTATCAGAGGTTGGGAGCTCATGGTATATGTTGTTGTTGACTTGCATTATTCATCCTCATCTCTTTTGATTTCATGTGAATATACTATAGCTAAAATACACACTAATTGAGACTGAGATTGAAGTGATTGAGAATTACAGTAGATGAAGCCTCTTTTTATGGTGGTACGGGTGGGCCTTGCCCCCCTCTTTGTAGGTCTGTATCTGGGTGGATTATGCATTTATTCAGGTAGTGTGCACTTGTTTGGCCCATTCCTAACTGCCCATTCTGTTATTTTCTTTTGCAATTGTCCCCATTACTGTTTGAGGATTTAGTGTGTGTTCTGGTGGTCTCTTTTAAATCCATCCATCCATACATACATCTATATTTCATTATTTTTCACTGCCAGATACAAGACCTTTGCAGTGGTGATAACACTATCATATGTTCAGTCCCTGCTTGTCACGGTTAGGCGGTTGTTCACTTTTTTAATTGGTTTTATTTTTGTTTACTGTAGTGTATATATAATTGAATAAAAGAACTATTTTCCCACATACCTGTATGACACATTGGTGGGTCCTTATAGTGACTTCATGTTGTAGTGCCAGCCCCTTCCTTGGTTTTCACATACTGTGATTTCATGTGATACTTACATGGTGTCGACGTTACAAATATTACTGTGTAAAAGACCTTGTGACATCATCCTGGTCACATGACAAGAAGTGATGTAATTGAGACCTGTCAATCAGGAACAAATAGGCATGGCAAGTAAAATTTTATATGCAGGACTCACTTAGTCTGATTGGACATCAGGCGAGTTGCATATAAGTTTACAAACTGATTTTTTAACATTGCAGCCATGAAAAGGAACCATTTAGTGAAAAGGGCAATGCTTTTTAATCATAGTTTTTAATTTTATTTTGGGTAATGTAAATGACAAGTTCTCTTTACATATTATATCACAATCACATATACAGCGCAGCTTATCTTAATGTAATATTGGTGAAAATTTCATGTTAAAGTTTTTTACATCTGCACATATGGTTATAATCAATTTTACAAGTAGCATTTGTTTACTTATGCATTTTATTTACAGTTCATTTGAAGCAGTATTTTTAAATTATTTAACTGTGTATGTGGTATATACACAGTTAAGTGCTTCACTTATTCAGACCAAATTTCATGTGACAGTCTTTAGATGTGCTACATACTGTCTATTGTTCAAAAGCTTACCTCAATCATTTCCCAAGTGGTATGTTAATGGATATTAGCCAAAAAGAAAAGTATCAGCAGCTGTAAAACCTACTTGCAAAAATACATTCTTCCAATTATCTGCAGACTGACAGTTTTACACGGTGGTCAGTTCAAAGGTGTAAACTACTTTTGCAATATCTATTAAATAAATGTTCAGACCAATTAAATTTTTAACAAATTGCACTGGAGTACTTATTGATTGACCCACTTTGGTTGCTTAATAATCCAGACTCAATCTTAGTAACAAGTAAATAAGTAAATCAATGCTCTTGTCCCATGGTAATCAGGTCTATGCATTTATTCTTTTCATTTTGTATGTCTAAAATTGGATTTTATTACAATTGCAGTGATAAATAAATATTTCAACATGTCACCTGGTAGATATGGTAATGTATTAGTCATGCATGCTACCTCACTTTATCAAGGTCAGTAGAATGAGCATATAACAGAGTTGTTTGCCCCTGGATACTATATCAACATGTTAACACATACAGATTATCAATCTTACATTGCTATATTCAAGATACTTAGGGTACAATTGTTGTCTGGTGATATTTCTGCACCTTTATTTATATCCATCAGATAGAAGAAGGACATAATAAAAGCAAATTTAAATGTGCTGAAAAAATAACCCTACTTAACTGATAATTTTTGTATTATAGGAAACTCTTCTATTTAATTTGGGTGAAAAGGCAATAAAAGGTAATTTTTGCAATACGCTTTGGTATTATGCAGGCAGTATAGTCAGGTACAATTATAGCACAGAATAGTATAGTAAAATTCCAATCATAAACCCCATCCCCCACAATTGCAATCCCAATATGCAACCACAATGCCTATCCTAATGCCTTTCACTGTTTCCTACATAGACCCATACCTTCCAGTATGGCATACAAAATATGAAGCCTATTTTAGTGGCCCCATGGATTAACTAAATCTTTTCTCTGGACAACATTTAGAATACCTCCCTTTCTGTAGCTCTGCTACCTTCTTACTTCTTTACTGTGGCCCATACCACATTTATGAAGTCCCTCCCATTTCATACCTCAACTTCCTTGCCTCCCCAATCATGTGTAACCTTTCTCTAGACACCTCCTATTATGCCTTCTTTTTTGTTTCCCTCCATTGTATGTCTCACTTTTAGTACCCCCCTACCCCCGCACCTATCTCCGTCCTTGAGTTTTTATACTTCTATACTTGCTGATGCATATAGAGTTGAACAGGACCCCGGGCACTATTGCACTTACCATTCTCTTTGAGCTCACCAGACTGTTGTGGAGTTACTGTATGGTGTAACAGTACAGAAATTTCCATCATCTTCACATATTTTAGTAGCTTTGGAACGCTATAAGATATCCAGGGGATTTTGAGATTGTTTTCTTGTGACACATTGTACTTCAAATTAGTTCAAACATTTGGATGAAATATTTTGTGTTTAGTTGTGAAAAAAACTTAATTTGGAAAAAATGTGGAAAAATTTTAAATTCTCTACTTTTGATGAAGATAGTCATAGCACCCAAATTACAAAATAACTTACATTTCCCAAATGTCTTCTTTATGTTGGCATGGCTCAGAATTTGGGTGCCATTTTTAAATTTTTTTGGAAAATCACCAAAACCGGTAATTAGATGGACCTTCACAACTTTTAATTGACTGTGAGGAGCCTAGATAATAGCAAGACTTGTAAATTACCCCATTATGGAAAGTGCAACCCTCAACGTATGAAAAAGTACTTTTAAGAAGTTTGTTAACCCTTAAGGTGTTTTATAGGGGTTAAAACAAAATGGAAGTGCGGTCTACAATTTTTTTGACAATTTTGGGTGGAAAGTTAAACATTTGAAATGGATTAAATGAAAAAAGACTCGGTAACCTGCTGTATGGGTGCATGGCCGGGCATAGAAGGGAAGGAGGCACCATCTAGAGCACATTCATTATCAAACTGTACAGGCTATAATTTTTTTTCTGTGTTAATGTGGACCTATAGGGTATTAATTTTTTTGCTATGTACTGAGATGCAATTTTGGTACATAATTTTGGGGCATCTCTATATATTGGTGATGTTTATTAACTCTATGTTGGTGGAGGAAATGAAAATCATTAAATTTTAGGAAGATTTTTTGGGGGTTTATTTTGGTCGTTACCATATCATAAAAAAGTATATTATTTTCATTCTATGGGTCACCACCATTACAAAAAGACCTCATTTATATAGAATTATATATTTATAAAACTCACCGGCCACTTTATTAGGTACACCTGTCCAATGCTCGTTAACACTTAATTTCTAATCAGCCAATCACATGGCGGCAACTCAGTGATTTAGGCATGTAGACATGGTCAAGACAATCTCCTGCAGTTCAAAACCGAGCATCAGTATGGGGAAGAAAGGTGTGATTTGAGTGCCTTTGAACGTGGCATGGTTGTTGGTTTTGCAGAAGGGCTGGTCTGAGTATTTCAGAAACTGCTGATCTACTGGGATTTTCACGCACAACCATCTCTAGGATTTATAAAGAATGGTCCGAAAAAGAAAAAAATTCAGTGAGCGGCAGTTCTGTGGGCAGAAATTCCTTGTTAATGCCAGAGGTAGGGGAGAATGGGCAGACTGGTAAACATTTGAAATGGATTAAATGAAAAAAGACTCCACAAAGTTTGATGCCCAATTTCTCCCAAGTATACTGATGTACCATATGTGGTGGTAACCTGCTGTATGGGTGCATGACCGGGCATAGAAGGGAAGGAGGCACCATCTAGAGCACATTTACATTATCAAACTGTACAGGCTATAATTTTTTTTCTTTGTTTAATGTGGACCTATAGGGTATTAATTTTTTTTGCTACATGAGATGCAATTTTTTGGTACATAATTTTGGGGCATCTCTATCTAATTGGTGATGTTTTATTAACTCTATGTTGGTGGAGGAAATGAAAATCATTAAATTTTAGGAAGATTTTTTGGGGGTTTATTTTGGTCGTTTACCATATCATAAAAAAGTATATTATTTTCATTCTATGGGTCACCACCATTACAAAAAGACCTCATTTATATAGAATTATATATTTATACACTCACTGGCCACTTTATTAGGTACACCTGTCCAACTGCTCGTTAACACTTAATTTCTAATCAGCCAATCACATGGCGGCAACTCAGTGCATTTAGGCATGTAGACATGGTCAAGACAATCTCCTGCAGTTCAAACCGAGCATCAGTATGGGGAAGAAAGGTGATTTGAGTGCCTTTGAACGTGGCATGGTTGTTGGTGCCAGAAGGGCTGGTCTGAGTATTTCAGAAACTGCTGATCTACTGGGATTTTCACGCACAACCATCTCTAGGATTTATAAAGAATGGTCCGAAAAAGAAAAAACATTCAGTGAGCGGCAGTTCTGTGGGCAGAAATTCCTTGTTAATGCCAGAGGTCAGGGGAGAATGGGCAGACTGGTTCGAGCTGATAGAAAGGCAACAGTGACTCAAATCGCCACACGTTACAACCAAGGTAGGCAGAAGAGCATCTCTGAACGCACAGTACGTCGAACTTTGAGGCAGATGGGCTACAGCAGCAGAAGACCACACCGGGTGCCACTCCTTTCAGCTAAGAAGAAGGGCTGGTCTGAGTATTTCAGAAACTGCTGATCTACTGGGATTTTCACGCACAACCATCTCTAGGATTTATAAAGAATGGTCCGAAAAAGAAAAAACATTCAGTGAGCGGCAGTTCTGTGGGCAGAAATTCCTTGTTAATGCCAGAGGTCAGGGGAGAATGGGCAGACTGGTTCGAGCTGATAGAAAGGCAACAGTGACTCAAATCGCCACACGTTACAACCAAGGTAGGCAGAAGAGCATCTCTGAACGCACAGTACGTCGAACTTTGAGGCAGATGGGCTACAGCAGCAGAAGACCACACCGGGTGCCACTCCTTTCAGCTAAGAACAGGAAACCCCCAGTAGTATACAGCCAGTCCCCAGTAGTATACAGCTTGCCCCCAATAGTATACAGCACTGCCCCCAGTAGTATAAAGCACTGCCCCCAGTAGTATACAGCACTGCTCCCAATAGTATACAGCAATGCCCCCAGTAGTATACAGCACTGCCCCCAGTAGTACACAGTACTGCCCCCAGTAGTATACAGAACTGCCCCCAGTAGTTTACAGCTTGCCTACAGTAATATACAGCCAGCCCAGCATTAAAAGAAAATAATACACTTAAATACTCAACCTCCGGTGGCCCCGAAGTGCAGCGCTGCTCCCCCGATGTCCGCGCTGCTTGTCTTCTGGCTTCCGCGCCCATCTTCTGTCTTCTCTAACTTTGTGCTGTAAGAAAAACAATGGCGGCGCCCAGCACGAGGTTAGAGAAGACAGAAAACGGCGCAGAAGCCGGAAGAGGACCCGCGCGGACATAGGGGGAGCAGCGCTGCACGTCAGGGCCACCGGAGGGTGAGTATATAAGTTTATTATTTTTAAAATATTTTTTAAGTTTAAGAATATGTATATTGACTCATGTATAAGCCGAGGGGACATATTTCAGCACATTTTTTGTCCTGAAAAACTCGGCTTATACACGAGTATGTATGGTGCCTGGTGAGCAGCACCAAATCTATAGTGAGTTTAACAATAGCAAAATAAAATGACAACTTACTTTTTCCATTCCCAGAAAAATGGTAACTGATAAATGATAACTTGTTGTTACACAAATCATAACATGTACTTGTTGGAACTAGAACACCCTTAAAGGAAACCTACCACTTGAAGTGGCAGGTTTCTGATGGAAATACCGGGCACCAGCTCAGGGTGAGCTGGTGCGCGCGGCTCTCCTTCACTTCCTATGTAGCCGCGCGCACGGTAAGCGCCGAGCGCGTACCTCCCTGCGCTGGCTATAAAGTTTAAAAACTGTTTTAAACCGCGACACCGCGGTTTAAAACACTAACAAAAATAAGCTCCGGCACCGTGCTGTCACCGGCGCGGGATGGACTGACATCCCGCTCCGGTGACAGCACGCAGCCCTCTGCGCCGCCAAACTGAACGTAGCGGATTGGACCTTTAGGCAGCACAGCATCTGCCTTAAGACACCGCAGGACTCACTGCAGTGTTTGACCTGATGAAGACGCCATTACGGCGTTGAAACGCGTAGTCACATTTCCAATAAAAATAATCAACAATACACTTCGGATGTAGCGCGTCTTACTCTTTGACCCCGTTTTTTCTCTATTTCTACGCTGTTACATTTTGCGAGATATGTTTGCCACCCTCCTGGAATGTTTGAGGTATTCTGTAGGAATAATGTCACGTCTCCTGGAATGATATTCACTTTTTACTCAATCTTTAACCAAGGTGTCCAGGTTTCCTGTACAGCACTGGCAAACCTACTTCATCAAGGTTGCTAAGGGTAGCCATGTGGTGACTCTAGTCAATACTTTGATAAAGATATTTCACCAGAGGTAGTGTATATAGTCCCTTTAAGGATAAATATATGTTATCCTAGCTGCTTTGTTTTGGGGCTGTAGAGCCCATAAATTGATGCAATGTACTGTACATGTATGGTAGCCTGCCCACACATTACTGCAAATTGGAAACTTTTAACTTATCAGTCACCCAGGTCAAGACCACCAACATGATAACCTTTGACAATATTACCACAATAAGGAAGTATAAGAAGGACCCTTTCTTATAACCTGGCAACCATGGATGGATCATATTCCATTACTTTCCTGAGATCATGATTCCATCTATGTCTGTTATATTGTCAAGCATTATATGTAATCATTTGGGGTTTGGTTATTTTGTCTTTTTCCAGCATTGGCATGTCCTTTCTACTTAATGGTTTACTTTACTTTATATTCCTATACTTTCATTTTTCTCTGATGCCAACTTCATTAGGAACTTTGGAGTGTTGTACCAGCCCATTTTGTTTTATGTTCCCAATAAAATAGTTTTGACGTTAACTTGCAATTCTATATGTTAAGGGGTTGTCCTGGATTAAGTATTTTTAATATAAGGTTATGCATCTTTGGTAAGAAAGGTATTAATTTGCATTTGTACAGTGTTTTCTACTCCATCTTTCCTTCCCTTTGCAAGCAACTAGGAGGTTTGATGTTCGGCAGATGCTTGTGCACTGGTGCTATCGATTGGGTTTCACTACAAGGAATTCAGTAAAGCAAAACCATGCATCCAAGTAGATTGTGGTTGCAAAATATGATAATATATGGGTGGTTTTCAGCAGTGTGACGTTCAGCCACTTGGAGCACTTTCCAAACTGTACAGAAAGTGAGGAAAATGAATATATACAATATTTACAGGAAGAGAAATATATAACAATATATGCTACATTGTCATTGATAGGTGTATAACTTCCTGTAAATATGTTATGTATTCATTTTGATTATGCCATAATATTTCTCACTTTCTGTAGTGTTAGAAAAAAAGCCTAATTGGCTGAAATTTCCCACTGCTAAAAGCCACCAGTATTTTCTTCCCTTTGCAAGCATATTGAATTAATCATTTTTAATCTGGCATTGAAAGGCAAAAAAACACATTCGGAAATATTCGTTTAGTACGATCTGTACTCTGCATACATTAACTGCTGTCAGGATTTGGGGTGAGTGAATCCTCTGGACCACAGCAGGAGGTGGTACTAGCCGACACCTAGGACCAGAGTCTAAGTGGCACCTGGTCTTTACCAGGACCCGCCGCAAAGCGGGATGGTCTTGCTGCGGCAGGCTACCACCACGTCGTTCCACAGGTGCGACTAGCCTGCGGTGGCAGCCTGTGGATTGGACTTAACGTTGCATCTCTCCCGCCTGCCCTAACCCTGTACCTGGACCTGACTACAGGTCAGGATCTGGCGGGGAATGCAGGAAGTGGCCGGCCGGCTTTTATAAAATTCCTGGAAATGGCCAGCACCAATTAGCGGTGTGCTGGCCCTTTAAATCTTCAAGTGCTACCGCACGCACCCCAGGTGGCGAGTACGCGCGTGCCATGCTGCTGAATGCTGAGCGGGAGCGTGGAGAAGTAAGACAACTGCGTGGGAGCCAGGGACTGGAGGAAGGCACGGGTGTTCCCGCAACCCGAAACATGGGTCGCGGGGACACCCGTGACAACTGCATGCAATACACAAAAAAAACAATAAAAAAAATAATATAATGTGGGTATTATAAGGCAATTTTACTGTAAAGTGTACTAGTAAAGTGTTTTTGCACATTTATCCATAACAAAATCCTCCTTCTAAATGAATAAAATATTTCTAGGGATATAAAAAGATATTTAAACAATCCTTTTGGGTTTCTATGTGAATAAAATACACTGAAGTAAAATTAGTGTTTGAAAAATTTGTTTACTTAAACTCATTTGCAGTTCGGATAATTTTTTTTTACTGTACCATAAATGATTAAATACCATTTATGCGCTTTTAAAGACTGTACTGACTTTTCACTACATAACCACACCTGGTACTTGTATTACACAGTAACTACAATGTTATATTTTATGTTGGCATTCAATGGCCTTGAAGATCACAAAGAAATGGGTTTGCATATTTTTACCATTATTCATGTAGTATAATGTAAATGAAGCTATAAATTGAACCTCATACTAAATGTAGTGGGAAGATAATAAAAGTCATGAATTATGAATGAATCACTGGTAATTTCATTCCTCAAGGGCTCTGATTTGTGATGCCTATATTCATGCAAAAACATGTTAGTCGGCCCAGGCTTCTGTATTTGCAGATTTTACAAATGAAACAGAATTTAAGAAGTTCATTTTTATGTACAGAATAATCAACTATTCATAAGCTGTTTTATTTTGTCTTAAAAATAAAGTAGTGGATGTTTGAAAGTGAAGAAATAAAGCTGCTTTATGTCGTGTGGAGGCCGTACTTGAGCACACAAAGGTAAAACAGCTCTTCTACATATCACAGATACCATACCATAATTGCTGTGAATAAAATGACAGTCTTAAAAATAAATGCTATCTCTATGAAGTGTTAAAAAAAAGTGGGTCAAATAGATTTTCTGTTTTCAATGCTACATTAATTTAGTGTATAATACAGGCTCAGCTGCTACTATAGATAGGCGATTTACAACCTCTTTTCTGTTAATAAGAGTTATTCGTATCAAAAAGATGAGCCGAAAGTGAATTAATGCCCTCTTGACAACATTACAATTTTTGAAGTGGTGCTTATTCAGTGCCATGGTTGTGGTTGGACTTTGCATATGTATATAAATAAGCCCACAATGAACAATAGTGCATCATCTACTTTCATGTTCACCTTCACACGTCAGAGGTTATTTTAGAAATTCACGTGCCTGGGGCATGAATTGAAATTATGCCCGGCAAACCCCCCTTCCTTTAAGGGCAGCATTATTACCATGGACGTTTAATAATAATACCCATTACACAATATAATCCATGAATCTCTGTCACACAACTAATATGGAGCCAAGAGCCTTAAAGAGCTTTCAAGTAAAGGGTCTTACATGTTAACAAATTTTGCATAATTTCAGTTATAGACTAAAATAGTGTACCATAGATTAACCCCTTTGTTTGTTAAGGTCTAGCCCTTTATTTTAAAATGTCTCTTCCTGTGGTAAAAACTGTTCAACACTTTAACATATCCCTGAGATTTTGAGACTGTACATTGTAGTTTATGTTAGTAGTATAATTTTGCTGATCATTTTTTGGGGGGGTAAAAATTGAATAATTTAGGGAAACAAAATTTCAAATTTTCAAAGTTTCAAATGTTCTACTTTTTAGACAAAAAAAGTGTCATACCACTTTTTTATGTAGAAACCTTTTGCCATTTATCTTCTTTGTATTTCCATAATTTGTTTTACATTTTCTTTTTTTTAAATGGAGGTTAGAAGGTTTATAGTTTTAGTAGCAAGTTCTCAGATTTTCAAAAGATTTGTTTTGTAGTGAGACAACGTACTTAAGCAACCCCTAAAGTACCAGTAAAACAGAAAACCCCCAAAGACACCATTTTGGAAAATACACCCCTCAATGAATTTATCTAGGGCTGCAGTGAGAATTTTACCACCCAACCTGCTGGCCAAAATCTAATATACAAAGTCAATGGTGCAGAGTAAAAATTGCATTTCTTTTTTCAAATATGCCAGTTTAATGCCAAATATATTTTGCCCTACTCATGCCAATTTAGACAAACACCCCAAAAATCATCATAAGTTTCCGACTCGTGCTGTCTAAGTTTTTGCCCAAACAGCGACTTAGGTAGACCTCTCTAATTTCTGCGTACAGTGCCACATGGTGCAGTATTTCTGGAAGTGAGGCACTTGAATAGAGTAGTGTTGGTTTAAAAAATTCCAGGGAGAGGTGGTAGCTCTGGTCCAGTAGTGGGTGTACCAAATTCCACACTATTTTTGCACTTATACCCAAAAAGGGGGGGGGCATCCTGGGGGTACTCTTGCGGAATCCTTCCCTTCATATACCCTGAACTTGTATGTACACCCTGATGTACTTTTGCACAGCTTATATCTTCACACCATACCATGCCCTCTTATTGGGCAGTACTGGCTGAATTGAAGTCTCCCTTTAAATTGTGCCAGGGACTCCTCTATAGCCACATAT
This sequence comes from Engystomops pustulosus, assembly GCA_019512145.1. Taxonomy (NCBI): domain Eukaryota; kingdom Metazoa; phylum Chordata; class Amphibia; order Anura; family Leptodactylidae; genus Engystomops; species Engystomops pustulosus. Next base: position 114,209,109 of record CM033647.1, read on the forward strand.
TTTGCTGGGTTATATACCTGGGCAAACATGGCACTAAAATGGTCTAATATGGGCCTGATCTTAAACAAACAATCATAACTGGGCTCATCCCTGGGACGGCACTGTGTGTTGTCGGCATAAACAAAATAACGTAAATAAAAAAGGACAAATGGCAGACTGTTCTAATTGAAATCCAACCCTATAAATTTTCCCACTTCGTCTTTGCAATGGAATGTGCGTCACTAGCGACAAACACAGCGGTCGCAAGTCTCTACCAAATTGCTGACAATTGGCTAGTAGATGCACTGCAGCAGTACAGCACCAGCAGATCAACCAGAAATCAAATATATAACGCTATGTAGGCGTAAGCCGTTTGGATTCTCCTATGCTATTTTCTAGCCAAGTATGAAGCACACTACTATGCCAGATGAGATGACGCTGAGTTATTAAACAAATAAACGTAAAATAAAAAGGACAATGGCAGACTGTGCCTAATTGAAATCCAACCCCTTACTAATTTCCACACTTCGGTCTTTGCAATGGATATGTGCGTCACTAAGCGCCAAAACACAGCGGTCGCAAGTCTCACACAAATTGCTGACAATTGGCTAGTAGATGCACTGCAGCAAGTACAGCCACCAGTCAGATCAACCCAAAAAATATAACGCTACTGTAGGCGTAAGCCGTTGGATTCTCCTATGGCTATTCTAGCCAAGTATGAAAGCACACTACATGCCAGATGAGATGACGCTGAGTTATTAAACAAAATAAACGTAAAATAAAAAAGGAAAAATGGCAGACTGTGCCTAATTGCAATCCAACCCCTACAAATTTTCCCACTTTGTTTGAGTTGGGTTTGTGAGGTGGATATGTGGTTGCCACTAGAGGCGCTAAACACAACGGTTAGGTGCAAGTCCCCCTGCTTATTCCTCACAAAATGGTACTAGATGCAAATAAAAAAAAATAAAGTAGAACGTTATTGTAGCCCTAAGAAGGGCTGTGGGTTCTTGGAGAATCACCCTGCCTAATCATAAGCTAATAGAACCCTAACGCTTTCCTTGACCAGCACTAGCCCTCTCCCTAGACGGCATCAGACACAGAATGATGCCATAGCAGCGCGCGGCAGCTCGCTATATCTTGAATCCCAGGGTCACCTGATTGGCCAAGCCAACCACGCTATCTGACGTGTTAATGGGTACCACGTCAGCTTGGGTGGAGAGGCAGAGTCTCCTGGCTTGTGATTGGGCCTACTGTTTTGGCCGCGCAAAAAGCCAAACGGCTCCGAGGAGTTTGCTTTCTTTTCTCACGGCGAAGTATTCGTCCGAGCAACGAGAGTTTCGAAATTACGATATTGCTCGACGAGCCATCAAGCTCGGACGGAAGTGTCTCGCTCATCTCTTAATATCATCCATAAGTTTTTGCATTATGCGATCATAACTGGGCTCATCCCTGGGACGGCACTGTGTGTTGTCGGCATAATGCAAAAACTTATGGATGATTATTAGAGATGAGCGAACATGCTCGTCCGAGCTTGATGCTCGTTCGAGCATTAGCGTACTCGAAACTGCTCGTTGCTCGGACGAATACTTCGCCCGCTCGAGAAAATGGCAGCTCCCGCCGTTTTGCTTTTTGGCGGCCAGAAACAGAGCCAATCACAAGCCAGGAGACTCTGCACTCCACCCAGCATGACGTGGTACCCTTACACGTCGATAGCAGTGGTTGGCTGGCCAGATCAGGTGACCCTGGGATAGACTAGCCGCTGCCCGCGCTGCTCGGATCATTCTGTGTCTGGATGCCGCTAGGGAGAGAGCTGCTGCTGGTCAGGGACAGCGTTAGGGTGCTAGTAGATTACTGTTAGGCAGGAGCTGCCATTTGTCCTTTTTTATTTTACGTTTATTTTGTTTAATAACTCGGTGTCATCTCATCTGGCATAGTAGTGTGCTTTCATACTTGGCTAGAAAATAGCCATAGCAATAGGATAGCATTGTTTGGTTTTAAAAACTCAAAAACACAAAAAAAAAAAAAAACACAAAAAAAAGTTACCTTTAATCTACTACTAGTTCACTGCCTCCATACATGGTCCCCTTATCAAACGAGCTGTGTCAGGCAGAATTTTGGGTTGTTTTCATGGCTTCCATGTTAACTTTGTCGCCACCCTGCTGTGTAATCCACAAAATATACTGGCAAACTTTTATCATGTACCGATATTATTTGAGCGCTTCTTGCTCACCTCCTTTGGTTCCTCTCTGCCACCCATTGGTTTGAGTCCATTTAGGGTATGTCGCCATGCCACTCTCTAGCCTGCTGCCGCTGCCTCTGCATGCCGTCCCCTATAGTGTCAGGGTCAATTATTGCATGTTTTAGATGCTATCTAGCTTCATTCTGTCACTCTGTCATGGCCATGCTGTTGCCCATAATTTTGGCATAATGGTGCGATTAAGCAGCCTCAGAGGCATCCATGCATGCTGCCCCTGCTGTTTCCTGTCCATTTCCGTGGTGTTTCCATCCTTTTCTGAGGTTCCCAGGTGTTTGGCCAAGCTTCCCTGTGCAGAGCCTTGGTCCCCTTGAAAAATGCTCGAGTCTCCCATTGACTTCAATGGGGTTCGTTATTCGAGACGAGCACTGGAGCATCGGGAAAAGTTCGTCTCGAATAACGAGTACCCGAGCATTTTAGTGCTCGCTCATCTCTAATGATTATAAAAGGACATCCTGCTCATCGCCATGCGGAACATCGGGGTGTGGTACAATATGTCTGTGCTACAGTAGTCACTGATTGATGGCTTCTTTACTAGCGCCATAAGAAGTATTATGCCCCAATACTTCTCTATTTCTATAGAGACTTTTCTCTATATACTTCTCTATTTCTATTCTGCTACAGTGACAGGGGTTCACCTGTGGGGTTGTGCATAAAATTAAGTAAGGTGTTGGGCAATATCTTGTGCACCATAGAGATTTCTCTGGACTACAATTGAATTTAAAACCTCCTCATCAAAAAATATTTATAAGGAGAGCCCACGGTTCTGAGCCCCACCACGTCAAATGTAAAATTGGGTTGGCATTAGAGATGAGCGAGCACTAAAATGCTCAGGTACTCGTTATTCGAGACAAACTTTTCCCGATGCTCGAGTGGCTAACACTGGCCACGGTGCACACCGCACAGATCAAAAATTATGAACCCTAGTCAATTAAGCCGTACTTTAGACCCCTGATGAGTTTATGGCAAGAATGAAACGCGTAGGGTCCTAGGGTCTAGTAGGATATATGGCAGGCGCAAAGTTAGTTTAAAGCAATCTAGATCAGCAATCTTATGCAATATAGGAGCAGGCAAAGAGTCTCGCGCTCCAAAAAATAGACCACTGCAGACTCCCACAATAGTGCTAACAGAGGTCTCTGCATAGATGATCTAGAGACTACTACTTTATGACATCGCATGCCTACCCATAGAATGTGGATGGAAATCAAAACCCACTCACATTAGTGTTTATATATCCTTACTCCGTCAGTATAAGCGCTAAGAAACACAGCGCAAAAATTTCAAGAGTAGGTCAAAGAGCACACATGCTCAGCTACCTATCAATAACTGACGAAGTATGAATACTTCTTTATGTTTGTCTGTCTTTCAACACAGTTTCGTCCTTATATTTTAACTTAGAAATAAAAGCTACGTTTTATGTTCTACTAAGAATACCTCCAATTACAGTGAATTTATTAAGTCTAGGAGATATTGCCAAACTAACACACCGCTATATTACCACTCAGTGAATGTTCCAACATGGTATATGTCTTCTGAGATATTGTACACCAATTATATAACACACAGAAAAATAAGAAAACGTACACAAGAAAAGTTAGATAATGCACACCAAACTAAACGGACAAGCCGCAAAGCTGCCACACAGAAAAATTGGATATTGCTCACCAAACTACACAGAAATGCCGGCACAGCTGGCACACAAAAAATTAGATAATGTGCATCAAACTACACAGATAAGTCGCACAGCTGGCACAGATAAAAAATGGCTAATGCACCCCAAACTACACGGATAAACCACACAGCTGCCACACAGAAAAATAGGATATTGTGCAGCAAACTACAAGGACAAAAACTTACTACTTTTTTAACCCAAAAAGACTTGGCTGTCCAATTGCAACGACCGCCGGGCGGGACCAATCTGGTTGGCCAGGTTACGTTAGCAGGAGGTTCTCTTTCCTCCGTCACCAGAGTGCCATGTGACAAAGTGACATGCGATGTACACAGCACTGAGTGCTAGCTGTGGGAGACCGCGCCATAGCGATTCAAATGGGTGTCACATCATGCTCTAGTGGTTGATGTTAATGGAGACCTTTAGATTGCATTGGATATACTAAAAGGCTTCTTGGTATATCAGGCCAATGACCACATAGACAGAAAATTCTACACTAGGTCTTAAATTGCCATTATATCTCTAAGTATTTTATTTGGCATTGACCAGGAATGACTACTTCTGGACACAATAATAGAAAATGAGTCCAAATCTTGTATTAGGCTCATAGAGGGACCACAGGGCTGTCTAACATATTGTTTATAACAATCACAATGTAAGGGCTATTAACCAGTAATGTAATTATACATTACATCCTGTGTTTCTGATACTGTTTAACATGCTATCATTGTAACAATATCTTCTAATGTTTGATGACACTCTACCATCAAAATCAAGTATCAAAACCAGAGAATCATACTCACAAATCCAGGCACTGTGTTCTTATATTACTTTTTTATTCTTATATTTGTTATCCATGTTATCTACGGCCAGCCTGACTTTTGAAATCAACATATGGCCTATGAAGCCATATGACAAAGGGGCTGGAGGAGCCTCATGCACATTAGCATAATTTAAAAAGTTAAGTTTAGAAGGAAGGACGCCATAGATAACAAATATAAATCCCTGGTATTTTGTCCCTGGTTTATCGTGATGGATTTTCATAGTAGATTTACTTTAACCCCTTAAGGACCCAGCCACTTTAGTGCTTCCCAACCAGGCCCGATTTTTTAAATATGCCCTTTGTCACTATAAGTGGTTATAAACTTCAAATTCTTTAACATATAAAGGTAATTTTGAAAATGTTTTGCGTTTGATTATGAAAAAAAATAGAAATTTTTCACAAATTTAGAAAAAGTAGCTAGTCATAGGACCCAAATAACTTTATAAATAACATTTCCAGTAGGTCTGCTTTATGTTGTATGTTGTTTACTAGGTTGTTATGGGGCTTAGAATTATGGGTGTAATTTTTCACATTTTTATGAAAATCGCCAAAACCTATGTTTACCCTCTCAGTTTTCAAGTGACTTTGAGAGGCCATGTATTATTAAAACCACATTAATTACCCTATTATAGAAACTACACCTCTCAATGCATGATAAACCAACTTTAAAAAGTTTGTTAACTCTTTAGGTGTTTTACAGAGGTCAAAACTAAATGGAGGTGGAATTTACAATTTGTAATTTTTTTTTGACAATACATTTATTTTGGGCCAAAACTTAAAAATTCACAACTGATTAAAGGACAAAAAGGAAAAAAGTTTGATACCCAATTTCTCCCAAGTATGCCGATACCCCATATGTGTTGGTAAACTGCTGTATGGGTGCACAACCGGGCATAGAAGGGAGGGCCATTCAGAGCAGAGTGGCATTATCTCATATCACAGACTATAAAATGTTTATTTTTTTGTAACGTGTACATATAGGGGGCTTATTATTTCTGGAATGCGAACTGCTTTTCAGGTGCATCAATAGCTAATTGATGAGATTTTATTAACTGTTTCCTGGTGGGGATAAGAAAATCATTAAATTTGGTTTAGGGCTTTTAGTTTTTTCTTTGGGCCATTCACTGCACCATAGAAATAATATGTTATCTTTATGTTATTTTTATTATATAGGTCACCACAATTACAGTGAAACCCAATTTATTTATTTTTTTTATGGTTGCCTTGTTTTGCAGAATATATAACTGTGCTTGTTTTAGTATTGCCATGTTCTGAAAAGCATAACATTTTTATTTTTTTTTTTGTACGGAGCTGTTTTAGGGCTTGTTTTTTGCGGGACAAGTTGTACTTTTTATTCATATCATGTCAGGGTAAATGTTACTTTTTGAAAACTTTTTATCCTTTTTTTAATGAGGTTGGCTGTAAAAATATCATAATATTTGCAGTTTTTTTTACAAATTTTTTTTACCGCGTTCACCATACAGGTTCAGTATCAATTTCATTTTATTCTACAAGTTGTTATGGATGTGTCATGTTTTGTGGTGATTTTCACTTTTTTTTAATGTAAATTTCAATTTTTATATGTGATGGAGCATTAGGGGATCTTTATTCCTTTATTTTATTATTCTTTATTTAAACTTTTTTAAAACTTTTTTTTTACTGTTTTACTTTGTCCCAGGGTGGAACAGGCACTTTGTTAGAAATCTAACAGGTGGCTACTGCCGGCAGTCCTGGGGACCTTCAGAGGACCCCAGGGCTGTCATGAAAGCAGTCTTCCCTTGTTGTGCCTTGCACAGAGGATACTGACCCGCTGGGTGAGTACCCGGCTCTGCTCTATAGGGGGTTAAACAGCCGGGATCGCAGGTATCGCAATCCCAGCTGTTACTGAAGGAGCCTGGCTGTCATATATAGAGAGCTCCTACAGGGCTCTGCTACTGAGCCTCTTATGTTCTCCTTAATGGATCACAATATCCATGATGGATGTTGCAACCCAAGCAACCCATTTTCTATATTGTCCCATATAAACTCTGAGTGACAGAGAGACAGACAGGAAGCATGAGTGAGTGACAGAGAGATAGCTAGAGAGAGTTAGAGACAAAGAGAGAGGCAGGAAGAGTGAGAGAAAGGGAGAGTGAGTAAGTTACAGATATATAGGCAGAGAGAGTGAGTGAGTGAGTGAGTGAGTGAGAGACAGGCAGGGAGAGGAAGTGAGAGACGGAGAAACCATCAGGGAAAGTGAGTGAGACAGGCAGAGAGAGTGAGAGACAAAGAGACAGGTAGAGAGAGTCAGTGAGAGGCAGGCAGAGAGAGTTAGTGGGAGGCAGGCAGAGAGTGAGTATAAGACAGAGTAACAGAAACAGGTGGGAAAGTGAGTGAGAGACAGAGAAAAAGGCAGGGAGAGTGAGAGATAGGTAGACAGAGTAAGTGAGAGACAGGAAAGGAGAGTGAGTGAGAGACAGACAGGAACATATATATATATATATATATATATATATATATATATATATACATATATATATATATATATGGGAGGAAACTACCATATACACTAACAATACAGCACGGACGAACTTGGCTCTATGGCCCTATGGTTTTATAGACAATATTGTTTTAATATGGAAAGGGGGTGAAAATGAAATAAAAATGAGTTTTATCTACACTTTACTCCTACACATAGCAAAATAGTCTGTAAACTTTTTAGATCTCACTATATATGTTAAAAACGGCAACATTTTAAGAAAATCATAAGGGGAACCTGACAGATAGCAACAGCTATGTGCCACTAGACAGTTGCCACTACCCAATTTGGTTACAGAATATCCCCCAAGGCCAATTTACAAGAGCCTGTCGAAATTGTATGGACATTGAAGATTACTGGAAAGAAGCTTCTAGATTTTATCTAGAAAATTTGAGGAGAAAGGGTACAACACAAAAGAATTAGAGATAACGAAACACAAAATAGCAAACACTTCAAGAGAAAACTTATTGAAGGAAAAAATGGCAAAGATTAATCACACAGTACATGGGGGCATATTTAAAAAAGGCATTGGGATATCCTTAATGAAGATAAGGTTATAGGTGAATTGATCCCAAAAAATCCTTCCTTCAAATTCAAAAAAGCTAAATATATAGGAAACCTAGTAGCTCCGACCATCAAGAATAAAAAGGTGCCAATAGAAAATCTAAAAATATTATGGGCACCCAAATATCAAATGGTTTCTTTGCCTGCAAAAGGTGCTCTATGTCCAAAATTCTGAAACTAAAAGACCCTACTCATGAAGTAAAGATATGTGGGTCCAATGACTCCTTTTCAATAAATAGCAAAATAAATTGTCATATCAAAGGAGTGATATATGGATTAAAATTAAAATGTGAAAAATTATATATAGGAAGAACTATACGCTCCCTCTACAAAAGAATAAATGAGCACATACGCAATATAAAGAAAAAGAACAAGGGACTTCATCAACAAAATGTCTAGAGCTGAAAGTAGATGGATTTATAATCTCAATACCCTGACTTCTGTAGGCTTAAAAAGCAAAATAGAAATATTCCCTTTCTAGAGACTTACCACTGGTAGATCCACTCAAGAGATGCTGTGAAAAGGTCAAAGGTGAAGCCAAGCAGCTATATAAGGAAACCCCCGAACAAGTGTGATGATCCCTGACGAAGGAGACCAATTCAGTCTCCGAAACACGTTGGAAATTTGTTCCTTGTTACTTCCCATAGCCAAAGTGGTGACGTCACTGAAGCGAAAACTGACGAGCCTCAAGCAGCGTCTACGCACATCCGAGTGCAGCCACTGGCCAGGGCTGCTCGTAATCCATGTAGACACCTTCCATCTGGGACGTTGGATGAAAAAGAACATTAACACTGGAAAGGTAACAGCTATCACATTCTACACTTTTGAACAGTATATCCCCATTTACGGAGCACAAGATCCTACAGTTTTTATGTGATTTTTAAATATAAATAATATTAAAATTAATATTTAAAATATCAAGATAGGAGGTATTTAGTATATCGTTGCACCAACTAGGCTCAATTGTGCCAGTGAGTTTAATTTTCAATAAAATCTACATTTTTTTTTCTTCAACTCTTTATTTTTGTATTTTTCAAAAAGAAAAGAACAATCATATATATGCTGATTCGCAAGAGGCATACAAAAGTATTAAAAATACTTTTACATCTTGCAATTGCAAAATATTGAAAAACAATAAGAAAAACAAAAAGAACAAATAAAGAAAAAGGAGAAGGAACAAAGTAACAATCGTCACATAAATAAAGCATTCCTTATGGTACAGCATAGATGTGATAACATCCTAAATAATATAATCACTCTTAACATTTAGGAAATCAATCTAGCGTTATATACGTCCCATTGAGTCCAGATCTTCTCAAACTTATCTGTGGTATGGCAAAGTACAGCCGTAATATATTCCATTGATCGGAGGTCCCTAAGACGTGCATACAAATCCAATAATGATGGAGAAGCAGGACGTTTCCAATTCAGAGAAATCAAGCACTTCGCTGCTGTTATTATGTGTAGGAACAACCTGGCACTCGGACCCCTGAGAGAACTAGGATATAGATTCAGTATATACATTTCAGGGTCCAGTGGGACTTGCACATTAAGGATCCCCCCAACAAGGGACCTAAGCTCCAGCCAGAAATGGAGCAAGGCGGGGAAACTCCAGAAAATATGGAACAATGTAGCATCAGGTCCACATCTCCAACATTTATTAGGAACAGATGGATAGAATTTGTGTAGGAGCTGGGAAGTGCGATACCAATTTAGTATGATTTTGAGTTGGTTCTCTTTATACAGGGTGCAGATAGATGATTGGCGTGACCGTGCCCAGCCCAGACGTTCTGCCATTTTTCAGGGGTGAGTGGTTTACCCAACCACGAATCCCACTTACTCATGTATGGGTGTGATACATTAGTACGTTCATTGAGAAGGGAGTACAGACTGGAGATGAGGCCCTTGGTAGAGGGACCTTCTGAACATATCAACTCAAAGGTTTTGGGTCTGGGGGGAGTTTCCGATCCCAATAGAGATTAGATAAAATGTTTGATCTGATGGTAGGTGAAGTCTGCCCCTGCCAGGCAAGAATGTTTCTCTACTAATTCCCTTAGAGTGAGTATCTTATGTGCAAGGGGGTCTAATAGAGTTCGAATTTGAAATGTACCTGTCTGAACCCAGGGTCTATAGGTGTGATGTAAAAAGAATTGGGGTAATGATTGCATAGAAGCTAATTGGAAACGTACCCTACATCTAAACCAGATATCTCGGGTAAATTGCATAGGACCTAACAGAGGGGTTACTGTGCTGACTGGTGGGGGGCCCCATATTAGCGTGGCCGGGTGTAATGGGGCTAGCCATAGTTTCTCCAGCTCTGTCCATCTATTATATGCGTGCATTGTGGACCATGAGGTGATATTACGGAGATGAGTTGCCAGATAATAAAGCTTAATCCTCCACTAGTAGTTTGTGCCATCAGTACCGCTTTAGATATCCTGTGACTCCTACCTACCAAACACATTGATTGCAATCTACCCAGGACCGCCATTGGGACCGCCACCGGAAGAGTTTCGAACAAATATAGCAGTTTGGGCAAAATAGACATCTTTACGGCCGCTATACGGCCCAACAATGAAATATGTAGAGGCTGCCATTTAGTTAGGAGGTCCTGAATTTCCTTAATCATTGGTGGAAAGTTAGCTGCATATAGAGTTTTATATGTGCGAGTTATCCTGTTTGCCATGTATATTTAAAAGAGCTCTTAAGGGCGCTTAGCTCCTCTGGGGAGATGTTTATGGAAAGGGCTTCCGTTTTATTATTATTGATCTTATATCCTGAGAAGTGGCTGTAGTTATCCAATAATTTGTGGAGATGTGGGAGACTTATTATAGGGTTTGTAAGTGTCAAAAGCACATCATCAGCGAAAAGAGAGATTTTGAATTGTTTGTCCCTCACTTGTATCCTCGTCACATCTACTGATGAGCGAATGTATGCTGCCAACGGCTCTATACTCAGGGCGTATAATAGGGGGGAGAGTGGGCATCCCTGTCTAGTTCCATTACGGATTGCAAAAACAAGGAGTTAGCATGAGGAAGATGTATTGCCGCACTAGGAATTGAGTAAAGTCCCTGCAGAGCCTGTAAGAACGGCCCCTTCATACTAAAGTGCCGTAGAGTCGCCATCATAAACCCCCAATCCAGGCGATCGAACGCCTTTTCAGCGTCTAAGCTTAAAAGGAGAGCGCTCCCGTCCGTTTTCCTAATAACCTCAAGTAAATCAGCTAGTCGCCGTGTATTATCCCCTGCTTGCCTGAAACGCACAAAGCCTACCTGATCTTTATGTATGAGGTGCGGGAGCCACTCCCCTAGTCTGTTCGCCAGTATTTTAGTAAAGATCTTCAGATCGGAGTTCAGTTAGGATATAGGGCAATAACTGGTACAATCTAGGGGATGTACATCTACTATGCACATCTACTTTATGTGTTTCCCATAGTATAGGCAGTGATGGGGCTGATGGGGAGTTATCGGCAAAATATTGTAGTAAAGAAGTGCGTAAAGCTTCTTTGGTAACATTGTGGGATAGGAGGGTCTCATTGAGTCTCCAGTGGACAATTCAGCTGTGACCAGTGCATGATCCGACCAGGATATTAAACCTACATCGGCAGAGCGTAAACTGCGAAGTATCGAGATATCTCCCAAAAAAAATCTATACGTGTATGTGTCTATCCCCGGGCTGTGGGATTGTCTATCCGCCATAGGTCGAAGAGATCGTGTCTAAGTATCAATTTCCTAAAGCCTGATGAGAGTCTGCTCTGTTGTTGCGATGGAGGGACACCCTGTATGGACATACGGTCCCGGATCTCAGAGAATATAACATTAAAGTCTCCTCCTAATAACAGTGGTGTTGGCCGATATTGGGCTAGACGTGACAGGACATTTGATAGAAATCCTAGTTGCCCAGAATTCGGGGAGTATACATTACATAGGACCAGCTGGCATCCCCCAAGGGTCCCCTTCAGAATAATGAACCGCCCCTCAGGATCTGTATAAGTATCTAGTACTTGAAAGGGACAGGAACGAGCTATTAGTATAGCTACTCCCATTGTCTTTGTTGCTGCAATGGCCTGAAAGCTCTGAGGGTAACCCCTTCTGGCGAATCTGAACGAACCAGATGCCGTAAAATGAGTTTCCTGCAAAAACGCTATATCTGGTTTAAGTCGCTTCAACTCCTGCAGCAACAACTGACATTTAGCATTTAAAATCTAAATTTTAACCTGCTATATTGATTACTTTTGATTTTTTTTCATGGCTACACAAAGTTGAGCACATACTTATTATATTTCATAGAAACATATCAATATGCTTGTTACTGCAATTATTTTGGTATCCTTACAGTTAGGATAATTATCATTGTCTGTGGGCACCAAATTAAAGTTATATACCACACTTCACTTCTGCCATCAGATTCTAAATATACTCCTTTGGCTCCTCTGGTGTATTGTTTAACAAAAAAATGCCACACCGCCGAGGTGGTGTTTTTACTGCCCGGGGGTTTGTACACCGTGGCATTTGGCTCCCGTACTGACAATGCCTGCCACCCTGATGTCTCATGGCAACAGTAGCGACTGCTGCCTGATAACTGACTGACACGCAAAGCGGGACACCCTCTTCTTCGATTTGTGTTTCCATCACCTCTATTATCCTCAATGGTCTCAGATGTACAGACCGACTCTTGCAAGGGCAAAATAACCTCCTACCACTCTCCACATTTCTTACTTTCTGCCTTACTGCACAAAAGCACCGGATGTTCGGCCCCACTCTCACTGCCAAAGCGATGCGGATAGCCTCAAGGAGGTCGTTGTTCGTAGTGATTTTATGCTCGGATCCCAGGCTGTCTGGTTTGGGGGATCTGTATTCCCCAAATAGCAGTTCTTTTTGTGGCTGACCATTAAGGGCTCAACGCACATTGCCTAGAAAATACGTCGCTCTTACAGGGAGGTGGGTACCCCATCCTAAAAGTGCCAAATAAGTAAACCACTGTATGTGGGTGTGTACACATATGAATGTGTGAAGTGAGAGGACCATTTTAAGGGGAAAGCTGATTTATCACAAAGGTGGGACTCAGGCAGTGTCTCAGACCTTTATAATGGTCCCGTACCAGCAGAAAGTCAACCTAAAATGGTCACATACAATTGGATATAAGAAACACCAAAGTGAAATTATGACCCACAAGGGAGCAAAAAATGACAACAATATCAGTTAGCCCAAACATAAGAGCAAATATGACTATATTTATTGTCAAACAGTGTTAACTTATCCAAAAAGATCTCTTCCAACATGGCAAAAATATACAAATCAGTGGAAAGACAAGTCCATGAGAAAGAAGAAACATCCGCATCCAAAAAGAAGTGTTTAGGGGCTTGTATAGATATATATCTGCAAAAGATAAATTCCAATAATGTCAAACAAGAATTAAAAAGCACTAGTATACGTTGAGAATATACAGTACAGAATATAAGGAAAAATCTCCAATATAATGCATAGGTGATCCATATTTTTTATAGAATATTTCACAATTGAAAGTCCCGTTCAACCATTGGGTGTAAGGGATTTAAATGAAGATCAATTGTTCTTGGTTCTCAATAGCTTTTCGCGATTATCCTCTCCATCTCAGGGGTGGTATGTAAGTCTATGAGTAGACTTACTGGGCCCTCGTATGTCCCTTTCTGCGAAGTGGCCTAGATAAGTAAGTCGTTTGTACGGGACTTGGTTTTCTTCTTTGTATTGATGTCTGAATCAGATTGATTGTGCATTCATCGCATGGTATTCCACAAAAGGTCACAATAGGTTTTGGTAATTAATGATCGATGATCGGCATGCAAATGTAGTATTTATAGAGGGGGCTGGGACACGTGGAATCCTAGGGAAACTTGAAGAGTGTTTTAGTATCAAAAACAGCCAGAGACGCACAATTGATAGCCCATGATAAGAAAATAATTTAATCCTGTTGACTAAGTGGGCCTCAAACTGGTGGGTTTAAGTTGCCGATTTTTATTTGAGATATATTATTATCATTTGCCGATATATAAAAAAATCAACCCTGTTGGGAGATTACTGGGAATGTAAGGAATTAGTCCCAGATTTTTTATGTAGAAAGTGGTACAATCGCCACTAAACAATCACGGGTTGAATTTGGGGATATATGGGGGGTCATTACTAAGGGCCCGATTCGAGTTTTTGCGAGGGGTGTTAACCGAATATTTGCGTTTTGACAGCGATTTTCCTGTATTGGCCCCAGGATTTTGAGCACCGCAACGGCTTGCTGCGCCAGCATGCACGCGATGAAATCGGGGGAGTGGGCGTACGAAACCGACGGATTTGGAAAAACCGCCGCTTTTAAAAAAAAAAAGTTGTGCTGGAATCCCGATTACCTTGCATTCGCCCGGTGTGAAGATCAGGCATTCCGATGAACTTCAGCGCAACGGACACCTGGTGGACGTCAGGGACTGCCTTTAGTGAATTGCCGGAAGACCCGAATCCACCGCGAGAAATGCGCCGCTGCGATCGCAAATGGACGGGTAGGAATCTGCCGCCATTAAAGGGTTTTTTGCCATTTTTTAAAAGAGGGGAGCTATTCTAAACCCCAGCATTTGGCTCAAGTTGAAATTTGTACCTAAAAACTCACCCCAATTTTTCAGGCATGAAGTCTTAACCTATTTAGCTTATTTATCCAAATCGAAACAATTCAGAAATTGCTGAATTGTTTACATTTTCCTCCTCAACAAGGGTGTGCAGAAAGTGGATAGTAACATTTCAGGTCAGACTTAAAAAACATATCTGATTTGCCAAACGTTTTATACGTGTGGCAACAGTTTTAAATTAATGCAACTTTTACAAAGTGTCATGAAACAACAACCACAACCCATCTATTCCACTTGGCCAGTTGACAAAGGGATTTATGTGAATAGTTCCAGGGTACCTTTCTTAAACTCTGTAAACATATGTAAAAATAAATAAGAACACCACTGGAAAAAAGTGTGCACCTTTTTTTTGAGGATATTCTATTTGATGCTTTTAGGTTAAGTTGACTTATAAAAGCCTGCATTAGGCATTCGGGTTTCTTAATATATCTAAATTGACAGATCTGCTATGCAAAAAGACACCCAAATATTGAGGATTGGCATAAGATTTTTAGTTTTTACTAAAAAATTGTGGCTAGTAGTGAGTGATGAACTATTTGGATTAGTCAATTTCTATCTATCTTTAGGTCTTGTCTATCTCTTTCCACATTCATTATCTTCTTAAAACCAAAAAATTGCATCATGTAGAAGCCGTGTCATCTTTTTTGCCGCAGAGCACCTTCATCCAATGATTGTTATTTTAAAATCCTATGCTGCTACCTAAATCCGAACAGCTATAAAAATGTAATAGAATTATGTTTAGCTAATCACAACTTTATTTTATTGCATTTCTTCTAATCATATCGGAGCAAATTGTGGTGAACAAATGGTCCTCCCAAGAATGCTTTAGAGCACAATGGTATATACATAGGGAAAGCACAAATCAATCTGTATGCGATTAATTGGCCAGTTAAGTTTTTGCTTTGGACTTTACTCATGAAAGATTGCTTGAAATTCAAATCAAAATTTGTTCATGTTCATTCCTGCAGTGAAGGGCCGAAAGCCATAATAATAAGATTGCTGGATACACTTTACATGATGTATCAAAAGCTCAAATGCTCAGTCAGCTTTTCCATATTAGCAGATAAAAATTTGGGAACAATCGTGTTTAATATCAGAATACTACCAATGATGCGTTGCCGCATAATTAGGCTATGACTTGTGATATTTTAAGAAAAGAAAAGCTCTGCAATGATGAAATGCCCCCCCCCCCCACCCCAACCCCCCCCCAACTATTTGAATTTTAGATTAAAAAAAAATCTATTGCTCTTTTGTTAGGTATACTATATAATAATATATTACAATTACCGTCCACTTATTAGGGTACACCTTGTCCAAAATGCTCGTTAACACTTAATTTCTAATCAGCCAATCACATGGCTGCAACTAAGGGCATTAGGCTTGTGACATGGTCCAAGACAATCTCCTGCAGTTCAAAACCGAGCATCAGATGGGGAAGAAAGTGATTGAGGCCTTTGAACGTGCGATGTTGCTTTGTTCTGGTGCCGGAAGGCTGGTCTGTGGTATTTCAGAAAATGCTGATTATGATTCACGCACAAACATCTCTGGGTTTACAGAGAATGGTCGAAAAAAAGAAAAAAACATCCAGTGAGCGGCAGTTCTGTGGGCGGAATGCTTGTTGATGCCAGAGGTCAGAGGAGACTGGGCAGCCTTGTTCAAGATGATAGACGGGCAACAGGACTCAAATCGCCACCCGTTACAACCAGGTGGCAGAAGAGCATCTTTGAACGCACCAACGATCCGTCAACGGGAGAGCGAGCGCGGATGAAGCAGATCGGCCCGGGGGGGATTAACAGAGAGCAGCACGCGGATCCAACCGATCCGACTTAAACATCGCCGCCCAAGAGTAGTGACGACGGAACTCTAGGAGAGGGGGGGACTACCCGAAAAGATGAGCTCCAAGAGAACCAACAACGAGTGACAGTATCTTTTGGCTACAACCTTTTGAACTCACAAGATCATGAAATTGGACAGTAGAAGAAGATGGGCGACAGCGCAGAAGACCACACCGGGTTTTGCCACTCCTTCAGCTAAGAACAGGAAAATGAGGAGACAATTTGCACAGGCTCATCGAATTGGAAGTAGAGATTGGAAAATGTTGTGCCTGGTCTGATGGAGTCTCGATTTCTGCTGCCGACATGGATGGTAGGGTCAGAATTTGGCGTCAACAACATGAAAGCATGATTCATCTGCCTTGTATCAACGGTATAGGGTGGTGGTGTGGTGTCATGGTGTGGGAGGACATAATCTGGGGCCCCTGGGGGTACCAATTGAGCATCGTTTCTGCACTGCCACAGCTACCTGAGTATTGTTGCTGACCAGTCCATTCCTTTATGACAACAAGTACCCAACTATGATGGAACTTTAAGAGGATAATGCGCCATCTCATATAAAGCTGGAATCATCTATACTGGTTTCTTGAAATGACAATTATTCATTGTACTCCCAAAGGCACCCCTAGTCACCGATCTCAATCCAATAGAGCAATCTTTGGATGTGGTGGAACGGGAGATTCGCATCATGGATAGTGCAGCCGACAAGATCTGCCGGCAAGCTGGTGATGCCGTCATGTCAAATATGGACCAAAATTCTGGAGGATGCTTCCAGCACTGTTGAATCTATGCCACGAAGAATTAGGCAGTTCTGAAGGAAAAAGGGGGTCAATCGGTACTAGCATGTGTACGATAAAGTGGCCGGTGTGAGTACAGCCTTGCCTTACAGCCTTGACACTAGCCTTATTAAATCTGAGGGTGCTTGGATAGTCTCATTTGAAGAAAATAATGCTGTGTGCTCAATTCAAACTGCAAAAGCTAAATTAATTGCAAATTTTAGCAATTAAATGATCAAAGGTTTCCACTACAAATGAGGCTAGCCAGTGTAGGAGATGCTAGATGCTAAACCCTTAAATGTATTATTGAGGAAATAGGTCATAATAAATAGGTACCATTAGTTTTAACCGTAAAACCTCAAAAAGAATCCCTTGTTGCCCCTTTATGGTATTGCTAATTCATGCCCAAATACATAATCATGCAGTTCCCAATTGTGGTAATGTGTCGAAGTTAAGGTTTTTTTCCCCATATTTTTATAAGGCATTTAAATAAGCATTTCCCCATTAATTTTATACGCATTATAAGCATTTGCATCTAAATAATGTGTCCGCACCCACATTGTAACTTTGGGGAAGGAAGCGCGTGGTTAAGGGACTCAAACTTCACAACAATTTAATATTTTATTGGGTACAAATAAAACGACTGAATCCAAAAAACACCACTAAATGGAAGACAACACAAAAGCCATTTAGAAAGACAGCAAAATGGCAGATAAGCTGAAAATAGTGTCCATATTAAAGGAATCCTACCATCAGGACCAAGAATTATGAACCAACACACTTACATGCAGGGTGTGCTTCCCTCTAGCAGGATCTGCTCCTCTTTAGTTTTGTATGCCCTGTGTTTTTTTTTAACAATTATGTAAATGAAACCTGAGGGCTCAGGCTGCATAGATATAATGGAACTTGGAGTCTCCTCAGGGCCATTTGAATAATCATCAAGCCTTTTTTTGTAAAAACAAGAGCATATAAAGATTAAAAGAAGAGCAGATACAGAAAGAGGGTGCACACAATTGCATGTAAGTGTGCTAGGTTACAATCCTTGATCTTAGTGTTCGGTACCTTTAAACTGGCTGCAACCTCTGTTTTTGTCAATATTAAAACATATAAAAGAAGTCGAATCACCTTGCAAAGGTATTTATAACGTGTCTGCACCAGTTACAGCTGCACTATGTTCGCACTTTTGAAAAAAAAGTAAAGGGTTGTGTTAGTGCTACGCGAGTTATGACACATTAATACAGTGATTCGACAGAATTGTTGTTCACAATAAAGGTGCACAAACAAAGATCCTAAACCACTTCCGAACAGTGCAGGTGCACCAGAAAACTGAAGAAGGTGCGCAAGTATTCAATAATCATGTGCCTGTGCACAGTAAGGAGACAAACTGTACGTGATGCAGTTTGCCTCCATTTTCTAAATCTGTGCCAAATGTTTGGTTGTTTTTCCTTTCGCTGGATGTAAATACAAGTCCTAATATATATCCTCAGCAAATTTAAAAAGACACTCTTTGAAATTCATGGATGACAAAAGGCACAAAAAACAGAATATGTTTCAACGCTTGCCTGATTCAGTCAAGCACATTACATATGGGAGTTCAGTACAAAAATGAGATGGTCCGCAACATAACTATTCTTACCACTATAAAAAAAATGTCATAGAAACAAAAAAACCAGGCATTTTGTCATCCATTTATTGGTGGCCACCGTGTGAAGACGTGAATTGTTGGTCATTTTCACTATCATATTGTCAGTTACTGGGCAAATCTTGAGAGTCTTTGTATTTTTGACTTAGTGTATTCTAACAGACACGATTTTGTTAAAGAAATTATTTAATCGACATTACATTTTCATTCTGTAAGTATGAAAGTGGCTCTAAACCTAAGTTAAATGTTATAAAATGTGCAATGCTAGACAAGATTTCCAATAGGCCTTGTGGTTTATTTTTTTAAGGAGCCCATCATTCTTCCAGGAAGCTGACTGGTATTTCTTCTCAAGAATAATTACAATACAAAAAACAAACATTCAAGAATCATAAAGGAAGGTCTCTTAGAGGGCTAGAAGAATTATCTGTTTGTCAGTCATTATTGTTATGGGCTACTAAACCGGACTGATTGATCTTTTGCATTGAATTTACAGGAAGAATTACTTACTCCGCCTTCAACAGTACATGATGGATACTTTCAGTGGAAACTGGTAAGATTCTATTCGCATTATGGACTTTCCATTCTGAAATGGATATTTATTTGCATTTGCAAACTGTAGCTTGCATTTCTCTTCCTTTTGGTTTGTCCAATGAGGTCATTAAGAGCCTCTGAGCTTTTGTATTTATGTTTAATGATCGCAATGTAAACATTTAATAGTAGTAATAATAATAATCAATGTTGATTTATAGAAGTAATATAGATCTATTGTAACCTTATTAATTATTTAAAGGTATTGTAAATGGCAAAGAGACAGTACAGGTAAATACTTATTTATATTCACACATTTCCCCCTATTCGGGACTAGTGCCCATAAATAAATTTCTTTAAAACTAATAAAATCCAAATTTATACGACTTTTGTTACCAAAACCCGTGTATGTAAAAATATTTCTGCATGTGTAGAAAAGTTTCATCTACTTTTAAATTAAATGTAAATACACAATGCATAATGTATAATGCAATACAAAATGTGAACAAAAAAGACAGGGGGAAGCAATGTGGATCAACACAGGGGATATATTATCTAGGATAGGATCCGGGTGAGACAACGGTAGTATTAATCTAGAGCTGCTATGCTGAAGTGACTTTGACATTTTTAGTGTGCACCAGTGTGGAGATATGCCTGCCATGAAGGTTAAAGGAAAACACCTTAGCGTGACGCAAACAATGCGACGGAGAGTAACAATGAACCAAACAACCCGAATAAGCATAAACACGCACACAAAAAGCTCACTTGTAAGCGTAAACGTGATGCAACGGCAGACGCGTGGAGCCGAAACTGACAAAAAATGTTGACCAACTTGACGCAAACACTGTATAAGTATAAACGTGACACAAACATTGACGTAAGCATATAAGCACGCAAGCGTTATATAAGCGCAAACTTGACACAAACGCTGCATAAGTGTAAACGAGGACACAAACAATGATAAAGTGGACATAAATTGCTGCGATAAGCATAACGTGACACAAACACCACATAAGCATAAACATGACAACAAAATGCAAGTAAGGTAAACATGACGATGAAAAACGCGAGTAAGCATTTAAACGTGAGCAAAAGCCACAGAAGCGTAAACATGAACAAACGCCTGTAAGCAAACGGCGGGAATAGCATAAAAATGATGTTAAGCGTTAAAGTGGCGAAATGCCGAACTGCAAAACATGACGCTGAATCTGTCCTAAGTAGAAGTGCCCAGTCAATTGGTTAAAAATTTATTTTAATTTGCTTTAGAAATGGCAATAAACAATTAACCTTCTGTTAAGGCTTGTTTAATTGTGGATTTACAGATTTATCTACTCATATATTAAATCAAACATTGCACAGCACAATCTTAAAATTCCAAAGAGAGCAGAGAAGCAGATTATTTTCAGGCTAATGCAGGACGTTATTGTTATACAGATAATTACTACAAAAAAAGATTGAACATCTAGTCAGGGGTATAGTAAGCTCATAGTTGGTTGAAAAAATTCATGATAAATGACAGATGTCCGATTTGCTTGTGTCCTTGAAAATTGATCCTATTCCTGGTGCACTCTTGAATACTTTAATCCGATTTATAGAAGTGCCTAGAAAGAAGAAATGTCTTACTTTGCCATCTAAAAATGCTTTAGAAAAATTAAAGCTGACAAAGTCAGTGGCTCTAAAAATGCAAAGACACCATTTTCTTAAACAGTTGATGCAGTACCATACAGCATAAAATCTAGCATCTGACATAGCTTTGCCTGAAGTAGCCCAGTGGATGCTATGGGGTTCAAGGTTGTCTGCACTAGATAGGCGCACAAAATGATGATGATTTGAATAATGTTGTGATAATGATGATAATGGTGCATTAAAGTATGCAACCACTTTTTCATACTCTATTCTTCCATGTAACATCTTCTGTAAGGGTGGGACTACCTGTACTCCTGTAGCTCTTTAAGCACATTACGCTACCTAAAGGTTCCAAATGCTGATTAGTCACACATCCGGTAAGATAATTCTGTTGGTGTACGACGTTAAGCTACTCAATAGCAGAGCATGCTGCTTCTCAATAATTAGCATTCAGCATACAAAGCAGGTTATTGTCCCGTAATTCACTTCAAAAATTGACAACTCCATATATTACATTAGTCATTCCAAACAAAGTAAACTTTCAGGTTATTATGTTTATGTTGCCCGATTAGTTAAGATCCAATTTATAAATGTGTTTTTGAAACTACAGAGGGTTTTCTGGAAGCCCAGGTAATTCTGTACCGCAGCCTTCATTCATCCTGGCCATTGTTGTGTATTTCACTCTGACATACGTTCCATAGGAGGTCTATGGGGTGTAAAGATTGGAGAGTTACCTGCTGTCAGATCACAGCACAGTAGGGAGTCTGTGCTCTTACGTTTTAAACGAAGTATTGGTACTTCTTTGCATTGTGAGGACAGAGGCCAACCCTAGCTGGAAATAAATGACTTACATGCCACACGTCCTATCACAATATTAGATGCACTGGTGACAAAAGACTATGGGAATGCCCAGCATCGCCTAATTCAGATTTTCTGGTAAGATGGTCTTGCTGCGTACCATTGTGGTCCTGAAATATCAAATCCCTAGATGGACCTACACCCCTCAGATGATGAGTGTCCAAACGAATCCACTGCATGATGGTGGAAACCTAACAAATGAGCCAGCTATTCAAGTACGACTTGAATGCTGATAGTCCTCTCAGTTTCTCTATACTACTAGATATCTGCAACCTAACTTTCAAATGGAAGCCTCGAAAAATTAACTTTATCTAATCAATGTAAACAAACCAGGAAGACCAGGGAACAACCGTACCGTTCTTTTTCTCCTTGACCAGGTAATTGTGTTTGTCTTTGGTCCGGAGTGGTTCAACATATGGAATCGCAGACCGCGACATTTCCTAGATACGTCTATGTGTGGTAGCTTTGAAGCACTTGACTCCAGCAGCAGTCCACTTTTTTGAATTTTTCTCCAATTTTCAAATGGCCTATGTGGTTGCATAAGAAGTGTGCGCAACAGTGTGTGTCTCGGACACTCGTAAATACCTGTGAAGAACGTGCAAAGTCTGACAGAAAAACGGCCTTGTTAAATGTGCCCCAATGATTTGATTTTCCTTAGATGTAAGCATAATAATCAACATTGCTATGAATAAACACTGAAAAGTTCCCTTGTTAGTAATAACTCTATACAGGCGTCCCCTTTTAAGACACCCACCTTACAGACAACACTAGTTACTGACAGACCCCCTTTGACCTCTGGTGAAGCTCCTCGGATGCTTTACTAATCCTAGATTGCATACAAATGCTTACATACAAATTCAACTTAAGAACAAAATCTCCGGACCCTATCTTGCATGTAACCTGCCTGTATAATATATGAGTTACACTTTTTGAATGAATTACAGAAAAAAACTTTTTGTGCTGATATTTTAATAAGCACTTGATATTCACAAAATACTTCAATTAATAATGCATTATTTTGTATAAACGATCAAACCTAAGCTTAAGTTCCTAAATAATAAACAAATAAATAAAAAAAGCAAAATCATAATATCCAGGTCCCAAGCACCTGATCTATCCAAATAAAAACTAATTATCCAGCAGGAGATCCCATAATGGAAAGCACCTAAATGTCTTCACTTTTTCACCATTTTACCTCCAAAATATTTTACAGAAAGGATCTAGTACAGATTTCAAAATTGTATCAATTAAAGGAACCCATCTAAATCAATAAGCCTTGCAAAGCTCCATACACCGAGTATAAAAAAATCATATGGCAACACAAGGTGATTTTAAGGCAGTTTTTGAATTTTTAAAGGTATTGAAACATAGCTAATAGATAAATGAGGTGTCTTTGTGATTCATTACGGTTACTGCCAGTCTATATTTGTTTACAAAGGCCAGCGCTACATATCTGCTTACCGCCTGAACTTCTTTGGTACAGTTATGCGGCATGTTCAGATGTAGAAGTATTAAGTAGAAGCTTATGTTTTTTTAGCACCCCCAGCCATATATATCACATTTATTTTATCCCTGGACAACCTCTTTAAGGCTGTTAAAATAGGGAATTACTATGGGACGATTTGTCAAGCTGTCTGAAAGTCAGAATATTCCTAGTTGCCAAGGCAACCAATTAGAAGACTCAACTTTTCATTTTACCAGTGCCCACGAATATTTTAAAGGGGAGCTGTGTTGGTTGCCTTGGGCAACTGAGAAATTTCTGACTTTCATACAACTGATAATTCTCAATGATTTGTTGGGTGAACCTTCCTTCCAAAGAAATAGAAATTAAATTTTTTCGTGATTTAATATTCAGAAAAATTTTGTGGGAACTCAAGCTGAATTATGATTTTTTTGTTGCAGACTTTATCATTCCAAGAGGTTTCTTATTCCTTATTGCTACCTTTAGCTTTAAAGAGTAACCTTCCATTTCTATGAAATAGACTTCTGCTGAATTATTTAAAGATAGATCTTATATATGATTATATGGAAACTGGTTAGTCGCATTCTAATGCACTGTTTCACTGGTATAGTCAGCAAACACTATCACTTATGACAGTATTTCAGCACAAAAAGTATTCTGCATCGGTGTTAGAGAATTTAATCAGGAGTCTAAAGGTTGTGGTTGCAAGTAACCCCGCTACTTATGGGCAATATTGAATGCTTATGGCATATGTGACAAATGCTTTGTGCTCTATATATTTCAGTAGTTATTAGTAGTTTGTTTGTGGCACTGTTGCATCCAAAATAATACCATAGCCAATTTCCAATGTAAAATGAAATTGCCTGTCTTATTTTTGAGCATGTGAAAGCAATTATTAATTGTGAATACATATTGCCCAATTATTATACTTACTTCAGCAGTTGTCCAGTGACTTCAGATGTAAATAGACATGTTTTGTCACGTTGAGATAAGCTACTGGCTCGGACATTCCTACCTTGCTTTAACACATTTGCAAGACAAACAAGGGAATGTTGTGGATGGCTATACTTAGCCTGTAAGGGGGAGAAACCAGGAGTTCCTATAAATAAAGAAGTCTGGAAAGACAGGGCTAAGAGACCTTTTGAACACCTGCTACGTGTGTGCTTTCTTGTGTCTCTTCCGGCCGTCACTCTCTCTCTGCTGTCCCCTTTAAGAGAGGATATAACTTTAATTTTGGTGCCACAGACAATGATAATTATCCTAACTGTAGGATACCAAAATAATTGCAGTAACATTTTTGGGGGCTCGTCCGGGATCTCACAATCCAAGGCAAACAATCACGGAGGACGGGTTAACAGGACAACGGGAATCGCACAACTAACCGGTGAGTAAGACCATTGATTCTTACTGCTCCCCCTTGTATTAGCTACTGTCCAGGTATTGTTTTCTTGCTGATTTTGTGGGATTTATTGAACTCCATTGTCTGTGGGTTTGTGTGTATGTATAATTACTGGAAGCTGACTACATGATGTAGTGAGTGACGTGTGATTGAGATAAGGGAGCGCTTGAATTGTGATCTCAAGAAACACACCCCTGAAAAGATTCTTTACTCACTTCCATGCAGTACGTTTCGGGAGCGTGAGTCTATGACTTTTCATGTGTGTTGAGATCAGAAGGCAAGTTGATCCTTGTAGAAGTGACAGAAACCTGTTGATAGTCTCTTTCCCCTGTGTTGAGAGTAAAGGAAAAGACACAGGTTTTGCCCCATGAGTCGGTTAGTTCCCTCGCGGTATCTGACCGTGACCCATGTGAGCTCGCCCAGCCGGGGAAAGAATAGAACTTTGTGTGAATTTGTGAAAGTGGATACAGAGTTGTAGAAACTAGTTTGAGTAGTAATTAGGAAAGTATCTAGGGGCCATTCTAGTTAGAATATAAGGTGAGTAATCCTACATTTGTAAGTAACTTTGATGTGTTTAAGGCCATTCTGCATGGAGCTAGCAGATTTCTGGTGGTAGTTTAACCAGCTGCGGTATACAGTTGATGCTAGAAGCTTGATCCGTGTGGAATCAGGTTGGCTGTGAAGGTAGGGTGACAGATTGGTTTCGCTACACCGTTGATAGTCTGATTTTTCAGGTGAGGGATCACGTTACGTGCCTGCGATATCAGAAGTCTGATCCACTTCTTTTGTTATTACTGTAGTTGGCCTGTAAGGTTCAGGTGCGGACTGGTAGTATGGGAATATCGGGGTCTAAAGCAATTGCAGGAAAGACCACAGGAGGTGGGAGCTACGGGCAGAGAATAGTTATTAGACAATGTGGGGAAGAGCAGTTAAAGATTTAGTAAAAATAACTAAAAAGGCTCAGATGCCCCAAATGGATCCGAGCTTAAACTTTGGGAGGATTTTGTCTTAGGACAGAAGGCCCCTGGATAGAAATCAGCGTGAGAGATCAGGTAGAAGCGTGGGTTTAAAGTTTGTAAGCAAGTTCGGGAAATTGGGTATCAGAGAGACTAGTTGAGTACGAAAGGTCATCAAGTTTATTATAACTCCAGAAGATGAGGAACACCCAGCTGCTGGGATTGTTGGGAGACAGATGTACACCAGCTCCAACCCCCAGCAGTGGAGTCTCTAGTACACACCCTCACCCCCCTTACTCCAGCTCCTATTACATCTCAAATTCCATCTGCTTCCCCACCTAACGTATCCTGAAATACCTTGAGTCAGCCTAGGATGATAACCCTAGATAGCGTAGTGATACTACAACCTCTGTGACCCCTGTGTCCCTTCCACCTCCTTAATGATACACAACATAGAAGGACAGCCTTAAAAATAGGAATGTAGGGGTTGTTAGCAAGTTAAGTACTTGAGATTGATCACCATTGTGTACAATGTGGGTTGGACACATGTTACAGCAAATAGGGAACAGATCAGGAGAATTAGGGGAAGGTTTGTATCTGCCCTAGAATCTTCTGTACCAGTGACTCATCACTGGATACCATGGTTATACAAACTACAAGGTGTCCACAGGGGCTACTTCCAAACTACTTGGTTTCGTCCATGGTCCCTTCTGAACAACATACCATTGCAGGATCACTCCAGATCCTAGCAAAAGACCCTGGGCTTTTTTTTCGGAAATTACATACCATGTGCGCTACTTTCAATGCACTTGGGCAGATTGAGCGGTCTTATATCTGCGCAGCTAGAGGCACTCCTTCCTTAGCAGATTGAACAATTTAGAAGAGCAGAAGGGGACAGTGATAGATGATGAGTTTTCAGGTCAAGAGTTTCTAATGTACTCCAAAGAGGGTACATAAAAGATTGAGGGGGGTAGCTACAGTGTTCAGAATGTTAAACAAGATTTGATGAAACAACCCACAACTTTTTTACTAGATTACAGATGGCCTTCACTGATCAAGGTCATGACTTAGTTACCCAGAGACAAGGGCTATTTAGGACTGTTTTCATTCATGGTTACGAAGTAATTAAAGGAAGAACTACTACAACTTAGACCAAATGTTTTGAGACTGTGTTAACCAGACACTTAGTGGTTAAAGGGATTGAGGAACAGCAACAGAAAAAGAAAAAGCAACCAATGAATATGGTCATGTTAGTGAGGGAACAGGATGAGGGTCAATCCACAGAAAAGGAGAAGAGTTTATATAGACGGGGAGTTGTTTCAACTGTGGGAAGAAAGGGCATTTTAAGCAAATTGTCCTGAACCCCCCATTACCCGATTCCAGAGATTTGATAGCAGGGGGCTGAAAAGACCCCTCCCCTGCAAAGGAAATAGGCAGCCCCTATCCCCCTCTACCCTATAGCGCCCACAGGTACCCAATGAGACAGGTCCATTTGCTATGATATTGATGTTACATGCCCTGGGGGAGGCACATTAACTGTATAGTGGATCGGGGGCGAGCCTTCATATTTCATCAGGGATAGTTCCACCTGAATTATGACTTCTATAAGATGCCTGGAAACAGGTCTCTCAGGACTACGGTTACTTTGCAGGAGACATAACCAATCACAGTGACACTAAAGACAGCAGCAGTTAGTGACACAGTTTTGGTCTCAGACACCTGTCCTGTCAACTTACTGGAGCGGATGTCCTCTCAGCCATACAGGCAGTTATTCAGTGGCTCAGATGGACAGATTACAGTTAGCAGCCCACTTAGTGATGATATTCAAATTCAATGTGTGCAGTTCTTTTGGTGGTTTGACACATGATGAGGAAACTGTGGAAGTGAATTATGGTGAAGTGCCTACACTCCTCTGGGCAGTGACAAGATGGTGTGCGGTAGATAGAAGCCAGTGACTCCTGTTAAAGTAAAAGTGCTGCCTGGGAGTGTCTAAGCCAAAGTTGTGAAACAATACCCCCTCAGTTTCCACAAATGCAAAGTTTAGACATCCAGATTCAGCAGTATTTGAAGGCAGGGGTCTTGCGTAAATGGTTGCCCCAATAACACACCTCTGTTCCCAGTTAGAAAAAGACGGTCAAAGTCAACCTGTAACATATAGGATGGTTCATGACACTCGGGCATCAATGACATAACAGAAGCCGACATCCAGTTGTCCCAAATCCTCTACCTGCTTTCTCAATTCCACACACAGCAGTCTGGTTTACTGTGACTTGATTTAGCCAATGCTTTCTTCTCAGTACCACTGATGAGGAGAGTCAGCTGCTTTTTTCCTTACACACATTTTGAGCAGCTTTGTTGGACATGTCTTCCCAAGGAGAAAGAATTCCCCAATCAGTATAATCAGGCTTTTGCATCAATCCTCCAAGGGGGCTCCTAAAAAGACACCACTGTCCTGCTTCAGTATGTTGATGATTTACTACTTGCTGTGAACAGCTGATGCTTGCAGGGGAACTCCATCTCCCTTATGTGCTATTTGGCCACCACAATGGTTGCAAGGCTCAAAGGACAGCTCAGTTCTGTTCAAGTAAGTTATTTCTTGGCATGCATCACCCAGGGGAAAAGCATTTGTCACAGTCGCAGGGATCCTACTTGTCTTCCCCTTTACCCAAAATGCTAAACAACTGAGAAACCTTCCTGGGTCTTGTGGGGACTGTAGAGAGTGGATCCCTTCTGCATCCACATTGATGCAGCCTCATATGATGCTCTAGTCGCCGCCCTTTTATGCTTACCCTGAGGATGAGGATGCCATAACAACTTAAGGAAGCTATTGTGTCAGCACCAAGCTTCTAGTGCCTCCCAAATTACAATAAACCATTTTTCTTATTTGTCATGGTCTGCTGGACATGCTCAGGGTGTTCCTTACCAGTTGATGGTGGGAAACATCGACCAGTGGCACTACTGATCAGGGAGACTTGATCCTGTCATGAGGGGGTCCCCTCATGTATCAGGGCCATAGCAGCCAACTGCTTTGTAAAGGACAAGGCTACAGAATATGTTCTGATTATCACCTGGTCCTGATGGTACCACATGCAGTCAGTGAGATACTTAATCAGACCATACAAAACACATGTCAGCCTCTCGTCTCACTAAGTATGAAACAAGCCTTCTTACACCTTCCAATCTTACATTAAACGGCTGTACTGTGTTGAAACCCTGCTACATTACTTCCTCAGGCTTCAACAAAGGAGGAAGAGGTTATACAGCTACATGAGCAGGGGCAAAAGTTTGACAAAGAATGGGAAGAGTACAGGCAGAGTCAGACAAGGAAGTGCCCCTTTCTGTGGGGGACAAATTTCCTAGCAATGATCCACACGTATCAGGGAACAACATGATTGTGCTGAGATTGATGAAAATAGAGACACGGACACTTGAGAATGTTACTGAAAGATCCATTGCCTAACCCAGATTTGAGATTTTTTGTAGATGGTTCCAGATACTACAATGATGGGGTCTACAAGACTGGATATGCAATTACCACCCTGACAGACGTGTAATAAAGAAAGAACCACTCCCGCCCCTATGTCAGCGCAAGAGGCGGAGTTGAAGGCACTCAATGAGGCATGTAAGCTGGCAAAAGGTAAAACTGCTAACATTTATACAGATTCACGGTATTGCCTTTGTATTGGATAGATTATGGCCCATCTGGAGAGCAGGGACTTTGTTGGGTCAGGGGAAACCTATTAAGAATGCCGAAAAGTGTGAAAGAACGTTTTGAGGCTCTGACAATTCCCTCGAAGTAGTAGGTATATCAAGTACAGGCACCACACTGAGAAAGCACTCCTGAGGCTAAGGGAAATAGAATGGGGGATGAGGCAGCTAAGGCTGCAGCCCTACTCCTCTCCCACAGAAAGAGGTCCTTAACGTATTGTTGAGGATAAGGCCCTGTAGATTTGGGAAGTGCTGGAAAAGTTCAGTTTCAGAAACAGGCCCCGCAATCTGAAAAGAAACAGTGGGAAGCCTTAGGAGCAGCACCAGAGGATGGAATTTGGCAATCAGGGAAGAAGTGGTGCCTGCCTAGAACCTTGTTCCTATGATGGCTCAGTTGGTACAGGAGGGACACATGTGTCCAGAGAGGGAATGTGTGAGACAGTGGCTAAATGGTGGGTGGCCCCGGGATTCAGCAATGCTGCCGCCAGATTGTGCAAGGCTGTATGAATGTGCCGCCATAATCCTGGCAAAAACTGTGCGTGTTGCAAAAAGGCATATGTTAGAGCAGCTTATCCATTTCAGCGACTGCAAAATGATTACATTCAACTGCCAAGGGTGGGTAAGTATGAGGATGTTTTTGTCTGTGTAGATCTCTTTTCGGGTGGCAGAGGCTGGCCAGTCTAGGGCAACTGCCAAAATACAGCAAAGAAAATCCTCTCAGAGTTGTTGCAGATACGGTGTGCAGAAACTATGGAGAGTGATAGAGGTACCCACGTACAGGAGGGTGCACAAGAAGTTTTAAAAGCCTGGGGATAGAAGGCTTTCCACACTCCCACAGGCCACAAAGTAGTGGGAAGGTGGAAAGACTTAATGGAACCATCAGTTAAAAATTAAAAAAGCAATGGAGAAACTGGGAAATCATGGGTAGAGTGTCTCCCCGTTGCCTTGTATTCTGTACGAACAACTCCACGTGGAAAGGAGGGATTAAGTCCCTATGAGATTTTGTTCGGACAGGCACCAAGGACAGGGTTATATTTCCTCAGCAGGCACAATTGAACACTCCGATTTAACTGCATATGTAGGGGCACTTAGAAACACCTGACAGTCTGCATAAAAGGCGTCTTTGATTCTATCCAGATCCTGACTCAGTGGAAGGCGGGCAATCATTGCAACCAGGTGATGGGGTGTGCATAAAGAGAGACACGTTCGGAAGGCATTGGACCAGATTTGACGGACCATACCTGATCCAGTTTAACCCACAACACACCACATCAGTGAAGCTGAAGGGAAGTCTTCTTGGATACACCCAGTCATTGTAAAAAGGTTTTAAACCAGGAGGACCAGTATGATGAGCCTCCTGGTCTGGTGTTGTGTTATTGTTTGTAAACATGTTTTAACCATGTCCTAAAGGATGAATGGGACAATACGCTTGTTGGACATCATGGCCATAGCAAAAGTAACTAATTTGACAGAATGGTGGATATGCACACATCACCAATAGCGGCCAAAAGTATGCCATCTAGCTATCCACTGACAGAGGAGGAGCTCCTTAAGTCAGAATGTTGGAATTAGAATTGTAATGATATAATAAATGGACAGATGTTGGTGTCCCACTCCCAATAGTGGGGCATGTTTTTGATCTTGGTGGGTGGCCAGCCAACAACTAAAAGGGATAATTACAAAATGATGGATTATAGGCAAGGGATCCCAGGGAATTGGAAAAGGGTTGAGGGTCCTGCATTAAAATTAGGAGAAACAACCAGTGGAAAAATTAAAATTAGCTTCCAAAAGGCTCAGATCCATGGGTTGTAACATGCCCTATTCAAAGGATTGTTTAGGACGATATATACACGATCCAGCTTGGGCATGGGCTTCTATTTTACAGGTGGGGATAATATAACTTGTGTCCAGAAAGGAGCCATTGCTGATCCTGGAAACTGAGTATAATCAGAGTGATGGTTCAGCATGTAGAAGGGAAAGATATCATAGCCATGGGAAATAAGACAGGTAAACCTTGGTGCCTTTTGACAATTCCCTGAGGGTTAGTAGAACTTGCAGATATGTTGGTGCATTAACAGAAGAGCGCCTTGAGCACCCAAGATGTCTATATTGTGTGTGGTCATAATGCATACAAGTGGATACCTTTGGAGCGAAGGTCTGTACCCTTGTAGATTAACTCCTGCTACCGTGGGTATGGGAGAGTAAGGACTTCCCATCATGGTACAGTACCCAAGCACATGCTGGTATAAACGAAAAGTAAGGCAAAAGAACTTTGCATATACCATGGCATGAGAAATTTGGCCTATCATTAACTCTTATGGCCTGCAGTGCGGAATGCCTCATAATATTGAAATAGAACAGTGAGTATTTGATAATGTTACAGAATATATATTTGATGCCCTGAATGTACATCAACACTACAGGGCAGCAGGGCATGGTAAGAATCAGCATGCTCTAGTCCTTGACATTTGACGGCAAGCGCAACGGTGGTATGTGCCAGGTGGTGGGTCCTGTTGTTGCCATTATATTGAGCCCTCAAGGTGTTTGCAGGTGAAGCATGATATCGAACAAGCTAAAGGTTAAAGGAAGAAGTTTAGAAAGGTTCACTCTTAGAGGACTGGAATTTCCAGTGGCACAAGTTGGCTTACCTGGCTAACCAGCAACTGGTTTAAGGGCCTGGGGGATGGATCGTAGGATAATTACATGTGATATTTAAAGTTTAATGAGATGATCGTTCTTTATGTGGCATTAAAACTTTATTACTTTGTTAGTTAAAAGGTTCGAAAAGCGGTGTTTAAAAAGGATGCCAAGCCAGTACAAGTCTGCGTGATTCAAACAAGATATAACCAGGAGGAAGTCAACTGCATTGCTGAAACCAGGAGATGTGACGGAAGGACTTCTAAGTGCGGCTTAAAGAAGATGATCAATTGTTTAAAATGAATATCATATGTGTTGATATTTGTAAATAAAGTGGAAAATCCTAGCTTAGTAGGAGGTCCAAGCCACTAGCAGAAAACATGTGGTCAGGGCCCTGTGTTGGTGAACGACATCATAATGTGCATGTCCAGGGGAGCTGGTCAGAAGTAGCTAATACGGGTGCAATGCTGACATAAGGGGGCACATATTGTGTTAAAAAGGAGGAAAAGGTGAAAAGCACAAATTAATGTGAATACAATTATTGCCAATTATACTTCAGCAGTTGTCAGGACCTTCAGATGTAAATAGACAATGTGTGTCACTGTGAGATACAGCTACTGGTCGGGACATTCCTACCTGCTTAACACATTTTGCAAGACAAACAAGGGAATGTGTGTGGAATGCTTATACTAGCCGTAAGGGGAGAAACCAGGAGATTCCGAAATAAAGAAGTCTGAAAGACAGGCTAAGAGACCCTTTTGAACACCCTGCTACGTGTTGCTTCTTGGTGTCTCTTCCCGGCCGGGTCACTCTCTCTTGGTCCCTTAAGGGAGGAGTTAGGATAATTATCATTGTCTGTGGGCACCAAATTAAAGTTATATCCTCTCTTAAAGGGGACAGCAGAGAGAGAGTGACCGGCCGGGAAGAGACACAAGAAGCACACACGTAGCAGGTGTTCAAAAGGGTCTCTTAGCCCTGTCTTTCAGACTTCTTTATTTATAGGAATCTCCTGGTTTCTCCCCCTTACAGGCTAAGTATAGCATTCAGTAGCTGTATCTCACAGTGACAACACATGTCTATTTACATCTGAAGGTCACTGGACAACTGCTGAAGTAGTATACCTACATATGCAGTTAAATCGGAGTGTTTCAATTGTGCCTGCTGAGGAAAATATAACCCTGTCCTTGGTGCCTGTCCGAACAAAATCTCATAGGGACTTAATCCCTCTTTTCCACGAGGAGTTGTTCGTACAGAATACAAGGCCAAGGGGAGACACTCTACCCATGATTTCCCAGTTTCTCTCATTGCTTTTTGAATTTTTAACTTGATGGTTCCATTAAGTCTTTCCACCTTCCCACTACTTTGTGGCCTGTAGGGAGTGTGGAAAGCCTGATCTATCCCCAGGGCTTTTAAAACTTCTTGTAGCACCTCTCCTGTAAAGTGGGTACCTCTATCACTCTCAATAGTTTCTGGCACACCGTATCTGCAGACAACTTCTGAGAGGATTTTCTTTGCTGTATTTTTGGCAGTTGCCCTAGCAACTGGCCAAGCCTCTGGCCACCCTGAAAAGAGATCTACACAGACCAAAACATCCTCATACTTACCCACCCTTGGCAGTTGAATACACAGACCAAAACATCCTCATACTTACCCACCCTTGGCAGTTGAATGTAATCAATTTGCAGTCGCTGAAATGGATAAGCTGCTCTAACCATATGCCTTTTTGCAACACGCACAGTTTTGCCAGGATTATGGCAGGCACATATCATACAGCCTTGCACAAATCTGGCGGCAGCATTGCTGAATCCCGGGGCCACCCACCATTTAGCCACTGTCTCACACATTCCCTCTCTGGACTGCACACATTGAATTTAGAATATCATCACTAAGTGGGCTGCTAACTGTAATCTGTCCATCTGAGCCATACTGAATAACTGCCTGAGAGAGGACATCAGCTCCTAGTAAGTTGACAGGACAGATGTCTGAGACCAAAAATTGTGTCACTAACTGCTGTGTGTCATGTAGTGTCACTGTGATTGGTTTAGTCTCTTGCAAGGTAATCGTAGTGCCTGAGAGACCTGTTCCAGGCATCTTAGTAGAAGTCATGAATTCAGGTAGAACTATCCCTGATGATAATATGGAACGGCTGGCCCCAGTATCCACTATACAGTCAATGTGCCTCCCCCAGGGCATGGTAACATCAATCATAGCAGATTGACCTGTCTCATTGGGTACCTGTAGGGCGGCTATAGGGATAGAGGGGGATAAGGGGCTGCCTATTTCTTATTGCAGGGGAGGGGTATTTTCAGCCCCCTGCCTAACAAATCTCTGGGAATAGGGTAATGGAGGTTCTGGACAATTTGCTTTAAAATGTCCTTTCTTCCCACAGTTGAAACAAATTCCTCATCTATACGAGA
The DNA here is from genome assembly GCA_019512145.1 of Engystomops pustulosus. Classification (NCBI taxonomy): domain Eukaryota; kingdom Metazoa; phylum Chordata; class Amphibia; order Anura; family Leptodactylidae; genus Engystomops; species Engystomops pustulosus. The sequence continues at coordinate 114,243,400 of CM033647.1, forward strand.
ATGATACCTATTCCATTTTTTACTCCTTCTCTGTAATTGACCCTCATCCTGTTCCCTTACTACCATGACCATATTCACTGGTTACTTTTTCTTTCTCTGTTGCTGTTCCTCAATCCCTTTAACCACTAAAAGCATCTGGTTAACATCAGTCTCAAAACATTCTGGTCTAAGTTTTAGTAGTTCTTCCTTTAATGTACTCCGTAACCCATGAATGAAACAAGTCCTAAATAGTCCCTTGTCTCTGGATAAATCTAAGTCATGACCTTGATCAGTGAAGGCCATCTGTAATCTAGTAAAAAAGTTGTGGGTTGTCTCATCAGAATCTTGTTTAACATTCTGAACACTATAGCTACCCCCCTCAATCTTCTTATTTACCCATCTCTGGAGTACGTTTATAAACTCCTGACCTGAAAACTCATCATCTATCACTGTCCCTTCCTGCTCTTCCTTAAATTGTTCAATCTGCCTAAGGAAGGGAGTGCCTCTGGCCGCAGATGTAAGACCAGCCAAATCTGCCCAAGTGCATTTGAAAGTAGTGCACAAGGTATGTTATTTCCAAAAAAAGCCCATAGGGTCCTTGCTAGGATCTGGGAGTGATCCTGCAATATTTATTTGTTCAGAAAGGGACCACGGACGATACCAAGTAGTTTGGGAAGTAGCCCCCTGTGGACCCATTGTAGTTTGTGATTTATATTTTGCAAAATGGCAAAAAAGTGTCATTTTCGACTTTGGCGCTATCTTCCGTTAAAGGGGTATTCCCACTAAGACATGTTTCTTACATGTATTCAGGATAACAAAGTAACACATTCTTTAATTCACTGTTATTAACAAAAATGCAGCATTTCACAGATATAATTCCAACCTGTCTCTATCAATTCAGTTGTACCTGGTTTCTGACCATGGGTCTTCTGACTTTAGGGTCGGCAGACATCTTTGCTTGCAGCACACTCTATCTTACAGCACTACAGGGACCCTATTGTGTTTAGAGAGTCTCTGGCCACTCTCTGGAATTTTACACTGACAATCACTGAGTGATAAGAGCCAAAACTGCAATAAAACTAAATAAAGATGCAAAGAAAGGGGTTGAAAATGATCTTTATTGTGTACATATCACTTGGGGATTGAAAATTGAGAATGTTATTTCATGGGCAAACCCCTTTAATATGTTAAACACCAGGAATAACCTTTATTATATTTTGATAGGACATTTGGGGCAAGGCAACATCTGATATGTTTATCATTTTTACTGTTTATTTATATTTTTATCAGTTCTAGGGATGGAAGGGGGATGTTTTGAATTTTTACATTTTTTTTCCAGACCCGCTAGGTTACATTAACCCTAGGTTGTCTTATTGATCCTACCAGATACTACCATACAGTAGTATGGCAGTATATGGGGATTTTACACATAAAAAAATAGTCCTTGTATGACCCAAGACTATCATAGTAACTCATTGCCACTCCCTAATTATCTCACATTTGGGGTTCAAATTTTGATAGATCGGGCATTTAGAGACACGGCAATACTCAACATGTTTGTGATTTTTACTGTTTTACTCTGTTTTATTTTTACGATTTGTATTAGTTCTTTGGAAAGGGGGGTGATTTGAATTTTTTTTATTTTTTTAACTTTTTTTTTCGACCCTCTAGGGTACTTAAACCCTAGATGGTGTGATTGTTCCTACCATATACTGCAATACTACTGTATTGAAGTATATGGCATTTTCACACCGTATTCATTACATTGAGCCACTGGCTCATTGTAACGAATCTTCAGAAGCCATACAGCCTTAACTCTGATGAAGAGCCCTCTTCATAAAGCCTCAGCAACTCTGCGCCGTACATGTATAGAGCAGAGTGCAAAGGTTTTATAGGTGATAATCTGGCTTTTAAAATCATGCCACTGCTCTAGCAGCAATATACCTGGTGTTATAGTGTAGTGAGCGGAATCCCCATCCTTTTTAAATATGAGATGATCACCTTTAAAATTAGCTCAGGGGCATGTTTCTAGCTCTAAGTGAGATATGACTTTTTATAGGTCCTCCCGTTCACAATCTTTCAGAAAGCAATCCAGGCGAACAGGGAGGGCATTGGTCCAATCCCATATGTGTTTCAATAGATCAGTAACAAGCAGCCAGAGTTTTGCACATAAACAATGTTGAAACGCATATGCAATCATTCCAGAACATGTGAACGTAGCATCGGCAGACTCCTTGGGAATATTTATCAGGGCTCATACAACAAAATTGTGGCATACAAGCCCTGAAATAGGTATTTTCCCTCCTTATGCCACCCCCACACTAAATAGGATTGGCGCAGGGCAATGTGATTAGGTAAATCTCCTCTCCTCAGCTGTTATATTACATTTCACAACACAATGTAAATTCCACATGTGAACGCAGCCTCAGGCTGCATAAGCACGTGGCGTTTTAAAACGCAACTCAACATGCAAACGTGGCAGCAGTCTTTGTCTTTAGTTTAAAAGTGCTTCACCACCTAAACAGCGGTGGCACATCGGTGGCTCAATATAGAAGCTGATCAAAACCCCCATGGTGTCAATCAAGATGTCTTTAGTTACCAAATTGTTGTATCCCTATATTATCTGAATTAATAGAGTAAAATATGTTAATGACTTCTGTCGCTGCCAGCGGCTAACAGCAAGTTATCTATGGGTGTGAGAGAGTGAGACAGACAGACTGACAGACATACAGAGAGAACAGAGTCATCCCCCCATGGGAGATGGTGGGGGTAGGGAGTAGGGACAGAGACACAGGTGACACGTTGTTGCTTAGTGCTCCATCCACCTTTGCCCCCCCAGAGCATTCAAATAAACTTTATTATATATAGTGAAATCCTGGGACTGCCCCTCACAATCTACATAAACATGTGACTTATGACATAAGAGAACACATGATGCCATATATGTCCTTTACATAAAGCTGATGATAAAGCTAGAATGTGTAACTAAATATATAAATAGTCTTTAGTGATGGGGGTAGTCCTGCAGAGTCCAGCTACAGCTGTCATTCAAAGAGCTGTACAATGTCTATTCTTGTCAGAGGTCAACGACCTAAGACAGCCAGCACAAGGCAATACTTGTGTTCACATAAACTTAATACATTATTATTTTATTTGCATTCACATTTCCTCCTTTTGAACACATTTATTGCCTCCTTATGTTGTTGCACCCAAACAGCTACTTCTGGCCGGATCCCCCGGACCAGGACACTCGAACGTCATTCACCAGTTGGGCCACAACCTCATAAGGAAATACTAAAACTCTTGAACTCTTGCAGACCAGTCATTTCACTATATCTAAGGGATTGTATCAAATAAAGTATTGAAGTAGGGTGATCTTCTTATGCGGCGCCAAACTCCAGACGTTCAAGGGTCACATCATCTGACTTCAGAAAGCTGTAATCATCTCCCCTTGGACTCTGCTGAGCTTGGACCACACTGGACTTGTACTGTTTCAGCATCTTCAGCTGTTGCTTTAAATTACCTTACACAAAAGCAAAACACAAGCTTAAAAGACAGCAAGAACAGCAAAAATACACATCTCTACTAACAATACATTTAAAATCCCAAAAATTGATTAATCCCTCAAGGCCACCACCAGTTGAGTAAACAAACTAAGACAGGACGGTCACTAGAAATTCTAATCCTCTACTAAGTTAGATGGTTGAATTTTTTTTTCCCTTAACCTTTAAACTTGCTCAACATCATGTTAGACCCACAAAGACCAAAAGGATCTATATATCACTGATAGAACCCACCACCTGGCACATGTAATACTACTAGAAAAGACACTACTTTTAACAATACTATGCCAGGTCCCAATAATTTAATAAAAAAAACTACTTCCATAAAAAGGAAACACTTATAATGATAATAATTATATTTTACTACGGTCACATGATGTTTAACAAGCTTATAGCCTTAATACTCCTTTATGAAAATTAAAAAGAGCTGACAGATAAACACTATACATCAGACCAGGAGACCTCTAGTAACTGGTTCTCCTGATTTCTCATCAGTTGACAAACATATCTCATTAGTTAACACACATTTGTCATTGCCTCCTGAACTCCAAGCTGGATGGTCTAATGCAGTCTTTCCACCTTCCCACTTCTCTTCAGACTAAGGAGTGTGGAAAGCCTGACCTCTATATCCAGAATATTTAAAACATTCAGTTTTGAGTGAAGATTGTACCTTTTCAGTAAACATAATATCTTTATCACTCTTACCAGTACATCTACCTTCTGTCCTCCTGAGAAGAGATCTGCACAGACCAGAACATCCTTATACTCACCAACCCTTGACAGTCTCAAGTTACCCTTTGCAGTCGCTGAGATGTGTAAGCTGCTCTCTCCATGTGCCTTTCTGTAACTCACACAGTGTTGTCAGGTTATGGCAGACACATATATCATTGCACAAATCTGGCAGCATTGCTAGATCCCAGGGTGACCCATCATCATGTAAAATCGCATATATTCCTGGTCCTGACACTTGTCCCTCCATCCTCAAACTAAACCATTATGGAAACATAGTTCTAGGCAGGCACTATTTTATTCCTGCTCCATAACTCCAAGATACACTGAAGGCTTCCCAGTGCTTCCTCTCAGCCATTGGGATCTATCCTTGCAGCTCATCTAACACGACTACAGGACCTTTATCCTTCACAGTCATGAAGAGACCATATCCTATGGGAAAGGTAGAGCAGAGCAGCAGCCTCAGCTGCCTCATCAGATAACATATGTGTGCCCACACCTAGGTATTACATAATACAGAGGCAGTGTCAGGATCACAACCACTCATCAACATTCATCATGAGATTTCCTGAGGACCCAACATCTCCAGACTTGCCCATAACCACAATACTAAAGACACCTCTTACCAGCTTACATGTATCAGCGATGCCCTCAGCTCCCCCTCCTGTGATGACAGGGCAGGAGTGGTTCTCTATCCCAGCTGTCAGAATGGTAAGAAGATCTCTGATCTAGTAGATCCTTCAGGATGATATCTACAAGGCAACCTAAAGTTTCAGTTAGACAATGAGCAATGTAGTCAACCTGTGTACTATGAGAATTCCCTGTGACCAGTCTGTATTCTATCCCACAGTCTCATATGTCTGTCATTCCTTATTTAACCATATCATATCTCCCGTCTTTTTGGACCCTGAATATTTAATATAGCAGGGTACAAAATACACCACTATGATATAGAAACAGAATTAAATCAAGGAAGGGTTTCATACTCAATGAGACAGACAAATGTTAAATAGGAAACTGCGTATCTCACTAACCTAAACAACCAGACTAAAACATAATTGATGATAATATTTGTTTGTGGCCTTGTAAATCAATATAAGAAGCAATTTGAATAGCTCAGGTAAAGAAATAAATAAATAAGCAAAATAATGGTATATGAACAAATACAAAGTAAACATTTAGTGAAGATGCATAGAGAAACCATTCTCCCACAATAGTCTCAGACAGACCCTATGTTGCTATTTCTTTATGATCCACACACAAGTAAACTTCCCACCTTTTGTAGACAACAAATAAGAGAGACAAATCACTGTATGTGACAGCTGTCTGACACCACAAGTGAAACTAATGACACCAGAAGGGTAGTACAAAATACATTTCACATAAATAGACAATGGGCCCACAAGACACTTATGACAAATTTCTCACTGGAGCTCCAACTACAACTGCGCAGAATTAACACATAGAACACTTAGTTGTAGATAACATATACACAAGTTAAACAAAGGCATTGCCAAGATCTTAATTGCAAATGTATTCTTATAATTTACCTTATACTTTGGATGACTGGGCAGGCCAGGCACCAAAAACCATAAGTAATACAATTCCTAACATGTACAATAATACATTAACTTTACACTGAAGTGACATTTAAACAGACACCAAAAAAATGTGACATAACCTATTCTTAGCCCCAAATGGTCACAGATGTCACTTTGCTCCTGTCAATCAATTGGCATGGTTTTTTTTTCCCCAACATTCCACAACATGCACATAGCACCAGAAGCAAAGACATGCACCTAAAAATAGGAACGTCAATTTTTACATGCACAAAAATGCACAAAACCTTTGCATTTCACAAAAACAGACAAAATGCACACAGAATGCAAAATTTAACTGAGCTCATTTATTGTCACGTGACCTGGTACCAGTTAACCAATTTGAAGGATATCCGTTAGATTTTACATTAAACATTTTACCCTATGACAATACAAATAGACAGTTCTCTCTTTTTACTCACATTATCTGGAAAAAAAACATAAACACGTTAATTCACTTATACTATTTCCAGATAAGGCACAATTCTTAAAGTTGTTAAAAGTTACTGTTAGTTCATTATGTTGTGTCTCTCCGAATCACATCACTTTATCTCTAGCTCCCAGGGGCCTGGATCTTTTAACTGCCTTCTCCCCACATTGTCTAGTAACTATTTCTGCTGCCGTAGCTCCCCACTCTCCTGTGGTCTTTCCTGCATTAGCTTTAGACCCCGATATTCCCATACCAGTCCGCACCTGACCTTACAGGCGCAACTACAGTAATTAAACAAAAGAAGTGGATCAGACTTCTGATATCGCAGGCCGTAACGTGATCCCTCACCTGAAAAAATCAGTAACTATCACCGGGTGTAGCGAAACCAATCTGCACCCTACCTTCACAGCCAACCTGATTTCCACCGGATCAAGCGTCTAGCATCAACTTGTATACCGCAGCTGGTTAAACTACCACCAGAATCTGCTAGGCTCCATGCAGAATGGCCTTAAACAACATCAATTAGTTACTTAACAAATGTAGGATTACTCAACCTTATATTTCTAAACTTGAATGGCCCCTAGATACTTTCCTAATTACTACTCAAAGCTAGTTCTTAACAACCTGTATCACTTTCACAACCTAGGAACATCACACAGTCAGTTTCTTATTCTAACACCAACTAAACATAGACAACTGTACATATACTCAACCCATAGAAAACTAGGTCCATATACTTCCTACTTAACACCGAGAAAACAACACCTGGACAGCAGCCAATACATTTGTGTTAATTGTCTTACTCACCAGTCCAATAGTGTGATTCCCTGTTGTCCTGTTAGCCACTGCCCGCCATGAATTATTTCTTTTGGTTCCTTCCATAATCGTATAATTGGCAATATTGTATTCACAATTAATAATTTGCTTTCACATGCTCAAAAATAAGACAGGCATATTCATTTTACATTGGAAATTGGCTAGGAATTATTATTGGATGCAAAGTGACCAAAACAAACTACTAATAACTACTGAAATATATAGAGCACAAAACACTTGTCACCATAATGCATAAACTTCAATATGGCCCATAAGTATGCAGGGGTTACTTGCAACCACAACCTTTAGACTCCTGATTAAAATTCTCTAACCGATGCAGAATACTTTTGTGCTGAAATACTGTCATAAGTGATATGTTTGCTGACTATACCAGTGAAAAGTGCATTAGAATGCTGACTTAACCAGTTTCCATCTAATCATATATAATGATCTATACTTTAAATAATTCAGCAGAAGTCTATTTCATAGAAATGGAAAGGTTACTCTTTAAAGCTAAAAGGTAGCAATAAGGAATGAGAAACCTCTTGGAAATGAATAGAAGTCTGCAACAAAAAAATCATATTCATCTTGAGTTCCCACAAAATGTATTTTCTGAATATTAAATCACGAAAAAATTTAATTTCTATTTCTTTGGAAGGAATGGTTCACCCATACAACTCATATGAGCAGATTTATCAAGTTGTCTGAAAGTCAGAATATTCTCAGTTGCCCAAGGCAACCAATCACAGCTCCTATTCGTGGGCACTGGTAAAATGAAAGTTGAGCTCTAATTGGTTGCCATGGACAACTAGGAATATTCTGACTTTCAGACAGCTTGGGACAAATCTGTCCCATAGTATTGCCCTATTTTACAGCCTTAAAGAGGTTGTCCAGGGATAAAATAAATGTGATATATATGGCTGGTGGTGACTTAAAAAACAATAAGCTTCTACTTAATACTTCTACATCCTGAACACTGCCGCATAACTGTTACCAAAGAAGTTCAGGCGGTAGCAGATATGTAGCGCTGGCCTTTGTAAACAAATATAGACTGGCAGTAACCGTATGATCACAAAGACACCACATTTATATCATTTAGCTATGTTTCAATACCTTTAAAAATTCAAAAACCTTGCATTAAAATCACCTTGTGTTGCCATATGATTTTTTATACTTCGGTGTATGGAGCTTTGCAAGGCGTTATTGTTTGTAGAATGGGTTCACTTTTTAATTGATACAATTTTGAAAACTGTACTAGATCACTTTCCTTTAAAATATTTCGGAGGTAAAATGGTGAAAAAGTGAAGACATTTAGGTGCTTTCCATTATGGGATCTCCTGCTGGGAATAATTTGTTTTTATATTTGGATAGATCAGGTGCTTGGGGACCTGGATATTTATGATTTTGCTTGTTTATTTATTTATTTTTTATTATTTAGGAACTTAAGCTTAGGTTTGATCGTTTATACAAAATAATGCAATTATTATATTGAAGTATTTTGTGAATATCAAGTGCTTATTAAAATATCAGCAAAAAGTTTTTTTTCTGTAATTCAATTCAAAAAGTGTAACTCATATATTATACAGGCAGGTTACATGCAAGATAGGGTCCGGAGATTTGTTCTTAAGTTGAATTTGTATGTAAGCATTTGTATGCAATCTAGGATTATAGTAAAGCATTCAGAAAGCTTCACCAGAGGTCAAAGGGGTCTGTCAGTAACTATGGGTTGTCTGTAAGTCGGGTGTCCTTAAGTAGGGGACCGCCTGTATAGAGTTATTACTAACAAGGGAACTTTTCAGTGTTTATTCATAGCAATGTTGATTATTATGGCTTACATCTAAGGAAAATTCAAATTCATTGGGGCACATTTACTAAGGGCCAGTTTTCTGTCAGACTTTGCACGTTCTTTCACAGGTATTTAAGAAGTGTCCGAGACACAACTGTGGCACACACTTCTTTATGCAACACATAAAGGCCATTTGAAAATTTGGAGAAAATTCACAAGAAGTGGACTGCTGCTGGAGTCAGTGCTTCAAAAGCTACCACACATAGACGTATCCAGGAAATGGTCTACAGGTGTCGCATTCCATATGTTGAACCACTCCGGACCAATAGACAACACCATTACCTGGTTCAAGGAGAAAAAGAACGGTACTGTTGTTCAGTGGTCCACGTTGTTGTTTACAGATAAAAGTAAATTTTTCGCTTCATTTGGAAATTAAGGTTGCAGAATCTAGAGAAAGAGTAAAGAGAGACACACAATTCAAGCTACTTGAAATCTAATGTTAGGTTTCCACAATCAGTGATGGTTTGTGGAGCCATCTCATCTGCGGGTGTAGGTCCACTATGTATTGTCAGGACCAAAGTCAGCACAGCCATCTACCAGAAAATTTTAGATCTATTCATGCTTCCATCTCAAATGGAGATGGGATTTTTATTTTCCAGCAGGACTTGGCATCTGTCCACACTGCCAAAAGTACCAATACTTTGTTTAATAACCACAGTATCACTGTGCTTGATTGGCCAGCAAACTCCCCTAATCTTTACCCCATAGACTCTATGGGGTATTGTCAAGAGGAAAATACACAACAATGCAGATGAACTGAAGGCTGCTATCAAAGGAACCTGGGCTTCCATAACACCTCTGTAGTGTTCCAAAAAACATTTATACAATTGGACTTAACATAATCATCAACATTAACATAAATAAACACTTGAAAAGTTTACTTTGTTTGGAATGACTATGTAATATATGAGTTTCAATTTTTGAATTGAATTACTGAAAACATAGCTTTTTGCTGAAATTCTAATTTATTGAGAAGCACATGTACTGCTATTGTATTACAGTCTGTACCCAACAGAATGTATTACAGGATGTGGAATAACAGCTATGGGAAACCTTTAGGTAGCGTAATGGCTTAAAGAGTACAGGAGTACAGTGTAGTCCACCCTTACAGATGTTACATTGGAAGAATAGGATTATGAAAAAGTGTTGCATACTTTAATGCACCATTATCATCATTATCAGCAACATTATTCAATCATCATCATTTTGTGCTGACTATTCTAAGGTGCAGACACCTTGAACCCCATAGCAGCCACTAGGGCTACTTCAGGCAAAGCTTTGTCAATGGATGCTAGTATTTTATGCTGTATGGGCATCATACTGTTTAAGAAAATGTGTCTTGCATTTTTTAGCCACTGACTTTGTCAGCTTTAATTTTTCTAAAGCATTTTTAGATGCAGTAAGAAATTTCTAGGCACTTCTATAAATCTGGATTAAAGTATTCAAGAGTGGCACAGGAATAGGGATCAATTTCAAGGACACAAAGAAATCGGGACACTGTCATTTATCATGATTTTTTCACCAACTATGAGCTTACTATACCCATGACCTAGATAGGTTCAAGCTATTTTTTAGTAGTAATTATCTGTATAACAATAACGTCCTGCATTAGCCTGAAAATAATCTGCTTCTTTGGAATTTTAAGATTGTGCTGTGCATGTTTGATTTAATATATGAGTAGATAAATCTGTAAATCCACAATTAATACAAGCCTGTAACAGAAGGTTAATTGTTATTTGCATTCTAAAGCAAATTAAAATAAATTTTACAAATTGACTGGGCACGTTTCCACTTATGAAGAGTCAGCGTCATGTTTGCAGTTACGGCATTTGCGCCACTTTAACGCTTACACATCATGTTTATGCTTATGCGCCGTTTGCTTACAAGGCGTTTGTGTCATGTTTACGCTTCTGTGGCGTTTGCATCACGTTTATGCTTACATCGCGTTTTCGTCATGTTTACACTTACGTGGCATTTGTGTCATGTTTATGCTTATGTGGTGTTTGTGTCACGTTTATGCTTACGCAGCATTTATGTCACGTTTATGCAGTGTTTGTGTCTCGTTTACACTTATGCAGCGTTTGTGTCAAGTTTGCGCTTATATAACGCTTGCGTGACATATATGCTTACGCAATGTTTGTGTCACGTTTATACTTATACAGTGTTTGCGTCAAGTTTGTGCAACATTTTTGTCATGTTTACGCTCGCGCTGCATTTGCATCACGTTTACGCTTACAAGGCTTTTGTGCGTGTTTATGCTTATGCGGTGTTTGGTTCATGTTTACGCTCGTGCATTGTTTGCGTCACGCTAACGTGATTTCCTTTAACCTTCATGCAGCATATCTCCACACTGTGCACCTAAAAATGTCAAAGTCACTTACAGCATAGCATGCTCTAGATAATAACTACCGTATGTCTCACACTGTATCCTAGATAATATATCCCCTGTTTGATCCACATTGCTCCCTGTCTTTTTTTGTTTCACATTTTAGTATTGCATATACATGTATGCATTGTGTATTTACATTTAAAAGTATGATGAACTTTTCTACACATGCAGATAATATTTTACATACACGGGGTTGGTAACAAAAAGTCCTTATAAATTTTGGATTTTAATGAGTTTTAAAGAAAAGTTATTTTATGGGCACTAGTCACCTAATAGGGGAAATGTGTGAATATAAATGAGATATTTACCTGTATCTGCATCTTGCCATTTACAATAACTTTAAATAATTAATAAGGTTACAATATATCTATATATTACTTCTATAAAATATAACATTGAATTATTATTATTACTACTATTAAAGTTTACATTGCGATAATTAAACAATAAAATACAAAAGCTCAGATGCTATCTTATGACCCATTGGACAAACCAAAGGAAGAGTAAATGCAAGCTACAGTTGCAAATGCAAATAAATATCCAATTTACAATGAGAAAGTCTCATTAATGCGAATAGAAGCATTAACAGTTTCCACTGAAAGTATCCATCAGGGACTGTTAGAAGGCAGGAGTAGAGGAATTCTCTGTAAATTCAATGCAAAAAGATCAATCAGTCCGGGTTAGTAGCCCATAAAAATAATGACTGACAAACAGAATAAGTCTCTAGCCTCTAAGAGACTTCATTATTGATTCTTGAATTTGTGTTTTTTATTGTAATTATTCTTGAGAAGAAATACACAGTCAGCTCCTGGAAGAATGATGGGCTCCTTAAAAAATAAACACACAAGGCCTATTGGAAATCTTGTCTACATTGCACATTTTATAGACATTTAACTTAGGTGTAGAGCACTTTCAGATTACAGAAAATGAAAATGTAATTCTATTACATAATTTCTTTAACAAAATCGTGTCTGTTAGATACACTAAGTAAAAAATACAGAAGACTATCAATATTTGCCCATGTAACATGACAATATGATAAGTGAAAATGACAACAATTCACTGTCTTCACAGCGGTGTACACCAAATAATGAGTGACAAAATGCCTGGTTTTTTTGTTTCTATGAAGCATTTTTTTTATAGTGGTAGAATAGTTATGTTGCTGCATCTCATTGTTTGACTGAACTCCCATATGTAATGTTATTGAGCTGAATCAGGCAAGCTTTGAAACATATGCTGTTTTGTGCCTTTTGTATCCAATGAATTTCAAAAGAGTGTCTTTTTAAGATTTGCTGAGGATATATATGTTACTGGACTTTTATTTACATCCAGCAAAAGGAAAAACATACAAAACATTATGGCCCAGATTTAAGAAAAGTGAGGCAAACTGCATCAAGTACAGTTTGTCTCCTGAATGTGCACAGGCACATGATTATTGAATACTGGCGCACAGTCTTCAGTTTTCTGGTGCACCCTGCACTGTTCTGGAAGTGTTTAGGATCTTTGTTTGGTGCACCTTTAATGTGTGACACAATTCTGTCGAATCACTGTATTAAATGTGTCATAAACTGCGACGTAGCACTAACACAACCCTTTACATTTTTCAAAAGTGTCGAACAGAGTGCAGCTGTAACTGGTACAGACACGTTATAAATACATGTGCAAGGTGATTCAGACTTCTTTTATGTTTAATATTAGACAGAAAACAGGTGCAGCCAGTTTAAAGGTAAACGAACACTAAGATCAAGGATTGTAAACCTAGCACACTTACATGCATGTGTGTGCCCCCTCTTTCTGGATCTGCTCTTCTTTTATCTTTATATGCTCTTGTTTTTACAAAAAAAGGCTTTGATGATTATGCAAATGGCCCTGAGGAGCTCCAAGTTCCATTAATATCTATGCAGCCTGGAGCCCCTCAGGTTCATTTAAATAATTGTTAAAAAAAAAAAACAAGGCCATACAAAACTAAAAGATGAGCAGATCCTGCTAGAGGGAGCACACACCTGCATGTAAGTGTGCTTGGTTCATAATCCTTGGTCCTGATGGTAGATGCCCTTTAATATGAGACACTATGTGGACACTATTTCAGCTATTCTGCCATTTGCTGTCTTTACTAAATGAGCTTTTTGTGTGGCCTTCCATTTAGTGGTTGTTTTTTGGATTGCAGTCAGTTTTATTTGTACACAATAAAATATTAAATTGGTGTGAAGTTTGAGTCCTTAACCAAGCGCTTCCTTCCTCAAAGGTACATGTGGGTGCGGACACATTAGTATATGCAAATGCTTATAATGCTTATAAAATTAATGGGGAAATGCTTATTTAAATGCTTATAAAATTATGGGGAAAAAAACATTACTTCGACACATTACCACAATTGGGAACTGCATGATTATGATATTTGGGCATGATTTAGCAATACCATAAAGGGGGCAACAATAGATTCTTTTTGAGGTTTTACGGTTAAAAATAATTTAATAAATATTTATTTATGACCTAGTTCCTCAATATACAATTTAAGGGTTCACCATCTAGCATTTCCTACAATGGCTAGCCTCATTTGTAGTGAAACACTTTGATCAATTTAATTGCATAAAATTTGCAATTAAATTAGCTTTGCAGTTTTGAATGGAGCACCACAGCATTATTCTTCAAAATGAGACTATCCAAGCACCCTCTAGATTTAATAAGGCTAGTGTCAAGGCTGTAAGCAAGGCTGTACTCACCGGCCACTTTATTAGGTACACCATGCTAGTAACGGATTGGACCCCCTTTTGCCTTCAGAACTGCCTCAATTCTTCGTGGCATAGATTCAACAAGGTGCTGGAAGCATTCCTCAGAGATTTTGGTCCATATTGACATGACGGCATCACACAGTTGCCGCAGATTTGTCGGCTGCACATCCATGATGCGAATCTCCCGTTCCACCACATCCCAAAGATGCTCTATTGGATTGAGATCTGGTGACTAGGGAGGCCATTTGAGTACAGTGAACTCATTGTCATGTTCAAGAAACCAGTCTGAGATGATTCCAGCTTTATGAGATGGCGCATTATCCTGCTGAAAGTAGCCATCAGATGTTGGGTACATTGTGGTCATAAAGGAATGGACATGGTCAGCAACAATACTCAGGTAGGCTGTGGCATTGCAGCGATGCTCAATTGGTACCAAGGGGCCCATATTATTTCCCACACCATGACACCACCACCACCAGCCTATACCGTTGATACAAGGCAGGATGAATCCATGCTTTCATGTTGTTGACGCCAAATTCTGACCCTACCATCCGAATGTCGCAGCAGAAATCGAGACTCATCAGACCAGGCAACATTTTTCCAATCTTCTACTGTCCAATTTCGATGAGCTTGTGCAAATTGTAGCCTCAGTTTCCTGTTCTTAGCTGAAAGGAGTGGCACCCGGTGTGGTCTTCTGCTGCTGTAGCCCATCTGCCTCAAAGTTTGACGTACTGTGCGTTCAGAGATGCTCTTCTGCCTACCTTGGTTGTAACGGGTGGCGATTTGAGTCACTGTTGCCTTTCTATCAGCTTGAACCAGTCTGCCCATTCTCCTCTGACCTCTGGCATCAACAAGGCATTTCCGCCCACAGAACTGCCGCTCACTGGATGTTTTTTCTTTTTCGGACCATTCTCTGTAAACCCTAGAGATGTTTGTGCGTGAAAATCCCAGTAGATCAGCAGTTTCTGAAATACTCAGACCAGCCCTTCCGGCACCAACAACCATGCCACGTTCAAAGGCACTCAAATCACCTTTCTTCCCCATACTGATGCTCGGTTTGAACTGCAGGAGATTGTCTTGACCATGTCTACATGCCTAAATGCACTTAGTTGCCGCCATGTGATTGGCTGATTAGAAATTAAGTGTTAACGAGCAGTTGGACAGGTGTACCTAATAAAGTGGCCGGTAATTGTATATATATATATATATATATATACACTAAAAGAGCAAATAGATTTTTTTTTTATCTAAAATTTCAATAGTGGGCATTTCAGTGGCAGAGCTTTTCTTTTCTTAAAATATCACAATTCATAGCCTAATTATGCTGGCACGCATACATTGTATTATTCTGATATACACACAGATTGTTCCCAAATTTTTATCTGCTAAATATGAAAAGCTGACATGAGCTATTTGAGCTTTTGATACATCATGTAAAGTGTATGCAGACAAGCTTATTATATATGGCTTTCAGGCCCTTCACTGCAGGATGAACATGAACAGAATTTGATTTGAATTTCAAGCAATCTTTCAGAGTAAAGTACAAAGCAAAATTAACTGGCACATTATCGCATACAGATTGATTTGTGCCTTTCCCTATGTATATACCATTGTGCTCTAAAGCATTCTTGGGATGGACCATTTGTGCAACAGCAATTTGCTCCGATATGATTAAGAAGAAATGCAATAAAATAAAGTTGTGGATTAGCTCAACATAATTCTATTACATTTTTATAGCTGTTCGGAGTTAGGTAGAGCCATAGGATTTAAAATAACAGATCATTGGATGAAGGTGCCCTCTGCTGGCAAAAAAAGAGATGAACACGGCTCTACATGGTGCAATTTTTTGGTTTTAAGAAGATAATGAATGTGAAAGAGATAGACAGACAGAAAGATAGATAGAAATTGACTAATCCAAATAGTTCACTCACTGACTAGGCCACAATTTTTAGTAATAACTAAAAAATCTTAATGCCAATCCTAAATATTTGTGTGTCTTTTGCACTAGTCAGATCTGTCCAATTTAGATATATTAAGAAACACAGAATGCCTAATGCAGGCTTTTATAAGGTCAAGCTTAACCTAAAAAGCATCAAATAGAAATACCTAGGTTGCACACTTTTTTCCAGTGTTGTTCCTTATTTAATTTTACAATATAGTTTAACAAGAGTTATAAGAAAGGTAACATGGAACTATTCACATAATCCCTTTGTCAACTGGCCAAGTGGAATATGATTGGGTGTGTGTTGTTATCATGACACTTTGTAAAAGTGGCATTAATTTAAAAATTTGCCACACGTATAAAACGTTTGGCAAATCAGATATGTTTTTAAGTCTGACCTGAAATGTTACTCCACTTTCTGCAACACCCTTGTTGATGGAGGAAAAATGTAACAATTTCAGCAAATTTCTGAATTGTTGCATTTGATAAATCAAGCTAAATAGGTTAAAGACCTTCATGCCTGAAAAACTGGGGTGAGTTTTTAGGTCACAAATTTTTCAACTTTTTGAGGCCAGAATGCTGGTGTTTAGGAATAGCTCCCCTCTTTTAATGCACTTAATGGGGCAGATTTACTTACCCGGTCCATTTGCGATCCAGCGGCGCATTCTCTGCGGTGGATTCGGGTCTTCCGGCAATTCACTAAGGCAGTTCCTCTGACGTCCACCAGGTGTCGCTGTTGCGCTGAAGTTCATCGGAATGCACTGATCTTCACCAAGCCGGGCCGAATGCAGGTAAGCGGGATTCCAGCGACACTTTTTTTTTTTAAAGCGGCGGTTTTTCCAAATCCGTCGGGTTTTCGTACGGCCACGCCCCCGATTTCCATCGCGTGCATGCTGGCGCATGCAATCCGATTGCGTGCGCCAAAATCCTGGGGCAATACAGGGAAAATCGCTGCAAAACGCAAATATTCGGTTAACCCGTCGCAAAAACTCGAATCGGGCCCTTAGTAAATGACCCCCAATATATCCCCAAATTCAACTGATTGTTTAGTGCCAGATTGTACAGACTTACTACATAAAAAATCTGGGACCTATTCCTATAAATTCCAGTAATACTCACAACAGGTTGATTTTTTATATATCTGCAAATGATAATAATAATAATCTGCAAATAAAAATCAGGCAACTTAAACCCAACCAGGTTATGAGGCCCACTGGAGTCAACAAGGATTAAATTATTTCTTATCATGGGCTATCAATTGTGACGGCTCTGGCTGGTTTTGATACATAAAAACACTCAGTTCAAGTTCCTATGATGCCACCTTGTCCCAGCCCCTCTATAAATAATACATTTGCATGCCATCACATTAATGACCAAAACCTATTGTGACCTTTTGTGGAATACATGCGATGATAGCACAATCAATCTGATTCAGACATCAATACAAAGAAGAAAACCAAGTCCGTACACGACTTGACTTATCTAGGCACTTCGCAGAAAAGGGACATACCGAGGGCCAACTAAAGTTTCTACTCATAGACTACATACCACCCCTGAGATGGGGAGTTAATCGAGAAAAGCTATTGAGAACCAAAGAACAAAATTTGATCTTCCATTTAAATACCTTACAACCCAATGGGTTGAACATGGACTTCAAATTGTGGAATATTCTATAAAAATATGGAGCACCTATGCATGATATTGGAGATTTTCCTTATATTCTGTACTGTATATTCCTCAACGTAAGACTAGTGCTTTTTATTCTTGTTGGACATTAATTGGAATTTATCTTTTGCAGATCATATATCTATACAAGCCATAAAACACTCTTTGGGACGGATGTTCTTTCCTTCATGGACTTGCATCTTTCCACTCATTTGTATATTTTTGCCATGTTGGAATAGATATTTTTGGATAAGTGACCACTGTTTGACAATAAATATTCATATTTGTCTTATGTTTGGGCTACTGATATTGTTGTCATTTTTGCTCCACTTGTGGGTCAATAATTTCACTTTGGTGTTTCTATATCCAATTGTATGTGACCAGTTTTAGGTTGACTTTCTGCTGGTAGCGTGACCATCATAAATGGTCTGAGACACTGCACTGAAGTCACCACCTTTGTGGATAAAGCACTTTCCCCTTAAATGGTCTCTCACTTCACACATTCATATGTGTACACACCCACATAAAGTGGTTTACATTATTTGGCACTTTAGGATGGGGTACCTCCCATGTAAGAGCGACGTATTTTTTGAAGTGCATGTGCTGTTTAGCCCTTAATGTTCAGCACAAAAAGAACTGCTATTTGGGGAATACAGATCCCCCAAAACAGACACCCTGGGATACGAGCAGAAATCACTACAGAACCACGAACTCCTTGAGGCTAGTCAGCATCTGCTTGGCAGTGAAGAGGTGGGGCAGACATCCGGTGCTTTTGTGCAGTAGGCAAGAAAGTAGAAATGTGGAGAGTGGTACGGGAGGTTATGTTGCACTTGCAAGAAGTCGGGCTGTGCATACTGAGACCATTGAGGAGAATAGAGGTGACATGGAAACACAAATCGAAGAAGAGGGTGTCAGCTTGCGTGTCAGGCAGTGAAGCAGGCAGCAGGTCGCTACTGTGGCCATGAGACATCAGGGTGGCAGCAGTGCGAGTACGGGAGCCAAATGGCCACGGTGTACAAACCCCCGCAGTAAAAACACCACCTCGGCGGGGTGGCAGTTTTTTGTTAAGACACCAGAGGAGCCAAAAGTGTGTATATTTAGAATCTGATGGCAGAAAGTGAAGTGTGGCCATGGAGCTAATGTTGGCACCACTGCCCTGCATCAACATATGCAACATCACCATCCAATGACCTGGGAGAAACGTGGTACAGATCTGGAGGTCCATCCTGCCACCGCAGCAATAGCAGCAGTACCTAGTGGCACACATGCCATTTCAGCCAGTCAAGACTCCAGCACCTCTGCTGAAGAGAGATGTTTGTCTTTGACATCATCTCCCGGTCCAGATTCTCCTGCTCTTCGCTACACATGGTGGCAGCAGTCGTTGCACGAGGTGATTTCAAAGAGACAACTGTATGCGTCCAGCCATCCTAAGGTGCAGAAGCCGGCCATGCTCCTGTCCAAGTTGTTGGTACGGCAGTCCTTCCCTTTCCAAGTCGTGGACTCTGCACCCTTCAGAGTTGTCGAACCGAGGTGGAGAGTTCTAAGCCATATTTTTTTTTCCAAAAGGCAGTTCCAGCCCAAATATGTAGAACAGAAGGTGGGCCAGTCCTTGAGCTTATCAGTTTCTTCCAAGGTGCACGGCAGTGCGGACGTGTGGAGCTGTAACTATGGTCAGGACCAGAATATGTCCTTTACGGCCCACTGGGTAAATGTGCTTCCCGTCCAGCCACAAAAAACAACTTCAACAAGAGATGCCGCTTTATCCTCCATGTTGTCAAACTGCTGCTCATGTGCCAGAGTCTGCCTCCTCCACCACCACCTCAGCCTCCACGAGTCTAAGTGCTGCTCCATCATACCACTAGTTTAGGGCACAGCGGTGTCACACAGTTCTACACCTGGTTTGCTTGGGTCACATAGGGGAGGAACTGCTCCGCGTCATGCAAGAAGAAATCAATCTGTGGAACCATGGTGAACCATACAATTGGAGAAACGTGGTGTCCGCGCTGAACCGAGGAGGGATGGCCCAAGCGCCCTGCATAGCGCACTATTCAATCTGGTTGTCAACAAGTTCCTCAAGTCTTCTAACCATCTGCAAGACATTCTAAAAATAGCCAGGAAACTGTGCATGCACTTCAGCGATTCTTACAAAGCCAATCACACCCTCCTCAAGTTGCAGCGGCAGAACGGTCTCCCACAACATAGTCTGATATGCAATGTTTCCACCCATTGGAATTCCAGCCTCTATATGTTGGACTGCCTGTATGAACAGAGAAAAGCCATTAATGATTTTTTGATGATGCAGGCGGACCAAACTACTCACCTATGTAAATAAGATATCAGCCACTGGCAGCTCATGCGTGACACCTGCCGTTTCCTCAGGCCCATTGAAGAGGCCACGTTATTTGTTAGTCGCTAGGACTGCAGGATGAATAACGTCATTCCACTGCTTCATGTCCTGGAACTCATGCTGCAAAATCTGTCTGGTCAGGGCACTGGAGATGTGGTGACTACATCTCATGGCCACATGAGTCCGGTGGGGGCTGAACTGGAGGAGGAGGAGGACATTGGAGGACAGGCAGAGTCTGGTGAATCAGTGGTTTTTCCACTCAGGTGACAAGAGAGAGGAGCAGGAGCATCCAGAGGAGGTAGAAGACGAGGCAGATGACCCAGAAGCATTGTGACAGTATACAGTGGAGATGGAGGCTGGGATTTCCTCAGAGTCACCTAAGCAGATGGCTCACAGCATGCTGCTTTGCCTAACTAGTTACAGCCGAATAGTCAACATCCGGCATAGGTATGAGTTTTGGCTCTCCACCCTCTTGGACCCTCGCTACTGATCAAAAATGGATGACTACTTTCCACCTGCCGAGAGGGAGGAACAACTGGCGTACTGTAGAGAAATACTGAAAAGAAAGTTGGCTGCTGCCTTTGTGCGCCATTGTTCATCCTCTGTCAGGTCTGACCGGGGGATTCCTGGCAATGATCGCTCACATACTACTAAAGCTCAGTATAGGGACAATATACAAAAATTGGGTTAAACACACCTGCTTTGTTCTTTCAGAGTAGCTTACGCTCACATACTACTGCCACGGCTGCTAAGGGGAGATGGGGGGCAGGAGCAGTTGCAGCTCCATCTTAAGTCTGGAGTCCTTAATGAGCAACTTCCTTCATCCGCCTAATGAGGAGGGTAGCCGCCACCAGCAGCAGCAGCTGGAAATAGCCGGCACCAGCAGGTGGTGGCCTACTTGGACAGCACTTTACCACCCCAGCTAGAGGATCCCCTGGACTACTGGGCAGTTAAACTTGTGTACCCGCAACTTGCGGAGTTTGCAGTAGAGAAGCTGTCCGGCTCGGCCAGTAGTGTGGCATCAGAGCAGGTGTTCAGTGCAGCAGGGGCCATCATTACCCCAAGGAGAACCCGCTTGTCCATCCGTAATGTGGAAAGACTGACCTTTGTCAAGATGAATCAGGCTTGGATTGGCCAGGATTTCAACATACCAATGCTTTATGCATCAGATTAGATCAGCCATGACGCCTCCCTCAAACGTTGAGAAATGAGTCTGGATTCTAACTACCTGCCTCCGCCACTATTCTGATGCTGCCACCCACCTGATGCCACACATCTGCTGCCAGTTGCTGCCTCCCACCATTTTTACCAGGGACTGGAATTGTCCGCCACCTCCACAATCTGTCATTGTGCCTCTCTGTTGCCTACCATTTTGCTGCCATCTACACACCCCATCATTGTGCCACTCTGTGCTGCCACCTCGACACTCTCTCATTCTGTCACTCTGTGGCCTACCATGTTGCTGCCACCTAAAGAATTTGTCATCGTGCCACTCTCTGACCTCATGGTGCTGCTGCCTTCTCCACACTTCGTCTTTGTGCCAAAATATGGCCTCCCATGTTGCTGCCAGCTAAAGAATTTATCATCGTGCCACTCACAGACCTTATGCTGCTGGTGCCACCTTTGCAGTTCTTTTTGGGCAAAGAAATGATATTTTCAGGAAAATTGTAATGTTTGATGCATGTAGCGTCTCTAATCTTCAAATTAAAATTGAAAATTTCAACTTCAAATTAATTTCAACTTCGTCATTGTGCCACAATGTGGCCTCCCATGTTGCTGCCAGCTAAAGAATCTATCATCGTGACACTCTCTGACCTCACGCTGCTGCTGGTGCCACCTTTGCAGTTCTTTTTTTGGCAAAGACATGACATTTTCAGGAAAATTATAATGGAGGAAGTATGTGGCGTCTGTAATCTTCAAATTCAAATTGAAAATTTCAAATTCATTTCAAACTTTGTCATTGTGCCACAATGTGGCCTCCCATGTTGCTGCCACCTAAAGAATCTATCATCGTGCCACTCTCTGACCTCATGCTGCTGCCACACTCTGTCATTGTGCCACTCTGTGGCCTACCAGGTTGCTGCCACCTCCACACTCTGTCATTCTGCCACTCTGTGGCGTACCATGTCGCTGTCACCTCCATACTGTCATTGTGCCACTCTGTGGCCTACTAGGTTGCTGCCCCCTCCACACTTCATCATTGTGCCACAATGTGGCCTCCCATGTTGCTGCCAGCTAAATAATTTATCATTGTGCCACTCTCTGACCTTATGCTGCTGCTGGTGCCACCTTTGAAGTTCTTTTTTGGCAAAGACATGATATGTATGATGCATGTGGTGTCTCTAATCTTCAAATTCCAATTTAAATTGAAAATTTCAATTTAATATTCATTTCAAACTTCAAATTCGTTTCCAACTTTAATATAATAGTGGGATCTTGGCCCTCAGCTCAGTCCTTTCGAGCTTGCACAGACGTTACCTTGTCAGGCTGTGTTCCCGCTTCACTTATTTGGTGAAGTTGGCCTCTTTAAGTGCCCATGGAATTGAAGAGTGAAGCAATTCTAATAGCTTTAGTCATACTAAAACGCAGCATCATTTGAAGACCAACCCACGCTCCCTATGCATATTTGAGCATGGCACAACGTTCTACAACATCCTACAGGCTCTCTGCAGCCAGGAAATACCTGTTTTTTAATGTGATTAATAATGATTCGTCTCGAGTTGAATCAAATTTTTTTTAAAAATTTGACAAATCGCGTAAAACCGAATTTCAACATATTCGCCCATCTCAAATGGTAACACTTCTCCATAGCGAAATCAGCTTATTTTCCAGAGGTCTGGACAAATTTCCTTCATGTTGAGACTGATTCAGCCATGGACTTTATCCACGCTCTATGGGGTCATTCATCTTATTTCTCCCTTCTTTGAGCTCTTTTTGCGCCTTTTGTGAATCTATTTTTTGCACCTGATTTGTCTTTGTCTGTGCCAAATAAAGTTTATTTTGCTCCTTTTTGAGGCACAAATTAAAAAGAAAGGTGCAATTTTGTTTTGCAAATCATATCATGGTCAAGACAGGCATATTATTTTGCAATTATTTTCGCCCATATAGGTGCAATTCAATGTTAAATAAAGCACAAACATCTAGAAGAAGGAGAAATACAAAGAGAAATAAGGCGCAAAACAGGATCATTGGTACACGGCCTCCGTCAAACTGCTGGAAAAAGGCGCAAAAAATTGCACAAATACCCTAATGCACTCAAAAAGTCACTAAAATACAACCAAAAAAGGCACATAAGACTAAGATAAATTACCCCCTATATGTTTTGTAGTAATTTGCCTTCTAAAAATTTTCATCAGATAAATGTTTAATAAGAAAGTTTTATTTTTAATGTTTCATTTATTCTTTATATAATCATTTTATGCAAAACTCTTTTTATAGGCATAAATGACTGCTGTTAAAGGTACGCATAGATTCTTCTTTTCAAGTATTCAGCTCAAGAACTCTTTATTTTCCATCTCTGCTTGAATGCTTTTGTATCATTTTATTTTTTATTTTCTTATTTTTTTGTGAGTTTTTTTACAATAAAAGATATCAAACCAACATTTGCTGAGCACTCCCTAATGGACTACAGCTATTTGGTGACCTTTTATATGTGAAAAAGCTACTCACAGCTCAAAGAAAGAAAGTCTATTATCTTAGGCCTGCCGTTTGTTTTTCATTTTCCATTACTGAACTAAGGAAATCTAAATCGAAGAGTAATACTGTGTATTCAGAGCGCAAAAAAGCTATATTTCTACATAAGTATTTACAAAATAGTAGCTTGGAAACAAGGACTGTAGTGTGTTTCAGAGAAAAATATTACAAATTCAAGACAATAAATTAAAGTAACAGAGTAATGCGAAATAGCGAAATATGAGGACAATTTCCATGCTTTATTTTGTAATACTTTTGTAATTACTTCTGTAATAAGTCAAATAAAATCATATTTAAAGTTATCTTCATATAGGTTATGGGTTTTATTCATAACAGAGTCCAGGACGGTATTTGCAATTTATTTACTTAAGTCTTATGAAAGTGAGTAGAAGCCATGTTTCTATTAAAGGGATTTGCCCATGAAAGAAAGTTCTAAAATTTTAATCCCCTAGTAATGTTTACACAATAAAGATCCTTTTTAATCCCCTAACTTTACAATTTTATTCATTTTTATTGCCGTTTTATTGTTGTTTTTTATCTACACTTTTATTAAGCTTCTGAACATTCTACTAGTATCTGACACATAGGGGCAGATTTACTTACCCTGCCCATTCGCGATCCAGCGGCGCGTTCTCTGAGCTGGATTCGGGTCCGGCCGGGATTCACTAAGGTAGTACCTCCGCCGTCCACCAGGTGGCGCTGCTGCGCTGAAGAGCATCGGAAGGCACTGGAATACACCGAGCCGGGCTGAGTGAAGGTAAGTGCAATTTTCGCGACACATTTTTTATTTAACTGCGGCGGTTTTTCCGAATCCATCGGGTTTTCGTTCGGCCACGCCCCCTGTGCGGCAAAATCCCAGGGAAATCGGCGCAAATCGGAAATGTTCGGGTAACACGACGGGAAAACGCGAATCGGGCCCTTAGTAAATGACCCCCAAAGAGTAAAAGAGATGAGACAGATCAGAGATGAGAGATGATGAGATCCATGAGATGGATACTAAACACTCTCAGCTTGACTAACTCACCTATAACACATACAGAGTAAGCTCTGCTATATGTCTCCCTCCTGGATAAAGACCTTCTCTTGCCTGTAGCTAGTAGAGTAAGTCTCTGCACACTGCTGCTTGCCGGCAGAAAGGGCCCTTGTCTGAACTGGCCTTGTAATGCAGGGGGGAGAGGCAGAAGGCAGAAAGAGTGCAGACAAGAAAAGCTATTCATGAGAAGAATCTAACTATAGTGAGAAGATTTAGGGTTGGATCCAGGGACAACCAAAATTGTTAACACCAGGACAGATAGAGACAGGTTGGAATCTGTGAAATGCTGTTTTTTTGTTTGTAAAAGTGAATTAAAGAATGTGTTATTTAACTATCCTAAGTATATTTAAGAATCTTGTCTTCTCCCTTCCCCTACATGTTTCACTAGATCTTATCTAGCTCATCAGGGGGCGATCGGGCATAGTGTCAAGCTATAGCCAAGCCACTGGACCCAACCAGTTTTACTTCATAATACATATGCTGTCTGAGTCATCTTTTACACTAACACCAAGCATAGACTGCTGTAAAATAAAGTATTAATTGGATTGCTGAAACCTATTGAAGACACACAATTAAAAATTCTACAAATTCATGGCATTGGGAAATATTGTTATCTATAACCAAGTCCACGTAGAAGGGAGATAACTATTGCATGAATCAAATGCAGGGAGAACCACTAGAGGTCGCCAGAAATGTGGTTCTAATTAGCCTGTGTGTTAAATCTATAGCGAAAAGAAGTAAAGTTGGTTCACATGCGCGGCGCACTAGTAGGACGTAAGTATCAAGCTCCAATTGGAATTTCTTACATCTTTGACAGGAATCAACCATTGGATAAAATCCTGGAAACCCCACGGATGACCAATCCAGTATTGGTCGGGCGAATTTGACATCACAAACGGAAGTCGGCCAACAGTAGTACACTGTAGCAACAGCAAATACAACTGTAGCAACAAAGTTGCAGAGTTAATAAAAAAACACTATAGATTTAATACACAGGCTAATTAGAACCACATTTCTGGCGACCTCTAGTTGTTCTCCCTGCATTGGATTGATACAATAGTTAACTCCATTCTACGTGGACTTGGTTATAGATAACAATATTTCCCAACGCCATGGATTTGTAGTCTTCAATAGGTTTCAGCAATCCAATTAATACTTTTTAATGCTCAAACATATTAAAAGTTAAGTTTTAGACCAATGGGTCTCAGTGAGGTCCCTAGGGACCTTTTTTGTAAATAAATAATCTGTGTGTATGGACCCAGTCACATAGCACATCCACGTTTAGTACTTGATTGCTTTAAAACAAAGCACACAAATAAGTGTAGTGTATGATTGAGGGTGAAACCACCCTGATTTTAATAAAAAATATTTCATTTATCTTCATACAACCCTAGAAACTAGTCTAGTCAGCAAATTGCCCTTCTGCCCTTTCAGATGAATTAAATCTCTTTTAAATCAAATTTATATGCAAATTAACACATGATCCTCACTTTACCATATCCCATGCCAAGAATACCCCACCCAATACCAATGACACTAATAATTATACCAACATCCAACCCACACATAGCATACATAGAAACCTTTTTTGAATCAGATTCTGCACCCTTTACATCTATTGATAAATCAAACTGTAAACCAGGGGTCGCAAGTTCAAATCTCTCTGGGGCCTCCAATATGATAAAGCTGTTCAATATCAACCAGGCAGAGAGTAATTAATAAAATAATTGGCCAAAAATAACCTGGACACAGACAAATATAGTTATATCCACGGAGATCTGAGGTGATCTACGCGTAGATTTATTTTTATACCCCTTTTTGAGATAGGAGGGTTTATCCAATTTACGTAATTAAATCAAGTATAATTAATGATATATCAAAAAAATGTGTAAAAAGTATTAAAAAAAGAATAGAACATAGACATGTGTTTCACATTAAGATAATTATACAGATGTCATCATATTGCTTATTAAAACTTGGATTATACCTCTACATATCCTTGCGGTCCTCCGCATCCGTCCAATATTTAAGCAAAAGGCCAACTATTGTGCAACCATCGTGCAAAAACAAAATTATGTTCCTGTATCTCATGCTGTTAGTGTGTACAAAGTTCATCAAGGCATATAGTGAAGAAGCTGATAAGTTCATTGCTTTTACAAAGTAAATTAAACTAATTAAACTACTTTAACACCAACAACACCCCAAGCTCACTAGCGGCTCTCAAACTTATGAAGTATTGTCTGGGTTCGGGGTCAGTGAACCCCCTGGACCACGGCGGGAGATGGTACTAGCCGTCACCTGGGACCTGAGTCTAAGTGGCACCTAGTTTTCAAAGCGTGATGGCCTTGCTGTGGCAGGGTGCCACTCGGTTGTTCCACAGGTGCGACAAGCCCGCGGTGGCATTTACCTCGAAAAGGTACAGAATCGGAGTCCAGGCTTATGGTCAGGCACAGGCAGAAAGTCAGGGCAGGCGGCAGAGATGCGGAGGTCAGAGGTCAGGTCCGAGATCACAACAGGAATTCAGCAGAGCAGGGAACAGGAACAGCACAGGGAATACAGGAACACACTGGAAGCTTTCTCTATGGCAAAAGAGTGCAAATATCCAGCAGGGAATCCTGGGAACAGACGGCCTTTAAGGAAACCCTGGAATCTTCGAGCGCTCACACCCTAGAGAGCGAGGACACACGCACGGCCTACCCAGGAGAAGAGCAGGATTGAGAAGAGGTAAGAGCGGGCCAGGGCCCAGGGTAGCGCAGCAAAAGAGAGGGGCACTGGTGTGCCCGTGATCCATGACGTGGATCGCGGGCACAGCCGTGACAAGAATCCATCAATTGTCATCCTGTGCAACCTGTGGACAAAGGTGGAGCCATGGTTCTCTTGAACAAAACAGATCATATTGCTGAAAGGAAACACATTCTTTCAGACCTACAGTACTACAGGAAACTATACCACAACCCCAAGTTTGAACATCTAGACTCTCTTACAGCACTTGTCACTATTAGAGATTTTTATCCAGGGATCCACCCGAGTACTCACCTTCCAGTGCTCCCCACGGCTCCTTTTTTATCTTTTGCTGTAGTGCAACCCAGCTACATGTGCTGGGCCAGTGTGCAAACTATGACGTGTCGCCCCATGAAGTCATAATGTGCATGCAGGATGAGCACAAAGAGTTGAGTCTCGGGGAGGGACGGAAGGTTAGTTCTTTTTTTAGTGGGGGCAGTGCAGGGGTCCGTTGTTTATTTTCACTGGGTGTGCCCAGAGCCATCACCTGCTGCAAAGAAACGGGCCTGATCCTGAAGAAGAATCCCTTCTTAGAACTGGCACAATTGTTAGGACGTTTTTATGCATATCTTTGTTCAATGTATATTTTTTAAACCATATATTCAGGTATAGTTATTTTTATAATGCTATTTTCATTAATGTATTTTTATACATCTATATTTATATATTTTATATACAGTATTGGTATACACTCACCGGCCACTTTATTAGGTACACCATGCTAGTAACGGGTTGGACCCCCTTTTGCCTTCAGAACTGACTCAATTCTTCGTGGCATAGCATGACCCCTGACATGAACCCCGGCTAATACTAAAATGGCCGCTGTTTGGTTATCTTGGTCCAAGATGGCCGCTGTAGAGGAATAGATCATTAACAAGGGTAATTGTCATTTGGAGCACAGACTGAAAGCCATAAAGACAAAGCGCACACGAAAACGCAGCAAATGTGTTATTTTTGTCAATTTCCCTGCACTTAAATTTTTTTTCCAGATTTCCAGTACATTGCATGGAATATCAAATGGAACCACTAAAAAAAGTACAATTTGTCCCTCAGATAATAAGCCCATGTACATATCTCAAAAATGCAAAAGTTATCGCTTTAGGAATGCGCGGAGTAAAAAACAAATGCAAAACAGGTAAAACAAACTTAGATATCACATTGACAATATGTGTATTAAGGCCTTCAACAGCAAAATTGTAATATGTTATCTAAAAGATGCCACACAATGAGTACTGAATAATGATATCCCCTTCTTTCTTAAAAATAAACATTTTATATTAAATATTCATGTGTATGTTTTTTCATGTACAGTATGATGTTATTCTATTTTCTGATATAATTAAAAATAGTATTTATCAACCAAGATGAAAATGTACTAAATAAATAAGAAAATGGCCAAATTTAAGCAACAAAGAACAACAAAAATAAATTATTTTTCTTCACAGATTCTAAAAAGCCTAAAGTTGTCATTTATCTAGCGTAGTTCAGAAAATTAAATTACAGTCTATATGCAATGGAGACATCAGTGTTTTTGCCATAGATCTCCCAGTGTTCCAGAAAAATATTTACAACCAGTTGAAATGTAACATCTGCTCCACAGCCAGGAATGATATTAAAAATGTACTCATCCTTCTAAAACAGAATAATGGAGTACAAAGTTTCTAGTGAAGAGAAAAAGATATTGATTCCAAAAGAAAATATTTATTATTTTTCCATTATGTATACAATGGCAACATTTTCTACAGCATTGTACACAGATAGTAATCATTTATATTGGTACTTGTTTCTAATAGGGATTCAAATCTAATCTAAATCTCAGACACACTGCTGTTTAAAGAAATCTCAATTAAGATATTATACTATACAGGAAATGGCACTGATTGTACAGCTGGACCAGTCATGGAAATGGACAGAAGATATTGATGCGGAGTTGGTCCTGGTGCTCTACATTCCTCTACCGCAGTGATTTTCAACCAGTGTGCTGTGGCACACTAGTGTGCCGCAACACATGGCCCGGTGTGCCGTGGGGAAAATTCCCCAAACTATGGTGCCCCCTGTGTTTTTTTTCCCGCCAATGCACAGCGATGCGCAGTCACGGCTTCTTACAATGTAGGAGACGTGTACAATAACACATGCGCAAGCTTTGAACCTTGCACGACAAAATGACGTCACCGAGGTCGGCACATCATCCTGAGAGCGGAGAGACTCTCGCATTTGCCCACCGCCAAGGTAATGCCCACCAATAATGCTGGCTATATGAGCTTTTGCCTGAGTATATGAACTGTTGGCAGAATACTCAGCATTTGAGCTGGTTCTTTTAGTACTCCAGCAGTATACTGCATATAACAGTGAGAAATGTAAAATGAGAAATACTATAGTCATGAGGCTGAAGTACTACAAGTACCAGCTCATATGCTGAGTATATGAGCTGGCACTTGTACTCTGGCCTCATGGCCATAGTACTTCTCATTGTACCCCTTTATATTGCAGTATATGAGCCACATAATAATCAGCACCATATACTGTGGCGCTGTACAGTGCACATCACCACAGTATATGATGCTGAGAGTTATGTGCTCATATACGTGGGACTGTATTTATGAGGTTACATGGGATTGAATATATGAGGGGGTTATCCTTTTTTATTAGAATCTATATTATTAACTATATGTATAATATGACTGTTTTAGTGTCATTTTGTGCTATTTTGGTTGGTGGTGTGCCCCAGGATTTTCTAAGTATAAAAAGTGTACCGCGGCTCAGAAAAGGTTGAAAATCACTGCTCTACCGTATGTCTATTAATCCTGAGTGGTCCCATTGGCGTGCTGAGTATTACATAATTTTAGCCAACAATAAAGCTAGAAGGACTATATCACATGTACACTCACTGGCTTCTTTATTAGGTACACCATGCTAGTAACGGGCTGGACCCCCTTTTGCCTTCAGAACTGCCTCAATTCTTCATGGCATAGATTCAACAAGGTGCTGGAAGCATTCCTCAGAGATTTTGGTCCATATTGACATGATGGCATCACACAGTTGCCGCAGATTTGTCAACCGCACATCCATGATGCGAATCTCCCGTTCCACCACATCCCGAAGATGCTCTATTGGATTGAGATCTGGTGACTGTGGACGCCATTTGAGTACAGTGAACTCATTGTCATGTTCAAGAAACCAGTCTGAGATGATTCCAGCTTTATGACATGGCGCATTATCCTGCTGAAAGTAGCCATCAGATGTTGGGTACATTGTGGTCATAAAGGGATGGACATGGTCAGCAACAATACTCAGGTAGGCTGTGGCGTTGCAACGATGCTCAATTGGTACCAAGGGGCCCAAAGAGTGCCAAGAAAATATTCCCTACACCATGACACCACCACCAGCAGCCTGAACCGTTGATACAAGGCAGGATGGATCCATGCTTTCATGTTGTTGTTGTCAAATTCTGACCCTACCATCCGAATGTCGCAGCAGAAATTTTCCAATCTTCTACTGTCCAATTTCGATGAGCTTGTGCAAATTGTAGCCTCAGTTTCCTGTTCTTAGCTGAAAGGAGTGGCACCCGGTGTGGTCTTCTGCTGCTGTAGCCCATCTGCCTCAAAGTTCGACATACTGTGCATTCAGAGATGCTCTTTTTGCCTACCTTGGTTGTAACGGGTGGCGATTTGAGTCACTGTTGCCTTTCTATCAGCTCGAACCAGTTTGCCCATTCTCCTATGACCTCTGGCATCAACAAGGCATTTCCGCCTACAGAACTGCCGCTCACTGGATGTTTTTTCTTTTTTGGACCATTCTCTGTAAACCCTAGAGATGGTTGTGCGTGAAAATCCCAGTAGATCAGCAGTTTCTGAAATACTCAGACCAGCCCTTCTGGCACCAACAACCATGCCACGTTCAAAGGCACTCAAATCACCTTTCTTCCCCATACTGATGCTCGGTTTGAACTGCAGGAGATTGTCTTGACCATGTCTACATGCCTAAATGCACTGAGTTGCCGCCATGTGATTGGCTGATTAGAAATTAAGTGTTAACGAGCAGTTGGACAGGTGTACCTAATAAAGTGGCCGGTGAGTGTATATACATAAATGTATTTTTATTTGTATCTTTGTTGTTTATTTTATGTCCTCCATGGTATCCTTGAACTATTTTGCTCTAATAAAGAAATACTATTAAATTCATAAAAGTTGCATTGACATACAAATTTATGCAAACCATTTTGCCTAAGAAAATGCCCAGATAACCACCCCCACTAATGTAATATACAGCAACCTCTCCCAGTAACTCCCAGTAACTAAATACCCCAAGTTGCCTTCCCAACAACAAAATACTCCCCCAGAAATGGAATGTAATACAGCCTCCCCAGTAATGAAGTGCCCTTCAGCAGCCCTCTAGTAAAGAAATTGCCCATGTTGCCTCATTTTAAACTTACATACTTACCTTCCTTCCAACGCTCCCCGCAGCTCCTTTTCCTTCTTCCGTTCACTTGTAACACAGCCGGCGGAGACGTGATCACATACCAGGACACAGCGCTGTTGACGTCATAGTGTGTGCATGGGCACAGTGCATGGATGCTTCTCTTTCCCCTCTGCTAAGAGTGAACAGTAGAAGGAAGAGAAGTTGCGGAGAGTGTCGGAAGATAAGTATGCTTTTAAACACAGTGACCTGATGGAATAAGCCAGGTGCAGAGATAAAGAGGAGAATCGATCAGTGGTGCAGCTAGCTGAGTAGATTGTGGTAGAAATAATACACAGAAGTAGGAACAGTCTGTGGAATTTCTCAGGAATAGGTGACTGGTAAAAAGTCACAATACAGAACCAATGTTTAATTTCCTGTTAAGTTGGCCCCAATAGGACATGGCCTTCATAAACATCATCCACTTGTGACCAAGTTTGGTGACGTGAGGTGATGACTTTAGTAATTATTCATTGGTAATATTAAATCATATGACATAGGGTATACGGTATTCAGTACTTTAAACATGGCATCGCATGGTGCCACCATCTTACCTGCGATCGCCGCTCCCCCGAACGTCATCGGGGGGCGGCGATCGGTTGCCATGGCAGCTGAATGGCTTCTGCCTATCCATTACAATGAGCCAGTGGCTCATTGTAATGTATAGTGTGCAGAAATGCCACATACTGCAATACAGTTGTATTGCAGTATGTGATAGGAACAATCTGAACATCTAGGGTTAATGTACCCTAGATGGTTTAAGAAATAATGAAAAAAAAGAAAAAAAGAAATAAAAAGTTTAAAAAATGTAAAAAAATAATAAAATATTAAAAGTTCAAATCACCCCCCTTTCCCTAGAACTGATATAAAACATAATATACAGTAAAAATCACTGACAGATTAGGTATCGCTGCATCCTAAAATGCCCAGTCTATCAAAATATAAAAACAGTTATTGATGGCGGTGACCTCCGAGAGGGGAAATGGCACCCAAATGTCCGAAACGCGACTTTTACACCTTTTTACATGACATAAAAAAATGTAATAAAAAATTATGAAAATGTCCTCAAAGTGGTAGCAATGAAAACGTCGGCTCATTTCGCAAAAAATGACATATCACACAGCTCCATACCCCAAAGTATGGAAAAGTAATTAGCATCAGAAGATGGCAAAAATGTTTTTTCTTTTTTGTACACATTCGTTTAATTTTTGAAAATGTATTAAAACGCAATAAAACCTGTAAAAATTTGGTAACACCGCAATCTTACCAAAGCAAACAATAAAGTAGAGGTGTTATTTGGAGTGCAGAGTGAAAGTCGTAAAAACTGAGTCCACAAGACCGTGACGCAAACACGTTTTTTAAAAAAAAATTTCCACATTTGGAATTTTTTTCCGGCTTCCCACTACAGGGCAGGGAACAATAAATAACATCTCAGGAAAGTAAAATTTGTTACGCACAAAATAAGCCCTCACATAGCTATGTAAACGGAAAAAGCGGAGAAAGCTCTCCAGTGATATTCCTTTGTTCCTGTGAGTTACCGTGTCCTGAGTTCCTGTGTCCTGAGGTCCCATGTCCTGAGTTCTCGTGTTCCTACATTCCCGTGTTCCTGCGTTCCCATGTTCCTGTGTGCCTGTGTGCCTGTGTTCCCGTTCCCTTCTACTGACCCCGGATTGAAATTGACCTTGCATCTCTGCCACCTGACCTTGTGCCTGAACCTGACCACGACCTCCTGCTACAGTACCTCAACCTCGGCTGCCACCGTGGGCTATTTGCACCTGTGGAATGACCTGGTGGTACCCTGCCACAGCAAGACCATCCCGCTTTGCCACGGGCTCTGTTGAAGACCAGGTGCCACTTAGATTCCAGTCCCAGGTGTTGGCTAGCACCACCTCCGGCTGTGGTCCATCCCAAATCCTCCATCGTGGTCAAGCAGTCCTGAAGGATTGCTGCACAGCGCAAGCAGCTCGGAAAAGTCACCGCTATGCTGCAACAGCTGCTAGCCACCCATTCTCAGCAACTGGTTCCTGAGACTGCACCCACGACCTCTGCCACCCTGGTCTGTCTTCCTGCCGCTGATCCTAGACTACGGCTGTCTATGCCCAGAAAATATGGTGGAGATCCCAAGAGAAGGGAAATGGCGCCCTTTATATCAAAGTGCTCCCTGCACATAGAACTCATGCCTTCTCAATATGTCTTGGAGTGATTCAAAGTGGCATTCATAGTCAGTCTCCTCTCCGGGAAAGCCCTGGCCTGGGCTACCCCACCTTTAAGAAAGGACCTGCTGCACGGCTCTTCTCCTCCACGGGGTCGCGTGTATCACTCTCGGTACCTGAGACTGCTGCCATGTCTGAGTATATCAAGGAGAATCTGCAAAGAGGCTTCATACGCAAATCCTCCTCTACAGCTGACACAGGTTTCTTTTTTGTCACCATGAAGGATGGCTCTCTCCGCCCCTGTATAGACTATCGCGGTCTTAACAAGGTCACCATTAAGAATCGCTATCCTCTGCCGCTGATCACAGAGCTGTTTGACCGTCAACGAGGTGCAAGAGTTTGTTTCAAATTGGATCTTCGTGGGGCCTAAAATCTCAACTGCATCAGGAAGGGTGATGAGTGGAAGACCGCCTTTAACACCCGTGATGGGCATTTTAAATATTTAGTTAAGCCCTTTGGACTTTGTAATGTGCCAGCCGTTTTCCAGGAATTTGTTAATGACATCTTCAGGGACTTATTGTACAGTTGTGTTGTGGTTTACCAGCATGACATCCTTGTGTATTCTGCCGATCTCGAGTCCCACCAGTCCCACGTATGGCATGTGCTCAGCCACCTCAGGGTTAACCATCTCTATGTCAAACTGGAGAAATGCCAGTTTCATCAGAAGAGCCTTCCATTCCTCGGCTACATTATTTCCGATAAAGGCTTGCAGATGGATCCTGCCAAGTTATTTGCGGTTCTTCAGTGGCATAGACCAGTGGGACTGTGGGCTATTCAAAGATTTCTGGGCTTTACAAATCATTATAGACAATCTATCCCACATTTCTTGTCTCTGGTAGCTCCGATGGAGGCGCTGATTTCTGAGGAAGGAGGGACCTCCTCCAAAAAGTTACAGGACACACCAGGCATTCTTTGTCTCAGTGGAAGCCATGACAGTTCAGCGTGGACCTACAAATGGACTATGGCACATCTAGCCAAAGTGTAGTCATGTATTGATCACTTCTATGTCTTTCAATCAAGTTATATATAAAGAAGAATTGAATATTTCCTATGGTCTTATTGTGAAATTTGAATGCAGCAGTTTTACAAGGATTGAGACTCTTGAATAATGAGACCAGTGTTCACACTGAATTTATAAATCGAAGCTTGATGTTTTGTATTTATTTGCCTTGTCCGGTGCTTCCGGTGTAATGGGGGAGGACTCTGCTCCGAGACATATCATTCCTCTAGAGAGGCTTGTGCTTGCAGCGCTGGTGGACTTCTGGCAACTACCTCCCGGAAAGACTTATGTGCAACCTGGTCTTCGAAAGAACCTGGGGACATTCCTCTCATGTGTCTGGGTACCCTGGAGTACCATCATTTTCCTGATTCTATTGGTGGCCTGACTTGGTTAAGGACGTTCTGAATTTTGTGGGTTCCTGTGCCTCTTGTGCTCGCAATAAGCCCTCATGACAAAAACCTGCTGGTCTTCTGTTGCCGTTACCCTGCCTACCTGCCCGTGGTCTCATATGGCTATGGACTTTATTATGGATCTGCCGCCATTATTCCTACAGCTTTCCTAAGATGTCCCATTTTGTCCCTCTACCAGGTTTGCATTCTGCTCCACGTCTTACCAGTTTCTTCTTCCAGCACATCTTCTGGCTTTATGGCCTTCCAGTTTTAGATCAAGGAGTTCAGTTCGTGTTGTTAAAGATATTACACTGGACTCAGACGCCATCTTACATATTGTCAGCTGTAGAGGATTTTACAGATGGGGTTAATAGATATATCAGGCTGGTTCTCAAGCTAGGAAGAGGCCAGCAGCATGATATATCATTGGAATTTTTGTCGAAGGCTCTTTCCAGCTGTGCTAAAACTATTTTTGACCAGGTAACTTCAGAATTACACTTAAACGCTTTCCATACCATGAAAAATTTACCTTGATGATTCAACTTTCTCAGTAGATTAGACTGTCCAGAAAATGTCTTTAAATATCTATGTCATTTTACTATTTAACAGGTTATTTTATGACTAGTTGTGTGGGTTTTACAGGAAAAGTATGCTGATTTATGTATTTCTGTTAAATAAGGAAGAAATGCAAAGGAAATAGCACACAGGAACATATTCCTTTACTAAAGTATATTACAATGGGCCACATTTATCACTTGTTTTTTCTGTTGTTTTTGCGCCTTGTCGTTTAGGCGCACCGTTTTTGCGCCATTTTTGCGATTAAACGTCAAATTAGCCGCGCAGCTAAAATAACCACCTTTCCCTCATCTATCGTTCAATTCCAGATGTTTTGCTGCGCCTAATGATATTCATCACGGGCGACTTTTGCATTTAGGCGCAAAAACGGGCGCAAAAACACTCCAGCCCGAAGGTGGCGTTATCTGAGAAGAAAGCACTGAGCCCCTTTGCAGAAGAGCTAATTTCTAGCAGCAGAGCTCAGCCAGACACTGGAACATATAATAGATACAATTAGATACACTGCAGACAGGAGCTGCAGACTCTATTTACAGTTCATCACTTTCTATTTACAAAATATTCTGCAAAACGCTGAGCTCACTGCAAGAGCAAGAGATGTTTGCACAAGTTTGCAGAAGCTTGCAGAATGTAGCAGATACTACAAACAAGTGTCCCCCATGTAATTCTGCACAGTGTCTGAGGGGGATACTGTGCAGAATTACAGGGGTGCAGCAGGAGACCTGCATTGGGGGTTCCCCTCTAGGAGAAGCCCCTGCTGAGGAGGTCACTGGGTGCTGGGTGTCACACACCTGGGTGCTGCTGTGAGTGTTATCTTCATTCTGGGCTGTGGGAGAAGCAGAGAGGAGCTTGTAGCAGGATGACATGTAAGTGCCCGAATCTAACATTGCGCCTAAACTGCGCCTAAACTGCGCCTAAACTGTGTTAAAGTAAAGTGATTAATAAAAGGCAGAAAATATACTTATCACAGATGGTTGAAGCTTGTGATAATTCTGGCAAAACAGTGCGCCCGAATTTAGGCGCAACTACTACACTTAGGCGCACAAAAGTGATAAATGTGGCCCAATGTTTGCTATTAACATCTGTACTATTGACTTATAAAATTTAGTTGTGCTTTAAACTACAACACCGGCTGAGACTTGCCTGATGCCTTTGGCATGTGCTTATAGACTGACTAAGACGAACTGAGATGTATCAGTCACTGAGACAAAGCACATCACCATATTCTGACACTAGTATACATCTATATGTTAAAGATATTACACTGGACTCAGACGCCATCTTACGTATTGTTGGACATTTTAAAGATTCAGCATTATTTCACATAACTTTGTGAAATAATAACTAAGTTTGGGTGTTTCCCTCCTGCAAACAAAGACTTAGTGCTCACTAGCACCACCTAGAGGAAGGTATCCAGGCGAGCACCTGGGAAGTTTCAGTATTTGCATGTAGCCAATAGTATTAGACTCCTTTGTGTGCTTACATCCAATAGTGTTACATTTCCTGGGTGAGAACACCCAATTATAGTTGTTGCTTTCCTAATTACACGCCTTATGTAAAGTGCCTTATGGTTTTCTATAAATGTCCGTCCCTCAATAAACGTATTAGTCTTGTTGCTAACTTCCTGCAAGGACAGGTCTTGTCTTTTCATTCAAGTTAGTCAATTCCAGCGCTGGACACAGACTCATTTAATTTGAAAGTCACCTTACAATGATTAGGGGTTTGAGCCCCAGATAAAAATCTATAAGAAGTGGCGTCTCCTGGTTGGGCATACTTTTATGGGCATCTAGCCATCGAGGTGACCTCCGCAAGAGTCCAGGCGGCCAGTGACCAGAACTGACAATGAGCGCTCGTCGGGGTAAGTCAAGTCTATTTTTGTCTACCTTGGCTGTAGTTCTGTTTCACTGGCTGAAAGGGACTGGGTAAGGTCATCTCCTTGTGTGATATTATGTAATTTGCCTTATATGTCCATATATAATAGTATGTTCACTTTATGTGATAAAGGATCTCTTGTAAGGTGATCGACCGACAGAGACTGGACGTGACAATGTATGTTGTAGAAAAAGGTCTGCAGTGCCCTCTTGTGGATTGTTGAGATAGTTCAGAAAGTTTGTGATGGTGTTGAGATTTTGTTCATGTAAGCGCGGATAGAATCTGGAAGTTTGCAGAGACAAATTCTGGCCAAATTTACGTATCATTCCTTCGGGATTGATGCAGCCCCGTGATGCGGAAAATACGGTAGAGGCAGGAAGGACACTGACGGGAATTTTACAGTTGAGCGTTATCTCCTTGATTTCTGAAATATTGTGTGAAGGTCTCTAATTTGTACTTACTGATAGTTAGCGGGGTAGTCTGGAGCTGTATGTACGGAGGATGTCTATAGCCCTTGAACAAAATCAGGTATTCCACAGATTCCACAAAATGGGTAGTGAGCAAAGTAAGACTGTAGCTGGACACTGCAGACCTAAAAAGACGACTGACATAGTGTCACACAGGAAAGGTAAAGAGTGGGTAAAAGGAAGTTATGAGGTATTGAAGTTTTTGGGTATGTTAGATGATCCCCTGAGTGTGCAGAGGTAGGAGACAGCACTTGATGTAAATGGTGGCTGGCTCAAAGACAAAAAGTGGCACACCCAGGCAGAAGGTTGTTTTGATGTAAGTAGAGAGTTAAAGACAAAGGAAAATGGAGCCCAGAGACTGTCTTGAAGTCTTAGCAGTGAGTTCTGAGCTAAAAGTTTGATCCACAGGTGTTCCAGTCCCTGGTGGCCCGAGAGTCATCAGAAGTGAAGGGAGTGTGGAGGAAAGCTGGAGCCCAGATGCCGATGGGACCTGGATGCTGGGAGAGAGGGTGTGCCTGCCCAGAGCCCTGCACCTGACAGTAAGTCAAGTAGCCTACGGACACATACACATCCAAAATGGCCATGCTAGTGCTCATAAACCATAAGTGGTTTACCCCGGGCATTACTACCCCTGTCACTAGACTAGTGAAAGCCTGTATAGTCTGTGCCCGCCACAGCCCGGGTAAGGTGGTAAAGACCCCACGGAAGGTGACACCCAAGCCGCTGTATCCCTTCCAAAGACTGCAGATGGATTTTATCCAGCTACCAAAAAGTGGTACGTAGGAGTACGTGCCTGTGTGCATTGATCTCTTTCCAGGGTGGCCAGTAGCTTCTCCCATGACCAAGGCTACTGCCAGAGCCGCAGCCAAGAAGTTGGTGAGTGAGATTTTTCTGCAGGTTTGGACTTCCAGAGACCATAGAGTCCGGTCGCAGAACCCACTTCACTGGACAGGTAAAAACCTAAAACCTTGTCCCTCCTGGGTGTAGAACAGGCCCTGCACACCCCATACCCTTCCCGAATTAGTTGTGGGTTTGAGAAAATAAATGGCGTGAGTGCTTTCCTGCTGCCCACCATTCAGTTAGGACCACCCCCAACAGAAAGATGGGATTGTCCCCCTTTGAAGTATTATTTGGGCTATGCACCCAGACTAGGCCCCTACTTCCCATAGGCCCTATAGCTGATGGCAGGAAACCAGGTGGAATGTGCCATACAGTTGAGCCAGGCCTTGGAAAAGGTCCGCAAAAGTGTTTCTGATTACTTTTTCAGATCCAGACAGAGACCTCAGGATGCATAACCTGAAGCCTGGAGACTACGTGGTGGTAAAGAGACACCAGGGAGAGAGTCTGGAGCCTCGCTACGACAGTCCTTTCCAAGTCCTGCTGACCAGTGCCACGTCTGTGAAGCTAGAGGGAAGTCAGCACGCTTCCCACACTTACTGTTGCTAACTTACTTATTCTTCCTGCTAGCCGGTCACTTCTGACTGACTGTATGCTCAGGGACACCCCAACCATGACTATCACTGTATCTATAGGGCTGACCAGGATGCCCCCAGGGTAGGAGACTTTACCTACGGTTGGTGCAACAAGACAATGACCTTCTTTAACACTGACAGCACAGGTAACCCTGTATTAGCAGTGTCTGATGTGTACTGGATTTGTGGGGATAGGAGAGTCAGGTCAGGCCTAGAGGCTGGGAAGGTGAGTGTACTTTGATAACACTTGTGTATTCCTTCCTCGTCATCCCCAGGGATAAGTTTGATCAGACACATAAGAAAAGGTAGAGCATCCCAAAGGATTCTGGAGGTCTGAGAGGAGCACCTAGATGACAACGTTTATATAGATACAGTGGGAGCACCAAGGGGGATCCCAGATGAGTACAAGGCCCACAATCAGATATGGGCAGGTCTAGAGTCCATTATTCCCCAGATAGCTATGAGAAAAGATGTTTGTTGGGTTAACTGGTTGTATTGTAATCAACAGAGATTTGTGATTGTATCCGAGATGCTTCCCAGAACCCCATGGCTTTGGACATGATCCTTGCTGAGAAGGGAGGAGTCTGTAAGATGGTGGGAGTGGCTTGTCGCATATACATCTCAGATGACATCGCCCCCTATGGATCCATTACTCATGCACTTGAAGAGATTGAAGGACTGTCCAGGGAACTCGAGAGAAACTCTGGGGTGGACACTTTGTCCTTCACTTTGTAGTTGGGGGATTGGAAGGGTTTCCTTTAAGTGGGGGTGATATTGGGGATTGTGATTTTGC
This sequence comes from Engystomops pustulosus, assembly GCA_019512145.1. Lineage (NCBI taxonomy): Eukaryota > Metazoa > Chordata > Amphibia > Anura > Leptodactylidae > Engystomops > Engystomops pustulosus. The sequence goes on from CM033647.1 coordinate 114,284,177, forward strand.
TCTCGTCACTTATTACGTGTTGTGTGGTCCTCCTCATCAAGTCCACCATGTCCCAGATGGCCGTCCAGCTGGTAAGAACCATGACAGGAGAAGTGCCGGTGTGGAGGATACCGTCTTGTTGAAGAACCAGCCTGTTAATAAACCCATAAACTATGGAAACACAATTATGTAATTTGAGTATGCAGGCTTGTAACCCCCGAGTGACTGGCCTCCAGGGGATCTGGTGAAGAGTTAACAAGTCCAGCAGGTAAGGGCTTAGCCTACCTGTATGTACCTGGAGTTTGAGGAGGTCACCCTGGACAAAAGTTACAGGCCATGCAAAGCTCAAAAGGGGGGAATTGTTAAAGCTATTACACTGGACTCAGACGCCATCTTACGTATTGTCGGACATTTTAAAGATTCAGCATTATTTCACATAACTTTGTGAAATAACTGCAAGGACAGATCTTGTCTTTTCATTCAAGTTAGTCAATTCCAGCACTGGACACAGACTCATTTAATTTGAAAGTCACCTTACAATGATTAGGGGTTTGAGCCCCAGATATAAATCTATAATAAGTGGCGTCTCCTGGTTGGGCATACTTTTATGAGCATCTAGCCATCGAGGTGACCTCCGCAAGAGTCCAGGCGGCCAGTGACCAGAACTGACAATGAGCGCTCGTCGGGGTAAGTCAAGTCTATTTTTGTCTACCTTGACTGTAGTTCTGTTTCACTGGCTGAAAGGGACTGGGTAAGGTCATCTCCTTGTGTGATATTATGCACTTTGCCTTATATGTCCATATATAATAGTATGTTCACTTTATGTGATAAAGGATCTCTTGTAAGGTGATTGATTGACAGAGACTGGACGTGACAATGTATGTTGTAGAAAAAGGTCTGCAGTGCCCTCTTGTGGATTGTTGAGATAGTTCAGAAAGTTTGTGATGGTGGAGATTTTCGTTTATGTAAGCGTGGATAGAATCTGGAAGTTTGCAGAGACAAATTCTGGCCAAATTTACGTATCGTTCCTTCGGGATTGATGCGGCCCCGTGATGCGGAAAATACAGTAGAGGCAGGAAGGACACTGACGGGAATTTTACAGTTGAGGGTTCTCCTTGATTTCTGAAATATTGTGTGAAGGTCTCTAATTTGTACTTACTGATAGTTAGCGGGGCAGTCTGGAGCTGTATGTACGGAGGATATCTATAGCCCTTGAACAAAATCAGGTATTCCACAGATTCCACAAAATGGGTAGTGAGCAAAGTAAGACTGTAGCTGGACACTGCAGACCTAAAAAGACGACTGACATAGTGTCACACAGGAAAGGTAAAGAGTGGGTAAAAGGAAGTTATGAGGTTTTGAAGTTTTTGGGTATGTTAGATGATTCCCTGAGTGTGCAGAGGTAGGAGACAGCACTTGATGTAAATGGTGGCTGGCTCAAAGACAAAAAGTGGCACACCCAGGCAGAAATTTGTTTTGATGTAAGTAGAGAGTTGATGACAAAGGAAAGTGGATGGGGTTGATTACTGGAGACTTAGACCAGTGACTACAGATGGGCCAGGACAGAGGGACAGGAATCCTAGAGAGTGCTCATTAAAAAAATAAATAAATAAATAAATAAAAAATCGTTTGGAATGCAGACCAGCACCCTCTTAGACTCCCCCCCGAATCTGGGGGGTTAGAAAAGATGACACGCCCTACCATTTTTCAGTGGCGGCCATCTTAAGACAGTATATTGTTTTCAAGTCCCTGAAAGTTAATTGCCTATGATTCTACACTGTAGGCTGGTTGTAGGATAGCAGCTGAGTCACCCTTGAGGTGTCCTGGCGGACGTTTGAAATATAAATAAAATGCCGGCAGGTGAATATTTTCATCAATTTCAAACATTTGCTAAGAGTCTTGAGTGTGCAACGCTTTTTGTTTATTTTGTTTATTTTATTTTAAAACTTATTTGATTCTGACAATTGCAGAAAAATTACTAGAAAAAGTGTTGCAATGTCTCTGGTACCTGCTTTCTGGAGTTGAAAGAGTTAATCAGGGGGAGATCTCTGTGCAGCTGTGCAGCTGGGCTTTGTCTTATCTATGTCTGTGAGAAGTGGCCTTGAAGCACACAGAAAGCATCTGTGTTGAGTGGGGGAAACAGAGCTGACAATCTAAAAGACTTAAAGGAATTTGCTTGTGATAAGAATACAAAGAGACACACTCTAGGAAACTAGACGGCCCCGACAGGGCGGGACAAGGGGGAACAAGGGGGGTGGTAATGGACAAGGATGTCAGCAAGAACAGTCCCCCTCTTCTGAAAGCCCCCCCAAATAGAGTTAGTGCCTTTCATTGTAGTACTCTTCCCTGTTGGCAAATGTTTTCCTCTGTGCCCCTACATGAGGATTGCCAGGACCTATTTGCCTTTACCAGTGTAGTATTTCAGTATATCTGATGTAGATTCCTACAAGGTGGGTAAAACTCCCCCAGCCAGTACTCCATACTACATGGCCCTATTGGGAGTAGACTGGCAGACTAGCCCCTTACTGGATGTTCTCCTTTTCAGTATGCGGAGGACCTACTGTTTTTGTTTGCCAGGTTGCATTTATTGACCTTATGTGTTTTCTGTTCCAGAAGAGTTGTAAAGTTTCCTGAGACAAACTCCAGTACTGCCAGGAGAAGGTGGTCTTCCTAGGCCACTGCTTCTCAGCCACAGGCAGATACCTGACAGAGGAAAGAAAGCTGGCAGTCCAGAATGTGCCCCTGCCCTGAGGCCCTAAGCCTCTTTACATGATTCTAGGACTGGCCAGCTCCTGCAGGCCTGGGATAAGTTTGCTGCCTCCAGCCTTTTGCTGCCCCTTTCTGACTGCATTGCCTCTTCCCCATTCGCCCTTAGTCAAGAGGCAATTGATGCATTCTATAGCCTTAAGGTGGCAAATCCTGTCTGCCCCGGCCCTAGGCACATCCCACTGGATCAAACTTTCATTTTATTTTGCACTGAGTATCTAGGCCACGCCAGAGGTGTCGAGTCCAGGAGTGTGGTGGCCTCCCTAGTGGCCCATTATAAGGCCCGGTTAGACTCAGTCGTGAGGGTAGCCCCTCATGTGTCAGTAGCTGCTCAGCAAGGCCAGTGAGTTGATCCCAGACCCTAGATCATTCAGTTACAGTGCAAACGCCACATACCTTACACAGTGTCCTCACCCAAGTACAGCCCAAGCATCTGAGCCAAGGGCAGACAGCTCAGACTCCAGTGTGCACTCCTGATTCCCCAGGATACACTGATAAGGTGCACAGCTCTGAATCCTTCGTTCTATCGCCAGTCTTCCAGGATTCAGAGAGGGGGGAGAGAAGGGTGATTAACCCAGATGTTGAGTTTTTTCTCATAGATGGCTCCAGGTCTGCAGGAGAAGACAGACGGTTCTACACTGGATATACAGTGGTCAGTGGCGCACATGAGGTAGTACAAGCAGAACCACTCCCTCCACACAGGTCAGCGCAGGAGGTGAAGTGACGGCACTCAGGGAAGCGCTACAGCTGGTGGAAGGTAAAAGGGCGAACATCTATACTCAAGGTATAGGTCTGGGGTCTAAACACGACTATGAACCCTTATGGAAGGCTAGAGATTTCCTCACCTCTGCAGGGACCCCTTTAAGCATGGCACGCTGGTTAAAGAGCTCATGGATGCTCTCTTACTTCCAAAAGAGGTGAGGATAGAAAAACTAAAAGCACACACAATTTGGTAACTCCACAAGCCAAGGGCAAGTATGTGGCCGACGGGATGGCGAAGGCAGCTGCACAGATGGAACCCAGAGACTATCCTGAAGTCTCAGCGCTGAGTTCTGAGTTAAAAGTTTGATCCACAGGTGTTCCAGTCCCTGGTGGCCCGAGAGTCATCAGAAGTGAAGGGAGTGTGGAGGAAAGCTGGAGCCCAGATGCCTATGGGACCTGGATGCTGGGAGAGAGGGTGTGCCTGCCCAGAGCCCTGCACCCGACAGTAAGTCAAGTAGTCCACGGACACACACACATATCCAAAATGGCCATGCTAGTGCTCATAAACCGCAAGTGGTTTGCCCCGGGCATTACTACCCCTGTCACTAGACTAGTGAAAGCCTGTATAGTCTGTGCCCGCCACAACCCGGGTAAGGTGGTAAAGACCCCACGGAAGGTGACACCCAAGCTGCTGTATCCCATCCAGAGACTGCAGATGGATTTTATCCAGCTACCAAAAGTGGCACGTAGGAATACGTGCCTGTGAGCATTGATCTCTTTCCAGGGTGGCCAGAAGCTTTTCTCATGACCAAGGCTACTGCCAGAGCCGCAGCCAAGAAGGTGGTGAGTGAGATTTTTCTGTAGGTTTGGACTTCCGGAGACCATAGAGTCCATTCGCAGAACCCACTTCACTGGACAGGTAAAAACCTAAAGCCTTGTCCCTCCTGGGTGTAGAACAGGCCCTGCACACCCCTTCCCGAATTAGTTGTGGGTTTGAGAGAATAAATGGCACTCTTAAGTTAGAGATCCATGAGGCCATGGAAGTAACACGGAAACCATGGAACGAATGCTTTCCTGCTGCCCACCATTCAGTTGGGACCACCCCCAACAGAAAGATGGGATTGTCCCCCTTTGAAGTATTTTTTGGCTATGCACCCAGACTAGGCCCCTACTAGGAAACCAAGTAGAATATGCCATACAGTTGAGCCAGGCCTTGGAAAAGGTCCGCAAAAGTGTTTCTGATTACTTTTTCAGATCCAGACAGAGACCTCAGGATGCATAACCTGAAGCCCTGAGACTACGTGGTGGTAAAGAGACACCAGAGAGAGAGTCTGGAGCCTCGCTATGATGGTCCTTTCCAAGTCCTGCTGACCAGTGCCACGTCTGTGAAGCTAGAGGGAAGTCAGCATGCTTCCCACACTTACTATTGCAAACTTATGCTTCCTGCTAGCTGGTTTCTTCTGACTGACTGTATGCTCAGGGACACCCCAACCATGACTATCACTGTATCTATAGGGCTGACCAGGATGCCCCCCAGGGTAGGAGACTTTACCTACGGTTGGTGCAACAAGACAATGACCTTCTTTAACATTGACAGCACAGGTAACCCTGTATTAGCAGTGTCTGATGTGTACAGGATTTGTGGGGATAGGAGAGTCAGGTCAGGCCTAGAGGCTGGGAAGGCGAGTGTACAGTGATAACACTTGTGTATTCCTTCCTCGTGATCCCCAGGGATAAGGTTGATCAGACACATAAGAAAAGGTAGAGAATCCCAAAGGATTCTGGAGGTCGGAGAGAAGCACCTAGATGACAACATTTATATGGATACAGTGGGAGCACCAAGGGGGGTCCCAGATGAGTACAAGGCCCACAATCAGATATGGGCAGGTCTAGAGTACATTATTCCCCAGAGAGCTATGAGCAAAGATGTTGGTTGGGTTAACTGGTTGTATTGTAATCAACAGAGATTTGTGATTGTATCCGAGATGCTTCCCAGAACCGCACGGCTTTGGACATGATCCTTGCTGAGAAGGGAGGAGTCTGTAAGATGGTGGGAGTGGCTTGTCACATATATATCCCAGATGACATCGCCCCCTATGGATCCATTACCCATGCACTTGAAGAGATTGAAGGACTGTCCAGGGAACTCAAGAGAAACTCTGGGGTGGACACTTTGTCCTTCACTTTGTAGTTGGGGGATTGGAGGGGTTTCCTTTAAGCGGGGGTGATATTGGGGATTGTGATTTTGCTCTCGTCACTTATTGTGTGTTGTGTGGTCCTCCTCATCAAGTCCACCATGTCCCAGATGGCCGTCCAGGTGGTAAGAACCATGACAGGAGAAGTCCCGGTGTGGAGGATACCGTCTTGTTGAAGAACCAGCCTGTTAATAAACCCATAAACTATGGAAACACAATTATGTAATTTGAGTATGCAGGCCTGTAACCCCCGAGTGACTGGCCTCCAGGGGATCTGGTGAAGAGTTAACAAGTCCAGCAGGTAAGGGCTTAGCCTACCTGTGGGTACCTGGAGCTTGAGGAGGTCACTCTGGACAAAGTTACAGGCCATGCAAAGCTCAAAAGGGGGGAATTGTTAAAGATATTACACTGGACTCAGACGCCATCTTACATATTGTCGGACCTTTTAAAGATTCAGCATTATTTCACATTTCTTTGTGTAGTGATAACTAAGTTTGGGTGTTTCCCTCTTTGCAAACAAAGACTTAGTGCTCACTAGCACCACCTAGAGGAAGGTATCCAGGCGAGCACCTGGGAAGTTTCAGTATTTGCATGTAGCCAATAGTATTAGACTCCTTTGTGTGCTTACATCCAATAGTGTTACATTTCCTGGGTGAGAACACCCAATTATAGTTGTTGCTTTCCTAATTACACGCCTTATGTAAAGTGCCTTATTGTTTTCTATAAATGTCCGTCCCTCAATAAACTTATTAGTCTTGTTGCTAACTTCCTGCAAGGACAGATCTTGTCCTTGCAGGTTAGTCAATTCCAGCGCTGGACACAGACTCATTTAATTTGAAAGTCACCTTACAATGATTAGGGGTTTGAGCCCCAGATATAAATCTATAAGAGTGTCGAAGTTCTGGAGATCTCTGTGCAGCCAGCTGCAGATGAAATTGGACTTTTCTTTTGCCTATCACCCTCAGTCTAATGGCCAAAAGGAGAGGGTGAATCAGACTTTGGGCTGCTACCTCCTACAATTCCCTGGACTCCACTTCTGCCGGTTCTGCTCCCTTATTTATTAACTATGGACTGCGTCCATGGCCTCCTCTTCCGTTACCTGTGTCTGCAGATGTTCCTGCTGTGGTGGACTTGGTACAGGATCTAAAAGCCATCTGGGAACAAGTCCGTACCTCATTGCTCCAAGCTTCAGCTCAGACCAAGCGCCAAGTGGACAAAAAACGCAGACCATTTCCTGTCTTAGCTCCTGGTGACTGGGTCTGGCTATCCTCCAAGTACGTCTGGCTGAAGATCCCTGGCTACAAATTGGGACCCCGATTCCTGGGTCCATTTGAACTCCTGAGTCGCATCAACCCAGTGGCCTACAAATTGCGGATGCCTCCTAGCATGCACATACCCAACTCCTTCCACGCTTCTCCCCGCAAACAAGCCATCTTAAACTGCTTCGTCCAGCAAGTTCCTCCTCCTCTGGCGCCACAGGCGGATTCTACTGATGTCTTCGAGGTGAAGGAGATCCTGGATATGAAGACGGTGAGAGGTAGATGGCTCTTTCTCGTAGACTGGAAAGGATTTGGTCCTAAGGAGAGATCATGGGAGCCAGAGGATAATGAAGGCCAAAGGGGGGGTACTGTCACGGGTGCTCCCGCAATCCATGTCTCGGATTGCGGGCGCACCCATGTCTTACCTGTCCCGGCTCCTGCTCCCCAGAGGACTGCTGTGCACGTGCATCCCCTCCTCCTAGGGCGCACGCGCTGGCTGTGGGAAATTTAAATGGCCAGCGCACTGCTGATTGGTGCGATGGCTGAACACCTCCACCTTTATTAATCAGTGTCTCCCTTCCTTCCCCACCGGATCTTTGTGCCTACATCTTAGAGAAAGCTCTCCACCGATATTCCTGCATTCCTCTGAGTTCCCGTGTCCTGAGTTCCCGTGTCTTGAGTTCCCGTGTCCTGTGACCACGGGCTAGCCACTGCGGGCTAGTCGCACGTGTGAAACGACCTGGTGGTACCCAGCTGTAGCAAGACCATCCAGCTTTGCCGCGGGCTCTGGTGAAGACCAGGTGTCCCTTATATTCCAGTCCCAGGTGTCAGCTAGTACCACCTCCCGCGGTGGTCCAGAGGATCCACTTATCCTGAATCCTGACACCTATGCCGGATGTTGACTATTCGGCTGTCACTAGTTAGGCAAAGCAGCATGCTGCGGGCCATCTGCGCAAGTGACTCTGAGGGACTCCCGGCCTCCATCTCTACAGTATACTGCCATGCTGCTTCTGGGTCATCTGCCTCGTCTTCTACCTCCTCCGGATGCTCCTGCTCCTCCTCTCTTGTCACCTAAGTGGAAAAATCACTAATTTCATCTGACTGCTTGTGTACAATGTCCTACTTCTCCTCCAGTTCAGCCCCCACCAGACTTATGTGGCCATGAGATGTAGTTGCCACATCTCAGGTGCCCTAACCAGACAGATTTTGCAGCATCTGTTCCAGGAGAAGAAGCATTGGAATGACATTATTCATCCCGTAGTCCTGGCAACTAACAAATAATGTGCCATCTTCAAAGGGCCTGAGCATACGACCGGTGTCATGCATGAGCTGCCAGTGGCTGACATCAAAAGCATTAATGGCTTTTCTCTGTTCATACAGGCAGTCTAACATATGGAGGCTGGAATTCCAACGGGTGGAAACATCGCATATCAGCCCCAGTTGGGGGAGGCCATTCTGATGCTACAACTCGAAGAGGGTGTACTTGGCTTTGTAAGAATGGCTGCAGTACATGCACAGTTTCCTAGCCATTTTTAGAATGTCTTGCAGATTGGTGGAAGACTTCCCTGTGTGTCTTCGCCCAGGCAAACCAGGTGTAGAACTGCATGACACCACTGTGCCCTGATGGAGCAGCACTTAGACTTGTAGAGGCTGAGATGGTGGAGGAAAAGGAGGAGGAAGCATACATTAGAAAAAGAGCAGTAGTTTGACACCTTGGAAGAAACTGATAAGCTCAAGGACTGGCCCACCTTCTGCTCTACATATTTGTGAAGGGCTGGTACTACTGCCTTTTTGGAAAAGAAATTTCATCTTGGAACTCTCCACCTCGGTTCGGCACAAGTCATTAGTTCTCTGAAGGGTGCCGAGTCCACAATTTGGAAAGGGAGGGACTGCAGTACCAACAAATTGAACAGGAGAATGGTCAGCTTCTGCATCTTAGAATGGCTGGATGCAAACAGTTGTCTCTTTGTAATCGCCTCGTTACACGACTGCTGGCGCCATGCGTAGTGAGGAAAAGGAGCATCAGGACCAGGAAATGAATGTCAAAGGCAAACAGCTCCCTTCGGCAGAGGTGCTGGAGCCTTGACTGGCTGTAATGGCATGACTAACCGCTGTTGTTGCTGCGGCAGCAGGATGGACCACAACATCTGAGACAAGTTTCTCCCAGTTAGCTCCCTGGCGATGCTTCACTTTCTGGCTGCAGATTCTACATATACACACGCTCGGCCCTTCTGGTGTCTTAACAAAAAAATGTCACACAGTTGAGCTGGTGATTTTACTGCCAACACTCTGCATTGAGTGACTACTAACGCCGCTGCCTCACTGAGGCCTTGTGCCACTGCTTACTTGGACCTGCAAAGCGGGCTTTGTACCACGTGGCCGTTTGGCTCCTGTCCTCGCACTTCTGCCACCCTGCTGACTCACGGCCACAGTAGCCACTTGCTGCCTGACGCGCAAGCTGACACCCTCTTCTCCAGACGATGATGATGATGAAGCCCTTGCTTCACTCGGCTCCCAAGTGTGATCAGCTACATCATCATCGATTTGTGTTTCCCTGTCACTGCTATTCTCCTTAACGGCCTCAGTATCCACAGCCTGACTACTTGCAAGTGCAACATAACCCCCTGTGCCACTCTCCAAATCTCAACTTTCCTGCCTACTGCACAAAGCATCGGATGTCTGCCCCACCTCTTCACTGTCAAGTAGCTGCTGACTGTCCTCAAAGAGTTCTTCCTCGCTGTATAGTGGCGCTGAGCCCAGACCAACTAGTAGATCTCTGGCTGAGGGAAATGAACATGACAGAGGCTGGTTGAGGACAGATGAGGGTCACTGACCTGCTCCTGGGCCATGCTAACTAAGAGTTTTATCTGACAAACCCACGGACTCTAGGCTGAGGTTGTCAGATGACATTTGGGAGGAAGGGGATGACCTAGTCAACCAATCGAGAACCTTTGGGTTGTTCATCAACACACTGCCGCTAGATGACACCGGCAGTTCTGGCCTCACAGAGTTACCCCTGCTGCAACGTCCCCTTACTGTGCTGCGACCTCTGCCTGCTCCACCTGGCACATTTCTGCCTGACATATTGGTTAATCAAATATGTAATTTGACACAGATTTCTTGCTATCAACTTTAGCAACAAAAAACTATTAAAATTTGCAGTATACGGATACCCCAAAACAAATTTTGAGCAAAAATCACTCCAGCGACTATGTTGATTTGGCACAGATTTCTTGCTATCAATTTTAGCAACAAAAATCTATTGAAATTTGCAGTATACAGATCCCCCCAAATGGACACCCTGATCTTTGAGCAAAAATCCCTCCAGCAATTATGTGGAGTGGCAATGGATTTCTTGCTATCAACTTTAGCAACAAAAATCTATTGAAATTTGCGGTATACAGATCCCCCCAAACAGACACCCTAGAATTTGAGCAAAAATCACTCCAGCAACTATGTGGATTTGCAACGGATTTCTTGCTATCAACTTTAACGACAAATAAGTATTGAAATTTGCGGTATACAGATACCCCAAAACTAACACAATGGGGGATATTTATCATACGCTGGCGCTCGTGCGGATTGGGGCAAATAATCACAAAAGCTAGCAATAAGCTAGCATTTGCGGTTATTCCAGGGGCTCTGTGCAATGCCAGTCCTGATAAATATGCCCCAATGGACTTAAAGCAAAAATCACTCCAGCAACTATGTGGATTTGACACAGATTTCTTGCTATCAAGTTTAGCAACAAAAAACTATTGAAATTTGCGCTATACAGATCCCCCAAAACGGACACCCTGGACTTTGAGCAAAAATTACTCCAGCAACTATGTGGATTTGACACAGATTTTTTGCTATCAACTTTAGCAACAAAAACTATTGAAATTTGCTGTATTCAGATACATAAAAACAGACACTCTGGACTTTAAGCAAAAATCACTCCAGCAACTATGTGGATTTGACACGGATTTCTTGCTATCAACTTTAACAACAAAAAACGATTGAAATTTGCGGTATACAGATCCCAAAACGGATACCCTGGACCTTGTGCAAAAATCACTCCAGCAACTAAGTGCATTTGACACGGATTTCTTGCTATCAATTTTAGCAACAAAAAACTATTGAAATTTGCGCTATACAGATCCCCCAAAATGGACACAACGGACTTTAATCAAAAATCACTCCAGCAAGTATGTGGAGTGGCAACAGATTTCTTGCTATCAACTATAGCAACAAAAAACTATTGAAATTTGCAGTTGACAGATCCCCCCAAACAGACACCCTGGAATTTGGCAAAATTCACTCCAGCAACTATGTGGATTTGCAACGGATTTCTTGCTATCAACTTTAACAACAAAAAACGATTGAAATTTGCGGTATACAGATACCCCAAAATGGACACAATGGACTTTAAGCAAACATCACTTCCGCAACTATGTGGATTTTACATGGATTTCTTGCTATCAACTTTAGCAACAAAAAACTATTGAAATTTGCAGTATACAGATCCCCCCAAATGGACACCCTGATCTTTGAGCAAAAATCCCTCCAGCAACTATGTGGAGTGGCAATAGATTTCTTGCTATCAACTTTAGCAACAAAAAACTATTGAAATTTGTGGTATACAAATCCCCTAAAACGGACACCCTGGACTTTGAGCAAAAATCACGTCATCAGCTACTGAGTACAAGCAGCTAGACGCTAGAGTTCTCTGCGCCATGTAAACATTGTTCTTGCGGCCAATTGCTAATAAAGAGGGAAAAAAAAATTGATCCCACGAATCACGGTAAACTTCGGATTCGTGCCAAATCGAAGTTTTCCTGAAATTCGGAACGAATTCCAATTCGTTAGAATCGATTCCCCCATCTCAAGTTGCTTGCTTTATGTAACCAGATCGTCCACCTAATATCTTCACTAAAGAATGCTGTACTTAGAATCAGTATAAGTTCACCACAGATAGTTAGCATACTCGTGATGTCATTATTGAACTGGTCATATCACCATTGGATTTTTATTGTTACCGATAAATATTATGAATTCCGTCACATTTGAAGTTTTCATTTTGGTTACAAGCGGACCCACCTGGCTCTCTTCTTTTTTGCATTTCTGTATCATTTACGTTACGGTGCCTCTGGTTACCGGTATTTTGGAGAGCCTAGGAGTTGCTGCAGTAACCTAGGCTTACAATTAACCCCTTAAGGACGCAGGGTTTTTCGGCTCATTTCTCGCTCTCCAAATTCAAAAATCCATAACTTTTTCTCCCCCCCCCCCCCCCCCCCTAAGAGTCTTGAGTGTGCCACGCTTTTTGTTATTGTTTGTTTATTTTATTTTTAAAAACTTATTGGATTCTGACAATTGCAGAACAAATACTAGAAAAAAGTGTTTGCAAGTCTCTGGTACCTGCTTCTGGAGTTGAAAGATGTTAAGCAGGGGGAGATCTCTGTGCAAGCGGTGCAGTGGGCTTTGTCTTATCTATGTTGTGAGAAGTGGCCGTGCTTGAAGCCCACAGAAAAGCACTGTGTTGAGTGGGGGGAAACAGAGCTGACAATCTAAAAGATTAACTAAAGGAATTTGCTTGTGATAAGAATCAAAGAGACAACTCTAGGAACATAGACGGCCACGACAGGGCCGGGACAAAGGGGAGAAAACAGGGGGATGAATCCCCCGGTGGCGGTGGTAATGGACAAGGATGTCAGGCAAGAACAGTCCCCCTCTTCTGAACGCCCCCACAAATAGAGTTAGTTGCCTTTCATTGTAGTACTCTTCAATGTGGCAAATGTTTTTTCCTGTTCTGTGCCCCTACATGAGGATTGCCAGGGGACCCTATTTGCCTGACCCGTGTAGGTATTTCAGTAAGTAATCTGAGTAGATTCCTACAAGGTGGGTATAAAACTCCCCAAGCCAGTACTCCATACTACAGGCCTCCTATTGGGAGAGTTATAGACTGGCAGACTAGCCTACTGGATGTTCTCCTTTACGTATAGGGAGGGACCTACTGTTTTTGTTTGCCCAGGTTGCATTTATTGACTTATGTTGTTTCTGTTCCAGAAGAGTTGTATAAAGTTTCTGAGACAAAACTCCAGTACTGCCAGGAGAAGGTGTCTTCCTAGGCCACTGCTTCTCAGCAACAGGCAGATACCTGAAGAGGAAAGAAAGATGGCAGTCCAGACATGTGCCACCTGCCCTGGGCCCTAAGCCTCTTGAAATGATTCTAGGACATGGCCAGACTCCTGCAGGCATGGGATAATTTTTTTGGGGGTTTTTCTTTTTTTTGTTTCTGCCTCAAGCATTTTTGCTGCCCCTTTTCTGACTGCATTGCCTATTCCCCCATTTCGCCCTTAGTCAAGAGGCATATTGATGCATTCTATTAGCCTTAAGGGTGGCAAATCCTGTCTTGACCCCGGCCCTAGGCACATCCCACTGGATAAACTTTCGTTTTATTTGCAATGAGTACTAGGCCAGCCAGATGGTGTCGAGTCCAGGAGTGGTTGGCCTCCCAGTGGCCCATTATAAGGCTCCGGTTAGGGAACTCAGTCGTGAGGGTTAGCCCTCATGTGTCAGTTAGCTGCTCAGCTTGAAAGGCCAGTGGAGTTGATCCCAGACCCTAGATCATTCAGTACAGTGCAAACGCAACCATACATACACAGTGTCCTTCACCCAAGTTACAGCCCAAGGCATCTGAGCCAAGGGCAGACAGCCTCAGACTCCAGTGGTGCACTCTGATTCCCCCGGGATACCCTGATAAGTGCACACGCTCTGAATCCTTCGTTCTATCGCCAGTCTTACAAGGATTCAGAGAGGGGGGAGAGAAGGGGATAACCCAGATGTTGAGTTTTTTCTCAAGATGGCCTCCAGGTCGGCAGGAGAAGACAGACGGTTCTACACTGGAATGATACGTGGTCAGTGGCGCACATGAGGTGGTAGTACAAGCAGAACCACTCCCTCACACAGGATCAGGCAGGAGGTGAAGTGACGGCATCAGGGAAGCGCTTACAGCTGGTGGAAGGTTAATAAGGGCGAACATCTATAATCAAGGTATAGTTCGGGTAGTAAACACGATATGACCCTTTATGGAAGCTTAGCGATTTCTTCACACTTGCAGGGACCCCTTTAAGCATGGACCGCTGGTTAAGAGCTCATGGATGCTCATCTACTTCCAAAAGAGGTGAGGATAGTAAAACTAAAAAGCACAAACATTGGTAACTCCACAAGCCAAGGGCAAGTATGTGGCCGACGGCGATGGCGAAGGCAGCTGCAACAGATGGAACCCAGAGACTATCCTGAAGTCTCAAGCGCTGAGTTTTGAGCTAAAAGTTTGATCCACAGGTGTTCCCAGTCCCTGGTGCCTCGAGAGTCATCAGAAGTGAAGGGATGCAGTGTGGAGGGAAAATGGAGTGGAGCCCCAGATGCATAGGGGACCGGGATTTGGGGATTTGGGGGAGAGAGGGTGTGCATGGCCAGAGCCCTGCACCCGACAGTAATGTCAAGTAGCTACGGGACACACACACATATCCAAATGGCCATGCGCAGTGCTCATAAACCGGCCAAAGTGGTTTGCCCCGGGACATTAATACCCTGTCACTAGACTAGTGAAAGCTGATAGTCTGTGCCCGCCACAACCCGGGTAAGTGGTAAAGAACCCAAGAAGGGCCACCCAAGCTGCTGTAGTCCCATCCGACAGGACGCAGAATGGATTTATCCAGCTACCAAAAGTGGCACGTAGGAATACGTTGCCTTGTGGAGCATTGATACTTTCCAGGGTGGCCAGAAGCTTTTCTATGACCAAGGCTCTGCCAGAAGCCGCAGCAAAGAAGGTGGTGAGTGAGATTTTTCTGTAGGTTTGGAACTTCCGTGAGACATAGAGTCAATTCGCAGAACCCACTTCACTGGACAGGTAAAAACATAAAGCCTTGTACCTCCTGGGTTGTGAAACCGGCCACCTGCACACCCATTCACGAGATTATTAGTTGTGGGGTTGAGAGAATAAATGGCCACTTTAAGTTAGAGATTAAATGAGGCCATGGAAAAGTAACACGGAACCATGGAATGGAACGACAAATGCTTTCCTGGGCTTGCCCACCATTCAGTTGGGACCACCCCCAACAGAAAGACTGGGATTGTCCCCCTTTGAAGTATTTTTTTTTGGCTATGCCCCAGAATAGGCCCCCTACTAGGAAACCAAGTAGAATATGCATACAGTTGAGTCCAGGCCTTGGAAAAGGACGCGCAAAAGTGTTTCTGATTACTTTTTCAGATCCAGAACGAGACCCTCAGGATGCATAACCTGAAGCCCCGGAGACTAGGTGGTGGTAAAGAGACCACCAGAGGAGAGAGTCTGGAGCCTCGCTAGATTGGTCATTTCCAAGTCCTGCTGACCAGGGCCACGTTCTGTGAAGCTAGAGGGAAAGTCAGCATGCTTCCCACACTTACTTATTGCAAACTTATGCTTCCTGCTACGTGGGTTTATTCTGACTGACTGGTATGCTCAGGGACACCCCAAACCATGGACTTTTTTATACTGATCTATAGGGATGACCAGGATGCCCCCCAGGGTAGGAGATTTACCTACGGTGGGCAAACAAGACCATGACCTTCTTTAACATTGAAGCACAGGTACCTGTATTAGAGTGGCTGGGATGGTACAGGATTTGTGGGGTATAGAGAGTCAGGTCAGGACTAAGGCTGGGAAGGCGAGGTGTACGTGATAACCACTTGTGTATCCTTCCTCGTGATTCCCCAGGGATAAGGTGATCAGACCACATAAGAAAAGGTAGAGAATCCCAAAGGCTTCTGGAGGGGTCGGATGAGAAGCACCTAGATGCAACATGTATATGGATTACAGTGGGAGCACCAAGGGAGGTCACCAGATATGAGTACAAGCCCACAATCAGATATGGGCAGTGGCTAGAGACATTATTCCCCAGAGGAGCATGAGCAAAGAGTTGGTTGGGTTAATGGTTGATATTGTAATCAACAGAGATTTGTGATTGTATCGAGATGCTTTACCAGAACCGCACGGCTTTGGACATGATCCTGCTGAGAAGGAGAGTCGTAAGATGGTGGGAGTGGCTTGTCGCATATAATATGCCAGATGACATCGCCCCTATGGATCCATACTCATGCCACGGTTGAGAGATTGAAGGACTGTCCATGGGAATCAAGAGAAAAAATCTGGGGTGGACACTTTGTCCTTCACTTTGTAGTTGGGGGAGTGGAGGGGTTTCTTTTAAGCGGGGTGATATTGGGGATTGTGAGTTTGCTCCGTCACTTTTATTTGTGTGTTGTGTGAGTCCTCCTCATCAAGTCCACCAATTCCAGATGGCCGTCAGGTGGTAAGAACCCATGACAGGAGAAGTCCCGAGTGTGGAGGGAGGATACGTTTTGTTGTGAGAACCAGCCTGTTAATAAACCCATAAAACTATGGAAACACACTTATGTAATTTGAGATGCAGGCCTGTAACCCCGAGTGGGACTGGCCTCCAGGGGATCTGAGTGAAGAGTTGGTTAACCAAGTCCAGCAGGTAAGGGCTAGCCTACCTGTGGGTGACCTGAGCATGAGGAGGTCACTGCTGGACAAGTTACAGGCAGGCAACGCTCAAAAGGGGGGGAATTGTTAAAGCTTATTACACTGGGGGGGGGGACTCAGACGCCATCTTACAATTGTCGGACCTTTTAAAGATTTCAGGCATTTATTTCACAGTTCTTTGTGTAGTGATAAACAAGTTGGGTTGTTTCCCTCTTTGCAAACAAAGACTATTAGTGCTTCACTAGCACCACCTAGAGGAAGTATTCCAGGCGAAGCACGTGGGAAGTTTCAGTCTTTGCATGGAGCCAATAGTTAATTAGACTCCTTTGTGTGCGTTACATCCATAGTGTTACATTTCCTGGGTGAGAACACCCAATTATAGTTGTTGCTTTCCTCATTACACGCCTATATGTAAAGTGCCTTATTGTTTTTCTTATAAATGTCCGTCCCTCAATAAAACTTATTTAGTCTTGTTGCTAACTTACTGCAAGGAACAGATCTTGTCCTTGCAGGTGAGTCAATTCCAGCGCTGCTGGAAACGACTCATTTTTAATTGAAATCACATTACAATGATTAGGGGTTGAGGCCCCAGATATAAATTCTATAAGAGTGTCGAGTTCTGGAGCCGAGATCTCTGTGCAGCCCAGCTGCAGAATGAAATTGGACTTTTTCTTTGACTATCACCCTCAGTTAATGGCCAAAAGGATAGAGGGTGGAATCAGATTTGGGCTGCTACCTCCTACAATTCCCTGGACTCCCTTCTGCCGGTTACTGTTTGCTCCCTTATTTATTAACTATGGATGCGGTCCATGGCTCCTCGTCCGTTAACCTGTTGTCTGCAGAGTGTTCCTGCGTGGTGGACTTTGGTTCAGGATCTAAAAGCACCATCTGGAACAAGTCCGTACCTCATTCTGCTCCAAGCTTTCAGCTCAGACCAAGCGCCAAGTGGACAAAAAACCAGACCATTCCTGTCTTAGCCTGGTGATGGGTATCTGGTTATCCTCAGTATGTCTGGCTGAAGATCCCTGGCTACAAATTGGGGGGGGGGACACCGATTCATGGGTCATTTGAACTCCTGAGTGCAATCAAACCCAGTGGCCTACAAATTGCGGATGCCTCCTAGAATGCAACATCATACCAACCTCCTCCACAGATTTCTCCCGAAACAGCCACATATTAAAACTGCTTCGTCCAGCAAGTTCCTCCTCCTCTGGCGCCAACAGGCGGATTTCTACTGATGTCTTCGAGGTGGAAGGAGAGATTCCTGGATATGAAGACGGGAGAGGTAGATGGCTACTTTTTCGTTAGACTGGAAAGGTTTTTGTTGGTCCTAAGGAGAGATCATGGGAGCCAGAGGATAATGAAGGCCAAAGGCCCCCCGCGAGCGGTACTGTCACGGGTGCGCCCGCAATCCATGTCTCGGATTGCGGGCGCACCATGTCCTTACCTGTTCCCCGGCTCTGCTCCCCAGAGGACTGCTGTTGGCCACGTGCGTCCTCATCTAGGGCCGCACGCGCTGGCTGTGGGAAATAAATGGCCAGCGCCTGCTGATTGGTGCGATGGTGAACACCTCACCTTTATTAATCAGTGTCTCCCTTCCTTCCCCAACGGATCTTTGTTGCCTACATCTGAGAGAAGCTCGCACCGAATTCCTGCATTCCTCTGAGGTCCCGGGTGTCTGGAGTTCCCGGTGCTTGAGTTCCCGTTCCTGTACCACGGGCTAGCACTGCGGCGGGCTAGTCGCACGGTGAAACGACCTGGGGTGGTACCCAGCATGTAGCAAGAACCCAATCAGCTTGCCGCGGGGCTCTGGTGGTGAAGGACCAGGTGTCAACTTAGTATTTCCAGTCCCAGGTGTAAGCTCATAGTACCACTTCCCGCGGTGGTCAGAGGGATCCACTTATCCTGAATCCTGACACCTATTCAGGATGTTGGACTAACTATCGGCTGTCACTAGTTAGGGCAACGCAGCATGCTGCGGGGCCATCTGCGCAAGTGACTCTGGGGCACTCCCGGCCTCCATCTCTAAAGTATACTGCCATGCTGCTTCTGGGTCATATGCCTCGTCTGCTACCTCCTCCGGATGCTCTGCTCCTCCTTCTTGTCACCTAAGTGGAAAAATCACTAATTCATCTGACTGCTTGTTACAAGTTCCTACTTCTCCTCCAGTTCAGCGACCCACCAGACTTATGTGGCCATGAGAATGTAGTTGCCACATCTCAGGTGCCATAACCAGACAGATTGTGCAGCATTCTGTTCCAGGAGAAGAAGCATTGGAATGAACATTATTATCCGTAGTCCTGGGCAAACCTAAAAATAATGTGCCATCTTCAAAAGGGGCATGAGCATTACGACCGGATGTAATGCATGAAGCGGCCAGGGCTGACATCAAAGATTATTAATGGCTTTTATTGTTCTTACAGGACCAAGTTCTAACATATGGAGGCTGGATGGAATTCCAACGGGTGGAAACATCGCATATCAGCCCCAGTTGGGGCGACGGCAATTCCTGATGCTACAACTCGAAGAGGGGTGTACTTGGATTTGTAAGAATTGGCTGCAGTACATGCCACAGTTTCTAGCCATTTTTTAGAATGTCTTCCAGATTGTGGAAGACTTCCAGTGTGTCGTAGCCCAGGCAAACCAGGTGTAGAACTGCATGACACCACTGTGGCCCTGATGGCGCAGCACATTAGACGTGTAAGAGGATGAGATGGGGAGGAAAAGGAGGGGAAGCATTTACTTAGGAAAAAGAAGCAGTAGTTTGACACCTTGGAAGAAACTGTAAGCTCAAGGACTGGCCACCTTCTGCTCTACATATTTGTGAAGGGCTGGTACTACTGCCTTTTTGGAAAAGAAATTTAATCTTGGAACTTCTCCACCTCGGTTCGGCCCACAAGTCATTGTTTCTATGAAGGGTGCCGAGTCCACAATTTGGAAAGGGAGGGACGCCCCCAGTACAACAAATTGAACAGGAGAATGGTCAGCTTCTGCATCTTAGAATGCTGGATGCAAAAACAGTGTGTCTCTTTGTAATTCGCCTCGTTACACGAACTGCTGGCGCCATGCGTAGTGAGGAAATGGAGCATATGGACCAGGAAATGAATGTCAAGGGGCAAACAGTCCCTTCGCAGAGGGGCTGGAGCCTTGACTGGCTGTAATGGCAGACTAACCGCTGTTGTTGATGCGCAGCAGGATGGAACACAACATATGGAGACCAAGTTTCTCCAGTAGCTTCCCTGGCGATGCTTAACTTCTGGCTGCAGATTCTACATATACACATGCTCGGCCCTTCTGGTGTCTTAACCAAAAAAATGTGTCACACAGTTAGCTGGTGCTTTTACTGCAAAAACTCTGCATTGAGTGGACTACTAACGCCGCTTGCCTCACATGAGGCCTGTGCCAATGATTTACTGGACATGAAAAGAGGGCTTTGTACCACGTGGAGCACCGGTTTTGTTTTTGTCTATGGGGGAATAGGGGGATCGGGGGAGGAGGTAGGAGGAGGTAGGGGAGGAGGAGGGGGGTTGATGAAAAGGAGTGGGGGGTTTTACGGGGGGGGGAGGAGCGAAATGGGAAAGGCAGAAGGGATAAGTGTATCGGGAGAAGGGGTGGAGGGGGGATGTGGGGGGGGGGGGGGTAGGGGAGGGGGGGGAAAGGGGTGGGGTGGGGCGTTGGGGGTGGGGGGGAGTAAGGGGAGAGGGGGGGGGGGGGGGGGGCGGGGGGGGTGTGGGAGAGGGGAGGAAGGGGGGGCTCGGGGGGTAGGAGGGAGGACGGGGGGGGGGGGGGGGGGGGGCGAGAGGGGCGCGGGTGGCCGGAGGGGGTCTAGTAAGGGGGGAAAAGGGTAGGGTGAAGGTCGGGGGGAGGGGTTGGGGAGTGGGGTGGGGGGGGGGGGCGGGGGAGGGGGGGGGGGGGCGGCAGGGGAAGGGGGGGGGTGGGGGGGAGGGCGGGGGTGGAGGGGGGGGGGGGGGGGGGGGTTGGTGGTATGGGGGGGGGGGGGGGCGTGGTGAGGTTTATTTGTGTTTGTCGTTGTTTTTTTGGCTCCTGTCCTCGCACTTCTGCCACCCTGCTGACTCACGGCCACAGTAGCCACTTGTGCCTGACGCGGCAAAGCTGACACCCTCTTCTCCAGACGATGATGATGATGAAGGCCTCTGCTTCACTCGGCTCCCAACGTTGTGATCGTTACTCATCATCGATTTGTGTTTCCTGTCATGCTATTCTCCTACGGCCTCAGTATCCACAGCATGACTACTTGCAAGTGCAACATAAAACCCCCTGTGCGCACTCTCCAAATCTCAACTTTTCCTGCCGACTCGCACAAAGCATCGGATGTCTGGCCCCACCTCTTCACTGTCAAGTAGCTGCTGACTGTCTCAAAGGTTCTTCCTCGTGGTATAGTGGCGCTGAGCCCAGACCAACTAGTGACTCTCGGGCTGAGGGAAATGAACATGACAGAGGCTGGTTGAGGACAGATGAGGGTCAACTGACCTGCTCCTGGGCCATGCCAACTAAGAGTTTTATCTGACAAACCCACGGACTCTAGGCTGGGTTGTCAGATGACATTTGGAGGAAGGGGAGACCTAGTCAACCAATCGAGAACTTTTGGGTTGTTCATCAACACACTGCCGCTAGAGACACCGGCAGTTCTGGCCTCACAGAGTTACCCCTGCTGCAACGTCCCCTTACTGTGCTGCGACCTCTGCCTGCTCCACCTGGCACATTTTTGCCTGACATATTGGTTAATCAAATATGTAATTTGACACAGATTTCTTGCTATCAATTTAGCAACAAAAAACTATTAAAATTGCATATACGGATACCCCAAAACAAATTTTGAGCAAAAATCACTCCAGCGGACTATGTTGATTGGACACAGATTTCTTGCTATCAATTTTAGCAACAAAATCTATTGAAATTTGCAGTATACAGATCCCCCCAAATGGACACCTGATCTTTGAGCAAAAATCCCCCAGCAATTATGTGGAGTGGCAAATGGATTTTTGCTATCAACTTTAGCAACAAAAATCTATTGAATTTGCGGTAAACAGATCCCCCCAAACAGACACCCTAGAATTGAGCAAAATCACTCAGCAACTATGTGGATTTGCAACGGATTTCTGCTATCAACTTTAACGACAAATAAGTATTGAAATTTGCGGTATACAGATACCCCAAAACTAACACAAGGGGGATATTTATCATACGATGGCTCTCGTGCGGATGGGGCAAAT
Organism: Engystomops pustulosus; assembly: GCA_019512145.1. Taxonomy (NCBI): domain Eukaryota; kingdom Metazoa; phylum Chordata; class Amphibia; order Anura; family Leptodactylidae; genus Engystomops; species Engystomops pustulosus. Next base: position 114,305,838 of record CM033647.1, read on the forward strand.
AATCACAAAAGCTAGAATAAGCTAGCATTTGCGGTTATTCCAGGGGCTCTGTGCAATGCCAGTCCTGATAAATAGCCCCATGGACTTCTTTAAAGCAAAAATCACCCAGCAACTATGTGGATTTGACACAGATTTCTGCTATCAAGTTTAGCACAAAAAAAATATTGAAATTTGCGCTATACAGATCCCCAAAACGGACACCCTGGACTTGAGCAAAAATACTCCAGCAACTATGTGGATTTGACACAGATTTTTTGCTATCAACTTAGCAACAAAAACTATTTGAAATTGCTTGTATTCAGATACATAAAACAGACACTCTGGACTTTAAGCAAAAATCACTCCAGCAACTATGTGGATTGACACGGATTTCTTGCTATCAACCTTAACAACAAAAAAAACGATTGAAATATTGCGGTATACAGATCCCAAAACGGATACCTGGACCTTGTGCAAAAATCACTCCAGCAACTAAGTGCATTTGACACGGATTTCTTGCTATCAATTTTAGCAACAAAAAACTATTGAAATTTGCGCTATAAGATCCCCCAAAATGGAACAACGGACTTAATCAAAAATCACTCCAGCAACTATGTGGAGTGGCAACAGATTTCTTGCTATCAAACTATAGCAACAAAAAACTATTGAAATTTGCAGTTGACAGATCCCCCCAAACAGGACACCCTGGAATTTGGCAAAAATCACTCCAGCAAACTATGTGGATTTGCAACGGATTTCTTGCTATCAACTTTAACAACAAAAAACGATTGAAATTTGCGGTATACAGATACCCCAAAATGGACACAATGGACTTTAAGCAAACATCCACTTCCGCAACTATGTGGATTTACTGGATTTCTTGCTATCCTTTAGCAACAAAAAAAAAACATTGAAATTTGCCAGTATACAGATCCCCCCAATGGACACCCTGATCTTTGAGCAAAATCCCTCCAGCAAACTATGTGGAGTGGCAATAGATTTCTTGCTATCAACTTTAGCAACAAAAAAACTATTGAAATTTGTGGTATACAAATCCCCTAAAACGGACACCCTGGACTTTGAGCAAAACACGTCTATCAGCTACTGAGTACAAGCAGCTAGACGCTAGAGTTCTCTGCGCCATGTAAACATTGTTCTTGCGGCCAATTGCTAATAAAAGGGGAGAAAAAAAAAATTGATCCCACGAATCACGGTAAACTTCGGATTCGTGGCCAAATCGAAGTTTTCCTGAAAATCGGAACAATTCCAATTCGTTAGAATCGATTCCCCCATCTTGCTTGCTTTATGTAACCAGATCGTCACCTAATATCTTCACTAAAGAATGTGTACTTAGAATCAGTATAAGTTCACCACAGATAGTTAGCATACTCGTGATGTCATTATTGAAATGCGTCATATCCATGGATTTTTATGTTACCGATAAATATTATGAATTCCGTCACATTTGAAGTTTTCATTTTGGTTACAAGCGGACCCACCTGGCCTCTTCTTTTTTGCATTTCTGTATCATTACGTTACGGTGCCTCTGGTTACCGGTATTTTGGAGAGTAGGAGTTGCTGCAGTAACCTAGGCTTACAATTAACCCCTTAAGGACGCAGGGTTTTTCGGCTCATTTCTCGCTCTCCAAATTCAAAAATCCATAACTTTTCATTTTTTACGTGTAAAGACTTGTGTGATGGCTTATTTTGTGCGTAACAAATTTTACTTTCCGTAATGTTATTATTTTAACATGCCGTGTACTGCGAAGCTGAAAAAAAATTCCAAATGTGGAAAATTTGAAAAAAAAAAAATGCAGTGTGTCACGTTCTGTTGTGGGCTCAGTTTTTACGACTTTCACTCTTCGCTCCAAAGACATGCCTACTTTATTCTTTGGTTTGGTTGCGATCGCCGGTGATACCAAATTATATAGGTTTTTATTGTGTTTTAATACATTTTCAAAAATTAAACGAATGTGTACAAAAAAAGAAAAAAAAATTTTGCCATTTCTAAAGCTAATAACTTTTATACTTTGGCGCATGGAGATGTGTGAGGGGTCATTTTTGCGAAATAAGGCATGTTTTTATTGCTACCATTTTGAGGTCTGTGCGACATTTTGATAATTTTTTATTTCATTTTTGTTATGTTAATGTAAAAAGGTGTAAAAGTCGCATTTGGGCGCCCCATTTCTGCCTCGCCGGAGGTCACCGCCGCCCGTAACCGTTTTTATATTTTGATAGATCGGGCATTTTGGGACGCGGCGATACCTAATATGTTTGTGATTTTTACTGTTTATTATGTTTTATATCCGTTCTAGGGAAAGGGGGGTGATTTGAACTTTTAATATTTTATTAATTTTTTTTATTTTTTAAACTTTTTTTTTTAATTTTTTTTTTACTATTTCTTAGACCATCTAGGGTACATTAACCCTAGATAGTCAGATTGCTCCTACCATATACTGCAATACTTCTGTATTGCAATATATGGCATTTTTGCAGCACATTCATTACAATGAGCCACTGGCTCATTGTAACGAATCTGCAGATGCCAGATAGTCTCGGGTCAAACGAAGACCCGAGGCTACCATGGCAACCGATCGCCTGTCTTTGCCGGCGGCGTTGAAAGGTTTAATAGCCGCGATTGGTGCTAGCACCGACCACGGTTATTAGCGGTGGGGGCTTTATGCAAAATGCAAAAACCCCCACCTTTGTATGAAGAGGACTCAGCCCGTGAGCCCTCTTCATACATCCCTTATACCTCTGCGCCGTAGAGCTACGGCGCAGAGCGTTAAGGGGTTAAGGAACCTTTCCCCTCCTATTGGATAACTAATACCACTTACTTACAAGTGTTCACCAAGTGAGCACCCACCTTTCTCACCACAGTTGGAATCGACTTGTCTCTACGTTATTACGCGAGGCGCCGTCCTCTTATGTTGTTGTTTTTGTTTTCTCATCTCCATATTTGTTAAGGGAATCCATACCTATACTGATTAGACCTTAGACCGGTGCACAAACATTAACGTTGGAGAATATATACAACTTCCAGCCTCACATATGTCATTTTTAAGGTAAGTTTAATCTATTTAGTAAGGGGACTCCCTATAAATAAAACTCTTTAAAGACATTAAGAATGGGCTACACTATATCAACCCCATACCAAGAATAAAACATACTGGGGGAGATTTATCAGAAGTGTCTAAGAGCAAATCAGAGCTTTCATTTTAAAAACACCTGTGTAAAAATGAAAGTTTGTCTCTCAGTCATTTCTGATAAATCTCCCCCACTACATGTGTGTGTATGTATACACTCATCGGCCACTTTATTAGGTACACCATGCTAGTAACGGGTTGGACCCCCTTTTGCCTTCAGAACTGCCTCAATTCTTCGTGGCATAGATTCAACAAGGTGCTGGAAGCATTCCTCAGAGATTTTGGTCCATATTGACATGATGGCATCACACAGTTGCCGCAGATTTGTCGGCTGCACATCCATGATGCGAATCTCCCATTCCACCACATCCTTAAGATGCTCTATTGGATTGAGATCTGGTGACTGTGGAGGCCATTTGAGTACAGTGAACTCATTGTCATGTTCAAGAAACCAGTCTGAGATGATTCCAGCTTTATGACATGGCGCATTATCCTGCTGAAAGTAGCCATCAGATGTTGGGTACATCGTGGTGGTCATAAAGGGATGGACATGGTCAGCAACAATACTCAGGTAGGCTGTGGCGTTGCAACGATGCTCAATTGGTACCAAGGGACCCAAAGAGTGCCAAGAAAATATTCCCCACACCATGACACCACCACCACCAGACTGAACCGTTGATACAAGGCAGGATGGATCCATGCTTTCATGTTGTTGACGCTAAATTCTGACCCTACCATCTGAATGTCGCAGCAGAAATCGAGACTCATCAGACCAGGCAGCGTTTTTCCAATCTTCTACTGTCCAATTTCGATGAGTCTTGTGCAAATTGTAGCCTCAGTTTCCTGTTCTTAGCTGAAAGGAGTGGCACCCGGTGTGGTCTTCTGCTGCTGTAGCCCATCTGCCTCAAAGTTTGACGTACTGCGCGTTCAGAGATGCTCTTCTGCCTACCTTGGTTGTAACGGGTGGCGATTTGAGTCACTGTTGCCTTTCTATCAGCTCGAACCAGTCTGCCCATTCTCCTCCAACCTCTGGCATCAACAAGGCATTTACGCCCACAGAACTGCCGCTCACTGGATGTTTTTTCTTTTTCGGACCATTCTCTGTAAACCCTAGAGATGGTTGTGCGTGAAAATCCCAGTAGATCAGCAGTTTCTGAAATACTCAGACCAGTCCTTCTGGCACCAACAACCATGCCACGTTCAAAGGCACTCAAATTACCTTTCTTCCCCATACTGATGCTCGGTTTGAACTGCAGGAGATTGTCTTGACCCTGTCTACATGCCTAAATGCACTGAGTTGCCGCCATGTCATTGGCTGATTAGAAATTAAGTGTTAACGAGCAGTTGGACAGGTGTACCTAAAAATGTGGCCGGTGAGTGTATATATACGTATATAAAAACATGGTGGCACTCCAAGTTCTTGTGAAAATATAATTCTTTTATTCCAAAAGTGTTACGTTTCAGCTCCCATAACTGGAGCCTTTCTCAAGCCCTTTCTCAGCTGAACTGTTTTAATTGGTGCAGCTGAACTGTTTTAATATATATATATATATATTAGCCCAATAAAAACATAAAAAACATAAAAATCCAAACATAAAAAGGACCCCCTATTTTTAATTGCAGATTTGGATGCCCCAGGAAATATTACATTGATTTGATATGTATATCGAAAATTAAATTGACACCTTTAGTAAAATACCCTTATGATAAATTAGACCAAAAATAAACTGAATAAAAGAAGAAGAAACAAGAACAGAGCTAATTATGATAAATGACGCCCAAAATGTAATAATTTTTATAATTTTAACAGATGAATAAATCATTCTGTGTTTTTTGTTCTTATATCTGTCTAATGTTTAAAAATTATAATATCAAACACAGCTTTAAGTCGGATTATCCATGCAGTGTCATTCCATTTCAAACATCTTGGCAAACCGTTTGAAGTTTCCATAGTAACCTTGAATATCTTGACAATAGAGAAAATGATTTGAATTGTCTAAAACAACCTTGAATTTACAACAAATTAGAATTTTGTGTTTTATAGTTAAAAAGAAAATACACCTAACATTTATACATACTGTACATTGGGATAATGATACTCCATTACAAAAGTCACATTCATATCTAAGAAAATAGAAGTATATATAAATGTATAGAGAGAGAGCAACCTAGAATATTTCAGAACATACAGTATTCCTAAATAATAGAATAGTATGAGTGATTGAGCATATCACTTTAAAAAAAAACTCTATGGTAAATGCTGCAGAAATTCAGCATAAATCAAATATTTCATAGAAATATAGCTTACATTTATCTAGTGGTGGTTGGATGTTTACAGAAACAATAAACAATTACAGATATATGTTAACAACTTAAAGTATGCAGCTTAGCTTGGTACTTAAAGGTATTGGGTCACCAGAAAATAACATAATTTCTGTTTTGTGAAATCGGTCCCGATGGACAAATATACGGTATGTGGGTTTTCCGGAGAAAACTAAGGGTGGAGATACAGTGTTTTTCCTGCAAGAATAGCTGAAAAAAACCTTAGGTCCTGATATTGTCTCCTTCTCGACCTTTATTGAAAGGCTTCATAGAGTCCCCAGTCGAAACTCAATTCCATTATTAAACTTATCTAGACCCATACTAATAAAAATTGATTTCCTCTTGAGATAGAGATTTAATTATGTATAGATCACGGGAGAAAGGAAAACTCGAATTTAATGGTCAAACTATTCTTTTATTTCCAGATTTTGCTTTACAAACAAGAAATAAGCGTAAAAATTTTATGGAGGTCAAGCAAAAATTCTGTCAAGTCAGAATTCAATATTCCATGATGTTCCCGGCTAAGCTTTGCATCATCTGGCAAGAAAAAGCACTATTTTTTGAAGATCCAGATGGTGTGGATGGTTTAAAAGAAAATGGCCTAATGAAGACCATGGCCTGTAAAGGGAGGAAAGGGACAGAAGAGGGGGAATCCAAGGGGAAAGGAAAGAATTCAGTAAATGCTGACAGGCTGGCTTGGGCACAGGATTTGGGGGGGGGGGGGGGGGGTGATGCTGAGCATAGAGGTTAGAGTTGGTCCCAGATGCTGGGGTCTGGAGCGATTACTTTTCCGATTGAGGGTAGGCGATGAGGGTGTTGCTGTGGTGGGGGAGTTCTGTTTTGGGGTTGTTGTTTTTTTCTCCCTCTCTTTTGTGTTGTGATTCCCTCTCCTCCAGGCTGACCCATGCCACTATTTGTAGTTGGTGAACTGTTTATTATATATGTAAGTACTATCCTGGAATATTAGGGGTTTGGGCACCCAGAATAAATGTGTAACTGTTTTTGACCTGATTAACAACCACCGACCAGACGTTGTTGCATTACAAGAAACCCACCTCCTTTCTGACTCAACTTATAAGATCCTGAAAAAATGGTTTGGCTGGATGTACCATTCTTGCTACTCCTCGTACTCAAGAGGGGCATCACTTATATTTCATAAAGAGTTGGAGTTTTGGGAAATTCAAGTGAAGGTGGACCCTGAAGGGCAATATATTTTTGTGCACTGCACTATAGAGGGGAAAATAAAGGCAATATATACATCCCCCTGTCCTTTTCTCTTGGTATATTGATAGAATTTTATACTTTCTACACTAAGGTAGGCGGCACAAACATGTTGTTGATAGGGGATTTTAATACTATTTTGGACTTTAAATGTGGATGTAGCTCAGTTAGGTACTGTTAAACGTTCATATCCCAAACCTCGCATCTTAAAGAATATAATGGACACTAATAAAGATAAAAAATATGTTCTTATTTTTCAAAAACACAATGGGGGTCATTTACTAAGGGCCCGATTCGCGTTTTCCCGACGTGTTACCCGAATATTTCCGATTTGCGCCGATTGTACCTGAATTGCCCCGGGATTTTGGCGCACGCGATCGGATTGTGGCGCATCGGCGCCGGCATGCGCGCGGCGAAACGAACGAAAACCCGACGTATTCGGAAAAACCTCTGCATTTAAGAACGGAAAATGTGTCGCTCGGGACGCGCTTACCTTCACTCAGACGGCCTCGGTGAATTCCGGCGCGTTAAAATGCTTTTCAGCGCAGCAGCGCCACCTACTGGACGGCGGAGGAACTACCTTATTAAATCCCGGTCGGACCCGAATCCAGCGCAGAGAACGCGCCGCTGGATCGCGAATGGACCGGGTAAGTAAATCTGCCTCAATGTATTTTCTAACTTAGACATGGCAATCACTTATATAAATACACTTAAACTTTGCACATCCTGTAAATATGGGGTTAGATGATTTTCTGATCATGTCCCTCTGTTGTGTAATATACCAGTAATTAGTGGGAAAAAGTTAAATGCAGGATGGTTTAAAATTTCTCCTGTATGGATAGGCACTTTAAGGAAGAGTGATTGGGTGATAAATCAAATTTTAAACAAATTTCAAGAGAAAGAGTAGAGGCTCTAGACACGGCTGTTCCCTATCTCCTTTATTTTTCGCCATCGCATTAGAACCACTGGCTTGCAGGATCTGTCAGTTGCCGGAAATAACGGGCTTTAAGCATGTTGAGGTTTAAGAAAAAATATCACTATATGCGGATGATATCTTACTCTTTTTGGGTTCCCATGAAGTTATTTCAAGAGTAATCTCAATTTTTGGTGAGTTTGGGAAGAGGTCCAGGTTGGCCATAAATTGGCAAAAGCCTGCTTGTCTTCCAGTGGATACACTAAATGGTTATGTACCTGGGGATATTGAAATTATTGGAGTGGACAGTTATGCAGAATATATGGGGATAAAATCTCAGTGGATATATAGGTATACTGAGTTTAACATAACAGCAGTATTAGCATATATTAGGAGTAAGTTTAAAACTTGGAAAAAACTAACCATTAATATGCTTGGCAGAATTGCACTGATTAAAATCCAGTTACTCCCTAAAATTCTTTATGTACTACCTGCACCCCCAATGTGGATCCCCTTGAAGATCTTTAGGATCATGGAGCACCCCCAATGTGGATCCCCTTGAAGATCTTTAGGATCATGGAGAGTCTCTTTAGGGTACTGGTATGGAGGGGTGGCCAACCTAGTATTAAACTGGAGGTTATGATGCTATCCTATGAAAAGGGAGGATATGGTCTACCGGACATGAAAGCCCACTTTTTGACGGCAAAAACAAAGTACATCTTGACATGGGACTGTTTGCCCCTGGCCGGCCCGACCTGCTAGGATATTAGGGGCAGGGGATTGTATAATGAAAATTAACATAATGGAAAACTTGGAGACTGGTGCTTGGGATTAACAAAGTAAAAGGAAAACACAACCTACTTTATTCCTTATGTCCCAAATGTGGAAGGAGATTAAGTCCCTCTGGAATCTGGTAGATATATTTCCATTTACCCCTCTATGGACCCACTCCGACGTTCCCTGCACATGACAAGCCTGAGAAAAGGAGTGTGCATATGTGGGAATTCAGGATGACGTAGCAAGCAGGATGACGTAGCTCAGGGAGGTGGTTACTTACTAAAGGAGGACAGGAGGAGCCCTTGATTCAGCTGAAGAGATCACACCGCTTTTGATTCACTGGCTTCTCTGCCTGCAAGCCAGGGAGAGAATTAACCCCCTTTGGGTTATTGGTGCCTGCATGTCCAGGTCAATGTTTGATGTTTTCTCTGGAAAAGCTTTACATATCAGAACAATTTTCACTTTTTACTTTTTTTTCATGACATGTGAAACTTTAGCATGATAGGATAGTTTTATTAATTACTTATTTTTTTCTTTATGAATAATTTTGTCGTTTTTTACAATTAAAGTTTTTTTTAATAAGTAGTAACTTTTCTTCTATATTCTGCCTTCAGCTAACAGGCTGGATGGGGGTTGCACTTTAAACACCCACATTTCCTGAACCCTTGCACCTAGAAACACAATTCTGGTGTCATATTAAACAGGAGAGTGTCCTCGTTAATATATATTTAATTATTAATTAGGTAATATATATATTTAGTATGGATGTGTGAAGTATTGTTATATGTTTAATGAAAATGCTTTTTATTTTATCTCTGGAGGCTTGGGTGGTATTGTAAATCAGCCAAAGCCCACATTCTTTTGCTGCACAGGAGTGTGTTATCAATCTTTACCCACAGTTGAGCGTCCTCTTAGTTTTCAGCATTTAGCAATCATATAAAATAAAAAAACATTTTCATTAAACATATAACAATACTTAACAGATGCTTAACAGAACCGGAAATATCCACTTAGTACTATTTTAACCCCTTCCCGACGTGCGCCCGGAAATATCCACTTAGTACTATTTTAACCCCTTCCCGACGTGCGCTGTACTAGTACCGCGCGGCAGGTCCCGGTGCATGGAGAGGGCTCGCGGGCCAAGCCCTCTCCATAAAAAAAAATTGATGCACTCTGTCTGAACAGTGCAGGGAGCGTCAGATTCATGCAGAACGTGTGCCACAATTCATGAATCTGGCGCAACCTGCACACTACACTGTTTATGATGAATGTGGGCCAGTAAGGTTTATAAACGCTAATGTTAACAGCAATGTAACTTGGCAAATCTCCATTTCTCAGCTGTTGAATTATATTATATACTTTATTAAAGAAAAATGTTTGTCTTGTTTTTCTTGTCCCTTTAGCAGTGTACCTAAAGAAGCTTTTAGCTTAGTGCAGTGGGGGGCATTTATTAATTTATATTATTAAGAGCTGGAAGTATGCTATAATTTTTAGTGTGATTTAAGTTTGTGGCGCAAAGGATTAATGATTTGGTGCGCTAAATAAAAAATTAACAACTGCCTGCACATTCATTCGTTTAGCCGCTCTATTTTTATGCCACAAGGAAGGCGAAGGAAGGGAAAAAAAATTCCGCCAGTTTTCAGATTGAAAAACGATAAATGCCCCCAGTATGTCTAAATCAGCTTTCTCTCCCATACTTACTCTGATGGATAAGGAGAAGCTTGGCAGCGGTGCAGGTTGCGCTCCATTCAATGTTCTCCTTGACTTTTTTCAAAATGAATATCATGAGAGAAATATATTTTAAAATTATTATTTTTTTGTTGTTGCTTGGAATGCTCCTTTGCATGTGAACTCAGTTGTGGGAACAACATTCATATGTATGGAATGCAGATGATCGTCCACTGGAATTTGTGCTGAAATCAATGTCAAATTTAGCACATGTAAATAGACCCTGAGGGGAAATATAATAAATATGTACAGAATTGGTGAGTTCTAGAACTAAAAGTGGCAAATACATAAATTCAGTAAATCAGGGATCCCACCCGTTTGACATTATAAAACAAACTAGAAAAGTGTTAGAAGAATTGTTCTTCTTCACGTCTTTAACCCCTTCCCGACGCGCGCCGTACGCGGGCCGAGCCCTCTCCATAGCCGGTAAGTCTTTGCTGCATATTGCAGCAAAGGCTTACCGGTAACACCCGCGATCGGTGCTAGCACCGCGATCACCTCCGGCAATGCTGCCGGAGGCTTCAAAAAGATGGCGCCGCCATCTTGGCGCGGATCTTCGCTCCCCGATGACGTCACGGGGAGCGGTGATCCGTTGCCATGACAGCATCGGGCCTCACGAAGGCCCGAAGCTGTCTCGTTTTAACCTATTCATTACAATGTGCTATCAGCACATTGTAATGAATGAGGAGTAAAATCCCCATATACTGCCATATTGCAGTATGGCAGTATATGGTAGGATCAATCAGACAACCTAGGGCAGTGGTGGCGAACCTATGGCACTGGTGCCACAGGCGGCACTCAGAGCCCTTTCTGTGGGCACCCAGGCCATCACTCCAGCATGAAGGTTACCAGACAGGACTCAAAGAATCTCTCTGCAGAATCTTCCTACAATGATAGGTGAATTTGCCCTCCTCTTTTCAACTGCGTTGGTGTCTTTAGGAGGCAGAACGATTGAAAGTTGTTAAAGAACAAGGAGAAATAAATTACTGCTTAAATAGATGTGCTGGCACTTGGCAATAAATAAGTGGCTTTTGGTTGAAGTTTGGGCACCCAGGCACTAAAAGGTTCGCCATCACTGACCTAGGGTAAAGTACCCTAGGGAGTCTGAAAAATAGTTAAAGTAAAAGTAAAAAAAAGTTTAAAAAAAAAAAATTATATTAAAAAAACCTAAAAATTCAAATCACCCCCCTTTCCCTAGAACTGATATTAATATTAATAAACAGTAAAAATCATAAACACATTAGGTATCACCGTGTCCGAAAATGTCCGATCTATCAAAATATAACAACGGTTTTTCACTGTGTTTAACCCCGTAACGGAAAATAGCGTCCAAAGTCAAAAATGAAATTTTTTGCCATTTTGGAAAATATAAAAAATTTTATAAAAAGTGATCAAAAGGTCCCACAGTCCTAAAAATGATAGCAATGAAAATGCCATCAAAAGTCGCAAAAAATGACACCACCCAGAGCTCCGTACACCAAAGTATGTAAAAGTTATTGCCGCCAGAAGATGGCAAAATAAAAAAAATACATTTTGTACAGGAGGTTTTAATTTTTTTAAATGTATGAAAACATTATAAGTCGCCCATGAAGATATTTCAAGAGTAATTACTTATTTTTTTCTTTATGAATATTTTTATATACAACTTTTTTTAATAAGTAGTAACTTTTGATAAAATATGTTATAAATTCTTATAACTTTTGGTTATAACTTTTGAACTCTGTTACTTATCAAAGTGATTCTGAGATTGTTTTTTCTTCACTTTTTGTACTTCATTTTATTGGTAAATTTTGGCAAAGTTTTGCGTTTATTTACAAAAAAAAAGAAAAGATGATAATTTTTTTGAAAAATTTGCCATTTTTGAAATTCGAAATCTTTGCGTTTTCAGGCAAATAGATTTACCACCTAAATAACTTGCTGAATAACATTTCCCACATGTCTACTTTACATTTTCATTATTTTTGAAATGTCTGGATAATTTATTATGATGTCACGCGGCTTACAAGTAGATTATCGATTTTCCGTATTTTCAGAATTTACTATTTTGGGGATAAATAAAGTTTTGAATGAAATTTTACATATTTAGCATCAAAACCCCCTATATAATCAAATCTGCCCCCTTAAACTATCAGAAACAGCTTTTAGGAAGATTGTTAACCCCTTGAGATCTTCATAGTAATTGAATCAAAATGTAGGGGAAATTTGGAAAGGTCAAATTTTGTCGGTTAAACGTTCATTCAGCCCTAAAATTTACACATTTCCAAAAGATAAAAAGATAAAATATACCATACAATTTGTTATGAAATTTCTCCTGATTACAGAGACCCCCATATGTGGCCATGACTTGTTTTATGGGCGCACGGCGAAGCGCAGAAGGGAAGGAGGGACCTGCAGCTTCCAGGATTTTAGTTTCCTCATTGGCCCCTTTTGCAGGCTATACAATTTTCGCTTTTTCGTTATTGGGGCCATGTGATGGCATATTTTTTGCGGGACAAGATGCTTTTTCCAGGGTTACCATTTTGGGGTTGGTATCCCCTATTCTTGAAAATTTAGGAACTTTTTCTGACGTACGAGTAGAAAAGCATCAATTCTGTACAGGATTTTTTAAATTTTTTTTCCGTTTTCACCGTATAGTCTAATAATCATAGTATCTTTGTTCTATGGGTCGATATGATTACGGGGATACCAGAGATGAATATTTTTTCTTATGTTTTACTAAATTTGCCAAATAAAACCCTAATGTGGGGGAAAATCTATCATTTTTGCATAGCCGTTTTCCAAGTGGCATAACATTTTAAATGTTTTGACTACAGGTTGATGGCTTGTTTTTTGTGGGACTTGTTGTACTTTGCAACAGTATTATTCTGGAGTACATATGTTTTGTTTGTTGACTTTTTATTGCATTTTTTCTGGAATTCAATAGGTAAAAATCATATTTTTTGGTGAGTTTTTAAAGTTTTCTTTTTACGGCGTTCATCCTATGGGTTCAATAATTATTTAATTTTATTCTGCGGCTTGTTCCGGACGCGGTGATACTGTATATGTGGGGTTTGTGTTATGATTTAGACTTTTTTGAGCGTTATATGTCTTTTATATGTTTTGGGGCTTATGGGCATTTTTATTGATTTATCAAATTATTTTTTATTGAACATTTTTTTTTCTTTTTTACTTGTTCTACCATGGGACATGAACAAGCAATCATCTTATTGCTTGTTCAAGATAATACTCTGCAATACTAATATATTGCAGGGCATTAGCAGTGTCAGCCTATCACAGACGCCATCTTAAAGGCGCTGCATTCAGGCATTTCTGGGGTCCCGATCGAACCCCAGAGATGCAATAGCAACAATCGGCGCCCCCGAAAATGGCGCGGGAGCGGGGGGGGTCGAAGGGGAAAACCCCCCCAAAGGCACGTTAAATGCCGCGGTCGAGCTGACCGCTGCATTTAATGGGTTAAACACCCGCGATTGGAGCCCACTCCGACCGCGGGTGTTACCCGGGGATGTGAGCGGTAGATTACTCCTGACATCCCGCGACCCCTGATGCCGGCTCAGCTCCAGAGCTGTACTGAGCTGTGCGCTATTCGCAGGACTCAGCGCAGCGCTAAGGGGTTAAACATATAACAATTCTTAACAGATGCTTAACAGAGTCGGAAATATCCACTTTTAAAGTTACACTCAGGAATGGAAAGCAGTACATAAAAATAATTTCTTTAGTACAACTTTGAGGGTGGATATTCTGTTTAAAATGACAAACACATATTGTGTCACTGTCATGATGTTTGCACGGGCATGTGCAAATAGGACTTCTATAGCAGTATGGCAGTCATGAAGGGGTTAAAGTAAATTTTACCTACTTCTGACTTGAAATAGGTGGTGACAGGTTCCCTTTAAGATGAACAAGGCATTGATCCCATGTGGCTTGGCTGTGCCAGAGTCTGAGTAAGTTTGTTGAGAATGAAATACCACAATTACTGAAATTTGAACTTGAAATTGTAAAATTCCACATCACAAAAATTTTAATTTCAAATTGTTACAATTTAAGGTTTAAATTCCAGGAAATGTAGAATTTGTCAATTTCAATATTAAATTCTGGTAATTTGGAATTTGAAAACTTCAAGTCAAAATTCTGGTTATGTTTAATTTGACCATTTCAAGTTTAAATTTGACAATGTTAAGTTTGAAACTAGTAATGCAATGTTCAAATTTCTAGATTAAATTCAGGTGATGTAGATTGTTACAATTAAAAGATGAAATTACAGGAAATGCGTATTGTCACATTCCATATTACTAGAATTTAAACTTGAATTGGTCCAATTCTCATAACCGGAATTTTTACTTGAAATAGTCAAATTACACATTGCCAGAATTTAAACTTGAAATTGATTTTAAATACCACACTATCTAGATTTTAACCACATTGAGAAAAACGGTGTGTGTTTTTTTTTTTCATTTCTTCTCTAACCCTCTATGTAAATAACTAAACAACTAGAGAGCCTTCAACTGCTGTGACATTAGCAGCATTTTTATTATTTCTTTCTTTGTTATTTTTTATGTTATGGTATTATTTTAAAGTGAACCTGTCACGAGGAGACACATTTTTAGCACTCCCCCAGTCCCCACAGAGCATAGTACATACACTGTCAAAAAGTTTTTGTATAAAAAAAAGGTTTTATAGAAATAAAGATATATTATAAAGTACCTTTCAATACCATGTGCTGTGTAACTAGGCAATGGCTGTAAAGGAGCAGTTCCCCCACCCCCACCCTTGGGAAACCGCTCCTTCAGGTGTCCTTTTCATATAAATGAATAACCCCCATCACTCTGGAGAGGCTGTAGAGGAGCAGGGGGCGTTTTCTTGTGATGGGCGTTTTCATATATTTAAAAAGGACACATGGAGGAGTGGTTTCCCAAGGGTTGGGGGGAAACTGCTCCTTTACAGCCAATCCCAGGTGCCTAGGAACATGGTATTGAAAGGTACTATATAACATATCTTTTTTCTGTAAAACCTATTTTTTATACAAAAACTCTTTGGCAGTGTATGTTCTATGCTCTGTGGGGACTGCAGGAGTACTACAAATGGGTCTCCTGGTGACAGGTTCCCTTTAAGTACTTTCCCTTTGCCTGTTTTGGGCATGGTAACTACCCAGTTATTGCCTCCATTTTAAAACCATTTTTGATTGAACCGAATTTTCCCCAGATACTTGGATGAACTCGATGAAACTGAATTGTAACCAACCTGCTCCTCCCTAGTTTTTAGTTTTTTTCCATTTTGTATTATAGATTCCCTGAAACTGGGAACTCGTATTCTTCTATGAATTGTGAGTTCCCTTTGGGGTACCCTACCTGCTGATCATCAGACATATTTGGCAGTAACTGAGATTGTGAGAAGCGGTAATGCCATAGACCATGTCAGAATACTGGCTTTTGATTGCTTCTGTCAAAGTTTCACAATAGTCTAGGGGTGATGGATAGAAAAACACATTAATATTGAGAAGCTGCCTAACCCAATATTAATTATAAACAGTATTTCTCTTTGGCTTTGTTGGGTTTGTTAGGTAGTGACCACTTCTAAAATGGATTGTTGAGTCAGGACCAATCAGCCTGCCCTATCTGAGGCCAAACCTTTGCCTGGATCACTCTAACCTTCCTTCACCATATCATTGTCACTGATTAAGGGTAAGGACTTGATGGAGTAGTTCCCTGGCATATGTATTTTATCCATGGCTGATTTTTATTTTTGTATTTTAGTTTTTTGTTCAGATTTGTTAATACTAATCTTAATTTTTATAGTGCCATCAAATTATCGAGCGCTTTACAAATCATAGGGTATATATGCAAATAAAATACTACAATACAGTAAAGTACTAACAGTCATATGGAACAATAGGAATGAGGGCGCTGCTCACAAGAGCTTACAGTCTATGAGGATGAGGGTTTGACACAAGAAGTAAAAGAGCATGTGTAATGGTGGAGCAAAATAAAATAATTTAAATTAAAACGCTGCTGATTGAACCAGGCATCAGAAGCCATCTTATATACAAAGTGCAAAGTCAATGGAACTGCAGAAAAGCAGAGAAGCTCAAAAGCGTCCTAGTTTTTACCAGAAATCTCAAGAAACCCCACTGGCATTGTGGTTTGTTTTCTACATGCACTTGCTTTAGAAACTTTTCATAATGCCCCTAAAAATTGTCAGGACATTCCATTCTATGCTATCTGAGCCGATATAAAATTTTCCTCCTTTATTTCCCCGGCTGCAGGATCCAAGGCAGGCACGTCTTTGAACAGGAACAGGTGACACAGCAGCAGCAGGTGCTTAATTGAGTTCGGTTGGCTTGGTCGGCTCCAGGTTTCAGTAGGCCCCTGGTTGACGGAGCCTCAGTGGGCTACTTTGATGTGAACTCACGTGGCGGCATTAAAAATGCAGAAACTAAAACAGTTTTCTGTTCATTAAAATATTCCGTAATTTAATATACCAAACATCTCCATAATGGTTATTTTACTTAATGCACCTCACCTCCTATGGATTCATTAGAAACCATGCCCCTCACCCCATGGATTCCTTATCTACAGCCTTATGTGGGCTCCCCAGCACCCCTAGACCCTGGCACTTGCCCAGGTATGCACAGTGCTAGTGTCGGCTTTGCCTGTTGGTGTTAAATCTGCCTTATTGGGATCTGTTGGCTGGCCATTTGGGAGACAGGTGCATCCTCCTGTTGGATCTCACACAACTCCATCTCAGGTAATCTTGTAGGGTATGAGTTGCTCTGTTTTTTATTATTATTTGTGGAATTAAAAGAAGTCTCTCCTTCAATTCAAGGCCCTGAAATGTAAATCCAAGCCCCTGAAACTAATCCTAAAATATAAATAGCAAATATCAATACAAGTAACTTACCTGACCAAGATCTCATGGGTGCCACTTTTAATGGGTCTTCTGCCTAGGTTGTTGCACTTTTGGGATGCAAATCTATATCACTAAGAAGGCACATGGATGTGATCAATTCTCTGACTAGTTATATAAACCTGCCACATAACTCCATAGTAGGTCCCTACTTCAGGTGGGTGGTTTGGCCCACATTGTTCACCATTGCTAGAGTTGGCTTTAGTGTTTTTTCTTATTGATGTAGATGGTCAACTTCATTTGCGAATCAATTGCGTTTTGCACCAGTTTTGTCTCCGTGTGCACAAAAAAAAAAAAGATTTAACATTGCTTTAAAAACATTGCACCGAGTTTTGCAGCCTCATCAGCGAAAAAAAAAACCCGGATGTTTCATCTGGTTTTTTTGCAGACCCATAGACTTATATTGCTTTTCGTGGCCCACATCCGTGAAAAAAGGACATGTTTTATAATTTTTTTCATGGACAACAGATCATTGAAAATACAAGCCAATGTGAAAACACCCATGGAGATCAATGGCTTTGTGAGGCATCCATGGAAATCACTGAACCAGAATGTGAAAAACAAAGCCAAGGTAAAAGAGCCCTTTTGAGTTTGAATTGAAGAAGAATTTGTTGAGCTGTCAACCCCAATTACAGCCCTATTACAGTATGCAGCTTTAAACTCCTGTTTCCATAGCAGGCAATACTGCTTATAGAAACCTTTCATTAAAAGAATACAGGTGGTCCCCTACTTAAGAATATCCGACTTACAGACGACCCTCAGTTACAAACAGACCTCTGAATATTGTTAAATTACTGTACTTTATCCTTAGGCTACAATAAACAGCTGTAACAGTTATTAAAGGTGTCTACAATTAAGATTTATTTTTAATCCTGGTTGACAATCCAACATTTTTAAAATCCAATTGTCACAGAGACCAAAAAATTTATGGCTGGGGTACAATTATAAAATATACAGTTCCGACTTACATACAAATTCAACTTAAAAGCAAACCTAAAGAACTTATCTTGTACGTTATTCGAGGACTGCCTGTATGTTCAGTTCATGATGGCTACAAGTTTTCTACAGTGAACAAGGGTTTCATGCTATCATACATACTTTCTCTAATTCCCAATATGCAGGAGTTAAAAGCCCATAAGATTATTAAATGTAACTATTACTTGTAATTGATGGTACGTAGATTGCATTTGTTGCATTTTTATCAGATTGCCTATAAACATGTCAATGTCATTAGTTAACTGTTTCCATCATCCAAGTGACTGCCCTTCTTTAAAGATAGTAGTAGGTTTGACTAGATGTAGCTTGATGGATATGAAAAGTGAGTCTCATTATTATTGATATGTTATTAGAGAAAATCATTCCCTGAACATAATATGCAGTGGCTCAGTGTTACCTTTATCCATCTTGTCAGATTTCTAAAACAAAAACAGCAGCATTTGTTGTACTTCAATTATTTTTATGTATAATGTCACCAGATATGGAGCTTTTCCCTGTCATTTTATTCCTCCAGTGACCAATGATAGATTTGCCTTGAACAGTGAGATTCATCATCCTGAAAAATGTAATGGACAGTGGAGTTTTAGAATACTACTTTCATGGTTATTTTTCATCTTATTGCTTCAAAGTAAGTCAAGTCTCACTGGGTTTTAAGTATACACTTGTCTTTAAAGGAATCTGCCATCAGTTTTGCTAAGAAGTTCCTGTGGAAAGTTGTTCCACAGGACTTCTTTTCTTATAACTCTTTACGCAAAGATTGCGGCAATATAGTTATAAAATCGTTATAAAAGGTCTGCTAATTAGCCTGGGGCAATCTGTCTATGACACCGGAGCACCTCAGACTGCCCCAAAGTTCACCCCAGCACTCCTCGACAGCCTCCTCATTCTGCATATAACACCAGAAACCAAGATTGGAATCCTGCTATACCACTGGCACCTGCCTTACCATGCACTTGGTGTGCCTCAGCCTGCACCTCTGCCATACAACAGCACCACCACCAGGTAGTTGACCCATCCAAGTGGCATCTTTACTCCGGAACCTGCAGCTGACCTGGGCACCAGAACCAGCATCCTCCATTGTCACAGCTCTATGCATGGTGCCACAGTGTGTGATAGTCCCACACATCTTTGCATTGGGATGCACAAAGTTAAACCAACTATCCACAAGCAAGATCTCAGGTCCTGGCACCATTTACAGCTCAATGGTGCCACCAGCCAGCACCACTAAAGGCAGAAAGAGATCCAATACTCTATCTGTAGCTCCAGAATCACACAGCAGCAGCACACACAACCAGTTTCAAGGACAGCAGCAACACCAGAAGTAGCACCACTAGTATCAGCATCATCAACAAAAGCACTTCCACCAGTACTAGTATCACCAGCAGCACCAATAACAGTATGGGCTTCACCAGCATCACCAGCAGCACCGCTACCAGTACCAGAACATGATACCTACTTTATCCCAATTGATGGGAAGAACAAGACCGAAGGAAAACTTGAATAAATATCACTTTTATTATAATAATTTAATAAAAAACAAACATTAGAAGAAGAAAAGTCTGAAGCAGACAGTTCGTTACCCCTACAAATAGGATGCTACATTGGGTGCAAACATGTCTATTTATACAATAACTGTAGGTAAATACTGATCAAATAACAAAATAAGTGGTGTCCCAGTGAATGACAGATATACTATTTATATACAATATACAGGACCCTATTGTACTGACCAAGTAATATAAACAACACTCAGGATGATTAACACCAACATAGCCGAGGTAATGCTGTCCCCCACATGCGTTTCGGCTATTCCTAGCCTTCGTCTGGAGGTACCAGCATCAACACCACCAGCATCACCAAAACTAGTGGCACTAGCACCGTAACCTGCACCATTGCTGATCTAGTACCAGCAGTACTAGCACTAACGGCACCACCACCATCGATACTAGAATCAATAGCATCAATACCAACTCTGCCATCAAATGTTCTAAAAATCATGAGTGTTAATAAGGCCCTAGCTCAATGAGAGATGAGATCCAATCATCGCCACTGCTCACACCGCAGTGTCAATTCCCACTCAACAGACATATAACGGAAGACTGGCATTCAGGGAGCAGAACTGTTCCGGAGTGCACATCTAACAGGTAAAGTCAATATAGTGCGAAGAAAGAATGGAATGTGGCACTCATCAGAGTAGTGTTCAGCAAACTTATTTTATTAGGCCCTAGGACAGTTCTCCTAGACTACAGGCTGACATTAATTTACATAAACTTTACTACAAAGCTATGTATTGCATATAGAAGAAAGGATATGGGTGAAAAAGAAAACTGTAGAGCTAAGACATACATGGGAGGAGTGAGACCCATTATCAAGTACTAATGAGACCAAGGAGAACACCCCACTTGACATTAAAAGTAGCCAAGGGGGTAAACAGCAGGAAGGTCAAACTTAAGAAAAAAAATCTATAAGCCGGCGTACCATAATTTATACAAGGGAACGTTAGGTCAATACAAAACAAAATGGACAAACTACTAATGTTGTGTAAACATGACAGGAATTACAAGTAAAACTGCGGGCTTGTCTTCACTAAAATATGGTTTCAAAGCTGGGTGGATGACACCACTATACACATCCCTACCTATCTCATATCTATCCATCCATCTATCAATCAATCTTCTATCTCTCTTGTACTGTATCTATCTTTCATATCTATCTAATGTCTATCATCTATCTATCTATAGATAATCTACTTTATATTTCTGTATCTACAAATATATATAATATATTTAATATATATATATACTGTCCCATATTACAGATTTCCTTACCATACTACTGTTTGTAAAATACTATGTGTTATTATTGTGCAGGGTTAAGGAAAGTCTGTTACTGGAGGTTCATAAAATAGTTTTATTTTGGGGCCACACTTTTAGTTTTGCCCAGGGCCCCACTTTGTCTGAATCTGGCCCTGTCAATAGTGATACTGTATATGGCTCAGTTTGTTATGCCCAGACAACACTTTTATCATTAGCAAGACAACCCTAAAAGGAGTGCTTCTGTGGGTGCACTCCGTTCATTTCTCCATTCTCATCATTTTTGGCACTTTTAACCCCTTACCGACATGTGACGTAATACTCATAGGCTGAGCCCTCTCCATAGCCGGTAAGTCTTTGCTGCATATTACCGGTAACACCTGTGATCAGTGCCAGGCGGCGGCATGGGCGCCGCTATCTTGCCGAGGATCGTCGCTTCCCCGTGACGTCATCGGGGAGCGGCGATCCATCGCCATGACAGCCTCGGGTCTTCCGAAGACCCGAGGCTGCTTCGTGTTAACCCATTCATTACAATTACTCCTTAGGGTACTTTAACCCTAGGTTGTCTGTACGATTTTATCATATACTGCCATACTACAGTACACACATTAGTAGGCATGAGTCCTTATTAATAGTCAGGGCCAGAGTAAGGGGGTGGCAAACTGGACATTTGCCCATGGCCCCCTTGTCCTAAACGGTACCCCTGCATGTAGACTTTTGTGGGCAGAGGCGTGGGTATAACTTATTTAATGAGCCATTCGCAGTTTCCCAGTAAATAATAGTTACCCTTTTCTCCCTTTTATTAAACACATAATATCCAGTATGGCAGTATATGATAGAATCGTACAGGCAACCTCGGGTTAAAGTAGCCTAGGGAGTCTGAAAAAAAAAGGAAAAATAAAAATTAAAAAAGTTTTTAAAAAAAATGGAATAAAAAAACATAAACCTCAAATCACCCCCCTTTCCGTAGAACTGATATAAATATAAATAAACTGTAAAAAACATAAACACATTAGGTATCGACGCGTCTGAAAATGCCAGATCTATTAAAATATAATAACAGTTTTTCACTGCGTTTAATCCCCTAATGGAAAATAGCGCCCTAAGTCAAAAATGGCACATTTTTGCCATTTTAAAAAAAAATTTAAAATTCTATAAAAAGTGATCAAAAGGTCATACAGTCCTAAAAATGATAACATTGTAAACATCATCAAAAGCCGCAAAAAAAAACCTCCCAAAGCTCTGTGTACCAAAGTATAAAAATGTTATTAGTGCCAGAAGATGGCAAAATCCCCCCCAAATTTTTTGTAAAGGAGGTTTTAATTTTTGTAAATGTATGAAAACATTATAAAATCTATACAAATTTGGTATCCCTGTAATTGTACCGACCCAAAGAATAAAGTAGACCTGTCATTTGGGGCATACAGTGAAATCCATAAAATCCAAGCCCACAAGAATACGGCACAAATGCGGGTTTTTTTACCAATTTCACTGCATATGGATTTTTTTCTTGCTTCCAAGTACATGGCATGGAATATGAAATACCACCATTTTGAAGTGTAATTTATTAAGCAGAAAATAAGCCATAACAGAGCTCTGTACATGGAAAATTTAAAAAGTTATAGATTTTTGAAGGTGGGAAGTGAAAAATGAAAACACAAAAACGAAAAATGGCTGCGGTTAAATTTTGTCATAGCTCTCATTTGTAGAGGTAGCAAGAGGCTGTGTCTACTCACTTTAGTTACTATAGTTACTCAAGTAGTGCAGCTCATCCAGAGTGGCATATTAATGTGAGCTGTGGCAAGAAGATTTACCTTGTATGCCAGGTGGACATGGTTGGTATCATTTGAGAGATCTTTGATACATATACCGGTATTTATAGTTTTTTGATCCCATGTAATTCCGCAAGGTCTTTCATCACCCCAACCTTTTTACAGAGAGTTTAACGCCACAGCTGCCGTCCGTAACATATACTTAATATTCAGCACATACACGATTCATATTATAACCACATACTAAATATTTTCCCTGTTACCTGCTCAAAACTATATGTAACATAGAAAAGAAATGGCATTTCCATACATTTTTCTATAGACCATTTAGTGAAACATGGGCAATTATTTCCATCTTTCTTTTACTTCATTCAAAAGGAACACAGGTAATTTTAATCAAAAGTACTAGGTTTCTCTTAGCATTGCAATTTATTTGCCATCAACTTACCACTATAGTCATGACTAAAATTACAGTCATTTACAAGCTGCCATAGATGTTCCTGCCAGTTTTGTGAGCTAAATCTCATTTTGCTTTACATTCCAATGCTTTAAGTCAATTGAGTAAACTATTGGATTGACAATTGAAGGATTTCTTTCTTCTCTATTAGTCTTTCATCTTCAGTTATCAATTCCAGGAAAATTGTCCACATAACTATCACAAATAGCAAGGCAATTTCAAGTATAATGCATTTCTCTCACTCACTGTTTTACTAAGTGCTGAGAAGCGCTACTTAGCTCACTAAAAAATAAAAATATAGCATTTAAAAATACTGGTGATGTACCATCTCTCCTTCAAAACTCTACAACATGTCTGTCAAATATAATGTTCTTTGTTTGGAACATTTTACATCAATAGTTAAAGTATTTTGTTCTGACATCAATTGTTAAAGAGAAATCTTTTTTTACCATATTTACTAGATTTTGCAAAAATAAAAGAATTGCTTTATATTTTAGCGTGGGGATCTGCAGCATGAAAACTGGTCCTTGAAAGTCCTATCTTATGCACCAGATGTGTTTCTGGGAAGATTGGGTTCACAAACAGTATAGTGTGTTGGATGGCCAACCATGCTACTATGAATTACCACAATTTTATGATGCAGATAAAGCCCATGTAATTTTGATATAGGTAGAAGATTTTTGTTAACACTAAAAAACTGGCCATTGTTATAACAACAATGCAGAACTATAAATGAGGAGGATGCAGGTCTTTCTTCTGCTCCTACCTGGTTCTCCAAACCGGCTGTTTTTTAACACACCGCTTTTTTTGGGCCTCCTTAATTTCTGTGCCATCAAGTAGTTGCCTAAGACGTTTTTGAGTTTGGCTGCTGGAAACTTTCACTCAGTGTTCATGATGCAAACACCTTGCCTACTCGGCCGCTTCTGGTTTGACTATAGATTATATAGTATATTTTTCTAAATACAGACACCTATGCATTTATGATGCTTAAGAAGAGTGAAGAAATCAGGTGATACCTTTTGATGATGCTTAAGCAGTGATATACAGTATCACTGCCTTCCACCAATGTTGGGTATAGAACCTCATCATCACACCTTGCTTCTACTACCACCTAGCCCTCACCACTGCCCTTCTCTGTCTGTATATTGCAGAAAGCCACAGCTGTTGGCAGTTGTTTCATCGTCATCATAGGTCTCTTCCTTTGGCCCACAACCAACACTCTGATCCTACAATAATAGTTCTTTGGAATCTTGGAACTCTATCTCTGCTACTAGGGAAATGCCACCCTCCCTTGCATGGGCTAGGCCTGCGCGGATGGGTCCAGAAGATGGTCTGTTTCATGAGCTGCTGTTGCAGAAGTTCTGGGAGGTGGCAGTGACTTGGGCGGAGAGGACAAAGAGGAGCACGGTGCTTCCGAGGTCCAATCTATCCAGCGGACAGTGACCTGATCTATCAAATAAGGCCACTGATGTACTGAAGTCGTAGGAAGTGATGACCTCCCTTAAGGGGCAGATGCCCTGATAAGAAGTATTTTTGATGTTGTCTGTATCCCAGTTGGGATGTGCCCTAATTACCCTCTGTTTAAAAGCCAGAGAAGTTACTGAACTATAATATGTTGATGCAACGTTTAAAGAACTGTGCTCTCAGCAGAGTACAAAGGACTATGTCATCCACTGAGTGATTTTGTTCTGATTCTGGGAGCCCATGGCCTGCTCCTCAGGCGATGGAGGATTTAAAGAGACTACCAGTACAATGAAAGTTCACCATTCTCAAGAATGGCAATATGACTTGTCAGCTTTATCAGCCACCACAGTATCTCAAAAGCAGCTGGCACAGCAACAAAATATGGTCTGTGTGCTCTGCACTGTGCCCAGTGACCAAGTTAGTTAGGTGGCTTTTGGCTGTCATCCACACTCAGGACTTAGGAGCCCTAAGGGGAGGGGGAGCGACACACACTTTGACCAACCCTATGACAAGCATCAACCTCTCTCTTGCTGTCTCTTGTGTTTATTGGTATCTGGACGCTGATCTTATACTGAAGAGCCACATCTTGATTGGCTGCTCCAGCAGTAAATCCAGCAGCACAGAAGTGATTGTTCAGTCTCTGGGTTTGTGTGTGCTGAATCCACCAATTCATTATGGGTCCGAATTGTTCTTCGGATTCACTCTTAACTAACTTCACATTTCACAAAAATTTTATACATTCTTATTGGATTAATTCAGAAAAACCCTGGTTTCTCCTCAGCCATTTTCTCTCAAACTACCATATTTAGTCAAGTATAAGACGAGTTTTCCAGCACAAAAATTGTGCTGCAAACCCCTATCCCCGATCCTCTTCTTGCTTTAGGTGCTCCGGGTCCATCTATAGGTTCTCTGGCTCCTCCTTGGGTTTTTCTGGCTCCTCTTCGGCCCCTACGCGATGCTGACGGTGCACACAATGATGTCGGCAAGCAGCTGACGTTTTTAAGTCTATGATGCAAAACAAGGAACGATTGTGTGATTATTCTTTTCCACACAAGGAGTAAGTTTCATTTTAAAAGACCAATGTTTTTCCCTTTCTGACTACAGTCACGTCGTCCTGAATTACATTTAAATTACATTCTGTATAAAACCCCAAATGGTACATAGCCAATTAAAGGCTTTGTGAAAAGAATTGGATAGTGGTGTGTTTCTGCTATTGTTTTATATCAGAAAAGCGACTTCTCTAATTATCTCTCATCATGATACTGAATAAAAAACTGGTCATTTATCTGCTAACATTTCTCATTGTACATCAATGTTCTGTTCATAACAGTAAACACATTTCACAAATTGCAGCATTCCTCTCTTCCCTCTGAACATGTGGTTTATTATAGCTGCACCTTCTATTTTCAATAAACTCTCCGAGTAAGAAAAACTAATTTACTCAGCCATGGCAGCTGCTGAATGCTGCATTGAATTGACATTTTGTTCTATCGTCATAATGTGTCAGCATCGAGAAGTTCACACATATCAAATGAAAGGATGTTCTACTTTCCCATTGTTCTAGGCAAACTCTAATCATACATTGTCTTTTTGAAAATCTTATTTCCTCCTCATTGCCTTCTGATTATGTTTGATTGACATTTTACATTGCAGAGTACTACAACAGGTCACATTATTCAGACTTGTACAAGAAGATTGTAGCCGGTGCATAGAAACAGTAGATATTTTTCATTTCATTCTTTTATACTTTAGTAAAAGATCCTTTAAAAAAACTATTTTAACAGTGCATATCTACCTGCTTAAAGTTGTATAACAGTACTGTGTATATGCAGGAGTGCTGAGTTTACCAATGTAACAGGCCATTTAATAAGGTTTTTTAGGATTAAACTATTAATAACCTAGCTCAAGGATAGGCTTGAGTGCAATATCCAGCTTGCTCAGCAAGCAGCCAAGTGAAGTGGGACTGTCAGAACTGCTACATTACAGTAAAAAGCTTGTAGTGAACAGCTCTGTTAATAGTGCAATAGAAGTCCAGACTAGGGTGTCCATTACAGTAGTCCCAATAGCGACTATTATAAATTATGGCCGAAGACGTCTTCTTCCAGTTCTGTACAATGTATGAATCAGCAAATTACCAAGGGTCTCGGGGTCACACCTCCACCACTCACTTTGTTCTAACCTACCCAAAGATATGTAATTGATAATTTAAGACTGGACATCCCCTTTAAGGTGAAATATTTATCATAAAGACTCCAAAAAGTGGATTTGTTGCTGCTATACAATTGCTGCTTTCTTTTTCATTGAAAACAATGATCTGGTCAGTTGCTATGACAACCAACTGACTTTTACTCGTATTCAATAAATCCCTTTGAGATGTTATTGCTATGTAATACTTTTTCAGGCTAATTGATATTATAAAATAGGGCCTCTATGTTTTACATGATCAGTGGTGGACTGGGTAATAATGTATGAATAGTGATCAATTGTAATAATTTACTTTAATTTAATTTATGTTTTTATGGAGGAGTTTACTGTGCTGCTAATCCAAAGGGTTGTCTGAATGACCCAATGTGATCAGATAGAGAGTTTGAAAGAGTATATAGCGTATACTGCAGGACATCTGTAAACATCTGTTTGTTCTGTAGTGTTATGGTATGTGTTCTGCACACCAGTGACTACATTAACATAATACATTTAGATCCATATGAACGGCTCTTAAACTAAAGTAATATACAGATCATTTCTAAATAATTAGTATAACAAGAACCAACAAATACAGTTACAAAAGGGGTACCATATTTTCCTGCGTATAAGATGACTTTTTAATCCCTGAAAATGTTTTCAAAAGTCGGAGGTCATCTTATATGTCGCGTGAGGAGGGGACAACTTATGGAAGCAAGAATCAATAAGGTGAAACCCTATGTTAACTCTAAGATTGCCGACGGCAGTGGTCCCTGCCTGTCCTGGACGCTGCACTCGTGACGGGATGCGCGTCTGCAGGTGCTGGAGGAGCATGTCTTGGCTCTTAGGTGCTCCATAGAAACACAATGGGGCACCACCTTTCTACACACGGAAACTGTACATACTGTAGGCCTGGTCTGGCGCTTGCTCAGGGTTGTAGTCTCATTGAATCTTGTAAATGCTGAGCTTAGGGGTGGAGCTTTGATTCGCACTGGTTCACGGGGGATTCATCACACAGCTTATCGTTACTGGTCTGAAACCTCCTTCTGAGAGGTAGGTCTGACTTGACAGCTGGCACTCCCTGGGTCTGTGGGAGCCTGAGGTCATGATGGAGCCGTGTGTGTCTCACACAGACATATGTGAGATACAGTGAAACATGGATCTGCTATATTCTGGCGACCAGTGAGCTTCTAACACTTTCTCCCCCCTCCCCAACTAGAAGTGGGAAGAGAGTGTTAGAAAGTGCTAGAAGTGCATATGTTCACATGTTATGCACATTGAATAGGAAGCTGCCCCAGCTTCCACATCCATGTATGTCTGTGTGAAACGAATCATGAATTACTAAGAGGGGCCCCTGGCTAATGCATTATTAAGGGGAATCTCTGCCTAATAAATTATTAAG
This sequence comes from Engystomops pustulosus, assembly GCA_019512145.1. Taxonomy (NCBI): domain Eukaryota; kingdom Metazoa; phylum Chordata; class Amphibia; order Anura; family Leptodactylidae; genus Engystomops; species Engystomops pustulosus. The sequence goes on from CM033647.1 coordinate 114,333,909, forward strand.
GGGTGCCCCTTTCTAATGCATTATTGTGGGGAGCCCCTGCATAATGAATTATTAAAGGGGACCCTGGCCTAATGAATTATTAAGGAGAGACCCTTCCTAATAAATTATTGGGGGGTCCTGCCTGATGGATAACTACAGGGCAGCCCTACCTAATGGATTATTGACCAGGGAGTGCTGTGTTATATATGAATGATGGGGTTGCTTTGACTGTACATTAATTTAGGTATATTGATGCTGTATTTAAAGAAGGAGCTAAAGTACACAATTCTGAAGGGGAAATATATATAATATAATTGGGGGGGAGCTGTATGCATTGGATTAAGGGGAATAATAATGAAGTAATGGGGGACTGTGCTATAATTTAGTTGGTGAAATTTATATTTAGTCAAGGAAAATACTGTAGACCTGGCACAGTATAATAATCTTGTGTTGTGAGGGATATAACTGACATGCAGGTAAATGGGAGGGCACGTTTATTAAAGCAGCTCTACGTGCAGTTTGCTTCACTAATGTGCAGAGTGCACCAGATTCATGAAGACCAGCACACTGTCTTGTAAAAAAGTTTTCTTATGGTACACTCAGTTTGTGTGCCACAATTATGTCGGAAAGTTGAAAGCGGGATAGTTTTATACAGCAAGCATATTCCAAACTCTATATTTTACTGAAAAAAATTGAGGGTTGTCTTATACCTGCAGTCATCTTATACACAGGAAAATACAGTAGCTTTCCTGCCTGGCCCCATTTACTTTTCATACATGTCCTTATACTAAACTAATAACACTTTTCTAATTAATCACACAAAAAATGTATAATTCACATTTTGCACTAAAACTACATAATGTTATGTACTGTGATCGAGCAACAAAATCCCTTTGATAAATTGTTCATGTTTCTAAACTGAATAATAGTATTAAAGTGCATGCTTGAGTCAATAAATTGTTAATATTTAATCTACACAATATGCTGTTACCAATATGCTATTACACAATATACAATATATAATACACCTTATACCTTAATTAACAAATATTGGGATTAATGTACTAGTGCTTCCTAGGCGTTAGACTTCAAATTCGGACTATGGCCTGAAAAATGTATGTTGCAAGGACTCCCTGTTTGCCAGCTGAAAGAAGGCTTTGAGGGACATATAGAAATAATTGCCCTTTTAGGGCACTGTGAAGAAGAGTTCCAGTTAGATAACCTTACTGTATCATTCTCATCATCAATTAGAGAGATAGCAGAACTTTTGCTGTAACACTATGGGGCTTATTTACTAAGGGTCGTAGATCGTACTTTCATCAGACTGTTCGCCGTTTTCGTGGATTGCACAGCTTTGACAGGTATTTACCAGGTGTCTCTTCTGGGATTGTGTCGCACACAACTGGTTTCTGGCGCAGCTGCACTTGGTTTCATGCGACACAAATTGGGAGGCGTGCTGTTGGACGCTTCGACTGATTCGGATTGAGCGCGGGATCAAATTTTCAAATTGTGTTGCAAGACACTTACATGCACCACGAAGAAGAAGGTGAACTTTTTTGACACATCCTCATAACTGAAGCAGCAGAGAGATCCTCCTCCATAACTTTTTTGGTGTGGCATCCACTGCAGATTATGTTTTGTTTGCAGGTGCCTGGTCATGTATTTGAGCAAATGACATCTGTTTTATATTCTGCAAATTAAATTTTTGTGTGCTTAGTCCTTACACACCATGGATGGTAGGAAGTGGTGTTGTGGCTATGGGTTTCCCGATAGGCCTTTTCACCCAAGCATCTTCTGCTTGCTACCGGGGGCTTTGTGACCACCATTTTTTCCTCCAAATTATAATTACATTTGATCTATGTTGGGTCAAGGACATTGTCATTACCCCTCAGATCTTTTTCTCCTTGTCAATCTTCACATTGCAGAAAGTCAGTAGTTGGCACTTTTCATCCTCATCATGGTAGATGTCTTGTGATGTCTCGTGTCTCCAACAAAAAAAAGCCAATACAAAAATGAACTTTAAACAGGAAAAGAACAGAAAACAAGAAACAGGTAAAGATCGGAGCTAGATGGTAAAATATATAGGTCAGTCTTGCAGAGTCTAAATAAAAATATCACTTCTGCTATCAACGTTCCTTCTAGGAATGAGGAAAAAAAGGATCAAACACAGTGCCTTTAAGGTAAGCAGACCTCTAGAGTAAGGATTTATGATCTGCACTTTTTATTTACACTCACAGTTATTGCTCTATAAGAAAGTATGGGAATACAAGAAGTACTTGTAACTAACTTAAAAAGGTCAATTATTTGAAATTTCTAGCTGCCCCTCGCCATCACACTAGCTCCCTCCATTACCATGAGCAGTCCGTAGCTGTGTGCTTAGGGTCACTGTCCTGTTGAAAAGTAAACCTTTGGCCCAGTCTGACCTCCAGAGAACTCTGGAAGAGGTTTTCTACCAGGATATCTCTGTACTTGGCTGCATTCATCTTTCCTTCAATTACAACCAGTCACCCTGTCTTTGAAACTGAAAAACACCCCATAGCATGATGCTGCCACCATCATGTTTCACTGTTGGGATTGTATTTGGCAGGTGATGAGCAGTGCCTGGTTTTCTCCAGGAACTAGTACCAAAAAGTCCAATCATCGCCTCATCAGACCAAAGAATCTTATTTCTCATAGTCTGGAAGTCCTTCATATGTTTATTTGTAAACTGTATGCAGGCTTTCATATGTCTTGTAATGAGGAGAGGTTTTCGTCGGCACATTTGCCATAAAGCCTCGACTTGTGGAGGGCTGCAGTGATAGTAGACTTTTTACTCCCATCTCCCTACTGCATCTCTGGAGCTCAGCCACAGTGATCTGGAGGTTCTTCTGTATCTCTCTCTTCAATCCTCTTCTCCCACAATTGATTAGCTTGGCTGGATGGCCAGGATGAGGAAGAGTTATGGTCATCCCAAGTTTCTTCTATTCAAATATTATAGAGAGCACTTAGGAACCTTGAGTGCTGCAGAAATTGTTTTGTTACCTTGGTCAGATCTGTGCCATGTCACAATTCTGTCCTTGAGCTCCTTAGGCAGTTACTTAGATCTCATTATCCTCATGTGCTCTTGCATGCACTGTGAGCTGTGAGGTCTTGTGTGCCTGTGAGGACAGGTGTGTGCCTTTCCTAATCAAGGCCACACAGTTTAATTAAGAAAGCTGGACTCCATTGAATGAGTAGAACCATCCCATGGAGGATCAGAAGGACAAGGACAGCATGTGAGTTAAATGTGAGTGTCAAAGCTAAGGGACCATGTGATATTCCAGTTTTTCTTGTTCAATATATTAGTGCCCATTAATGATAAAAAAAAATAACTTTTTTGACCTTACCAATTGGCTGCAACAAAACCAAGAGTGAATAATTTAAAAGGGTCTGAATACATTCCCTACCTACTGTAAAATTATTTAAAAATTTCATTAGATGTAATCATTTAGTACATACTACATATAACCAGAACCCCAAGGGGTTTATTTATTTGGTATTGAAAACATTGAGGGTGATTGGCACATTGAAGATGTTAATAAAAAGTTGAACTAAAGAGAAGCCTTCTGGATTTAGGAGTTAAAAACTCTGTCCCTGAGAGGGTTAAATAAAGACTGAAATCAAAAGGTTCCTTTAAGATCCTATGCATATTAGATAAATTATTTTTTCACTTTATTTATTGTTGTATTGGATATTGTGACTTTTTTGAATTATGAGCAAATCTATGTTCTTCTTCACATGGATAGTTAGTGTTGAAATTTAGCATTAAAAATACCATAGGAAGCAGGCATTTTCACTATTGGTTAGGTAAAAAGAGGATGGACTTATCTGATTAGATGATTTGTAGGTACATACATACACATTACCATTGGTTTAACTTTGATTGGAGTACCTTTGGAGGTGTAACGCCAATTTAGAATAGAATAAGAATATCAAATGTAGGATGGAATGAAATTTCTCATCCCTGTGTTCCTGATTGGATGTACTTTCTTAGCCCCTATTGGTCTTTCTTATAATTGAATCTGTGCTGGGGAATTGTTGGATGTATATGTATCTTCATATGGAGTGTCAGATAAATACTAATTTACCAAAAAGAGGGGAGTGTCCACAAATAAAAGACCACATAGAAAAGCCTTTATGATGAGAATTTAATAGAAGGCTCATGAGCATTGTGCAGCAAGTGTCCCCATCGCTAATACCCGTGTCTCACCATGTTGACTTATATCATCACTCCACATGGGAGTTGCCTTCATTTACTGTATTTTGCTATAGAATTTTATTCAAATAAATACTATAAACATATGATTGTTAAAGAGTGTGCTTGCTCAACTAGTTTTCCACATAAAATGTTCCTTACATTTTCTTTTTTATTTCTTTCACTTAATTGCATGGCAAAGTTTACAATAGAGAAAATCAAACATACAGGGAACATTTACCAGACACATTAATGGATATGTTACCCACACATGTGAGCCCCACACAAACAATTGTCTCATTGTGCTAATCTCTACTTCTTCTCTAAATACAGTCTATATAACTATGTAGTTCAAGCACAAATCCAATATTAATTCTTCTATGAAGTGAAACTCTTTAAGTTTCAGGTATTTTGTTTTAAATGAAAAGAAAACAAGTAAAGTAAGATGGAAATGTATTGTAAATGTCAGACTGTGTTTGATCAACTCTCAGTGACCTTAAAATGCCATCTTATCAGATTTAATTTAACAAGCATGATTTCTTGAAAATATCAAATATTTGACGGGAAAGAATATATATTGAGCTTGTACAATGAACAGATGAGAAATATTTGAGATGTCAGTTTCTGACAATTTTAGGTTTATTGTGAAAAAGCTTCTGCCTTAAATTTAACCCAATCAAAGCATTTCACTACTATAGTCTTCAAAGAAACCATAAATCATATTTCAGGATTTTTTTACACACTATTCACACTATAGAAAAACTTTTGGATTTTCATACAAGTAACTGGAGCACAACCAGAAGAAAAATGGCGTTCCTCTGGATTATCACTGCAGGTGGTCAAGACAGTGAAGAAGTATAAGCACAGAGCCTCTGTTCGTGCTTACTTGCCGGCCCTGGGCTAAACCACAGACATCAACTGGGCTACAGTTCCTAACCCTAAATAAGAGCACAATATTTAAAGACAAACAAAGAGACAGAAGACAAACAACAAGACAAAGTCTAATAAACTGTATCAAAACTAAGATGGTGGTGGCACAAATTTCAATAAAAAACATGCAAAGATTATTACATGACATCAAATAAAAACAACACACTTACAAAAGACAATTAGCCACCTAACCTCCCAATCCCTCTTGCCCACCTACTCCATCCCTCCCTCCTGCTATGGCATACAGCAGTTCTAACAATCCTCAGTGGTGGATGTTTTCTTGTACCTTTTTTCCATATCCTCTAATATCTTATAGATTTTATTTGCCAGTTCTAGTTTGAGCTTTTCTCTCTCTAGCCATTAAAGAATAATACCATGTATATTTGAGTAAACGCCAAGTTTTTCAGTACAAAAAAAAAATAAAGTCAAAACTCACCTTCCCAACAACGCTCCCCCCCCAAGTGGATATATACAGGGGCTGGTGCTGTCTATACATGGGGGCAGGTGTCTGCTATATACCGGGGGCTGGCTGGATAGCTATGTACTAGGAGCTGGTTGGGGGCATGGACTGACTATATACTAGGGGCTGGTTGGGGATATGGACTGGATAAATACTAGGGGCTGACCGCCTATATACTGGGGTCAGACTATATACCAGGGGGCTGGCTTTATACTGGGGTCATGGACAGGCTATTTACTAGGAGCTGGCAGTAACTTTTTTGTTGCTAATAATTTTTTTGGCACAGATAATTTTTTATAATGGTATAGGCACAGACAGAGGTTTGCTGTGAGTTAAATTTTTATGTCATGTGTACTGATGTTGTCTATTCATCTACCTAATAACTAAGGTGCATTTATACGAATGTATATCTGCCGGGCCGGCGCCATGGAGAAGAAGAGGGTTGACCCCTCCCCTTTCCATAGAGATACACAGCTCACGGCATAGAGATTTGTGTTGAATGCTCAATAATCCTTATGGACTATTTTGCATTGTATTTCTCTCAACATTTCAGATTTAATTGCTTTCATCACTATATTTAAACATTTTATTATTCTCTGCGATATTTCCTGACTATCTGTGTTATAAAAAAGGTCCTCCTTCCACATGCAAGTTTTTTCATGTGAGTCGTTAGTCACTTAGATGCATGAGCTCTGTGTTAAGATGTGATATGGCTTCCAGATTTGGTGTGTTTAAAAGTTCATCTAATTTTTTATTATTTTTTGCTTTACATATATGTGAATTTGGGAAACTTTTTTTAATGATGCTAGTGACCTGTAAGTAGAAAAGAAAGTCTGACTGTGACTGTGTGCTGATGGCTTCACATTGCAGATCGGAGTCCAATGAAGGACCACCAGGGCTGTCGTTGTTGCCAATGCAGCTTCAGAACTGGCTTCTTGCTTCTGGTGCCTGCATAAAAGCGCTAGAAGCTGTTTTACCACGGTCAGAGGGTGCCAGCTGTGTATCACCTGCTGTAACACCCAGGATCGAAGATAACTCCGATTGCGGGTGTTAACCTCTTACACGCCATGATCAAGTATGACCACGAGGTGTAAAGGGATGTCTGCGCATTCTCTGCTGATCGGGCCCCTATAATCCCAGGGGGAACTGATCCATTCCTCTGCAGGGCAGCCAAGTGCCCCGGGGCTGCCTGATATCTCCTCCAGTCAGACCCTACACTGTCATGGATCTGCATGCACAGACAGCTTACACTGCATTACATTACATTAGTATTGTAGTGCAGTGTCTTGAATTTGAACCAGCGATCAAAGCATCGCTGGTTCCAGTCCAAGTCTATATAAGGTAAAATTAAGTAATAAAAATAGTGAAAAACATTTTTAATAAAAATTTTATTAAAAAATCCAATCCAAAAATAAAAAGTCCATAAAGCCCCAAATTCCCATAGAAAAACCTAATAATGTATAAAAAACGCAAATACACACATCCCTCCCACATATTTGGTACCCTTGCATCTGTAAAAGCTGGTACAATAAAAAAAAATTGTTATAACCACAGGGTGAACACTGTAAAAAAAAACACCCTCAAAAAATACCCTGACAAAAAATGTTCTTAAAAAGGATCAGAGAAAGTTACAAACCCAGAAAGATACCGCTGAAAAAAACCCAAATCTTTTCGCAAATAATAAGCCCTCGTGATCACCTCTGTCAACATAAAAAGTTATGCCTCAGAGCGGTTGGCAATACTAAAAACAGTGAATTTTTCCACTATTGTTTTGGTTTTGCAAAATTGGGCAAATATAAAAAAACTATATAAATGAGGTATCACCATAACTGTAGTGAAAGAATAAAAATAATATATTTTTATGCTATGGTGAGCGGACAAAAAAAAAAAGGATGAAAAATCCCAAACAAAAATGAATGATCTTCTTTGGGTCTACATTGATAGTTACAATAGTTACCACAACATATGTGGTGTTGCCATACATGGGAGAAAGTGTGTTAAACCTTGCAGAGCATTTTTATCATTTAATCCATTGTGAATCTGTAATTTTCAGCATAAATGAGCCTATTTTCCCAAAAAAAATTACAGTTCCTAAATTGTTTGTCCATTTTGTTTTAATCCCATGAAACAGTGAAAGGGTTAACAGATGTCATACTTGTTTTTTGATATACATTGAGGGGTGTAGTTTCTATAGTGGGGTGTTTTATGGGGTTTTATTATTATATAGGTCTCTCAAAGTCACTTGAAATCTGAGTTGTCCCTCAAAATGTGAGTGGTGGCAATTTTTTTATACAAATGTGAAAAATTGCACCAAAAGTTCTAAGCCTCATAACATCCTACAAAAATGAGAGGATGCATAAAAAAAACATGCAAACATTCAGTAAATGTTATATATCAATCTATTTGGGTGGTTTTACAATCAACCAGGTAAGAAGAACAATTCAAACTTTGGAAACTTTTCAGAATTTTCGCATAATTTCTGATCACTAATAACTTATCACTAAGATTTTTCAACTGACATGAGGTATAATGTGTCTTGAGAAAATAGTCTCAAAGTCACCTGTTAACATGTTAAAGTCACATGTTAAAGCTTTCCGAAGTTATCACCCATTATTGTGACACATGTCAGATTCTAAAAATAGATTCTGGTCATTAAGTTGAAAACATGTGTCGGTGATAAGGGCTTAAAGATCATATGTACTGCGTTGTTTAATTCCCATATAGTTAGCTGCTATATATTTTATTTTAGTTGTTTAGTTAAAACCCCTTCTATTTTAAACATTTTTTGCATGTTCCCCCACACTCTTATAGTGTCATTTAGTAGTATGTAGTCCTCTATATTTTTTTAAATACTCTGATATTATGCAATTGACTTATAGTTATATTATAGGTTTTTTCTTCTCCTAGTATGGTATGTATTCTTGCTTACCCTTCTAGACACTTTTCAAGTATCTAAAAACACATGCTATGTTGTATATGTGAAGCTCTGGGACATCTACACCTCTTTCTATCCTTGGTCTTTGCATTTGTGTTAAAGAAGTCCTGGGAGGTTTTTGCCTCCATAAAAATTTGTTATTAAAATCAGCTGATGTCTTTTTATGGGTAGGTTTTGCATAGAATATAATAGTTTTGGTAATATGTTGTTTTTTTTTAACAAACTGCAACTTCCTGCAAGAGATAGTGATGTCTGTGCATCTCCTCAATTTATTTTATGAAAAACTGAAATGTTTAGTCTATAAATCTCCTGTTGTGAATGTGCTATATACACTCACCGGCCACTGTATTAGGTACACCTGTCCAACTGCTCGTTAACACTTTATTTCTAATCAGCCAATCCCATGGCGGCAACTCAGTGCATTTAGGCATGTAGACATGGTCAAGACAATCTCCTGCAGTTCAAACCGAGCATCAGTATGGGGAAGAAAGGTGATTTGAGTGCCTTTGAACGGGGCATGGTTGTTGGTGCCAGAAGGGCTGGTCTGAGTATTTCAGAAACTGCTGATCTACTGGGATTTTCACGCACAACCATCTCTAGGGTTTACAGAGAATGGTCCGAAAAAGAAAAAACATCCAGTGAGCGGTAGTTCTGTGGGCGGAAATGCCTTGTTGATGCCAGAGGTTGGAGGAGAATGGGCAGACTGGTTCGGGCTAATAGAAAGGCAACAGTGACTCAAATCGCCACCCATTACAACCAAGGTAGGCAGAAGAGCATCTCTGAACGCACAGTACGTCGAACTTTGAGGCAGATGGGCTACAGCAGCAGAAGACCACACCGGGTGCCACTCCTTTCAGCTAAGAACAGGAAACTGAGGCTACAATTTGCACAAGCTCATCAAAATTGGACAGTAGAAGATTGGAAAAACGTTGCCTGGTCTGATGAGTCTCGATTTCTGTTGCGACATTCGGATGGTAGGGTCAGAATTTGGCGTCAACAACATGAAAGCATGGATCCATCCTGCCTTGTATCAACGGTTCAGGCTGGTGGTGGTGGTGTCATGGTGTGGGGAATATTTTCTTGGCACTCTTTGGGCCCCTTGGTACCAATTGAGCATCGTTGCAACGCCACAGCCTACCTGAGTATTGACCATGTCCATCCCTTTATGACCACAATGTACCCAACATCTGATGGCTACTTTCACCAGGATAATGCGCCATGTCATAAAGCTGGAATCATCTCAGACTGGTTTCTTGAACATGACAATGAGTTCACTGTACTCAAATGGCCTCCACAGTCACCAGATCTCAATCCAATAGAGCATCTTTGGGATGTAGTGGAATGGGAGATTCACATCATGGATGTGCAGCCGACAAATCTGCGGCAACTGTGTGATGCCATCATGTCAATATGGACCAAAATATCTGAGGAATGCTTCCAGCACCTTGTTGAGTCTATGCCACGAAGAATTGAGGCAGTTCTGAAGGCAAAAGGGGGTCCAACCTGTTACTAGCATGGTGTACCTAATAAAGTGGCCGGTGAATGTATATGCCAAAGTATTTTATGAAGGAGCTTGCTTGTATCTTTATTTTGATATTATCACCCATTTTACTCTCTTTTTTCATCATAAACAGAATACTTATTTTCTCATTGATTTTATAACAAGATAGACAGCCATATAGATCTAGAATAGTGAATAATTTTCCTATCGCCTTAGGGGGCGACTTTAAAAATATAAAAATATTATCAGATTTTGTGAAATTTTGTGTTTAGTCTCATAAATTTTTATGCCCTCAAATTTATCGGTCTTTTGAATGTAAAGGGATAAATTGTCCTTTATCTTCAGAAACTTTTAACTTTTATCTTTAGAAACTCTCAGACGACTCGGTTATAGTCAGCTGTATTAAGGATGGTAATGAGGCGCACTACAGGGACACCATCAATTCATTTGTATCATGGAGCAAAGACAATAATCTCATCCTTAATACAGATAAAACAAAGGAACTGATTATCGATCTAAGTAAGCACAAAACAGCCTGTCAACCATCAAAGACCAAACTATTGTGAGGAATTACAAGTACCTGGGTGTCATAATCGATGACACATTGGATTGGGCCTAAAACTGTAGCATAGTGAACAAAAAGGCCGCATAAAGGTTTTACTTTCTCAGGAAACTCAGGTCCTTCAATGTAATGAAATAAGACCCTGAGAATGTTTTATGAGTCCTTGATTACAAGCATGCTATTCTTTGCTATCACTTGTTGCGGGGGCACTGTCAAAAGAAGAGATGAGAATGAAAATCGAAACAATTATTAAGAGGGCCCATAGCACAGTTTGTCTACAATTTGGTCGGTTTGAGGAGGTCTGCCATGGTAGATGCATCAACAAATTCACCACAATATCAATATCAATATATATCAAAATATATAATAAATTGATCTAGTGTCACCATCAACAACCAATAACCCTCGATTCACCCCCACACCACCCCCTGCATTAATGATTTTTAATGATTTAAGTGTTTGTTTGAAATGAACTATTCCTATGTGTATACATGTAAATGTCGCTATGTTGTCCTGACTTGAACGATGTGTGCACAAAGCAATTTCCCAAAAGGGATCAATAAAATTATAAAGTTGTATTGTATTGTATTATCTAGTCTGAATGGACTCAACAGTTCTCCTGATATTGTAACCTGTGTTTTGGCTTCATGGCAGAGGTTTCTTAAAAAAGTAATAAATGGTCCACTAAAGCCCATTTTAGTCAATACCTCAAATAATCAGTCCCGTTCTAGGTTATCAAATGCCTTATCAGCCCTAATTGAAAGGATTCCACAGGATTCCATAGCTAAGGATGGATTTATCTCAACCTAGTCTATTACCATTAATAACCTTTGAATATTGGCTGTTCTACTCCTCCCTTTAATGAACCCTGTTTGACTGTGTGATATGATTGTTGGTGCAATTTCTGCTAGCTGGCCACCTGAATTTTTGTCTTGGTAGATCATAGCTAGTGGTCTATATGAAGAGAGCAGATGGAGATGCTTACCTGTTTTTGAAAAGCTTTTTAACAATGCAGTCTTCCCTGATGGAATTATATCCCTGTTTAAAAGCAAAACAGGGATGGCATTATATACTGTTTAAAAGTATATTAATTTGATCTTTAAAAAGTTTGCAAACGGTTGTCGTAAAACAGTATGGTACTGGTGCTTTATCAAGGTAACGTCTGTGCCAGCTCAAAAGGGCCAAGATCAAAGAGTGCACTCTTTTTACACGGAGATCAGATGATTCCATAGATGATGACAGAACCTGTTCTGTTAACCCCTTAGCTCTCCGCGCTGTAGCTGTACTGCGCTGGTTCTCACGAATAGCGCTCAGCGCAGTACAGCTACTGCGCGAGCGCATCCCTTCTTCTAATTGTCACCACGTCGCGAGACGTGGTGATATCGGGATGGGACTTGGGTGACAGAGGCAGGAGGAGTTCCTGTCGACGTCACCTGACCAATCAAATCGGTCCCGCCTGCCGATCGCTGCTATTGGCCAGTCAAACTTGACTGGCCAATTGCAGCGATTTTGAGCTCCTTCCTCTTCCTCCAGCGGCACTATTTTGGTTTGGTATCACTGGAGAGAGGACAGAGCATTACTGTGTGCACCAAAATACACATTTGCATTATTACACTATTCTGATCCCAATCTGATCCCTATTGTTCCCTATAAATCCCTATCCCTATCTGTTTTTTCCTGTGTCCTGTGTGATCAGCTTGTGTGATCACACTTTTCTTCTGTTTTTGTCTGTCTGTCCCTTCTGAACCCAAACACACTTTTCAGTGCGCTGTGTTAGCGTTGTTCTGCGCTGGACACACTTTTCAGTGCGCTGTGTGAATAGCGCTGCACAGTATCTTTAGCGGTAGTTAGTTTGTCTTAGGGCAAGCCAAGTGCATTTGTAGCACCTTTTTGCGCGGTGCACATAGGGTTTTTTTGGTGCCTGGTAATATTTTTTTCCAGAGTGCCGTAAGTGTACCTGTAGTTGGGTGCACTTATCTATTTTTTTGTGTGCCATCTGTGCAGCTTGTCCGTGTAGCTTGGTGCGCATTATATTTTGTGTGTGCCATCTGTGCGGCTTGTCCGTGTAGTTTGGTGTGCATTATCTTTTTTTTTTGTGCGCCATCTGTGCGGCTTGTCCGAGTAGCTTGGTGCGCAATATTTTTTGTGTGTGCCATCTGTGCGGCTTGTCCGAGTGGTTTGGTGCACATTATATCTTTTTTTTGTGTGCCTGCTAGACCGTTTATCCGTGTAGTTGGGTGCACATCATCTAATTTTTCTGGTGTACGTTCTCTATTTTTTTTTCTTGTGCACGTTCTTATTTTTTGTGTGCAAAGTCTCAGAAGACGTACACCGTGTTGGAGGCATACAACATGCTTGCCTCTGACACTGAGTCAGCTAGTGGGGATGATGTCCCCTTTTACCTATCATCCTCCTCCTCATCTTCCAGTGACCTGGGAGGACCCCCAAGAAGGCGCCGTAGGGTTCCAAGGACTCCTGCGATTGAAGTAGCTGGGGCTTCTGCGATTGAAGTGCCTGGGACTTCTGCGATTGAAGCAGGCACTTCAATCGCAGAAGTCCCAGGTACTTCAATGCCTTCAAGCACCCAGGACATCTGCAGGAGAAGCGTCTGGGGCTTCTGCAGGAGAAGCGTTTGGGGTTTCCACTGACCCCACATGGGTAGCCCCAGATAATTATACCCCTCAGGTCAGGGCCGGTTCTAGATAAAGTTGGGGCCTTGGGGAAAACTAAAAGTCAGGCCCCAAAATAAAGCTATTTTATGACCCGTCACAGTCAGCAAGAGGCTCCCTTTAGTATGGTAAAACAAACTGTAATATGGGAGAATTTTATAGGAGATAGATAGATGATAGAGAGATTGATGGGCAGCATGGTAGCTCAGTGGTTAGCACTACAGACTTGCAGCGCTGGCCAAAATCTGCAAAGAGTTTTCATGTTCTCTCGGTGGGACATGGATTGATTTGGCAAACTCTGTGCAGTGCTGCATAATCTGTGTGCACTATATAAATAAATAATTATTAATTATAATTATTATGATAGAAGATAAATATGAAAGATGAGGAGAAATAGAAGATTGATAAATAAATATAAAAAAAGTAAGATATATAAATGGTCAGATTATAGGAGATGATAACTAGACAGATAGATGATAAGCATGATAAGCAATTTTTACAATTTTGACATTAAAAAATAAAATTGAAATTACAGCAAAAAGAATTAAAAGAAAAACCCAACAAACCACTTAATTTCTGAAAGCAGAAAATTGACCCATTTTCAAAATTGCATTAATGAGTTTATAGACATAGGCGCCTTCATGCAATTTTGATTCAAATTGAAACATTTTATAAAAAATACCTAAAATTTTACTTTGATGGCAAAAAATGTGCTCTAAACAGAAAATATTTACCTTCACATCTCCTAAATGTAATATATGGACATGTGTAGAGCTCACAAATGTCTCATATTGATATGTTCACATAAATAAATCCACATAATATCACTAATATGTAATAACTAGATATCTGCTTTCCAGCTAGAAATTTTAAGACAGTCACAACCTGCAAAATACAGTATAATAATAAAACAGAATAAACAGTAAAGGCGCCATAAATCCTATAGAATTTTGAAAGCAGACAACCAGACGATGCATTTGGCAATTAACATTTAAAATTTCCTCTAAAACATGTACAAATCCAGATACTTATATAAAGAAAATATATTTTCCTAAAACAGTAAGATGTGAGGAGATCATACAGACCCCACATGTATATGTGTACATTCACCAAAATATGCAGCAAAGGAAACGTTAAACCCACAGGGGCACCAGACAATTTTTGCAGAAAATTGCAATGAGCTTCATACAGATCTATCATTGTGCGCTCCCTTACACAATAGTAACCCAAATAAATAACTATATATCCATAAACCAGAGCAGAGAGGAACCAAAGGAGGTGAGCAAGAAGCGCTCAAATAATATCGGTACATGATAAAAGTTTGCCAGTATATTTTGTGGATTACACAGCAGGGTGGCGACAAAGTTAACATGGAACCCATTTTCAAAATTGCATTAATGAGTTTATAGACATAGGCGCCTTCATGCAATTTTGATTCAAACTGAAACATTTTATAAAAAAATACCTAAAATTTTACTTTGATGGCAAAAAATGTGCTCTAAACAGAAAATATTTACCTTCACATCTCCTAAATGTAATATATGGACATGTGTAGAGCTCACAAATGTCTCATATTGATATGTTCACATAAATAAATTCACATAATATCACTAATATGTAATAACTAGATATCTGCTTTCCAGCTAGAAATTTTAAGACAGTCACAACCTGCAAAAATATATAAATAAAACAGAATAAAAAGTAAAGGCGCCATAAAACCTATAGAATTTTGAAAGCAGACAACCAGGCGATGCATTTGGCAATTAACATTTAAAATTTCCTCTAAAATATGTACAAATCCAGATACTTATATAAAGAAAATATATTTTCCTAAAATAGTAAGATGTGAGGAGATCATACAGACCCCACATGTATATGTGTATATTCACCAAAATATGCAGCAAAGGAAACGTTAAACCCACAGGGGCACCAGACAATTTTTGCAGAAAATTGCAATGAGCTTCATACAGATCTATCATTGTGCGTTCCCTTACACAATAGTAACCCAAATAAATAACTATTTATCCATAAACCAAGCTAATGAGATAATAAAAGTTCGCCAATGTATTAGCCGCACAATAACAGAACCTTCCGCGTTTAATAAGAATGAGAGTGAGAACATAACATAGGTGTAAGTAATGGAGGATGGTGTGAAATAAAAACTTTATGTGTGTGTTTTTGGTGTTACATATAACTTTATGGACATGTTCTGGGTCGCGGTGTTAATATGTAGTGACATTAGCCGAAGAGGATCGAATGTTCATTGTATCAGTCAATTTTCGCAAAATAAAAAACTATCAAGAAATAAAAGGCAATAAGAAAGTGTGTTCTTAGATAGTTCTGCATAGAGAAGGGTAAAAACATGAATATTTGTTGATATTATCCCTTCTCAAAATGTAGTAACATATAAAGTGAATATTTCCATTATCTGTGAGGTGCAGCAGCTCCTGCATGTAGCAAATTCTGGCTAAGAATCAGGAGTTGCGTAGATTCAGAGGGCTGTATCTCTGGCTCTGTGACACATAGAGCCTCACTTCTTTTTTCCTATGAAAGAAGAGAGTCTCTTCCTTTATATGAATCTAAAATAGTTTTTCTAAGTGTCAGAAAAACAGAGATATTAACTGCTAAACTGCCATTGGGAGTGATTTTAATATATAAAAATGGCACCTGATATTCTCACTTTAAAGCTGAATATCTCTGGATCCATGGCACCTAGAAACAAAATTCAAGATTCACTGGAAAGAAGAGATTCTCCTCTTTCAGGCCCTGGGCAATTGCCCACTTTGCCTACCCATAGCGCCAGCCCTGCCTCAGCTCCCTGACTTTTTGGGCCAACCCGGAATTAATTTTGACACGGCAGGGCTCAGAGCTGTGGACTTTTTTAATTTTTTTTTTTTATGAGGAGCTGTTGAATTCAATTGTATTCCAGACAAATCTGTACGCTGCACAGCATATTGCCCAAAACCCCACTTCATTTTATGCACAACCCTACAGGTGGACCCCTGTCACTGCAGCAGAGATGCAGAAGTATTGGCAGGCCCGGCTCCAGCACCCGGCATACCTGGGCAAGTGCCGGGGCCCAGAGAGCTGCCGGGGGCCCACAAAGCGTGCACATCTTCACTTCCTTTTTTTACTGAGGAATTGTGCTGTGTCCCTGCACGTTCCTCCCTCACTCGGACAAGGCACAGACAGTTAGAGGCTGCGGAGCAGCCTGAGAGATACAGCAACATAATGGGTTACCACCCACCCCCATCTCCACCCCATCACTCTACACGGAGCTGCAGTATAGCAAGATCTGGCAGCTTAGAGATCGGAGGAAAGATGGAGAGGGGAAAGCCTGTAGACTCCTCAGTGTGATCCCAGGGCTGCGTGCAGACACCACGGGTGTAATGGTATGTGACATGTATGCGTGTTATTACGATCATATGGTGAGTGTATGTATGTGTGATGATGTGTTTCCCTGCTGTGTATCTGTTTCATGTATCTGTCTGTCATGTTGGTGTTTTGCCTCAATGCTTGTCTGATGTGCCTGTCTGCATGTGCCTGTCTGCATGTGACAGCTGATAGGAAGAGAGACTTCTGTTTCGCAGTGATGTGTGTTATGAGTTTCTGCAGCAGCTGAAGTGTGTGTGTTATGGTTTCTGCCGCAGCTGAAGTGTGTGTGTTATAGGTTCTTCGCAGCAGCTGAAGTGTGTGTGTTTGATGTCTGCAGCAGCTTAAGTGTGTGTGTTATGAGGTTCTGCACGCTGAAGTGTGGTGTGTTATGAGGATTCCGCCAACGCTGAGTTGAAGCTTCGTTTCTTGGCAGAGGGCACAAAGGTTTTTAGGCTCGTCCTGTTGGTTAAATACCTCAAAACTGTCCCTGACATGTGATACGGATGTTTTAGGATGATAAATTAGGAGATATTAGGTAACAGAGACTGTTTTTAGTTTTCTGAATTTAAATGCTGCCATGTGAGTTCACTTCATATGGGCCCACTAGAGGTTAGTCGCCCACTGGCCCTACTGAAACCGAGCGCCCTGAGTATTGGGCATAATACTTCTTATGGGGATAGTAAAGAAGCCTTCAATCAGGGACTATGGAGCACAGCATACTGTACCACCCCGATGTTCCGCATGGGCAATAGCAGGATGCGCTTGAAGCCATCCATAAGTTTTTGCACTACAACCGACAACACACGTGCCCAGCCGAGGTGACCCCAGTTATGATCGTTTATTTAAGGTCAGGCCCAGATTAGATCACTGTAGTGCCAAGTTTGCCCAGGCATACACACCCGCCAAACATGTGAGCATAGACGAGTCCCTGGTACGATTCAAAGGGAGACTTCAATTCCGCCAGTACCTGCCCAGTAAAAGGTCAAGGTATGGCGTGAAGATGTATAAGCTGTGCGAAAGTTCATCAGGGTATACCTACAAGTTCAGGGTATATGAAGGGAAGGACTCCAGTATAGTGCCCCCAGAATGCCCCCCCTTCCTGGGTGTTACAGGGAAGATAGTGTGGGATTTGGTGCACCAACTGCTGGACCAGGGCTACCACCTCTCCTCACCTGCACAATTTCTACATCAGCACTACCCTGTTCAAGTGCCTCGCTTCCAGAAATACTGCGGCATGCGGCACTGTACGCAGAAATCAGAGACATTTTTTACGTGTAAAGACTTGTGTGATGGCTTATTTTGTGCGAACAAATTTTACTTTCCGTAATGTTATTATTTTAACATGCCGTGTACTGCGAAGCTGAAAAAAAATTCCAAATGTGGAAAATTTGAAAAAAAAAAAATGCAGTGTGTCACGTTCTGTTGTGGGCTCAGTTTTTACGACTTTCACTCTTCGCTCCAAAGACATGCCTACTTTATTCTTTGGTTTGGTTGCGATCGCCGGTGATACCAAATTATATAGGTTTTTATTGTGTTTTAATACATTTTCAAAAATTAAACGAATGTGTACAAAAAAAGAAAAAAAAATTTTGCCATTTCTAAAGCTAATAACTTTTATACTTTGGCGCATGGAGATGTGTGAGGGGTCATTTTTGCGAAATAAGGCATGTTTTTATTGCTACCATTTTGAGGTCTGTGCGACATTTTGATAATTTTTTATTTCATTTTTGTTATGTTAATGTAAAAAGGTGTAAAAGTCGCATTTGGGCGCCATTTCTGCCTCGGGTCACCGCCGCCGTAACCGTTTTTATATTTGATAGATCGGGCATTTTGGGACGCGGCGATACCTAATATGTTTGTGATTTTACTGTTTATTATGTTTTATATCCGTTCTAGGGAAAGGGGGGTGATTTGAACTTTTAAATTTTATTAATTTTTTTATTTTTTAACTTTTTTTTTTAATTTTTTTTTTACTATTTCTTAGACCATCTAGGGTACATTAACCCTAGATAGTCAGACTTGCTCCTACCATATACTGCAAACTCTGTATTCAATATATGGCTTTTTGCAGCACATTCATTACAATGAGCCACTGGGCCATTGTAAAGATCTGCAGATGCAGATAGTCTCGGTCAAACGAAGACCCGAGGCTACCATGGCAACCGATCGCCTGTCTTTGCCGGCGGCGTTGAAAGGTGTTAATAGCCGCGATTGGTGCTAGCCACGACCACGGTTATTAGCGGTGGGGGCTTTATGCAAAATGCAAAAACACCCCACCTTTGTATGAGAGGACTCAGCCCGTGAGCCTCTTCATACACTTATACCTCTGACCGTAGAGCTACGGCGCAGAGCGTTAAGGGGTTAAGGAACCTTTCCCTCCTATTGGATAACTAATACCACTTACTTACAAGTGTTCACCAAGTGAGCACCCACCTTTCTCACCACAGTTGGAATCGACTTGTCTCTACGTTATACGCGAGGCGCCGCTTCTATGTTGTTGTTTTTGTTTCTCATCTCCCTATTTGTTAAGGGAATCCATACCTATACTAATTAGACCTAAGACCGGTGCACAAACATTAACGTTGGAGAATATATACAACTTCCAGCCTCACATATGTTCATTTTTAGGTAAGTTTAACTATATTAGTAAGGGGACTCCCTATAAATAAAACTCTTTAAAGACATTAAGAATGGGCTACACTATATCAAACCCATACCAAGATAAAACATACTGGGGGGAGATTTATCAGAAGTGTCTAAGAGCAAATCAGAGCTTTCATTTTAAAAACACCTGTGTAAAATGAAAGTTTGTCTCCAGTCATTTCTGATAAATCTCCCCCACTACTATGTGTGTATGTATACACTCATCGGCCACTTTATTAGGTACACCATGCTAGTAACGGGTTGGACCCCTTTTGCCTCAGTCAGAACTGCCTCAATTCTTCGTGGCATAGATCAACAAGGTGCTGGAAGCATTCCTCAGAGATTTTGGTCCATATTGACATGATGGATCACAAAGTTGCCGCAGATTTGTTGCTGCACATCCATGATGCGAATCTCCATTCCACCACATCCTAAGATGCTCTATTGGATTGAGATCTGGTGACTGTGGAGGCCATTTGAGTACAGTGAACTCATTGTCATGTTCAAGAAACCAGTCTGAGATGATTCCAGCTTATGACATGGCGCTTATCCTGCGAAAGTAGCATCAGATGTTGGGTACATCGTGGTGGTCATAAAGGGATGGACATGGTCAGCAACAATACTCAGGTAGGCTGTGGCGTTGCAACGATGCTCAATTGGTTACCAAGGGACCCAAAGAGTGCCAAGAAAAATTCCCTACACCATGACACCACCACCACCAGACTAAACCGTTGATACAAGGCAGGATGGATCCATGCTTTCATGTTTTGACGCTAAATTCTGACCCTACCATCTGAATGTCGCGAGCGAAATCGAGACTCATCAGACCAGGCAGCGTTTTTTCCAATCTTCTACTGTCCAATTTCGATGAGTCTTGTGCAAATGTAGCCTCAGTTTCCTGTTCTTAGCTGAAAGGAGTGGCACCCGGTGTGGTCTTCTGCTGATGTAGACCATCTGCCTCAAAGTTTGACGTACTGCGTTCAGAGATGCTCTTCTGCACCTTGGTTGTAACGGGTGGCGATTTGAGTCAATGTTGCCTTTCTATCAGCTCGAAACGTCTGCCATTCTCCTCTGACCTCTGGCATCAACAAGGCATTTACGCCCACAGAACTGCCGCTCACTGGATGTTTTTTCTTTTTCGGACCATTCTCTGTAAACCCTAGAGATGGTTGTGCGTGAAAATCCCAGTAGATCAGCAGTTTCTGAAATACTCAGACCAGTCTTCTGGCACCAACAACCATGCCACGTTCAAAGGCACTCAAATGTATTTCTCCCCATAATGATGCTCGGTTTGAACTGCAGGAGATTGTCTTGACCCGTCCTATGCCTAACATGCACTGAGTTGCCGCAGTCATTGGCTGATTAGAAATTAGTTGTTAACGAGCAGTTGGACTGGTGTACCTAAAAATGTGGCCGGTGAGTGTTCTATAAGTATATAAAAACATGGTGGCACTCCAAGTTCTTGTGAAAATATAATTCTTTTATTTCCAAAAGTGTTACGTTTCAGCTCCCATAAATGGAGCCTTTCTCAAGCCCTTTCTCAGCTGAACTGTTTTAATTGGTGCCGCTGAACTGTTTATAATATATATATATATTAGCCCAATAAAAAACATAAAAAACATAAAAATCCAAACATAAAAAGGACCCCCTATTTTTAATTGCGATTTGGATGCCCCAGGAAATATTACATTGATTTGATATGTATATCGAAAATTAAATGACACCTTTAGTAAATACCCTTATGATAAATTAGACCAAAATAAACTGAATAAAGAAGAAGAAACAAGAACAGAGCTAATTATGATAAATGACGCCCAAAATGTAATAATTTTTATAATTTTAACAGATGAATAAAACATTCTGTGTTTTTGTTCTTATCTGTCTAATGTTTAAAAATTATAATATCAAAACACAGCTTTAAGTCGGATTATCCATGCAGTGTCATTCCATTTCAAACATCTTGGCAAACCGTTTGAAGTTTCCATAGAACCTTGAATATCTTGACAAATAGAGAAAATGATTTGAATTTTTATTGTCTAAACAACCTTGAATTTACAACAAATTAGAATTTGTGTTTTATATTAAAAAGAAAATACACCTAACATTTTACTATGTACATTGGGATAATGATACTCCATTACAAAAGTCACATTCATATCTAAGAAAATAGAAGTATATATAAATGTATAGAGAGAGAGCAACCTAGAATATTTCAGAAATACAGTTCTAAACTAATAGAATAGTATGAGTGATTGAGCATATCACTTAAAAAAAAAACTCTATGGTAAATGCTGCAGAAATTCAGCATAAATCAAATATTTCATAGAAATATAGCTTACATTTATCTAGTGGTGGTTGGATGTTTACAGAAACATATAAACAATTACAGATATATGTTAACAACTTAAAGTATGCAGCTTAGCTTGGTACTTAAAGGTATTGGGTCACCAGAAAATAACATAATTTCTGTTTGGTGAATCGGTCCCGAATGGACAAATATCGGTATATGGGGGTTTTCCGGAGGAAAACTAAGGGTGGAGATACAGTGTTTTTCCTTGCAAGAATAGCTGAAAAAAACCTTAGGTCCTGATATTGTCTCCTTCTCGGACCTTTATTGAAAGTCATAGAGTCCCCAGTCGAAAATCAATTCCATTATTAAACTTATCTAGACCATACTAAAAAATTGATTTTCCTCTTGAGATAGAGATTTAATTATGTATAGATCACGGGAGAAAGGAAAACTCGAATTAATGGTCAAAATCTTCTTTATTTCCAGATTTTGCTTTACAAACAAGAAATAAGGTGTAAAAATTTTAGGAGGTCAAGCAAAAATTCTGTCAAGTCAGAATTCAATATTCCATGATGTCCCGGCTAAGCTTTGCATCATCTGCAAGAAAAAGCACATTTTTTGAAGATCCAGATGGTGTGGATGGTTTAAAAGAAAATGGCCTAAAAGACCATGGCCTGTAAAGGGAGGAAAGGGAGAAGAGGGGGAATCCAAGGGGAAAGGAAAGAATTCAGTAAATGCCGACAGGCTGGCTTGGGCACAGGATTTGGGGGGTTGGGGGGGTGATGCTGAGCATAGAGGTTAGAGTTGGTCCCAGATGCTGGGGTCGGGAGCGATTACTTTCCGTTGAGGGTAGGCCGATGAGGGTGTTGCTGTGGTGGGGGATTCTGTTTGGGGTGTGTGTTTTTTTCTCCCTCTCTTTTGTGTTGTGATTCCCTCTCCTCCAGGCTGACCCATGCACTATTTGTAGTTGGTGAACTGTTTATTATATATGTAAGTACTAATCCTGGAATATTAGGGGTTGGGCACCCAGAATAAACGTGTAACTGTTTTTGACCTGATTAACAACCACCGACCAGACGTTGTTGCATACAAGAACCACCTCCTTTCTGACTCAACTTATAAGATCCTGAAAAAATGGTTTGGCTGGAAGTACCATTCTTACTCCTCTGTACTCAAGAGGGGCATCCCTTTATATTCATAAGAGTTGGAGTTTTGGGAAATTCAAGTGAAGGTGGACCCTGAAGGGCAATATATTTTTGTAACTGCACTATAGAGGGGAGGAAAATAAGGCAATATATACATCCCCCGTTCCTTTTCTCTGGTATATTGATAGAATTTATACATTTCTACACTAAGGTAGGCGGCACAAACATGTTGTTGATAGGGGATTTTATACATATTTTTGACTTTAAATGTGGATGTAGCTCAGTTAGGTACTGTTAAACGTTCATATCCCAAACCTCGCATCTAAAGAATATAATGGACACTAATAAGATAAAAAAATATGTTCTTATTTTTCAAAAACACAATGGGGGTCATTTAATAAGGGCCCGATTCGCGTTTCCCGACGTGTTACCCGAATATTTCCGATTTGCGCGATTGTACCTGAATTGCCCCGGGATTTTGGCGCACGCGATCGGATTGTGGCGCATCGGCGCCGGCATGCGCGCGGCAGAAATCAGGGGGCGTGGCCGAACAAAACCCGACGTATTCGGAAAAACCTCTGCATTTAAGAAACGGAAAATGTGTCGCTCGGGACGCGCTTACCTTCTCAGACGGCCTCGGTGAATTCCGGCGCGTTATAAAATGCTTTTCAGCGCAGCAGCGCCACCACTGGACGGCGGAGGAAACTACCTTATTAATCCGGTTCGGACCCGATCCAGCGCAGAGAACGCGCCGCTGGATCGCGAATGGACCGGGTAAGTAAATCTGCCCAATGTATTTTCTCACTTAGACATGGCAATCACTATATAAATACACTTAAACTTTGCACATCTGTAAATATGGGGTTTTAGATGATTTTCTGATCATGTCCCTCTGTTGTGTAATATACCAGTAATTAGTGGGAAAAAGTTAAATGCAGGATGGTTTAAAATTCTCTGTATGGATAGGCACTTTAAGGAAGAGTGATTGGGTGATAAATCAAATTTTAAACAAATTTCAAGAGAAAGAGTAGAGGCTTAGACACGGCTGTCCCTATCTCCTTTATTTTGCGCCATCGCATTAGAACACTGGCTTGCAGGATCTGTCAGTTGCCGGAAATAATGGGCTTTAAGTTGTTGAGGTTTAAGAAAAAATATACTATAGCGGCTGATATCTACTCTTTTTGGGTTCCCATGAAGTTATTTCAAGAGTAATCTCTCATTTTTGTGAGTTGGGAAGAGGGTCCAGGTTGGCCATTAAATTGGCAAAGCCTGGCTTGTCTTCCAGTGGATACACTAAATGGTTATGTACCTGGGGATATTGAAAATTATTGGGTGGACAGTTATGCAGAATATATGGGGATAAAATCTCCAGTGGATATATAGGTATTACTGAGTTTAACATAACAGCAGTATTAGCATATATTAGGAGTAAGTTTAAAACTTGGAAAAAACTAACCATCAATATGCTTGGCAGAATTGCACTGATTAAAATCCAGTTACTCCCTAAAATTCTTTATCATAGTATCATAGTATATAAGGCTGGAAGGGACGCAAGTCCATCAAGTCCAACCTTCAAGAATTAAATAAATGTTTTATCCCCTAACCGTGATATTTTTTCTCTCCAGAAAGTCATCCAGGCCTCTCTTGAACATGTACATAGAGTCGGCCATAACAAACCCTCCTGCGGCAGAGAGTTCCATAGTCTCACTGCTCTACATAAAAGACCCTTGTCTATGGGCTGTGTAGAATCGCTTCTCCTCTAGGCGTAGAGGATGCCCCCTTGTCTGGTCACAGGCCGAGGGTATAAAAAGATCTTGGAGAGATCCTTGTGTACTGTCCGTTCAGGTATTTGTTAATTGTAATGGGTCTCCCCTCAGTCGTCTTTTTTCTAAACTGAATAATCCCAAATTTTGTAATCTGTCATTGTATTCTAGTCCACCCCATTCCCTAATAATCTGGTTGCCTCCTCTGCACCCGTTCCAGCTCTACTATATCCTTTTTATATACTGGTGCCCAAACTGTAACAATATTCATGTGTGGTCTGACCAGGGATGTATAAGGGCAAAACTAGGTCTTTATCATGAGAATCTATTCCTCTCTTGATACATCCATTATTTATTTGCTTAGCAGCAGCCGCTGGCTTGGGTCACTAAAATTAAGTTTACCATCCCAATAAGCCCAAGTCCTTTTCAGCTTCAGTTTTACTAAGTGTAATTGACCGTTTAGAACATAATTATACTTTTTGTTTCCATGGCCCACAGTGCATAACTTTACTTTATCTACATATAAACTCATCAACCAATTTCTCTGCCCATCCCTCAAGCTTCCACAATCCCTCTGTAATGCTAAACTATCGACCTCAGTATTATTACTTTACACAGCTTAGTATCTGCAAATATTGAAACTGACTGTGTAAAACCCACTACAGAGGTCATTAATAAAAATATTAAAAAGAAGTGGCCCCAATACTGGACCCCTGTGGCACTCCACTGGAACATCAACCAATCTGAGAATGTGCCATTAATGACCACCCTTGTTTTCTATTACATAGCCAATATACTTCCCAGATACACAGATTTTCTCCTATTCCCAGACAGTCTCATTTTATATACCAACCTTTATGTGGCACGGTGGTCAAATGC
Source organism: Engystomops pustulosus (assembly GCA_019512145.1). NCBI lineage: Eukaryota > Metazoa > Chordata > Amphibia > Anura > Leptodactylidae > Engystomops > Engystomops pustulosus. The sequence goes on from CM033647.1 coordinate 114,359,253, forward strand.
CTTTGAAAAGTCCAGATATACAAAACATCCACAGGTCCCCCGATCCAGTTTGAACTTACCTCCTCGTAGAAACCAATCAGATTAGTCGACAGGATCCGATCTCTCATAAACCCTGCTGACGCTGGGTTATAAGGTTGTGCACCAGTGAGATACTCCAGGATAGCATTCTCTAAAACCCCTCAAATATTTTCCCCACCACAGCAGTTAGACTACGGGTCTGTAGTTTCCAGGATCGCTTATTTGATCCTTTTTGTATATTGGTACCACATTTGCTATGCGCCATTCTGTGGAACAACCAGTCTCAGTGAATCTTCAAATATTAAAAATAACGGTCTGTCTATCACCGTACATACATTCATGCAGAACAGGGGTGTATGCCATCTGCCCAGGTGATTTATCTATCTTAGTGGTTGCGAGGCGGCGGGGCGCGTACTCTTCGGGTTAAACTGTTGACATATAAAAAGAATGTACATTATTCCTCATTGTTTCTTCCACCCGAGGGGATTTTCTGGGTAAAGGACAGTTGAGAAGCGGACATTCAGTAGATTGGCCTTTTCCTCATCTCCTCCACCATGACCCATGTGATTTCTAAGGGGACCCACATCTCTGTTTTTAGGTCTATCTACATTATATACTTGAAAATAATTGGGATTTATTGCTCTACCTGGCAATATGTCTTTCCGTCTCGCTATTTTGGCGGCCTATCTGTTTTTACAGGATTTATTTTCTCTCTATAATCTGTAATGCCTCACGCTACTCACGTTTAGACCTTAACGCTTTATCTTTCTCATTATTGCTTCCCTTACAAGAACTAGTTAGCCACATAGGGTTTTTCTTGTTCCTTTATGCCTTTTTCCCATAAAGGTATGTGGTGTTTCTCAAAGGACTTTTTCAGGAATATGGAGAAAAGTCCCATTTTTTGGGGGGGCTTTTGTCTTTGAGAGATCCTATACCTTAATCAGGTTTCGTGTCTATGTCACTCTGTAGTTTCACTGTATGGATGAAAATATTCGCCCTCCTAAGTTAGAGTGTTGGTGCCCTCTCACTACGCTTCTTAGTAAAGGTTAATGACACAAACTCAATGCTATTATGATCAATCACTCTCCCAGGTTCCCCCACAAATTGTAGTTTTGATCCCTACTACCGGTCTGTTTGGTAAGGATAAGATCCAGCAGTGCCCCTGGTGGGGTCAGGACTGTTGGCAGGTAATGTCTTTTTTGTTTGACAAGAACTGCCTTGAAAAGGGGGGCCTGCGGTTTCTCGACCCCGCAATATCTGGGGAATTGCGTCCCCCTTGACACGGATTTCTTGCTATCAACTTTAGCAACAAAAAACTATTGAAATTTGCAGTATACAGATCCCCCCAAATGGACACCCTGATCTTTGAGCAAAAATCCCTCCAGCAACTATGTGGAGTGGCAATAGATTTCTTGCTATCAACTTTAGCAACAAAAAACTATTGAAATTTGTGGTATACAAATCCCCTAAAACGGACACCCTGGACTTTGAGCAAAAATCACGTCATCAGCTACTGAGTACAAGCAGCTAGACGCTAGAGTTCTCTGCGCCATGTAAACATTGTTCTTGCGGCCAATTGCTAATAAAGAGGGAAAAAAAAATTGATCCCACGAATCACGGTAAACTTCGGATTCGTGCCAAATCGAAGTTTTCCTGAAATTCGGAACGAATTCCAATTCGTTAGAATCGATTCCCCCATCTCAAGTTGCTTGCTTTATGTAACCAGATCGTCCACCTAATATCTTCACTAAAGAATGCTGTACTTAGAATCAGTATAAGTTCCCCACAGATAGTTAGCATACTCGTGATGTCATTATTGAACTGGTCATATCACCATTGGATTTTTATTGTTACCGATAAATATTATGAATTCCGTCACATTTGAAGTTTTCATTTTGGTTACAAGCGGACCCACCTGGCTCTCTTCTTTTTTGCATTTCTGTATCATTTACGTTACGGTGCCTCTGGTTACCGGTATTTTGGAGAGCCTAGGAGTTGCTGCAGTAACCTAGGCTTACAATTAACCCCTTAAGGACGCAGGGTTTTTCGGCTCATTTCTCGCTCTCCAAATTCAAAAATCCATAACTTTTTCATTTTTATGTGTAAAGACTTGTGTGATGGCTTATTTTGTGCGTAACAAATTTTACTTTCCCGTAATGTTATTTATTTTAACATGCCGTGTACTGCGAAGCTGAAAAAAAATTCCAAATGTGGAAAAATTGAAAAAAAACCGCACGTGCGTCACGTTCTTGTGGGCTCAGTTTTTACGACTTTCACTCTTCGCTCCAAATAACATGCCTACTTTATTCTTTGGTTCGGTGCGATCGCGGTGATACCAAATTTATATAGGTTTTATTGTGTTTTAATACATTTTCAAAAATTAAACGAATGTGTACAAAAAAGAAAAAAAAATTTTGCCATCTTCTGACGCTAATAACTTTTTCATACTTTGGCGCATGGAGATGTGTGAGGGGTCATTTTTTGCGAAATAAGGCAATGTTTTTATTGCTACCATTTTGAGGTCTGTGCGACATTTTGATAATTTTTTATTTCATTTTTTATGTTATGTAAAAAGGTGTAAAAGTCGCACCATGTGGCGCTGAATGCACCTGCTCTGCCCTGCCTCTCAGTCTGAGCCCACACTGGCCTCTTCCAACCTGTTCGGGTCCGGACTCTCCTCCGTCTCAGAAGCACTGTGTTCACAGCGGACTCTCAACCCAGCTTGGGTTTCGTGTCACCTCACATCCTCCAGATCCCTCAGTATCTCCCCCATCGGGACTTCTGCCTCTGACAACTTCACAACGGTCTGACAAACCGTGTCTCCTCATCGTCGGACACCTTTTAACACACTCTTCCAATACGTAGCAAAGAGCGTCATCATACACCCACAGACTGCGACTGGTGGAAACCCTGGGCATAGGAAATTGTCAGCAGCAACCGGACAAGTGGTTTGTGACTGTGGGAGGGGCCAGAAAACAGTTCCTCAGAGATGCCGGATTCAACTGCAAATTTTCTGGGGGGGGCAGACTGGGGGGGAGGAGGTGAGGTGCAGGAGCTGAGGAGGAGTGCGATTTCGGTGACAATGGGTGGACTGCGTGGAAGACTGACTGGTGGACAAAATGCTCGAAAGCAATTGTCGGCAATCCACGACACACATGTTCTGCACTGTTCTGGCCTCACAACAGTGACTACCTTATGCCGAGTTCCAGTAATTCAGGACATGAACCTAGGGAGTGTAGCTCTGCCGCGTTCCCCGCTCCCTATCCAGCAGGTGGTGTCTCACCCCGCCCAGGACCACGGCGTCGACCCTGCAGAGTGGACAGCCCACGTCCCCCCGCCGCGTCCTCTACCCCTAGCCCTCGGGTAAAATTTGAAAATGAGAGTTATACACTTTAATTTTTTTTTTTTTTTTTTTGTTTTTTTTTTTTGCGTTTTTAGTTTTAAAACAACGATGCTATCCTATGCTAGGCTATTTCTAGCCAAGTATGAAGCACACTGCTTGCCAGATGAGAGACGCTGAGTATGAAAAACATAACGTTAAAATAAAAAAAGTAAATGGAAGAATGGCCTAATTGAAATCCAACCCCTAATAAATTTCCACTTCGGTTCTTGCGAGATATGTGCGGCTCACTATAGAGCTCTAAACACAGCGGTGGCAAGTCTCACTATAAAATTCCTCACAATTTGGTAGTAGATGCCTGCAGCAAGGACAGCACACGCAGCAGATCAACCAGATAATAAAATATATACAACGTATTGTAGGCGTAAGTAACCGTTGGATTCTCCTTTGGCTTATTTTCTAGCCAAGTAGAAAGCACCAACGTGATGAGATGAGCAGATGAGTTAAGAAAAGATAACGTTAAATAAAGAAACTGCCAGACGTGCTCAATTTGAAAATCCAACCCCTAATAATATTCCCAATTCGGTCTTTGCGTGGATATGTTGCGTCACTAAGCGCTAAAACGACAGCGGTCGCAAGCTCCTCCAAATTCCTCACAATTGGCTAGTCAGATGACCCTGCAGCAAGACAGCCACCAGCAGATCACCCAGAAATAAAAGATAATAAGTCATGTGGCGTAAGTAAGCCGTTTGGATTCATCCTTTGCTTTTATCTAGCCAAGTATGAAAAGACACACTGATGAGATGACGTGAGTATGAAAAATAACGTAAACTAAAAGAACTGCCAGACTGTGCTAATTGAACAACTAAAAATTCAATTGTCTTGCGAGGATATTGCACAGTGGCTACAGTAATTAATAAAAGAAAGGCGAGAGTACCCCCCTTCAGTCCCCTGCGTCCTCCATGCCCTGCCTCTCCTATCTGTCCTAAACCGCTCCAATCCTCACTTCCCATTCCTCACATGCGAGTCACTCCCCTCTGCAGCAAGGACGCCAACCAGCAGACGCAGCACCAGAAATAAAATATTATAACGCTATGTAGGCGTAGTAAGCGCGTTGGATTCTCCTATGGCATTTCTAGCCAAGTATGAAGCACCACTGCTATGCCAGAAGGAGATGACGCTGAGGTATGAAAAAATAACGATAAAAATAAAAAAGTAAAATGGCAGGGGACTGTGCCTAATTGAAATCAAACCCCTAATAAATTTTCCCACTTGGTGTTGTGGTGGAGATAGGTGTCACTAAGAGCTAAACCACGTAGCTAAGTCCCCCTGCAAATCCTCACAATATTGGTACTAGCTGCACTAAGTGCAGCAAGCACAGCCACAAGCAAACCAAAAAAGAAAAAAAAAGTAAACGTTAGTTGTAGCCTAACGAGGGACGTTGCGGTATTATTGAACATTCCTGCTAACAACTATTCTAATAGAACACACCTAACGCTTGCACTGGACCAGACAGCAGCTCTCTCCATAAAGGATCCAGACACACGAATGATCGGAGCAGCCTGCGGGGGCAGCGGCTGTCCTATCCAGGGTCACCTGTATGGCCAGCCAACACTGCGATTCGACGTGTAGGGACCACGTCATGCTTGGGTGGACGTGCAGAGTCTCCTGGCTTGTGATGGCTCGGTTTTGGCCACCAAAAAGCAAAACGGGCGGGGAGCTGCCATTTCTACGGTCGAGGTGGCGACGTATTGTCCGAGAGCCGAGCATGTTCGAGTACGTAATGCTCGAAGACGCATCAAGCTCGGAACGAGTATGTTCGTCATCTCTAGTAAAAACATGAATATTTGTGATGTATTATCCTTTCTCAAAATGTTAAGTAACGAGTAATTAAAGTGAATATTTCCATTTCGTGAGGTGCAGCAGTCCTGCATGTAGCAAACTTCTGGCTAAGAATCAGGAGTTGCGTAGATTCAAGGGCTGGTATCTTGCTCGTGACCACATGAGCCCTCACTTCTTTTTCCTATGGAAAGAAGAGAGTCATCTTCCTTATAGATCTAAAATAGTTTTTCTAAGAGTGTCAGAAAAAACAGAGATATTAATCTTAAACTGCCTTGGAGTGGTGATTTTAACCCTTCACGACTGCCTTTTTTAGTTTTTTTCATTCCATTTTTCACACCCCACCTTCAAAAATCTATAATTTGTTATTTTCACAATAAAGAGCTCTGTTTCGGCTATTTTCTGCGTAAAACAAATGGCCTCGTAGTGAAGGCTATTAATATTCCATGGCGCGTACTGGGAAGCAGGAAAAAAAATTCAAATGCAGTGAAAATGGTTTGAAAAAAACACAATTGCGACGCTTTTTCTTGTTGGGGGCTTGGATTCTCAAAGCTTCACTGGTCCCAAATGACATGTCATTATTTATGTCTGGGTTGCGTGCTACGATCACAGGGATCCACATTGGTACAGTGTTTATAATGTTTTCATACATTTAAAAAATTAAAACTCCCTGTACAGAAAATTTTGTTTTTTTATTTGCCATCTTTCTGGCGACTAATAACTTTTTCATACTTTGGTGTACGAACTGTGTGGCGGGTTGGGTATTTTTGCGACTGTTGATGGGCGTTTCTTGCTTATCGAATTGTTAGGCTGTGCGAACTTTGATCACTTGTTATTAATTTTTTGATATTTCCAAAATGGCAAAAAAATGTTCATTTTTGCACTATTGGACGCTATTTTCCGTACGGGGTTTAATCGAGTGAAAAAACGTGATAGCAATATTTGATAGATCGGACATTTCGGAGCAGGTGATACATAAGTGATTATGATTTTTACTGTTATATAATTAATATCAGTGCAGGGAAAGGGGTGGGCTGATTTGAATTTTAGTTTTTTTAATATAATTTTTTTTTTAACTTTTTTTACTTTTACTCTAACTATTTTCACGACCCTAGGGTACTACCCTATGGTGTCTGATCGATCTACCATATACTGCCATACTGCAATATGAGTAGTATATGGGGATTTTACTCCTCATTCATACAATGGCCTGATAGCACATTGTAATGAATAGGGTAAAACGCAGACACTTCGGGCTCTCAGTGAGGCCCGATGCGTACTGGCAAGGATCACCGTCCCCGAACGTCATTCGGGCGCAGCGGAGATCCGACCGCCAAGATGCGCGGCGCCATGGGCGCACATTTTTTTGAAAGCCTCCGGCAGCATTGACGGAGGCGGTGATCAGCGGTGAAAGCAACCCGCAATCGGTGCTAGCACCGATGCGGGGTGTTACCGGTAGCTGCTGCAATATGCAGCAAAGACTTACGGCTATGGAGAGGGCTCGGCCCGCGAGCCCCCTCCATGCACGGGACCCGGCGCGCGCCGTACTAGTAGGGAAGGGAAGGGGTTAATATATAAATATGGACCTGATATCTCACTTTAAAGCTTAATATCTGTGATCCATGGCACCTAGAAACAAAATTCAAGATTCACCTGGAAAGAAGAGATATCTCCTCTTTAGGGGCCCTTGACCTACCCATAGCGCCGGCCTGTCTCAGCTCCTGACTTTGGGGCCACCCCGGAATTAATTTGACACGACGGGCTCAGAAGTGTGGATTTTTAAGTTTTTTTTTTATGAGGAGCTGTTGAATTCAATTGTATTCCAGACAAATCTGTACGCGGCACAGCATATTGCCCAAAACCCCTCTTCATTTATGCACAACCTACAGGGGACCCCTGTCACTGCAGCAGAGATGCAGAAGTATTGGGGCATAATACTTCTTATGGGGATAGTAAAGAAGCCTTCAATCAGGGACTATGGAGCACAGGCATACTGTACACACCTCGATGTTCCGCATGGCAATGCAGCAGGATGAGCTTTGAAGCCATCCATAAGTTTTGCACTACAACGACAACAACACGTGCCCACCAGAGGTGACCCCAGTTATGCTGTTTTTTTAAGGTCAGGCCCAGATTAGACACTGTTGTGCCAAGTTTGCCCAGGCATACACACCCGCCAAACATGTGAGCATAGACGAGTCCCGGTACGATTCAAAGGGAGACTTCATTCCGCCAGTACCGCCCCAGTAAAAAGGTCAAGGTATGGCGTGAAGATGTATAAGCTGTGCGAAAGTTCATAGGGTATACCTACAAGTTCAGGGTATATGAGGAGGAAGGATCCAGTATAGTGCCCCCAGAATGCCCCCCCCCCTTCCTGGGTGTTACAGGGAAGATAGTGTGGGATTTGGTGCACCAACTGGGGACCAGGGCTAACCACCTCTCCTCACCTGCACAATTTCTACATCAGCACTACCTGTTCAGTGCCTCACTTCCGAAATACTGCGGCATGGGCACTGTACGCAGAAATCAGAGAGGTCTCCCTAAGTCGCTGCTTGGGCAAAAACTTAAAAGGCATGAAAGCAGGGCACAATGCAGCGACTCTGTATTGTGTGTTAAGTACAAGGACAAGAGTCCTTGTATTAACCACAATACATGAGCACACCACCACCCCTGTCCCAGTATGAGGTATGAGTACAGAAACCCCCAAGCCAGACTGTATTTTAGATTATAGCAAGTACATGGGAGGGGTGGACTTGTCGGACCAGGTGCTTCAGCCATACAACCCCATGCACTTCATGCAGATGGCATTGTATAATGCTTACGTGCTGCATCGATATGCCGGCCAGAGGGGAACTTTCCTGGAATTTCAAGAGGAGGTAATAAAGTACTTTCTTTTTGGAGACCAGGAAGGGGGGAGGCCACATCACGTATTGTACCAGGGCAGCACTTTCCAGGAGTAGTTCCCAAAACTGCCAAGAAGGGAAGGTCACAGAAGAGGTGCTGGGTGTGCTCCAAAAATGGCATTCGGAAGGACACCATTCATCACTGTGAGACATGCCCAGAAAAACACAGGTTATGTATGAAAGATTGCTTCTGAATTTATCATACATCCCTGGATTTTTAGAGTACCCTGTTGTTACCCTGATGTACTATGCACAGCTTATACATTATGCCGCATGCCACACCTTCCCTTCTAAGCCTGCTATGTGCCCAGCCTGTAGATTACTGCCCTGTATGGGTTATTGCTTCACCCAGGAAAACATGCATCATGATTTTTAGGGTGTTTGTCTCCCTTGGCAGCGGCTGGGCACAATAATGGATATTTTTTACTATGCACTATGCATTATGCACTTTTTTAGGGGTCCACCTGTGGGGTTAAAATGCTAACTATACCCCTATATTAATTCATGGAGGGGTGTAGTTTCCAAAATAGTGTCAGTTCTTAGGGTTTTCTACTGTACTGGCCCCTATTGGCATCTACAAATCTTTCATGATGCCAAAAAAAAAAAAAAGTACAATGTCTGTGCTCCAACTAGTTATTCCCTTTTGAGCCCTGCCGTGTTTCCATCCTACAGACTATTGCCGCCTATGGGGTGTTGCCCTAACCGGGGTAACCCACAGAATGATTTTTGATGTGTTCTTCCCCAGTGGCATGAGTTGGGCAAAATTCTTTTGTCACTTCAATGGCATATTTGATAAATTGCAATACAATTGTTTCTCTGCACTAACACTTTGTATTACATTTGAGCCAGCATCTTAGGGGTTAAAATGCTCATACAACCCTACATACATTATTTGAGGGGTGCCCTTTCCAAAATGGGGTCACTACTTGGGGGTTTCTATTGCACTGGTACCTCAGGGGCACCCCCCATTACCAATCTAGTGAAAACGGAGCTTGAAAACCTAAATTAAGCTTCTTTCCTCCCAAGCCCTGCCGTGTCTCCATCCTACAGATTATTGCTGCCCATGGGGTATTACCCTAACCGTGGTAACCCACAGAATGATTTTTGATGTGTTCTTCCCCAGTGGCATGAGTTGGGCACATAGTAAATAATGGGGGCACCCCCCCTTTACAAATCTAAATGGAGCTTGAAAACCAAATTTGTGCTTCTTTCCTCCAGAGCTCTACTGTGTGCCCAGCCTGTAAATTATTGGTACATGTGTGATATTGCTGTACTCGGGAAAACCTGCAGAATGATTTTTGGGGTGTTTGCCTAAAGTGGCATGGGTTGGGCACAATATATTAAGCACTAAAATGACATTTTTTAAATAAAAAAACAATTTTTACTCTGCACCATTTACTTTGCATTTGATTTTGGCCAGCATATTGGGGGTTAAAATGTTCACCACAAACACAGATAAATTCTTTGAGTGGTCTAGTTTCCGAAATGCTATCATTTGTTGGGGGTTTCTATTGCACTGGCACCTCACGGGCCCTGCGAACATGACATGGCACTCCATATCCAATCTAGTGAAAATGGAGCTTGAAAACCAAAATTGTGCTTCTTTCCTCCTGAGCCCTACTGTGTGCCCAGCCTGTAAATTATTGGCACATGTGTGATATTGCTGTACTCGGGAAAACGCGCAGAATGATTTGTTTGATGTGTTGTTTGTTTGATGTGTTTGTCTAAAGTGGCATGGGTTGGGCACAATATATTAGGCACTAAAATGACATTTTTGAGATAAAAACGCAATTTTTACTCTGCACCATTTACTTTGCATTTGATTTTGGCCAGCATATTGGGGGTTAAAATGCTCACCACAACCACAGATAAATTCTTTGAGGGGTCTAGTTTCCGAAATGGAAATCATTTTTGGGGGTTTTCTATTGTACTTTTACTTCAGGGGTTCTTCAATTACAATGTGGCACCACAAAACATTTGCAGCCAAATTGGCCTGCCAAATTTCCAGTAGCACTAACTCTGTTCTGGACATCGCTGTGCAGGGAAACATCAGCCGACATCCACATGTCTGGTATTACCGTACTCGAAGAAGAAGCAGGGCAAAGATTTAGGGATGTATATTTACCTCAAATTCCTTCTGAATCTATCCATTTTAGGGCTAAATTAAAAAAATTGTAATCAACAATAATGGCTAACAATAATGGACGAAGATGAAATTATACTACAGGATTTAACTGAGTTCTGGGACAGGAATAGAGCCTCGGGAAATATAACAGAAGCCTGGGATGCAATGAAGGCCTACCTAAGGGGGTTATTGTTTAGCAAAATAGTGTGGATTAAGAAGGTGGCCAAAAAGAAGGAAGAGAGCTTAAAAGAAAAACTGCAGAAAATTAAAGATAGACACGCTATAGACCCCACAGAGGAATCTGGCATGGAGCTGGAAGAGGCACGCACAGAGTATAAAATTTTTTTGTTAGAAAAATCACAGCACGCATCCTTTTTCTCCGGGTATAAACGGTTTCATGAGGGAGGAAGGCCGGGGAAGTTATTGGCAAATATTGTAAAGCAACAAGAACACCAGAAAAATATGGATGCCATACGGAATAAGATAGGGGAAATTACAGATAGGCCAGAGGAAATTAAGGACATCTTTTTAAAGAATTTTGAGGAACTATATAAATCTGAACTGCAAATGAGAAATGATGAGATAAAAAATTTTTTTTCAGGGGTAGAATTCCCAAAATTAACGAGTGATCAGAGGAGGCCCTTTGAGGTCTACAGGAGGTTCGGTGGAGTATTACTTCCGGCCCTACTGGAGACATTACAGGGGGCAATGATGGGAGGCATGCTCCCCAACACAATGAACGAGGCAGTTATTACACAATATTAAAGAAGAGTAAGGATATATATGAGGTGGACTCTTACCGCCCAATATCCTTACTCAACACAGACATCAAGCTCTATGCAAAAATACTAGCAATAAGACTGAGGAATGTAATATCGGATTTAGTGGATGAAGACCAGGCAGGATTTGTGCCAAATAGACATGCCTTGAACAAGATTATATGCCAATATACAACTGGGAGGCGTAGGAGGCTGCTCCATCCTGTCCATTGATGCGTCTAAGGCGTTTGACAGGGTGGAGTGGCTCCCACTTTGGGAGATTCTGATGGGGTTTGGTTTTGGACCAAACTTTATTAGATGGATCCAACTGTTGTACATGGAACCTAAAGCTTGTATAAAAATTGGGAGTTCAGTAACTAGAATGTTTAAAATAACATTGCTGTTTGCATTATCCATTATCCAACAAGAATATTGTTGGATTCGGCAGCAGAGGGGAGGAGGATAAGATACTTCTTTATGCAGACGATCTAATGTTCTGCTTAAGTCAAACAGAGAAATCGCTGCCTACAGTTATAGAGACAATTAAGGAATACGGGGAATTTTCAGGACTGGCCGTGAATTGGGATAAATCCACAATATTACCGCTGGAGGAGATGGAGATCAGAGGAGTGGGAGAACTTAAGGTGTTGGGAGAAGAAAAATATCTCCAATATTTGGGATTTAAGATTGGGAGAAGGTCTAACTCCTTTCTGGAATCTAATCTGGTTCCCCTGATTAAAAAAATTAGGAAGAAAATTAATGTATGGGTCACGCTCCCTATCTCACAAGCAGACAGGATAGCCCTAACCAAGATGATCATATTACCTAAATTGAATTATATCATATCTGCCTCTCCAATATGTATAAATAGTAAATATTTTAAGACAATAGAAACCTTGCTAAATGAACTGATTTGGGGCAGAAAGCGGGTACGAATAAAAATCCAATACCTAAATAGACACAGAGGCAAAGGGGGTATAGAGCTACCCAATTTCTTTTGGTATTATACAGCTTCTACCCTGCAATATTTAACAGCTGAGAACAGTAAGAGGATAATTAAGGCTATAGCTAAAAGGGTAAACTTAGAGACTGATAATGGACTTGTATTGGCAGATATTATGGACTTGTATTAAGGGATATTAGGATTTCACGAATACCTTTATGTAAACTTTTTCTAAAAGTATGGGAGTGGTTCAAGCACAGTTTTAATATTAAGGGGGGTACAGAATATACTCCTTTGTGGAATAATCTAGGCTTAAAAGAATTTAGGGATTATCACGACAAACAATTCTGGGAAGATAGGGGAATATGGTCGGTTGCACAGCTGGTTGAAAACGGAAATTTAAGGACTTTTACACAGATCTTTTCTCACTGGAGGATAAGCATTATTATAAGTATGTACAACTAGCCTATAGAATGGGTAGAATAGTAAATAAGGAAAAACTCTTTTCGAGAGAATACGAACAAATTACATTTTTGGGGGGCTTACGGGACAAAAAGAAGACACTATCTAAGATATATAAATACTTGCTGAGGAGGTTGAACACTGTAAATGAACATGTCAGTAAGCGTAAGTGGGTGAGGGAGATAGGTGCACTAGGTGAAGCACAATGGGATAGCATTTACAATAATATAGAATTGGATGGACTACCAGAATTGTAGTAGATATATCTTTTGTTAGATGTGTGTTATTTTTGTAATAAGAAAATTTAATTTCAAAATTAAAAAAAAAAAATTGAAATTTTAAAATTTCCAATCCATTTTTGTTTGCTTCCAGAAAAATAATTAAAGGGTTAACAGACAACTTAAATGCTGATTTGAATAGGTTGAGATGTTAGGTTCATAAAATGGTGTTACTTGTGATGGTATATAGTACAGAAGCCTTTATAGGGCACTTCCAAACTGAATTGATCACCAAAAAGTTTGCATTTTACAAATTTCAAGAAAATCTGAGAAGTTGCTACTAAAACTTGAAACCTTCTCACATCCGTAAAAAAATGGAAACGTAAAACGTAAAATAATGTATATAAAGAGAAGACCAATGGCAAAAGGCTTCTACCAAAAAAATTTTGTGGTATCACTTTTTGTCTAAAAAGTATAACATTTGAAACTTTGACAATAGTCATTTTTTTCAAATTTTTCCTAAATTATTGAGTTTTTACCCCCCTAAAAAGGATCGGATCACTGAAATGACACTACTATCATAAACTACAATGTCTCATGAGAAAACATTCTCAAAATCACAGAGATATCTTTAAGCGTTGAAAAGTTATTACCACATGAAGAGACGCTGGTCAAATTTCTAAGTACCGAGCCTTAACGTACAAACAGGCTGGGTCCTTAAGGGGTTAAACACAGAAACCTCCCAAAAGAGTGGAGAGGGTGTCGGCAGTAATTTTGCATTGACGTCATTGATCATTTTGCCCTTCTTTTTATGGGTCAGTGTCCACTTTCAATCAGTCAATAATCCATCATCAGTATTGCTAAAGCCAAAAACAAACAGAAGTGGATCCAAAACAGAGATGACAAGTAAATGGGATATTTGCATGTCCTCTGTGTTCTGTATCCAGTCCTGCTTTTGGCTTTCAATCCTGAGGCTTTTCATTCCTTCTGACAGATGAAATGAACGGGAAAACTAAACATAGTAGCAACGGCACAGGTGAAAACAGCATTATGGAAATCACAGGGTGTTCCAGGGAGACAGCGGTCAGTTGGCAGTCAGGAGCAGTAGCAGCAGCAGGAGCCCACAAAGTGGCACAATAATAGAATGTGGAGGTGGCAGCAGCAGGAGCCCACAGAGTGTCACAAAGACAAAGTGTGGAGGTGGACGCAACCTAGTAGGCCACAGAGTGATGCAACAATAGAGTCTGGAGGTGCGTCAGCACCAGCAGCAGCAGGAGCCCACAGAGTGGCACAATGACAAAGTGTGGAGGTGGCAGCAAACTGGTAGGCCACAGAGTGGCACAATTATAAAGTGTGGAGATGGTGGCAGCAGCAGCAGGAGCCCACAGAGTGGCACAATGATAGGGTGGAAGTGGCAGCAACATGGTAAGCCACAGAGTGCCACAATAATAGAGTGCGGAGGTGGCAGCAGCAGCAAAAGGAGCCCATAGAGTGGCACAATGATGGATTGTGGAGGTGGCGGACAATTACAGTCCCAGGTAAAGATGGTGGGAGGCAGATGGAGCAACTGGCAGCAGATATGTGGCATCTGCTGGGTGACAGCATCAGAATAGTGGCTGAGGCAGGTAGTTAGAATCCAGACTCGTTTCTCAATGTTTGGGGTAGGCGTCATGGCTGATCTAATCTGATGCATAAGTCATTGGTGTGTTGAAATCCTGGTCGATCCAAGCCTGATTCATCTTGACAAATGTTAGTCTCTCCACATTACGGGTGGACAAGCTGGTTCTCCTTGGGGTAACGATGGCCCCCACTGCACTGAACACCGGCTCTGATGCCACACTACTGGCCAGGCAGGACAGCATCTCTACTGCAAACTCCGCAAGTAGCGGGCACGCATTAAGTTTTGCTGCCTAGTAGTCCAGGGGATCCTCTTCCTAGGGTGGTAAAGTGCTGTCCAAGTAGGCCACCAACTGCTGGTGCAGGGTCTGCTGCATGTCCTGCTGCTGGTGGTGGCAGCTACCCTCCTCATTAGGCGGGTAAAGGAAGTTGCTCATTAAGGAATCCAGACTTAAGTTGCTGCTCATTGATCTTCTACTGCTCCTAACCCCCCATCTCCCCACAGCAGCCGTAGCAGTATTACGTAAGCGATCACTGCCAGGAATACCTCGGTCAGACCTGACAGAGGATGGACAATGGCACACATAGGTAGCAGCCAACTGTGTTTTCAGGCTGCAGGCAATCTGCGCAAGTGACTCAGAGGGACTCCTACCCTCCATCTCCACGGTATACTGCCACGGTGCTTCTGGGTCATCTGCCTCGTCTTCTACCTCCTTCTGATGCTCCTGCTCCTCCTCTCTTGTCACCTGAGTGGAAAAACTACTGATTTCACCAGACTCTGCTTGTCCTCCTCCAGTTCTGACCCCACCGGACTCATGTGGCCATGAGATGTAGTCTCCATTTCTCCAGTGCCCTGACCAGACAGATTTTGCAGCATGAGTTCCAGGACATAAGCAGTGGAATGGCGTTTTCCATCCCACAGTCTTGGCGACTGACAAATTACGTGGCCTCTTCAAAGAATCTGAGCAAATGGCAGGTGTCACACATGAGCTACTAGTGGCTGACATCAAAGTTACACAGGGGAGTAGTCCGGTCCGTTTGCATCATCAAAAAATCATTAATGGCTTTTCTCAGTTCATGCAGGTGGTCTAACATATGGAGGCTGGAATTCCAACGGGTGGAAACATCGCATATCAGATTATGTTAGGGGAGGATGTTCTGATGCTGCAACTTAAGGAGGGTGTGCTTGGCTTTGTAAGAATGGCTGAAGTGCATGCACAGTTTCCTGGCCATTTTTAGAATGTCTTGCAGATGGGCAGAAGACTTGAGGAACCTGTTGACAACCAGATTGAACATGTGCGCCATGCAGTGGGCATGGGCCATCGCTCCTCGTTGCAGCACGTCACCATGTTCCTCCTATTGTCTCTCACCATGGTTCCGATTTTCAGTTGTCGCGAAGAAAGGCACAGATTGTTTCTCTTTGCATGAGGCAGAGCAGTTCCTCCCCTGTGTGACCTCGCCCATGCAAACCAGGTGTAGAAATGCGTGACACTGCTGTGCCCTGCACATGTGGTATGATGGAGCAGCACTTAGACTTGTGGAGGATGAGGTGGTGGTGGAGAAGAAGGAGGCGGACACTGGCGCAGGAGGAGCAGTCTGACAACGTGGAGGAGAAAGTAGAGTCTCTTGGTCAAGTTGTTGGTGTTGCTGGGCGGGAAGCACATTCACCCAGTGGGTCGTAAAGGACTGGCCCACTGCCGTGCACCTTGGAAGAAACCGATAAGCTCAAGGACTTGCCCACCTTACGTTCTACATATTTCTGAAGGGCTGGCACTGACTTTTTGGGAAAAAAATTGCAGCTCCACCTCGGTTCAGCACAGTTCTCTGAAGGGTGCAGACTGCAGTACCAACAACTTGAACCAGAGCACGGTCAGCTTCTGCACCTTAGGATGGCTGGATTGGGACCATCTGGACTGGGAGATGATGTCAAAGACAAACAGTTCTTTTCGGCAGAGGTGCTGGAGCCTTGACTGGCTGAAATGGCATGTGTGCCACTAGGTGCTGCTGTTGTTGCTGCACCTGCAGGATGGACCAAATGGGTTCCACGTTTCTCCCAGGCCATTGGATGGTGACGCTGCATGTGTTGACGAAGGGCCATGGTGCCTACGTTAACTCCCTTGGCAAGCTTCACTTTCTGCTCACAGATTCTACATACTGTATACACATGCTTGGCTTTTCTGGTGTCTTTACAAAAAACTGCCACTCCGTCAAGGTGGTGATTTTACCACCAACACTGCACTGAGTAACTATTTATGCCGCTGCCTCACTAAGCCCCTGTACCACTGCTTACTTGGACCTCTGAAGCGGGGTTTATACCCCGCGGCCGTTTGGCTCCCGTCCTCGCCCTGCTGCCACCCTGCTGACTCACGCCCAAAGTAGTGACTTGCTGCCTGCTCCACTGCCTGACACGCAAGCTGACACTCTCTTCGCCCGATGATCGTCAATTTGCGTTTCCCTGTCACTGCTATTCTCCTCAACAGTGTCAGTATGCACAGCCTGCCTACTGCACAAAGCAGCGGATGTCTGCCCTACGTCTTTACTGTCAAGCAGCTGCTTACTGTCGTCAAACACTTCGTCCTCGCTGTTTAGTGGCTCTGAGCCCAGACAACCTAGTAGCTCTGGCTGAGGAAAATGAACAGGACAGAGACTGGTTGAGAAAAGGTGAAGGCCACTGACCTGTTCCTGGGCCATGCATACTAATTGCTGTATCTGATGAACCCACTCCCTATTGGCTGTGGTTGTCAGATGTTATATTTGCGGAATTAGGTGACCTTTGGGTTGTTGATCAACACACTGCCGTTAGATGACAACGGCAGTTCTGGCCCCAAAGAGTCACCCCTGCTGCGACCTCGGCCTGCTCCACCTGCCACCTTTACGTCTGACATAGTGATTAATCAACTATATGGATTTGACACATATTTCTTGCTCCCAACTTTAGCAATAAAAAAGTATTGGAATTTGCTTTATACAGATACCCCACAATGGACACCCTGTAATTGGAGCGAAAATCACTTTTTAAACTACGTGGATTTGACACATATTTCTTGCTCTTAACTTTAACAACAAAAATCTATTGTAATTTGCATTACTCAGATGCTAATTTTTGGGATGCACACACCCTGGGAGAGGAGCAGAAATCACTACAGCAGCTGTGTGGATATGACACAGATTTCTTCCTAGTCGTTTCAGTAACAAAAAAGTACTGCTATTTGGGGTATACAGATCCCCCTAAACGCACACCCTGGGATTGGAGCAGAAATCGCTACAGCACAGTACAGTAAAAGCACCTAGACGCTACAGACAGCACATGCAGTGTGAAATGCCGAGATTGTAAATGGTGACAGTTTTTTTAGGGCTGTGTGACATCACATGAGCCTGCCGGTTGCTGATTGGCTTACAGGTCTGCAGATTTCATCGAGGGTGTTCCTTTCTCCTTCCCAGAGTTCTCTGCTCCATGTAACACGTTGTGCTCGCGCCCATTTAGCTAAAAAAGCATGGGAAAAAAAACTTCATTCCCACAAATCAGCGTAAACTTTGGATTCATGACAAATCAAATTTTTGGTGAAATTAGTATCGAATTTCACTTAGTTCGAATCGATTCGCCCATCTCTACTTGTCAATATCCTAAGACTGATTCCCCGTTTAATCTCTTTACATTATAATCTCCATAGAGAGTAGGTGCCTTTCCATTGGAGGAAAGAAATGGGTGCTGTCTGTTAACACTGCAATATTAGCCCCTTTAATATTGTAAACTCCATAGCAGATTTAAAATGCAAAATCAAATAGAGAATAGGCGCTTGCTGGAGGAAATAAATAGTCCTTGCCCTGTATCATACGATTGGTTCTTTAAATAAAACATTGAAAACTTTGAATAAACTCCATAGGAAGTAGGTGCTCTTCCAATTGGTAGAAATAAGTGGACGTTTTTAGCCGGCATCACATGATTGGTTCTCTTCATCAGTGATTTTACATTGTAAACTCCATAGAGAGTAGGCATTTTTGATTGGGTGCCTAAAATGTGTAAAGGTGAAAATTGATTGTTTTTTTCATCTCTTAATGCTAGAAGGTTATAATATTGTTGATTTAGAATATAGTGCTTGTTTTTTGAATAATAAATTCTCTGTAATGCTTATGGTGCTTCAATTTGTTAACCAATTAAAGAATAACATGTTTATCGATTTGGGGAAAATCTGTGTATTTTGGTAAGTAATTGGTTTAGTGATACAAAACAAAGGGTGATCAATAATGGTACATTCTCAGATTGGGTTGAATTTACCAGTGGGGTGCCACAGGGGTCAGTATTGTGCCCCTCATTTTTAATATTTTTTATTAAAGATCTTATAGAGGATTTACACAGAAGAGTTTCAATATTTACAGATGATACTAATCTTTGTAAAGTAATTTATACCAAGCCCAATAGTATAACATTACAAATGGATGTGTGGACACTGAAGGAATGGGCGGAGAAATAGCTGATGGGGGTTAATGTAGATAAATGTAAAATTATGCACTTAGACCATAGAAACGAAAAGTACTATTATGTTCTTAACAGTTAATTATTTGGTAAAACTTCAGCTGAAAAAGACTTGGGGGTATTGGTGGATGGTAAACTTAATTTTCGTGATCAATGCCAGGCAGCTGCTAAAAACCAAATAAAATTATGGGATGTATCAAGAGATTGATAGATTCTCATGATAAGACCATAGTTTATACATATTCACTGGTCACACCACACATGGAATATTGGGGCTCATTTACTAAGGGTCGACGGACCACGTAGGATATTCCGTTTATTGTGCACACGATCGGGATTGTGGTGCACGCGATCGGATTTTGGCACAAATGCGCCGGCTTTCATGCTACTCAAATTGGGGGCGGGATATTGGGTGATCCAACGGAATCGGATAGAGCACGGGATTTAACATTTGAATTTGTATCGCAAGCCATGCACTTACATGCACTGGGAAGAAGATGGTGGACTCCGGCAGTCCTGAGTGGGGAAGCAACACAAGCAGGAAATCGGACACACGATCTTAATGAATTCATGATCATGAGTCCATGATCGTCGGACAACGCACAGCGGGGATCGCACAAGGGACGGGTAAGTAAATGTGCCCCATTGTGTTCAGTTTAGGGCACAAGTGTATATAAAGGACATAAAAGAACTGGAAAGGATGCAGTGGAGATCAACCAATATTATTAGAGGAATGGGAGGACTAGAATACTATGAAAGATTACTAAATTAGGAGTTATTCATCTTAGAAAAAAGCAGTTTGCCTTTGAAATGTGCAGTGTGTGCCAGATTCAGAATTTCTGGGGCACGTTTTTCAAAAATCTGGGCCTCCATGCACTGCTCCTACAGTGTGCACCAATATTTTATGGTGCACCTTTAACATAGAACGTGCAAAATATTTCTGTCGGACTTTGCATGATAAATGTGGCGCACATTGCGACTGAGCCCCGGAACGCCCCTTTTAGTGCAGAAATATGCGAGGAGTAGTGCAGCCGAAATCCAAATTAACCTTGTGTCACACATATGTGGAGCAAACATTTCTTAAATACATGTGCAAGCACTTTGCACAAAAAATAATGTACAAAGTCTGACAAAAAACTGATGAAGGAGCTTTAGTAAATCTGGCCCAATATCTTGCTAGTTTTTGCTGCTACCTTGCAGCGTGCCACACATTGTATACAATGTACAGTATTATAAACTCTGTTACATTTGGAATCTGTTTTTCCTAAATAGTTGGTGTCTTCCTAAACAGCACTAACTCAACTTTAGAATTATATGTTGGACTTGATGGACTTCTGTTTTTTATCCTTATACATTCTATAACTATATTAATAAAACTAGGCAAAATACTTTAGCAATTTTCACAATAGTTCTAATATGAATCACAGTTAAACATTTGTTATAATAAAGTAAAAATATAATTGCAATTTCATTATGCATGGTTTACCTGTGCAAACTGAAGTTAAAGATCTGAGGAACAAAACTTTTGCTATTATTTACTGTATTTCTGTTATTGACATAGAGATTTATACATGCATAGCATTATTCATAATTTAATAGCTAATGCAAAGTTTTCCCTCTATGCTATCCATCAAAAAAGAGATATCGAACACATTTTAATGATTTTTATACCTGCATGAAAGCATAGCGCATGTGCAAGCCGCAAACCAGCAGATAAAAAGAATATTTTATGAGCCTGTGTATGATGATTTTCAATGCACCAGATTTTGACAAGTTGGTAGAATGTATGTGAAGATGAAGAGAAGGAGGGCAAAGAGGTTACAGAAAAGAGAAATAGTGAGGTCTTAATCTTTGAAAATACTCTATGGATATTAACTGTTAGATGATTGAGATGAAATATTGGAAAAAAACACAGAAAGACAGATTTTTCTCTGTGAGGTACTATAAAAAAAACAATCTCTTCACTCAGTTTCTGGAAGGAAGGTTATGCTTTCAGTAAGTCAATACTACTCTATAATCTTCAAGTCTTTAATCTTTTAATGGAAATGCAATTATCTACAAAGTTTAAATATTCATAAAAAGTAATTAGAATTGTCACTGCCATTTTATACACTCAAATTTTATACATTGTCAGATGTATTACTGCATAGAAATTTTTAAATATTTAAAAAATTTAGAATACCTGAAAAAAAATAGCAAATAGGACAAAGCATCCTAAAGCACATTGGAAACAGGATATAGAGTAGCCCTGAAACTACAGACCAATTGTTGTGGGGAAATATTTTTAGAGCAGCTGCTATGGGGCCTGACACCCTAAAGAGAGGGGGATGTTCACCTCTATATACATATTATGCTGCACACGGTACACATATGTATACAACATATATGTGGTGTATCTTTATCTGTGATGTATATATGCTGTATGTCTATACAATGTGTATGGTGTGTGTATATACTGTATGCATGTATATACTGTATGCTCAGAAAGTTACAGTCAGACCTGGATGGGGTCTGACTGCCGGGGACATTGGGCAGCTGTGGAGCTCTAACAGTAATGAATCCCTGTCTTTGGTGAAGATAGAACCGACTCTCCTGTAGGCGCAGATGATTCCCCCCTGGCCACTGGGAAGATTTCTCTACTGCCCATTCAGATATCTGTACATTGTAATGAGGTCTCCCCTGAATAACAATATTTTTGCAATCGGTCACCGTATTCTAGTCCCCCTATTCTGTTAATAAGTTTGGTTGCTCTCCTCTGTACCCATTCCAGTTTGACTGTTACCGAAACTGAACACAATATTCCATGTGTGGTCTAATCAGTGACTTGTTAATACGTACTGTACCATGTACAATACTAAAAACAAATCTTCCACAGTCCATTGGATTTTACCTGACCTGGATTAACCCCTTACCAACATGGGATGTAATAGTACGTCACATCCTGGATGCGGGTGCATGGAGAGGGCTCATGGGCTGAGCCCTCTCCACAGCCAGTAAGTCTTTGCTGCATATTTCAGCAAAGGCTTACCAGTAACACACACAGTTGGGGCATGGGCGCCACCATCTTGCCGAGGATTGTTGCTCCCTGTGACCTCACTTGCGGTTGGTGCATGGGCGTCACCATCTTGCAGAGGATCATTGCTCCTTGTGACGTCATTGAGGAACCGCGATCCATCGCCATGATAGCCTCGGATCTTCCGAAGACCCGAGGCTGTCTCGTTTTAACCCTTTCATTATAATGTGCGATCAGCACATTGTAATGAGTAAGGGGAATATCCCCATTTACTGCCTTACTGTAGTATGGCAGTATATGATAGGATAAATCAGACAACCTATGATTAAAGTGCCCTAGGGAGCCTGAAAAATAGTAAAAATAAAAAAAATTATAATAAAAAAACTTGAATTGAATTCAAATCACCCCCCTTTCCCTAGAACTGATATAAATATAAATAAACATTAAAAATCATAAACATATTAGGTATCGCTGCATCCAAAAATGCCCAATCTATTGAAATATGATAACAATTTTTCACTGCATTTAACCACGTAACGGAAAATAGCGCTCAAATTAAAAAATTTAAAAAGAAAATATAAAATTCTATAAAAAGTGATCATAACCTCATACAGTCCTTCAAATACCCATAGCTCCATACACTGAAGTATAAAAAGTTATTAGCACCAAAAAATGGAAAAATAATTAAAAACATTTTGAACAGGAGGTTTTAATTTTTATAGATGTATGAAAACATTATAAAACCTATACACATTTGGTATCCCCATGATTGTACTGACAAAAATAATAAAGTAGACACAGTGAAAGCGGTAAAATCCAAGAACTCGACACAAATGTGTTTTTTCACCAATTTCTTTCAAACTTAAATACCAACATTTTGAAGTACAATATGTTATGCAGGAAACAAGCCATCACACAGCCCTGTACATGGAAAAATAAAAAAGTTATAGATTTTTGAAGGTGGGGAGTGAAAATTTTAAATGCCGAAAGGAAAAAGGGCTGCGGCGGGAAGGGGTTAAATATTATTTTTAACTATGTTGATTGACCATTGCTTTAGATATGTAAGCACAGAATTGGTTCAGTCCTTAAAAAAATATATTATTTCCATTAAAGTTTATTTTAAAAAAAACAAAAAACATTAAAAAGCCGTCTTTTATCTTGGGAGAAAGATTTATGCTCCAGTTGAGTTTAATTAAATTATCTCTCTTATTTCGGGAATAGATTGCCTTAAATTACAGCAACGGCTAAGGTTATTTTAGATTTGCAATGGAGTTCATAAGTGGAATGATTTTTTTAGCTGACCTCATTTAGTGCAGTGGAAGTCAGCTATTCTGCGTCTATTAATACTTCAATAAAATCTGTCTTTTATGGTCAGCTGGAATAGTTGTCACATTTAAACCTGCATATTAATTGGCTGATAATGAGCTGTTAAAGCCAACTCTCTACAGGTATGAGAGGAACAGCAGAGAAGAGTACATTTACTTATTGTATCTATAATTAAAATGTGATTTATTCATTCTAATAAAGTGCATTAATTGATCCTCTGGAAAGCGATGGTTTCATTTACAGCCTTTTAAATCATTAAAATATCCGTTTGTATAACAATGATTTTTTAAAGTAATTTTGGCTTTATGTATTGCAGTTCTTTCTTTCAAGCAAGCACATAGGGGCACATTTACCAAGTGCTTTCCACCAGTTTTCTGACCGACTTTGCACGTTCTTTTAGGTGTAAACTGCTTGCGCAGGTATTTAAGAAGTATTTGCACCACAAATGTGTTGCATGCAACAATTTTTTGGCGCAGTTGCACTAGCCACCATGCAACACAAATTAGGGGGCGTTTTGGTGCTCAATTGTCCTGTGCGCCTGATTTAACATGCATAGTCTGCCGCTCGCCCTATGTTAAAGGTGCACCACATAAAAGTTGGTGAACTCTGTCGGGCCAGTGCAGATTCATGCTTTCTGGCACAAATTCTCAATGCGCTCCCTCCAGACATCAAGTCATGTTTTATGGAACAGTTGGAGTCTGACTTGGGTTTCCAGTTCTCCCTGACAAGGTGGAGACACTGCTGTACCACTCTAAGGAAAGGCAGCCAGCAAATTTTGTTAACAGAGACCTCTCTTAGGATACTCCATGGTACTAACTATGTTCCTGCATGTCTTGCCAATATGTACATCCACCTGCCCAACAGCTGCTTCTGAAGCTGCAATGCTCTGGGCGATATGGCCTATATATGATGGCACTACCCCATAATTGGAATTGTGTGAAAACTCTCATCCACGCTCTGTTAGGCAACGCAACACCTGTAACCCCAGCAGTAGTCCGACTAGGAGATAAACCAGCAAATAGAGCCCATCGCTTAGTCCAATTTATAGCTTTAGCGAATAGAATTAACATAGCAGCTAAATTGAAATCTCCTGACCTATCCTTTACTGTGGTTAAGAACAAAATCAACCTACTGATGCTGTTTTAGGGAATTGAGGTGACTAGGATAGACACCTTCCCACTGTTTGAAGGGATCTGGAACCCATGGATCACTTCACAAGGCTCCCCCACCCTCGAAAGAGCTCTATCCCTGTCCCCTTAATGGTGCATTATGCATCAAAATGACTCCAGCCATACAGATCCTATGATCTTGTTACGTGTATGCTTTTCTCCTTCCCCTGTGTCCCCTTCCCCAACGGTTCACCTATGTTTTGTTGTTTTGAATGATACAGAAGCTGGCTATGCATCAAAAAAATCTGTTTTCATTACTAATCCACACTGTTTTTCAAACAATAAAACCTTGTTGAAACTAAAATACTGTATATACTCGAGTATAAGCCGACCCAAGTATAAGCCGAGGTCCCTATTTTTACCACAAAAACATGGTAAAACCTATATTTTTTTACTCTAGTATAAGCCTAGTTTGGGTTTTCAGCACATTTTTTGTGCTGAAAAACTAGGCTTATACTCGAGTATATATGGTGATTAATTAACGCTTTATTGTTTGAAATAATTATTTAATCCCATAGAAAAACAGAATGTAATATTTGGTCAGATGCTTCCTGTATTTCTTGACTAAGTTTGCACATACTACAACAGGGATTTTTGCCCTTTCCTCCATATAGATCTATGCCAGATATTTCATGTTTGAAGGCTGTCGCAGGACAACATTGATTTTCAGCTCCCTCCAAAGATTTTTAATTGGATTTAGCCACGTCTTCGGACATTAGTTTATTGCCATACAGTGGGTATTGCCATACCCAGGAGAACCCTCATAATCAATTTTGGGGTGTTTCTCTTCAGTGGCATGAACTGGGCACAAGATATTTGGATCAAAACAGCAAACTATGCATTTTTTTGCCCTTTCCATCCATCATGCATTATCTTTGGGTCACAACCTGTGGGGTTAAAATGCTTACTTTGAGGGATGTAGTTTCCATGATAGGGTCAGTTCTCATGGGTTTCTACTGTAATGGTCCATCTGGGCATCTACAAATGCTTCATGCTGCCAAAAAAAAGTTGTAAAATGTCTGTGTTCCAAATACCAGACCTTCCCTTCATTCCCTTCGGTGACATGAGTTGGGCACAATATATTTGACACTAAAAATGTTTCAAATTTTTACAAAATGTCTAAGTTTTTCCCAAAAAATCTTTAACTGATGAGCAAAAATTAACTAGTAACATAAAATACAATTTGCCACAAGAAAACAATATCAAGTTCACTTCAACAATTTAAAGTATTGAAAAGTTATTACTACAGGAAGAGTCACACAACAGATTTTGATAAAAAAAAAAGAGCTGAGCCTTAACGCACCAACTGGCTGCTTCTTTAAGCTGTTAATTAGAATACAGGCGGTCCCCTACTTAAGAACACCTGAGTTACAAACGACCCGTAGTTACAAACGGACCTCTGGATTTTGGTAATTTACTGTACTTTAGTCCTAGGCTCCAATAAGCAGCTATAATAGTTATCAATGGTTCCTGTAATTAAGATTTATTGCTTATCCTGGTTCTTATGACAATCCAAAATTTTTAAAATCCAATTGTCACAGAGACCAAAAATTTTTTTTACTGGGGTTACAATAATAAAGTATAGGGTTCCGACTTACATACAAACTCGACTTAAGAACAAACCTACAGAACCTATCTTGTATGTAACCCGGGTACTGCCTGTATTGATGAAAGAAAACATGGATTAAATATGCCTGTTTATCTAAAAAATGTAACAGCCATGCCAGCATCATCGTCTGTCCGCAGAAAGTGGCTTAGAAGGCTTTGCTTCTCCTCAGTGTTTTTGTGTGTGAATTGTGGCTATGTTGCTGCCGTTTGGGATGGATTGAACTAGATCCAGCTCCTCTGTAGCCCAGCCCTGTCCGGCAAGTGTTAATAGAGTGATGGATGGTCAATCTGGTCAGGTGTAGGGGTGGGGTGCAGGAACTCCTTTATGTGCCTGCCCAGTTCAATTACACATTGCTGGTTCTACTAGTCTCCTCACACCTTTTCCCATTTTCTGCTTGTTATTACATTGCTAGTCTGTGCATCTGACCTCAGCTGTTTATTCGACTCCTTTCTAGTAATTTGATTCTCTGCTTTCCCGCCATCTTGTTTTTGACACAAGTCTGTACAACTTCACTTGTTGGTCTGTATCTGTTGTTTGTTTCTCTGTGTCCATGTGTTAACACTAGTCTGTCTCTGACTTCATCTTACCCCACTGCTCCATTATCCAGCAGCTGAAAAACAAAGTAAGTTGTCCTTCTCAACTTGCAAGTCTTCCATGGTCTGTTATCAGGTTCCTTATAGTGGATTTGCTCTTATCAGGGCGGTTTATCTGCTTTAGGCAGGGCCATATCCAACAGGGATGTTGCAGGGTTAGTTTGTCACCACTTACCCAGTCTACAAGCCTGGTTATGGTTACGCTGTTTGCTGGACACGTATTTGACACAGAAACAGTCCTATTAAACATTGAAATTATACATATTGGGTCTCTTAATTATTGCAACTGTAATTTTATTAGCTATGAAAATAAAATAAAAACCTGAATAAAATGTTATAAAATTGCATTTTTTGTTACACCACAATTAGTCCAGGAAATCATTAAATGTCTTATCTTCATAGTGCTGTAATTAGGGACTAGGCATATAGCATTCCGCTCTCAAAGTATAGAACTACTCCACCATAGCAAATGTACTACCACAAAAAACGGAGTTACAACGTTCTTTAATAAAACCAGAAATATAAGCTTTATTCAATATATAAAACAACTCACAAATATGTCATCTTATAATACTCAATGTAACAGAGGATATCCAAAAACAAGTCCGATCAGACAAGAACACTCCAGTGTATTGCAGGGTATATTTCCCTGTTCCTCAAAGAGCACATCCACAAAATAGTATCGCCTCCATCAGGAATCACAGTAAAGGTAAGTATGTGGCATGCACCTGAACACTGAGCATATAACTTAAAGACAAGTGTCTTACCCATTTATTGCAATCTGAGGTTGCCTCCAGGACTCCCCAACTCGCGTTTCGCCCACACTTCTTCAGGGGGTAAGAAACTCACGCTGGGAAGCCAGATTTTATATTCTCCTAGATCAGTGGTTCTCAACCTGTGGGTCGCGACCCCGGCGGGGGTCAAACAATCAAAACACAGGGTTCTCCTAAAGCCATCAGAGCCACGATTTTATTGCATTTTTTGGCACGAATACAATATTCTTGTACATGGTTTGGGGTCACCGCAACATGAGGAACTGTATTGCGGGGTCACAGCATTGGAAAGGTTGAGTACCACTGTCCTATATGGACCTAATTGGCGCATGCTCCTCAAACAGCTGCCGGATCCGCCGCCTGCCCCACTTCCGGCATCACAGCACTAGTGCATATGTCTGGGGTCCAACAGCGCTGTCAGAAACCCGTCTATCTGCTGTGCATGCATCATCCATCTATGGGGATGCGCTATGTGTTTTTATCAGAGAGAAGGAAAGCAGGAGAAAGGGGGCTAACGAGGTGACAAAGGTAAAGAAGAAGCATGGAAATTAATAAAAAAGTGATGAAAGAATCAAATGAGGCAAAAGGGATCTTCCATTAATAATAAAGTTCCTGTGAAGGAAGGAAAACAGAAAAAAAGAAAAGAAAAAGAAGAAAATGACTTACTAATGTGTAAGCCACAATTCACATGACTCCACATGTGCTAAAGTGTACAATCTGCAATCTAGGAAATCATCCTGAAACACATAAAAACAGTCCTGGCCCAGAAATGTCAGTAAAAAATTGAAAACATAAATAAAGTTCATAGGTAGCTTATTAATAAGTAGGAAACTTTGCCACACCTGTTCATGTGTTGTGAATAGCATGAATGCTTAATCTTTAACCCCTTAAAGGAATTTTCCCACGAAGGAAAGTTCTCAAATCTCAATCCACTAGTGATGTTATCACAATAAAAATCATTTTTAACCCCTAACTTTACAAGTTGACTCAGTTTTATTGCTGTTTAAGCTCATCACTAGTGATGGTCAGTGTAAAATTCCAGAGTGTGGGTGGGGATTCTCTAAGCAGACACATTGGGGCACATTTACTAAGGGTCTGCAGCCGCGAATCCGTCGGGTTTTTCCCGAATATTTCCGCTTTGCGCTGTATTTCACGGGATTGTGGCGCACGCGATCGATTTTTGGCGCAATCTAGCCGACTTTTGCGCGACAGAAATCGGGGGGCGTGGCCACCGGACAACCCGAAGGATTCGGAAAAACCACAGAATTTAAAAAGCCATTTGTGTCGCAAGATCAAGCACTCACATACACCAGAAAAAAGCAGGTGAACTCCAGCGGACCTCAGCACAGCAGCGACACCTGGTGAATATCGGCGCACGGACCTTAGTGAATCCCGGCAGAACCCGAATCAGCGCCGGAGAACCCGCCGCTGGATCGTGACTGGACCGGGTAAGTAAATGTGCCCCATTATGATCCATCTAGTTCTGTGAGCTGACAGTGTGGTTAGATTATCAGGGTACAGGTTTATATACACTTTCAATTAGCTTCTGAACATTGTACTAGTATCTGAAACATAGAAAGAGAGATGATGCGATCCATGAGATGCCTATTACACACTGTCAGCTCTGCTATATATGTGCTCTCACACTATGAGTTCTCCCGCCTGACTCCACCTTCCCCCGAATAACTTATCTGCCCGTAGCTTGCAGCTTCCCTCTCCTCACGATGTGCTTTTTGCTGTCAGGAAGTGAGTGAGTGTCTGTGAGCTCCATCCTGGACGGCAGGGGAGTGGGGCTAGAGTGCAGGGAGCAGAGAGAGAAATTCAGCTCCACGGCCATCACATAGAAATCCAAGATGGCTGCCCCTAACCTAAGTCATAAGTTACAGGGTCGTGTCTAGGGGCAACTGAAATTGTTTCAGGACTGATAGAGACTGGTTGGTCTTATATCTATGAAATGCTGTATTTTTGTTATTAACAGTAAATTAGAGAATGTGTTAATTTGTCCTCCTGAGTATATTTAAGAAACTTGTCTTCGTCGGAATGCCTCTTTAAGCCAAAATGACGTTGAGGAACGTCATGGTGAGCTTCTGTTTCGGCCACCGTGACGTTCCCCAACATCATGTGGATCGCACAGGCTCAGAAGTAGAGTCTGTGCGATCCATGCAGAAGGCCGGCTGTATGTAACTATCCTGACTGTTTTACCCTGCTGTTTAAGCACCATGATTAAACATGGCCGCAGCATATAAAGGTGTCACCCACCTCTCCTCCCAGTGATCAGCCCCCTTTGCTCCGTGTATGGAGGTGCCGATTGTATTCATCGCAGCTATAAGGTGCAATGACTGCCTGCTGGGTCAGACTCAGCAGTGCAAGTGTCGGCCTATGCATATATAGATGTGTATTAATTTGAACAAATGATCACTTGTTCAACTCCCAGAGGGGGACAAAATAAAAGTCCCCTGAATGCCCCATATAGTTTAAAACTCCCAAACACAATAAAACATGAAAATCCCCACACAAACATCACATATTGGGTATTGCCACATCCTTCATAACCCATTGAATTAAATGAAATCCTTACCAAACCCGTATATTGAATGTCTTAACCCCTTAGTGACGCGGCCTGAAAAGGCTTGAGTGACCAGGCATTTTTAGCGAATTTTCGTATGCGCCAGTTTAAGGGCCATAACTTTTTTTTTTTTTGCATGCTACCTTAAATTTTTTTGTTGTGTTTTTTTTGGGACACATAGAGATAGTTAAAAAGGTAATAAAAGAACTTCACAGCATACTGAATGAGTGCAAAAGGGAGAAGTGGCATCTCCCTTTTCCCTAGTGTCTCTGGGTGTCTCTGACAACCAGAGACCTGGTCCTCCTATCGCGGCTAGCACAGGAGCAGTAGAAAACTGCAGCGATGTTGGATTTTTAACTCCTCTGGGAATGCCCGCTGACTTTAGATGTCAACAGGTGTTCCTAGAGGAGTTAAAAACATTAAAAACAAACATAGCAAAAATGAAAACACCTATTAACTGCTTCATACTTAGCATCCAATATATCGGATGAGCTCAGTGACTTAGCGCTCAGTGTCCGATATATCAGACGCAGAGCCAATGCCGTTTCAGCTCAAGATCTGAGCCGAACCGGCAACGGGAAACATGGGGTGCCGGCTATAACTGATATTTCTTTTGGAAATGTGTAAATGTGTAAACGCACTGATTTTGAATGTCGAAAATGGCACATCTTTAAAAAAAATCTTTTTTCTTGTAAATAAACGCAAAACTTATCAGCCAAAATTTACCACTAAAATGAAGTACAACATGTGGGGAAAAAAGCAATCTCAGAGTCACTTTGATAAGTAACAGTGTTCAAAAGTTATAACCATATAAAGCGACACAAGTCAGAATCCAAAAAATGGGGCTGAGCCTTAAGCTACAAAATGGCTGTGTCCTGAAGGGGTTAAAAGTGATCAAAATGCGATATTTTTAGCATGATTAGGGAGCATGATACCAATAAAAAAGTACAACTCTTCCCGCTAAAAATAAACCCTAAAACAGCTTAATCAACAAAATAGTAAAAAATTATACACCACCTAGCAGATGCCAATGCAAAATCAAGGGATTTTTCTCTCCAAATGAGTTTTTATTCTGTATTGTCAAAATTGAAAAATTCCAAATAGAACCTCCATTTTGTTTTGTTTTTTTGTATCATTCTTTTATTGAACACGATATGTGGTACAACAAGAATCAACATTGCAAGGCACAGAAATTGTACAAAAATAGGAAGAAACGAGCGCCCTTTGCGCACGCAGGCGCAGGTGCCCAGGTCTAACATTGGTGCATTTAATTAAGTCATACAATGTTTAGTACGTATATAGTTAACAGTTTGCATAGGTAAATATTAACTTAATATAGTTAATGAAGCTTTGTCAGAGATATGACATCCGTGGAATCAAAGCATCATCTTTATGGAGTGTTATGGTAAGATCACATCATCACATCATAGAGACTATTAATTGTCTATTAATTGCCTATATTGAACCTCCATTTTGTTTTAATTCTTGTGAGATACTTAAAGGGTTAACAAGGCTGTTTTGATTAGGTTTAGGGGTGCAGTTTTAAAAAGGGGCAATTCGTGGGGAGTTTCT
Organism: Engystomops pustulosus; assembly: GCA_019512145.1. Classification (NCBI taxonomy): domain Eukaryota; kingdom Metazoa; phylum Chordata; class Amphibia; order Anura; family Leptodactylidae; genus Engystomops; species Engystomops pustulosus. The sequence continues at coordinate 114,390,571 of CM033647.1, forward strand.
AATAAATAGAACTTTGAAAACTCTTATGAAGATACACAGTTTCCATTTTTTTATAAATAAGTGCAAAAAATTTTAAGTAAAATATAGCATTATTCTGAAGTGCAACATGTCATGAAATTGTACTATCTTTTTTCAAACAGAGGAACATGCAGCCACACCCCAACAGCAGGGGGTGAGCTGACTGCTCATGTCCGACTGGAGAGCAGAGAAAGTATACAGTTCGTTTCTGTGGAAACTGTAAGCTAACTCCTAGGCGCACAAGGACGTTATAGCACGTCCCTGCGGGTAGATACTTTGCGCACCGGGATGTGGAGCCGACTCTGATCGCGGGTGTTAACCCCTTACACGCCGTGGTCATGCATGTAAGGGTGTTACCGCTATGGATCGGATCCCCCGTGTTTATAGGGTGATCCGATCCACTTCTGAACAGCCCCGAGGACTGCCATGTGCCCCAGGGCTGCCCCATGTTCCTGGAAATCAGGAATCATGTGTCTGCATGCTTAGACAGTTTACACTGCTCTACAATGAGTTAGTATTGTAGAGCAGTGTATTGAACTTGAACCAGCGATCCCAGCATCGCTGGTTCAAGTTCAAGCATGAAAAAGTAAAAAAATGTAAAAACACTAAAGTTTATGCATTAGAATAAATAAAAAATAAATACATAAAAATATAACCCACTAAAATGTCCCTTTCCCATAAAAACAGTTAATAAAGTATAAAAAACATACAACACAAAAAAACCCCAACATATTTGGTATTGCCACAACCGTAACAATCTGTATAATAAAACAAAATCATTAGTGAACCCGCACAGTCAATGCCAGAAAAAAAAAAACGCAAAAGATATTCCGAAAAAAGATCATTTTTAATTAATAAAATTAATTAAAATTAATTAAAAAATTTAATCAATTTAATTTAAAAAATGCTCCCAAAAGTGATGAAAAATCACTAAATTAGGCTCACTAAAATGAACAACTCTTCTTGCAAAAAATAAGCCCCTAACCAAATTTGTCAGCCAAAAAATAAAAAAGTTATGCACATGAAAAGATGGTGATGCTAAAATGCCAAATTAGTTTTTATTCAGTACAATTAAATAAAATACACAAACCCCCCACATATTTGGTATCTCTGCATCCATAACAATTTGCATAATAAAACAGAATTGTTATTAGATACACAAAGTGAACCCCGTAAAAAAAAAAAACTCCAAAAAAAAAATGTTTAATTATTACCCTATAAAAAATGCTCTAGAAAGTGATTTTAAAAAATGTTATACTCTAAAATAAGAACAATATAAAGAACAATCCTTCTAAAAAAATAAGCGCTTTGTGAGGCGAATAATGAAAAAGTTATGCATATGAAAGACGGTGATGCTAAAATTAACATTTTTGCCAAATTACTTTTTATTCAGTAAAAATGGAAAAAAAATAAAAAGGTAAAAAAGGTATTTTCTTAATCGTGGCAACCCTTAGAATAACAATAACATACTATTTTTATGGACGAAAAAAAACGCAAAACAATCTTCCTAAAAATTGATGATTTTCATTTCCTCCACCAACAAAGAGTTAATAAAATCTCACCAATTAGCTATAGATGCCCCAAAATTAATAACCAGAAAAAAGCATCTCATGTGGCAAAAGAAATAAGCCCCTATAGGTCCACATTAAAAAAAGAAAAAAAATTATAGCCTGTACAATGTGACAATGCAAATCTGCTCTAGATTGCCCCTCCTTCCAATCTATGCCCGGCTGTGCGCCCAAACAGCTGGTTACCACCACATATAGGGTATCAGTGTACTCGGGAGAGATTGGGTATCAAACTTTGTGGAACCTTTTTTCATTTAATCCAAATGTTTAATTTACCACCCAAAATGAGTGTATTGTGAAAAAATATTACAATTTGTAGACCACACCTCCATTTTAACACCTAAAGGATTAACAAACTTCTCAAAAGTGGTTTTTCATACGTTGAGGTGTTGAGTTTCCATAATGGGGTCATTTACAAGTCTAGCTATTATTTAGGCCTCTCACAGTCAATTAGTAGTGGAGCAGGTCTATCTAAATACGGGTTTTGGTGATCTTACAAAAAATGTGAAAAATGGTACCTAAATTCTGAGCCTCATAACATTCTAGTAAAATATGTGGAATCTTAAAAAACCATCCAACATAAAGGAGATATTTGGGAAATGTAAGTTATGAATTTATTTGGGTGCTTTGACTATCTGCATCAAAAGTAGAGAATTTAAAACGTTGAAAATAAAGAATTTTTCAAAATTTTGGTTTTTTTCATAACAAACACAAAAGATATCATCCAATTTTTTTAAATAATTTGAAGTACAATATGTCACGGGAAAACAATCTCAAAATCCCCTGGATATCTTATAGAGTTCCAAAGCTATAACCACTTATAGGGACACAGAGCAGAATTGAAAAATGGGGCTGCGTCCTTAAGGCCAAAAGAGGCTGTGTCCCGTAGGGGTTAAGAAGTAGCTGGGGGAGGCAGAAGATTTAATGACACTGAATTAGTTAAGTGATACATCTAGGGAGATAAGGTATAGCGAGGTCACTCTTTGTCCCTGGAGAACCCCTTTAAGGGGTTAAACAAAGAACCTAAATACCTTGATAAATATCACCAAACATGAAAGAAAGAAAACCAGCTCATAAAATCTCAATAAAAAATGAAGAATGGGGTATATAAATAAGTTAGATAGCACACATTTGGAATTGGAATGAATTGTAATTCCATGATTTTTCCTTTTTTAGTATTTTCAAATATTATAGGTCGTTTTCTTAGAATGATAAAGTGGGGGCTTAAATAATGATGACACATTTGCAGCTGACCATTTTTTAGATTATACAGTAACTGTAAATGACTTGATGTTTTGTGAGTGACCAAAGACCTGTCTAAAGAAACCTTCAGCATGCCTAACTTGGTGATACTTAATTATACTATCCGCTAGATATAGTGGATTGGTAAATCTTTTCGGTCTGTCATTTTTATTTGCAAGTAAATTTATAATATTGTTGAAATAGCAACAACTCTGAATAACATTTAGAGCAAACAATCATCTCTAGTGTCAAAATGACCTTTGAAGTTTGTCCTGTATTCTGACAGACTGACAGACCTACATCACACCATAACCTTTCATATTCTTTTATTTAAATCATTCATTCAATTTCAATTTATAACTACAAGTTCACTTCAAACATTGATTCAGGCAGAATGAAGGAAATAATACCTGACAGACATAATTCATGTTGCATAGACTTCTAGGTGAGTTGGTCGAGACGAATGCCATCGATCAATAAGAACAAAGATTGCATTACACATTCATGAATCTTTGATTATACTTTGATATAAAATGTGCAGCAACTGAATAATAATTTAATGTTTCTTTCAAGGTAATAGAGAAAGTCCAGAACTGAAAAAATACAATTTTGCCTTTTTTTATATAACGCTAGCTTACTCCATATGTTGTGGAAATTTTACTTATGGATAATTGATTGTTTTGAAGGTAAATAGACATTACATAAAAAGTTCCATCAAGTAATTTTTTAAATTTTATGTCAACTATGATTTTTTTTTTTAAATTACATTGAAGCTGTATATACAATAATTCACTACAACTCTCTGATCAGAGACTGGTTTAGTTTTCTAAGAAGTCATATAATATTCAGTTTCTATATATGCGCCCAACAATTAGAAACAAGAATTGAATTGCATGTCACCATTTCAATGGGCAAACATTTATTAAAACTAAAATGCATTAGACTGCATTAAAATCGGTATTATGTATACTTAATTGCAGTGAGTCAATGGTCAGGCTGTACAGACAATTTTTGATGGTTGGTAAATATCTCAATATAAAATTTGCTTCTTCGATGTACAGGTTAATCAAGACTCCATAAAAGTTCAAATAAATAAAATTATAGAAATTAAAAATACAATCTAAGTTGTTTTAATTTAAGGGGGAAACAGTGATCTATGTGTAACACTGGTGGGTTTAGTCCTCCTTCCTTCCATGGACGTTCATCCCTGGGTCATGAGGTAGGTGTACAATCATCTTGTTTAGGATTAACTTTTTCCCAGCCCCTCATATACATTCCCTAATTATAAGGCACCTTCCCCCACTTAAAGATGCCTACGCCATTGGTTCCTTGCTTTCTAGATCAATATGAAGGGTGTTCTATTTTGGTTTTATGCAATTAGTGTGTTTTCATTTTTTACCATGAAATTATTGAAGATTCCTAACAGTAAAAGCAGGCAGACTATGCATATAAGGAAAAGTGATGCAAGTAAATTTTCTAGCAAAAAAAAAGTGAAAAGTTATGGTTATAGGAGGTTTCTGACTTATACAGGTTTGCAAATGAAAGAAAGTTCTCAAATTTTAATCCCCCCTAGTGATGTTTTAACCCCCTTGCTTTACAATTCTACTCAGTTTAATTGCTGTTTTAGCTCCAATCACTCAGTGGTGGTCATTGTAAAATTCATTCATTCAATGTCAGGATCTGAAGTAGTGGATTGGTAAAGTGGACACCTGGAAGTGGAGTCTAAGTGGCACCTGGTTTTCACCAGAGACTTTGTCAAAGTCAGGACCGGAACTGGGTTCACAACGGGAATTCAGCAGACAGGTACAAGGCAATGAAACAAGCTTTCTCTGAGGCATAAAGCACAAAGATCCAGCAGGGAATGCAGGAAGTGGCCAGCTTATATAAAATTCCTGGAAATGGCCAGCACCAATTAGTGGTGCATTTTTTGGTGAAAACACAAAAAAATTATGCTGGGCAGTGACTGAGTTAATAAATACAAGTTAAAGAACAAATAGTATTCTGGATGGCATACGGAAGCAATGTGCTAGACAAAAGTAGAGTTACAGGTAAAGATAAGATAAACAATACCTACAGTATAATGCCAACCTCAGAGACACATTGCCCAGCACCAGTTCTGACACGTGTTTGCATCCCTGTATGGCAGGGCAGAACACCAGATGCGATCCACAGGAGCGCATAAATGAATATGTGGCACAATCTATAGGCTCTAATTGTTCCACAGCTTTTGGAAGGATAGCACAAGAGCCGTGTATATATTTCTCTGCTCGAGGACTTACCTGTCGACACTCTAGTGAATAACCTATTGTCCTCTATGCATAGCCTTCTCTGTGACACTTTCTTTGTATATTATCAGCTAAAAATCAATTTTACATATTAATCTCTATATCTGTTATGATCCATGGATAGCTTAAACAATGAGCTTGTACAGGCATTGCGTGGCATAAGACACTTAGTGAATGAAGAGCCGGACAATGCAATACAATCTCCATGGTGATAGTAAACAGCACGCCCCCTCTCCCTCTTTTGTTGTAAGGACACACCTGTAGTAACGCCCATTAGCAGGGAAGGGAGCGTGATAGGCGGACTTCATGTGATGTCATGGGGAAGTACAGCCCCCTCTCACGGAGTCCAGCCATAAGGTGACTCCTCCCACCAATCAGGAGCGTGACCCGTAACGAGGGTGGATGATATTAGCTTTAAATACGGTGAGCACACTAAATATGGCGCCCACGCCACACAGTCTAGTCACCACACTCGACCGCTAGTGAATATAGGAGCCACTGCCCGTCTATATTCTTGCATACTGTTTCTTAACCAGCACATGAGCCACGCTCGTGCTTATTCCCTCTCTGATCCCTATCTAGCTCAGTACAGCATTAACAGCTACAGCAGCAGATGGGGGCCAATGATTTAATCTATCCCCTGATGATTGTATCCTATGGTACATGAAACGCGTAGGGAGCATACAACACTCAGTAAGTAGGGATTAACAGCTGCTATTAGGGACAGCTTTGGGACTGTCCTTGTTAGGACAGGAGCAACAGGGACACCAGGTGATCATACAAGTGTAGGGATTACTAGGACCTAAGTTCCTGGAATGTCTCCCTGGATCAAGAACCATCACGCACAAGACTGGTGAGAGCTAATTTAATTACTCTCTTGCTGGTCCCTGTTGAAATGTCAGTAATCAATATTTTGCTTATGTTTACATTTGAACCAATGAAACATATTTAATGATTTAAGTTTTTGTGGCTCTTTCTATCCAGTTCTGGTGACTGGCAAGCTGATATTGCACTTTACCTTTTGGGAATATTTTACTCGATAAAGAATAAAAGTTAATTTTTAATGTACACATCCTGCTAATAAGTATCTTCTGTATTGTGGATGAATTAATGGTTTGGTGATTGCATCCTGACTGGGACATCACCAGTACAGATCTCACCTGTCTTTTTTACTGTGAAGATATAAAATAAAAACGGTGTGACGCAACATAGTACTGAAGCACCACGAGGAACCCCTAAAAGAACAAACTAAAGATTGTTTGTATAAAAATATTGAAAAGCCCAAATTTCACGTCGATGGACCGTCTGATAACTCCAAATCCACTAAAGTCTAAATTCACAGGATCAATCCTTCTCTCCATGAATCCCAGAGGGTCACATGCATGTTTCCTAAAATGTCAGGGAATAGTATTCAATTTGGCAACTTCCAATTTAGAACATGTTGCTGCCAATTTGATGCCATTAAATTGCTCCCTCAATCTCATTTAGTTGAAGTACAGACTGTCCCCTACTTAATAACACCCGACCCCTAGTTACAAACAGACCTCTGGATATAGGTAATTTACTGCACTTTACTGTACTCAATGGTGTCTTTAATTAAGCTTTATTGTTAATCCTGGTTCTTATGACAATCCATCTTGTACATAACCCGGAAGACTGCCTGTTCGTCTTGATGCAATTACTGGGAAAGAATTTAGGATCTTGCCTATATGCAAATATTCTTTACAGGATGGGATAAGGAAAACAATGGGGCAAGTTTACTAAGGGTCCGCACACCGCATTTCCATCGGGTTTCCAGGCTATTTCCATCGCATTTAACAGTGGTTTTTTGACACACGCAATCGCATCTACTTTTATGCAACAGAAATCGGGGGGCATGGCCGTTGGACAACCCGACTGATTCGGACTAAGCACGGGATTTAAAATTCAAATTGTGTTGCAAGACATGCACTCACATACACCGGGAAGAAGAAGGTGAACTCCGGCGGACACATGCAGGATATCGAGCGCACAATCTTAGTGAATCGCGCCGGACTTCATCCTCGTCGGACAACGAGGACAGGACCGGGTAAGTAAATGTGCCCCACTGTCTCTTTTGGTTACCTTGTGAAGCAGCCTCCTTAACATCGATCCTGACTTTCAAGAAGTCTAATGATATGATGCAGGATTCGAAAAGGAACAAATTCCCAACTGTATTAGTATAATAAAATGCACTTTGTTAATCTTGTTTCAAATATTCATGCACTTTGATTTATCTGTATTTCAATTACTGTACTGTCTGAACTATCTGCAACTTCGGACATCAGGTATTTTGGACCTGTACTATTGGAAGTGTACTTGTACTGAATCATGAGGCAAAAATCCCTTACATTACAAAGGCTTATTTCTTTAAGCTGCAGTCAGGGCCATGTTGAGTCAAAGTGTGACCCTGGCCAAAATTAAATTACTATACCTAACATTCCACATGTTTAGAAGCAATTTAGAAAGCCTGACAAAGGGGTAAGGCTTACCCTACAGCACATAGTTTTGCAAAGAAATAAAACTGACTAATCTACATCCAAGGATATATTTGATGATTTTACATTAACAGCGCAGCTTTTCATGGACCTACCGTTTTCCTCTCACGCATTACAGCTAACACACTGGCAGATTTACTTTTTGGAAGTAGTGTTGGTAAAGGTAATGGGATTAACAATTTGACATTCTGGTCAAGGCAAAAAGACTTTATATGGCTGCAAACAACCTCCTCCATCCACGTCCCATCACATATTGTACTGAGAGAAACTTTTGGGAAAGAAAGGTGCAAGACAGGTAACTTTCAAGAAAAGTTACAATAAAAGTCAATTCTTCAGCTTTTTTTTAAACACAAATCTAATTAATGTAGCAATATGAGGCACTCGGACTCGAGTACGGCCCAATAACCAGGCCTTTTCACTGACCCATTTTAATACTGGACTGTTGAGATGACCCAAGTACGTATGCAATAGAAGATAAAGACATCTAGCTCATTACCACGAACCAGACACCTGACTAGCAGCAGAATAAAGAAAATGGAACCATTCCGAATTTAATTTTGCACTATAAATGACATTTTACAGTATTAAAACAATTTTTAGGAATCATCTGTATACTGTTTAGCTATATTTATATTTTGTTTATGTTGGCAGCACTGTGGCTCAGTATTGGGGTCTTATGTTTTAGATCAGCTAAAGACAGTGATTGCATTAACGTAGATCTGTTATGGCTGTTTGGAAAACTAAACTACTCACATTTTTTAGAAACAAGTGACTTAGTGCCCCAAATAGCCCTTCAACACAGTAAAGCCAAGTGCTTCAGAGAACCACTTTGCAGGTTCTGGGAGTTCCAACGGATATTTCTATGAATCCCATGAGACTTGTGTGAACTATTTATTTCTTTAATAAATTGGAGCCCTGGATAGAATTAGCATAGGAATATTTGGAACAAAAGCCGTAAGGTCCCAGTCCTTGAGGTTTATTAAATGTCACAAATAACCCTAACATGTTTTCTTTAAACTAGCATTTTCATCACATAAGTAAATTAACTTCTGATACTACTCTTCCCTCTCCCATTTAACATACAATGTATACTGAGGGCATTCAATTGGTCAAGAAGATCCAGAGGTATAAAGTTCTATCATATATTTGTATAATTTTTGAATGGCTGGCTTTGTCACACATATATTACAAACTCTAACATAAACAGTTTAACCCCAACAGGGCCTTTTTGTACCTTCCTGACTTTTTTCAAATCTGAAATGTGTCACTATAATTGGCTATAGCTCTGGAACATATCCAGGTGATTTTGAGACAGTTTTCTCGTGACATATTGCACTTTGTGTTAGGTAAAATATTTGGGTGATATGTTTATTTATGAAAAAAATGCATAATTTCAAAATTTCTACTTTTCACACATTGTCATAACACACACAATAACTTGATAACTAACATTTACCAAATGTCTGCTTTATGCTGATATGGTTTTTTATGCCTCCTCTCATTTTTTGATTTCTTTTAAAAATGTTTTTTTGTGAAGGGATTTGATGAAAAATTTTGGCAAGTTTCTTTTATGGTGTTCCCTGAACAGGTCCAATAATGTTTCTGATTTATTGTAATGATTGTTACAGATACGGCAATACCAAATATGTGAGTTTTTTGTGATTTTGTTTTGTTTTTGTACTTTATTAAAAATCTAAATGTAATGCTAGTGTTTTGGGGACTTTCACATTATTTATTTATTATTTTAAAATATTTTATTTAATGTTTTATTTATTTACTCTGAAATCTTGTTCAAGAAAATATGCAATTTACACACTGCAATACAATTGCAGTGTATTGCAATGTGATTCAGACTTACAGTCTGGTCCTACCCACAGACAGGGTCTGATGTGCACAGGAGCTGCCTTTGGAGGATAAGACTCTTCAGTAAGTTGCATCGGGGGTTCCTCATTTCTCAGGGAGAGTGGCCATATAAAGTGTACATGGCACATGAGTACCTTCCTGCTGCGCTGTACTATAAGACACTCATCTGGAAATTATTAAAAACAATAATTACAGTTTCATAAGTTTACAATAATAAGTTTAGGTTGTAAAATTAGCAACATTGTTACCAGTCAGGACCAAAGGGTGGCAACAGTTGACAATGACACATCATGTTTTATTAAGCTCATCTCCTGAAGTCAAGAATAACATCATCTCTAACCATCTCTACTAACACCACATTTAAAATAATTGCTATTATGTTTAAATTCTGTTAATGTCTTTCCAATATTTGGCGTTGGAATGGCTCTAAAACAAGATTTGGCCCTATCATTGCTGTATGTTGTCCATCTATTCACAATGATAACGGTCTACTGTGAATGAACAAAATAATTACCGATGAAAAAAATTAATATAACTATAAGTAGTGCATAGTAGTGCATCTAACAATTTTGTGCATCAAGACTCTTTAAAGGGTTTGATTAGGAATTTTTACTGACTGTAGAGGAATGAAACCCAGTACCAATATCAATCAGTAATTTTGTGGCCCATAAACACAGGGCATAGAGCTAGACACAAATACCGTTATCCTTGTAAGACTAGTAGCCAACACTGAAGCTTCTATGTACGTGGATGAACAAGATGTAAATAGTTACCGTATATTCCGGGTATAAGACGACCTGGGTATAAGACGACCCCCTACTTTCCTGTTTAAATATAGAGTTTAAGATATATTCGCCGTATAAGACTACCCCTTTTCCAACGCATACAAAAAAAACGGTAAAAATTTAAAAAAAAACCAGATTTGAATTTAACATGGTCCTTTTTTAATTTAAATCTTATGACATGCAGATATAGCAGGAAAACTGTCGTCTCATAAACATAAGGCATACAACAACAAACTACCATTACAGCACAGCCCCAGTATATACAGCACAGCCCCAGTAGTATCAGCAGCCCCCAGTAGTATACAGCACTGCCCCCAGTAGTATACAGCACTGCCCCCAGTAGTATACAGCACAGCCCCCAGTTAGTATACAGCACAGCCCCCGTAGTATACAGCACTGCCCCCAGTATTACAGCACATCCCCCAGTAGTATAAGCACAGCCACGTAGTATACGCACTGCCCCCAGTAGTATACAGCACAGCCCCCAGTAGTATACAGCACAGCCCCAGTAGTATACAGCACTGCCCCCAGTAGTAACAGCACAGCCCCCAGTAGTATACGAACAGCCCCCAGTAGTATACAGCACAGCCCCCAGTAGGATACAGACTGCCCCCAGTAGTATACAGCACATCCCCCAGTAGTATACAGCACAGCCCCCAGTAGTATACACACAGCCCAGCCCAGCATAAAAAAAAATAAACTTATATACTCACCCTCCAGTGGCCCCGATGTGCTGCGCTGCTCCACGATGTCCGCGGGCTATCTTCAGTGTTCCGCGCCGTCTTCTTTCTTCTGCTGGGCGCCGCCATTGATCTTCCCCGGCAGGCGCCTAGTATGATGCGCCGCTGCTGATGTCATACTAGGGCCGCCCCGGGGAAAAACATGGCGGCGCCCAGCAGAAGAAAAGAAGATGGCGCGGAAGACTGAAGACGAGCCGCGCAGACATCGGGGCCACGAGAGGTGAGTATGCGCCCATGCGCCGCTATCTTTTTGAGGCTGCCGAGCTTTGCCGGCAGCTATCGCTATGAAAACACCCGCGATCGGTGCTAGCACTGATCACGGGTGTTACCGGTAGCCTTTGGAATATGCAGCAAAGACTTACGGCTATGGAGAGGGCTCAGCCCGTGAGCCCTCTCATGCACGGGACCCGACCGCCGCCGTGAATACACGGCGGGCGGTCGGATACCAGCGTATAGACGACCCAGACAAGACAGAAGATTTTTCTGTCTTCAAAAGTCGTCTTATACGCGGAATATACGGTAGTCTTTTCCGTGGATGAGCAATCTGGCTAACCATTTGTTAATGAACAACCAGACAATTTGAATATCAGATTTGACATCTTCCTTCAATCAGCAACTTGACGGAATTAGTTCCATTCTAGTAACAATAGCATTTTAACAAAGCAAAGAGCTAAACATCCAAACATGCCAGTGTCCTCAGTGATTATTTCAGCTTGAAAATATTTCTACTCCACTTTATTTTATGTTGCAGAAGGGAAAGAGCAGGTTCTTTCCAATTATGAAACACAAGCTTCTGCAGAAAAGAAAGTGACTGAGACAAATCAAGCATGGCTAAATTTTGTGGGAGCGACATTAAGAGAACATAATGTTCCATTCTGGTCAAAGCTTTTGCTTTATGCTACAGAGAGTAACAAGATTGATTTTTAATCCAAACTTCGATGGGAGAAACATTTATTCAATTATTGCTTATTCTTAAAATGTCCACATGGCTGCTGTTTAATAAAATAACAAGTATTGATTGGAAGCTGGGAGAACTGAGGGGAAAACACATTTTAAGAAATTTAAGAGATGCTTTAATGTTGTGTTGTACTGTAACTAATATAGTTTAGAATTTAAGATAGGGTAAACATATTAAGACGGAAAAGCCACAGAAGGTTTATAGCGAAAGCCAGGAAGCTGGATGATTGCAAGTCTTTGAAGTAATATTTATCTGATCTAATGTTCTTTCACTTATGTTTCTGAAATTTGCTAATTGTATAATTATGTTTTTTTTAAATTTATAGCATAAAACAGTTCTAATCTTAAGAAAACTCATAAGAACTCTTAAGAATATAAGAACTCCAATTGCAACAATACAAAGCTACAAGCATATATACTATATAAAGATAAAAAATATATCAAATTCTTTATCTGACCGAGATTCTACTTCCTTTTGATTGTTCACACTGGTTGCCTTCACTTGTCCTTCATTTCGCTCACGGCACAAATCCACAGATCCTCCAGCAACACAGTTGCTTAGACCTCATGGAATGTTTAGATCCAAAAACGCCCGGAAGAAGCCGTGTCGGGTGGAAGTATGAGGCTGGGTGTCCTTTCTATGTTACATGCGCATTTTTAATCATGTTGTGAATAGACCTCATTTTCATTAAATTATCATTTGTAAGACATTCTACACGATTGGGGCGTGCGTCTTCTAGTGGTCCGCTGTGTTGAACGGTGGGGGCAACAGGAGGAACCAAACCGCACGTGTGGTCGAACGGTGGGCTATTCTTATCTGGAGGATCTGTGGAATTGTGCCTTGAGCGAAATGAAAGACAAGTGAGGCAACCATTGTGAAGATTCGAAAAGGAAGTAGAATCTCAGAGAACATTGGAGCTCCGGTCAGATAATAAATTTATATATTTTTATCTTTATATACTTTTAACATTGTTACCTCTGGATCAGTCTGGACTGTTGTTCAGCTCTATTAGACTGTAAGGTGAAGCACGATACCAAAAGAGTGTTAAAGGGGTTATGCACGAAACTATTTACTACAAAAAGCTGTCAAACAGGTTAAATATTTCAAAAATCTATTTGTAATGGTTACCTGGAAGTAAAAATACCTTCTATTTGTTTGTAGATGCTTGTTCAGCCTCTATTCTGTTCCACACAGAAGCAGATGTGGGAGGGGCCTAGCGCTCAGCCTTCAGAGTCTCCTTCCACCTGCTGTGCTCAAATAGTCCCTGCATTTACTGATCCCCAGCACAGCAGGAATTGCTATTGTGTGGTGTGTCACCTACCAAAGCCTGACACGCTTCCTCTCCTTTTAATCATGTCAATATATACTTGAATAAGAAAATACATGACAAATTAGGGGGCATTCCGCTGCTCAGTCTAACCGTGCACCAGATTTAAATGCAAAGTCCAATAGAAATGGTCACACGCCCATGTTAAAAGTGCAAAAAAAAGTTGGTGCACTCTGTCGGTTCAGTGCAGGGGGCACCAGTTTCATGAAGAACGTGCGCCAAAAATCCTGAATCTGGCGCCCCCTGCACTTCAAGGTCACTACACTTAGTACACACTGATAGTAAGTGCACTATGTATTCTACAGCATCATGGTCGTGCAGGCTGACTGCATGGCGGAAGTCTAGGTTGGTGCAGGGGAGGCAAACCGACGTGTCGTCAATCAAAGTGACACTTACCCTGAAGAAGTCACTTTGAAGTGAGGATACGCATGGAGTTTGCCCTCCCTCCATTTTTCTAGACCTCCGACAATTTACACTTTATGTCCGCCTGACCGACCATGATGCTGTGAGAATACATTGTTTGCTCTACTGTATGCATGATGTACAAAATAGGTGCATTAAATGGACCTTTTTAGTTGTTTTATGACTTTTACTAATAAACTTTTGTATTTTTGTATGTTACTTGGGGCCGTTAATTTGCATCTCTTTCTGTGTATATTGTAAGGAATTGCAACAATTCACTAGTAAATAGATAGATATAGATGATAGAGGTGGATAGATAGATAGATGACAGGTGATGGATAGATAGAAGATATATATGAGATAATAGATGACAGGTGATAATAGGACTTGATAGATAAATAGGTGACAGCTTTCACATGTTACTGATCTTAGCTACTTCCCTGCTAGTCAGGGACCGGGGCCCCTTTGCAGGATGCAGGGTAAGGAGGGACAGTGAATGGTGGAGAGTACAAGGAGGAGGACTGCATCGAAGGAGGTCAGAGCTCAGCCTGGTACATTGTGTTATCTTGCAGCCTCTGTGTGACCTGACTAATGGTGGAGGGAGGAAAGGGCTGCTACATTGCTTAACTCATGTTAGGGGAGGACTCTCTGTGCAGCATATAGTCATGTATGTCTGCAGTTACCTTGTATCCTGTGCTGTAGGGATCCTGTGTGACTGAATGGTGGAGGGAGGAAAGGGCTGTACATTGCTATGATCCAGTTAGGGGAGGACTCCTCTGTGCAGCATATAGTCATGTCTGGCTGCAGTTACCTTGTATTGTGCTGTGAGGCTCCTGTGGAGCTGGTAAGCAGTGGACATACAGCAACATCTCTGCCCCTCCTCCTGTCTACCCCCTTGGTGCAGTGTGTCAGCTGATCTCTCAGAGTGGAGAGAAGCTGTGAGCCGTGGAGTGATCTGTAGTGGCAGAGCAGCTAGCTGACTCTTGTGCGCAGACTAGGCCAGATCGGCGTTGCTCAGGACGGGACACAGCTATCAGCAGGGGGCGCCAGCACCAGAACAAGAGTAGTTATCTCAGTAAGCCTGCATATTTTGTAATAAGTGTAAAAGGTGAAAGTACTTGTCCGAAGCATTGGACCCAATTACAGCCTGTGCTAGTGACACAACCCTTTTTAGCATATATACCTTAGTAACACCTAATTTGGGGTCACAAATATAATGTGTGTATATGCGTATTTATCACTACAAGATAATCCTCTCATCTTAGTCGGATCTATTTTATACATCTAATTGGTCATATTAAAAATAAACACCATCAAAGAAACCAGCTACCTCAGAGCACATATTGTCTGAAAAAATATCTTTATTGAATACATTAAATATCATAAAAATGCAGGATCATATCTTTGAGATTGTGAGGACATCAAAAAAGGGACACACAATTAACCATGGAGGACACAACACACGGTCCAAAACTAATTCATCAAAAAACAGCTGATAGACCTTTGTACAGAACTAGTTAACAGTACTAGTGTATTTCCAAATATTAACCCTTATCACAAAGTAAGTTTTCAGGTAACCGCCAGACTTGATTTTTCGAATCTGCGTGTCCGATAATTGGTTATAACTTCGGAATGCTTTAACATATCTAATGATTTCTCAAGACACACTGTACTCATGATAGTTGTATATTTAAGTGATAAGTTTTGCGTTTCATTCTGAAAAAAAATTAAAATTTCTTTCATTTTCAAAGTTTAAAGTGTTGTGCTTTCCTGGCAGATAGTTAAACTACCCAAAAATCTAGATAACTAACATTTGGAAGTCTGCTTTATGTTGGAATGATATTTTAGGTATCCTCTCCTTTTTCTAGTATGTTATGAGGCTTAAAACTTTAGGTGCAATTTTTCTATTTTTCATGAATATCGCACAAAGCTTACATTTCGAGGGACAAATCAGCTTTCAAGTGCTTTGAAGGCCTAAATAATGTAAATATAGAAACTACACCCTCAACGTATGAAAACAACTTCTATTTGTCTAATTAAGCCTTGAGGGTTTCACATCGGTTAAAACAAATGGAAGTGCAATTTAGAAACGTTGAATTTTTTGGGAAAATACATTCCTTTAGGCCAAAAATGAAGACTTTTTAATAATAAAAATGATAAATGCTCTAAAAGTTGGTTCTCATTTCTCCGAGCATACTGATACCACATATGTGGTGGTAACTGCTGTATGGGTGCACAGCGGGGCATAGAATAAAAGCAACGCCATTCAGAGCAGATTTGTATGTACATTGTACAGGCTATAAAATTTACATTTTTTTGTAATGTGAACATATGACAGATTATTGAGATATTTTCATAGAACAAAATTAATGGACATAGAGAAGGAATGTTTGCTATTCTTGGCTGATAGGATGAGGGAACACAAAAGTAGCAGATACACCATTTAGAGGAGGTTCACCTTCGACATTCAACCCTCAGATACATCCTAGTAGCACCAATCGAGTTTTTAGGAAACAAGTCACTAAGAAGTAAAAGCGTTGTTATATAACCAGGATAAACCTAATTTAATAATGGACCCATAGATGGTCTTAGAAAAGGAGGAAAAATCAATAGTCAGCAGGCTGACAAAGGAGGGGGGGGCGGTACATCTTACCAAAGATTACTATAGAAAAGAGGCGATACGCTTAATAGGGGTGATGTCGCGCTCAGGGATATGCAGGAAATTCAATTCTTTTATTTTGAAATCATGTAAAATCCACAATAGGCAAACTTACAAACGTGTGATGGCAAGGTATGGTGACCAACGCGTTTCGCCCTCTCTCAGGGCTTAGTCATGAGACCATGACTAAGCCCTGAGAGAGGGCGAACGCCGTTGGTTTGCCTATTGTGGATTTTACATGATTTCAAAATAAAAGAATGAATTTTACCTGATATCCCTGAAGCGCGGACCATCATTTTCTTCTTCCTGAATATGTGCTTTATGTGGGGCTTTTTGGATGTTATTCGCGCTGGGAATCATAAAGTCGGAGGTGAGCAGGACTTTTGCATCTCTTTTATTTGCTTACTAGGGGATGTACCGACATACGAGAAGTTAGCAGGAGACCAACACAGTAATATATATCACATCTGAGGAATTTCCTGAGAGAAAAACGTAGAGAAAGGATTAATATCCAAAAAACAGCAGATAAACTACTGTACCCTAAAAAATCCAATTGGTACTTCGTCCCAAAAATTCACAAGGTGTGAAGCAACTCCCCAGGCCGCCCTATAGTAGCTACTATAGGTTCAGTTACAGAACCTCTAACCATCTAATAAAAGACACAAATAATTTTTGGATATGTACATAATATCATGGCAACCAAGAGATCGCTTAATGTCAATAGATGTTGAAAGCTGTGTACAAGGATACCTCATGACAGAGGAATACAAGAAGTGAGGAGCATACTCACCCAAGCAAACAAAAATGAAGGATACACAGATTTCATATGTAGTGCTCTACAGTTTATACTAACGATAATGCATTTCAACAAGATAATTGTGGTATGGCCAGAGAGAGGGGACAGCGATGGGGACCCCTGTCTCCTGCACATACGCCAACCTTTTTCTGGCCATATTCGAAGACAAGTAATCTTTTCAGAAACAATCCTTATTTGAGAAACCTGCAGGTTTATAAATGTTATGGGACAATGCTTTCATTGTATGGAGGGGCTCTGATCAACAAGATATGGTAAAACAACCTTCCAAGATATGGTAAAACATCTATATACAACTAACAAATGAATATGGGTTCACATACAACATTGGTGGCATCCGCTTGGAATTTCTAGATGCTGTAAATCAGGTAATAAAAGGTAAATAAGACACGTCTCTTCAGAAAAAAATACAGCAAAAAATGCTTATTACACTACCGCAGCTATCACCACAATATGTAAGAAAGCAGTACCATATGGCCAGTTCGTTAGGGTGTCCCGCATTAACAACACTGAGGGAGGTTTCCTATTACAGTACAACGAACTAAGAACGAGACTCATAGCCAGGGTTTACCCGAAAATACTTAAGTTGCGGCCTTTCAAGAGCAAAGAAGAATAGAGAGAAATACAGAACACAATAAAACCCACAAGGGTAACAACGTCCAAAACAAAAAAGCGAGAGATTCGCCTTCTCTTTCAACTTCACCCTCAGGCAGATGTATAAAGTCAGCCATAATACCAACTGTAAAGTCAGCCTACATATACTGTAATTGAGGCTGTAAAGACTTAGCCGAAATAGCAGCTAGAGGACCCTTGGTCACATTTTGGAGAGGAAGGACTATTAAATCAGAACTAGTTAGCAGTGGTGTCAACCCACGTTCGATAGTTGGCAAGAGACTAGCACAACCAAAAGGAAATTATCCCTGTGGGAATTGTAACCACTGTATGCAGTTCATAAAACACAAAACAAGTACAAAGCGGGGGACACACAATAAGGGTGAACACCTTATCACATGTAAAACGGATTTCATGGTTAGCCATCTTTTGTAATTGTGGTAGATTTTACATAGGAAAGACCATAAGGAGACTAAATATACACTTTAGTGAACACATTAGATCATTAAGAACGGCCATGGAGCCCCAAGATTAATCGAACATGTCAAAACCCATCATAATTCAGTCCTGAAATCAGTCATTACGGTATAGAAAGAGTTCCCATATTACGGGGAGAGGTGAACGACAGCGCCTCCTACTGCATTTGTTAAAAATTGATAGTATTTTCGAAGTATATTGGAAATTCTAAAACTTTTCATTTCAAAAACAATATCAATTATTGCTGCAATGTGCTTAAAGTGGACAACACCTTTAAGACCCACTTGCGGTTAAAAGAAGCAATGAGAAAACTACAACAACCCTTCCTTCACTGTGGTTAAAGGCGTTCTAGGTGTTCAGGATCAGTTAGTCATTCTATAGTGTAAAAGAAGCAATGAGAAAACCACAAACCCTTCCTCTCACTGTGATTAAAAGGCGTTCTAGGTGTTCAGTTCAGACCCAGTTAGTCATTCTCATAGTGGTAAAAGAGCAATGAGAAAACCACAAACCCTTCTCCACTGGTATTAAAGGTGTTCTAGGTGTTCTGACCCAGTTAGTCATCCTCACTGCAGTAAAAGAAGAATGGTTAAAAACACACATCCTTCCTCTATCTGCGGTTAAAGGCCCTCTGCTAGTCATTCTGATGTGGTAAAAGAAAACCACTCACACTGCCTTTTACCGTGGTGAAGACGCACTGTGAGTTCAGATTAGTTAGTCATTCTCATAGTGGTAAAAGAAGTAGTGAAAAAAACACCACACCTTGCCTCTCACTGCAGTCAAGGGTGCTTTGGGTGTTCAGACCTAGTTATTACACATTGAAGTCCCGGAATGCAGAATTGAAAAATTTTTTAATTCAAAGTTAACATTAACCGCCTTCACGCTCTGAACGGATATATGCTTGCACCGATCACGGGGTTAACCTCTTCTTTGCCGGCAAAGTTGCGGGCGACACTGAAAGCATAGCGGGCCATGGCGCCACCATGTTACCTCCAATCATGACACCCCGAACGTCTTCGGTGGGCGGGAGGGGATCGGTTTGCCAGACAGCTTCGGGCTTTGTCAGGACCCGTGGTCATTGGAATGAATGAATGCAGAAATTCCATATACTGCGATACAGTTGTATTGCAGTATATGGTAGGAACTAGGGTTAAGTACTTAGAGGGTCTAAGAAAAAAGTGAAAAAAAAAGAAAAAATCCGAAATGGCGACTTTAACACCTTTTTACCGTGACATAAAAAATGTAATGCCAAGTGATCAAGAAAAAAAGAGATCTCAAATGGTAGCAATGAAAACGTCGGCTCATTTTGCAAAAAATGACACATCACACAGCTCCGTACACCTAGATATGAAAAAGTTATTAGCGTCAGATTTTTCTTTTTTGTAAACATTTGTTTAATTTTGAAAATTATTTTGAAATAAAAACTGTAGAAATTTGGATCACCGTGATCGTACCGAACCAAAGAATAAAGTACAGTTGTATTTGGAGCGCAGAGTGAAAGTTGTAAAAACAAACGTGATGCACATGCATTTTTTTTTTTTATTTTCCACATTCGGAATTTTTTTACTGCTTCCCAGTACACAGCGTGTTATAATAAATAACATCACGGGAAGGTAAAATTTGTTATGCATAAAATAAGCCTCCCACAGCTCTGTACATGAAAAATTGAAAAAGTTATGGATTTTGAAGGTGGAGAGCGAGAAATGAGCGAAAAAAAACCCTGCATCCTTAAGGGGTTAATACAACATTTTGAATTTGAGGTTCTGTAATTTGGATTTAAAAAACTATGAATTTGAGTTCCAGGAACAAAAGTGTAAATATTTGAATTTGAAGTTCCATTAAAGTGTAACTTAAAACATTTTGGAAATTGAAGTTACAGAAATACAGAAAAACCTAAAAATAATTCATCTGAAATTCCAGTAATGCACATTGAATTTTTTTTATTTGAAGTTTTATTAATGCAGGATTAAAAATATTTGAATGGACGTTCCAAGTATGCAGAATTTAAAAAAGTTAACAAAGTGCCAATCTTGGTACTCTATCTCTGCTACTGGGGCCATGGAATCCAGCTAGGCATGATTGACTGCTCCATGACTTTGTGGCTGAAACGGATTTGCTACTTTGAGGCTCTGCACTTCCAACTGAAAATAAGTAAGAGAACGATTACCTACAGATGTTAATGCATGTCTGCCATGCAATAGTCCACGACCTCACCTTCATGTGGCCCATTTGGACCATCAGTACATACTGCACATCCTGGCATCTATTTCACCAGAGAAATTGAGAGGAGAAGGAACACAGCTCTTCTGCAGCACAAGCTCCATCCCCACCAGTACCCACCAGATGCAGCAGGAATAATAACAACACTTCTCTGATGCACATAATAGTGTGTGCTATTCTCTAACAACAACACCTTTCGATTGTGCCAACACTTTTCTGACCACTTGTTACTGTACGCTATTCACTGACAGAGCACTTTGTAATGAAGGTATGATTTATGAGGATGATTTATGATTTTCTGGAGGTGAATACTACATAGAAACAGGACCTTCAAGATTTTGCTGCATGATGCAGTAAATTCTAATTACACTGTCTTATCTTTGCAAGTACAGGCAGTCCCATTTGAATTTGTATGTAAGTCGGACTGTATATTTTATCATGTAAACCCAGCCAGAACTTTTTTGGTCTCTCGACATTGATTTTAAAAATGTTGGGTTGTCATAAGAATCAATATTACACTAAGCTGATACAGACACATTTGAAACTGTTACAGCTGATAATTGTAGCCTAGGACTAAAGTACAGTAAATTACCAATATCTAGAGGTCCGTTTGTAACTAGGGGTTGTATGTAAGTCGAGTGTTCTTAAGTAGGGGATCCGCCTATATTATCCTCTATAATCATATAAGAATATGTCTGCAGTGATACAATGTATTTAAAGTGCCTTACAGGGGCAATTATTTCAGATTTCTACCTGTTCTTTTTTCATAACAAACCTTGTCTATACACCTGACAGGGCAATGTAGATTTTTCAGAAGTCTTGCCTATCTGGACCTTATCTGTGCACAGCTCTCCGTGACCTGGCGTCTGGACATGTGACCCTACTCTTATACTGCAGAGTCTTATTTTCTTATGTCCACCTAGTAACACAGGCATGACTACAGATGACATACCTATGGTTGATATGGAGATGTAGATGCTTGATTGGCTGCTCTCAGCAGCTGATCAAGCAGCTTGACATTTTTTCCTGAACACAAACCTGGATCCAAACGGCAGTAACTATCTTTGTCGTCCCGGTTCCTGGGTGACGAAACCTCCAAATTCTTTTTAACACAGGAAAAGAAAGAAAGTTCGAGGTGTATATGAAAAAATATTATACTTTATTAGTTTTACATAATTAGATATACAATACATAGGAAAATTAAAAACATTTAAAAGAGCCAGCACAAAGCTGGACAGTAGAAACAAACACACCTCCCCGGCAAAAATAATGAAGTGCACGTTAACAAAGGTAATGTACCTAAAGATCCTCCCAATTCAGTAGGACCCAGGATTGTGCCAGTCGGGCTTGATCATTACTAATCACAATTGAGAATTAATTTGAAGACTTGGGTATCCATCTCCAAACTGAAAGTAAAACAAATAGTAAAATGTTAAAAATTAAGATAAATAACAACATCTCCGCTCCAGATTACAACAGGACGAGGTAAGGTAACTAGATAGCATCATTTTCGTACATGGAATAGCAGATGGTCCTAGTGTTTAATTTGCTCTGACAGTCTAACTTGCTGTAGGGTCAAGTTGCACCTGACACGAGACTCACCTATTCAAAGACTTTCCTTAACCATTAAGTCAATTTTCTCTTCTCTGGCTTACTGGACTAGACTGCAGCCTCGGGTTCTCTAATACAAACACTTTCTTAAATGTCAAGCTTCTGTATCGTTTAAAGGTTAAAACTCAAATTTGGCTGTGTATCTTCCATTATCTCCAGCATTAGCTTTATTATTCTGATAGAACTGTATCTACAGTATTGAAATAATGCAGTGATGAATGCATCGAATACAACATTTGATAAGGTTAAAAAAGGGATTAAAGTGGTAACCGTCATTTTGAGCAAAAAAAACTAAAAACAATTCTGCTCAGTGTCCCTGGGAATCATTCCTCAAAGTATTTTGTCTCTTGGTCATCATTTAGTCATCATTTTTTGGCCCATAACAACATGGTTTTCCAGAACTCAAAAACCTACAATCAGCAAGATGGGGGCGGGACCTGCCTCTGTCACCTCATCACAAGCGCCTGCTGACCAAGGTGACCATATCTATCTATCTATCTATCTATCTATCTCATGTCCAACTATCTATTTGTCTATTTATCCCATCTTCATATCTATGATCACTATCTATGTAAAACTTAAGCACAGCACATGTGGGACAGCTTGAAGACTTAGAGATCATTTCTCTCCTGCCATTTCCTGCTGTGGAGTGTGAGGTGATGGGGAGGGAGGGGGGCTGCAGTTGTGTCTGTGTGGATTATTGCTTATAAACAAGGTAATGGAAAGCTGAGGGAGAGATAGGAGAGATAAGTGTAGTTGTTTGTTATTACATTAGTTAGGGCTTCTGTCAGCAGGTGATGAGTTTGGAGCACTGAGCCACGAGGAGAGTCAGCTGAGAGCAGGGAGAGAAAGGGGTTAGGGTGAAAAATGTGTTGAGGGATTGTTTGAGCAGGCGCCTAGACAGTGTGTTGCACAGTTAGGGGAAAAGCGGATGATGGTCAGGTTAGGTGGAGTTGCAGCGTCAGCCCCCGGAGCTGGATGGTATCCAGAAAAGTATGTAAGTTGAGGATTAGTACACAGGCACCCCGCGATCCATACAACGGATCGCGGTGCAACCGTGTCCCTCTCTGTGCCCCCGTCCCGCCCCCTGTGGACTCACCTCCCGCTGCCACCACGGGCTAGTCACCCTGTGGAACGACTGGTGGTATCCTGCCGCAGCAAGTCATCCCGCTTTGCGGCGGGCTTGGTGAAAACCAGGTGCCACTTAGACCTCCTGGTCCCAGGTTCGGCTATAGTACCACCTCCCACGGTGGTCCAGACCTACATATATACAATGTTTTTGTATATCTGTATGAGTGTATTATGGTGTGTATGATATGGTACAAATACCAGACAAAGATATTACATAAAACATAACTTTTATTATATCCAAACTAAATAGAAAATAGCGGTGCTATGAATGTTCGGGGATGAAAATTAAAAAATTAAAAACACATACCTGATTCTTGTTCTGTATCTGGGTCGGAATATACACTCACGGCCATTTATTATGTACACTTGTCCAACGCTCGTTAAACACTTAATTTCTAATCAGCCAATCACATGGTGGCAACTCAGTGCATTGGCATGTAGACATGGTCAAGAAACATCTCCTGCAGTTCAAACCGAGCATCAGTATGGGAAGAAAGGTGATGATTTGAGTGCCTTTGAACGTGGAGGTTGTTGGTGCCAGAAGGGCTGGTCTGAGCATTTCAGAACTGCTGATCTACTGGATTTTCATGCACAACCATCTCTAGGGTTTACAGAATGGTCCGAAAAAGAAAAACATCCAGTGAGCGGCAGTTCTGTGGGCGGGGAAATGCCTTGTTGATGCCAGAGGTCAGAGGAGAATGGCAGACTGGTTCAAGCTGATAGAAAGACAACCAGAGACTCAAATCACCACCCGTTACAATCAAGGTAGGCAGAAGAGCATCTCTGAATGCACAGTACGTCGAACTTTGAGGCGATGGGCTACAGCAGCAGAAGACCACACTGGGTGCCACTCCTTTCAGCTAAGAAACAGGAAACTGAGGCTACAATTTGCACAAGCTCATCGAAATTGGACAGTAGAGATTGGAAAACGTTGCCAGGTCTGATGAGTTCTATTCTGCTGCGACATTCAGTTGGTAGGGTCAGAATTTGGTGTCAACAACATGAAAGCATGGATCCATCCTGCCTTGTATCACGGTTCAGGCTGGGGAATATTTTTGGCACTCTTTGGGCCCCTTATGGTACCAATGAGCATTGCTGCAACGCCACAGCTTACCTGAGTATTGTTGCTGACCATGTCCATCCCTTTATGACCACAATGTACCCAACATCTATGGCTACGTTTCAGCAGGATAATGCGCCATGTCATAAAGCTGGAATCATCTCAGACTGGTTTCTTGACATGACAATGAGTTCACTGTACTCAAAGTGGCCTCCACAGTCACCAGATCTCAATCCAATAGAGCATCTTTGGATGTGGGTGGAATGGGAGATTCGCATCATGGATGTGCAGCCGACAAATCTGCGGCAACTGTGTGATGCCATCATGTCAATATGGACCAAAATCTCTGAGGAATGCTTCCAGCACCTTGTTGAATCAATGCCACGAAGAAATTGAGGCAGTTCTGAAGGCAAAAGGGGTACAACCGTTAATAGATGGTGTACCATGTGGAAGTGTTATCTATGATGTTTGGTACACATAGTTTTCTGGTATGAGTACAGGGCTCAAATTCACTTTTAATGTCTTGTAACTAAACTGGATAAATATCCTGAAGGCCCAGCAAGAGGCTTATACAGTCTTGACTATATGACCTATACTAATTCTAACTAGGATAAATAGCTGAAAGCTCCAACAAAAGTGCTTATAAGAATTGATGACGTAGGTACTATAATAATGTCAGAGGTGTCAACAACACGTGACCCTCAGAGAGTGTATATGACGGTCTAAGAAAATACCCTAAAGCCCGTTGCTTAGCACACCATTTTCCAAGTAGCATGACTCTTTTAATTTTTCTCTTATAAAGCTGGATGAGAGCTTGTTTTTGTTGGACATGCTATATTGTAACCCCTTAAGGACCAGGCCCTCGTTTTGTTGTCTTTATTTTTCACTCTCCACCTTCAAAAATCTATAACTTTTTATTTTTTCCATGAACAAGCTGTGTTTGGGCTTATTTTCGGCAACAATTTCACTTCCATTTGTTAGTGATAGTATTTAATTTTCTATGACGGACTGGGAAGCAGAGAAAAAGATTCTGAATGCAGTGAAATGATGAAAAAACACATTTGCTCCATTTCTGTGGGCTGGATTTACATCTTTCCCTTTATGCCTAAATGACAGTTCTACTTTCCTTCATTGGGTCAATACCTTCACATGGATACCAAATTTGTATAGTTTTATACTGTTTTCATACATTACAAAAAATTAAAACCTCCTCTACAAAAAAAAATTCTTCATTTTGCCGTATTTCTTGCGCTAATAACTTTTTCATACTTTGGTGTACGAGCTGTGAGTAGTGTAATTTTTGCGACATTTGATGACGTTTCGATGCTTTCATTTTTAGGATTGTACAACTTTTGATCACTTTTATTGAATTTTTTTATTATTTTTAAAATGGCAAAAAAAATGCCATTTGTGACTTTGGGCGCTATTTTCCGTTACGGATTTAAACATTATTATATTTTGAAAGACCGGGCATTTTGGACGTGGCGATACCTTATGTGTTTATGATTTTTACGTTTATTTTAGACTTCTGGGAAAGGGGGTGTTTGAATTTTTAGTTTTTTTTTTATAAAATTTTTTATTTTTACTTTTTTTATTTTTATTTTTTACTATTTTGCAGACTTTAACCCTAGGTTGTATGATTGATCCTACTCATGGGGACGACGATCGGAGCCAAGATGGCGGGTGTAAGCAACGGTGTTTGCTTCATTTTGAAGCAAACACCCGTGAGTATGAAGAGGGCTCAGCCCGTGAGCCCTCTTCATACTAACCATGCGCAATAAAACGTACAGGTACTTCTTATGCTATTGCTATGGGGTAAAACAGTACAATTTTTGTATTGATACGTTTTTTGATCACTTTTTATTGCATTTTATTTGGGACAAAATAGGTAAAAATCACAATATTTGTTCATTTAAACATTTTTTACGGTGTTCATAATGTGGTATAAGAGCGATTTTGTTTTATTGACAGGTCATTAAAAACATGGCAATCCTACATATGTGGAGCTGTATGGTGATTTTCACTTTTTTATTGCATTTGTAAGTATAATAATGTGAGCGGGGCTTTGTAGTCATTTTGATTCATTTATTAGTTTGGGGGTTTTTTTTCACTTCTAGTTTATTTCTTGTCCCACTCTGGGACATGACAAGCATCGTTCAATTGTTGGTTCGCTGTAATATCCTGCAATGCTGAAGTATTGCAGGGTACTCACACTGGCAGCCTAGCTGATTGTAAAAGTTAGAGCCCTTAGAGCCCTAAGTGGTTAAATAACACACTGTGCTTTGTAGAGTTGTTGAATAGACATCTATAAGTAGGGAGGAACTGAGTGCTCACCTTGAAAGGCACAACTCTTTTTAAAGAATGCAGTGTGTGTCTCCTGGTCAGAATCCACTTGTCTTATAGCTTCTTATGATCTTGTTTTTTACAAAAAAGAAGGCTTTAAAAATGATGTAATGAAGCCGAGGGCCTCAAGAGCGGATTACCACCGATGTAGGAGGGGGTTTGGCCAAAAACATGGGAAACACAAATGCGTCTTTGATGCGTTTAAAAATGTGACAAAAACGCGCCAATGGGAATCCTGCCCTCAGGTCCACAGATGTTCGTTGAGCTTGTAGTTGCTTAGTTTAAAGGACACGTTTACTGAATAAAAAGCCTCAATGAAGGGATTCAGAAACCTCACAACATATCATCTCTCCACTTATTTGGTAGGACTAAAGGTTTTGGGGGAGGAGACTTCACTGGGTCCAATGTAGATACATGATACTATACAAAGAGAGATGAGAGAGCTGATAAGACAATACAAGAATACTAAATGAATAAACTATAGTTGTGTCACTACAATAATGTTAATATAAACATTAGTATACAGAATTGTAATGTAAATATACTTCAGCTATTCCTATGTAGAAGATAAAAATATAATGCAATAGGTAAATAAAACCCAACACTAAAACTTAATATAATAATATAGACTCCTGAGTTATGTAATATACATACTCTTGATTAGGCTGAATGGCGAACTGTGCGTCTGGGCTCTGTGCAAGACTGTCCGTTAATCTTTTTCTGTACGGCACTGAGAGTCAGTTATACTTGTTGGGTCCTTTGATTTTGGATCTTGCTTGGTGTGCATATTGTGAGGGCACGTGTCGGAATTTGTAGTGCATCTTTAGCCATACTTTGGGGAAATTATGCAATCCGGCGCTTGTGTCACGCATTTTTGAAGCCTCTTGAATGTATGGGCAAGTGGTGCTGTGCAGTGTTATTCATTGGCCAGCCAAAGTAGAAATAAATGCAGACGACAACTTCTCACATGGTAAAATGCCCCAGCAACGCAAGTACAAGGCGCAGGACAGTAACGCCCCTGCGACTGGCCCACTCCTGGTCGCGTGCCCTCCACTGCCGGCCACGCCCTTCACGTCCTACTGGTGTGGAAGGGGGATTGGGCAAATATCACAGCAAACTACAGCAATAAGATAGTGACGTGGCACATACGCCCTGAAAAATGCCTATGATCTGTAAGTACCTTAAAGACATTTGGCACAGATGGATATGTTGACCAGACCACAAACCCCTGTTGTCAGG
The DNA here is from genome assembly GCA_019512145.1 of Engystomops pustulosus. Classification (NCBI taxonomy): domain Eukaryota; kingdom Metazoa; phylum Chordata; class Amphibia; order Anura; family Leptodactylidae; genus Engystomops; species Engystomops pustulosus. The sequence goes on from CM033647.1 coordinate 114,418,438, forward strand.
GGCAAATGCATCTGGGTAAACAAAAATCATACCTGTAAGTTGTTGAAAGTCACCCTATTCTGTGACTGCTTGGTTATGTGCCGCAGCAGATGCCATGGGATCTGTAGTGTAAGACTTAAAAAAGAGGGTACTGTGAAGAGGTTAGTGGGCCTTGTAGTCAAAGGGGGGCATTTACCAAACTTTTTTTTTTTCTTCTCTTCTTGCACACTTTTAGTGTTTTACTAAATTTTGTGAGACTAAACATCAACACTGTAATTGATTTGGACTTTTTTTTCTTTCCTTCTTGCAACCTTGTTAGTGTTTTACTAAACCTTTTGTAAATAAACATCAACTCTGTAATGATTTTTGACTTTTTTTGGGGGGGGAGAGAATATGTTTATTTAACGGGTCAGTTACAATTTCCATGATAACCAATTTCTCATTTTTGCTTTTACCCTTTTAATATTTGCACAATAAATACTGGAAGAGGTTAGTAGGTCTTGCAATCAAAGGGGAACATTTATCAAACTTTTTTGAAAAATTTTTAGGTTTTTGTGAAAATTTTTTGCTGTTTTACAATGTGTCGCCATATTCGTTTTTTCAATGTAAAAAAAACACTCCAGCTCATTACTGTGCTTCCTTTCATAACTAATGATATCAAGCACCTTCCCAGGCTAGTGTTAGGTTGAAATAGAAAGGTTTTTAAAATGTTTACTAATAGATTGATTAAAAGCCTTTTTTTGGCTTTCCAAAAAGATGATTTAACGAGTTTGTACAGGGTGCTACGCACTTATACTGATGATATCTCTATGCTTGACTCTGCCTATTCAGGACAACTTGGCAATGTGGAGCTGAATCTCTTTTTATCACAACCCGTCTTACTTTGAATTCTTTGCACGGTTAGACATTTTGTCAGGGTTGTGTGTATTGAGCCTGGACTGTTTGTAGCATGGTCACTTTAGAAGTTGTGCGAGAATTATTTATTTATTACCACATTTCTGACTCTTGTTTTAGTTTTCTTTGCTATTGCCTGGCATCTGAAGGACTGATGACATTTTTGTGTAGCTGAGACAATTTCTTTCTGCGACTTGACAAAAAGTAGCAAAAAAAGGCGATCAAATACCAAAAAAAAAACTTGATAAATACTGTGGAAAAAAAACACAATAGGGGGCCCCAGAAAAGAAACGTGATAGATGTGACCCAATATCTAACTAATACTTAACATGTGACCCCCCCCCCAACTCTGTAACAAATGATGTACACATGAGGATAAGTTGGTAAATATATGCATAGCACACACAGTACTTCAAGAGGTTGCAAATAAACCATCTTAGAACAAGTTGAAGCATACTAAAATGACCAAAAACACACGTCAAGCAAGGCACCCAACATGTACACAAGCAATCATTTCTCTTGCTACGTGCCAAATATAGGAATGTTTAGAAGCCAAATTAAAGTGTACAAAACCTTGTACTGATAATTAACCACATTGTGTCAACTTCTCAGCATCCACAGAATAGAGGGGATAATAAGTAGAGATGAGAGAACAATGCGGGTCCGGATTGATGCTCGGTCGCGCATAGGCGGATCGAAAAAGGCCGTTGCTCGGACGAATACTTAGCCCGCTCGAGAAAAGGCCGCTCCGCCGTTTTTGCTGTTTGGCGGGCAGAGAAACAGGCATCAAAGCCAGGAGACTTGCCTCAAACCGCTGAGGGGTACCCTTACACGTCGCTAGCAGTGGTTGCTATTATGTTTAAATTCTTGTTTAACCCCTTGCCGAGCCCTCTCCTTGGAATGGCTTTAAAACAAGATTTGGCCCCATCATCGGTGTATGTTGTCCATCTATTCACAATGATAACAGTGAATGAACAAAATAATTACCGATGAAAAAAATATTCATATAACTATAAGTAGTGCATAAGTAGTGCATCTAACAATTTTGTGCATCAAGACTCTTTAAAGGGTTTGATTAGGAATTTTTACTGACTGTAGAGGAATGAAACCCAGTACCAATATCAATCAGTAATTTTGTGGCCCATAAACACAGGGCATAGAGCTAGACACAAATACCGTTATATCCTTGTAACGACTAGTAGCCAACACTGAAGCTTCTATGTACGTGGATGAACAAGATGTAAATAGTTACCGTATATTCCGGCGTATAAGACGACCTGGTGTATAAGACGACCCCCCACTTCCTGTTTAAAAATAGAGTTAAGATATATTCGCGTATAAGACTACCCTTTTCCAACGCATACAAAAAAAACGGTAAAAATTTAAAAAAAAACCAGATTTGAATTTAACATGGTCCTTTTTTAATTTAAATCTTATGACATGCAGATATAGCAGGAAAAATGTCGTCTCATAAAACATAAGGCATACAACAACAAACTACCATTACAGCACAGCCCCAGTAGTATACAGCACAGCCCCAGTAGTATCAGCAGCCCCCAGTAGTATACAGCACTGCCCCCAGTAGTATACAGCACTGCCCCCAGTAGTATACAGCACAGCCCCCAGTTAGTATACAGCACAGCCCCCGTAGTATACAGCACTGCCCCCAGTATACAGCACATCCCCCAGTAGTATAAGCACAGCCACGTAGTATACGCACTGCCCCAGTAGTATACAGCACAGCCCCCAGTAGTATACAGCACAGCCCCAGTAGTATACAGCACTGCCCCCAGTAGTAACAGCACAGCCCCCAGTAGTATACGAACAGCCCCCAGTAGTATACAGCACAGCCCCAGTAGGATACAGACTGCCCCCAGTAGTATACAGCACATCCCCCAGTAGTATACAGCACAGCCCCCAGTAGTATACACACAGCCCAGCCCAGCATAAAAAAAAATAAACTTATATACTCACCCTCCAGTGGCCCGATGTGCTGCGCTGCTCCACGATGTCCGCGGGCTCATCTTCAGTGTTCCGCGCCGTCTTCTTTCTTCTGCTGGGCGCCGCCATTGATCTTCCCCGGCAGGCGCCTAGTATGATGCGCCGCTGCTGATGTCATACTAGGGCCGCCCCGGGGAAAAACATGGCGGCGCCCAGCAGAAGAAAAGAAGATGGCGCGGAAGACTGAAGACGAGCCGCGCAGACATCGGGGCCACGAGGGTGAGTATGCGCCCATGCGCCGTATCTTTTTGAGGCTGCCGAGCTTTGCCGGCAGCTATCGCTATGAAAACACCCGCGATCGGTGCTAGCACTGATCACGGGTGTTACCGGTAGCCTTTGGAATATGCAGCAAAGACTTAACGGCTATGGAGAGGGCTCAGCCCGTGAGCCCTCTCATGCACCGGGACCCGACCGCCGCCGTGAATACACGGCGGGCGGTCGGATACCAGCGTATAGACGACCCAGACAAGACAGAAGATTTTTCTGTCTTCAAAAGTCGTCTTATACGCGGAATATACGGTAGTCTTTTCCGTGGATGAGCAATCTGGCTAACCATTTGTTAATGAACAACCAGACAATTTGAATATCAGATTTACATCCTTCCTTCAATCAGCAACTTGACGGAATTAGTTCCATTCTAGTAACAATAGCATTTTAACAAAGCAAAGAGCTAAACATCCAAACATGCCAGTGTCCTCAGTGATTATTTCAGCTTGAAAATATTTCTACTCCACTTTATTTTATGTTGCAGAAGGGAAAGAGCAGGTTCTTTCCAATTATGAAACACAAGCTTCTGCAGAAAAGAAAGTGACTGAGACAAATCAAGCATGGCTAAATTTTGTGGGAGCGACATTAAGAGAACATAATGTTCCATTCTGGTCAAAGCTTTTGCTTTATGCTACAGAGAGTAACAAGATTGATTTTTAATCCAAACTTCGATGGGAGAAACATTTATTCAATTATTGCTTATTCTTAAAATGTCCACATGGCTGCTGTTTAATAAAATAACAAGTATTGATTGGAAGCTGGGAGAAACTGAGGGGAAAACACATTTTAAGAAATTTAAGAGATGCTTTAATGTTGTGTTGTACTGTAACTAATATAGTTTAGAATTTAAGATAGGGTAAACAATATTAAGACGGAAAAGCCACAGAAGGTTTATAGCGAAAGCCAGGAAGCTGGATGATTGCAAGTCTTTGAAGTAATATTTATCTGATCTAATGTTCTTTCACTTATGTTTCTGAAATTTGCTAATTGTATAATTATGTTTTTTTTAAATTCTAAGCATAAAACAGTTCTAATCTTAAGAAAACTCATAAGAACTCTTAAGAATATAAGAACTCCAATTGCAACAATACAAAGCTACAAGCATATATACTATATAAAGATAAAAAAATATATCAAATTCTTTATCTGACCGAGATTCTACTTCCTTTTGATTGTTCACACTGGTTGCCTTCACTTGTCCTTCATTTCGCTCACGGCACAAATCCACAGATCCTCCAGCAACACAGTTGCTTAGACCTCATGGAATGTTTAGATCCAAAAACGCCCGGAAGAAGCCGTGTCGGGTGGAAGTATGAGGCTGGGGTCCTTTCTATGTTACATGCGCATTTTTAATCATGTTGTGAATAGACCTCATTTTCATTAAATTATCATTTGTAAGACATTCTACACGATTGGGGCGTGCGTCTTCTAGTGGTCCGCTGTGTGAACGGTGGGGGCAACAGGAGGAACCAAACCGCACGTGTGGTCGAACGGTGGGCTATTCTTATCTGGAGGATCTGTGGAATTGTGCCTTGAGCGAAATGAAAGACAAGTGAGGCAACCATTGTGAAGATTCGAAAAGGAAGTAGAATCTCAGAGAACATTGGAGCTCCGGTCAGATAATAAATTTATATATTTTTATCTTTATATACTTTTAACATTGTTACCTCTGGATCAGTCTGGACTGTTGTTCAGCTCTATTAGACTGTAAGGTGAAGCACGATACCAAAAGAGTGTTAAAGGGGTTATGCACGAAACTATTTACTACAAAAAGCTGTCAAACAGGTTAAATATTTCAAAAATCTATTTGTAATGGTTACCTGGAAGTAAAAATACCTTCTATTTGTTTGTAGATGCTTGTTCAGCCTCTATTCTGTTCCACACAGAAGCAGATGTGGGAGGGGCCTAGCGCTCAGCCTTCAGAGTCTCCTTCCACCTGCTGTGCTCAAATAGTCCCTGCATTTACTGATCCCCAGCACAGCAGGAATTGCTATTGTGTGGTGTGTCACCTACCAAAGCCTGACACGCTTCCTCTCCTTTTAATCATGTCAATATATACTTGAATAAGAAAATACATGACAAATTAGGGGGCATTCCGCTGCTCAGTCTAACCGTGCACCAGATTTAAATGCAAAGTCCAATAGAAATGTCACACGCCCATGTTAAAAGTGCAAAAAAAAGTTGGTGCACTCTGTCGGTTCAGTGCAGGGGGCACCAGTTTCATGAAGAACGTGCGCCAAAAATCCTGAATCTGGCGCCCCCTGCACTTCAAGGTCACTACACTTAGTACACACTGATAGTAAGTGCACTATGTATTCTACAGCATCATGGTCGGTCAGGCTGACTGCATGGCGGAAGTCTAGGTTGGTGCAGGGGAGGCAAACCGACGTGTCGTCAATCAAAGTGACACTTACCCTGAAGAAGTCACTTTGAAGTGAGGATACGCATGGAGTTTGCCCTCCCTCCATTTTTCTAGACCTCCGACAATTTACACTTTATGTCCGCCTGACCGACCATGATGCTGTGAGAATACATTGTTTGCTCTACTGTATGCATGATGTACAAAATAGGTGCATTAAATGGACCTTTTTAGTTGTTTTATGACTTTTACTAATAAACTTTTGTATTTTTGTATGTTACTTGGGGCCGTTATTGCATCTCTTTCTGTGTATATTGTAAGGAATTGCAACAATTCACTAGTAAATAGATAGATATAGATGATAGAGGTGGATAGATAGATAGATGACAGGTGATGGATAGATAGAAGATATATATGAGATAATAGATGACAGGTGATAATAGGACTTGATAGATAAATAGGTGACAGCTTTCACATGTTACTGATCTTAGCTACTTCCTGCTAGTCAGGGACCGGGGCCCCTTTGCAGGACTGCAGGGTAAGGAGGGACAGTGAATGGTGGAGAGTACAGGAGGAGGACTGCACGGAAGAGGTCAGAGCTCAGCCTGGTACATTGTGTTATCTTGCAGCCTCTGTGTGACCTGACTAATGGTGGAGGGAGGAAAGGGCTGCTACATTGCTTAACTCATGTTAGGGGAGGACTCTCTGTGCAGCATATAGTCATGTATGTCTGCAGTTACCTTGTATCCTGTGCTGTAGGGATCCTGTGTGACTGAATGGTGGAGGGAGGAAAGGGTGTACATTGCTATGATCCAGTTAGGGGAGGACTCCTCGTGCAGCATATAGTCATGTCTGGCTGCAGTTACCTTGTATTGTGCTGTGAGGCTCCTGTGGAGCTGGTAAGCAGTGGACATACAGCAACATCTCTGCCCCTCCTCCTGTCTCACCCCCTTGGTGCAGTGTGTCAGCTGATCTCTCAGAGTGGAGAGAAGCTGTGAGCCGTGGAGTGATCTGTAGGGCAGAGCAGCTAGCTGACTCTTGTGCGCAGACTAGGCCAGATCGGCGTTGCTCAGGACGGGACACAGCTATCAGCAGGGGGCGCCAGCAACCAGAACAAGAGTAGTTATCTCAGTAAGCCTGCATATTTTGTAATAAGTGTAAAAGGTGAAAGTACTTGTCCGAAGCATTGGACCCAATACAGCCTGTGCTAGGTGACACAACCCTTTTTAGCATATATACCTTAGTAACACCTAATTTGGGGTCACAAATATAATGTGTGTATATGCGTATTTATCACATACAAGATAATCCTCTCATCTTAGTCGGATCTATTTTATACATCTAATTGGTCATATTAAAAATAAACACCATCAAAGAAACCAGCTACCTCAGAGCACATATTGTCTGAAAAATATCTTTATTGAATACATTAAATATCATAAAAATGCAGGATCATATCTTTGAGATTGTGAGGACATCAAAAAAGGGACACACAATTAACCATGGAGGACACAACACACGGTCCAAATAATTCATCAAAAAACAGCTGATAGACTTTGTACAGAACTAGTTAACAGTACTAGTGTATTTCCCAAATATTAACCCTTATCACAAAGTAAGTTTTCAGTTAACCGCCAGACTTGATTTTTCGAATCTGCGTGTCACGATAATTGGTTATAACTTCGGAATGCTTTAACATATCTAAATGATTTCTCAAGACACACTGTACTTCATGATAGTTGTAATATTTAAGTGATAAGTTTTGCGTTTCATTCTGAAAAAAAATTAAAATTTCTTCATTTTCAAAGTTTTAAATGTTGTGCTTTCCTGGCAGATAGTTAAACTACCCAAAAATCTAGATAACTAACATTTGGAAGTCTGCTTTATGTTGGAATGATATTTTAGGTATCCTCTCCTTTTTCTAGTATGTTATGAGGCTTAAAACTTTAGGTGCAATTTTTCTATTTTTCATGAATATCGCCAAAGCTTACATTTCGAGGGACAAATCAGCTTTCAAGTGCTTTGAAAGGCCTAAATAATGTAAATATAGAAACTACACCCTCAACGTATGAAAACAACTTCTATTTGTCTATTAAGCCTTGAGGGTTTCACATCGGTTAAAACAAATGGAAGTGCAATTTAGAAACGTTGAATTTTTTGGGAAAATACATTCCTTTAGGCCAAAAATGAAGACTTTTTAATAATAAAAATGATAAATGCTCTAAAAAGTTGGTTCTCATTTCTCCGAGCATACTGATACCACATATGTGGTGGTAACTGCTGTATGGGTGCACAGCGGGGCATAGAATAAAAGCAACGCCATTCAGAGCAGATTTGTATGTACATTGTACAGGCTATAAAATTTACATTTTTTTGTAATGTGAACATATGACAGATTATTGAGATATTTTCATAGAACAAAATTAATGGACATAGAGAAGGAATGTTGCTATTCTTGGCTGATAGGATGAGGAACACAAAAGTAGCAGATACACCATTTAGAGGAGGTTCACCTTCGACATTCAACCCTCAGATACATCCTAGTAGCACCAATCGAGATTTTTAGGAAAACAAGTCACTAAGAAGTAAAAGCGTTGTTATATAACAGGATAAACCTAATTTAATAATGGACCCATAGATGGTCTTGAGAAAAGGAGGAAAATCAATAGTCAAGCAGGCTGACAAAGGAGGGGGGGGCGGTACATCTTACCAAAGATTACTATAGAAAGAGGCGATACGCTTATAGGGGTGATGTCGCGCTTCAGGGATATGCAGGAAATTCAATTCTTTTATTTTGAAATCATGTAAAATCCACAATAGGCAACTTACAAACGTGTGATGGCAAGGTATGGTGACCAACGCGTTTCGCCCTCTCTCAGGGCTTAGTCATGAGACCATGACTAAGCCCTGAGAGAGGGCGAACGCCGTTGGTTTGCCTATTGTGGATTTTACATGATTTCAAAATAAAAGAATGAATTTTACCTGATATCCCTGAAGCGCGGACCATCATTTTCTTCTTCCTGAATATGTGCTTTATGTGGGGCTTTTTGGATGTTATTCGCGCTGGGAATCAGTAAAGTCGGAGGTGAGCAGGACTTTGCATCTCTTTTATTTGCTTACTAGGGGATGTACGACATACGAGAAGTTAGCAGGAGACCCAACACAGTAATATATATCACATCTGAGGACATTTCCTGAGAGAAAAACGTAGAGAAAGGATTAATATCCAAAAAACAGCAGATAAACTACTGTACCCTAAAAAATCCAATTGGTACTTCGTCCCAAAAATTCACAAGGTGGAAGCAACTCCCCAGGCCGCCCTATAGTAGCTACTATAGGTTCAGTTACAGAACCTCTAACATCTATAAAGACACAAAATAATTTTTGGATATGTACATAATTATCATGGCAACCAAGAGATCGCTTAATGTCAATAGATGTTGAAAGCTGTGTACAAGGATACCTCATGACAGAGGAATACAAGAAGTGAGGAGCATACTCACCCAAGCAAACAAAAATGAAGGATACACAGATTTCATATGTAGTGCTCTACAGTTTATACTAACGATAATGCATTTCAACAAGATAATTGTGGTATGGCCAGAGAGAGGGGACAGCGATGGGGGACCCCTGTCTCCTGCACATACGCCAACCTTTTTCTGGCCATATTCGAAGACAAGTAATCTTTTCAGAAACAATCCTTATTTGAGAAACCTGCAGGTTTATAAATGTTATGGGACAATGCTTTCATTGTATGGAGGGGCTCTGATCAACAAGATATGGTAAAACAACCTTCCAAGATATGGTAAAACATCTATATACAACTAACAAATGAATATGGGTTCACATACAACATTGGTGGCATCCGCTTGGAATTTCTAGATGCTGTAAATCAGGTAATAAAAGGTAAATAAAGACACGTCTCTTCAGAAAAAAAATACAGCAAAAAATGCCTTATTACACTACCGCAGCTATCACCACAATATGTAAGAAAGCAGTACCATATGGCCAGTTCGTTAGGGTGTCCCGCATTAAACAACACTGAGGGAGTTTCCTATTACAGTACAACGAACTAAGAACGAGACTCATAGCCAGGGTTTACCCGGAAATACTTAAGTTGCGGCCTTTCAAGAGCAAAGAAGAATAGAGAGAATACAGAACACAATAAAACCCACAAGGGTAACAACGTCCAAAACAAAAAAGCGAGAGATTCGCCTTCTCTTTCAACTTCACCCTCAGGCAGATGTATAAAGTCAGCCATAATACCAACTGTAAAGTCAGCCATACATATACTGTAATTGAGGCTGTAAAGACTTAGCCGAAATAGCAGCTAGAGGACCCTTGGTCACATTTTGGAGAGGAAGGACTATTAAATCAGAACTAGTTAGCAGTGGTGTCAACCCACGTTCGATAGTTGGCAAGAGACTAGCACAACCAAAAGGAAATTATCCCTGTGGGAATTGTAACCACTGTATGCAGTTCATTAAAACACAAAACAAGTACAAAGCGGGGGACACACAATAAGGGTGAACACCTTATCACATGTAAAAGGATTTCATGGTTAGCCATCTTTGTAATTGTGGTAGATTTTACATAGGAAAGACCATAAGGAGACTAAATATACACTTTAGTGAACACATTAGATCATTAAGAACAGGCCATGGAGCCCCAAGATTAATCGAACATGTCAAAACCCATCATAATTCAGTCCTGAAATCAGTCATTACGGTATAGAAAGAGTTCCCATATTACGGGGAGAGGTGAACGACAGCGCCTCCTACGCATTTGTTAAAAATTGATAGTATTTTCGAAGTATATTGGAAATTCTAAAACTTTCATTTCAAAAACAATATCAATTATTGCTGCAATGTGCTTAAAGTGGACAACACCTTTAAGACCCACTTGCGGTTAAAAGAAGCAATGAGAAAACTACAACAACCCTTCCTTCACTGTGGTTAAAGGCGTTCTAGGTGTTCAGGACTCAGTTAGTCATTCTATAGTGTAAAAGAAGCAATGAGAAAACCACAAACCCTTCCTCTCACTGTGATTAAAAGGCGTTCTAGGTGTCGTTCAGACCCAGTTAGTCATTCTCATAGTGGTAAAAGAGCAATGAGAAAACCACAAAACCCTTCTCACTGGTATTAAAGGTGTTCTAGGTGTTCTGACCCAGTTAGTCATCCTCACTGCAGTAAAAGAAGCAAATGGTAAAAACACACATCCTTCCTCTATCTGCGGTTAAAGGCCCTCTGCTAGTCATTCTGATGTGGTAAAAGAAAACCACTCACACTGCCTTTTACCGTGGTTGAAGACGCACTGTGAGTTCAGATTAGTTAGTCATTCTCATAGTGGTAAAAGAAGTAGTGAAAAAAACACCACACCTTGCCTCTCACTGCAGTCAAGGGTGCTTTGGGTGTTCAGACCTAGTTATTACACATTGAAGTCCCGGAATGCAGAATTGAAAAATTTTTTAATTCAAAGTTAACATTAACCGCCTTCACGCTTGCAACGGATATATGCTTGCACCGATCACGGGTGTTAACCTCTTCTTTGGCCGGCAAAGTTGCGGGCGACACTGAAAGCATAGCGGGCCATGGCGCCACCATGTTACCTCCAATCATGACACCCCGAACGTCTTCGGTGGGCGGGAGGGGATCGGTTTGCCAGACAGCTTCGGGCCTTTGTCAGACCCGTGGTTCATTGGAATGAATGAATGCAGAAATTCCATATACTGCGATACAGTTGTATTGCAGTATATGGTAGGAACTAGGGTTAAGTACTTAGAGGGTCTAAGAAAAAAGTGAAAAAAAAAGAAAAAAATCCGAAATGCGACTTTAACACCTTTTTACCGTGACATAAAAAATGTAATGCCAAGTGATCAAGAAAAAAAGAGATCTCAAATGGTAGCAATGAAAAACGTCGGCTCATTTTGCAAAAAATGACACATCACACAGCTCCGTACACCTAGATATGAAAAAGTTATTAGCGTCAGATTTTTCTTTTTTGTAAACATTTGTTTAATTTTGAAAATTATTTTGAAATAAAAACTGTAGAAATTTGGATCACCGTGATCGTACCGAACCAAAGAATAAAGTACAGTTGTATTTGGAGCGCAGAGTGAAAGTTGTAAAAACAAACGTGATGCACATGCATTTTTTTTTTTTATTTTCCACATTCGGAATTTTTTACTGCTTCCCAGTACACAGCGTGTTATAATAAATAACATCACGGGAAGGTAAAATTTGTTATGCATAAAATAAGCCTCCCACAGCTCTGTACATGAAAAATTGAAAAAGTTATGGATTTTGAAGGTGGAGAGCGAGAAATGAGCGAAAAAAACCCTGCATCCTTAAGGGGTTAATACAACATTTTTGAATTTGAGGTTCTGTAATTTGGAATTTAAAAAACTATTGAATTTGAGTTCCAGGAACAAAAAGTGTAAATATTTGAATTTGAAGTTCCATTAAAGTGTAACTTAAAACATTTTGGAAATTGAAGTTACAGAAATACAGAAAAACCTAAAATAATTCATCTGAAATTCCAGTAATGCACATTGAATTTTTTTTATTTGAAGTTTTATTAATGCAGGATTAAAAAATATTTGAATGGACGTTCCAAGTATGCAGAATTTAAAAAATTAACAAAGTGCCAATCTTGGTACTCTATCTCTGCTACTGGGGCCATGGAATCCAGTAGGCATGATTGACTGCTCCATGACTTGTGGCTGAAACGGATTTGCTACTTTGAGGGCTCTGCACTTCCAACTGAAAATAAGTAAGAGAACGATTACCTACAGATGTTAATGCATGTCTGCCATGCAATAGTCCACGACCTCACCTTCATGTGGCCCATTTGGACCATCAGTACATACTGCACATCTGGCATCTACTTTCACCAGAGAAAATTGAGAGAGAGAAGGAACACAGCTCTTCCTGCAGCACAAGCTCCATCCCCACCAGTACCCACCAGAGCAGCAGGAATAATAACAACACTTCTCTGATGCACATAATAGTGTGTGCTATTCTCTAACAACAACACCTTTCGATTGTGCCAACACTTTTCTGACCACTTGTTACTGTACGCTATTCACTGACAGAGCAACTTTGTAATGAAGGTATGATTTATGAGGATGATTTATGATTTTTCTGGAGGTGAATACTACATAGAAACAGGACCTTCAAGATTTTGCTGCATGATGCAGTAAATTCTAATTACACTGTCTTATCTTGCAAGTACAGGCAGTCCCATTTGAATTTGTATGTAAGTCGGACTGTATATTTTATCATGTAAACCCAGCCAGAACTTTTTTGGTCTCTCGACATTGGATTTTAAAAATGTGGGTTGTCATAAGAATCAATATTACACTAAAGCTGATTGACAGACACATTTGAAACTGTTACAGCTGATAATTGTAGCCTAGACTAAAGTACAGTAAATTACCAATATCTAGAGGTCCGTTTGTAACTAGGGGTTGTATGTAAGTCGAGTGTTCTTAAGTAGGGGACCGCCTATATATCCTCTATAATCATAGTAAGAATATGTCTGCAGTGATACAATATTTAAAGTGCTTACAGGGGCAATTATTTCAGATTTCTACCTGTTCTTTTTTCATAACAAACCTTGTCTATACACCTGACAAGGGCAATTGTAGATTTTTCAGAAGTCTTGCCTATCTGACCTTATCTGTGCAGCAAGCTCTCCGTGACCTGGCGTCTGGACATGTGACCCTACTCTTATACTGCAGAGTCTTATTTTCTTATGTCCACCTAGTAACACAGGCATGACTACAGATGACATACTATGGTTGATATGGAGATGTAAGATGCTTGATTGGCGCTTCAGCAGCTGATCAAGCAGCTTGACATTTTTTCCTGAACACAAACCTGGATCCAAACGGCAGTAACTATCTTTGTCGTCCAGGTTCCTGGGTGACGAAACCTCCAAATTCTTTTAACACAGGAAAAGAAGAAAGTTCGAGGTGTATATGAAAAAAATTATACTTTATTAGTTTTACATAATTAGATATACAATACATAGGAAAATTAAAAACATTTAAAGAGCCAGACAAAGCTGGACAGTAGAACAAACACACTCCCCGGCAAAAATAATGAAGTGCACGTTAACAAAGGTAATGTACCTAAAAGATCCTCCACAATTCAGTATGGACCCGGATTGTGCCAGTCGGGTTTGATCATTACTAATCACAATTGATGAATTAATTTGAAGACTTGGGGTTATCCATCTCCAAACTGAAAGTAAAACAAATAGTAAAATGTTAAAAATTAAGATAAAATAAACAACATCTCCGCTCCAGATTACAACAGGACGAGGTAAGGTAACTAGTAGCATCATTTTCTACATGGAATAGCAGATGGTCCTATGTTTAATTTGCTCTGACAGTCTAACTGCTGTAGGTCAGAGTGCACCTGACACTGAGACTCACCTATTAAAGACTTTCCTTAACCATTAAGTCAATTTCCTTCTCTGGCTTACTGGACTAGACTGCAGCCTCCGGGTTCTCTAATACAAACATTCTTAAATGTCAGCTTCTGTATCGTTTAAGGTTAAAACTCAAATTTGGCTGTGTATCTTCCATTATCTCCAGCATTTAGCTTTATTATTCTGATAGAACTGTATCTACAGTATATGAAATAATGCAGTGAATGAATGCTCGAAATACAACATTTGTAAGGTTAAAAAAGGGGATTAAAGTGGTAACCGTCATTTTGAGCAAAAAAAACTAAAAACAATTCTGCTCCAGGTGTCCCTGGGAATCATTCCTCAAAGTATTTTGTCTCTGGTCATCATTTAGTCATCATTTTTTGGCCCATAACAACCATGGTTTCCAGAACTCAAAAACCTACAATCAGCAAGATGGGGGGCGGGACCTGCCTCTGTCACCTCATCACAAGCGCCTGCTGACCAAGGGACCATATCTATCTATCTATCTATCTATCTATCTCATGTCCAACTATCTATTTGTCTATTTATCCCATCTCATATCTATATCACTATCTATGTAAAACTTAAGCACAGCACATGTGGGACAGCTTGAAGACTTAGAGATCATTTCTCTCCTGCCTCCTGCTGTGGAGTGTGAGGTGATGGGGGAGGGAGGGGGGCTGCAGTTGTGTCTGTGTGGATTATTGCTTATAAACAAGTGTAAGTGAAAGCTGAGGAGAGTAGAGAGATAAGTGTAGTTGTTTTGTTATTACATTAGTTAGGGCTTCTGTCAGCAGGTGATGAGTTTGGAAGCACTGAGCCACGAGGAGAGTCAGCTGAGAGCAGGGAGAGAAAGGGGTTAGTGGTGAAAAATGTGTGAGGGATTGTTTTGAGCAGGCGCCTAGACGTGGTTGCACAGTAGGGGAAAAGCGGATGATGGTCAGTTAGGTGGAGTTGCAGCGTCAGCCCCCGGAGCTGGATGGTAGTCCAGAAAAGTATGTAAGTTGAGGATTAGTCACAGGCACCCCGCGATCCATACAAACGGATCGCGGGTGCAACCGTGTCCCTCTCTGTGCCCCCTCCCGCCCCCTGTGGACTCACCTCCCGCTGCCACCACGGGCTAGTCACCCTGTGGAACGACTGGTGGTATTCCTGCCGCGCAAGTCATCCCGCTTTGCGGCGGGCTTGGTGAAAACCAGGTGCCACTTAGACCTCCGGGTCCCAGGTTCGGGCTAGTGTACCACCTCCCACGGTGGTCCAGACATACATATATACAATGTTTTTGTATATCTGTATGAGTGTATTATGGTGTGTATGATATGGTACAAAATACCAGACAAAGATAACTAAAACATAACTTTTATTATATCCAAACATAAAAGAAAATAGCGGTGCTATGAATGTTCGGGGATGAAAATTAAAATTAAAAAACACATACCATGTCTTGTTCTGTATCGTGGTCGGAATATACACTCACGGCCATTTAGTTAGTACACTTGTCCAACGCTCGTTAACACACTTAATTTCTAAGTCAGCAATCACATGGTGGCAACTCAGTGCATTAGGCATGTAGACATGGTCAAGAAAACATCTCCTGCAGTTCAAACCGAGCATCAGTATGGGAAGAAAGGTGATGATTTGAGTGCCTTGAAACGTGGCAAGGTTGTTGGTGCCAGAAGGGCTGGTCTGGCATTCAGAACTGCGATCTACTGGGATTTTCATGCACAACCATCTCTAGGGTTTACGAGAATGGTCCGAAAAAGAAAAACATCCAGTGAGCGGCAGTTCTGTGGGCGGGAAATGCTTGTTGATGCCAGAGGTCAGAGGAGAATGGCAGACTGGTTCAAGCTGATAGAAAGACAACAGAGACTCAAATCACCACCCGTTACAACAAGGTAGGCAGAAGAGCATCTCTGAATGCACAGTACGTCGAACTTTGAGGCGATGGGCTACAGCAGCAGAAGACCACACTGGGTGCCACTCCTTTCAGCTAAGAAAAGGAAACTGAGGCTACAATTTGCCAAGCTCATCGAAATTGGACCGTAGGAGATTGGAAAAACGTTGCCAGGTCTGATGAGTTCTATTCTGCTGCGACATTCAGTTGGTAGGGTCAGAATTTGGTTGTCAACAACATGAAAGCATGGATCCATCCTGCCTTGTATCAACGGTTCAGGCTGGGGAATATTTCTTGGCACTCTTTGGGCCCCTTTATGGTACCAATGAGCATTGTGCAACGCCACAGCTACCTGAGTATTGTTGCTGACCATGTCCATCCCTTTATGACCACAATGTACCCAACACTGATGGCTTACGTTCAGCAGGATAATGCGCATGTCATAAAGTGGAATCATCTCAGACTGGTTTCTTGAACATGACAATGAGTTCACTGTACTCAAAGTGGCCTCCACAGTCACCAGATCTCAATCCAATAGAGCATCTTTGGATGTGGGTGGAATGGGAGATTCGCATATGGATGTGCAGCCGACAAATCTGCGGCAACTGTGTGATGCCATCATGTCAATAGGGACCAAAATCTCTGAGGAATGCTTCCAGCACCTTGTTGATCAAGCCACGAAGAATTGAGGCAGTTCTGAAGGCAAAAGGGGTACACACCGTTAATGATGGTGTACCATGTGGAAGTGTATCTATGATGTTTGGTACACATGTTTTCTGGTATGAGTACAGGGCTCAAATTCACTTTTAATGTTTGTAACTAACTGGATAAATCATCCGAAGGCCCAGCAAGAGGCTTATACAGTCTTGACTTATATGACCTATACTAATTCTAACTAGGATAAATAGCTGAAAGCTCCAACAAAAGTGCTTATAGAATTGATGACGTAGGTACTAAATAATGTCAGAGGTGTCAACATCACGTGACCTCAAGAGTGTATATGACGTGTCTAAGAAAATACCCTAAAGCCCGTTGCTTAGCACACCATTTTCCAAGTAGCATGACTCTTTTAATTTTTCTCTTATAAAGCTGGATGAGAGCTTTTTTTGTTGGACATGCTATATTTAACCCCTTAAGGACCAGGGCCTGTTTGTTGTCTTTATTTTTCACTCTCACCTTCAAAAATCTATAACTTTTATTTTTTCCATGAACAAGCTGTGTTTGGGCTTATTTGATACGGCAACATTTCACTTCCATTTAGTGATAGTATTTAATTTTTATGACGGACTGGGAAGCAGAGAAAAAGATTCTGAATGCAGTGAAATGATGAAAAAACACATTTGCTCCATTTCTGTGGGCTTGGATTTACATCTTTCCCTTTATGCCTAAATGACAGTTTCTACTTTCCTTCATTGGGTCAATACCTTCACATGGATACCAAATTTGTATAGGTTTTATACTTTTTCATACATTACAAAAAATTAAAACCTCTCTACAAAAAAAAATTCTTCATTTTGCCGTATTCTTGCGCTAATAACTTTTTCATACTTTGGTGTACAGAGGTGAGTAGTGTAATTTTTGCGACATTTGATGACGTTTTCCATGCTTTCATTTTTAGGATTGTACAACCTTTTGATCACTTTTATGAATTTTTTTATTATTTTTCAAATGGCAAAAAAAATGCCATTGTGACTTTGGGCGCTATTTTCCGTTACGGATTAAACATTATTATATTTGAAAGACGGGCATTTTGGACGTGGCGATACCTTATGTGTTTATGATTTTTACGTTTATTTATAGACTTCTGGGAAAGGGTGGTGTTTGAATTTTTAGGTTTTTTTTTTATAAAATTTTTTATTTTTACTTTTTTTATTTTTATTTTTTACTATTTTGCAGACTTTAACCTAGTTGTATGATTGATCCTACTCATGGGGAACGACGATCGGAGCCAAGATGGCGGGTGTAAGCAACGGTGTTTGCTTCATTTTGAAGCAAACACCGGTGAGTATGAAGAGGGCTCAGCCCGTGAGCCTCTTCATCTCAACCATGCGCAAATAAAACGTACAGGTACTTCTTATGCTATGTATGGGGTAAAACAGTACAATTTTGTATTGATACGTTTTTGATCACTTTTTATTGCATTTATTTGGGACAAATAGGTAAAAATCACAATATTTGTTCATTTAAACATTTTTTACGGTGTTCATAATGTGGGTATAAGAGCGATTTTGTTTTATTGACAGGTCATTAAAAACATGGCAATACCTACATATGTGGAGCTGTATGGTGATTTTCACTTTTTTATTGCATTTGTAAGTATAAGATATGTGGAGCGGGGGCTTGTAGTCATTTTGATTCATTTATTAGTTGGGGGTTTTTTTTCACTTCTAGTTTATTTCTTGTCCCATCTGGGACATGACAAGCAATCGTTCAATTGTTGGTTCGCTGTAATATCCTGCAATGCTGAAGTATTGCAGGGTACTCCACTGTGCAGTCCTAGCTGATTGTAAAAGTTAGAGCCCTTAGAGCCCTAAGTGGTTAAATAACACACTGTGCTTTGTAGAGTTGTTGAATAGACATCTATAAGTAGGGAGGAACTGAGTGCGTCACCTGAAAGGCACAACTCTTTTTAAAGAATGCAGGTGTGTGTCTCCTGGTCAGAATCACTTGTCTTATAGCTTCTTATGATCTTGTTTTTACAAAAAAGAGGCTTTTTTAAAAATGATGTTGTAATGAAGCCGAGGGCCTCAAAGAGCGGATTACCACGATGTAGGAGGGGGTTTGGCCAAAAACATGGAAACACAAATGCGTCTATTGTGCGTTTAAAAATGTGACAAAAACGCACCAATGGGAATCTGCCCTCAGGTCCACAGATGTTGTTGAGCTTGTAGTGCTTAGTTAAAGGACAGTTTACTGAATAAAAAAGCCTCATGAAGGATTCAGAAACCTCACAACATATCTATCTCTCCATTATTTGGTCAGGACTAAAGGTTTTGGGGAGGAGACTTCACTGGGTCCAATGATACATGATAATATACAAAAGAGAGAGGGAGCTGATAAGACAATACAAGAAACTAAATGTAAAATAAAACATGTTGTGTCACTACAATATGTTTAATAATAAACATTAGTATACAGAATTGTAATGTAAATATACTTCAGTATCTATGTAGAGATAAAAATGATAATCAATAGGTAAATAAAACCAAACACTAAAACTTAATAATAATAATAGTTAGACTTCTAAGTTATGTATATACATACTCTTGATTAGGCTGATGGCGAATGTGCGGCTGGGCTTGTGCAAGATCTGGTGTTATCTTTTCTGGTACGCTACTGAGAGTCAGTATACTTGTTGGGCCTTTGATTTTGACTTAGCTTGGTGTGTATTGTGAGGGCACGTGTCTGGAATTGTAGTGCACTTTAGCCATGACTTGGGGAAAAGTTATCAATCCGGCGCTTGGTCACGGCATTTTTGGAAGCCTCTTGATGTATCGAGGCAGGGTGCTGTGCGTGTTATTCTATGCCAGTCCAAAGTAGAAATAAATGCAGCGACAACTTCTCACATGTAAAATGCGGCCCAGCAACAGCAAGTACAACGGCGCAAGGACAGTAACGCCCCTGCACTGGCCCACTCACTGTCGTCCGTGCCCTCCACATGGCCGGCCACGCCCTTCACGTCCTACTGGTGTGAAGGGGCGATTGGGGCAAATATCAACAGCAAATACAGAATAAGATAGTGACGTGGCACATAGGCCCTGATAAATATGGCCTATATCTGTAAACCTTAAAGACATTTGCACATGATGGATATGTGACCAAGACCACAAACCCCTGTTGTAGGGGCAAATGCATTGGGTACAAAAATCATACCTGTAAGTTGTGAAGTCACTCCTATCTGTGACTGCTGGTTATGTGCGCAGCAGATGCCATGTGATACTGTAGTGTAGAGACTTAAAAAGAGGGTACTGTGAAGAGTTAGTGGGCCTTTGTAGTCAAAGGGGGGCATTTACCAAACTTTTTTTTTCTTTCTTCTTGCACACTTTTAGTGTTTTTACTAAATTTTGTGAGATAAACATCAACACTGTAATTGATTTGACTTTTTTTTCTTTCCTTCTTGCACCTTTAGTGTTTTTACTAAATTTTGTGAAATAAACATCAACGCTGTAATGATTTTTGACTTTTTTGGGGGGGGAGAGAATATGGTATTATTTAACGGGTCAGTTACAATTTCCATGATACCAATTTCTACATTTTTGCTTACTTTTAATATTTTGCACAATAAATACTGTGAAGAGGTTAGTAGGTCTTTGCAATCAAAGGGGGAAATTTATCAAACTTTTTTAAATTTAGGTTTTTGTGAAAATTTTTTTGCTGTTTTACAATGTCGCCATATTCGTTTTTTTCAAGTTAAAAAAAAACACTCCGCTCATTACTGGTTCTTTCATAACTAATGATATCAAGTCACTTCCGGGCTATTAGGTTGAAATAAAAGGTTTTAAAATGTTACTAATAGATTATTAAAAGCCTTTTTTGGCTTTCCAAAAAGATGATTTACGATTTGTACAGGGTGCTAGCACTATTGATGATCTATGCTTGACTTGCTATTCAGGACCTTGGCAATGCTGAGCGAATCTAGTTTTTATCAAACACAGTCTTATTTGGAATTCTTTGCGGCTTAGACTTTGTCATGGGTGTGGTATTGAGCCTGGACTGTTGGTAGCATGTCACTTTATGAGTTGTCGAATTATTTATTATTACTCACATTTCTGAACTACTTGTTTTAGTTTTCTTTGCTTTGCACATCTGAAGACTGATGACATTTTGTAGTAGCTGAGACATTTCTGCGACATTTGACAAAAAGTAGCAAAAAAAGTGTCAAATACCAAAAAAAAAAACTTTTGATAAATACGTGGGAAAAAAACACAATAGGCACCCAGACAAAAGAAAAACGATAGATGTGACCCAATATCTAACAATACTTACATGTGACCCCCCACTCCTGTAACAACATGCATGTACACATGAGGATAATTGGTAAATATCATGCATGCAGCACACACATACTTCAAGAGGTTGCAAATAAAATCTTAGAACAAGTTGCAAGCATACTAAATGACACAACACACGTCAAGCAAGGCATCCCACAGTCTTTATCTTAAGCATCATTTCTCTTTCTAGTGACACAAATACTGTGAATGTTTAGAAGCCCAATTAAAGTGTACCAAAAAACCTGTACCTGATAATAACCACATTGTGTCAACTTCTCAGCATCCACAGAATAGAGGGGATAATAAGTAGAGATGAGAGAACAATGCGGGTCCGGATTGATGCTCGGTCGCGCATAGGCGGATCGAAAAAGGCCGTTGCTCGGACGAATACTTAGCCCGCTCGAGAAAAGGCCGCTCCGCCGTTTTTGCTGTTTGGCGGGCAGAGAAACAGGCATCAAAGCCAGGAGACTTGCCTCAAACCGCTGAGGGGTACCCTTACACGTCGCTAGCAGTGGTCGTATATTCCGGCGTATAAGACGACCTGGTGTATAAGACGACCCCCCTACTTTCCTGTTTAAAATATAGAGTTTAAGATATATTCGCCGTATAAGACTACCCCTTTTCCAACGCATACAAAAAAACGGTAAAAATTTAAAAAAAAACCAGATTTGAATTTAACATGGTCCTTTTTTAATTTAAATTCTTATGACATGCAGATATAAGCAGGAAAAACGTGTCGTTCATAAAAATAAGGCATACAACAAAATACCATTACAGCACAGCCCCAGTAGTATACAGCACAGCCCCAGTAGTATCAGCAGCCCCCAGTAGTATACAGCACTGCCCCCAGTAGTATACAGCACTGCCCCCAGTAGTATACAGCACAGCCCCCAGTTAGTATACAGCACAGCCCCCGTAGTATACAGCACTGCCCCCAGTAGTTACAGCACATCCCCCAGTAGTATACAGCACAGCCACGTAGTATACGCACTGCCCCAGTAGTATACAGCACAGCCCCCAGTAGTATACAGCACAGCCCCAGTAGTATACAGCACTGCCCCCAGTAGTAACAGCACAGCCCCCAGTAGTATACGAACAGCCCCCAGTAGTATACAGCACAGCCCCCAGTAGGATACAGACTGCCCCCAGTAGTATACAGCACATCCCCCAGTAGTATACAGCACAGCCCCCAGTAGTATACAGCACAGCCCAGCCCAGCATTAAAAAAAAATAAACTTATATACTCACCCTCCAGTGGCCCCGATGTGCTGCGCTGCTCCCACGATGTCCGCGGGCTCATCTTCAGTGTTCCGCGCCGTCTTCTTTCTTCTGCTGGGCGCCGCCATTGATCTTCCCCGGCAGGCGCCTAGTATGACGCGCCGCTGCTGATGTCATACTAGGCGCCGCCCCGGGGAAAAACATGGCGGCGCCCAGCAGAAGAAAGAAGATGGCGCGGAAGACTGAAGACGAGCCGCGCAGACATCGGGGCCACCGGAGGGTGAGTATGCGCCCATGCGCCGCTATCTTTTTGAGGCTGCCGGCAGCTTTGCCGGCAGCTATCGCTATGAAAACACCCGCGATCGGTGCTAGCACTGATCACGGGTGTTACCGGTAAGCCTTTGCTGCAATATGCAGCAAAGACTTACCGGCTATGGAGAGGGCTCAGCCCGTGAGCCCTCTCCATGCACCGGGACCCGACCGCCGCCGTGAATACACGGCGGGCGGTCGGGATTACCAGCGTATAAGACGACCCCAGACAAGACAGAAGATTTTTCTGTCTTCAAAAGTCGTCTTATACGCCGGAATATACGGTAGTCTTTTCCGTGGATGAGCAATCCTGGCTAACCATTTGTTAATGATATACTAGTGAATTAGTTGCAATCCTTACAATATACACAGAAAGAGATGCAAATTAACGGCCCCAAAGTAACATACAAAAATACAAAAGTTTTATAGTAAAAAGTATAAAAACAACTAAAAAGGTCCATGTTAATGCACCTAATTTTGTACAATCAATGCATACAAGTAGGCAACACATGTTTCTCACAGCATCATGGTCGGTCAGGCGGACAGTAAAGGTAAATATGTCGGAGGTCTAGAAAAATGGAGGGATGGCAAACTCCATGGTATCCTCACTTCAAAGTGACTTCTTCAGGGGTAAGTGTCACTTTGGATGACGATACACGTCGGGTTTGCCTCCCCTGCACCAACCTAGACTTCCGCCATGATGTCAGCCTGACCGACCATGATGCTGTGAGAATACATAGGGCACATTACTATCAGTTGTACTAAGTGTAGTGACCGTGAAGTGTGCAGGGGGCGCCAGATTCAGGATTTTTGGCGCACGTTCTTCATGAAACTGGTGCCCCCTGCACTGAACCGACAGAGTGCACCAACTTTTTTTGCACTTTAACATGGGGCGTGTGACAATTTCTATTGGACTTGCATGTTAAATCTGGTGCACGGTTAGACTGAGCAGCGGAATGCCCCCTAATTTGTCATGTATTTTCTTATTCAAGTATTATTGACAATGATTAAAAGGGAGGAAGCAGTTCAGGGCTTTGGTAGGTGACAACAGCACAAATAGCAGATTCCTGCTGTGCTGGGGATCAGTAAATGCAGGGACTATTTGAGCACAGCAGGTGGAAGGAGACTCTGAAGGCTGAGCGCTAGGCCCCTCCCACATCTGCTTCTGTGTGGAACAGAATAGAGGGCTGAACAAGCATCATACAAACAAATAGAAAGGTATTTTTACTTCCAGGTAACATTACAAAAAGATTTTTGAAATATTTTAACCTGTTTTGACAGCTTTGTAGTAAATAGTTTCGTGGCATAACCCTTAACACTCTTTTGGTATCGTGCTTCACCTTACAGTCTAATAGAGCTGAACAACAGTCCAGGACTGATCAGAGGTAACAATGTTAAAAGTATATAAAGATAAAAATATAAAAATTTATTATCTGACCGGAGCTCCAAATGTTCTCTGAGATCTATTCCTTTTCGAATCTTCACAATGGTTGCCTTCACTTGTCTTTCATTCGCTCAGGACAAATCCACAGATCCTCCAGATAAGAATAGCCCACCGTTCAGACCAGCACGAATGCGGTTTGGTTCCTCTTTGCCACCACCGTTCAAACACAGCGGACCACTAGAAGAAACGCACGCCCCAATCGTGTAGAATGTCTTACAAATGATAATTTAATGAAAATGAGGTATATCACAAAAAATTGATTAAAAATGCGCATGTAACATAGAAAGGACACCAGCTCATACGTCACCCGACACGGCTTCTTCCGGGGCGTTTTTGGATCTAGAACATTCCATGAGGTCAAGAACTGTGTTGCTGGAGGATCTGTGGATTTGTGCCGTGAGCGAAATGAAGGACAAGTGAAGGCAACCAGTGTGAACAATCGAAAAGGAAGTAGAATCTCGGTCAGATAAGAATTTGATATATTTTTTTCTTTATATAGGTATATATGCTTGTAGCTTGTATTGTTGCAATGGAGTTCTATATTCTTAAGAGTTCTTAGAGTTTTCTTAGATAGAACTGTTTTATGCTTAGAAATTTAAAAAAAACATATTATACAATTAGCAAATTTCAGAAACATAAGTGAAGATACATTAGATCAGATAAATATTACTTCAAAGACTGCAATCATCCAGCTTCCTGGCTTTCGCTATAAACTTCGTGGCTTTTCCGTCTTAATTATGTTTACCCTATCTTAAATTCTAAACTATATTAGATTACAGTACAACACAACATTAAAAGCATCTCTTAAATTTCTTAAAATGTGTTTTCCCCTCAGTTGCTCAGCTTCAACAATACTTGTTATTTTATTAAAACAGCAGCCATGTGGACATTTTAAGAATAAGCAATAATTGATAAAATGTTTCTCCCATCGAAGTTTGGATTAAAAATCAATCTTGTTACTCTCTGTAGCATAAAGCAAAAGCTTGACCAGAATGGAACATTAATGTCTCTTAATGTCGCTCCCAGCAAAATTTAGCCATGTTGATTTGTCTCAGTCACTTTTTTCTGCAGAAGCTTGTGTTCATAATTGGAAAGAACCTGTCTTTTCCCTTCTGCAACATAAAATAAAGTGGAGTAGAAATATTTTCAGCTGAAATAATCACTGAGGACACACTGGCATGTTTGGAATGTTTAGCTCTTTTGCTTTGTAAAAATGCTATTGTTACTAGAATGGAAAATAATTCCGTCAAGTTGCTGATTGAAGGAAGGATGTAACAAATCTGTATTCAATTGTCTTGTTGTTCATTAAAATGGTTAGCCAGGATTGCTCATCCACGGAAAAGACTTCTGCAGTTACCTTGTATCTGCTGCTGGAAGCTCCTGTGTGACCTGACTAATGGTGGAGGGAGGAAAGGGCTGCTACATTGCTATGATCCATGTTAGGGGAGGACTCCTCTGTGCAGCAGATAGCCATGTCTGGCTGCAGTTACCTTGTATCTGCTGCTGGAAGCTCCTGTGTATATTGTAGGGATTGCAACTATTCACTAGATAATAGATGAGATATAGATGATGGATGGATAGAAGATAGATGACAGGTGATGGATAGATAGAAGATATATATGAGATAGATATGACAGGTGATAATAGGACTTGGATAGATAAATAGGTGACAGCTTCTCACATGTTACTGATCTTTAGCTACTTCCCTGTCTAGGGACCGGGGCCCCTTTGCAGGACTGCAGGGTAACATGGGAGGGACAGTGAATGGGGAGAGTACAGGAGGAGGACTGCATCAGGAGAGTTCAGAGCTCACCTGTTACTTGTGTTATCTCTGCAGCCCCTGTGTGACCTGACTAATGGTGGAGGGAGGAAGGGCTGCTACATTGCTATAACTCTGTTAGGGGAGGACTCTCTGTGCAGCATATAGTCATGTAGTCTGCGATGAGCAATCCTGGCTAACCATTTGTTAATGAACAACAAGACAATTTGAATATCAGATTTGTTACATCCTTCCTTCAATCAGCAACTTGACGGAATTAGTTCCATTCTAGTAACAATAGCATTTTTAACAAAGCAAAGGAGCTAAACATTCCAAACATGCCAGTGTCCTCAGTGATTATTTCAGCTTGAAAATATTTCTACTCCACTTTATTTTATGTTGCAGAAGGGAAAAGAGCAGGTTCTTTCCAATTATGAAACACAAGCTTCTGCAGAAAAGAAAGTGACTGAGACAAATCAAGCATGGCTAAATTTTGCTGGGAGCGACATTAAGAGAACATTAATGTTCCATTCTGGTCAAAGCTTTTGCTTTATGCTACAGAGAGTAACAAGATTGATTTTTAATCCAAACTTCGATGGGAGAAACATTTATTCAATTATTGCTTATTCTTAAAATGTCCACATGGCTGCTGTTTAATAAAATAACAAGTATTGATTGGAAGCTGGGAGCAACTGAGGGGAAAACACATTTTAAGAAATTTAAGAGATGCTTTTAATGTTGTGTTGTACTGTAATCTAATATAGTTTAGAATTTAAGATAGGGTAAACAATAATTAAGACGGAAAAGCCACAGAAGGTTTATAGCGAAAGCCAGGAAGCTGGATGATTGCAAGTCTTTGAAGTAATATTTATCTTATCTAATGTATCTTTCACTTATGTTTCTGAAATTTGCTAATTGTATAATTATGTTTTTTTTACATTTCTAAGCATAAAACAGTTCTAATCTTAAGAAAACTCATAAGAACTCTTAAGAATATAAGAACTCCAATTGCAACAATACAAAGCTACAAGCATATATACCTATATAAAGATAAAAATATATCAAATTTCTTATCTGACCGGAGCTCCAAATGTTCTCTGAGATTCTACTTCCTTTTCGATTGTTCACACTGGTTGCCTTCACTTGTCCTTCATTTCGCTCACGGCACAAATCCACAGATCCTCCAGCAACACAGTTGCTTAGACCTCATGGAATGTTCTAGATCCAAAAACGCCCCGGAAGAAGCCGTGTCGGGTGGACGTATGAGGCTGGTGTCCTTTCTATGTTACATGCGCATTTTTAATCAATGTTTGTGAATAGACCTCATTTTCATTAAATTATCATTTGTAAGACATTCTACACGATTGGTGCGTGCGTTTCTTCTAGTGGTCCGCTGTGTTGAATGGTGGTGGCAACAGGAGGAACCAAACCGCATTCGTGCTGGTCTGAACGGTGGGCTATTCTTATCTGGAGGATCTGTGGATTTGTGCCTTGAGCGAAATGAAGGACAAGTGAAGGCAACCATTGTGAAGATTCGAAAAGGAAGTAGAATCTCAGAGAACATTTGGAGCTCCGGTCAGATAATAAATTTTATATATTTTTATCTTTATATACTTTTAACATTGGGACCTCTGGATCAGTCCTGGACTGTTGTTCAGCTCTATTAGACTGTAAGGTGAAGCACGATACCAAAAGAGTGTTAAAGGGGTTATGCCACGAAACTATTTACTACAAAAAGCTGTCAAACAGGTTAAAATATTTCAAAAATCTATTTGTAATGGTTACCTGGAAGTAAAAATACCTTTCTATTTGTTTGTATGATGCTTGTTCAGCCTCTATTCTGTTCCACACAGAAGCAGATGTGGGAGGGGCCTAGCGCTCAGCCTTCAGAGTCTCCTTCCACCTGCTGTGCTCAAATAGTCCCTGCATTTACTGATCCCCAGCACAGCAGGAATCTGCTATTGTGCTGTGTGTCACCTACCAAAGCCCTGACACTGTTTCCTCTCCTTTTAATCATTGTCAATATATACTTGAATAAGAAAATACATGACAAATTAGGGGGCATTCTGCTGCTCAGTCTAACCGTGCGCCAGATTTAACATGCAAAGTCCAATAGAAATGTGTCACACGCCCCATGTTAAAAGTGCAAAAAAAGTTGGTGCACTCTGTCGGGGCAGTGCAGGGGGCACCAGATTCATGAAGAACGTGCGCCAAAAATCCTGAATCTGGCGCCCCCTGCACGCTACACAGGTCACTACACTTAGTACACACTGATAGTAAATGTGCACCTATGTATTCTCACAGCATCATGGTCGGTCAGGCTGACATGCATGGCGGAAGTCTAGGTTGGTGCAGGGGAGGCAAACCCGACGTGTATCGTCAATCCAAAGTGACACTTACCCCTGAGGAAGTCACTTTGAAGTGAGGATACGCATGGAGTTTGCCATCCCTCCATTTTTCTAGACCTCCGACATATTTACACTTTACTGTCCGCCTGACCGACCATGATGCTGTGAGAATACATTGTTTTGCTCTACTTGTATGCATTGATTGTACAAAATTAGGTGCATTAACATGGACCTTTTTAGTTGTTTTTATGACTTTTACTAATAAACTTTTGTATTTTTGTATGTTACTTTGGGGCCGTTAATTGCATCTCTTTCTGTGTATATTGTAAGGAATTGCAACTAATTCACTAGATAAATAGATAGAGATAGATAGATAGATAGATAGATAGATGACAGGTGATGGATAGATAGAAGATATATATGAGATAGATAGATGACAGGTGATAGATAATAGGACTTGGATAGATAAATAGGTGACAGCTTCTCACATGTTACTGATCTTTAGCTACTTACCTGCTAGTCAGGGACAGGGGCCCCTTTTCAGGACAGCAGTGTAGCATGGAGGGACAGTGAATGGTGGAGAGTACAGGAGGAGGACTGCATCAGGAGAGATCAGAGCTCAGCCTGTTACTTGTGTTATCTCTGCAGCCTCCTGTGTGACCTGACTAATGGTGGAGGGAGGAAAGGGCTGCTACATTGCTATGATCCATGTTAGGGGAGGACTCCTCTGTGCAGCATATAGTCATGTCTGGCTGCAGTTACCTTGTATCTGCTGCTGTAGGCTCCTGTGGAGCTGGTAAGAAGTGGACATCACAGCACAATCTCTGCCCCTCCTCCTGTCTCACCTCCCATTGGCTGCAGTGTGTCAGCTGATCTCTCAGAGTGGAGAGAAGCTGTGAGCCTGTGGAGTGATCTGTAGTGCAGAGCAGCTAGCTGACTCCTTGTGCGCAGACTAGGCCAGATCGGCTGTTGCTCAGGACGGGACACAGCTACCAGCAGGGGGCGCCAGCAACCAGAACAAGAGTAGTTATCTCAGTAAGCCTGCATATTTTGTAATAAGTGTAAATGGTGAAAGTACTTGTCAGAATGCATTGGACCCAATTACAGCCATGTGCTATGGTGACACAACCCTTTTAAGCATATATACCTAGTAACACCTAATTTGGGGTCACAAATATAATGTGTGTATATGCGTATTTATCATATACAAGAATAATCCTCTCATCTTAGTCGGATCTATTTTATACATCTAATTGGTCATATTAAAAATAAACACCATCAAAGAAACCAAGCTACCTCAGAGCACATTATTGTACTGAAAAAAATATCTTTATTGAATACATTAAATATCATAAAAATGCAGGATCATCTTTGAGGAATTGTGAGGACATCAAAAAGGGACACAACAATTAACCATGGAGACACAACACACGGTCCAACTAATTCATCAAAAAACAGCTCATAGACCTTTGTACAGAACTAGTTAACAGTACTAGTGTATTTCACAAATATTAACCCCTTATCACCAAATTAAGTTTTCAGCTTAACCGCCAGACTTGATTTTTTTCGAATCTGACGTGTCACGATAATTGGTTATAACTTCGGAATGCTTTAACATATCTAAATGATTTCTCAAGACACACTGTACTTCATGATAGTTGTAATATTTAAGTGATAAGTTTTGCGTTTCATTCTGAAAAAAAATTTTAATTTGGCAAAATTTGGCAAAAATTCTTCATTTTCAAAGTTTTAAATGTTGTGCTTTCCAGGCAGATAGTTAAACTACCCAAAAATCTAGATAACTAACATTTCTGGAATGTCTGCTTTATGTTGGAATGATATTTTAGGTATCCTCTCCTTTTTCTAGTATGTTATGAGGCTTAAAACTTTAGGTGCAATTTTTCTATTTTTCATGAATATCGCCAAAGCTTACATTTTGAGGGACAAATCAGCTTTCAAGTGCTTTGAAAGGCCTAAATAATAGTAAATATAGAAACTACACCCTCAACGTATGTAAAACAACTTCTATTATGTCTATTAAGCCTTTGAGTGTTTCACATCGGTTAAAACAAAATGGAAGTGCAATTTAGAAACGTTTGAATTTTTTGGGAAAATACATTCATTTAGGCCAAAAATGACACTTTAATAATAAATAAAATGATGAAATGCTCTAAAAAGTTTGATTCTCAATTTCTCCCGAGCATACTGATACCACATATGTGGTGGTAAACTGCTGTATGGGTGCACAGCCGGGCATAGAATAAAAGCACCGCCATTCAGAGCAGATTTGTATTGTTACATTGTACAGGCTATAAAATTTACATTTTTTTTGTAATGTGAACATATGACAGCTTATTGAGATATTTTTTCATAGAACAAAAATTAATGGACATAGAGAAGGAATGTTTGCTATTCTTGGCTGATGAGGATGAGGAACCCACAAAAGTAGCAGATACACCATTTAGAGGAGGTTCACCTTCGACATTCAACCCTCAGATACATCCTAGTAGCACAATCGAGATTTTTAGGAAACAAGTCACTAAAGAAGTAAAAGCGTTGTTATATAAACAGGATAAACCTAATTTAATAATGGACCAATAGATGGCTCTTAGAAAAAGGAGGAAAATCTAATAGTCAAGCAGGCTGACAAAGGAGGGGGGGGCGGTACTCTTAACCAAAGATTACTATAGACAAGAGGCGATACGCTTACTAGGGGATGATGTCCGCGCTTCAGGGATATGCAGGTAAAATTCAATTCTTTTATTTTGAAATCATGTAAAATCCACAATAGGCAAACTTACAAACGTGTGATGGCATAGGTATGGTGACCAACGCGTTTCGCCCTCTCTCAGGGCTTAGTCATGAGACCATGACTAAGCCCTGAGAGAGGGCGAAACGCGTTGGTTACCATACCTATGCCATCACACGTTTGTAAGTTTGCCTATTGTGGATTTTACATGATTTCAAAATAAAAGAATTGAATTTTACCTGCATATCCCTGAAGCGCGGACATCATTTTCTTCTTCCTGGAATATGTGCTTTATGTGGGGCTTTTTGGATGTATTTCGCGCTGGGAATCAGTAAAGTCGGAAGGTGAGCAGGAACTTTTGCATCTCTTTTATTTGCTTACTAGGGGATGTACAGACATACGAGAAGTTAGCAGGAGACCCAACACAGTAATATATATCACATCTGAGGACTTTCCTGAGAGAAAACGTAGAGAAAGGATTAATATCCAAAAAAACAGCAGATAAACTACTGTACCCTAAAAAATCCAATTGGTACTTCGTCCCAAAAATTCACAAGGGTGAAGCAACTCCCCCCGGCCGCCCTATAGTAGCTACTATAGGTTCAGTTACAGAACCTCTACCATCCTACATAAAAGACACAAATAATTTTTTGGATATTGTACATAATTTATCATGGCAACCAAGGAGATAGCTTAATGTCAATAGATGTTGAAAGCCTGTGTACAAGGATACCTCATGACAGAGGAATACAAGAAGTGAGGAGCATACTCACCCAAGCAAACAAAAATGAAGGATACACAGATTTCATATGTAGTGCTCTACAGTTTATACTAACGCATAATGCATTTCAACAAGATAATGTGTGGTATGGCCAGAGAGAGGGGACAGCGATGGGGACCCCTGTCTCCTGCACATACGCCAACCTCTTTCTGGCCATATTCGAAGACAAGTATATCTTTTCAGAAACAAATCCTTATTTGAGAAACCTGCAGGTTTATAAATGTTATGTGGACAATGCTTTCATTGTATGGAGGGGCTCTGATCAACAAGATATGGTAAAACAACATTCCAAGATATGGTAAAACATCTATATACACATAACAAAATGAATATGGGCTTCACATACAACATTGGTGGCATCCGCTTGGAATTTCTAAATGCTGTAAATCAGGTAATAAAAAGGTAAATTAAAGACACGTCTCTTCAGAAAAAATACAGCCAAAAATGCCTTATTACACTACCGCAGCTATCACCCACAATATGTAAAGAAAGCAGTACCATATGGCCAGTTCGTTAGGGTGTCCCGCATTAACAACACTGAGGGAGGTTTCCTATTACAGTCACAAGAACTAAGAACGAGACTCATAGCCAGGGTTTACCCGGAAATACTTATAGTTGCGGCCTTTCAAAGAGCAAAGAAGAATAGAGAGACAATACAGAACACAATAAAACCCACAAGGGTACACAAGTCCAAAACAAAAAGCGAGAGATTCGCCTTCTCTTTCAACTTCACCCCTCAGGCAGATGTAATAAAGTCAGCCATACATACCAACTGTAAAGTCAGCCATACATATACTGTAATTGAGGCTGATAAAGACTTAGCCGAAATAGCAGCTAGAGGACCCTTGGTCACATTTTGGAGAGGAAGGACTATTAAATCAGAACTAGTTAGCAGTGGTGTCAACCCCACGTTCGATAGTTGGCAAGAGACTAGCACACCAAAAGGAAATTATCCCTGTGGGAATTGTAACCACTGTATGCAGTTCATTAAAACAAAACAAGTACAAAGCGGGGGACACACAATAAGGTTGAAACACCTTATCACATGTAAAACGGATTTCATGGTCTATGCCATCTTTTGTAATTGTGGTAGATTTTACATAGGAAAGACCATAAGGAGACTAAATATACACTTTAGTGAACACATTAGATCATTAAGAACAGGCCATGGAGCCCCAAGATTAATCGAACATGTCAAAACCCATCATAATTCAGTCCTGAAATCAGTCATTACGGGTATAGAAAGAGTTCCCATATTACGGGGAGAGGTGACAGACAGCGCCTCCTACTGCATTTGTTAAAAATTGATAGTATTTTCGAAGTATATTGGAAATTCTAATAACTTTTCATTTCAAAAACAATATCAATTATTTGCTGCAATGTGCTTAAAGTGGACAACACCTTTAAGACCCACTTAGCGGTTAAAAGAAGCAATGAGAAAACTACAAACCCTTCCTCTCACTGTGGTTAAAGGCGTTCTAGGTGTTCAGACTCAGTTAGTCATTCTCATAGTGGTAAAAGAAGCAATGAGAAAACCACAAACCCTTCCTCTCACTGTGATTAAAGGCGTTCTAGGTGTTCAGACCCAGTTAGTCATTCTCATAGTGGTAAAAGAAGCAATGAGAAAACCACAAACCCTTCCTCTCACTGTGATTAAAGGTGTTCTAGGTGTTCTGACCCAGTTAGTCTTCCTCACTGCAGTAAAAGAAGCAATGGTAAAAACACACATCCTTCCTCTTACTGCGGTTAAAGGCCCTCTGCTAGTCATTCTGATAGTGGTAAAAGAAAACCACTCACACTGCCTTTTACCATGGTTGAAGACGCACTGTGAGTTCAGATCTAGTTAGTCATTCTCATAGTGGTAAAAGAAGTAGTGAAAAAACTACACACCTTGCCTCTCACTGCAGTCAAGGGTGCTTTGGGTGTTCAGACCTAGTTATACACATTTGAAGTTCCAGGAATGCAGAATTGAAACATTTTTTAATTCAAAGTTACATTAACCGCTTCACGCTCTGCAACGGATATATGCTTGCACCGATCACGGGTGTTAACCTCTTCTTTGCCGCCGGCAAAGTTGCGGGCGACACTGAAAGCATGGCGGCGCATGGCGCCACCATGTTACCTCCAATCATGACACCCCCGAACGTCTTCGGTGGGCGGGGGTCGGTTGCCATGACAGCTTCGGGCCTTTGTCAGACCCGTGGCTCATTGGAATGAATGACATGCAGAAATTCCATATACTGCGATACAGTTGTATTGCAGTATATGGTAGGAACTAGGGTTAATGTACCTTAGAGGGTCTAAGAAATAGTGAAAAAAAAAGAAAAAATCCGAAATGCGACTTTAACACCTTTTTACGTGACATAAAAAATGTAATGCAAAGTGATCAAGAAAAAAAGAGATCTCAAAATGGTAGCAATGAAAACGTCGGCTCATTTTGCAAAAAATGACACATCACACAGCTCCGTACACCTAAGTATGAAAAAGTTATTAGCGTCAGATTTTTTCCTTTTTTGTACACATTCGTTTAATTTTTGAAAATTATTTTTGAAAATAAAAACTGTAGAAATTTGGTATCACCGTGATCGTACCGAACCAAAGAATAAAGTACAGTTGTTATTTGGAGCGCAGAGTGAAAGTTGTAAAAACAAACGTGATGCACATGCATTTTTTTTTTTATTTTTCCACATTCGGAATTTTTTTACTGCTTCCCAGTACACAGCATGTTATAATAAATAACATCACGGGAAGGTAAAATTTGTTATGCATAAAATAAGCCCTCCCACAGCTCTATACATGAAAAATTGAAAAAGTTATGGATTTTTGAAGGTGGAGAGCGAGAAATGAGCGAAAAAACCCTGCATCCTTAAGGGGTTAATACAAACATTTTTGAATTTGAGGTTCCTGTAATTTGGAATTTAAAAAAACTATTGAATTTGTAGTTCCAGGAACAAATAGTGTAAAATATTTGAATTTGAAGTTCCATTAAAGTGTAATTAAAACATTTTTGGAAATTGAAGTTACAGAAATACAGAAAAACCTAAAAATAATTCAATCTGAAATTCCAGTAATGCACAATTGAATTTTTTTTTTTTATTTGAAGTTTTATTAATGCAGGATTAAAAAAATATTTGAATGTGACGTTCCAAGTATGCAGCATTTTAAAAAATTAAATCAAAGTGCCAATCTTGGTACTCTATCTCTGCTACTGGGGCAGGTGGATGGGCCATGGAATCCCAGCTAGGCATGATTGACTGCTCCATGACTTGTGGCTGAAACGGATTTGCTACTTTGAGGGCTCTGCACTTCCAACTGAAAAAAGTAAGAGAACGATTATCCTACAGATGTTAATGCACTGTCTGCCATGCAATAGTCCAAGACCTCACCTTCATGTGGCCCATTTGGCACCATCAGTACATACTGCACATCCTGGCATCTACTTTCACCAGAGACAATTGGAGCAGGAGAGAAGGAACACAAGCTCTTCCTGCAGCACAAGCTCCATCACCACCACTACCACCAGCAGCAGAAATAATAACAACACTTCTCTGATGCACATAATAGTGTGTGCTATTCTCTAACAACAACACCTTTCTGATTGTGCCAACACTTTTCTGATCCACTTGTTACTGTACGCTATTCACTGACAGAGCAACTTTGTAATGAAGATATGATTTATGAGGATGATTTATGATTTTTCTGGAGGTGAATACTACATAGAAACAGGACCTTCAAGATTTTGCTGCATGATGCAGTAAATTCTAATTCACCTGTCTTATCTTTGCAAGTACAGGCAGTCCCAATTTGAATTTGTATGTAAGTCGGAACTGTATATTTTATCACTGTAAACCCAGCCAGAACTTTTTTGGTCTCTCTGACAATTGGATTTTAAAAATGTTGGGTTGTCATAAGAATCAATATTAACACTAAAGCTGCATTACAGACACATTTGATAACTGTTACAGCTGATAATTGTAGCCTAGGACTAAAGTACAGTAAATTACCAATATCCAGAGGTCCGTTTGTAACTAGGGGTCGTATGTAAGTCGAGTGTTCTTAAGTAGGGGACCGCCTATATTATCCTCTATAATCAGTAAGAATATGTCTGCAGTGATACAATTATTTAAAGTGCCCTTACAGGGGCAATTATTTCAGATTTCTACCTGTTCTTCATAACATAACCTTGTCTATACACCTGACAAGGGCAATTGTAGATTTTTCAGAAGTCCTTGCCTATCTGACCTTATCTGTGCAGCAAGCTCTCCGTGACCTGGCGTCTGGACATGTGACCCTACTCTTATACTGCAGAGTCTTATTTTCTTATGTCCAGCCTAGTAATCACAGGCATGACTACAGATGACATACCTATGGTTGATATGGAGATGTAAGATGCTTGATTGGCTGCTTCAGCAGCTGATCAAGCAGCTTGACATTTTTTCCTGAACACAAACCTGGATCCCAAACGGCAGTACTTCTTTGTCGTCCAGGTTCCTGGGTGACGAAACCTCCAAATTCTTTTTAACACAGGAAAAGAAAGAAAGTTCGATGTGTATATGGAAAAAATATTATACTTTATTAGTTTTACATAATTAGATATACAATACATAGGAAAAATTAAAAACATTTAAAAGAGCCAGACAAAGCTGGACACAGTAGAAACAAACACACTCCCCGGCAAAAATAATGAAGTGCAAGTTAACAAAGGTAATGTACCTAAAAGATCTTCCAAATTCAGTATGGACCCGGATTGTGCCAGTCGGGTTTGATCATTACTAATCACAATTGATGAATAATTTGAAGACTTGGTGTGTCCATCTCCAAACTGAAAGTAAAACAAATAGTAAAATGTTAAAACATTAAGATAAAATAAACAACATCTCCGCTCCAGATTACAACAGGACGAGGTAAGGTAACTAGATAGCATCATTTTCTACAATGGAATAGCAGATGGTCCTATGTTTAATTTGCTCTGACAGTCTAACTTGCTGTAGGTCAGGTGCACCTGACACTGAGACTCACCTATTCAAAAGACTTTCCTTAACCATTAAGTCAATTTTCCTTCTCTGGCTTACTGGACTAGACTGCAGCCTCAGGGTTCTCTAATACAAACATCTTCTTAAATGTCAAGCTTCTGTATCGTTTAAGGTTAAAAACTCAAATTTGGCTGTGTATCTTCCATTATCTCCAGCATTTAGCTTTTATTATTCTGATAGAAACTGTATCTACAGTATATGAAAATAATGCAGTGAAATGAATGCCTCGAAATACAACATTTGTATAAGGTTAAAAAAGGGGATTAAAGTGTAACCGTCATTTTGAGCAAAAAAAACTAAAAAACAATTCTGCTCCAGGTGTCCCTGGGAATCATTCCTCAAAGTATTTTGTCTCTTGGTCATCATTTAGTCATCATTTTTTGGCCCATAACAACCATGGTTTCCAGAACTCAAAAACCTACAATCAGCAAGATGGAGGGGCGGGACCTGCCTCCTGTCACCTCATCACAAGCGCCTGCTGACCAATGAGACCATATCTATCTATCTATCTATCTAATATCTATCTATCTCATGTCCAACTATCTATTTGTCTATTTATCCCATAACTATATATATGCATATCTATCTATCTATCTATCTATCTATCTATCTCATATCTATGTATCTACCTATCTATGTAAAACTTAAGCACAGCACATGATGGGACAGTTGAAGACTTAGAGAGTATTTCTCTCTCCTGCCATTTCCTGCTGTGGAGTGTGAGGTGATGGGGGGAGGGGGGGCTGCAGCTTGTGTCTGTGTGGATTATTTGCTTATAAACAAGTGTAAGGAAAGCTGAGGGAGAGATAAGTGTAGTTGTTTTGTTATTACATTAGTTAGGGCTTCTGTCAGCAGGTGATGGAGTGTTGGAGCACTGAGCCACGAGGAGAGTCAGCTGAGAGCAGGGAGAGAAAGGGGTTAGGGTGAAAAAATGTGTTGAGGGATTTGTTTGAGCCAGGCGCCTAGAAGTGTGTGCACAGTAGGGGAAAAGCTGGATGATGGTCAGGTTAGGTGGAGTTGCAGCGTCAGCCCCCGGAGCTGGATGGTAGTCCAGAAAAAGTATGTAAGTTGAGGATTAGTCACAGGCACCCCCGCGATCCATACAACGGATCGCGGGTGCACCCGTGTCCCTCTCTGCTGCCCCAGTCCCGCCCCCTGTGGACTCACCTCTCCGCTGCCACCACGGGCTAGTCACACCTGTGGAACGACCTGGTGGTATCCTGCCGCAGCAAGTCCATCCCGCTTTGCGGCGGGCTCTGGTGAAAACCAGGTGCCACTTAGACTCCGGTCCCAGGTGTCGGCTAGTACCACCTCCCACGGTGGTCCAGACATACATATATACAATGTTTTTGTATATTCTGTATGAGTGTATAGGGTGTGTATGTATATGCTGTACAAAAATATCCGGACAAAGAATTAACATAAAACATAACTTTTATTATATCCAAACATAAATAGAAAAATAGCTGTGCTATGAAATGTTCAGGGGATGAAAATTAAAAATTAAAAACACATACCATGAGTCTTGTCTGTATCTGGGTACGGAATATACACTCACCGGCCACTTTATTAGGTACACTTGTCCAACTGCTCGTTAACACTTAATTTCTAATCAGCCAATCACATGGCGGCAACTCAGTGCATTTAGGCATGTAGACATGGTCAAGACAATCTCCTGCAGTTCAACCGAGCATCAGTATGGGAAGAAAGGTGATTTGAGTGCCTTTGAACGTGGAGGTTGTTGGTGCCAGAAGGGCTGGTCTGGCATTTCAGAACTGCTGATCTACTGGGATTTTCATGCACAACCATCTCTAGGGTTTACGAGAATGGTCCGAAAAAAGAAACATCCAGTGAGCGGCAGTTCTGTGGGCGGAAATGCCTTGTTGATGCCAGAGGTCAGAGGAGAATGGGCAGACTGGTTCAAGCTGATAGAAAGACAACAGAGACTCAAATCACCACCCGTTACAATCAAGGTAGGCAGAAGAGCATCTCTGAATGCACAGTACGTCGAACTTTGAGGCAGATGGGCTACAGCAGCAGAAGACCACACTGGGTGCCACTCCTTTCAGCTAAGAAACAGGAAACTGAGGCTACAATTTGCACAAGCTCATCGAAATTGGACAGTAGGAGATTGGAAAACGTTGCCAGGTCTGATGAGTTCTCGATTTCTGCTGCGACATTCAGTTGGTAGGGTCAGAATTTGGTGTCAACAACATGAAAGCATGGATCCATCCTGCCTTGTATCAACGGTTCAGGCTGGGGAATATTTTTGGCACTTTTGGGCCCCTTGGTACCAATTGAGCATTGCTGCAACGCCACAGCTTACCTGAGTATTGTTGCTGACCATGTCCATCCCTTTATGACCACAATGTACCCAAACACTGATGGCTACTTTCAGCAGGATAATGCGCCATGTCATAAAGCTGGAATCATCTCAGACTGGTTTCTTGAACATGACAATGAGTTCACTGTACTCAAATGGCCTCCACAGTCACCAGATCTCAATCCAATAGAGCATCTTTGGGATGTGGTGGAATGGGAGATTCGCATCATGGATGTGCAGCCGACAAATCTGCGGCAACTGTGTGATGCCATCATGTCAATATGGACCAAAATCTCTGAGGAATGCTTCCAGCACCTTGTTGAATCTATGGAACACTGTCCAAACTGCTCGTTAACACTTATTTCTAATCAGCCAATCACATGGTGGCAACTCAGTGCATTAGGCATGTAGACATGGTCAAGACATCTCCTGCAGTTCAAACCGAGCATCAGTATGGGGAAGAAAGGTGATTTGAGTGCCTTTGAACGTGGCATGGTTGTTGGTGCCAGAAGGGCTGGTCTGAGCATTTCAGAACTGCTGATCTACTGGGATTTTCATGCACAACCATCCATCGGGTTTACAGAGAATGGTCCGAAAAAGAAAAACATCCAGTGAGCGGCAGTTCTGTGGGCGGAAATGCCTTGTTGATGCCAGAGGTCAGAGGAGAATGGGCAGACTGGTTCAAGCTGATAGAAAGACAACAGAGACTCAAATCACCACCCGTTACAATCAAGGTAGGCAGAAGAGCATCTCTGAATGCACAGTACGTCGAACTTTGAGGCAGATGGGCTACAGCAGCAGAAGACCACACTGGGTGCCACTCCTTTCAGCTAAGAACAGGAAACTGAGGCTACAATTTGCACAAGCTCATCGAAATTGGACAGTAGGAGATTGGAAAAACGTTGCCAGGTCTGATGAGTCTCGATTTCTGCTGCGACATTCAGTTGGTAGGGTCAGAATTTGGTGTCAACAACATGAAAGCATGGATCCATCCTGCCTTGTATCAACGGTTCAGGCTGGGGAATATTTTCTTGGCACTCTTTGGGCCCCTTGGTACCAATTGAGCATTGCTGCAACGCCACAGCTTACCTGAGTATTGTTGCTGACCATGTCCATCCCTTTATGACCACAATGTACCCAACATCTGATGGCTACTTTCAGCAGGATAATGCGCCATGTCATAAAGCTGGAATCATCTCAGACTGGTTTCTTGAACATGACAATGAGTTCACTGTACTCAAATGGCCTCACGTCACCAGATCTCAATCCAATAGAGCATCTTGGATGTGGTGGAAGGGAGATTCGCATCATGGATGTGCAGCCGACAATCTGGGGCAACTGTGTGATGCCATCATGTCAATATGGACCAAAATCTCTGAGGAATGCTTCCAGCACCTTGTTGAATCAATGCCACGAAGAATTGAGGCAGTTCTGAAGGCAAAAGGGGGTACAACCCGTTAATAGCATGGTGTACCTATGTGGAAGTGTATCTATGATGGTTATTTGATAGTTTTCTGGTTATGAGTACAGGGCTCAAATTCACTTTTAATGTCTTGTAACTAGGATAAATATCCTGAAGGCTCCAGCAAGAGGGCTTATACAGTCTTGACTTATATGACCTATAATAATTCTAACTAGGATAAATAGCTGAAAGCTCCAACAAAAGTGCTTATATAGAATTGACTGACGTGTACTATAATAATGTCAGAGGTGTCAACATACAGTGACCCTCAGAGTGTTATATGACTGTCTAAGAAAATACCCTAAAGCCCGTTGCTTAGCACACCATTTTCCAAGTAGCATGACTCTTTTAATTTTTCTCTATAAAGCTGGATGAGAGCTTGTTTTTTGTTGGACATGCTATATTTTAACCCCTTAAGGACCAGGCCCTCGTTTTTGTGTCTTTATTTTTCACTCTCCACCTTCAAAAATCTATAACTTTTTTATTTTTCCATGAACAGAGCTGTGTTTGGGCTTATTTTCTGCGTAACAAATTTCACTTCATAATGATAGTATTTAATTTTCTATGACGTGTACTGGGAAGCAGAGAAAAAGATTCTGAATGCAGTGAAAATGATGAAAAAACACATTTGCTCCATTTCTTGTGGGCTTGGATTTTACATCTTTCCCTTTATGCCCTAAATGACTGTTCTACTTCCTTCATTGGGTCAATACCTTCACATGGATACCAAATTTGTATAGGTTTTATAATGTTTTCATACATTTACAAAAATTAAAACCTCCTCTACAAAAAAAAATTCTTCATTTTGCCGTATTCTTGCGCTAATAACTTTTTCATACTTTGGTGTACGGAGCTGTGGGTAGTGTAATTTTTTGCGACATTTGATGACGTTTTCAATGCTTTCATTTTTAGGATTGTACAACCTTTTGATCACTTTTTATTGAATTTTTTTATATTTTTCAAAATGGCAAAAAAATGCCATTTGTGACTTTGGGCGCTATTTTCCGTTACGGATTTAAATATTATTATATTTTGATAGACCGGGCATTTTTGGACGTGGCGATACCTTATGTGTTTATGATTTTTACTGTTTATTTATATGACTTCTTGGGAAAGGGGGGTGATTTGAATTTTTAGGTTTTTTTTTTTATAAAATTTTTTATTTTTTACTTTTTTTATTTTTATTTTTTACTATTTTGCAGACTTTAACCCTAGGTTGTATGATTGATCCTACGTCATGGGGAACGACGATCGGAGCCAAGATGGCGGGTGTAAGCAACGGGTGTTTGCTTCATTTTGAAGCAAACACCCCGTGAGTATGAAGAGGGCTCAGCCCGTGAGCCCTCTTCATACTCACCCATGCGCAATAAAACGTACAGGTACGTCTTATTGCGCTATGGGGTTAAAACAGTACAATTTTTGTATTGATACAGTTTTTTGATCACTTTTTATTGCATTTTATTTGGGACAAAATAGGTAAAAATCACAATATTTGTTCATTTTAAACATTTTTTTACGGTGTTCATAATGTGGGTATAAGAATGATTTTGTTTTATTGTACAGGTCATTAAAAACATGGCAATACTACATATGTGGAGCTTGTATGGTGATTTTCACTTTTTTTATTGCATTTGTAAGTATAATGTGTAGCGGGGCTTTGTAGTCATTTTGATTCATTTATTAGTTTGGGGGTTTTTTTCACTTTCTAGTTTTATTTCTTGTCCCACTATGGGACATGAACAAGCAATCGTTCAATTGTTGGTTCGCTGTAATATCCTGCAATGCTGAAGTATTGCAGGGTACTCACACTGTCAGCCTACGCTGATTGTTAAAAGTTAGAGCCCTAAGAGCCCTAAGTGGTTAAATAACACACTGTGCTTTGTAGAGTTGTTGAATAAGACATCTTATAAGTAGGGAGGAACTGGAGGTGCTCACCTTGAAAGGCACAACTCTTTTTAAAGAAATGCAGGTGTGTGTCTCCTGCGTCAGAATCCACTTGTCTTATAGCTTCTTATGATCTTGTTTTTACAAAAAGAAGGCTTTAAAAATGATGTAAATGAAGCCGAGGGCCTCAAAGCGGATTACCACCGATGTAGGAGGGGGTTTGGCCAAAACACATGGGAAACACAAATGCGTCTTTGATGCGTTTAAAAATGTGACAAAAACGCCACATGGGAATCTGCCCTCAGGGCTCCACAGATGTTAGTTGAGCTTGGAGCTGCTTAGTTAAAAGGACAGTTTACTGAATAAAAGCCTCACTGAAGGGATTCAGAAACATCACAACATATCTATCTCTCACTTATTTGGTAGGACTAAAGGTTTTGGGGGGAGACTTCACTGGGTCCAAGTTAGATACATGATACTATACAAAAAGAGAGAGAGAGAGCTGATAAGACAATACAAGACAACTAAATTGTAAAACTATAGTTGTGTCACTACAATAATGTTAATAATAAACATAGTATACAGAATTGTAATGTAAATATACTTCAGATATTCTATGTAGAAGATAAAAATGATAATCAATAGGTAAATAAAACCAACACTAAAACTTAATAATAATAATAGTTAGACTTCCTACAGTTATGTAATATACATACCTCTTGATTAGGCTGATGGCGAACTGTGCGTCTGGGCTCTGTGCAAGATCTGGTCCGTTTATCTTTTCTGGTACTGCTACTGAAGAGTCAGTATACTTGTTGGTCCTTTGATTTTGACTTAGCTTGGTGTGATATTGTGAGGTCACTGTGTCTGGAATTTGTAGTGCACTTTAGCCATGACTTTGGGGAAAATTTATCATATGCCGGCGCTTGGTCACTGCATTTTTGAAGCCTCTTGATGTATCGGGCAGGGTGCTGTGCAGTGTTTATTCTATGCCAGGCCCAAAGTAGAAATAAATGCAGCCGACAACTTCTCACATGTAAAATGCGGCCAGCAACAGCAAGTACAACGGCGCAAGGACAGTAACGCCCTGCACTGGCCCACTCCTGGTCGTCCGTGCCCTCCACATGGCCGGCCACGCCCCTTCACGTCCTACTGGTGTGAAGGGGGCGGATTGGGGCAAATAATCACAAGCAATAATCAGCATAAGATAGCTGACGTGGCACATAGGCCCTGATAAATATGCCCCTATATCTGTAATACCTTAAAGACATTTGCAATGATGTGATATTTGGACCAAGACCACAACCCCTGTTGTAAGGAGGCAAATGCATCTGGGTACAAAAATCATTACCTGTAAGTTGTTGAAGTCACTCCTATCTGTGACTGCTGGTTATGTGTCGCAGCAGATGCCATGTGATACTGCTAGTGTAGAGACTTAAAAAAGAGGGTACTGTGAAGAGGTTAGTGGGCCTTTGTAGTCAAAGGGGGGCATTTACCAAACTTTTTTTTTTCTTTCCTTCTTGCACCTTTTTAGTGTTTTTACTAAATTTTGTAGAATAAACATCAACACTGTAATTGATTTTTGACTTTTTTTTTCTTTCCTTCTTGCACCTTTTTAGTGTTTTTACTAAATTTTGTAGAATAAACATCAACGCTGTAATTGATTTTTGACTTTTTTTGGGGGGGGAGTAATATGTTATTTAACGGGTCAGTACAATTTCCATGATACCAAATTTCTACATTTTTGCTTACTTTTAACTAATTTTGCACAATAAATACTGTGAAGAGGTTAGTAGGTCTTTGCAATCAAAGGGGGAAATTTATCAAACTTTTTAAAAAAATTTTAGCGTTTTTGTGAAAATTTTTTGCTGTTTTACAATGTTCGCCATATTCGTTTTTTCAATGTTAAAAAAAACACTCCAGCTCATTACTGGTGTCTTTCATAACTAATGATATCAAGCATCACTTCCAGGGCTATTTTTAGG
Source organism: Engystomops pustulosus (assembly GCA_019512145.1). Classification (NCBI taxonomy): domain Eukaryota; kingdom Metazoa; phylum Chordata; class Amphibia; order Anura; family Leptodactylidae; genus Engystomops; species Engystomops pustulosus. The sequence goes on from CM033647.1 coordinate 114,462,557, forward strand.
TTGAAATGAAAAGGTTTTTAAAATGTTACTAATAGATTATTAAAAGCCTTTTTTTGGCTTTCCAAAAAGATTATTTACGAGTTTGTACATGGGTGCTAGCACTATCTGATGATCCTATGCTTGACTCTGCATATTCAGGAACCTTTGGCAATGCTGAGGCTGAATCTATTTTATCACAACACATCTTATTTGAATTTCTTTGGCCGGCTTAGACATTTTGTCAGGGTGTGTGTATTGAGCCTGGACTGTTTGTAGCATGTCACTTTATGAAGTTGTGCAGAATTATTTATTTATTACTCACATCTGACTCTTGTTTTAGTTTTCTTTGCTCTTGCAATCTGAAGACTGATGACATTTTGTAGTAGCTGGAGACATTTCTGCGACATTTGACAAAAAGTAGCAAAAAAAGTGATCAAATACCAAAAAAAAAAAACTTTTGATAAATACTGCTGGGAAAAAAACACAAATAGGCACCAGACAAAAGAAAACTGATAGATGTGACCCAATATCTAACTAATACTGTAACATGTGACACACTTCCTGTAACAAAATGCATGTACACATGAGGATAATTTGGTACAAATATCATGCAATGCACACACATTACTTCAAGAGGTGCAAAAACATCTTAGAACAAGTGCAGCATACTAAACTGACACACACACGTCAAGCAAGGCACCCACATTGTACACAGCAATCATTTCTCTTTCTACGTGACAAATACTAGTGAATGTTTAGAAGCCAAATTAAAGTGTACATAAACCTGTACCCTGATAATCTAACCACATTGTCAACTCTCAGCATCTCACAGAACTAGAGGGATCATAATGTGGCTGCTTAGAGAGCTTACTGTGTAATAGGAGATAAAACAGCAATAAACTGAGTACATTTGTAAAGAAAGGGGTTAAATTATCTTTATTGTGTAAATATCACTAGGGGATTGAAATTTAAACATTTTCTTTCATGGGCAAACCCTTTAAAATGTTCCATGTGAAGGTACTAACAATTGTCCATCAAATGACTATGACATTGTTTGTCAGCTGATTGGTGCTGAAAAGATTGTTGCATAAAAGAAGCTAGGTTGTCGGCAGCACCAACCACTGATGTTGCCCTAACATAATCAATTTTTTTTAAAGTATTTTTTTTATTTATTTTAACAAAACAATAAAGTTACATACAGTAATTTGTGTTGCAACTAACAACATACTTGATTGCATAGTGATCAATGGACATATATTTTAACATTACAACTGAGTTGATCACTTAGTCGTACATTAGGTAGATCTTTATTAATGTTCAGCTAAATTTGGTTATCTGGAATGGGTCCATCCAGTTATTCTTCTTTGTCAGTGTCTCTAATGCGTAGTTAGAAAGGGATCCACTTTTTTTTACTTTTAGTCTGCTAAGTTCCATTAACTTTAATCAAACAGAACATAGATACAGTAATAATAATAAGAGAGAAAACTAACAACTTTGGGGATGGAGCCTGCACAAAGGTTGTGGGGGGGGGGGTTGGTCTGGTAACAGATAGTCATCTCGTTGGATCTGATTATGTTGGGTGTTATAATAGGACAGATAGTTGGCTATGGCTGATGATAAAGCTATTGGTGGTGGAAAGTACTAGTCATCCAGGTGTCCCAGTTTTTGGAAAATTTTGATGTAGTTGAGAGCTGGTAGGCCAGGATTTTCTCATAGGCACAGGTGGTGTTAATCTGAGCTATGACCTCATTAATATGTGGGGCTTCTATTGATTTCCAGTGTCTCGTGATCACCAGTTTTGTTGCCATAAAAATGTGTCCTATTATAGTCCTGTGCACTGGAGCAAAGGAGTTCATGTTGATCATAAGTAGGGCTTGGCCCGGAGATTTAGAGACATCTTTTTTGGTTAGTCTGCTAATGATGTTGTATGAGGCCGCCCATAGAGGTTGTATCCGGTCACAGCTCCAGAGCGTGTGGAGAAGGTCTCCCTCTTTTTTGCAGTTGCGCCAGCATGTGGAAGGGGTGTTGGGATATATTTTCTGTAGTAATGAGGGAGTACAGTACCAGCGTAGATGTGTTTTTAGTATTGCTTCCTGGTGAGGGATGCAGCGGAAGTTTCTTTTGATAAATAGGTAGGCGTTGTTCCATTCTTTTTGGGATATTGTGGTTGCGAGGTCTTTTTCCCATTTTTCCATTCTATTTGATGGTGCTGGTGTTGTTCTTTGGCCTAATGTGTTGTAAAAGAAGGAGATGCCTTTTTCCTTCCTATCTTCTTTGTTAAAGAATGTGAGGACGTCCTTGTTGATGAATGGTGTCGCATATAGAAGCTTGTTTAGCATTGTTCTGATTTTATTGTGTGTGCTGAGTTCTGAGAGTGGGACACCTCGGTTTCTGTGTAGGTGGATTAAGTCCAGGTCGTTGTTGTTGTTTAATAGTTGTTTGATATTTGTTATGCCTTTCTCTTTCCACGTAGATTGAGGGTGATGTCTTGATTTTCTATAAAGGTTAAGGGGATTTTTTCCATAGGTATTTTCTCAGTGTTTTGGGTGGAAGCCCAGAGGAGTTTCCAGGTCCAGTCTGCTGTAAGCATGGAAATGAGGTTTTATTTTTGGGGGATTTGTTCTCCAGAAGGTAGCTAGCATGCGGTTTTGTAGTGGGGTATTATTATTGTGGAGTTTTTCTATGTGTACCCAGACCTTATCCTTGTTATCTGACCACCAGTGCTTCAGCTGGTCTAAGTTGGCTGCTATGTAATAGTCTCTTAGGTCTGGGAGGCCTGGTCCTCCGGCTTCTCTTCTTTTGGTCATTACGAAGCAGGCAATTCTAGGTTTTTTATTTTGCCAGATAAAACTCTGTAGGTGGGACTTGGCTTTATGGAAGAAGGTTTTGTTAATTTGTATGGGTAATGTTCTAAATAGATAAAGAAATTTTGGCAGTATCATCATTTTGGAAAAATCTATTAGTTGATTTTTAATAGACTGTAGTAGTGGCGGGAAGTTGGCTTTGTATAGTTGGCTGATGGGATGTGTTAGGTTTATACCAAGATAAGTTATTTTTTGTTTTTACCATTCTAATTTGAATTTCCTTTTGAGTGAGTTTAGGTCAGGTTTGGTTATGTGTATGGGTAATATTTGGGATTTGGATGTGTTCATTTAACATAATCAATTTTAACTTACATTTTATAGCATTTAATATAAATACATAAATATATACAGACTAAAGCAAATCCTCTTTGTAAATTGTTTGTATTTATCTTGTACTACTATTTGCACATCAGATCTCCAGGGTTTACAAATTTGTAAGCTGTAGATGAATACAACTGCTAGCCTGTTGTAACACATTATAGCTCAATTACTCAGTAAAAAGTAATGTTTTTTTTATTTTTTAATAATGTCCTCTCTAAATTGTAAGAAGCAACTCTGACTTTCCAGTAGGCATTTCATGCTTAGCAACACTGACATCTAGTGTTTGATAAACAGAAGGTTACAAGTGCTATATTACTTCAGTCAGGAAACTGCATGGTAACATGTAAAAATGCATGGGTTTCTGGAATGCGTTTAACCCCTTAACGACCTTGGACCAAAATTTATGTCCAGGTCGGCATGTAGTATGCGCACCTGAATATACATTTTCGTCTTACACAGCTGTCATTGTGACAACGGTCAACAGTGACAGCAGTGCAGGAGCCTGGCTTTGTGCGACAGTCGGGCTTCCACAGTATTAGCTGGGATCACTATAGCCACAATCTCAGGTGTTTAACCCTTTGGGCAATGCGGTCAAACATGACTGCTGCTCCTATAGGACTTCAGGATCTGTGCCCGTCACAATTGGCCCTCCTGCGCCGATTCCGGGGGCCCCAACAATCTTTATTAATCAAATTATTGCTTGTTCAAGTCCCAGAGTGGCAAAGTAAATCCCGGCATGTCAAGACTAGTGACAGACCGTGTTGGAATCAAGACGAGGAGGAGCAGTGGTGAGTATTTCTAGATTTTTTGGTTTTGGAGTGCTTGATTTCCTTTAAGTAAAACTTACATTGTAGCTATTTTTTTTTGTTTTTATGGAAGAGAATGACTTAAAGATTCCCCTAATCATCAATGGTTTTTGCAGTGTCTTTTATTCTTTTATAATTTCCTATCGATATAACTTTCTATCTATTTATATCCAAAAAGGCAGGCAGCACTCCAATTTTCAATATCAATTGTGAGGTATACTCAAGTGTGGAAACATTTTGGTCTGTATGCATCTTTGTCAAGCTTTTTACAAGTGAACCCTATTGGGTTTTTATAGGAAATACATCATTTGCATACATACAGTAAGTGCATAATAATCAATTTGCATTTGTAGAAAAAAGATCTCAGTATTACAAAGATTGTGTATCATGTGCCAATAAATTCATACGTATAAAGTGCATTTATTGCGTAAAACCAGGGCCAGATTAAGGTTGGTGGGGGCCCCTGGGCAGAAAACATGGTGGGCCCTTATTGAATGTAGAACAGCAATTGCTATATATACAACTCCCCAGCAATAACTATATACAGCCTCCCCAGTAATCACTATATACAGCACCCAGTATTCACTATAAACAGCCACAGAAATCACTATTTACAGCTCCCCCAGAAATCACTGTATACAGCCCTCCCAGCAATCACTGTATACAGCATCCCAGCAATCACTATATATAGCCCCCCCCCCCCCAGCAATCACTGTATACAGCCCCCCAGTAATCACTATAAACAGCCCCCAACAACCACTATATATAGCTTCCCCAACAATCACTACAGTTTCCCAGCATTCACTCTATACAGCACCACAGCAATAACTATATACAGCTCCCCCAACAATCACTGTATACAGCTCCCCCAGCAATCACTGTATACAGCTCCCCCAGCAATCGCTGTATACAGCTCCCCCAGAAATCGCTGTATACAGCTCCCCCAGCTATCACTGTATATAGCTCTCCCAGCAATCACTGTATACAGCTCCCCAGCAATCACTATATACAGCATACAGTAATAAATATATATATAATAAATAACTATATACAGCCCCCTATAATAACTATATAATGACTCCATATAATAACTATATACTGCCCCCTATAGCTATATACTGCCCCCCTATAATAACTATATACAATTCATCTATAATAGCTATATACACTCACCGGCCACTTTATTAGGTACACCATACTAGTAACGGGTTGGACCCCCTTTTGCCTTCAGAACTGCCTCAATTCTTCGTGGCATAGATTCAACAAGGTGCTGGAAGCATTCCTCAGAGATTTTGGTCCATATTGACATGATGGCATCACACAGTTGCCGCAGATTTGTCGGCTGCACATCCATGATGCGAATCTCCCCTTCCACCACATCCCAAAGATGCTCTATTGGATTGAGATCTGGTGACTGTGGAGGCCATTTGAGTACAGTGAACTCATTGTCATGTTCAAGAAACCAGTCTGAGATGATTCCAGCTTTATGACATGGCGCATTATCCTGCTGAAAGTAGCCATCAGATGTTGGGTACATTGTGGTCATAAAGGGATGGACATGGTCAGCAACAATACTCAGGTAGGCTGTGGCGTTGCAACGATGCTCAATTGGTACCAAGGGGCCCAAAGAGTGCCAAGAAAATATTCCCCACACCATGACACCACCACCACCAGCCTGAACCGTTGATACAAAGCAGGATGGATCCATGCTTTCATGTTGTTGACGCCAAATTTTGACCCTACCATCCGAATGTCGCAGCAGAAATCGAGACTCATCAGACCAGGCAACGTTTTTCCAATCTTCTACTGTCCAATTTCGATGAGCTTGTGCAAATTGTAGCCTCAGTTTCCTGTTCTTAGCTGAAAGGAGTGGCACCCGGTGTGGTCTTCTGCTGCTGTAGCCCATCTGCCTCAAAGTTCGACGTACTGTGCGTTCAGAGATGCTCTTCTGCCTACCTTGGTTGTAACGGGTGGCGATTTGAGCCACTGTTGCCTTTCTATCAGCTCGAACCAGACTGCCCATTCTCCTCTGACCTCTGGCATCAACAAGGCATTTCCGTCCACAGAACTGCCGCTCACTGGATGTTTTTTCTTTTTCGGACCATTCTCTGTAAACCCTAGAGATGGTTTTGCGTGAAAATCCCAGTAGATCAGCAGTTTCTGAAATACTCAGACCAGCCCTTCTGGCACCAACAACCATGCCACGTTCAAAGGCACTCAAATCACCTTTTTGACCCATACTGATGCTCGGTTTGAACTGCAGGAGATTGTCTTGACCATGTCTACATGCCTAAATGCACTGAGTTGCCGCCATGTGATTGGCTGATTAAAAATTAAGTGTTAACGAGCAGTTGGACAGGTGTACCTAATAAAGTGGCCGGTGAGTGTACAGTCCCCCTATAACTATATACTGCCCCTTATAACTATATACTGCCCCCTATAACTATATACAGTCCCCCTATAACTATATACAGTCCCCCTATAATAACTATATATATGACCCTCCTATAACTATATACACCCCCCTATAACAACTATATGCAGCCCCCTATAACAACTATATACACAGCCCCCTATAACTATATACTGCCTCCCTATAATTATTTACAGTCCCCCTATAATAACTATATTTACAACCCTCCTAGAATAACTATATACAGCCCCCTATAACAACTATATCCAGCCCCCTAAAACAACTATATATACCCCCTATAATTACCTTATACAGTCCCCCTATAATAATTATATACAGTCGCCCTATAATTGTATACTGCCCCCTATAACTATATACTGCCTCCCTATAATAACTTCATACAGTCCCCTTATATTAACTATATACACAACCTATAATAACTATATACAATCTCCCCATAATAATTATATACAGTCTCCCTATAATCACTATATACAGTTCCCCTATAATCACTATATACAGTCCCCCTATAACTATATACAGCCCCCTATAACTTTTATACTGCCCCTATAACTATATACAGTCCCCCTATAACTATATGCAGCCCCCTATAATAACTATATACAGCCCCCTATAACTATATATTGCCCCCTATAACTATATATTGCCCCCTATACCTATATACTGCCTCCCTATAATAACTATATACAGTCCCCCTATAATAACTATATACACCCCCTTATAACTATATACTGCCTCCCTATAATAACTATATACAGCTACCCTATAACTTTATATACAACCCTCCTAGAATAACTATATACAGCCCCCCTATAACAACTATATGCAGCTCCCTATAACAACTATATACAAAGCCCCCTATAACTATATATACCCCCTATAATAATTTCATACAGTCCCCCTGTAATAATTATATACAGTACCCCTATAATTGTATACTGCCCCCTATAACTACATACAGTCCCCCTATAACTATATACGCAACCAATAATAACTATATACAATCCCCCTATAATAATTATATACAGTCCCCCTATAATCACTATATACAGTCCCCCTATAATCACTATATATACCCCCTATAATAACTATATACACCCCCTATAATAACAATATACAGCCTCCTTATAATAACAATATACAGCCTCCCTATAATACCTATATACACCCCCTATGATAACAATATACAGCCTCCCTATAAAAACTAACTACATACAGTCCCTCTGTAACTATATAAAGCCTATAATTATATGCAGACTCTGTTGCCGAGCAGTGAAAAAAACTATTCAGTGGAAGCCATATCTGGTATCGGCAAAAAGAAGGGCAGAACCGTATTGCATTTGCTGCAGCACATATTCAACCAACTGCAATACGAAGAAATGACAGTGGTACCCATAGTGGATAAAACATTTCCCTACTTTTAACTTAAAGATTCTAAATATTTTTAAAGATAACTAACCTAGACTGGTGGAATAAATGAAGACTGTATGTGTACTCCTTAGTCCAGTCACATATAACAAAGGAGGTAATGTAGAATATCTCCCACATCTGGTTGTGTGTGCGCACCCTTACTGACATAATGCCATACATATGTTTGGACTAGTGGGAGCAGATAGGGTATTATTTCCAGCAATAACTACCATTCCCCATATTGGGTTACACTATTCAGTCCAGTAATCGTATATAATCGTAACAGTTTATCGTATTAGGAACCCAGCCCACCCCCACCATTATTGGCCTACTCCCTGTGGGAGTATAAACAGGTAATGTCAGTTCATAACCAGAACCTTATTAACCCTCGGTTGTGGGTGTATGGAGAGGGCTCATGGACTGATATGCACAGTATTAAATGATGTGTAAAATCAGGGTCAGACTGGAGTACCTAGTGCCCACCAGAGGAATTAATTTTTGGGGCCTACCCTATCTTTTTACTAGAAAGAATGCCAGACTAATGGAAGTTTAAAGGGGCATAACTACAGGGGTAGCAGACATGGCGGCTCCTATGGGGCTGTGTATGGGGTTCCTATGGGGGAGTGTGTATATGGTGTATGTATGTGTGTGGGAGGATGCTTATATACTGTATGTGTGTGTATATGCTGAATGTCTGTATATGGTATTGTATGTATCTGTGTATTTGCTAAATGTGTGTGTTTGTAACCTAGAGTGGGCCAATAAATGCCAATTGCGGTTAACACTTAAAGAAATAATTCTAAACCATCTTTTCTGCACATAATAGATTGTGGTTCTCTGTGTGTATGAATAAATTGATTGCTGGGTGTTACCATTTCTCCTGTTACAGGGCTGTGCTCAGAATACACTGTCACATTTTCCAATCATAATTGCATGAGACATTCTACAAACAAGGAGAATAATAACACCCAAGTTTTTGGCTTCACTTCACTTTTGGGGGATATTTATCATACGTATGATAGCCCCGCTGCTGCATTTTCGCAATGTGATACATCAAGAGGCTTCAGTCTCTTGATGTATCGGGCAGGGAGCTGCAGATGGACGTGGTGCAGAGGCCCTCATAGATATGCCCCTTTGACTCTATTGATTTATGTTACCTATTGAGTGACAGAGTTGGTCCACAAGACTCCATGTATGGCGGTGCACTACCACTGTAGCTCTATAGGAAAAATGATTTGCAGAAAAAGATGTCACAGAATTGTGAGCTGATGTGTGATACAAGCACATCTGATTGGATGAGTTTTCTTTTATCTTCTATGACCTAGATCATCATCATCTACTCCAACTTCTCCAACTAAATGTTCTCCTGATCTCCTTCATAAGGTGATAAATATGACACCAAAGTAGACAAAATAGTAAATGCTCCCCCACAGTAGCCAATATAGTACAGGGCCCCCTAGTAGCCAATACAGTACAGGGCTCCCCTAGTAGCCAATATAGTACAGGGCTTCCCTAGTAGCCAATATAGTACAAGGCTCCAAAGCATATCCTTCGAAGCATATCTGTACAGTAGCCGAAAAATAGATTCTAGACCATGATCGCTAGAAACAATCGTAGACATATAAGTAAGTGCAGTGTTGCACTATAACATGCACAGGTTAGATGGGCTGAGGTGAAACTGTCTAGTATAAAATTGTTTGATCTAGATACATATAAAATGATATATAAACTTTATAAATATTTACAATGTTGAAAACTAAAGGACTATGGAAAAGGAGAGCATGCCCTAAGGCTTGAGAACACATTTCACTAGGAGAAGACAACTCCATTATACTACAGTGCGAAGCAATGTGTTATTTCTCAAAAGAGACAGTAACTCCTCTGTACACAACCTGCTTCTTTGCAAGAGTGCAATGATTGATTCACCTATTTTCTTTATCACTTTCCTGAGCTCATCACATCCACATTTTCTTTGTTTTTTCATTTTTTGGGATCCTCAGTGGTGATTTTCCGGTCCCCATACTGGCTAGCTCACACTTTGCACTGGTCTGGTTCAATGCACCTTTCATATAACATCTTTTTGCATTCTATATCTTATTTAAGATTTTTTACTTTTTTTATTTCTCACCCTTTATGCAGTTATGGATACCGCACTATTCCTCCTTTATCGAAGTGAATCCAGAATCCTGGCCGATTGACTCCGTACATTCAGTTGAGACCCTGCATCTCTCATCCCGCTTAGGACTTGGGAGAAGAAACTCTGTCAACAGATCCATCCATCGGTTAGATCCCGGAACCAGCCAGCCATCTTATATTGTGTTCTTCTCTTATATACTTTCTCGTGTTCTATATATACCTTGCCTTGGAATGGTCAAAACGTTCTCTTATATGCCTGCATTGCTTACATTGTTTGTAAATATTGTGAGTATTATCCCTACATATTGATTGATTGCGGCCCTCTTTTGGGAGCTTGACCTGCCCTCTTTACACTTTGCTGGATATGGCCATCTCTCTGCTGACCTACCCCCAGCCGCTCATATGCTTATTCTCTTACCTTTTGTGGGGATCCGTGTTCCTTTTTTGGGGGGACCTTTCCCCACTCTCCCCCCCAGACCAAACAGCCGTTCCCTATCTGTAATTGCGCCGTGGCTAAATAAACTCCCATATACTAATCTCTTTTATACATTTGTATATTCCTTTCATTTATATTTTTTCACTTATCTAATTGTAGTCTTATAGCACCGACATTATATTTATCTTTTCACATATTTGTACTTTTTTAATATGTGCATGTTTGATTTTGCGGTGACCTCCTGCATGTAATACATCTCATTCCATGTGGATGATTTCAGCGATGACAATATATACTCTGCGTCTTTATATACTTACCTTGATTTGACTGAGAGATCCCCTAATTGGGACATGGTGCCATACTATATATAACTACAACATACACTCACCAGCCACTTTATTAGGTACACCTGTCCAACTGCTCGTTAACACTTAATTTCTAATCAGCCAATCACATGGCGGCAACTCAATGCATTTAGGCATGTAGACATGGTCAAGACAATCTCCTGCAGTTCAAACCGAGCATCAGTATGGGGAAGAAAGGTGATTTGAGTGCCTTTGAACGTGGCATGGTTGTTGGTGCCAGAAGGGCTGGTCTGAGTATTTCAGAAACTGCTGATCTACTGGGATTTTCACGCACAACCATCTCTAGGGTTTACAGAGAATTGTCCGAAAAAGAAAAAACATCCAGTGAGCGGCAGTTCTGTGGGCGGAAATGCCTTGTTGATGCCAGAGGTCAGAGGAGAATGGGCAGACTGGTTCGAGCTGATAGAAAGGCAACAGTGACTCAAATCGCCACCCGTTACAACCAAGGTAGGCAGAAGAGCATCTCTGAACGCACAGTACGTCGAACTTTGAGGCAGATGGGCTACAGCAGCAAAAGACCAGACCGGGTGCCACTCCTTTCAGCTAAGAACAGGAAACTGAGGCTACAATTTGCACAAGCTCATCGAAATTGGACAGTAGAAGATTGGAAAAACGTTGCCTGTTCTGATGAGTCTCGATTTCTGCTGCGACATTCGGATGCTAGGGTCAGAATTTGGCGTCAACAACATGAAAGCATGGATCCATCCTGCCTTGTATCAACGGTTCAGGCTGGTGGTGGTGGTGTCATGGTGTGGGGAATATTTTCTTGGCACTCTTTGGGCCCCTTGGTACAACGCCACAGCCTACCTGAGTATTGTTGCTGCCCATGTCCATCCCTTTATGAGCACAATGTACCCTGTAACATCTGATGGCTACTTTCAACAGGATAATGCGCCATGTCATAAAGCTGGAATCATCTCAGACTGGTTTCTTGAACATGACAATGAGGTCACTGGACTCAAATGGCCTCCACAGTCACCAGATCTCAATCCAATAGAGCATCTTTGGGATGTGATGGAACGGGAGATTCGCATCATGGATGTGCAGCCGCGGCAACTGTGTGATGCCATCATGTCAATATGGACCAAAATCTCTGAGGAATGCTTCCAGCACCTTGTTGAATCTATGCCACGAAGAATTGAGGCAGTTCTGAAGGCAAAAGGGGGTCCAACCCGTTACTAGCATGGTGTACCTAATAAAGTGGCCGGTGAGTGTACATTCATTATGTTATTGTTAAGGAGATCGCACTGGTTTCGGACACCATCTTGACTACTGTCCGCCATCTTAGATACAGCGGCCATGTTCCCTGACCATTGTCAAGTTAATGTCATTATTCAAACTTCATTTTATGTAACCTGTTTGCTAGCCTGTCAGCTAATACCCTTTGACATTTAATGAGAAGCCAGTCTGTCCTTGATGCTGCATGATATTAGGATTCTGGAGCCACTTATCATCTTCTGGCAGAGGAAATTAGTATAAACAATATCTGTGTACAAGGTCTCTGAGAACTGAGCACAATTAATTAACTTTTTTCCCAGAATGTGCTGATGACCAATAGGTTTGGAGTATACTATTCACGCCCCTTTGATGATTCTTCTGTCTGTTATGTATTATGCATTTTGATTATTAAAAGGTAGAAGATCTTGACTAAGAGAATGATGTGTGGCTTAGTCTTTATGTTCAATCATGGGTTAATTAGGACTCACCTTACAAAAGTCAAGAGGGCTGTTGGGGCCCTGCATAAAAAATCCCTAACAGTTATCTACCCCTGAGGAAGTCACATCGGTGACGAAACGCGTGGGGTCCTGCCTCCCCCCAACCGGCCTTCCATTCATTGTGAGATTTTGCCACTCCTTACCTTTTTCATTCATTATGATCCACTCCATGCATGTGGAAAACTATTTCCACATGTCTTGACTTTTTGCTGCTACACTTCTGCACTTTATTTTCTTTGCCATTTTTTCATTGGATATTGCTGCTATAATTAACACTTTGCATTATGTCAAGATTATTATAGGAATTATTGTGGGATTTGTATATACTTTTTTTTATCTTTTTGAGTTGGCTTGTTCTCTTGTCTGTATATTGTACCCTAGTATTTACAGGCGGGTCGGAGGAGAGTGTCACTGTAGCCCTACTTAGTACTCTCAGGAGCACAGTGTTTCATGTAACACATTTGGTTGCATTTTTTAGATGTTTTTTATCTTATGTATGTTGTCTCCATTTAATAAAGATTTTTTGATTTGTTTATCTGGGTCACTATTGCATCCCTTTGCCTTTGGTTTTTGATATGGATTTTTGATGCATGACCATTTCCAAATCATTGATTATGATTATAAGTGCCTGCCTTGTTTTTGTTGGTTAGTATATTGTATTTTTAGACCCGCCTCTATCCTTGACGGGTCTTTTCTGAGGCTTGTAGCACGTGTTCACTGGAACGTATTTACTATTTACTTATTATGGACCTTCAGGCCAGGGAATCAGCTTGGTTGAGCCAGTCAAGCTCAGTGTTTGAGGGAGGAGTTACCAGTATTACAGGCAATAATGATTTTCGTCTCATTACCGATGAGCTTGTCGATTCACACAAAGCATTCACCCGTACTTGGTGGAATGCAAAAAGTTTAGAAGAATATCTTCGTCTGAACATCGCACCGAGGGGCCTTAGGATACAAAAATTTCCCTCTTGGGAGGTTGATGCCAATTTCCGTAAAACTTGGGAACAGGGTCTCCTGCAGTGCTCCAGTATCTTAATGCATCTACTACTCACGCATGATCGTGAGAATCTAGCACACTTGAAGGGACAAATTTCCACACTGGAAGCCAAACTGACTAACTTTGATCAGGCTTTGGTTCAACCATTTCAGGCCCGTCTTAAAGACCTTATTGACAGGTTAGAAAAGGAAGTTATCCAGGGCAAGAAGGAAAAGATGCAAAGGGACAAATTGGTCTTTGAGAAATATAGGGCCTATAGTTGGGTGCACAAGGGCAATAGAAGACATAATAGGATTAGAAATTCGAGGGTCCCTAATCTGGCTGAAGCAAACTGGAGTGATTTTTTATCCACGGATATCTCAGACATGGAAGAAAGGTCAGACGGGGGAGGCACCGATTCACAACCACCAAAGAATCTGAGAAAACGCGGCCCCAAACACAGGGATTGGTCCCCCAGTTACAAGAGGGACACCAGATGGAGCAAGAAGTCCTAAAAACTAATGAGGGTGGTGACTTAAGGATCATCAACTTATCAAACTACCAACTTAATGCATTTGAGAAGTCAGTATTGGGTAAGGGCCTATCATTCTCTCCCACTAGATATTTGGACAAATTCGAGTTCATCAAAGATGTTTTTTTATATTGCAGACAGTTGATCTTTAAGGTACTTTATTATCAACCCAGTTTGGTGGATTCTTTTGTGGGGGAAGATCGCAGAGTATTTCAAGACCTACTAGAACTGTTACAGGAAAATGAAAATGGCCAAACTGCAGGTAGGCACCGTTTTCCGGCAACTCTACCATCACAGAGCACCCCCAGCCTTGGCTTAGTTCCAGCGGTACAAATATTTTTTAACAACATTGTACAAGGAGTCAATGCACTCACTATTGACCGCAACAAGGGTCAGAATCTATCTACTAGGGAACGGCAAGCGCTCCATGGTCTGCAGAATAACCAATCCTTCTTGATTAAAGAAGCAGATAAAGGGGGAAATGTAGTACTGTGGCCAGTAGACATGTATCTGCAAGAAGCAAAACGCCAACTTGGGAATAGGCAGTTTTACTTACCACTACCTTCAAATCCGACAGAGGTCTTTAAGAAAAAAATGGATAGACTTTTGGAGATGGCCCTGAGACATGGAATAATCAACAAAAAAGAACACAAATACCTTACTGTTACACATCCAGTCATCCCGACATTTTACCTATTGCCCAAAATTCATAAATCTGTTACGGCACCACCCGGTCGCCCAATTGTTGCAGGCATAGGAAGTCTGTGTGAACGTGCGTGTACATATATTGATTTTTTTCTCCAACCAGTGATGACCTCTTTGCCTTCCTTTGTTAGGGACTCCATACATCTAATTTCCAAACTAGAGGATGTTGTCTTACCAGCGGATACCTACATCGTCACGCTTGATGTTGAAGCCCTATACACCAACATTGCCCACTGTGATGGTCTACAGGCTGTGACTTACTTCCTGGATTCACACACAAGCAGTAACCGGATGCATGACTCCTTCTTGGTAGACCTTTTAGAGTTTATACTCAAAACAAAATTATTTTTTATTTGACCACACTTTCTACCGACAGGTGTCCGGTACCGCCATGGGGGCCAAGTGTGCACCATCCTATGCGAACATCTTCTTAGGATGGTGGGAGAAGACCTGTGTATACCCCTCAACTTTATTCCAGCAATTTGTGACCGGTTGGTATAGATTTATAGATGATATCCTACTGTTTTAGACTGGCCCACTGGAATCATGCCAACAATTCATTTCGGAGCTCAATACGAATACCCATAACATCTTACTCACTTCTCACATTTCACAGGTCAGTGCGGAGTTCCTGGACCTAAGAATTAACATCCAAGATGGCAAGATAGTCACCACCCTATTCAGAAAAACAACATCCACCAATAGCTTATTACATTTCAGTAGCTTTCACCCATTTCATCTACGCAAAGGGATCCCGGTTGGTCAATTCTTTCGGGTCAAATGGAA
Source organism: Engystomops pustulosus (assembly GCA_019512145.1). Lineage (NCBI taxonomy): Eukaryota > Metazoa > Chordata > Amphibia > Anura > Leptodactylidae > Engystomops > Engystomops pustulosus. The sequence goes on from CM033647.1 coordinate 114,478,022, forward strand.
TTGTATGACTGAAGAGGATTTTCGGACACACTCCCAGGACCTTACTCGGAGACTAAAAAATCGGGGCTACCCTAAATCTATCATCTCACAGGCATATAGGAGGGCAAGAGACACCAATCGTACTGAACTTCTCAAGCCCAAACAACGTCTGACGGATGGTCAGCCCAGACTAATAACCACATTTAACAATCAATGGACCGAAATTCAACAACTATTGAGACAAAATTGAAACATTCTTAGAGGAGATATGCGTTTGCATCCGCATATTTCCTCTGGCCCCTCAATGGTGGCATGGAGAGCGAGAAATCTGAGAGACAATTTGTCACACAGTCATTTCTAGCGCCCCACTGTTTCTATTGGTAGGGGTTCCAGAATTCATGGGACTTACCCATGTGGAACATGCTCCGTCTGCCCGTACATGACAATGTGCAAAAACTTTGTCAATCCTGCGAATCATGAGGAATTTAGTCTTCGCCATTATGTCAACTGCCGTATCAAGAATGTCATTTATGCCTTGATCTGCCCCTGTGACAAAGTCTATGTTGGACAAACAAGCCAGGAACTTCGCCGGCGTATCCAACAACATATTTCCACGATCGTGAATGCCGAATCACATTACGGACAGGATAAACCTCTGTCAACGGTGGCAGCACACTTTAGACTGCATCACAATAGTAAGTCACGGGGCCTCAGAGTAGTAGGCTTGGCTGTGGTTAAGGGCAACTCTAGGGGTGGTGACATCACCCCCCATTTACTACGATGTGAGTCTCGATGGATTTATATGTTAGGTAGCAAGTTCCCAGGAGGCATGAATGAAGAACTTCTGTTCACTGGCTTCTATAAGAAATAATTACCTTTTTGCACATTCCTCTCTTCCTTCCTCCTCTCCCCTCTTTTCCCCTTCCTTCTCCTCCTGTGTGAGGATTCACCTATTTTCTTTATCACTTTTCTGAGCTCATCACATCCACATTTTCTTTGTTTTTTCATTTTTTGGGATCCTCAGTGGTGATTTTCCGGTCCCCATACTGGCTTGCTCACACTTAAGATTTTTTACTTTTTTTATTTCTCACCCTTTATGCAGTTATGGATACCGCACTATTCCTCCTTTATCGAAGTGAATCCAGAATCCTGGCCGATTGACTCCGTACATTCAGTTGAGACCCTGCATCTCTCATCCCGCTTAGGACTTGGGAGAAGAAACTCTGTCAACAGATCCATCCATCGGTTAGATCCCGGAAACAGCCAGCCATCTTATATTGTGTTCTTCTCTTATATACTTTCTCGTGTTCTATATATACCTTGCCTTGGAATGGTCAAAACGTTCTCTTATATGCCTGCATTGCTTACATTGTTTGTAAATATTGTTAAATATTGTGAGTATTATCCCTACATATTGATTGATTGCGGCCCTCTTTTGGGAGCTTGACCTGCCCTCTTTACACTTTGCTGGATATGGCCATCTCTCTGCTGACCTATCCCCTAATTGGGACATGGTGCCATACTATATATAACTACAACATACATTCATTATGTTATCTACCCCTGAGGAAGTCACATCGGTGACGAAACATGTGGGGTCCTGCCTCCCCCCAACCGGCCTTCCATTCATTGTGAGATTTTGCCACTCCTTACCTTTTTCATTCATTATGATCCACTCCATGCATGTGGAAAACTATTTCCACATGTCTTGACTTTTTGCTGCTACACTTCTGCACTTTATTTTCTTTACCATTTTTTCATTGGATATTGCTGCTATAATTAAGACTTTTGCATTATGTCAAGATTATTATAGGAATTATTGTGGGATTTGTATATACTTTTTTTTATCTTTTTGAGTTGGCTTGTTCTCTTGTCTGTATATTGTACCCTAGTATTTACAGGCGGGTCAGAGGGGAGTGTCACTGTAGCCCTGCTTAGTACTCTCAGGAGCACAGTGTTTCATGTAACACATTTGGTTGCATTTTTTAGTTGTTTTTATCTCATGTATGTTGTCTCCATTTAATAAAGATTTTTTGATTTGTTAATCTGGGTCACTATTGCATCCCTTTGTCTTTGGTTTTTGATAGCTATCTCATAATTATTGTTAGTGATTTGTCTACATATCTAATAGAAACATCAGTACATGTTACAAAAATGATAACCACATGGTAGATATTGAGAAGGTGAGAGCCCCTCCAAGCATATCCCCACAGTGGTCAAAAAAATAGATAAACCGTAGCTAGCTGAAAACAATTGTACAAATGTATATGGGGTGAGGCGCTGTAACATGCATGGATTGAATAAACTAATAAAGACACAACAAATGTCTGCAGAATTTTATAGTGTTGCACTGTTAAATGTTGACAAGTGTGAACAACGCTGGAAGGGCTTTCTCACTTCAAGTAAACTTAAGAGCTTAAACATCTGGAAAGCGGATACTAGTGATGAACACAGGAGACAAATATTACTGTGCCAAAAGCACATTAGCCTGGTACCTAGGGTAACAATCCAATAAGTTTCCCTGTTCAGGATTTTGCATTTGAAATCCCCACCTCTTGGGGATCTATGCACTTTCCCAATTCATCTTCACTGGAAACCTGCAGTGCTGCCCGCATGTTGGTCTCTGAAATGTCTCGATAGAGACGAAATGCCAACGGTTTGTTTATTGACATTCGAACGATGTGTCGGGATGCACACTTTTGCTGAAGTGGTAGTGTGTCATAAATATTGTTTTTTGCATAAAGTGCATTCTGCTAGATAAATGATATTTTGTGTATTGCAATTTATGTAACTTTTGATGGAATATCTGGTCCCTGTGGTGAAAGAAAATAAATAGTAATCTACAAACGGGCAGCATAGACAGATGTTGTGGCCACATCGATAGCTACCTTTGGTATGGAGCCAAGTCTGATTACACGTGTTTCTATCTTTTCTGGAAAAGGTGCTTGGTGATATCTGTGCACCTATGGAGCATGCCCTCCTGGATGAAACGCCTGCTGATATTAAGTTATGTAACTCAGGAGATTCCGATAACATAGGTAGATATTTTCTGACAATGTTTTTTACTTGACTGAATTGTCTGCTATAAGTGGTAACAAATGTTATCGGTTTACTGTTTATACTGTACATATTCTGAAAGGATCTATGATTGTCTCTATCTTGAAGTTGTTGTTCTCTAGGGATCTTATTTATCCTGTCTATTGATGACGAATTTAGACTCTTTTTGTATCCTCTTTGTAATAACCGCTGTCTTACTTGTTCTGCTTCATCTTTGATGCAATTTGTGTCCAAACAGTTTGTCTTGGTCCTAATGAGCTAACCGAAAGGATGTTATTGTTGACATGTTTTTGGGTGTCCTGAGGAGTACAGTAGGATTGAGTTGCCCACTATTTTTTTACAATAGGGTACAACTGTAATTGTGTCTTGTTGAATACAGAAAAACACGTATATGTGAATGTGAGGTTCATGTCATTCACATTAAGGTTAGACATAAAGTCATCAAATGATTGTTCGGTGTCCTGCCACATCCACAGCAAATAGTCTATAAATCTTCCCAGGCATTTGATGGAATTTCCATAAATGTTGTGCTCTTAAAATACATGTAATTCTTCCTACTGAATCATGTAGATGTTGGCTAATGAGGGTGAAAATTTGTCCCCCATGGGGGCTCCTTTAACTTGGAGATAAAATTCTCCATCGTACATGAAATAAATGTGATTTAGTAGGTATTCTGTAAGGAGTATAACATAATCTTTCAGTTTTTGTTCATATGTACTGTAAGTGTAAAGATCTATTTTCCAATATCGCTTATTAGTAAAATTGTGGGGGATAGTTGAGTATAATGCCGTGACATCACAAAATTCCCATGAATATTCTGGCTCCCAATCAATGTTCTGTAAGAGATGTTTGGTGTTTTATGAAAGTGGGTGTGACCTTTGTTAGTGGTTGTAAATGAAAGTCCAACCACTCCCCTAAATGTTCCCCCATACTGCCTATACCAGCTACTATGGGGCGTAATCATTGTCGGACTGGAGTACCTTGGGCCCACCAGAAATTTTTTGGGGGGGCCCACTCTTCATGTAAAGAGAAGAAATACCAGACTACTCCTTATTGAAGTGTAAAACATGTAAATGACCTAGTACGGTATTAAACGCGTTTGAGCACATTTATTAGAAGCCTCTAACAGTCAGTAAGACAGACAGCCTTGTACTGCACCAGATTCATTACAGTGTCTGATGCTGGATGATAAATCTGGTGTATTAAAAATATGTCTAATTGTACTTTGTACCTCCTATTGGTGGGTTTACATCATGCCAGAAAATATGCTAGATTGTGGGACACTTTGACACAACTGAAGCAAAGCCCCTTTTTTATACCACGCAAAAGTGTATAAAAACTACACTGCTAAGTACAGAAATACAGCACCAAAATAAGCTTCATACAAACGCTATGCACCATAAATATGTTGTCAGAAACAAGCTTAGTTGGAGCAACAAGATAAATACTGCATACAGTAAATACTTATCCTTTCCATGAAAGAACAATTATAATGTACAAGCAAGTACAGGCGATCCCCTACTTAAGAACACCCGACTTACAGACGACCCCTACTTACAAACGAACCTCTGGATTTTGATAATTTACTTTACTTTAGCTCTAGGCTACAATAAACAGCTGTAACAGTTATCAAAGGTGTCTGTAATTAAGCTTTATTGTTAATCATGGTTCTTATGACAATACAACATTTTTAAAATCCAATTGTCACAGAGACCAAAAAACACTTGTCTGGGGTTACAAATATAAAATATAAAGATCCGACTTGCATACAAATTCAACTTAAGGACAAACATAAGAAACCTATCTTGTACGTAACCCGGAGACTGCCTGTATAGTCAATGCCCCCCAGTATAGTCACAATTCTCAATTGTGCTTGTGTTATTCCTCTGGGTGTTGCAATTTCCCCTGTCACCTGGCTGAGCTACATGTCTGTGTACTATGACTGTAGCACCCTGTATGGCTGTGTACTGCGGCTGTAGCTCCATGTATGGCTGTGTACTGTGACTGTAACACCCTGTATGGCTATGTGCTGTAACACCCTGTATGGCTGTGTACTGTAGCACCTTGTATGGCTGTGTACTATAGCACCCTGTATGGCTGTGTACTGTAGCACCCTGTATGGCTGTGTACTGTAGCACCCTGTATGGCTGTGTACTACGGCTGTAGCTCTATGTATGACTGTCTACTGAGGCTGTAGCTCCATGTATGGCTGTATACTGCGGCTGTAGCTCCATGTATGGCTGTGTACTCCGACTGTAGCTTCATGTATGGCTGGGTACTCCAACTGTAGCACCCTGTATGGCTGTGTACTCCGACTGTAGCACCCTGTATGGCTGTGTACTCCAACTGTAGCTCCATGTATGGCTGTGTACTCCAACTGTAGCTCCATGTATGGCTGTGTACTCCGACTGTAGCACCCTGTATGGCTGTGTACTCCAACTGTAGCTCCATGTATTATGGAGGCACCCAACAAAAGAGATGGGGGACGTTCCAGCAGTCAGTGGATCCTCAAGGACACACTCCACGTATTATGTATGCGGTTGTAGATCTATAAGTAACAGTCTTATCTTCTCCTTTCAGGAGAAAATAACAGTCACAGAACAGGGAGATGCTGCAGCATTGCGAGTGTTGGGGAAATACCAGCATTTACTTTAAATCTGTCAACTTACAGACACGGTTTGATATGTGGAGTCTCTTTCATCTTCCATAAATTAGTCCGCCATGTTAGCATATTGAAGTCACCAGGACTTCTCTCTCCAGATTTAGCAATACAAAAATTTTAGGTTCCATTCTTCATAAACAGAAGCCAAAACATTAACAGTGCCCCCACAGAAGCCAAAATAATCACTATTACCACACAGTACTCAATATACTAATTGTGTTCCTACAAATAGGCACAGTGCCCCTACAGTAGCCAATAATATAACATCAATATTGTAGTCAGCTTAGTCATTAGTCATAAGTTAGACAAGGTGCTCCACAGCAGCCGTTATTGCAAAGGACCCTGAAAGCAACCCATTTTATGCATATGATCCCCCCAGAAGCCACTATAATCACAGGGCCCCCACAGTAGCCAACATAGTCACAGGGCCCCCACCATTATCCACTATAGTCACGGGGCCCCCACCATTGACAGTATAGTCACAGGGCCCCCACCATTAGCCAGTATGGCCCTCACAATTAGCTAGTATGGTCACAGGGCCCCCATAATTAGCCAGTATAATCACAGGGTTCCCATAATTAGCCAGAATAGTCACAGGGCCACCATAATTAGGCAGTTTAGTAATAGGGCCCCCATTATTAGCCAGTATAGTCACAGGGCCCCCGTAATTAGTCAAAGGGCCCCTGTAATTAGCCAGTATAGTCACAAGGCCCTTTTAATTAGCCAGTATAGTCAAAGGACCCCCACCATTAGCCAGTATAGTCACAAGGCCCACACCATTTGCCAGTATAGTCACAGGGCCCCCACCATTAGCCAGTATAGTCACAGGCCCCCCACCATTAGTCAGTATAGTCACAGGGCCCCGACCATTAGCCAGTATAGTCACAGGGCCTCCACCATTAGCCAGTATAGTCACAAGGCCCCCACCACTAGCCAGTATAGTCACAGGGCCCCATTATTAGCCAGTACAGTCACAGGGCCCCCATTATTAGCCAGTATAGTCACAGGGCCCCCATTATTAGCCAGTATAGTCACAGGGCCCCCATTATTAGCCAGTATAGTCACAGGGCCCCCATTATTAGCCAGTATAGTCACAGGGCCCCCATTATTAGCCAGTATATAGTCACAGGGCCCCCATTATTAGCCAGTACAATCACAGAGCCTCATTATTAGCCAGTACAGTCACAGGGCCCCCATTATTAGCCAGTATAGTCACAGGGCCCCATTGTTAGCCAGTACAGTCACAGTCCTTCTAACCCCCCTCCCAAGCCCTCTCCCCCCCGCCCCCCCCCCCCCCTGGGGCACCCAGTATAGTCTACGCCAGCTCACAGGGCACCTCCTCCAGCAGACTCCAAAGTCCCAGCAGCTCAGTATGGCCCCTGTCAATAAAAATAAAGAAATATACTTACCTCCATTCCAACCAAGGTGTGCAGGCAGATTGATGCATCATCTCCGGCAGCGGAGGAAATCACCCACGCGGCTGAAGTCTGTCAAAGCGATTGTGCCGGCACTCCGCGATGGAGTGGTATGGGATAGCTAATTCTGAGTTCCGGCAGCGGAGGAAACCGAGCACGCGCTTTAAACCACGCACACGCCGGAAGTCTGTCATGGCGCCCATGCCGATACTCCGCGTCGGAACTCCGCGATAACTTATTATGAGTTCTGGCGGCGGAGAAGATATAGTCCGCGCCGGAACTCAGTTATCGCAGCAGCCCCGTCATTCTGCACCGGAGCTCAGGTATAATACCTGACACAGCGGACACGTGACCAGCGGCATCGGGGCCCACCAGAGGATTCTCCGGTCCTCCGGTGGGCCAGTCCGACGCTGGGCGTAATGGCAGGGGGAAAACCCTATATGTAGTTTAGGGAGACAGTGAAAGATAGGAGTTGTAGGTATGGATACCATCAAATAATCATGTGTCCTCTTATCAAACACCCCTATAAAAAACCTTTCCCCCGAAATACGTCCAAGAGAAATCAAAATAGGACCCGTTGGATTCTTGGACAAATGTCTATATGTAGTATCATCCTCAAGTAAGTTTAAACACAATTTTTTATACAAACTGTCATCCATCACTGATATAGCGCCCCCTTTGTCTGCTTCCCGTGCTACCAAACTGTTATCCATTTCAAAAATGTGTAACACATTTATTTCTTTCATTGTGATATTATGTGTTACGGATGTATGTCTGATCCTGTCTTGTAATTCAATAAGTTCCCGTTCTACCAAATCCTGGAACCTATCCAAAGTTTTGGTCCTAGAACCAATAGGATAGAATCCAGGATTGGTAGTTTTAAATGTAGAACCTGTGTAATTGTCTACTGGTGAAGATTCACATAGTAAGGTTTTCAATACTAATGCTCCCTTTTGCTCACTAAAATCTGAAAAAATATTAAGATCTTTTTTTAAACTCACCATGTAGGTGTTATCACTGGCATATAGAGTCTCTGTATGGATATCATTAGGTATCCTACAAAACTTGTTAACCCCTTAACGCTCTGTGCCGTAGCTCTACGGCACAGAGGTATAAGGAGTGTATGAAGAGGGCTCACGGGCTGAGTCCTCTTCATACAAGGGTGGGGGTTTTGTTCTTTCCCTATTTTTTCTAACATTGCGGATATTATAGTTATGTTTATATAGGTCGCTCGCGGGTAAACCAGCTCAATCCCTAAATAGGTAATAGTCATTTTGCCAAGTCTCCTGGGTAGGCTCGTTTAATTTTTGTAAAGTGGCTGGATGGTGTTGACTGGGGAATTTGAGTTTGTTTTATTTAATTTATAGTATGAAATTTTTCAATAATTTAGGATATCCAAATATGGTTGTAGGGATGTTTGGTTTCTAGATGTAAGGTTATGTTTATGTTCCTACTTTACCTATCAGTTTCCAGTTATATTCTTATTATTTATATGGCTTCTGCCAGGGTTTCTATTGTAATAACGAAAATTAGAGGGGACAGGGGGGCAAACCTTGCCTAGTGCCGTTGACACGGTGAATGCTGGGACAAAGATCTTTACTTGTTTTTATTTGAGAGCGGCTTAAAAATATAACAGCAATTTTCCAAAAATAAGAGAAAATTTCCAAAAACAAGTTTGTGGGACCAGTATATCTAAAGTGTTTTGTTAAAGGCATATACATTCGAAAACTCCCATAATTCACCCAGTTTATAAAACTGAAACCTCTCCCAACTACTCACAAACAGCTTTAAAGTGTCTGTTAACCCTTAAGCATCTCACAGGAATTCAAATAAAAAAAAGAGTACGGTAACGTTTAGAAATTATAATTTTTTTTCTATAACAGGTTTGTTGATTAGTACAAACATATTTAAATTTAAAGAGTAAAAGAGTAAATGCATCCTAAATTATGTTTGGGATTTTCCTAAGTAAGAAAATATTACCCACATTGTGAGGTGAACGGTTTTGGACACATGGAAGGGCACAAAGCAAAAGGAGGGCCCCATGGCTTTTGAAGAGCAGCATTTTCTGAAAAAGCAGTCAGGTGCCATCACATGTTACTTTTGGAGCCCCAGGGTGTGAGAACAGTAGAAGAAACTACACCCCTCAAGGAACTATAGCCAAGGGTTGGATAAAGTTGAAATTTTTGACCCTGACAGTAGCTTCACAGGACAGAATTTCTTAACATAGGACTTTGTTTTTGAAATGAAAATTACATTTTTTTCAAAGAAATCTCATTTCGCCCCCAACATTTTTGTAATTTTTAAAAGAAGCTAAAGGAGAAAAGCACCCAAAATTTTGCACACCATTTCTTCTGAATTACGTCAATACCCCATATGTGGTTGTAAATAGGGTAGGGGGGATATGCAAGAAGTGGGAAAGAGAACAAGGCTTTAGCGGCAGTGGTGGCTAACCTATGGCAGGGTGCCGGAGGCGGCACTCGGAAAAGCCCTTTCTGTGGGCCACCAGGCCACCACCCAGAACACAGACAGTACTTCTAGGAAAATTCTTGCAGTTCCAAGCAACTTAAAATATGCTTCTTTCAGTGATATTTTTAAGTGATACTTACTTGGCTTGCTTGGGACGGTCGGAAGGGGGAGAATGTGTGGGACAGAGGCCAATTTATCTTTGGAGGAGGGCTACAGCTGGTGTCATGCAATTGTTGTCAGCATTCATACCTTTTTTTGCTTTAAATTTTAAGCACAGCACCCCTCATTTGCAGTGCTCTGCTTTCGCCCCAGCTCTCAGCGTTTGAGATGACAAAAGTTTTGGGAAGTCTGGTTTATGATGTTGTCCCACAGGCAATTGTATTCTATTCATGAGGCATTTAAACAGGGGAAATGCCTTGAGTACCAGTGTCGGGTATACGTGGCTACAACTGATTAAAAATAGTGGGAATATAAGCGTCCCAAACAATGTTTCCATTGTGCCCAATATGTGGTGGCACATTCTTGGGGGGCGGCTGTATTGTTTGTCTTTGCCCTCATTACACACGGACATGACACTGAGTACCCTGTCTCTGCCTCACACAACTTATATCATTTATTGGTATCTGGCTCGTTACAGGCAGATACTGTCGGAAATGTAACTCTCCCTTGGACGCTTCATTAGTACTCGCTATTGAATTTAGGACTTGAAGGGACCGACTGAAATTTTTTTTCGAAAAATGTTTTAGAACGGGGAGGCGTATTTTTTAAAGTCGGTCATGTTGGGCATTAGGGGGGGACGCATACATATGGACTTATCCGCAAAATGAATTACATTTTTGTATAGCTTCGAATCGGGGCCTGGACATTATGTAGTGGTGGTACATCGGGCAGTAGTACAGAAATACGTGGACCAATAGGATCTTATGATGGCTTTTTTGTTTTGTACAGTAACATATTAAAAAAAAGTCCCCAGTACTTAACATTTCCCCTATAGTTTGTAGGGTGCCACCATAAGCGTTGGATAAAAGAAGTTGGATTAAACGTCTATATTCTACATATATGTTGGTTTGTTCTACCATTTAATGGGACCAAATTAATTGAAAAAAACGAGGCAGAGCAGAGAAGCCCTTCAGTAGTAGGACCTTAATCCTGCTACTGCGTAAAGGCAGAATTTGGGGTGTGTAAACTGTATGGATGCACAATCTAAATCCTCAGGCAGATTGAGTACTAAACTTTCCACGACTCTGAGGGGGTTCTCCGGATCACTGGAGGAGGAGGGAAAACACAAAAAAACTCAGGTTCTCATCACGCACTTTCAGTATTTGAGGCGAGCATGGCCAACGCTTCCTCAGCGGAGTAATCCTACTGCCAACAATTCTTTTCTTTTTTTTTTTTTTTTTTTTTTTTTACCACTGAGTTGACTAACTAATGGGCCTGACAGGGACGGATGACAATGACGACGGTTACTGACACTAATCAATAACAACTTTTACATTTCTTTTTTCTGGTTTTTTTGTACAACTGTCAGACACTGACTAACCACTAAATCCACTGACAAACGATGGGAACTAACAAATAATACAGCTATCTGACAATGAATATCATGGTCAGTAACAGAGGATAATCTACCGAAGCGACCTAAGGTAGTAACCTAACAACAAATTCGGGGGTGGCAAGACACAAGTAACAGGAAAAATTGATGCGGCACTTACATAATTCAAGTAAACGCAGCAAATGAAGGTGTTGCCACTGACACGACGGAACTAAGCAGATGAATGACGGTGCACTGACACTAAAGTACTATGTGACGAATGACGGCACACTGAACCACTAAGTAACTAACACAATATTGACGAGGACGCACTAACTAATACTTGCAACTAAAACTTTTTTTTAGATTTTGAAAAAAAGGAAAGAAACAGAAAGAAAAACTCTCTCTATGAATGGGAGGTCGAGAAGGGGCAGGTGCTGGGGTAAAAAGAGGGCTACAGGGGGGTTGGGTTTCTTTTTATATGTAAGGGGTAACCATTCTCTGACCGATCTCTCAATCTCTCCAAAGAGAGATCAGAGCCTGTCAGCCACAGAATATGTGCTTCTTCCTGTGACTCTGCGTCACGTAATTGGGGGGTCAGAACAAACCTACCAATCACAGTATAGACCAGCAATGGAACACATCTATTGGCCATGCATCACATTGGGATGGGTTCACAAATCTAAAAAAAACTTGTGAGAAGGTTCTGTGTAGAACCACCTGTCCACAGACGATCGTCGGGCAATGGACCCGTAGCAGCAGGAGTGCAGGCTGTCAGTGCTGACAGACAGTGAGGACCGGGAAACCCTCCGATCCGGTTCTGTATCTCCCTTTGGGGAGATGTTGGTGTGTAGGAAACACGTAGGTGACATCCTCCATTACCTTCCCGAGAGAATTCAAATAATCTTTATTATTTTTAGTGAAATCGTGGTGGACTGCCCTGCATAATCTACATACACATGGACATTGGACAGAAGAATACAAGGGTCTAGCTTCAGCTGTCATTCAAAGAGCTGTTACAAATGCTATTCTAAGACAAAATGGCAATAACTGTGTCAATTACACTCAAGATTAAAATTCATTACATTCACAACACTATTTTCTCGTGCATCCAGCATCATAGATGGGAGGAGCAAGAGCCGCAAACACGACAAAAGAATAGGATCTGCATTTTATTATCAGTGGTTCTAGGACTAGACATGGGGTCTTTTACTATGGGTCACGGGATCACTTTTTTGCGGACTGTGCAGTTTTTCGGGATTGTACAAGGTTGCAAGGGATAAGAATGTGTCTGCATGGCATTTTTGGACACCGTGTGATTGTTCTTGGCGCCGCATGCGCGACCCACCCCTTCAATGTCAAAGTGCACATTCAATTTAACATTCAGATTGCATCACAAGCTATGACTTACAAGATCATCGAAAAAGATGGTGAACTGGGAAGCGGAGGGAAGGGGAGGAAGCGGACCATGCGGAATCGGCGCTTGATTCTAGTGAACACAGCAGAGTGATTATCGTTGCACAAAGCACTCCGGTGAACTCGCGGGCCGGGTGGTAATAAATGATGCCCATTGTGGTTATGCCGTTCAGCCGCAACCACAGCATGGCATCACATAAGGATCAACGTAGTGTGAATGAGGGCTCTAAAGGTAGTTATTTTGATTTTAATGGACGGTTTCTCTGCTAGTGATAGAGTTTTTTTACGGGTAAATGACAGTGTATAAACATTTAGACAGGCTCTGTGTATACACAGACACAAAGAATGCTGGGACATGTAGCTCTAAAGCCGGCCAGTGAATGTCCAGTTGGATGCCTAACATTTTGGGTTTGGGCCCCCAACTGATTCCAGACTTCAGACAATGTTCCGGGTTCAGCTTTCGGGCAGCCCATACCCCAGCTTTCCCACCTACCACCGGGTTGATCCGTTGTAACACCATTTGCAGGTGTAGCAGTGGGTGTGAAAAAGTGGTTGACAGCAGGGTGAGCAGCACATAAACAGGTTTTTCGAGTAAGCCCGAACTCAAATCCCGGGTGGATGAAGTCTGGAGTCCGGACAGAATCCAGCATTGATCACGGGTGTAGTGGATGTGTTTGGGACACCGAACCAAACCGCTTTGGTTAAGGTTTATGCCAAACTCAAAAGGTTCAGTCATCCTTTGTTGTAATTATAAATCCAAAGCAGTGTTGAATTAATGAAACTTGTAGAGTAAGTAATTTTCCAGTTGTTACGATATTGTTAGGTGATATTCAGGTACACTTGGAATAAAAAAAATATTATAAAAAAGCTTATGGTTGTTAGAATGTGACAATGAAATACAGAAAAAATTAAAAATGCTTATTTCTTAAAGCTCACTCATTGTTTCACATTACCCAGCCTTACCCTAACATTGTTTTAGTCCTAAGTAATGAAATGTATCAAACTTTCATGGTAACAATGTAAGGTGAAAACAGTTTTAGTACGTGTAAGGATGAAGGCGTCACTTTATGTAGACCTTCATGCTGGGCTTGCATGATTTCTTGAAATATGGTTAGGTTCTGGTTTCATTGTGACAGAGCATGTATCTTCAGCAAAGGTGACAAAACATTAGGCCCAATCTGAGACAGCTAACCGTGTGTGCCCAGAATAGTCTAACCATTGCTTACGGGGTTGAATGGACGTAAACGCATGTATTGCAATCTTTCAATATAAAAATGATTATCTGAACTTAAAGATATTAAATACAGTTTAAATCTCACAGGGCAGACTCAGAAATCACATGGCATCATAGCATAAAATATGGGCCCCAGTAATTTATTAAGAAAAAAGACCTTTCAGTCTGACGTCCCTGTTTTCCCTTCATTGATGTTCAGAATAATTGAAAAGGTGCCTTTTAAAAATTAATTATAATTTTGCAGTGCACATTATATGGTTTAATGTACTTACACAACTAAACTGGGTATAAATACAATATAATTCTCTGTTACAGACGTTTCCAAACAACTTCTCCCTGTACGTAGAAATGAAGCAGGCTTCCAATGAACTCATATAAGCTAGAAAAAATATCTTTGCATTGCTCTCCACCTACTGGGTCTGCAGCAAAATACAGTGGATTTTGTGAAAAATGAACAACGTTAAAGGGGTTTTGGTACAAATTTGCCTGTTATCCACTATTCCTGTGCAAATAATCTGAGCAGTGAAGTCTGATACTGATTTACCCCATGATCATGGAATTGTACCAATAGCATTCGGAGAAATAGGCTCAGTCTGGGGCTTGCATTGGACAGTATGCAGAACCCAGGCAGTGAATGTGAGTGCTGAAGATCCTCCAAGGGGTGTCTGGCAATTGATTTTATACTCCCATACTCTGAATAGGATTTATTATTTAAATCACAATAAGAACAATTTATATTTTATGCACCATAAGAATAATTAAGATACAGAGGTCCACATTTATTAAATGTTGCGCCAGTTTCTGTCTTACTGAAAAAGAACAGGAATTTAGCTTGCATGTATTTAGAAAGTGTTCTGCACAAGGATTGGTGGCTGCTGACTATACCTGCAACGCCAAATACTTCTCCACCAAAGGAGGTTCCAGTGCTTAGTCGAGTTAGGCAACATATGGCGCATCCACATGCTGGTGCATGTGAGGGAGCCAATATGTTGCCCTCCGAAGAAGAGGGTGAACTAAGGCGGACCCTCAGAGGGGGGGAAGCGACACATGAGGAAATTGGGCGCACAACCATAGTGATCGCGGGCCAGCTCCGAATACTCGTTGGACAAACCAAGCGGGCGGATCGAGGACAGGACCAGGAAAGTAAAAACTGCCAAAATGTATGGAATTGTGGTCGCCAAACTGCTTCTCAATGTGTACAACACAGGAAGTTGGGCAAATGTGTATGAACGGGAATTGTGTTTCATTTTTATTGTGTGTTGTGTATTTTGTACCCTTTTTGGATGTGTTTTTTAACCTTTTAAGTAAACAAACATAACATAATAATTGGCTTGTTTGAGAATTGCTGGAAAGCAAACTACTGGGAAGATGGTAATCTTTTTTTGGTAACATACTGAAAGGCAACTAGTGGAACATAGTCATTTTGGGGAATTGCTTGTAATGCAATAGTGGAAAGGAAAATAGTAGTCAGGTTTTTGGTGATTGATTTTGAAAGGCATCTGATGTAACATAGTAGTCTTTTTTGGTAATTGCTTGCAAGGCAACTACTGGAACATATAGTACTTCTTGTAGTACTAATTTTAATAGTAATATTAGTTAGCTGAGCTATTACCTGCTACTTCCTCTAGCCCTCCCCTGCAGTCCAGGACAGAGCTTACAGATGCACCCTTCACTGCCAGCAGAGACAAGCGTGAGGACGAGAGAAGTTGCAGGCTACGGCAGAGAAGTTCATTATGAGGTGAGGGAGGCCAAAGAGTCTATACTGTGAGAACAGATATGTCATACCTCCCAACGTTTGGGCGAGAGAAAGAGGAACAAAAGGCCTTCCCATTTCACTAAACCACTCCCACTGTCCCACCCCTTGCCCGCCCCCCAAAACATAGTTATATTGGACTAAGGTCCACACATAGTATACTGCACCCCCTGTGGCAAAACCCCCCCAAGGACCTATGAATAGCCCTATGCAACTCAGCAACATATAACCCCCTCTATAATGTTAGACTCCTTGATAATAAAATCTGTCTTTATATAGTGCCAGCAAATTCCACCATGCTTACTGACGTTTTTCACACCCACTTATTTATTATATTATATTACAATATGGATAGTTCACATATGAAAAGCAAGTAAGTTATTAAGTCCAGGCAATGGTGGGATACAGCAGGCGCCTACTAGAACACCCGTCTTACAACTGACCCCTAGCTTACAAAACGAACCTCTGAAGAGTTGGTAATGTGATTTACTTTAGTTCTAGCTAATAATACACAGATGTGTACAGTTAAGGTGTCTGAATGTAAGACTTTATGTTAATCTGGTTCTTAGACTACACTACAACATTTTTAAAATACAATTGGACAGGGATCAAAAAAAAATTCTGGGATGGGGCTACAATTATAAAGTATACAGTTTCGACTTAGATAAAAATTCAAATTAAGAAACAAACCTACAGACCCCCATCTTGTATGTAACCTGGGGACGGCCTGGTATATTGACAGCAGTGATATGAAGGAGACTAGCAGTAATGAGCACAATGTGATGACATGCACCACAAACTGCAGGTAGCTAGGAGGGGGAACACGGTTGCAAAGAGGGCTCAAGGGCACAAAGGAACAGCACAAGACAACACAGAGCGGCACAAGGCACACAGAGGGTTAGGGCACATGATGGCACAAGCACACAGGACACAGCAAACGGCGCACAGACAACAGAGCAAATGCGCACCAGAGGGTACCAAGGCACGCTAGGACACAGACGTACAGGACACAGAGGGCACAAGGCCGCACAGGGGGCATTAAGGGCATAGGACACAGAGGGCACGGGGGGGTACATTGGGCACGGAAACAAAGGCGGACATTAGGGCACAGGGTATTACAGGTATCTGTGAGCCGTATTTGAATTGGAGATATCAAGATTCTAAATTGGACTATGGGGACGGTATACAGCCAGGACCACAAATGGGACAAAACCCCAGGGGAAGGACATAATCAGGTTTGACAATTCCGTGTAGACGTGTGCAGGAACCCTGATTAGACAGGTAGGAGACTGTACGTGCACTGTGTGTCAACGAATTATAGTTCCTTCCTGTGCTGCATGTAGCAGGTTATGAAGAGGTAGTCATAAACAGGAAGCAGGTGTGCTGCACGTCACATAACTTGAGGTGTACTCCCGGAACATGGGAGTATAAAGCGTGTACTGTGTGGAGTCTGCATCACGTGATAACAATGAGGTGGTGGCGGTAACAGGGGATGGCTTGCAGAGGAGGAGGGTGTTGGACAGGGGATGGGACTAGCAGAGGGGAGGTGTGGACGTGGGATTGGTAAAACAGAAGAGAGGGGTGTGGAGAGTGCAACGGTGATGATAACGGGCAGCATGTATTCTTAGTGAGAGAGGGTGGAGAGGGTAGATCACATGGCAACAGATAGACGTCCTGGGCCATGACTCCTCCTGCGCGGGAAAGGTTGAAAAAACGGAAATTTCCCGCTGGATCCGGGAATTGCTTGGGAGGTTGGAGATGTAGCCAGAGCTGACAGGTGTAATATGCATCTCATGGATCTCATGCTTTCCATCTGACAATATTACTAGGACAATGTTCAAAGGTAAATGAAAGTGTATTAAACCTTGTACCTTGATAATCTAACCACATTTTCAAGCACATAAACTAGATGATCATTAATGTGTCTGCACTAGAGAGTCTCCGCCCACACTCTGGGATTGTACACTGACCAGTACTTGAGTGAAGGGAGCTAAAGCAGCAATAAAAACTAGACGCTTTGCGTCTTGTATATTGGATCAGGTCCCCAAGGACTGTTACAGGCAGTTCTGTAAGTGCGATCTGTGAAGTCTCTTAAGGCACAGGTCATCCTATGTAGTGCATAGAATGACAAAAAGCTAATACCTGCCAATATACTTCAGTATTGCAGGGTATTATCAGAACAAAGCAATGGATCGATATATTCCTAAATAATAAAAATAAATTAATAAAAATGCACATATAGCCCATAAACAATATAAAGAGACATTTTTTGTATAAACAAAAAAGTCTAAAAATAACACAACCCCACTTATACAGTATCAATGTGTCCGTAACGAACCATATTGTATAAAGATCATTATTGCACCCACGCACTAATGACACTGTAGTAGAAAAAAAACCATGTTACAACCCACCAAAAAAATTATGAGTTTTACCTATTTTATCCCACAAACAAAAAATTATTATAAAATGTCATAACGAAAATAAAATTGAAGATAAAAAAGAAGAAAACACAAAATATGGATCTCTGCGCAGGGGTCACACGGCCGGTCAATAACAGGAAAAAAAAGGGGGAGAACAAAAAATTATAGGCCTAGGCAGGAGCGGCAAGTGATTTGAAAACCAAATACATGCGCTCAGTCCCATTTTTCTTTCAACGTCTGCGCTCCACTGTGCAAGCCATAAATAAGAATAGGGACCACAGTGTGGGTGTCTCTTGTAACCTCGGGAGAAATACATAACAATTTTTAAGATAGGTTTTCTCTTTTATCTTTTGAAAATGTTGTAAAACTTTAGGGCTACAATGAAATCGTTATACCAACAAATTTGCCATCCCATTTTGATTAATTACTATGAAGATATCAAGCGTGTTAACAATTTCCTAAAAGCTGTTTCGTGATTGAGGGTGCAGATTTGGAAAATGGTTTTTGATTATAAGAGGGTTTAATGTAAATATTATAAAGTTTGCTTCAAAAACAGAACTTATCCCATAAATAGTAATTTCTGAAAATGGGAAAACCAACTTGTAAGCTGCGCGACATCAAAATAAATGATCCAGGAATTGTCAAAATTACTGACAGTAAAGCAGACAATATGGAATAGTATTTCAGCAACTATTAGGTGGTTTTGTGATAAAGGCAAATTGTTAAAAAAAATTCATTCACTTTTTATATACACAAACTGATCAGCAACCAAAATTATCCATTAAGTAAAGTACAACACATGAGGAAAAAATAATCTTAATAGCGTTTGATACGTAACAGTTTCAACGTTATACACCATATAAAGCGCAGCAAGTCAGAATAGAAAAGGGGCTGAGCTTTAGTATTAAATGGCTATGTCCTTGAGAAAGGCTCATTCTTGGACGCGAAATGTTGCTATGCACATGGCAATAAATCTAAAAATATTTGTTCTTCTCAAAGTTGTGTGCTGTTTGTTTGTTTTCATTTTGATATTATATAAGACCCGTTTGCCCGGTCGTACAAGCGAGCACACCTTGTTTCATTTTTTTCTGCATAGTGATGCTGCTTGAAGATTTTCACTTTGTACATATATATTTGTACACACATATATCTCTTCAGTGTTCTTGGTAGTTGCAGGACATTTTTGTATTGAATGAAGGCTCTGGGCACATATTAGGAGGGGAGGGCTGGTGGATATGTTGATGAGTGGCCAGCCATTACAGATACAACACATGCTGCATGTCAGGGTTACCACTCGGATCCTCGTACGGTTCACAGGTTGCACCGTGCCTGCTGCCGCTTGTCCGCCATGCTCCCCCCGGGCCTTGTCTACATCTCCCGGGGTCACTGGGATACAGGACACCACAGGAACAAAGGACCGTCCAGGAGAGGACAGGACTGCCACAGGAACACGGAATACACACGGACCACGAAACACGGAGGCATCGGAAATGCACAGGAAACACAGAGGCGTCTGGAACACGCAAGGAAACATGAAGGGACCTTCTCTTCATTGAACAGAACGAACATCTGGCAGGGGATGCTGATGAAGCCGGCCGGATTTTAAGACGAGAGAATGCAGGGACTGCCACCTTGAATTCTGGAAAGAGTCGTGATAGCGCATCCCCACAACAGCGGAGGCGGAGGCCGCGCCCGACGGACAGGCGTGCGGGCCTGGCTGAAGACCCATAGCCTGGAACCCAGAGAGGTAAGTTAAGGTCGGGCGAGGGGGACAGCGGGGGGACTAGCGGCAGCAGCAGGCTTGCGGCACCCGCGTCTGTCCACGAGGATCGCGGTGTAACCAGACAGCCTGGTTTCTTCCTAAATAGTCATGCATATTGTGGAGGTATGCTTTGGGTCGTTGTTGGCTTTGGCTGTAAAATCACTTTACCAGCCACCAAAGCAACCACAAGACCTCACATCAACCCACCACAAGATGGACTTCAGGCACTTCTTCCAACATCTTTTCGTTGTCTGCATCTCACACAAATGTTCTTTTGTGTGAACACCTCAAAATTAAATTTGGCTCGTGACAAAACTTTTTTCCAATCTTCCTCTGTCCAATGTCTGGTTCTTTTCCTTTTATCAGCCAGTTTGAGATAGTGGCTTTTTCTTGCCACTCTGTCATGAAGGGGGGCCAGCCATCTGGAGTTTCCCTTTCACTGTAGAGGTGACACTGTGCTTTGATGGGTACTATTTAACAAAGCTGCACTTGGGGACCTGCAGGTGTCAGTTTCTCAAACTACAACTCTAATGTTACTTGTCTTTTGCTTAGTTGTGAGTGGGGCTCCCCACTCTTTTGCTCTAGTTAGAGCCTGTTTGTGCTCTCTCTGAGGGTGTAGTATGCACCGTTGTAGAAGTATTCAGGTCTTGGCAATTTGTCGACATAGAATGGACAAGAATAGACCGAATAGAATAGTCGAAGTTCACAGAAAGTTCTTTTGTTCAGGCCCTTGTGAGAGTTTTAGTTTTAGAGGTTTATTAAAAGAAAAACAAATAATCGGCTTCAAGGCACAAGTTTTCCACGCAGGGGTTAGTGCAACAAATATGTCATATAATGCTTGAAGCTGACCGTGAACTTCTTAGAAGAAACAGCAATAGATGCAATAGATAACATTTCCATATCACCGATCTACAGGCGAACAAACATAAACAAATGAACTTGGGGAGTTTGGATAGACAAAGACGCCCGACAGGGGATAACACAGAAAGGGTATGAGGGGGTTACGATCGACAAGTTCAGTCAGTTCTTTACTGCTATGTCAGCGCACATAACCATAAAAGGAAGGGCTTAATCTTCCAAAATACTTATATACATGGCGACCAGTACCAGCACCGATCGCCAATTGTAGTATAATGCGATCCAGGGTGCCATGGTTTTTGGAAAAGCCTCCATTACTATCTTTCCCTAATTGACCGATAATTTTCAAAGGTATCATCTTGGCCACCCTGGCCTATAACCTGTGGTACAACAGACAAGGTAACTTTCCAATTTACAAACAGCAAATGATGTACAATCTCCTTCCAAAAAATATGCATCCTGTGGCACAGGTCCCAGTTATGCAGAAGTGTGCCATATTCATTATATCCATCTGAAGAAAAGCAGTGATGAGGATGGAAAGAATTTGTGGGATTCTGGGGGAACATGTGGTGGGGGGCATAATTTTTATTGAGGTTTCAGGGCGCCAACAGTCACCGGGACTACTCCTAGCTAATATCTTGCATTGTAATGGTTGTAATCTCTACAAGTCATCGAAGCCCCAGGTCCTGTTGCCATTGCCAAACTAAATGGAGCTTAATATCTTTTGATGGTTTTGGGTTAAATACAGTACAAACAGAATAGCATGCATCATTATTCTGGAAAGAGAAGTGCATACCGAATCCTCATGCTGGTCACTTGTGTGGGGTAAATGGAGGAACAAAGTTGCAACAATGCTCTTCTTAAGTAGCAAAACGTTCATTATGAGCAAGCGTCATGTTTTTTCCATAAAGCTTGCCTGCGAGGGAATATCTCCCCATCAATGAGTGTCGTAGCGGAGTCAGACCTTGGATCTGACCCACGGTGTATGGTGTGTGTTGAGGGGCAAAATCCATGGTGATAGTTTATTGTTTTTTTTATTGTTTAACAATCTGTAAATGAGACTGTAGGAGAATGTTATAGGATGAAGGGTGTCCGCTCCAGGGGGGTAGTGGGACCACCGCGGACGATGATGTATGTAAGTCGAAACGGGACAGGAATCTAAGTGCACCAAATTTTAACCAAGGCCCCCTGCAAAGCGGGGTTGGACTTGCTGCAGACATGGTGCACCAGGTTAGTCCACAGGTGCGAACTTTGTCAGCCGTGGAGCCAAGGCGAGGTCACAGGCAGCACGGGATCGGAGTTGGGACGTAGCAATAGGTTCAAGGGAGGCGGAACAGGATCAAAGTAATAGTAGAGGTCACAATGAGAATTAAAGAACAATAGCACAAGGCATCAAGCAGCTTTTCTAGGCTGTGAGCAACAAGATCCGGCAGGGTGAAAAGAAACCGCAAATAAGAGTCCGTTGTGTGCTCTTTCTGGTTAAGCACTGCTCCTGCTCCTACAGAGGAGGTGTCAACTTCCAGTTGGAATGGCTTCTGTGTATCTGGTTGTGTGAGAAATGGGGGATGACGCAAACACAGACGTATAATTTAGAGAAGGCTCTTCAGCTGCTTGCGGCCAGAGTCGGGGGTTGGCCACCTTCTTGGAGAGTGCGACGATGGGAAACACTACAGAATTTTGATTGGTTTAATATCATCCTGGATATTAACCCGAACCCCTTAACGACTTGGCCTTTTTTGTTTTTTCACTTCCATTTTTCACTCCCAACTTCAAAAATCTATAACTTTTTATTTTTCCACATTAAAGACTGTGTTATGGCTTATTTTCTGCGTAAACAATTGCATTCAAAGTGACGGTATTTAATATTTCTGGAGTGTACTGGGAAGCGGGGAAAAAAATGCAAATGCAGTGAAAATGGGTGAAAAAACCATTTGTGAGTTTCTGTGGGGCTTGGATTTTACAGCTTTCACTCTGCGTCCCAATGACCATGTTACTTTATTCTTTGGGTCGGCACGATCATGTGTATACCCAATGTGATAGGTTTTATAATGGTTCAACTTTAAAAAAAATTAAAACCTCCTGTACAAAATATTTTTTTTTTATTTGCCATCTTCTGGGGCCAATAACTTTTTCATACTTTGGTTGTACAGAGTGTGGATAGTGTCATTTTTGCGAATTTGATTGGCCTGTTTTCATACTACTAATTTTTGGGACTGTGCGACCTTTGATAACTTTTTATTATTTTTTTATATTTCCAAATGAAAAAAAAATGCCATTTCGACTTTGGACGCTATTTTCCGTTACGGGGTGGGGTTTAAACGTAGTGAAAAAACATTTCATATTTTGATAGATGGGCAATTTAGGACGTGGCGATACCTAATATGTGTTTATGATCTTTACTGTTTATTTATTTTTATATCAGTTCTAGAGAAGGGGGGTGGTGATTTGAATTTTTAGGTTTTTTTATTATAATTTTATTTTTTAAAACTTTTTTTATTTTACTTTTACTTTTTCAGATCCCTAGGGATACTCTCACCCTAGGTAGTTGATCGATCCTATCATATACGCCATACTACAGTATGGCAGTATATGGGATTTTACTCACCATGCATACAATGTGCAATAGCACATTGTAAAGGCATGGGTTGAACGAAGTAGCTGGGTATTCGGAACACCCGAGGTTACCATGGCGACGGATTGCCGCTCAGTGAAGTCATCGGGGAGCAGCGATCCACAACAATGCTGCGCCATGTGCAGATCGCGGTGTTACGGTAAGCCTTTGCTGCAATATGCCAGCAAAGACTACCGGCTATGGAGAGGGCTCGGCCCGCGAGCCCTTCCATGCACCGGGACCGGTGCGCGCCATACTAGTACGGCGCACGTCGGGAAGGGGTAAGGACGCAGGGTTTTTCCGCTCATTTCTCGCTCTCCAACTTCAAAAGTCCATAATTTTTCATTTTTAGTGTACAGACCTGTGTGAGGTTATGTTGTGCGTAACAAATTTTATTTCCATTAAGTTATTTATTTTAACATGCGTGTACTGTGAAGCTGAAAAAAAATCCAAATGTGGAAAAAAATTGAAAAAAAAACTGCATGTGCGTCCTTTCTTGTTGGGCTCAGTTTTTGACTTTGATTGTTGCACCAAAATAAACCCTCAGCTTATTCTTGGTTCGGTGCGATCGCGTTGATACAAATTTATATAGGTTTTATTGGTTTAATACATTTTCAAAAATCAAAGAATGTGTACAAAAAAGAAAAAATTTTTTTTGCCATCTTCTGAAGCTAATAACTTTTCATACTTTGGCGCACGGAGCTGTGTGAGGTGTCATTTTTTGCTAAATGAGCCAATGTTTTCATTGCTATTATTTGACGTCTGGTGCGACATTTTGATCATTTTTTTATTAATTTTTTATATGATGTAAAAGGTGTAAAAAGTCGCATTTGGACATTTGGGCGCCATTTCCAGCTCGAGGTCACGCCGGCCATAAGCGTTTATATATTTGATAGATCGGGCATTTTGGGACGCGGCATACCTAAATATGTTTGTGATTTTTACTGTTTATTAGTGTTTATATCAGTCTAGGGAAAGGGGGGGTGTGATTGAATTTTGCAATATATGGCATTTTTGCAGCACATTCATTACAATGAGCACTGGTCTTGGTAACGGAATCTGCAGAAGCCAGATAAGCCTGGGCGGGCTACCATGGCAACGATGCCCCCCCCCCCGATGATGTTCGGGGGTGCGGCGGGATAGATAAAGATGGCGGGCCGGTCGCCAACGTTCTTTTAAAGCCGTCGGAGACTTTTGCCGGCGGCAATGAATGCCCCATGAAGGGTTAATAGCGCGAGCGGTGAAAGACCGACAGCGGTTAATTAGCGGTGGGGGTTTTCTGCCCAATATGCATCGGGTCTTCATTTGACCCGAGGCTATCTGGCTTCTGCAGATTCGTTGCAATGAGCCAGTGGCTCAATGTAATGAATGTGCTGCAAAAATGCCATATATTGCAAAAATTCAAATCACCCCCCCTTTCCCTAGAACTGATATAAAACATAATAAACAGTAAAAATCACAAACATATTAGGTATGGCCGCGTCCCAAAATGCCCGATCTATCAAAATATATAAACGCTTATGGCCGGCGGTGACCTCCGAGGTGGGAAATGGCGCCCAAATGTCCAAAATGCGACTTTTACACCTTTTTACATCACATAAAAAATGAAATAAAAAATGATCAAAATGTCGCACAGATGTCAGAATAATAGCAATGAAAACATTGGCTCATTTAGCAAAAAATGACACCTCACACAGCTCCGTGCGCCAAAGTATGAAAAAGTTATTAGAGTTCAGAAGATGGCAAAAAAAATTTTTTCTTTTTTGTACACATTCGTTTTTTGAAAATGTATTAAACACAATAAAACCTATATAAATTTGGTATCAACGCGATCGCACCGAACCAAGAATAAAGCTGAGGTGTTATTTTGAGTGCACAATCAAAGTCGAAAAACTGAGACCCAACAAGAAAGGACGCACATGCAGTTTTTTTTTCAATTTTTTTCCACATTTGGAATTTTTTTTCAGCTTCACAGTACACGCATGTAAATAAATAACATTAAGGAAAGTAAAATTTGTTACGCACAACATACCTCACACAGGGTGTTACACTAAAAATGAAAAATTATGGACTTTTGAAGTTGGAGAGCGAGAATGAGCGGAAAAACCCTGCGTCCTTAACCCTTCCCGACGTGCGCCGTACTAGTAGGCGCGCACGGTCCCGGTGCATGGGAGGGCTCGCGGGCCGAGCCCTCTCCATAGCCGGTAAGTCTTTGCTGGCATATTGCAGCAAGGCTTACGTAACACCCGCCGATCGGAGATGGCGACGCATTTGTGGATCGCTGCTCCCCGATGACTTCCCGGGGAGCGGCAATCCGTCGCCATGGTAACCTCGGGTGTTCCGAATACCCGAGCTACTTCGTTCAAACCCATGACTTACAATGTGCTATTGCACATTGTAATGCAGGGTGAGTAAAATCCCATATACTGCCATACTGTAGTATGGCGATATGATGGATCGATCAACTACCTAGGGTTGAGAGTACCCTAGGAGTCTGAAAAATAGTAAAAGATAAAATAAAAAAAAGTTTTAAACAAATAAAATTATAATAAAAAACCTAAAAATTCAAATCACCCCTTTCTCTAGAACTGATATAAAAATAATAAACAGTAAAGATCAAAACACATTAGGTTATCGCCACGTCCGAAAATGCCCATCTATCAAAATATAATGTTTTTTCACTACGTTTAACCCCGTAACGGAAAATAGGTCCAAAGTCGAAATGGCATTTTTTTTCATTTTGAAATATAAAAAATAATAAAAAGTGATCAAAGGTCGCCAGTCCCAAAATATAAGTAATGAAACGCCCATCAAATATCGCAAAAAATGACACATCCACAATCTGTCACACAAAGTATGAAAAAGTTAATTGGCCCCAGAAGATGGCAAAATAAAAAAAAATATTTTGTACAGGAGGTTTTAATTTTTTTAAAGTATGAAACATTATAAAAACCTATACAATTGGTATAACACATGATCGTGCCGACCACAAAGAATAAAGTAGACATGTCATTTGGGACGCAGAGTGAAAGCTGTAAAATCCAAGCCCACAAGAAAACGTCACAAATGTGGTTTTTCACCATTTTCACTGCATTTGGAATTTTTTTCCCGCTTCCCAGTACACGCCATAGAATATTAAATACCGTCACTTTGAAGTGCAATTTGTTACGCAGAAAATAAGCCATAACACAGCTCTTTATGTGGAAAAATAAAAAAGTTATAGATTTTTGAAGTTGGTGAGTGAAAAATGGAAGTGAAAAAACTAAAAAAGGCCAAGTCGTTAAGGGGTTAAGGGGTTAATATCCAGGATGATATTAAACAAATCAAAATTCTGTAGTGTTTCCCATCGTCGCACTCTCCAAGAAAGGTGCCAACCCCCGACTCTGGCCGCAAGCAGCTGAAGAGGCCTTCTCTAAATTATAGTCTGTGTTTGCGTCAGCCCCAGTTCTCACACAACCAGATACAGAGAAGCCATTCCAACTGGAAGTTGACACCTCCTCTGTAGGAGCAGGAGCAGTGCTTAACCAGAAAGAGCACAAAAAACGGACTCTTATTTGCGGTTTCTTTTCACCCTGCCGGATCTTTGTGCCTCACAGCCTTAGAAAAAGCTTGCTTGATGCCTTGTGCTATTGTTCTTTATTCTCATTGTGACCTTCTACTATTGACTTTGATCCTGTTCCGCCTCCCTTGACCTATTGCTACGTCCCCAACTCCGATCCCGTGCTGCCTGTACCTCGCCTTGGCTGCCACGGCGGACAAAGTCGCACCTGTGGAATAACCTGGTGGCACCATGCTGCAGCAAGTCCAACCCGCTTTGCAGGGGGCTCTGGTGAAAATTGGGTGCCACTTAGATTCCGGTCCCAGGTTTCGACTTACATCATCGTCCGCGGTGGTCCCACTACCCCTGGAGCCTGACACCTATCATCCTATAAAATTCTCCTACAGTCTCATTTACAGATTGTTAATAACAATAAAAAAAACAATAAAACTATCACAATGATTTGCCCCATCAACACACACACATACACGTGGTCGAGATCCAAGGGTCTGACTCAGCTACGACACTCATTGATGGGGATAATGTCCTCTCAGCAGCAAGCTTTATGGAAAAACATGACCTTTCTCAGTATGAACGTTTTGCTTTAAGACAGATGTTGCACTTTGTTCGCTCCATTTACCCCACACAAGTGATGCCTAGCATGATTCTGTATGAACTTCTTTGCCAGAATGATGCCATGCTATTTCTGTGTTGTACTGTATTTAACCAACCATCAAAAGATATTAAGCTCCCATTTATTTTGCAATGGCAACAGGACCTGGGGCTTCAGATGACATTGTAGAGATGACACCATTACAGCAAGATATTAGCTAGGAGTAGTCATCAGGTGACTTTGGCTGAAACCTCAATAAAAATTATGCACCCAACACACATGGTTCCCCCAAGAATCCACAAATTCTTTCCATCCTCATCACTGCTTTTCTTCAGAGGATATAATGATATGGGCACAGCACTGCATAACTGGTGGACCTGTCCCAGGATGCAATATTTTTGGAAGGATATTGTACATACGATTTTGCTGTTGTAATTGGAAGTTACCTTTACTGTTGGTAACACAGGTTAAGGCCAGGGTGGCCAAGATGATGACATTTGAAAATATATCGGCAATTAGGGAAGATAGTATGGAGGCTTTTCAAAAAACATGGCAACCCTGGATCGATTATATACAATTGGCGAATCGGGTGGCTGTACTGGCGCCATGATATATAAGTATTTGGAAGATTAGAGCACCTTCTTTATGGTTAATGTGCGCATGACATAGCAGTAAAGACTGACTGAACTTGTCTGATCTGTAACCCCCCCTACCCTTTTGTGTTATCCCCTTGTCGGGCGTCTTTGTCTATCCAAACTCCCCAAGTTCATTTGTTATGTTGTTCGCTGGTTAGATCGAGTGATAATGAAAATGTATCTATTGCATCTATTGCTTTTTCTAAGAGAGTTCAGGCACTTCAGCATTATATGACATATTTGTGCAACTACCCCCTGCGTGGGAAAACTTGTGCCTTGAGCGATTATTTGTTTTCTTTTTAATAAAACCTCTTAAAACTAAAACTCTCACAAGGGCCTGAAAAAAAGAACTTTCATGTGAAATTCGACAGTCTATTCTTGTCCATTCTATGCAACAAATTGCCAAGAAACTGAAGACTTTCTACAACGGTGCATAATACACCCCTCAGAGGAGAGCACAAACAGGCTCTAACTAGAGCAAAAAGAGTGGGTGACCCCGCTGCACAACTAAGCAAAAAGACAAGTACATTAGAGTTTGTAGTTTGAGAAACTGACACCTCACAGGTCCTCAAGTGGCAGCTTTGTTAAATAGTACCCATCAAACGACAGTGTCAACCTCTACAGTGAAGAGGGAACTCAGGATGCTGGCCTTCAGGACAGAGTGGCAAAGAAAAAGCCATATCTAAGACTGGCTGATAAAAGGAAAAGAACACAGACATTGGACAGAGGAAGATTGGAAAAAAAGTGTTTTGCACAGACAAATTTAATTTTGAGGTGTTCACACAAAAGAACATTTGTGAGATGCAGAGCAACTGAAAAGATGTTGGAAGAGTGCCTGAAGCCATCTGTGGTGGAGTTGATGTGAAGGTCTTGGGTTGCTTTGGTGCTGGTAAAGTGATTTGTACAAGGCCAAATCCAACAACAGGACCCAAAGCATACCTCCAAATTATGCATGAACTATTTAGGGAAGAAACAGGCTGTCATGGTTACACCCGCGATCCTCGGTACAGATCGCGGGTGCACCCAAGCCTGCTGCCGCTGTCCCCGCTCCCCCGGACCTGTACTTACCTCTCTGGGTTCCAGGCTATGGTCTTCGGCCAGGCCGCACGCCTGTCTCGTCTGGGCCGCGCGCTCCCGCTGTTAGGGCGCGATCGACGACTCTTCAGAATTTAAAGGGAGCTGGCATTCCCGGCTCTGCTACATAATCCGGTGGCTTTCAGCATCCCCTGCCAGATGTTCAAGTCTTTCCACTGAAGAGAAAGCCCTTCATGTTTCCTGTGCGTTTCCAGACGCCTCTGTGTTTCCTGTGCATTTCCAGATGCCTCCGTGTTTCTGTGGTCCGGTGGTATTCCCGTGTTCCTGTGGCAGTCCTGCACTCCTGTGACGGTCCTTTGTTCCTGTGGTGGTCCTGTATCCCAGTGACCCCGGAGATGTAGGACAGGCCCGGGGGAGCAGGGACAGCGGCAGCAGGCACGGGTGCACCTGTGAACCGTACCGAGGATCGAGGGTGTAACCCTGACACAGGCAGCTGATGTTGTATCTGTAATGGACTGGCCAGCTCAGTCAACAGATCCACCAGCCTCCCCTCACTAATATGATGCCCAGAAGCCTTCATTCAATAATAAAATGTCCTGCAACGACCAAGAACAATGGATACAGAGATATATGTGTGTACAAATATATATGTACAAAGTGAAAATCTTCAAGCAGCATTCACTATGCAGAAAAAAAATGAAACAAGGGTGCTCGCTTGACTACGACCGGGCAACGGGTCTTATATAAATATCAAAAATGAAAAACAAACAGCACACAACTTTAGAAGAAAAAATTATTTTTTAGATTTATTCCATGTGCATGAGCAACATTTCGCGTCCAAACAGTGAGCCTTTCTCAAGGACATAGCCCAGGGGTCGGGAACCTATGGCTCGCGAGCCAGATATGGCTCTATAATGTTCTGCGGGGGGTGGCGTGTGTATTATAATGTTCTGCGGGGGGTGGCGTGTGTATTATAATGTTCTGCGGTGGGTGGCGTGATCCCTGACAAAAATGTGGCCTCGGGACCCTCAGTAAATAAGCCCCATTGTGCGGCTCTCGCAGAATTATATTTTAAAATATGTGGCGCTTATGGCTCTCTCAGCCAAAAAGGTTCCTGACCCCTGACATAGCCAGTTAATAGCTTAAAGCTCAGCCCCATTTTTTCTATTCTGACTTGCGGCGCTTTATATGGTTATAACGTTTGAAAACTGTTACTTATCAAAGCGATTATGAGATTATTTTTTCCTCATGTGTTGTACTTTACTTAAGTGATAAATTTTGGCTGATAAGTTTTGTGTATATAAAAAGTGATGAATTTTTTTTACAAATTTGCCTTTATCAAAAACCACCTAAATAAGTTGCTGAATAATATTTCCCATATGTCTGCTTTACATTTTCATATATTTTGAAATGTCTGGATCATTTATTTTGATGTCGCGCAGCTTACAAGTTGGTTTTCCCTATTTTCAGAATTGACTATTTATGGGATAATTTCTGTTTTTGAAGAAACTTAACATATTTAACATTAAAAACCCTCTTTATAATCAAACCATTTTCAAATCTGCACCCCTCAATCAGAAACAGCTTTTAGGAAGATTGTTAACCCCTTGAGACCTTCATAGTAATTAAATCAAAATGGAGAATGGTCAAATTTTGTTGGTTATACGTTCATTTAGCCCTAAAGTTTACACATTTTCAAAAGATAAAAAGAGAAAACCTATCTTAAAAAATTGTTATGTAATTTCTCCCGAGTACAGAGACACCCCACATGTGGCCATTTCTTATTTTATGGCTGCACAGTGAGGCGCAGAAGGGAAGGAGCACCCTGCAGCTGCCAGTATTTTGGTTTTCTCATTGGCCGCTTTTGTAGGCTATAAAATTTTAGCTTTTTCGTTAATGGGGCAATGTGATGGAGTAGATATATTTTTTTATCACTTTTTTTGCATTTTTTGTGGGATAAAATAGGTAAAAATCATAATTTTTGGTGGGTTTTTAACATGTTTTTTCTACAGTGTTCATTAGGTGGGTTCAATAATGATCTTTATAAATCTATGGTTCGTTACGGACACATTGATACTGTATAAGTGGGGTTTGTGTTATTATTTAGACTTTTTTTGTTATATTTCTCTTTATATGTTTATGGGGCTTATGGGCATTTTTATTAATTTATTTTTATTATTTAGGAATAATATTCGATCCGATTGCTTGTTCATGATAATACCCTGCAATACTGAAGTATATTGCAGGGTATTAGCTTTGTCAGTCTATGCACATGCATAGGATGACACTGTGCCTTTAAGATGACTTCACAGACGGCATCTTACAGGAACTGCCTGTAGACAGCCATGGGGACCTGATCCAATATATCAGACGCAAAGCGTCTAAGTTTTATTGCTGCTTTAGCTCCTATCACTCAGTACTGGTCAGTGTAAAATCCCAGAGTGTGGGCGGAGACTCTCTAGGCAGACACATTGGGGGTCATTTACTAAGGGCCCGATTCGCGTTTTCCCGACGTGTTACCCGAATATTTCCGATTTGCGCCGCTTGTACATGAATTGCCCCGGGTTTTTGGCGCACGCGATCGGATTGTGGCGCATCGGGGCCGGCATGCGCGCGACAGAAATCGGGGGGGCGTGGCCGAACGAAAACCCGACGTATTCGGAAAAACCGCCGCATTTAAAAACCGAAAATGTGTCGCTTGGGGAGCGCTCACCTTCACCTTCTATGGGATGGTGCATTCCGGGGCGTTAAGATTATTTTCGGCGCTGCAGCGCCACCTGGTGGACGGCGGAGGAACTACCATCTTAAATCCCAGCCGGACCCGAATCCTGTGCAGAGAACGCGCCGCTGGATCGCGAATGGGCCGGGTAAGTAAATGTGCCCCATTATGATCCATCTAGTTCTATGTGCTGAAAATGTGGTTAGATTATCAAGGTACAAGGTTTATATACACTTTCATTTACCTTCTGAACATTGTACTAGTATATTGTACAGATGAAAGATGAGATCCATGAGATGCATATTACACACTGTCAGCTCTGCTACATATCCATACCTCCCAAGCATCCCGGATCCAGCGGGAATGTCCTGTTTTTTCAGACTCTGTCCCGCGAGGTGAGAGGCATGGCCAGGGACGTCTACTCTGTTGCCATGTGATCTACCCTCTCCACCCTCTCTCACTATGAATACACTGCTCCGTTATCATCATCCTTGCACTCAGTCCACACCCCTCTCCTCTGTTTAACCAATCCCCTGTCCACACCCTCCTCCTCTGCTAAGCCAATCCCCTTTCCACACCCTCCTCCTCTGCTAAGCCATCCCCTGTACCCACCTCATTGTTGGCGCAGTGATGCAGACTCCACACAGTACACCTTTATACTCTCCATTTCCGGGAGTACACCTCAGAGTTATGTGACTGCAGCACACACTGCTTCTTGTTATGTGACTACCTCTTCATAACCTGCTAGCATGCAGCACAGAGAAGGAACTATAATTAGTAGACACACAGTGGGCACTGTAAGTCTCTACCTGTCTAATCATGTGCCTGCACACTCTACAGGAATTGTCAGAGACCTGATTATGTACTTCCCCTGGGTTTGTCACCATTTGTGGTCTGGCTGTATACCTCCCCATAGTCCAATTTAGATACTTGATATCTTCCAATTCAGATACGTGCTACAGATACCTGTAGATACCCTGTGCCCTATGTCCGCCTTGTGTTCCGTGCCCAATGTACCCCGTGCCCTCTGTGTCCTATGCGCCTTGTGCCCTCTGTGCGCCTTGTGCCCTCTGTGTCCTGTACTCTGTGTCCTATGCTTGCCTTGTACCCTCTGTGCGCATTGTGCTCTGTGTCCTGTGCGCCTTTTGCTGTGTCCTGTGTGCTTGTGCCATCTGTGCCCCATACCCTCTGTGTGCCTTGTGCCCTCTGTGTTGTCTGTGCCTGTGCCCTTTGTGCGCCTTGAGCCATCTTTGCACCGTGTTCCCTCCTAGCTACCTGCAGTTGTGGTGCATGTATCACATTGTGCTCATTACTGCTTGAGTCTTCCTTCATATCACTGCTGTCAATATACCAGGCAGTCCCCAGGTTACATACAAGATGGGGTCTGTAGGTTTGTTCTTAAGTTGAATTTTTATCTAAGTCGAAACTGTATACTTTATAATTGTAGCCCCATCCAGAATTTTTTTGATCTCTGTCACAATTGTATTTTAAAAATGTTGGGTAGTCATAAGAACCAGGATTAACACTAAATCTTCATTGCAGACACCATGTATAACTGTTATTGTAGCCTAGAACTAAAGTACAGCAAATTACCAAACTCCAGAGGTCCGTTTGTAACTAGGGGTCGTCTGTAAGTCGGGTGTTCTTAAGTAGGCGACTGCCTGTATACTCACCATTGTCTGGACTTATAGACTTACTTTGCTTTTCAATATGTGAAGTCTATCCATATTGTAATATAATATAATATAAATAAAGTGGTTGAAAAACGTAAGTAAAGCGTGGTGGAATTTGATGGCACTATATAAATAAAGATTATTATTATAAAGGGAGGATAACATTAAAGAGGGGGTTATATGTTGCTGAGTTGCAATAGGGGCTATTACATAGGTCCTTAGGGGGGGTTTGCCACAGGATGGGTGCATTATACTATGTGTGGACCGTTAAGGTCAATATTATACTATGTTTGGGGGGCGGGCAAGGGGTGGGACAGTGGGAGTGGTTTAGTGAAATGGGAAGGCCTTTTTGTTCCTCTTTCTCTAGCCCAAAAGTTGGGAGGTATGACATATCTGTTCTCACAGTATTAGATCTCCTGTGCCTCCCTCACCTCATAATGAACTTATCTGCCGGTAGCCTGCAACTTCTCTCTCCTCACGCTGTGTTCTCTGCTGGCAGGAAGGGTGCATCTGTAAGCTCTGTCCTGGACTGCAGGGGGGAGGGGCTAGAGGAAGATAGCAGGTAATATCTCAGCTAAATAATAGTACTATTAAATATTAGTACTACAAGAAAGTACTACTATGTTCCAGTAGTTGCCTTTCAAGCAATTACCAAAAAAGACTACTATGTTACATCAGATGCCTTTCAAGCAATCACCAAAAAAATGACTACTATTTTCCACTAGTTGCATTACAAGCAATTACCAAAAATGACTATGTTCCACTAGTTGCCTTTCCAGTAGTTACCAAAAAAAGATTACCATCTTCCAGTAGTTGCCTTTCAAGCAATTATCAAACAAAGCCAATTATTATGTTATGTTTGTTTACTTAAAATGTTAAAAAAGCACATCCAAAAAGGGTACAAAATACACAACACACAATAAAAATGAAACAACAATTCCAAAGTTCATACACATTTGCACCACTTCATGTGTGGTACACATTGAGAAAGCAGTTTGCGACACAATTCCAGACAATGGGGCAGTTTTACTTACCTGGTCCTGTCGCGATCCCCGCTGTGCGTTGTCCAACGAGTATTCGGAGCTGCCGCGATTCACTATGGTTGTGCGTCCAATTTCCTTCATGTGTCGCTTCCCCGCTGAGGTCCGCCGGAGTTCACCCTCTTCTTCGAGAGGCAACATATTGGCGCACTCACATGCACCAGCATGTGAGTGCGCCAATATGTTGCCAACTCGACTAAGCACTGGAACGCTCCTTTGGGTGGAGAATTATGTGGCGTTGCAGGTATAGTGCAGCCGCCACACAATACTGGTGCAGACACTTTCTAAATATATGCAAGCAGTTTGCCTGTTCTTTTTCAGTAAGACAGAAAACTGGCGCAAACAATTTAATAAATGTGGACCTCTGTATCTTATTATTCATTATGGTGCATAAAATATAAATTTTTCGTATGATTTATAATAATAAATCCTATTCAAGAGTATGGGAGTATAAAATAATTGCCAGACACAGCCCTTGGAGATCTTCAGCACTCACATATTCACTGCTGGTTCTGCATACTGTCAAATGCAACCCCAGACTGAGCCTATTCTCCGGAATGCTAGTGGTACAATTCCATGATCATGGGGGTATCAGTAGTCAGACTTCACTGCTCAGGTTATTTGCACAGGAATAGTGGATAACATGCAAACTTGGTACAACCCCTTTAACTTGTTCTATTTATTCACAAAAATCCACTGTATTTTGCTGCAGACACCAGTAGGTGGAGAGCAATGCAAAGAGATTTTTTCTGCTTTACATGAGTTCATTGGAAGCTGCATTCATTTCTAAGTACCAGAGAGAAGTTTTTTGAACGGCTGTAACAGAGAATTATAATTGTATTTATACCAGTTTAGTTGTGTAAGTACATTAAACAATATAATGTGCACTGCAAAATGTATAATGTTTAAAAGGCACCTTTTCAATTATTTCTGACATAGAAGGAAGGGAAAACAGGGAGTCAGACTGAGGGTCTTTTTTCGTTAATAAATTACTGGGGGCCCATATTTATGCTATGATGCCATGTGATTTCTGAGTATGCCTCTGTGTATATTTAACTGTATTTAATCTTTAAGTTCAGATAATCATTTTATATTGAAAGATTGCAATACATGCAGTTTACTCCAGTACACTCCAGTAAGCAATGGTTAGACTATGCTGGCACACACTGTTATCTGTCTAGATTGGCCTGAATGTTTTGTCACAATTTGGCTGAAGATACATGCTCTGTCACAATGACAAACAAGAAGCCTTAAACATATTTCAAGAAAATCCAGGGCAAGCCCAAGCATGAAGGGCTACATAAAAGTGACTGCCTCAGCCTGACACGTACTAAAACTGGTTACACATTACATTGTTACCATAGAAAGTTTGATACATTCATTACTTAGGACTAAAACAATGTTAGGGTAAGGCTGGGTAATGTGAAACATGAGTGAGCTTTAAGAAAGAAGCATTTTTATTTTTTCTGTTATTTCATTGTCACATTCTAACAACCATAGCTTTTTATATATATTTTTTTTATTCTCAATGTGTAACCTGAAATATCACACTAACACTGGAAAATTACTTAAATCTACCAAGTTTCATTAATTCAAACACTGGCTTTGGATTATACATTAAAACAAAGGATGACTGGACCTTTTTGAGTTTTGCATAACCTTGAACAGCGGTTTGGTTCTGGTGCCCAAACACATCACTAACACCCGTGATCAATGCTGGAGTATGTCCGGAACTCAGACTTCAGCCACACCGGGATTTGCGTTCGGGCTTACTCGAAAAACCTGGTTTATGTGCTGCTCACCAGGCTGTCAACCAGCTTTTTCACAACCACTGCTAACACCTGCAAATGGTGTTACACGGATCACAGGTGGTAGGTGTGAAAAGCTGGTTGATGGGCTGCCCGAAAGCTGACCCCGAACATATGTCTGAAGTCTGGAATCAGTGGGCCCAAACCCAAAATGTTAGGCACCAACTGGAAGATTGTGGTTCAGGTCACAATTCTGCAGGCTTTAGAGCTTACATGTCCCAGCATTCTTTGTGCTGTGTATACACAGAGCCTTCTAAAATAGTTTATAAAAATGTCATTTACCGTAAAAAAAACTCTAGCACTAGCAGAGAAACCGTCCATTAAAATCAAATAACTCACCTTTAGCCCTCATGCACACGTACGTTGTTTCCTTAGGTGATGCAGCTGTGGTTGCGGCTGACGGCATACCACAATGGGGCACATTTACTTACCCCGTCCCCGGAGTTCACCGGAGTGCTTTGTGCAACGATAATACACTCTGCTGCGATTCACTAAGATCATGCGCCCGATATCCTGCATGTGTCGCTTCCCCTTCTCCCGCTTCCCAGTTCACCATCTTTTTCGATGATCTTGTAAGTTCATAGGCTTGTGATGCAATCTGAATGTTAAATTTGAATGCAATTTGACATGGAAGTCAGCGCAGCGGTGCCAAAGAACAATCACGTGTGCCAAAATGCCAGTGCAGACACATTCTTAATACCTGTGCAACCTTGTAATCACCGAAAACAGTGCACAGTCCGCCAAAAAAGTGATCCGTGACCCATAGTAAAAGAGCCCCAATGTCTGAGCCTAGAACCACTGAGAATAAAAGTGCAGATCCTATTCTTGTCTGTGTTTGCGGCTCTGCTCTCCCATCTATGAGGCTGGATGCACAGAGAAAATAGTGTTGTGAATGTAATGAATAATTATAATGAGTGTATTTGAACACAGTTATTGCCATGTGTCTTAGAATAGACATTGTACAGCTCTTTGAATGACAGCTGAAGCTAGACCTTGTATTCTTCTGTCCAATGTCATGTGTATGTAGATTGTGCAGGGCAGTCCACGGACTTCACTAAAAATAATAAAGATTATTTGAATTCTCTCGGAGGAAGGAATGAGATGTCACCTACGTGTTTCTACAACCAACATCTCCCCAAAGGGAGATACAGAACCGGGATCGGAGGTTCCCGGTCTCACTGTCTGTCCAGTCACTGACAGCCTGCACTCCTGCTGCTACGGGTCCATTGCCGACGATCGCTGTGACAGGTGGTTCTACACAGAACCTTCTGCCACAGAAGTTTTTTAGGCAGCTATCCGGTGCCTAGGATCGCTGTCTGCATATACAGCAACCAGTCACCGGAGATTTGTGAACCCATACCCCATGTGATCAGCAATGGACCAATAGATGTGTTCCATTGCTGTCTATCACTGTGATTGGTAGGTTTGTTCTGACCCACCAATTACAGTGAAGCAGAGTCACAGGAAGAGCACAGTATCTGTGCTGACAGGCTCTGATCTCTCTGTTGGGAGAGATTGAGAGATCGGTCAGAGAATGGTTAACCCCTTACATATAAAAAGAAACCCATAACCCCCTGATAGGCCCTCTTTGTACCCCCAGCACCTGACCCCTTCACCTCCCATTCATAAGAGAGAGTTATCTTTCTTTCCTTTTTTTTCAAAATCTAAAAAAAAAGTTTTAGTTCGCAAGTAGTTAGTTAGTGCGTCCTCGTCAATACGTTGTGTTAGTTACTTAGTGTCAGTGTGCCGTCAATTCGTCACATTAGTAATTTAGTGTCAGTGCACCGTCAGTTCATCGCATTAGTTACGTAGTGTCAGTGCACCGTCAATTTGCTGCGTTACTTAATTAGTGTCAGTGCGCCATCAATTTTTCCTGTTACTTAGTGTCAGTGCACCCCGAATTTGTTGTGTTAGTTACTTAGTGTCGCTTCAGGTAGATTATCTCTGTTACTGACAATGATAGTCATTGTCAGATAGCTGTATTGTTTGTTAGTTACCGTCAGTTTGTCAGTGGTTTAGTGGGTTAGTCAGTGTCTGACAGTGTAAAAAAAAACAGAAAAAAGAAATGTAAAAAGTTTTTAGTTCATTAGTGTCAGT
Organism: Engystomops pustulosus; assembly: GCA_019512145.1. Lineage (NCBI taxonomy): Eukaryota > Metazoa > Chordata > Amphibia > Anura > Leptodactylidae > Engystomops > Engystomops pustulosus. Next base: position 114,516,347 of record CM033647.1, read on the forward strand.
AACCGTCTGTCATTGTCATTTGTCATTCCGTCCCTGTCAGTCCATTAGTTAGTCAACGTCAGTGTTAAAAAAAAAAAAAAAAAAAATTGTTGGCAGTAAGGATGTACTCCGCTGAGGAAGCGTATGCCATGCTCGCCTCAAATACTGAAAGTGCCAGTGATGGAGAACCTGAGTTTTTTTGTGTTTCCTCCTCCTCCAGTGATCCAGGAGAACCCCCTCAGAGTCGTAGGAAAGTTAGTACTCAATCTGCCTGAGGATTTAGATTGGGCATCCCTAACAGATTACACACCCCAAATTCCTGCATTTACTGCAGTAGCAGGGATTAAGGTCCCTACTGAAGGGCTTTCTGCCCTCGTTTTTTTCAAATTAATTTGGTCCATTTAATGGTAGAACAAACCAACATATATGTCAAGAATCTAGACGTTCTAATCCAACTTCTTTTTATTCCAGACCTTATAGGTGGCACCCTACAAACTATAGGGAAATGTTAAAGTACTGGGGACTTTTTTTAATATGGGACTTACAAAAAAGCCATCAATTAGATCCTATTGGTCCACGGATGTTCTGTACTACTGCCCAATGTACCACACAATAATGTCCAGGCCCCGATTCGAAGCTATACAAAAATGTATTCATTTTGCAGATAATTCCATATGCGTCCCCCAGAATGACCCAAACTATGACCGACTTTTAAAAATATGCCCCCTTCTAAAATTTTTCAAAAAAAACATTTCAGCTGTCTACACCCTTCAAGGCGAAATCTCAATAGCTGAGTACCTAATGAGCTTCAAGGGGAGAGTTAAATTCCGACAGTATCTGCCTAATAAGCGAGCCAGATACAGAATAAAATGATATAAGTTGTGTGAGGCAGAGACAGGGTACACATTTTCATTCCGTGTGTATGAGGGCAAAGACAAGACAATACAGCCCCCAGAATGTCCACCACATATTGGCACAAATGGAAACATTGTGTGGGACCTTATATTCCCACTACTTAATCAGGGGTACCACGTATACACTGACAACTGGTACTCAAGCATTCCCTTGTTTAAATGCCTCATGGATAGAAATACAATGGCCTGTGGGACAAAATCATAAACCACTTCCCAAAACTTTTGTCAGTCAAACGCTGAGAGCTGGCGAAAGCAGAGCACTGCAAAATGAGGGGGTGCTGTGCTTAAAATTTAAAGGCAAAAAAGGTGATGATGCTGACAACAATTCATGACACCAGCTGTAGCCCTGTCACCCACCGTGGCGCTTCCACTACCATCGAGAAGCCTGTATGTAAATAGGATTGTAATAAATTTATGGGGGGGGGGGTGGATTTAAATGACCAGATTCTGAAGCCCTACACCGCGACTAGAAGAAACAGAATCTGGTACAAAAAATTAGCAATCCACCTTGTGCAGATGAAGATGTACAACTCTTTTGTCATTTTCAGACAGGCCGGCCACCAGGGTACATACTTAGAGCACCAGGAGAATGTAATCAAATCACTTCTCCTGGGTGAAGGGGAGGGAGAAAGATCTGCCTCCTCTATAAATGTTCCCTGAAAAGTCCCAGGGCAGCATTTTCTATCTGTGGTGCCAGCGACAAAGAAAAAGCGAAACCCACCAAAAAGATGCCGTGTGTGCACAAAGAATGGTATCCGCAAGGATACCATATACCAATGTGACACATGTCCTTTCAAACCTGGGTTGTGTATGAAGGATTGCTTCCGAATCTATCACACAGCCCTGGAAGTGTAATTCGGAATCCCACCAATGCCATTCTGATATATACCCATTTTTTATTTTGTCATATATAAAAAGAAAAAAACTAAAAACATTATCATTATACCCCTAGATGAATACCTAATGATTTTATTATTTGTATATTTATAGGCCTATGTCAGTGCTGCCCAAAAATTACAAATCCGATCCTCACATAAGATATAGCCTGATAAATGTTACAAAGTATTGTTTCTTTTTTATGCTCAGGTCAGTGTCTGAAAATGTGTCTTATAAATGAAACATTTGTGGAATAATGAAAAACTTAAATTTAACTTAGGCTTTTCACTAAATTCTACACAAGTGACTAAGATCAAATTTTATCACTTTCCAAAAGGGATCACATGTTGGGGGCTTTCACTGTAACTTTTTGGTCTTTGCAAAAATTACATGACCCTGAAATATTTCAGCCAAAACTAAACTTCAAAAATAGCATTCCCTCCATTCTGAGCCTTGCAATTTCACTAAAAAATCAATTTACAACCACATTTGGAGTATTGCCATACTCAGGAGAAATTGTGCGGCTAAAGTGACATTTTCTTGAACAAATTCTAATTCTTCATTTCCACAGTCACATGCTGTAAAACTTGACCTGTAGGGTCAAACCATCAACTATACCCCTTTGTATATTCCTTGAGGGGTGTAGTTTCCAGAATGGGGTCACTTTTGGGGGTTAATCACTGTTAAAGTACTCCTGGAGCTATTCAAATATGACAAGGCACATGAAAATGATTTCATCAAAATCTGTTCTCCAAAAGTCCTAAAGCAGTGATGGTGAACCTTTTAGCGACCAAACGCCCAAACTGCAACCGAAAGCCCCCCTTATTTATCCCAAGGTGCCAACCAAAAAAAAAAGTAACTTGTTGTCGCACTGTACATGGCGAATTGTGGGGCTAGTGGGAGGACCTCCAAAGATAATTTGGCCCTGTCCACACATTCTCCCCCTTCCTACAGTCCCAAGCAGCCAAGTAAGTATCACTTTAAAATATCACTGAAAGAAGCATATTTTAAGTTGCTTGGAACTGCAAGAAGATTTTCTAAGTACTGTCTGATGTTCTGGGGTGGTGCCTGGGTGCCCACAGAAAGGGCTCCAAGTGCCGCCACCGGCACCCGTGCCATAGGTTAGCCACCACTGCCCTAAAGCATTGTTCTCTTTCCAATTCTTGCCATATGCCCCTACAGCTATTTACAACCACATATGGGGTATTGCCGTATTCAGAAGAAATTGTGTGACAAAATTTGGGGTGCTTTTCTACCCTAAACTGCTTTTAAAAATGACATTTTGAGGGCTAAAATGAGATTTTCTTGAAAAAATTGTAAATTTTCATTTTCACAGTCCTATGTTAAGAAATTCTGTGAAGCGACTGTAGGGTCAAAATTTCAACTTTACCCCTTGCTATAGTCCTTGAGGGGTGTAGTTTCTACTGTTCTCACACCTCTGGGAATCTACAAAAGTAACATGGCACCTGAATGCTTTTTCATAAAATGCTGCTCTTCAAAAGCCCTCCTTTTGCTTTGTGCCCTGCCATGTGCCCAAAAACCAGTTCACATCTACATGTGGAATATTTTCTTACTTAGGAGAAATCACATAACATAATTTAGGATGCATTTACTCTTTTACTCTTGTAAATTTAAATTTTTTTGTACTAATCAAACCTGTTATAGAAAAAAAAATTATAATTTCTAAACGTTACCTCTTTTTTTATTTGAATTCCTGCGAGATGCTTAAAGGGTTAACAGACATCTTTAAAGCTGTTGTGAGTAGTTGGAGAGGTTCAGTTTATAAATGGGTGAATTATGGGAGTTTCTAATGTATATGCCTTTAAAAAACACTTTAGATATGTACTGGTCCCACAAAAACTTGGTTTTGGAAATTTTCTCTTATTTTGGAAAATTGCTGTTATATTTTTAAGCCTTCTCAAATAAGAAAAAAGTAAAAGAGCGTTGTCCCAGCAGTTCACCCTGTCGAACGGCACTAGGCAAGGTTGCCCCCTGTCCCCTATAATTTTCGTTATTACAATAGAACCACTAGAAGCCATTAGAAATAATAAGAATATAACTGGAATACTGATAGGTAGAGAGGAACATAAAATAACCTTATTCGCAGATGACATTATACTTACATCTAGAAACCCATAACTCCCCTACAATCCATATTTGGGGGATATCCTAAATTTATTTGGAAATATTTCAATACTATAAATGTAAATAAAAACAGAATCTCTAACTCCTCCAGCTCATATCATCCACTCCAGCCACGTTACAAAATAAATAAGCATACTACCCACAAGTGAACACATACCTAGTTAGGGATTGAGCTGGCTTACCCGACGAGCGACCTACATATCACTAACTATCCCAATGTTAGAAAAATAGGAAGAACTAACGGAATACTCCAAAGAATCCTTTCCATGGTGCGGTAGAATAGCAGCATATAAATGATGTCCCTTCCTAAACTTCTCTACCTATTAGAACTCCCCTATCCCAATACCTGAAATATACGTTAGGAAAGCGAGATCCCAAAATTAGGAAATTCATTTGAAAGATACCAACCCCCGGGGCTCTCTCCACACCTTAATTAGGCCCAAAACTTGTGGGGTTTAGGAGTGCAAAATTAAAGACTATTATACGGCAGCTATACTTGACCAATCGAAAAACTGGTGGATACATCAAACAAATAATGGCATCTATTGAACAGAACTATAATAAGGAGTTTCCACACAAATGAGAATAATTAACACACTATGGCAAATAAGCCTCATCAATCCCCTTTGCTCACATGCAGCAACGCATAAGGCATGGCAAACTCTTGCTCACTGCCCCGGCCCTCAACAACTGTCTCTCAGCTAACCCCACTAACTTCTAGACTAAACATTCAAAATCTAAACCTAAATACTGGAGGGATCAGGCATAGGAACTTGAACCCTTAATCCAAAAGTAAGCTAGAACCTTTCACCACACTTCACAAATTTTTCAACTAACACAGGAAGAGGTATTTAAATACCTTAAGTACGAAACTATCTACACACAAACTAACAAATTGTCAATGGAGCGAGCAGCTCACTCCTGGTTAGGAAAACAGGTTTTTAGAAAACAGGGAAACCCTTTTTAATAATGTTTGGGGACAAAAACTCAATGGAGAAGCTCCCACATATGTTAGCTGGGAAAAGGACTTGACTCACATACTCGACCACCAATGACAACAAACCCTAAACTGCCTCATAACACTTTGCGCAGCATTCCCATAGTAAGGCATAATCAAAACCCACATGAGTTGGTATTTCACGCCTGCTAGATTAAGTAAATATTTCCTTCTACGCCCCCGGGGTGTTGGCATTGTGGACAAAAGGCCCGTATTACATACCCTTTGTATCGTGCCCTAAGATCCAAGGTTTATGGACCCAACCTTTGACTTAATCAGGACTCTTGGCTAATATATCCCTCCCCGCAACCGCACGCTCTTGATGCACTGAGGAAACCCCAGCTAGCGATAGGACAATAGCGCCACATCTTACTCGCCACAACATGGTACTTACAAGACATTGGAAGGAACAGTATGCCCAGAACTAGGAGAGGTACCTTTCAAGTGAATAGGATTTGTGGATATGAAAATGCTATAGCTACCCAAACAAACAAAATAAAATATCCCACCCAATGGAAACAAGTGGACACAAAGTCCTATACAGGAATAAGGTACAGCATGTAATTGTCTCTGCTGTTTTCTTTTCTTTTTAGGCCTAATTGCTTTTCTAAATGGAAACCTACCACTTCCGAAGGTAGGTATGAGATGCAAACCCGGCACCAGCTCAGTGGTGAGCCTGGTGCCGGTTCCTTTAGCCTCGTTAGTTGTTAAAAAAAAACCGCGTCATCGCGGTTTTAACACTTTTTAAACTTTATAGTAGAAACTGCTTCGGCGGCACCACGCGAACATTTCCTGCTAGAAGTTTAAAAAGTGTTAAAACCGCGATACCGCGGTTTACCACTACAGACTAAGCACCGGCCCAGCTCACCCTGAGCTGGGCTCGGTGTTTGCATCTCCATACTCTACCTTCAGAGTGGTGAGTTTCCTTTAGTGTTTGGACACTGTTTAACTGTCTAATTAAGTTACGGTATAGGTTAATAACAAAGTAATTCTTTGGCCCTTGGGTTAAAGAAGGACATGTTATTCTAGCTCTTACAGTCTCACTGGCCCCCTTGCCCATGACTTGAAGGGGTACCACTCTGGGACTGGAACAAGTGAGCAACACCAATCAGCAAGATAACTGTGAACTGTACATCCCAACTGAACGCCGTTTTCTGCTCATTTGTAAATAACGAAATGTGGCCCTTTGGGTCGTGTATTTTGTATGTTAATACCTTTGTTATGGTATGAAAATTATGTTATATTTCAAACTATGAAAATTGTAAATTTTTCAAAATTTTTGCCAAATTAAAACAAATATAAACAGACACGTCAGATTTGAAAAATAGGGTTGCGTCCTCAAGGCCAAAATATGCTGAGTCCTGTAGGGGTTAATACACTGATGTAACATACTTGTCATTTTATATGCAGTAACAAAAAATCTCAGACACAGAAAGCTGCCAAGTCTTTATTGACCACCATGTGTCAGCAGCTTTGGTGGCATCAGACACAGCCCACACTCCATTCTCCTCTTCCTCCATCCTCCTTTTTTTCTATGATCAGGATAGGATAGAAGTAGTTATACTGTGCTGTGCCATTATATACAGGATAGGTGTAGTAGTACTGTACTGTGCCCATATATACAACATAGGAGTAGTAGTACTGTGCTGTTCCCATATATACACAATAGGAGTAGTAGTACTGTGCTATATCCATATATATATAACATAGGAGTAGTAGTACTGTGCTGTGCCCATATATATACAAGAAAGGAGTAGTAGTACCTTGCTGTGCACATATATTTAAGAAATGAATAGTAGTACTGTGCTGTCCCCCATTCAAACAGAGTAGGAGTAGTAGTACTGTGCTGTGTCCATATACACAGGATAGGAGTAGTAGTGCATATATATATATATTACTATGTTGGGCCCATACATACAGGATAGGAGCAGTAGTACTGACCTGTGCCCATATATACAGAATAGGAGAAATAGTACTAACATATGTGTGCTGGTGTATTATAAAGGACCCTTCCTGAATGCTTCAAGAGCCTCCAGCCTATAGATATATTCAATGGAGCGCCTATGCCATTGTACAGTTTGTTTTAGAATTGCTCCGCAGCCTGAGAACATTTAGCCATGAAATTTCCCTGGTTGTAGCAGGTGCATGGGTACAGGGCAGGAACGCCCACTTCCACGCTCACTTGGTGTGAAGGTGAAAGGAGGAACTTATCGCAATTACTGATGGTTCACCAGTAATTGTAATTATTACAATGACTTTGCACCAGCATACTGGTACCTTGGGGAATCCTACTTGTGCTCTAAGTGGTTGTTGTGGTAGATAGATAGATAGATAGATAGATGAAAACGGGCAGCACTCCAGATTGTGATGAAAAATGGTGTTGATTCTTTATTCCATAATCCGCAACAAAACAGCAACGTTTCGGCTCCAAGGAGCCTTTTTCAGGCCGTCTATACAGTGTAAATGTCAGTGTTATATACGTATCCCCGTGGTCACATGACCCAGTAATCCACACCCACCAAATTACCATATTTGTGATATAAAACTCTGATATACATACAATTCATTAATATACAATGAACATGTGCATTCAATAAAATATACAAGTATATACAACGTTAGGGAGGTCAATATTTAGAAGAAAGCTTTTAGCAGTGTTCTTCCTCGGGTGTCTAACACTGACCTCACATGTGAGAAGGAAAGTGCTATCGTGCTTCTGTGCAAAAAAGATTAGACGCTGTGGATGTTCTCCAGGTGTCTCCCCGTGATAGCTGTGTTCCTCGATCTCCATATACATGATCGCGGAGCAAGAGATCATGCTGGAACGCACGCCACCAGGTCTTCACTGCGCATGCGCAGCATGTCATAATGAGCGTGAGTAGTATCATAGCAACCACGTAAGTGAAACAATGTAGCTGGCTGGTATAACCAACTAAAGCAACCATGTTAGCCTATTATGCTGTAGTAGAATATTTTGTAATTATAGAATATAAAGATAAATAATTACTCCATGAGGAGCATCAATGTGAACATATAGTGCGAGACGTCAGCCATTTTATGGGACAACTTGCTGTACTGACAGCTATGATCAAAAAAGCGGGCCAACAGTTTGTTAACCCCTCCCGGGGAAACAATCCGCCAGAGGGGACGTTACTGTCCGATGGATCCCTATGAATAATCCAATGAAGAAAAGATTTCCAGCGCAAAATCAGATCATGACTAAGGCTGTATAGCCGAAACGCATTGATCGTTTTGTCTTCACTGTGAATATACCCGATGTACTGTTGCACCAATAAAAGCAAGTTTTTAACCGGACAAGACTTTTGCACTGGAAATCCTTTCTTCATTGGACTGCTCTTTGCCCTTGCCTTGGGCGTTTCCGTGTCTGCAACTCACCGGTCTGTGCAAAGGGAGTGAGTAGAGCTGATTTGGACTTTTATCCTATGAATAATCGGGATAAACGGTCATTGAATCCCACTCCCTTTTTGACCAATAATGGGTAAAAACCTCAAAGTCCCCGGCTAGAGCCTCTGATGCCGTTGGAAAGAAAGGCACATACCAATGCGAATGAATCTATGGAGAACTGTAAAGGTTGCTTGCAAGATGTTCCCAAAATTGTGGCATCTGGCTTTGCATTATCTATGTAGAGAAAAATATAATGTTAAAATATTGATATCAAAAAATTAATCACAAATTGTTGCTGTTCACTTAATTACCAATAACAGTAAAAAGAGAATAAAACAGAGCTGACTGGCAAAGTAAATAGTTATAATGTCCACAATTTAAAGTCTACATTAAGGCCATTGGGTCTCAATGTGTTCAATGTATGGATCCACTGTAGTTCACGTCTTTTAAGCATGCTCTCCCTATCTCCTCCTCTCCTAGGAAGAGGTATGTGGTCAATCAGGCGGAAGCGTAAATCTTTTTCAAGGTGACCTGCTTCATGAAAGTGCTTGGGCACTGGGAGATCCTTACGGTTCGAGCGTATAGTGTATCTATGTTGGTTTAGTCGAGTTTTGAACTCTAGTGTGGTTTCTCCCACATAAAGTAAACCACAAGGGCAACTTAATATATACATAACAAATGAGCTGTCGCATGTTAAATAATATGTTATGTTGTGCCATTTGTTGTTATGTTCAAAACCAGATCCTTTGATCATGTATTTGCAATTTATGCACTTACAACACGGAAAGCATCCCTTTTTCAATAACCCCAGTATACCTGTCTGTCTACTGTTTTTACGTGACCCAATATCTGCTCTCACCAGGCGATCACCAATTTTTTGTGCATTCCTGTAGGACATAAGTGGTGGATTTTGAAATTCGGGAACAGTGATGTTACTACCAGTTAATTTAGCCCAATGTCTATGTATGATTTTAGCGATATTATGGCTTTGTGTGTTGAAAGTGGTGACAAAAGGTATCCTGTCCTGTCTATTTGGCTTTTGATGTGGGGACAGTAATTCTGCACGATCTCTATTGGTGACTTTTTGTAGGTTCATGTCAAGAATTTTTTTAGGGTATCCTCGCTGTCTAAATTTGTTAACCATAGTTTGTAGATCTTTTTGGAGATTTTGTGGTTGACTGGTTATTCTTTTAGTTCTTAATAATTGACTATAAGGCAAGGAGTTTATTGTTGTACGTGGGTGGCTGCTTTCATAGCGTACCAGTGTGTTTCTGTCCGTCGGTTTCGTGTATATGTCAGTCACAAAATGTCCATCCTGGATGGATACTGTAACATCAAGGAACTGTAATTCAATTTCCGAGACTACTACTGTGAATTTGATGGTATCGTCCGTTGTGTTCAAGAAACTGTGAAATGTCTCTAGTTCTTGTTTGGTGCCAGTCCATACTACGAAGATATCATCAATAAATCTCCACCACCTCAAGCAATGCTTGAAAAGTGGGGAGAGAAAGATGACATCTTCTTCCAAGACTCTCATAACGATGTTTGCATATGTGGGAGCCATGTTAGCGCCCATGGCGACCCCCATGTTTTGTAAAAAATATTCGTCCCCAAAAAGAAAGTAATTGTTCTTAAGTACAAATTCAAGTAAAGTAAGGATAAAATCCTGAGCTCTGGGAGAAAATTTTGTTGTACCTATCATTTTCCTTTTTGCATCTAGACCTCTGTGATGGTCGATGGAAGTATACAACGAGACTACATCGAAAGATGCAAGAAACACTCTTTGGGAAGAAGAAATAGGTATGTTATTAAGTTTAGTAATAAAATCTGTTGTATTGCGTATATATGAGGCACCTTCAGAGGCTAATTCACACAAGGCCCTATCCAGAAAACTTGCTATGTTGGAAAATATGGAATCTGTGCCCAAAACAATAGGTCTTCCTGGAGGGTTTAGTAAGTTCTTATGTATTTTCGGTAAAGTATACAATACCGGTGTCACCGGATTTTCAACCAATAGATATTTGTACATAGCATCATCTATGATATTGCTAGTCAAGGCTTCATCAAGTATGGACTTGATTTTTTTCAAAAGAGTAAATTTTGGATCACCAGGGATTTTTATATATACCTGTGTGTCTGCTAATTGTCTTTATATCTCTGCGATGTATGAGCTGGTGTCCATGACGACGACAGCACCACCCTTGTCGGCTGACTTGATGGTGATGTCACCGTCACGGGCCAGCTCACCCAGCGCAGAGATCTCACCACTTGTGAGATTGGGGTGCAATAATGGTGCATCACCCATTTCATGTTGTAGCCTGGCAATATCGCTTTTCACAACAGCAAAGAATGACTCAATGCGTGGTGCTTCAATATCTGGAATTGAAATTGCCTAAGGTTTAACTCAGATGTACTTCTATCAACAAAGATTGGATGTACATGAAAATATTGTTTCAATTTGATAGTACGAAAAAATCTCTGCAAGTCTACTTCAATCTGAAACCAATCTGGTTTAGATGTTATGCAATATGAGAGTCCTTTAGATAGTACAGATAACTGGTCTACTGATAAAGATTTGGAAGAAATATTTACCACCAATGTAGTTAAGTCCTTTTCCGTAATGCCATCTTGGGAACTGTTTGTTCCATCCTGGAATGCGCTGTGTTTCCTGGATCTATGGTGCTTGCGGCCTCCTCTCCTTGTCTTGGTTGATCTGAAGTGTGTGCAGTCTTTGGTGTTTCCAAAAAAGATTCAGATTGAGGTTTCTTTTGTTTGGCATATGTCCCATGAGTGGATTTGTTGTTCGTTCGTAGTCTCGTTGTATACTTCCATCGACCATCACAGAGGTCTAGATGCATCTGGTTTTGAACATAACAACAAATGGCACAATATAACATATTATTTAACATGCAACAGCTCATTTGTTATGTATATATTAAGTTGCCCTTGTGGTTTACTTTATGTGGGAGAAACCACACTAGAGTACAAAACTCGACTAAACCAACATAGATACACTATACGCTCGAAATGTAAGGATCTCCCAGTGCCCAAGCACTTTCATGAAGCAGGTCACCTTGAAAAAGATTTACGCTTCCGCCTGATTGACCACATACCTCTTCCTAGGAGAGGAGGAGATAGGGAGAGCATGCTTAAAAGTGTATATTAATGAATTGTATGTATATCAGAGTTTTATATCACAAATAGATAGATAGATAGATAGATATATAGATAGATAGATAGATAGATAGACATATATATCACACACATGGAGGTTGTCATACACATATACACTACACACATGGAGACGGACAGTGTCATACATACACATGCCACACATGGACATTATCACACATAGAAAACAACATACACATTAAATTAATACACTGATTTATCATACTTGTTATGTTATATGGAGTAACACAATGTTAACAGCTATGTAACCAGGCAAATCTCTCCCTCTAAGCCGTTCTGATGCATTTGAAAAAGCATGCATTATCTCCACATGTAAACACACCCTGACATTACTGTGTAATGGCAGCACCAAAAAATGGGGGGTGTTAACCGATATACTGCAGCACTGCTAGATCTAAATAACACAGGAACAGACGGACAATACTAAAAAGCATTGGATAAACAGCCTTGTAAACCTTGTGGTATATATCTCTTTACATATTTTTGTGCTCTGGTCATCACTTAGCAGAGTCCTCGGACTCTGCCCCAGCCCAGGCACAGTACGGACCATATATATTTAATATATACTGACAGCACTAGACATGGCTGCCGTCACTGCTCACCTTGTAAAGAAGCTCCTGTGATTTCTACTGTTCCAGCACAGCTTTAGCTGCTCTTGGTGGGCTGAGCCTGTGTGGCTTGTGGCTACTCCTCTCCATGTCTGACCTGTGAGGGGCAGGGAGGAGCAGTGCAGGAAGCAGCTCAGTGTCTGCTGGGTCTTTATGACAGCCTGCTCCCAAGGAAACACACCATGACCCAGCAGCTTCCTACAACATCAAAGTACCTGAGTAAAATTGCCCCCACCCCAACTTGTTCAAATCTAACAAAATTTGTGTCAAACGTTTGTACTACATTTGTGCAGCAGAAATCTTTGTTTATGCCACTATTGTTTTTAAGATATTAATAACAGTTTCCAGGGGTCATATTTTAGTTGCGGCTTTTATTTAGAAAATATTAACAAAAGGTCAAAAGGTCAGCCCCCCCACACACACACACACATTAATCACACATTAATTTGAATCAAACAAAACTGGTGTCAAATGTTTGTTCTAAGTCTGTGCTGGTTTGTCCAGTAAAAAATTAATTTGTGCTGTGAACATTTTTAAGGTATGTTAAGGTGTTTACATAAGTTAAAGGGAACCTGTCACCAGGAGACCCATTTTTAGCACTCCCCCAGTCCCCACAGAGCATAGTACATACACTGCCAAAGTGTTTTTGTATAAAAAATTGGTTTTACAGAAAAAAAGATATGTTATATTGTACCTTTCATTAGCATCTGGAAAGGGGAGGGTCTGGAAAGGAGCAGTTCGTCCCCACCCTTGGTAAACATGTGACCTTTTCAAATATATGAATAACTCCCCACACTCGGGATTGGCTGTAGAGGAGCAGGGGCGTCGCTAAGCTAAGTGATGGGTGTTTTCATATATTTGAAAAGGTCACATAGAGTAACTGTTCCCCAAGGGTGGGGGGACCGCTCCTTTCCAGACCCTCCCTTTTGGCAACTGCCTAGTCACACAGCAGATGCTAATGAAAGGTACAATATAGCATATCTTTTTTTCCGTAAAACCAAACTTTTATACAAAAACACTTTGGCAGTGTATGTACTATGCTCTGTGGGGACTGGGGGAGTGCTAAAATTGGGTCTCCTGGTGACAACCTAGTGAACCTTCTCTGGCTTGATCACCAGGGGGAGCTAGCAAACACATTGAACTTTGGAAGGAAAAACCTCTGATGATCTCTGATGATCTCTGAAAAAATTATTTATACATTAAAAATGATAGCAGCTCAAATGAAAATTTTGGCTGCACAAACCAGCACTAACATAGCACGTTTGACACCAGTTTTGTTTGATTCGGTTAATGGGGTAGGAGGGGGCTGGCTGACCTTTTGACCTTTATAAATCCGTTAATATCTTCAAAACAAAAGCAGCGCAAACCAGCACAAACATAGCACAATTGATTGGCACCAGTTTTGATTTTGGTAATCTGGGGGGGGGGGGGTTGACCTCTGATGACCTCTGAAAACTTATATTAATATCTTAAAAACGATAGTGGCACAAACAAAAATTTCTGCTGCACAAACCAGCACAAACGTAGCAAACGTTTGATACCAATTTTGTTTGATTTGAACAAGGTGGGGTGAAACAACTTCACTCAGGTCATCATAGTCCCTGAATGGGCTGGAGTCTCTTACAGTGTGCAAGAAGAAGGAAGCAACCAGAAAGCACATGACAGGACGTACTGTAAAGTACATTGCCAGTCCACCCTTAAAGTAGGCCCCTGAAAGCCCTGGGACCCAGAGCAACTGCTTTCCCTGCCCCGCCAGTAGCTACGCCCCTGCTGCAGATGAATTCTATTTCCTGTAAATAAACAGAGAGGAGAGAGAAGAACGAGACCCAGGGAAGCTCAATGTGTGGGTTATCTCTGGGTGATAACTTAATGAAGTAAATGTGCAGTATCGCACTCACCTTGTTCCATTGTGCAGATGGCACAACTCATGTGTAAGCATTACAGATGAGAACGATCCGCTGCCTCAGGGAGATTTTCTCGATGTGAACACCGACCAAACGACAAAGATAAAAGATCTCTCCCATATGAGAGTCAGTAGAGTTCCCCTGTAGGTCCAAAATAAAAAACTGGCGCGTGCGTTAAAACAATGCATTTATTAAAGACATTGTTAATCGATTACCAACTGTTTAATACGACCTAACGTTAGAAAGTGACGTTTTTCTTATAACAGTGAAAATAAAACTGATATCCTATATACATAAAAGATGTCTAACATTATAAATGAATATACAAATAAGAAACAACAATTTTTAAAATAAATATCACATAAAGGACTCTTGGAATTTTCCATTACTTTAATCTGTGTTTCCCTGAAAAAAACTACAAAGATGGTGGTAGATATTGTCGGAAACTACAAATACAGAGGCCTAGACGGGTCAAAAAATTCTACGCCGAGTGAGGAATGACAGCATGCCGAAGGGCGTCAGACTACAACTACAGAAGTCTGAAGTGACCAAACAGTATAGTACGGAGTGGGACATAAGTTATTTATAATAAATGTAAATAGGCACGTATATAACTAAATATCGGTTATTTGAAAAAGGATATTAATAATAATAATTATAATAATTTATATAGCGCACACAGATTACGCAGCGCTGCACAAAGCATGTCAAATTGGTCATACTCAATTGTCCAGTAGTATAATATATGCATTTACGGTAAGTACCTAGGAATATTTCAGGAAGGGATGTTTAAACTAGTATAGTTTCTGTGACTTCATTAAAGGACACCTGTCAACTGGTCTTTGTCACTATTTCTGTCACCTCTACCTGTTGGAGCAGCTCACAAGGATCCCATCCCAGCCTTTATCTAGTTATTTCATACAATAATCATTATAATATCATATTTTCTTTATTATGTAAATGAGGCTGGTCACATGGTCAGAGGCAGTGATGTCACCCCTGTTCCCCCTCCCCTCTCTTCCCCCTGCTCATGTCTGTGTGTAATGTATAGTAAAGCATAGTTAGTGTCCGTGCTTTATCTGCTGATATGCTCTCCCTCCTAATACACAGACATCAGCTACACAAGGTCCTGACATGCTCTGTTATAACATGGCTGCCTGAAGCTGTTGTATCTCTCCTATACACACACACATGCACACACAGGCTGCAGGGGGCGTGGCCACCAGCAAGCACATGGAGCAGCCATTACCTCATTATACAGGCTGTCAGTCAAGCACTGGGGGTGTGGCTGTACCTCCCACTCATGAATAAGCTGGACAGCTTGAATATGCTAATGACTCATTGGACATTTCTCAGGTCATTAGCATACAGCTTTAGGACCTCATTGCTTAGGTTTACAGACATGTAGTGGGACAATGAAGGGATAGAGGCAATGCTCTCTAATGGCAGTTTATGAAAATATATTTAGATTAGGGGGGTTATTTTGCATGACGGGTTTTTATCGTGTAAATCTTTTTTTCTAATAGGTTGTAGACACTCCAATTGGGTGCATTCGCTCACCTGATGTCTGGCATTCTTTATGATTTCTACCGGATATCTTTTTTCTAAGAAACGATTTTCAATGATTTTAGCTTGTTCCTCATATGTTGAATTGTCCGTACAATTCTTCCTTATTCTTAAGAACTGGCTATAAGGTATGTTCCATAGCCAGTTCTTATGATGGTTACATTGGACATTTAAGTAGCTTTTGATATTTATCGATTTAAAATATGTTTCTGTGATAATTTTGCTGTCTTTGTGTTTGATTACTCTTTTTGCATATTGAGGGTGAGTTTTATTCCCCAGTTTGTTACTGTTAATTTTCTTTAAAATAGCTCTCTAATGAAGATGAATCCCCTTTCCAAATCAAAAATAGATCATCTATGTATCTATAGTATGTGACTAAATTTCCATCATGTAATTCTCTAGGGGTGATATGGATATTTTCTGATATTAGCTGGGTAAATCAACCACATATGGCTGCAAAAATAAATCTATGTACTGAGATAGATTACTGGTGAGGCTGTTCACATTAGAAACTATCAGGTGACCAGGGGGTTTAGTGGGGTGTTTATGAATTTTAGGGAGGTGATAGAAATAGGGTTTGCTAGGTTGTGATGGAAATGAATTTCTTTTCATTTTATTTAGGTAGCCCTTTGCATATCCTGATTTAATCATATCACGAAATTCTTTTGCAGTGGATGGAAATGAGTCCTTAAATATTTTAATGTAATAATTGGGGTCTGACAGTATGTTAAGAGCTTCTTCTTCATAATCTTCCCAATTTTGTACGACAGATCCTCCCCCTTTATCAGCTGCTCTGATAATAATTTTTTTGTTTTATTCTAAATTTTTGAGTGCTGTTTGTTCAAATTTGTTAAGATTTTTAGGTTTATTGGTGTGTTTCTTGAGTTTCTTGCTTGTGCTACATTTCTATTCCGTATATTATTTAGTTTGTTTTCTACAATATCATGAAAAGTCTTAATATGGTGACCTTGTTTTCTAAGGGATAGAAGGAAGAAGGATGATGGACTTCCTTGTGGACATAATGGTCTGAACTTGGATTAGAATCTTTGGTATTTGTCAAAGTTCCATTATTTCTAGATTTCAAATCAAAATGTCTTTTGTTTGTTAGTTTTCTGGTGAATTGGTGTAAGTCTAGAAATAAATTAAAGGTATTGGGTGTGTTTTCTACGACGCTAGTTTTGCTCGGTGGAGAGCTCATGAGGTTAAATATTACTATTGTTTTTTGTTTTTATTTTTAGTCTGTAGTGAAGACGTAATATTGGTCTTTTCTTTGGTGTTGTCTAGTTGTCCCTTTTTTCTCTTTTTCCTGTAAATAAGATTTTTAAAATACATTTTACTACATGTTTAGCAAAGACCATCACATGTCCACATGTATATCTGTGTACTCATACACATGCCCCTTGTTTGACCCAACTGCCCAAGCCACAAAAGTCAGAGCAAGGTGTCTTCCTTGTACTGCTCATATTTGAGGATTTGTTTTATAAACAACACCCCATTTTGGTACTGGACAGAATTCTAGCCATGCCACTTCACATGATGAAATCATTTATGTTGCTTCTGGTCCTGATAACTATTTCAGATTTTGACTTTCATTTGTCAACAGCTACTGTGTTTCTTATATTTTGGCTCTGAACTTTGGTCCTTCACATGATTTTCTGGAATATAAGCATTTTATGTTTTATTTATATTTTACTAGTACTTAAAGGGGTTTTATTAATACCTATCTTGTGATTACAGATCCTATTAGAAATATGTATTTGCTTAATGCAGTGAGTAAACACCTGTCTACACCAGTCATGTGTTGTTGCTTACCATGCTTTTTTGGAGAAAAAAATGATGCTGTTGTTTGAGTCTATATTATCACAGGAAAATCAACTGTGGATTTTTTAGAAAATTACAATCAATCCATCATCTTTATGATTTGAGATCATTTTTAGTTTTTGTTGTTCCTTAACCCCTTACCGAAGCGCGCTGTAATAGTATGGCACGCGTCGAGTCCCAGTGCATGGAGAGGGCTCACGGGCTGAGCCCTCTCCATAGGCGGTAAGTCTTTGCTGCATATTGCAGCAAAGACTTATCGGTAACACCCGAGATGGGTGCTAGCACCGATCGCGGGTGCTCTCGTGTTAACCCTATCATTACAATGTTCAGCACATTGTAATGAGTGAGAAGGAAAATCCCCATATACTGCCATATTGTAGTATGGCAGTATATATTGGGATGGATCAGACAACCTAGGGTTAGAGTACCCTAGTGCAGTGATTTTCAACCTTTTTTGAGCCGCGGCACACTTTTTATACTGGGGCACACCACCAACCAAAATAGCACAAAATTACACTAAAACAGTCATATTATACATATAGTTAATAATATAGATTCTAAATTTATTTTACTCACTCAGTGTGAAACCTGGGCCTGTTTCGATAAACACAGAAGGGATATCCTGGCAGGAATGGTGGAAAGACGCACACGAAGCTCTTCCTCAACAGTTCTCAGTTTCTCCCTGTTTTTAGTATATGGTGCTGATTATTATGTGGCTCATATACTGCAATATAAAGGGGTACAATGAGAAGTACTATGGCCAAGAGGCCAGAATACAAGTGCCCGCTCGTATACTCAGCATATACTCCAGCCTCATGACTATAGTATTTTTCATTTTACATTTCTCATTGTTATATGCAGTATACTGCTGGAGTACTAAAAGTACCAGCTCATATGCTGAGTATTCTGCCAACAGTTCATATACTCAGGCAAAAGCTCATATAGTCAGCATTATTGGCGGGCATTATCTTGGCGGTGGGCAAATGCGAGAGTGTCTCTGCTCTCAGGATGATGCGCCGGCCTCAGTGACGTCATTTTGTCGCACAAGGTTCAAAGCTTGTACATGTGTTATTGTACATGTCTCCTACATTGTAAGAAGCCGTGACTGCGCATCGCTGCGCATTGCCAGTAAACAAAACACAGGGGGCACCATAGTTTGGGGAACTTTCCCCGCGGCACACCCGACCATGTGTCGCGGCACACTGGTTGAAAATCACTGCCCTAGTGAGTCTGAAAAATAGTAAAAGTAAAAATTAAAAAAAGTTTAAAAAAAAATTATAATTAAAAAACCTAAAAATTCATATCCCCCCCGTTACCTAGAACTGGCATAAATATTAATAAACAGTAAAAATAATAAACATATTAGGTATCGCCGCTTCTGAAAGTCGACGATCTATCAAAATATAATAACGTTTTTTCACTGCATTTAACCCCATAACTGAAAATAGCGGCCAAAGTAAAAAATGGCAGTTTGGTCATTTTGAAAAATTTTTCAAAATCAATAAAAAGTGATCAAAAGCTAGCACAGTCCTAAAAATTATAGCAATGAAAACATCATCAAAAGTCACAAAAAATGACACCACCCACAGCACCATAAACTGAAGTTTGAAAAAGTTATTGGCTCCAGAAGATGGCAAAATAAAAAAAAAACTATTTTTGTACAGGTTTTAATTTTTGTATATGTATGAAAACTTTTTAAAACCTATACAAATTTTGTATCCCCGTAATTGTACAGTGAAAGTTGTAAAATCCAAGCCCGCAAAAAAAAAAAAAAGGCGCAAATGCGTTTTTTTACCATTTTCACTGCATTTGGAATTTTTTTCCTGCTTCCCAGTACACAGCATGGAATATTAAATACCGTCACTATGAAGTGCAATTTGTTATACATAAAAAAAAGCCATAACACAGCTCTTTACATGGAAAATTTAAAAAGTTATACATTTTTGAAGGTGGGGAGTAAAAAATAGAAATGAAAAAACAAAAAAGGGCCAGGGGTTAATGGGTTTAATGGAAATAGCTGAATACAATGATCCATCCACAGGAGGGTAACTATGAGAGGTAGGGCCTGATAGAGGACTTCTGCATAGAGGAATCTTCATAGAGGACCTTCCACTTAAAAATGTACACTCACACATTTATACACTGTTACACATATAAAAAATTGTATACATATACAACATTTACACATAACATATTTACACACACACATGTAAAGAATATACACATCACATATACAGACACACATATAGAGCATATACACATAACATTTATACACACAAACATTTATACACGCATACACACGTATGTATATACTCACTGTTAGATAGTCTTCTTATCCCGGGCCCAGGGCCCGGTAGTTGCTGATCGCATGGGGAAGTAAACAGTAGAAAGTAGAGATGAGATACTCCAGTCCTGCTCTCCTGCTATTCCCTCCTCGACATTTCTTATCTAAGCTACCGTCTCAGGTGTGTACAAAGGAAGATGTGCACTGTACATATTAAGCTGTTCAATGTACATTATCAATATTTGTAGTTAGTGTAATAGGACAGCGACAAATTTATTTACGGATAATGACACAAACTTTCTTTGTGAATTGCATTTGTGATTATTGAAAGTTTATTTGTCAACATTGTGAATGTGGTCTTTATTAATGTGGGGTAAATCATGCGTATTTTAAAGTCTAAAAGGTATCCACATATTTAAGAATAATCTTCCATAACATTTTTGCCATAGTAATATCAGATTTGCTTCAGATCTTGAGTAGCTATTCTTTACACCTGCCCCTTATACAAGATTCCATGTTACAAATAGTGGCAGAAAAAAACAACATTTTTGTGAGCGTCAATAATATCTAAACATCTAAAATCTATGTCATGGAATGAGATATGAAATAAACAGATACTCTACAAGTATGTGATGTTTGTTCTCCAGGAAGAATTACCGTATGTTAATTTTGATCTTCTAAGCAGACCATAAGACTAAAGAGCAAGTATATATAATATAATTATATATGACAATGCTACTCATGCAGTTTAACCCAAAAGCATGTTCTATTTGTTTCACAATATCTTGTAAATGGTATCATTGTCATTAATGGTGGTGAGTCATTTGTTTACTAAGCAATATGTTCAGGGAAAAACCACCTGGAAATTATACTTACACATACATCAAGAATCATTACTTCAAAAAAATTAACACACGTGACAAAAAAAGCTTTAAGCTGACGAAAATTAGTTTTTAATTAAAGTTATATTGGCTTAATAAAAAAATTATTAAAATGTAAACTACTAGCCCAATATGATGACATTCAAAAAATTGCAAGTATACAAAGTGGACATTTGCTTCTAATGTTCTAAGTGTTCTAATATAATTGTTTACAACAGCACAAAGTAATTCATATTCTCATTGAAGAGGCCTTTAATATTCTAGAAATGTATGAAGTATATACAACAATATTAAGATAGTATGTGAAGTTTTTATAAAAAAATCTGTTAAATGGTTTCCATCATTAATTTTTCATTAGATTACTGAACATTTAATTATATAACACAAATTTAATTGACAAAATCAGAATGAATAAAAACTACAAACTAAATTTTACGGATATGACATAGTTAGATATTGCTAATGCTTACAACAACTTGCGTTTCAGGGACTGCAAGTGTTCAAGTACTGTTTAACTGGTACCGTTGGTGCAAATGTCTTTAAGCTTGATATTTTATGAATCCTATCCAGATGGACTTCTTATACATAGGTCTTCATAAGGACTATGTATACCTTCTGCAGTTTCATAACTGGTGGATGGTCCTCTGATGATGAGACAATGAAGGCTTGTTTTTCCTGATTAAAAGTTGTAGCATTTTTGTAGATGTTGATGATGTTACATTGTCTTTAAGTGGAAAAGACATTGAAGGGTAAATCACAAAGTTCTTTGATGGATCCAAGAAAGCATAAAATAAATTAGCATCTTTATAATCATTTCAAGCAGGACATCAGAGCCCTAGCTCTTCTTGTTGTCTGCATGGTCATTTGCCGCTGAATGCTGAGCAGCACCAGGTGTTGTATCATTTGTATGTTCATTGGTTTCTCCATCTCCTTTTGCTTGATCTCCTGGCTTCTGAGAAGGATCCACCGCAGTTGTGCTCTTGCTAGAGTTACAACCCATCTCAGTTGTCTGTGCAGGAGGTCCTTAAGTGCACTGGCTCAGAGGTGGCAGCGTTGTGAGCTGCTTACTCTAGTTTCCTCCTAGTTAAATATCCCAGCAAGGTGTATTATCCACAGCAGTATGTTACCCAGGAAACACAAACATGCACTGAAGGACTGGGAACTAAGGGAAGTGTAAGCAGTCAGGTCACCGTGGGGTGGTTTCTAATTGCTCCCGTTCTGGTCTGATAATTTTCCTAAATCATTGCAACATGCCTCTGTTTAATTTTAACCCACTTTATTTATTATGCCGTAGCTGAAGTGCTTGTAGTATGAGAAATATCACGTCTAATCCTCACCAAGCCATTACACAGACATGCTTCTTTAGCAGTCCAGATTCAATGCAGTATTGTATTTGAGGATACCAGCATTATTATTATATTATTAAAAGTACATCTTTTATTTCCGTAATCTTTTATTTCGATTTATTCACTTTTTTTTTGTTTGACAAAAAAATAATTGTTCTAATATTAGAAAACAAAGTCTTGCTGAGGATACATAGAATAGACTGGGCTGCACCAAAACAACAGAACTACCAGAGCTGTATTTAAACAGAAATGTGTTTGAGTTGGGTAACTGATACCAGGTAAGATGGTAGGTAACTAAAGAAGAACGTAAGGTGCAGGCTCTATTATTTCACTTGAAGCACCACCATGTTCCCAGCTCTGTACATTTCCAAATTAACACTAGTGTAGGAGGAAAAACACAGAACTAAGAAGAAACCCAGTGGGGACATTTTCAAACGGGACCAAAGTGTGGTAGGTAACAGTGCTACCAAAACTACATCAGTACATCAAGCCAAATGTAGTTTTTTACTGCCAACAATCTTAGGCCTTCCTACACAATTTAAAAATTGAAAAAAAGGAGATGCGCTACACAGATGATATGGTAAAAAACTGTAAAGAATTAGGGCAATGTGTTTCAATGCCCAGGCAGGAATCTTCATCAGGCCAAGGACAACAACAGGTTGGGCTGGATTTCAGCAGCGTGTATGTAGTTGTCTACAAACTGTTAAAATCCATCCTAACCTGTTGATGTTCTTGGCCTGATGAAGATACCTGCCTGGTGTAGCCATAATAAATTCTTTACAATTAAAGAATTCTTTACTATCATCTGTGTAGCACACTACTTTGCAGCCATTTTTTTCAATCTTTAAATTGCAATTTTGTACCACTGGTATTTATCACGGCCTGAGGGCAGAAACTGCAACCTGGAATAAGAGTGTCAGAGATAGTCACTGGAATGAGAGTGTCAGAGACAGTCACTGGAATGAGAGTGTCATAGACAGTCACTGGAATGAGAGTGTCAGAGACAGTCACTGGAATGAGAGTGTCACAGACAGTCACTGGAATGAGAGTGTCACAGACAGTCACTGGAATGAGAGTGTCAGAGACACTGGATTGCGTGTCAGAGACACTGGATTGCGTGTCAGAGACAGTCACTGGAATGAGAGCGTCAGAGACAGTCACTGAATGAGAGCGTTAGGGACAGTCACTGAATGAGAGCGTCAGGGACAGTCACTGAATGAGAGTGTCAGGGACAGTCACTGAATGAGAGTGTCAGTGACAGTCAATCACTGAAGGAGAGTACCAGAGACAGACAGTCACTGAAAGAGACTGCCATAGACAGACAGTCATTGAAACAGACTGCCAGAGACAGACAGTCATTGAAAGATACTGCCAGAGAAAGACATTCACTGAAGGAGGCTGCCAGAGATAGAGACAGAGAAGGTCAGATACAGAGATGGTAAAAAAAGTTTACAAAAAGGGCGGTCAGTGACAGAGACGGTCAGCGACTGAGATGGTCAGAGACATTCTGAGACAGTCTATAGCTACATATAAAATATTTTTTACTAACCCATTCTATTTTGTTATAGCTAAGAGCAGTTATTTAATATCCTGGGCAATGTCGGGAGCTACAACAAGTCTATATACATATATATATATATATTGTAAGAGGACAAGTGGTGAAATTGTTGATTACAGGTATATGTCACCAAGGTACCTGGCCTTGGTGATGAAAAAAAAAACCCAGTAGCTGTTGCCAGTAATGTTATGTTACTGAGAAGTTTTTCCTGCTGTAGTTTGGGTCCAGGTTTTTATGGAGCGACCAAAGAGTGTTGGTGGGGAGGTCGCTCTCATACGCCAGCTCAGGTTTTGCCACTTATCAAAAGGCAGCAGGGGCTGCTAAGGTGAGAGGAACTGTGTATGTGGGAGATGAAACTGGAGTCCTCCATGTGCTGTGGGAGGAAAGCTGCCTCAGAGTTCCTGGGAGTGCTATAATGCTGCCCTGGTGAGGTCATTCTATTTGTATTTGTTATACCAGAAGAAAGGACTGTTAAGGTTTATGTTTATAAGTTGAAGAAAGCGTGTTTATTTTGCTTGAAGCTTTAAGAGACAACAAATCTCATTTTACTTTTCCACCTACAACTTTGTCTGTGCTGAAACAGTGTCTACCGATGAACAACACCCCCACATGGTGTTTTGGATGCGGGTAGTTTTGACCTAAACACACAGTGGTACAAGTTGGTAAATAGACTGTATGTCCTGGGTAAAAGCAATAGCACGTTCTGAGAGCATAGAGGAGCTAATTAAGCGCCTGGTGCAGAGAAACTTGCAGCAGCAAGACCAGCAAGAGACAAACCAGCGCTTGATAAAACAGAAGGGTCTCCTGACAGAGACTATAAGAACCAGCCAGCCTAAGTGCCAGCCTAAGTGACAGCGCCAGTGTAAGAAAGGCTGTGAGGGGGCTTTACAAAAAAATGACTGCAGAGGATGATGTGGAAGCATTTCTGGCGGTTTTTGAGAGAGTTGCTGACCAGTAAAAGCGGGCAGAAGTCCTAGCTCCCTACCTGACTGGTGAGCCCCAAAAGGCATATTACGATTTGACTCTGCAAGATGCCAAGGAATATGCGAAACTTAAGGCAGAAATTTAGACCAGGGGACACACTTTATGTCAAAAGTCATGAGGGAAGTGTGCAAGCTCCTAAAAATTACCCAATTGTGCACCTCAGTATATCATCCTCAGACAGACGACTTAGTGGAAAGATTTAAGAAAACATTGAAGGCAATGCTAAAATGGGCAGTGGAGAAGGATGGAGAAGACTGGGACCGTCTTTTATTTTTTGTCAGAGAAGTTCCACAAGCCTCCACAAGGTTTTCACCTTTTGTACTATTGTATGGCAGGCACCCTCGTGGGTTACTTGATGTTGCTAAAGAGACATGGAAGAATGAATCTACCCCCTATAAAAGTGTGATAGAGCATGTGGTTCAGATGCAGGAGCGAATCTCTAATGTGAAAGAACTCCTTGCTTCCTGGCCAAGTGGCATGGGCCATATGAAGTGGCTGAAAAAGTGAGCGAGGTGAACTACAAAGTCCATCAGCCAGGTAAAAGAAAGCCCTTCCAAATATACCACATAAATTTGATCAAACCATGGAAAGATAGAGACCCTACTGAAACATCTTGCATGGTGGCCCAAACTGAGGCTAGTATTGAAGAGGTGAGAATTGAAAAGGCTTTGTCCCCTTCCCAGAAACAACAGTGTCAGGAGTTGTTGCAACAGAACAGGGATATGTTCACAGATTTGTCAGGTCTCACCCAGGTCATTGAACATGAGATCCTCACTGAGCCTCATGTGCGAGTTAATATAAAACTCTACAGAATTCCTGAGGTACCTAGGGAAGTGATTTCCGATGAAGTAAAAAGGATGTTAAAATTGAGGGTGATTGAAGAGATTGAAGAGAAGAGATTGAAGAAGTGGGTGGTCAAGCCCCATAGTTTTAGTGCCAAAACCATCTGGGGAATGCCGATTTTGTAATGACTATAGGAAACTGAATGAGGTGTCAAAGTTTGTTGCTTACCCCATGCCACGGGTGGATGAGTTAATTGAGAGACTAGGTCCGGCCCGATACCCTGGACCTTAAGAAGGGCTACTGGCAGATCCCCCTTTCCAAAGAGGCCAGAGAAAAGACACCATGCTCTACACCCTATGGGTGCTAGCAGTACATTAGAATGCCTTTTGGGTTACAAGGAGCCCCCGCTACCTTCCAGAGAGCCATGAACAGAATATTAGGTCCCCATGCAGTGGCATACTTAGATGATATAGTGATTTTCAGCAGGGATTGGGGAAGCCATCTTGGTTCAGGCAGTGCTTTGGGCCTTAAGAAAAGCAGGCTTCACGGTGAAGCCCAAAAAGTGTGCCATGGGAATGGAAGAAGCAAAGTACCTAGACTATATAGTAGGCAAGGGTGAGATAAAGCCACAGGTAAACAAGGTGGAAGCCATACAGGACTGGCCACGCCCACTTACCAAGAAGCAGGTTAGAGCCTTCCTGGGGATAGTGGGATATTATAGGAGGTTTGTTCCCAATTTTGCCATGATAGCAGCTCCTTTGAAGTGGACAAGTGGTGAAATTGTTGAAGACAGGTATGTGTCACCAAGGTACCTGGCCTTGGTGATGTAAAAACCCAGTAGTGGTGGGGAGGTTGCTTCCATACTCCAGCCCAGGTTTTGCCACTTATCAAAAGGCAGCAGGGGCTGCCAAGGTGAGAGGAACTGTGTATATGTATGATGATGCTGGAGTCCGCCATGTGCTGTGGAAAGAAAGCTCAGAGTTCCTGGTATAAGGGGCGTAACTACAGCCGTAGCAGACGCAGCAGTTGCTACGAGGCCCGACAGGGTCATGGGCCCATACTCGGCCGTGTGTCCTGGGCCTCTTTACCCCTGGCTGTAGTTAGGCCCCTCCATGTAATGGGCAGCGCAGCGGTACCACTGAGTGCAGGGCTGTATTTAGGTGCGGGCGCCATCCTCTTGCTCCTTGTAGCAAGCTCCGTGAAGGCGGGAGAGAGGGAGGGGAGGAGCCTGCTTTCAGCCAATCCCCGCTCTGCATGTTAGCAGCGCGGGAAGCTTCATACAGAGAAGAGGGAGAACGTCCAGCACCTGAAGAGAAGCAGCAGCCTCCTCCATAGCAGACCCAGAATCAGCCAGAGCTAAGTCCTCCCTCCCCCCCAGTGTCTCCTCACACTCTGCCTTAACCCCTTAGTGTACCCCTGTGTGCAGGAGCAGCTAAGAAGCTCTCCTCACCTCTCCTAGTCTGTCCCTAAAGCAGATACAGACCCCTCTGCATCACCCCACTTATCTTACCCCACCACTGCATTTCTGCATTAATATGAGGTTCTGCAGCAGCTGACATATGTATCTAGGACCCAGGACAAAATTATGGAGCAGGCAGTAATAAATGTGATGCAGTCAGTAATAAATGCGGTGCAGTCAGTAATAAATGTGATGCAGTCAGTAATAAATGTGGAGCAGTCAGTAATAAATGTGATACAGTCTAATAAACGTGGTGCAGTCAGAAATAAATGTGGGGCAGTCAGTAATAAATGTGGAGCAGTCAGTAATAAATGTGGGGCAGTCAGTAATAAATGTGGGGCAGTCAGTAATAAATGTGGGGCAGTCAGTAATAAATGTGGAGCAGTCAGTAATAAATGTGATACAGTCAGTAATAAATGTGGGGCAGTCAGTAATAAATGTGATGCGGTCAGTAATAAATGTGGGGCAGTCAGTAATAAATGTGGAGCACGGTCAGTAATAAATGTGCCGCATGTTCAGACTAAGCAGTATTGTCGGACACAGAGCAGCTGCGACACAAAACTGGCGCAGACACTTTATAAATGTGGTCTCTGAGTTGTGTATTATAATGTTCTGCAACAGCTTAAGTATAAATAGGGAGGTTCTGCAGCAGCTGGCTCGTGGATTGAGGGGTTCTGCGGTAGTTGGCTTGTGTATTGGGAGGTTCTGCAGCAGCTAGCACATGTATCATGGGGGTTTGCAGCGAATGGTGGACCTATTGGAAGTTTTGTAGCGGTCTGCGCATGTATTGGGGGATTCTGCAGCGACTGGCGCATGTAGTGGAAGGTTCTGCTGCTCCTGTTCCTGCTTATAAGTAACTTTAGTAAAATGAAGCAAGGAGTCCAGAGATTTAACCCTTACCCTGCTTTCTTGCAGCTAATGGCTCAGCAGTGTAAGGGTTAAACCTCCTGACTAGTAAGTGCTGAGGAGACATGGCCCATATACTGTTACTGAGAAGGAGCGGCCATGATTGGTTTCCTTTATCTTCTTTTATTATGGAGAATAACAGAGACTGGCAGTAAATAGAAGCCTCTTCCTAACTGCCATAACTTCTACCATTATTTATAACAGAAAAACATGCGCAGCAGCCAGCATTATTATTACCGCTATTAATACAGTAGAAGGAAACCTTCTGCAGAGCTTCATCTACTGCCCGTCTCTGTTAATCTCCTCCATAATAGAAAAAGACCCCTATGTAAAATTGAGGACCTATGTAAAATTGAGGACCTATGGGGCCCACTCATTCCTAGTTACGCCACTGCCTGGTAGTGCTATACTGCTGCCCTGGTGAGATCATTCCATTTGTATTTGTTATACCAGAAGAAAGGACTGTTTAAGTTTAAGCTGAAGAAAGCATGTTTATTTTGCTTGAAGCTTTAAGAGACAAATATCTCATTTTACTTTTACAACTGTGTCTGTGCTAAAACAGTATCTTCCGGTGAGCTACATACATACTACCACTCAAAATACTTTTAATTTTCAAATAAGTTGCAAAATGAATAAAGCATAAAGTCCAGACAGTGACAAGGTTTGAATTTTTTTTTTCATTTTAAATAATAATTTTCTCCTTCAAACTGTGCTTTCATCAAAGAATGCTCCCTTTGCTGCAATTGCAGCATTGCAAATGTCATGCCCCAGATTCTCAACCTGATCAAAGGAAGGTCAGTTATATAGCTTCTCTAATCAGCTAATCAATCATGTTTTCATCTGTGCTAGCATATTTGAACAATGGTTTTTAATGGTTTTCTAAACATCCGTTAGCCTTGTTACACTGTTAGCAAACACAATGTACCATTAAACCACTGGAGTGGTGGTGGATGGAAATGGGCCTATATACACATATGTAGATATTGCATTAAAAACCAGCTTGAAAAGTCATTTACCAGATTAATAATTTATAGAGTGTATTTTTCTTATTTTCAAAAATAAGAACATTTCTAAGTGACCCCAAACTTTTGAGCAGTTGCGTATGTATATACAGGCAGTACAAGATATGTTCTGCAGGTTTGTTCTTAAGTAGAATTTGTATGTAAGTTGGAACTGTATATTTTATAATTGTAACCCCAGTCAAAAATGTTTCGGTCTCTGTGACAATTGGATTTGAAAAATGTAAACCTGTGTAGCCTAGGGCTAAAGTACAGTAAATTACCAAATCCAGATCGGACCCCGGGGATGCCATATCAACGATCAGCGCCCCCCCCCCCCCCCCCAGAGGGGGGGGGGGGGGGGGGGCAATCGTGGGGGAAAGACCCCCAAAGGCAAGTTAAATGCCGTGGTTGCACTGACCGCGGCATTCAATGGGTTAAACACCCGTCAACGGAGCTCACTCAGTCCGCGGGTGTTACACTGGGGTGTCGGCTATTAGTTACAGCCAGCACCCTGTGTATCCCGATGCCGGGGATAAAGCAAATAATATTGTTTGGGTACCAAAAACTTATTCAGTTTTTCAGAGTTTTCTAGATTTCTGCTTGCTGTCTTATTGCTGTGCAATTAAATGAAGCAATAGTCCACATGGAAATGCGTAGCAATGACTTGTATTTATAAAGCAGCCGTTTTTAAATAGCAACACATCACCAATATTCACCCCAACTTTGCATAAGTCGAAAATCGCTTTAGCTTCTGTTCCGCCAAAGCTTGAAGTACCATATGCGGCTACACCATGGAGCAGAGCGGCGTCATGCATGTCTTTCTTATTGCTGTCATGCAACAGGAAGCTTCAAATATTACTTCCTGTAGAAAAACACTGGTCCGTGGTTATGAGATGTCACACAGGTGCACGGCTCGTTATCATCACACAGCTTTGATTACGTTGTGTGTTACAATGAGCCATGGACATGGACCTGTGTTTATCTACAGAAAGTAAACAATGAAGCTTCAAGAATACCATAAAGAGTTGAGCAAAAAAGTATATTGAAATATTCTATAACTTTTCAGTAGACAAACAATATAAATGAATTGCGTATGTGCTAATAGTAGACAACCACTTTAAGTGTCAATTTGCATTAATCCAGCAGTACCCGCTAAAAGCAGTTGCCTATCATAGGTTAGTGGGGTTAAAGAGTATTCTGGGACTTTAATAATGATGACCTATTCTTAGGTCCTTAATATAAAAGTCATAATTACCTTAACAGCAACTAACATGCAGTTTTGTTTACTATGTTTTAAACATGGAAACCATTCAACAACAGCTCAGTAACAGAAGCAATGGCCAGTTTGTTCTATTTTATGGCCAAACTCTTTTGTCTCACAAGAGAATGCCTTCAGGCTTGTTAGCCAGGTATGTGTTAGCCTCTTAATATGCTGTTCATGTACACAGTAAAAAGAGGAGAGATTAGATATGCCCAGGTAAATAGATTTCACCACAAAGGAATGCAGTGTTTACTGTTATGGTTGCTCTCTGCAGGAGGCATTCAGTAACACTTGGTTGTTTAAATCAATGGATTTACTTTGTTGTCTGATTCCATCTATTCAGGGCCGGAGTAAAGGGTGCGTGCAGGCCCCAGCATTTTGCCCTTAAATGGGCACCCACAAAGTGAGGAAAATTGCCCAGTATTGGTTCGGGTATAAGTCTGGCTCCCCACCCGGTTCAAAGAACCAGGCAGTAGCTGGTACATTTGTGTCTAAGCCCACCTAGAACTATCTTCCTACCTCTTGTCCAGCTTGACTAACTACAATCTGATTCAGAAAAAGAAAGGTTCGTAGCACATCCAGTAAAATCAGCTTGCAACCTACAAGTTTCAGCTTCTCTAAGCCTTACTCATTAGGGTATGAAAAATGTATATATTTTTTTCTCTTCTACTAACTACAATCTGGTTTTTGACCCAATCACTCAGCTGAGACTGCCCTGACCAAAGTTTCTGATGACCCACTGCTAGCCAAGGTAAAACATCACTACTCTGTTCTCCTCCTTGATCTGTCCTCTGCCTTTGATACTGTCGACCATTCTCTCCTGCTGCATGCACGAAAGAGAGACGCTATGTTCTCATGGTATCACTGATCGGGCCCTCTCCGGGATATCCTCATACCTTTCCAACTAGATCTTCAGTGTCTATCACTCTCACACCACAGCTTCACCTCGCCCCATATATACTAAGGCGTCCCTCAAGTTTCTGTTCTGGGTCACCTGATCTTCACCCTCTACATCTCTGGCCTGGGACATCTAATTAACTCTCAGGGCTTCCATTACTATTCCTATGCAGATGACACACAGATCTATATTTCTGGTCCAGATATCTTTTTCCCTATAGCCACAATTCCAGTGTGTCTATCAGCTATATCCTCCCTTTTCTCTTCCTGTTTTCTAAAACTTAACATGGACAAAACAGAACTCATAATCTTTCCTACACCTTACTCATCCTTTCCACCAGACCTAACTGTCACAATTCATGGCTCTACAATCTCCCCGGTCCCTAGAGTCTGCTGCCTTGGAGTTATCTTTGTCTCGGCCTTATCCTTTAACCCTCATATAGAGGCCCTCACTAGAACCTGCTGCCCCCATCTCAAGAACATATCTCGCATCTGACCCTTCCTCAATCCTGAGTGTACAAAATTACTAGTCATCTCCTGCTTGGATTACTGCAACATTCCTCTCTGTGGTCTCCCAGCTAACTCTCTTACGCTTCTCCAGTCCATCCTAAACTCCGAGTCTCTCCACTGGCTACCCATTGCACAGTGAATTCAATTTAAAATACTAACAATGACCTACAAAGCTGCCCACAACCTGCCCCCTCCATATATCTCCACATATCTCTGAACTCATCAGCCAATACCACCCCACACGTAATCTCTGTTCCTTGCAGGGCCTTCAGATTCATTCTATTACTATCCGCTCTTCTTACAACTGCATCCATTATGTCTCCCATGCATCTCCTGTATTCTGGAACTCTCTACCAAAATGTGTCAGCTTGTCATCTACTTTTCAAACCTTCAAACGTAACCTGAAAACCCACCTGTTCAAGTTTCCTTACAATGCACATTCACTGCACTTCACTGCTCTGCACCTTTACCTCATGTGTACATCTTCCACCCCATATACTGTAGATTGTGAGCCCTCACGGATAGGGTCCTCCTCACACTTGTCTCCTGATCACTGTAGTTTTGTATTTTGTAATTTGCATTTGTTTTTGTCTTTATGTATGTGAACCCCTTACTAATTGTACAGCACCATGGAATTTTTGGTGCTCTATAAATAAATGATAATATTACTGGGGGCTGTATATATTACTTGGGGTTGTATATTACTGGGGGGTTGTATACATTACTGAGGACTGTATTTATTACTGGGGGGCTGTATATATTACTGGGGGCTATATATATTTCTGGGGCTGTATATTTATTAATTACTGGGGGCTGTATAATTCTTGCTGAGGGCTGTATATTTAGGAGGTTGTAAATTAATTACTGGGGCACTGTAGAAATTTATGGGGATCCTGATCCAGCCACAAATTTTGCGGCCAGATGGTCCTCTTTGCGTTTCCGTGCCTAAGTGGGGAACCTGTCTAACATAGATTACTAACTAAGGGGGGACCCTACCTATTACATGGATGCTAAATGTGTACCCTGCCTGGGCTACACTCTGTGAGGGGCCTTTACCAGATTTAGTTTCAGTAATTTTATGTGTTGTAGTTGATCCTACCTAGTGACTGGCTGGAAAATAATCGTCATATCAATAAGGAGCTTTGTGTTCCAGGTGTAGTCCTGGAAACATTTTGGCAACATAAAGCAAATGATCAGAATGATTGAAGCCTGTGCCAAAGAAGCATTAGACTAGCTGATGCACAAATTTAACCTTTAACTTCCCTAGGGGTAGAGAGTTTAAAAAAGCTTGGAAGAATATAGGTTGACTTGCCCAGTTACCTATTCCTTGACCCCTTCCAAACATGTGACGTAATAGTATGTCACACTTTGGGTGCAGGTGCATGGAGAGACCCTTTGTGTGCACATTTGTACAGAATGGGGCACATTTACTAAGGGCTTTTGCATCAGTTTTCTGTTGGACTTTGCACATTCTTTCAGTTCTTTGCAGTTTGCCCTGTTCTTAGTAAATGTGCCCCAATGCTGTGGATTTTCAAAGCAATTTTCACCTTTTTCAATGCCAGGGTCAAGCCCCAATGGATAATATATTTAGGCCCATCTATTTTTTAAACCTGCTATTAACCCTTTATCTGAACCTGCTTAGACACTGTGGTCTATGTTTGACTGCGGTATCTAAGGGGTTCAATACAGTCATTTTGAGAATGACATAAATATTATATTTACACATGATCTGATGCCCTCTGATTTTTATGTTTGTTTGTCAGATGTTTTTATCACATACAGAAATACAAGTGCAATTATATTATGAGTAACAAAAGCTTTAATTGACAGTTAGAATGAGGTAATGCAGCAAGTCAATTTGCAGTGTTGACCCTTCTTCTTCAGGACCTCTGCAATTCTCCCTGGCATGCTCTCAATCAACTTCTGGACCAAATCCTGACTGATAGCAGTCCATTCTTGCACGATCAATGCTTGCATTATGTTACAATTTGTTGGTTTTTCTTTGTCTACCCGCCTCTTGATGATTGACCACAAGTTCTCAATGGGATTAAGATCTGGGGAGTTTCCAGGCCATGGACAGAAAATCTCGATGTTTTGTTCCCTGAGCCATTTAGTTATCACCTTTGCTTTGTGGCAAGGTGCTCCATCATGCTGGAAAAGGCATTGTCCATCACCAAACTGCTCTTAGACAGTTGGGAGAAGTTGCTCTTGGAGGACATTCTGGTAGCATTCTTTACTCATGGATGTGTTTTTAGGCAAGACTGTGAGAGAGCTGATTCCCTTGGCTGAGAAGCAATCCCACACATGAATGGCTGGATGCTTTACAGTTGGCATGAGACAAGACTGGTGGTATCACTCACCTTTTGCAGAATATCAGTCTGTCCCTGATTTTTTTCTGGAGAGAAGTGGCTTTTTTGCTGCCCTCCTTGACTCCGCATCACCACAGTGCGTGCAGATGCACGCACACCTGCCTGCTGCCATTCCTGAACACGCTCTACACTGCTGGTAGCCCGATCCCAAAGCTGAAACACTTTTAAGAGATGGTCCTGGCGCTTGCTGGTCCTTCTTGGGCGCCTTAGAGCCTTTTGGCAACAATGGAACCTCTCTCCTTGAATTCCTTGATGATGCGATAGATTGTTGACTGAGGTGCAATCTTTCTAGCTTTGATACTCTTCCCTATTAGGCCAGTTTTGTGAAGTGCAATGATTACTGCACATGTTTCTTTAGAAATAACCATGGTTAACAGACAAGAAACAATGATGCCAAGCACCAGCCTCCTTTTAAGGTGTCCAGTGGTGTGATTCTTACTTAACCCCTTCACGCTCACGGGCTGAGCCCTCTTCATACAGAGATGGGCTTTGCTGCATATCACAACAAAGACCCATCGCTAACACCCACGGTCGGTGTTTGCATAATCCTTAAAGCTTAACTGTAACGCTATAATGATTTATACATCAAGGTGCATAGGCCTCTTTACGTATCCATCACGTGGCTGCGTCGCCAGGAAAAACTTCGCCGGGTCCGACTTGGTGTACTTCTTCCTAGAAATTATGCATGCGGGGGGAGGAATGCCCCTTGCCTGCCCACTCTGCCGGTGGCCTCGACCCTCCAGATCCACATGGAGCCATGGTGGTGTTGCCGCAAAAATAATCATTTTAATTATTATTTAAGTGCTTGTTCGACAAACTGTCATAGAAGTGTAGATAAATTTCCCCCAATGCATACATGTACACTCACCGGCCACTTTATTAAGTACACCTGTCCAACTGCTTGTTAACACTTAATTTCTAATCAGCCAATCACACGGCGGCAACTCAGTGCATTTAGGCATGTAGACATGGTCAAGACAATCTCCTGCAGTTCAAACCGAGCATCAGTATGGCGCGTTGGCCATGCGCACGCAGCAGCGCTTGAAGATTTTAAAGGGCCAGCACATGCTAATTGTATCAAAGTAAAAAAAAAAAAAAAGGTTTTGCGCTCACCGATATGAAGTCCGCCAAGTGCAGTGACTGTTCCGGACCACGGAAACAAGGTAATGCAGGAAACAAGGATTTGTACACCGCACCAAATGAAGGTTAAAAATCGAACTTTAATTTGTCATCTTCTTACATTAAACTTAAGGGAAAATTATTTTTTTAAACATATGTGTGTGTGTAGCCGTGCAGCCTGGTAACCACAGGATAATTTTCCCTTGGATTTTAATGTAAGAAGATGTCACAGTTTTCATTGATACCAGCACTCTGAGGACTCCAATAAAGCAGCTGTCCACTTTAAAATAGCTCTGTGCACAGCAAGTCCTGGGCTGTCCTGGAAACTGCAGGGAGATGCCTGGAGTCATGTCTGGTAATGGCCTGAGTGCCCATAGAAAGGGCTCTGGGTGCCACCCTCTGGCACCAGTGCCATAGGTTAGCCTCACTGTATGACATTAAGACCCCCTCTTGAAAATTTGATTAACTTTAGTAATACCCAGTGCTATCCATATTTTACATCTAATATTTCTAAAATTCCTTCAAATTTCTATTGTACACAACGGAGTAACCTCAATGTCCCCCGTCCCTACCCTTATCTTCTTAAGAAGTTTCCAGCTCTCATTAATTAATCTCATACCGGAAGATCTTTTGCAATACTCCCTGTCAATTGACCTGATTTGCAGACCTCAAAAAGGTCTATTACCTTGGTTTTACGCTGAAGCTGGCAAATGCCTCTGAATTGCACCCATTTGATAAAAAAAAAACACACTTTAGCTGCCAAAGTATAGTTTAAAATTGGGCATAAAAAGCGGTGGCAGGACCAACATTTTTAAAACCAATTCTATAGCTATATTAAGGGCAGTTTCACCCATACAGAAATTTGGAACTAATTTTTGCAATCAGTGGCAGATGTTTAACTCCACGCTTAATATCAGCAGAGATCTATACCCCAGGTATTCCATGTGTGAATGTGGTTCCAATACTTGAAGTCCACTGGTACACTCAGTGGGTATTTTCTCCTATTGGAAGCCTTTCCTATGGACCGATATGAGAAAATGTGGACTACAGATACATATCATGGGTTAAGTTGTTATAAAGATCCGGGGCTAGGATTATCACTAACGATCAGCTTCAGAAAAATTAATTTAAAAAGAGGCACCTGGCAAGGATACCTTTATCCCAATTATTGTTTAACATTTATCGAGCCCTTAGCGCATGATAAGATCAATTGAGATCCATGGGGTGTGGAAGTAAGGGAGTTCTGATAAAATATTGCTTTACACCGACGATGTTCTGCTGTGCATGGGAAACTTGGTCAAGTCTACCCGAAGGCATCCAAACAATACAAGAATACGTACCTACTCCGCATTAGAATGAACTGGCAAAAAACAGTGTTTCTTCCAATCCCCAAGAACTTTAATTGCGGAATGATGATGTCGGTTGTCAACTGTCAGAAGAGATCACGATAACAATGAAACACAACTGCCAACAACTGTGGCTTTTTGTGTGTGCAGACAGAGAAGAAGGGCATTGGTGAGAGCTCGGTGATGATGAGTCCTAGATCAGCTAACAGCTGATTCAAGAGAAGATCTTATTTATTGATTTTTATTCGTTTCTTTATAAATAAGGCTGGACCATTAAGCAAGCTCTTTAAACTCTGCTGTTCCCTTTCATCCTCAAAGACTGTAAAGCTCTTTCGAGAAAGCCTTTACTCCTATTGTTCGTTAGGACTGTTTTGTACTCTTGGTCAGGGTTGCATGGGTGACTGCTTTCCTCCAAGAACCAAGGACACCTGCTAACAGCTACATTAAATAAGTCAGTCCGGGACAGTGAAAGACCGACAGCAGAAAGAAGTGTAAACTAAACTCACCACTCCTCTCCCCACATCAGTGACCAAAGATTTCACATACACTCACCGGCCACTTTATTAGGTTACACCATGCTACTAACGGGTTGGACCCCCTTTTACCTTTAGAACTGCCTCAATTCTTCGTGGCATAGATTCACAAGGTGCTGGAAGCATTCCTCAGAGATTTTGGTCCATATTGACATGATGGCATCACACAGTTGCTGCAGATTTGGCTGGCACATCCATGATGCAAATCTCCCGTTCCCCACATCCCAAAGATGCTCTATTGGATTGAGATACTGGTGACTGTGGAGGGCCATTGAGTACAGTGAACTCATTGTCATGTTCAAGAAACCAGTCTGAGATGATTCCAGCTTCCACTGTCCAATTTCGATGAGCTTGTGCAAATTGTAGCCTCAGTTTTTGCTCTTAGCTGAAAGGATGGCACCCCGTGTGGTCTTTGTGCTTGGTAGCCCCATCTGCCTCAAAGTTCGACGTTACTGTGCGTTCGAGATGCTCTTCTGCCACCTTGGGTGTAATGGGTGGCGGATTTGAGTCAGCTGTGCCTTTCTATCAGCTTGAACCAGTATTGCCATTTTCCTCTGTACCTGACTCAAACAAGGCATTTCCGCCCACAGAATGCCGCCTCCACTGGATGTTTTTTTCTTTTGGACCCATTCTCTGTAAACCCTAGAGATGGTTGTGCGGGAAAATCCCAGTAGATCAGCAGTTTCTAAAATACTCCAACCAGACCTTCTGGCACGACAACCATGCCACGTTCCAAAGACTAAATCACTTCTTTCTTCGCCCTAACGGTCCATAGGAAAGGCTTCCAATAGGAGAAATACCCACTGAGTGTACCAGTGGACTTCAAGTATTGGAACCACATTCAACAATGGAATATCTGGGGGTATAGATCTCTGCTGATATTAAGCGTGGAGTTAAACATCTTGCCACTGATTGCAAAAATTAGTTCCAAAATTTCTGTATGGGTGAAACTGCCCCTTAATATAGCTGATAGAATTGGTTTATTAAAAATGTTGGTCCTGCCACCGCTTTTATGCCCAATTTTAAACTATACTTTTTGGCAGCTAAAGTGTGTTTTTTTTTTATCAAAATGGTGCAATTCAGAGGCATTTGCCCAGCTTCAGCGTAAAACCCAAGGTAATATGACCTTTTTTGAGGTCTGCAAATCAGGTCAATTGACAGGGAGTATTGCAAAAGATCTTCCGGTATGCAGATTAATTAATGAGAGCTGGAAACTTCTTAAGAAGATAAGGGTAGGGACGGGGGCATTGGAGGTTACTCCGTTGTGGTACAATAGAAATTTGAAGGAATTTTAGAAAATATTAGATGTTAAAATATGGATAGCACTGGGTATTACTAAAGTTAATCAAATTTTTCAAGAGGGGGTCTTAACAGTGATGGCTAACCTATGGCACTGGTGCCAGAGGTGGCACTCAGAGCCCTTTCTATGGGCACTCAGGCCATTACCAGACATGACTCCAGGCATCTCCCTGCAGTCCCAGGCAGCCCAGGACTTGCTGTGCACAGAGCTATTTTAAAGTGACAGCTGCTTTATTGGAGTCCTCAGAGTGCTGGTATCAATGAAAACTGTGACATCTTCTTACATTAAAATCCAAGGGAAAATTATCCTGTGGTTACCAGGCTGCACGGCTACACACAACATATGTTTAAAAAAATAATTTTCCCTTAAGTTTTAATGTAAGAAGATGACAAATTAAAGTTTCGATTTTTTAACCTTCATTTGGTGCGGTGTACAAATCCTTTGTTTCCTGCATTACCTTGTTTCCCGTGGTCCCGGAACAGTCACTTGCACATTTGGCGGACTTCATATCGGTGAGCGCAAAAACCTTTTTTTTTTTTTTTTACTTTGATACAATTAGCAGTGTGCTGGCCCTTTAAATCTTCAAGCGCTGCTGCGTGCGCATGGCCACGCGTGGCGCACTGGCGAATCCTGAGCGGGAGCCTGGAGAGGTAGGACAGCACGGGGGTACGATGGGAGTCGCGGAGGTGCCGGGGACCTGAGCAAGACACGGGTGTACCCGCGACCTACGACGTGGGGACACCCGTGACAGTACCCCCCCCCCCCCCTTTATTTGGGGCCTCCCCTCTCTCGTGGTTTGGAGGAACCTCTGTAGGGCCACTGGCAAGATATTGTCCTCGGGCTTCCAAGATCTCTCTACAGGCTAAAAAACCCTTCTAGTCTACAAGAAAGAACCACTACCCTCTCACTGTCTTCATGTCCAGGACCTCTTTTACCTCGAAGACATCAGTGGAGTCCGCCTCAAGAGCCAGAGGAGGAGATTGCTGAGAGAAGCGGTTCAGGATGACAGGCTTCAGGAGAGAGACATGGAAGGAGTTCAGGATGCGCATAGTGGGAGGACGGCGGAGTTTATCACCTCAATGGCCCCAGAAAACGTGGACCAAGAATGTGGCTGGGAATCTTCTAGCGGACCTATATAGATGATAGCAACACCTTGTCACCCGCAGAGAAAACTGGAGGAGATCTGCGCTTTCTATCAGCTTGGGCCTTGGGGCAGACAGACGCCTGAAGCAATGACTGTCGTGTCTGTTTGTAGATCAATTTGAGGTCCTGGACCAATTCTCCCACTGCAGGGACATCTGAGGCCACTGACAGAGGAAGCGGTGGGCGTGGAATTCCTCCAAAGACAATGAAGAATGGAGCAGCGCCAGCAGACTCAGAATCCAAGGAGTTGTAGGAGAACTCTGCCCATGGTAAGAGGGAGGACCAGTCGTCCTGGTGAGCAGAGACAAAGTGACAAAGGTAACAGCCCAGCGTTTGATTAACTCTCTCTACTTGCCTGTTAGTCTGGGAATGATATGCAGAGGAGAAGTCCAGCTTGACCTTCAGTTAATTGCAGAGGGAACGCCAGAATCTGGAAACAAACTGGACCCCACGGTCCGAGACAATGTGCAGAGGGAGTCCATGAAACCGGAAGATATGTAGGAAGAACAGACAGGCCAGACGAGGAGCTGACGGCATTCCTAGCAGTGGGACAAAATGAGACATTTTCGAGAACCTGTCAGTTACCACCCCAATAACTGAATTTCCAGAGGAAGATGGTAGACCCGTAATAAAGTCCATGGCCACGTGAGTGCATGGGTAGCTGGTTAACAGCAACGGCAACAGGAGACCAGCAGGTTTTAGGCAAGAAGGCTTGTTACTAGCACAGGACGTGCAGGAACCCACAAACTCTCACACATCTTTGACCAGGTCTGGTCACCAATAGTAGCGAGAAATGAGGGCCACCGAACGCTGCACCCCAGGATGCCTAGCCACTCAAGAGGAATGTCCCCAAGTCAATATCTTTTTCCGCAAAGCAGGTCAGACATATGTCTCGCCAGGAGGGAGTTGCCGAAAATCCACTGGAGCAGAAAGAATCAGTCTTTTAGGAGGGATAAAATGCTGCGGAGCCGGTTCTTCTCCGACCACATCGGAGGCACAAGAGATAGCATCAGCTTTGACTTTCTTTTCAGCAGGGCGGAAGTGGATCAGGAAATGAAAGCAAGAAAAGAAAAGGGACCAGTGAGCTTGTCATGGGTTGAGGTGCTGAGAAGTCTGGAGGTAAAGGAGATTCTTGTGGTCCGTATACACACTGACGATGACGAGCCCCCTCCAGAAGATAGCGCACCTCTTCCAAGGCAAGTTTAATAGCGAGAAGTTCTTGATCTCCAATAGAGTAATTCCTCTCGGCAGCAGAGAAGGTCTTGGAGAAAAACACACAAGTGAGTGTTCGGCCATTAGGCCCTTTCTGGGTGAGAACAGCTCCAGCACCTACAGAGGAAGTATCTACCTCAAGTTGGAATGGTTTCTCTGCGTCAGCTCGTGTAAGAAAGAAATAAAAAGATAAAAGGCCACAGGGGAAGGCGCCTCGGGTGATAACATTTCCACCAGTGAGAAATAATAATAGCAAATAGACTCACCTTGTTGCCACTTGAAATGAACGCAACGTAAGCCCAAACTGGGGTCCAGTAAGATGGTCCAATCCAATAGTGGAATCAAAGACACTAGT
Source organism: Engystomops pustulosus (assembly GCA_019512145.1). Classification (NCBI taxonomy): domain Eukaryota; kingdom Metazoa; phylum Chordata; class Amphibia; order Anura; family Leptodactylidae; genus Engystomops; species Engystomops pustulosus. The sequence goes on from CM033647.1 coordinate 114,557,001, forward strand.
CTCTTGGATGCAGCTCCCAAGGCTCAAATATAACCAGTCACCCAAAAGATGCCGGTGAAGAAGACAATGCACAGAAAAAAAAGAGCACTAGATGGGGCGCTATAAACCATCCAAAGAAACAAAAATGGTGTCTTTGGTAAGACTTTATTAATTTGTTAATAATAATGGTAAAGACAATTTAAAAGGTAAAATCATAAAATGAGTATTAATTAGTCCTATTAACGCATTTCGAGTGCTGGGACCCTTTCTCAAAATAAGGTCAATATAAACACAACAAACACTTGGTCTTATATATATTGATAGGAAAGCATACCTGAAACTGGAGTGTGCTAGGATTGGTTCAGTTGTTGCCTTATTCGCGGGAACAGAAGCAGGAAATTCAAAGTTGCGCAAGTTGAATCATAAGACCCGGTTTTCCGTCAGATAAGTGACGTTGCGGTCTCAAGCAGGGAATATTTGCGCATGCGCAATAGCAATAGAATAGCGTTGCTGTTGCTATAGTGACGTGTACTAGTGATGGAATACAAAGAACACTTGTATGGAGGAAAGAACGAACGGAGGTTAGAAAACGAGAGTACTGTAAGAGTATGATAAATTGTGAATATAATACATTAAGTGTAGCCATTAGATAAGCACAGACCATGTGCATTAAGCATAAAATAAAGATAACAACGAAAACATACAGTAAAATACTAGCAACCAATTAATACGAGAAATATTAAACAATAAATATTATGAGAAAATGAGGGTATAGGTTAGTACAGAGTATGCATAAAGAGAGACTGTAATCAAAATACATTCTCTAGGCTCTCATTTAGCCCTGTGGGCACCAAACTTTGCAACTTATATATCCAGAACATCTCTCTTTGTAGGATCGATGATTCTATATGTTCTATGGGGGTTAGGCTAAACTCCTTACAGTTCTTGTTATGATGCATGGCTGCATGTCGAGACACACTATGTAATGCATACCCATTTTCAATATTAGATCTATGCTTATTAAGACATTCTCTCAGGGGTTGTGTAGTGCGCCCAATATATTGAAGCTTACATGTGCATTCTATGAGATAAATGACATATCTAGAACTGCAATTCACAAAGCGTAAGGACAGGGGCAGAAGCAAAGGCAGTTTTAAGCTTGGAAAATGCTTTTTCAGCCACCGGAGCCCAGAAATTAGGATCAGCATTCTATTTTTTTTTTAACGCCACAATGGGAAACACGAGAGAGGAAAAATGCAATATAAACTGCCGGAAGTAATTGACGAAAGCCAGGAACCTCTTTATGGCACAAAGTCCTTCTGGGCGAGGCCACTGAAGTACCGCAGATAACTTGGTTGGATCCATCTGTAGGTCCTCACTGGAGATGATGTATCTGAGGAATGGAAGATTCTTCAGATTGAAAAGGCACTTTTCCAGTTTGGCATAGAGACGATTGGCCCTTAGGCACCTAAGAACTTGTCGTATGTGGACATGATGAGACTCCAGGTCAGCAGAAAACACCAAGATATCATCTAGGTAGACTATGACACAGATGTAGAGAAAGTCTCTAAAAATGTCATTGCACAGTTCAAAGGGTAGCAGGTAGAGTTTTTTACCACGATTTTATTGAGGCCACGGTAGTCGATAAATGGACGGAGGGACCCATCCTTCTTGGCCACGAAGAAGAATCAGCCCGACGCAGAAGAGGATTTGCGAATGAACCCCTTCTGCAGATTTTTTCCTTGATATGTGCCAACATAGCCGCAGTCTCTCTCTCTGAGAAGACGTCAGCAAGGTCCATATAAACAAGCAGGAAGACCAACCATGGCTTGAATACTCGAAGAAGATCTGGTGGAGACTGGTCGGAGAGTCCCGAGGCACTCAGACTGGCACTCAGGACCCCAATCGAAGAAACCTCCCCAGTCTGACATTGAGGATAGGTGCGTGTCCTTGCTTCACACTTAGAGTGCCATAGTAAGTGTAGGAAAACCCTGTTACATGGAACACATTGAAAACGTCTCTCTTTATGCAAGGCAACCCCACTTTGTAGACAAAGGTTCAGAGCAATTTGGAACTATGTCACAGAGGATCTGGCCACTGACAGATGAGATGAGGAAGATGTGCCGGGAGACCATGCGACATCCATGAAATTCCCTGCGAAACCGAAGTCCAGGAAGGCCGAGACTGGAACGGGATCACTGTTCCAAAGCTGAGCAGAACTGGAAGTGCAGGCGTGGAGAAGCTTTACTCTCTCCGAGGGATGCTCCTCCTCAGAACCTTAAGTGTGAATGACTTTCCTCGACGATGATGGGCAACCTTATGAGCTGGTGTGTCAAAATTCGCCAAAAACCAGCATAACTTAGGTGGTGTGTCACTTGACAAAAAAACCATAATTTTGTGATTATTTTATAGTTTAAATAACAAACTATGTATATTATTTAACTTCTAGGGTACTTTAATCCTAGGTTGTGTGATTGATCCTACCATGTACTGCCATACTACATCTATTTATTAAAAGTGTGCTGGACAATCCTCAGCTCCCGCTACTGCACTGCCGTGTAGGAGCAGAGGATAAACTTAACTCTCCGGGCGCCGCGTGTCACTGAAAATGGCTATGGTTTGTCAGCACTGACCACGCGGGCTAGTTTGCCATCCCTGTCCTAGACGCTGTGTACGCACTGGACAGCGACTTAGGAAATTTTCCGGGTTGGCACATAGATGCAGATATTCCCGTCTATGTCATGCTGCTTCCTTCATCTAGGAAGCCAGAATCTGGAATTGGCACGTCATAGTCTCCCACGGAGCAGCTCCCCTTGGCACTAGTTCAGAAGGGCAGTCTCAGCAGAAGACGCCCGGGCTGGTTCCTCAAAGAAGGTCCGTAGTTCAGCAAAGAAGTGATAATATCTGCTGTAACTGGTCTCCCTTGCCCAGAGGTATTGGCCCAGGCCAGGTTCCTCTTCCTGAGAGTCTGATCACAAAAGCCATTCTCGTCGTTCGTTACGAACTGTTGTCGGCATTAGTTCAATATGCAAGGAGCACTGTAATAAAGCCCCTGCACAAACTTCAACATCCCATCATATTGGAAGGCATATTGAGCCTCGCTAGGTTCTGTGGAAGGTAGATAAAGCCAGGCTAAGCAGATGGTCGAGGTACCTTAATGGAAGACAGACTCGTGATCGGGTCCAAGGCACAGGGTCTGGGCAGGACGCAAAGTATGCCAGGGTTACGTCCAAATCCGGGGTCAGCTTACAGAGTCCAGGCATAGGGAAACCCTGAACACAAAGCACACGGGACACAGGACACAGCACACGATGACTCAGGAGCAGGAACAAAGTGGAGTGCACGTACTACACAGGAATGTAGGAATACACAGAACACGCAGGAACGACACGGAACGCGGAATGAGGATACACAAAGCGAATATCGCTGGGGAGCTTTTCTATGGCCTGTGAGGCACAAAGAATCCGGTGGGGGATCCAGAAGTGCCAGCTTTAAAAATTTCAGGTAATGGCAGCACTAATTAGCGGTGGTGCGGCGTGTGCACCTAGGGCGAACGGAGCCACGCCGAATCCTGAGCGGGAGCGTGGAGAACTAAGGACACATCATCAGGGGGTAGGGGCGATGGGGGCGGCAGGGGGCGATGGGGGCCCGGGGGCGGGGACCGGAGCGAGACATGGTTGTGGCCCGCGACCCGATCTGGGTCAAGGGGATACCGTGAAGATATTCACCTACTCTAGTTAATGGGAATGGGTTTATCGAACAACGCTTTAACGCTCACCTAAAATATGAATCCTAGGATGATCCACTATTATTTTCACTATAGTTATACTTATAACCATTACTCTTAAGAAAATGAGAATGTTATAGGATCAAGATGCCCTCGATGTGGGAACTTGAATGCTGACTTTATCCATTTGAATGGCCATGTCCATCGTATTTAAACTTCTTTCCATAAAAAAATTGATGCTCAATGGGTCTCCAAATCGCTTTTTCCATCAAGATACTGATATTAAATGACCTACAAAAGGTGCATATGACTGGTTATCAAATACAAATGGTTTCTATCCGTAGAATGTCGCTCATAGCTAAGGGCTTTGATCGCAAGAAATTGCTGAAATTTCACCTCTGAATCTTATACACTGGGAGGCTTTAATGTACAAAATAAAGACATTTGAAAAAATGTATTTCGAAAGTCAGATAAGCTAGCCCAATGGGAGGAGATATGGGGAAACAAATGAGGATCTTGGGGAAACTTGCAACTCTATGGGGCACATTTACTTACCTGAAACATAAAAAATGAATAAAAGTGATCAAAATGTCGCACAGACCTCAAAATGGTAGACAATGAAAATGTTGTTCATTTCAAAAATACACATCACACAGCTCCGCTACCCCTAAGCCGGAGAAAAAGTTATTAGAAGATGGCAACATTTTTTTTTCTTTTTCGTACACATTCGTTAAAATTTTTGAAATGTATTAAAAGCAATAAAACCTGTTAAATTTGGTATCAACGCAATCGTACCAAATCGTGTCTTGCACAGGAGGAGATGCTTCTGTTGGGAACACTCTGTCCATAAAAGCCCCACTGGCGGAGGTGGCCTGTAGTAATGAGTTGACTGTGTAACTTTTCTCATCTCTCTACTACATCTCTGGAGCTAATGCGAGAAACATATCTTGTTTAAGGGTTGTACCATTGAGCTGAGAGGTTTTCTGAAAAAAAGTCTTATAAAATTATAATGATAATGAAGCTCTGTCGCTTCTGTGCCTGGCACGACCTTCCTTCCCCTTCATTAGTATGCACTGCTTAGAGATGATGTTATGACTGTGTTGTGCCTGACAGGCTGATAGGGATTTTTTATGCAGGGGCCTCCAAAGCCTCTTGACTTTGTAAGGTGAGTCCTAATTAACCCATGGCTTGTCCTGCGTACCAGCACTTTAACATAAAAACTAAGACATGTCCAATCTCTATTGGTATGAAAAGATCTTCTACTCGTTTAATAATCAAAATGCATAATATATAACAGACAGAAGAGTCATCAAAGGGGCGTGAATATAGTTACTCAAACTATTGGTCATCAGCACATCTGGGAAAAAATTAATTAATTGTGTTCAGTTCGCAGAGACCTTGTACACCATATTGTTTATACTAATTTCCTCGCCAGAAGGTGATAAGTGGGCTCCAGAATCCTAATATCATGCAGCATCAAGGATCCACTGGCTTCCATTTGTCAAAGGGTTTTAGCTGACAGGCCAGCAAACAGTTACATAAAATGAAGTTGACATGATGACACTTAACTTGACAATGGTCAGGAACTGGCCGCTGTATCTAAGATGGGCGGACATAGTCAAGAATGTCGTCCGAAACCAGTGCGACATCCTTAACCAGGCGGAAGTAATCATCGCCTGCACCATTACCCCGCTGCTGTATATGAGTCATCCAGCTCAGGTTGATAAGTCCTGTCTGGGCAGGTTTTGGAACTCAATTGTAATGTGTTTATAAATGGCCGCTAAAATGCAACCCAGCTTTCCCCAGTCCTGAATGTCATAATTGCTTTTCAGCAAACAACTCAGTTTAGGGATTCAACAAGATATGTTTCTGCATCAGTGTACAGCTTTCTCAAGTATTCTGGTTTATAAGCATGAAATCAAATTGTAGATTTCCTTTAGGATTATGGAGGCCACTGTGCTATCTAGAACCCTTTAGTAGTGCAGAAATTCTTTGTAACCTTGGCCAAACCTGTGCATCTGCCACAATTCTGGCCCCTTGCATGCGCAGTCATTGGATCAAATTCTCCTGACACATGCATGAAAACCATCTTCAACTACAAAAAAATTGACTGCTGTTGCTTGCCAACAGATTTTGCCCCCATGTATGATTCAGTTTGGCCAGATGGATCAACATACTATTTTCAACAAAATGCTAATACATTCATTCAATATTTTCTGGATTTTTTTTGATATTGTATCTCTCAATATTGAAATTAACTACCCTTAACAATCATGTCTTAGTCAGTTGGTAAACTGACAAAATCAGAACATGGAATCAAATAATTATTTTTGCACTTTCTTTCATATAGTCAATAGTACTTTGAGGGCCCATTACCGATTTTGTATATGGACTAAGCTGATTCCAGCAACATACTTGGCTTAGGTCTTGCAATACTAGTGAGTGAACCTCGTAACAAGGCTGGAATATCTCTTTCAGAATACATTGTGTTATTAATTACACAATGATGTTAACAGTGTGTTAGAAACAGTTGTCCTGACAATTGTTTGTCTATGCTTGACTAATGTATCTCATCTTTTCCAGCTGACACGAAAACAAGTTGTGAACAAGTGTCGGAATGTAAGCATAGGGATTTTGGCTTCTTTTTAGAGGTTTTTGAAACTTTACACGCAATTTCTAGATTACTTTTGTTTTAACTTGTTTTGTCAAGACAGAGATGTATTTTAAGGTCTGTTTGCCTTCACTAATAAATAAAATAAAACATGGATACTTGTGATTATTTGATTTGCCAATAAACAGATGGTATTGTTGGGGAATTAGGGATTTTATGATGCTATCATAGAAAGTAGTTTTAATCTACTCACATGCAACAATTTGCAGAGATTTCTTGTTGTTCCATGTTGATGTGGCCTTGAGAATCCAAACAAAAACAATCCAAACAACAACCATCCAAGAACCACACCACCCATTTAAATATAAAAATCCCTTGTGTTTTACCCCCTTACATATCGCCCCACATCGGCCGCAGTTGTATGAAGAGGGCTCATGGGCTGAGCCCTTCTCCATACAAGTGGGAGTTAACTGCAGATTCAGCAAAAACCCACCGGTAACACTGTGTGCACCGATCCAAACATGTTAACCCTGTAAATGCCCTCTGACAAAGTTCCCTTACAGTATTGGGGGGAGCAGTGTTAGTGGGTAGCAGCAGGATAACACTGATGTCAGGGTCAATAAGGAACATAGATGTTGGGTGATGCCTAATGGAGAAGATAGAGGTACACGTCACCTGCAGTCACTGGATGTAACACTGGGCATTTTTCCTGTGGTTTCTGTAGTCTGTATATACCACTCCAGTAAAGTTGTTATTGGCACAACCAAATGTAGGGGTTATGTTACAGGAGTGGGCATTACTTAAAGTGCCTTTTACCACCCTAGCAAGCTCCTGATTCCCAGTTATTTTAGAGAACACTCACTACAGTGGTATTTAGTGCAGCGAGCATCTTTAGTTAGGAATAGTTTTTGATGCAGATTCTGAGTCTCATCAAGAAGCTAAAATTTAAAATATCCAAAATTGGGAAAAACAGCTGCAACCAAAAAACAAATCAGTATTCAACAGAATTATTCACATGACTACAGTATAAGGGAAGAAGTCTTTCCTCTCAATGTCAGAGTTAGTAGATTGATTATGTAGCCCAGTGTTTCTCCCAACTTTTTGTATTCAGAGGGAACCGATTCACCAAAATTATTTTCCATGGATTGGTTACCTTTTACCATCGGTCCCGGAAAAAAATTGTATGCCCCGCACTCCAACTAACTACAACCCTATAATGTCCATTCCCACTATGTGCCAAATCTGCAGCTTCCTGGTCTAACATGCCCTTTTCTACAGCTGCCCCCTTTTCTGTAGCCCCATTTAATAGTGCCCCTTTTCTGTAGCCCCCTTATAATGTCTTGATAAGAAGGGGGCTACAGAAAAGGTAATATCATATACCCTGTTTTATAGCAATCCCCCCCCACCTATAATGTCCCCTTGCCTTTGGTCTTTCATGTGAGTTAAAAAGACATTACCTACCATAAATACTCAAGTATAACTGACCGAGTATTAGCCGAGGTACCTAATTTTACTGGGAAATCAAACAAAACTAAAAACTGGGAAAACTTAGACTCACGTATAAAGCATAGGGTATGAATGCATCCACTACAAAAATAAATGACCAGCTGTAGCCTCCTCTCATCAATAAATTCAGCATCATCCACCTCACTAATGAATGGTAGCTGTAGCCTCCCCTCATAATTAAATGGTCAGCCACCAGCTTCCTTCATTGATAAAATGTCTGCAGCAGCCTTGTGTCTCACTAATGAAATGCCTCTGCCGCATCATTCACCACTTAATGAAGTTTCCCTATCAGAGCCCCCCTTCATTAATGAAATTCACAGCAGAGGCCCCCCTCAAACAATGTCCCCGCAGTGCTCCCACCAATGCAATTTTCCCAGAGTCCCCTTCCCCAATGAATGTCCACACGTTGGCCCCAATAAAAATAATAAAGTCAAAACTTACCGCCGGATCCCTTTTCACTGTGTGCAGGCACGGAGCATAGATGTGCCTCTGTTTTCACTGCCAGGATACTGAGAACAGAATAAAGCCTGGAGATACGGATGCAGAGATTGCGGAGGGTAAGTTTTTTTAATTCGGCTCGGTCTGAAAACTACTGGCATAGCCGACTGTGCACACTGACTGGGATGCTTACGTGCAATGGATATATATGTCACGTGATGTTTTGTATCCTTATGTAATTTCATGCAACATCTTCTGAGACTCTATGGATGTTCCTTAATGTTATTGTCTGGTTGTGGTCTGTCTGCTGAGGATGCTGTGTGGTGAGGGTTCTTGGTGGATGGCGATTAATGAATGTTCCTGTACTGTACTCTCCTGCCTTGTTTTCTTACCTTGTCTCGTTACATTTACTCTCTTAAAAACAAGAAAACTTTCAATAAAAAATGTTTAACAAAAAAAAAATAAATAAAACTAAAACTTCCCTTTTATTTACCATAGCTGGATAAAAAAAGCGTTCTCCTCTAATATTAAAATTTCATGCTGTACTAAACTCAAACACAAGAGGGAACTGTCACACCATGTACATTTCTCTGTGAACCAATACGTCTAGGTGACTTGTGTGGTGTTCATTTGTGTCTAAATGGGCACTGGATCACTAATCTCCAATTTTCTTCTTCTGATGGAGAGGCCCGCACATTGTGTCGAGTCCCCCATCCTCATAGCTAGTCCCACTGCTGACAGCATCTATCACAACCTCACATTTCTATTATTTTGACATACAATATTGTATTCTATTACTTGTATAATATCATCACTGGTTAAATGAATATACAGAGTCGAACTGGGTGCCTAGGGCCCAAGATAAAAATGATTCTGGGGGCCCCCCTACTACTCCATAGTATATAAACCTATATGAGGGTGTCTGGGAATGTGAAAGCATGGAAGGTGAAGTAGCGAGATTAATATGAAGTTCTGCTTTCTTCTTCCCTCTCTGCTAGTGCACAGCTCTTAGTTTGTAAACTGAGGCTGCAGGGAATTACATTTTAAAGGAATCTCCCGTTGGATTCATGCATATAACCAAACCTACCTGGAGAATGCGCAGCTACACTGATGCAGAAACAATCTTGTTAAATCCTGGAGTGAGTGGTTTTGCTGAAAAAACAATTATAAAATTATGATAATGAGGCTCTGTCGCCCTGTGCTTGCCCAAGCACTCCCTTGACCCTAATTTGCACGCTTCAGAGAAACTGTATTCACATGTGTGTCCTGCAGCAGAGGTAATCAATTCCCGCCCCATCCCCCAGCGGCTGTGGAGAGTATGTTGCTCAGGTGATATCCCATCTGGACAGTCATGAAGCTCCGTGTAATGGGATGAAGGGCAAACCAGTCCACCCTAGTTTTCCCAAGATCTGAATTTATAAGGTGTGAGTCAGTGATTAAACAAGATTAGTTTCTGCATCAGTGTGATGCTACACGCTTCTCAAGGTATGAAATGGTCCACAATGCATTAAAACAAATTGTAGACTCCTTTAAGTCAGGGCAATAATGTTGGGGATGGTATAGTATGGTTCCTCTGGGTCTTCTGCTGAATGGGCTTGATAGGGATGTAAAGTGACAACAGGAACATACCGATTACAAATGCTGAAAACATTATTAGAACTTATGGACAAGACCTTGCCCTGCTGGGTGCCCCCCCACATACACAAATCGGACTTGGTTACTGACTTTCATGATAAACACTACTACCGTATATACTCGTGTAAAAGCCGAGTTTTCAGCACAAAAAATGTGCTGAAAAACGCTCACCTCGGCTTATACATGAGTCTATTAAAAAAAATAAACTTTATACTCAACCCTCGGCGTCCCCAATGTTCCCCGCGGCTCCCGATGTCGGCCATCCCGTCTTCTTCCTTCCCCCGAGCTCTTTCTAGTTCTTCTGTCTTCTTTCATGGATGCGGCCATGTTATCTTCCTGGCCAGCGCATACTATGAAGTCAGCAGCGGCCGCTTCATAGTATGCGCCTGCTGGAAGAAAACATGGCCGCTTCATGAAGAAGACGAATAAAGAAGAGGACCCGCGGGGGGGAAGAAAGAAGACGAGCCGTGCCGACTTCGGCAGCGCTGCCAACATCGGAGGGTGAGTATATAAGTTTAGCCCTAAAACATCTCTGTCAAACAAAAACTATTAAAGTTTGTCTCCAAAAAGATGGTGATAATGAAAATAAATGAGATTTCTCTATAATAGTTTTCGTTAGTAAAACATAAAAATAATATTAAAAACTATTAAATGAGGTATCACATAATCGTAGTGATCGTTAGAATAAATATAATACAGGTATTATTATTTTTATGGTATGGGTGTTGACCCCCAGAAAGTACAAGAATTAAGGAAACCAGAATTTACAGATTTTTTTTCCTTAATAATTCAAGAATTATAAATCTCATTCAATAAGCTAATGACTACTAACTGAAGTATTTATAAAGTGTATCTTCCAGTTCTGCTCAGCTTTGGAACCAGTGATCCCGTTCCAGTCTCGGCCTTCCTGGACCTCGGTTCTGCAGGGAATTTCATGGATGTCGCTCTGGTCTCCCGGCACCATCTTCCTCATCTCGTCTGTCAGTGGCCAGATCCTCTGTGACCGAGTCCAATATTGCTCTGAACCACTGTGTCTACAAGTGGGTGCCTTGCATAAAGAGAGACTGTTTTTCAATGTGCTTCCCAGCTCCACGTCCTCCGTTCTATTAGGACTTCTGTGGTTGCAAGGACACGCACCTATCCTCAACTGTCAGACTGGGGAGGTTCTTCGATGGGGTCCTGAGTGCCAGTCTCGCTGCCTCGAGACTCTCCGACCAGTCTCCACCAGATCTTCTTCTGAGTCTTCCAAGCCATTGGTTGGTCTTCCTGCTGTTTATATGGACCTTGTTGACGTCTTCTCAGAGAGAGAGACTGCGGCTATGTTGGCCTATATCAAGGAAAATCTGCAGAAGGGGTTCATTCGCAAATCCTCTTCTGCTGTCGGTGCTGGATTCTTCTTCGTGGCCAAGAAGGATGGGTCCCTCCGTCCGTGTATTGACTACCACGGCCTCAATAAAATCACTTTATGACCGTTAAGTGGTGTCAAGTTTTTCACCAAGCTGGATCTACAGGGGGGAAAAAACCTCATCCGTGAAGGTGATAAGCGGAAGATCGCCTTCAATACTCGTGAAGGGCTATTTGTATACTTTGTTATGCCCTTTGGACTGTGCAGACAGGGATGGCAAACTTGCCGACGCTGTCAGTGCTGACAAACACTAGACCATTTTCAGTGCCACGCGGCCGCCGGAGAGTTAAGTTTCATCCTCTGCTCCTACCACGGCCAGTGCAGTAGCCGGAGGCTGAGAGATTGTCCAGCACTTGTAATAAATAGATGTAGTATGGCAGTACATGGTAGGATCAATCACACAACCTAGGATTAAAGTACCCTAGAAGTTAAATAATATACTAGTTTTATTTAAACTATAAAATAATCACAAAATATGGTTTTTTTGTGCAAGTGACACACCACCTAAGTTATGCTCTGGTTTTTGGCGAATTTTGACACACCAAGCTCATAAGGTGCCCATCACTGGGGAAGTGCTGCACACTTAAGGTTCCGTAGGAGGAGCATCCCTCGGAGAGAGTAAAGCTTCTCCACGCCTGCACTTCCAGTTCTGCTCAGCTTTGGAACCAGTGATCCCGTTCCATCTCGCCTTCCTCGGACCCTGGTTCGCGTTCTGGACTTTCGCCTCTCGCCCTTTTTTCTCTGGTCTCTCCGGCACCATCTCCTCATCTCATCTGTCAGTGGCCAATTCCTCTGTGACATAGTCCAATATTGCTCTGAAACCACTGTGTCTACAATGTTGCCTTGCATAAAGAGAGACTGTTTTCAATGTGCCCTCCCAGCTCCACGTCCTCCGTTCTTAGGACTTCTGTGGTTGCAAGGACACGCACCTATCCTAACTGTCAGACTGGGAGGGTTCTTCGATGGGTCTTGAGTGCCAGTCTCGCTGCCTCGAGACTCTCCGACCAGTCTCCACCAGATCTTCTTCTGAGTCTTCCATCCTGGTTGGTCTTCCTGCGTGTTATATGGACCTTGTTCGTCTTCTCAGAGAGAGAGACTGCGCTATTTGGCCTATATCAAGGAAAATCTGCAGAAGGGTGCATTCGCAAATCCTCTTCTGCTGTCGGTGCTGGATTCTTCTTCGTGGCCAGAAAGAACCCGTGAAGATATTCACCTTACTCTAAGTTAATGGAATGGGGTTTATCGAAACACGGCTTTAAGCTCACTAAATATGAATCCTAGGATGATACACTATTATTTCACTCATAGGTTATATTATACCCCAGTACTTCTTAAGAAAATGAGAATGTATGAGGAATCAAGATGCCCTCGATGTGGGAACTTGAATGCTGACTTTATCCATTTGAACTGGCCATGTCCAAGTATTTAAACCTTCTGTCCATAAAAAAATTGATGCTCAATTGGGTCTCCAAATCGCTTTTTCCATCAAGATACTGATATTAAATGACCTACAAAAGGTGCATATGACTGGGTTATCAAAAATACAAATGGTTATTATCCGTAGAATGTCGCTCATAGCTAAGGCTTTGATCGCAAGAAATTGGCTGAAATTTCACCCTCTGAATCTTATACAATGGGAGGCTTTAATGTACAAAATAAAGACATTTGAAAAAATGTATTTCGAAAGTCAGAATAAGCTAGCCCAATGGGAGGAGATATGGGGAAACAAATGAGGATCTTGGGGAACTTGCAACTCTATGGGGCACATTTACTTACCTGAAACATAAAAAATGGAATAAAAAGTGATCAAAATGTCGCACAGACCTCAAAATGGTAGCAATGAAAATGTTGTCTCATTTCACAAAAAATTACACATCACACAGCTCCGTACCCCTAAGGATGAAAAAGTTATTAGAAGATGGCAACATTTTTTTTTCTTTTTCGTACACATTCGTTAAATTTTTGAAAATGTATTAAAACGCAATAAAACCTGTATAAATTTGGTATCAACGCAATCGTACCAAATCGTGTCTTGCACAGAGGAGAGGCTTCTGTTGGAACACTCTGCCATAAAGCCCCAACTGGCGGAGGGCTGTAGTAATAGTTGACTTTGTGTAACTTTCTCCCATCTCTCTACTACATCTCTGGAGCTAAGCGAGAAACATATCTTGTTTAAGGGTTTAACCATTGAGCTGAGAGGTTTTTCTGAAAAAAAGTCTTATGTAGAACAATTAGCTGGTAATGACGCTCTGTCGCTTCTCTGCCTGGCACGACGCTTCTCCCCTTTCATTAAGTATGCACTGCTTAGAGATGATGTTATGACTGTGTTGTGCCTGACAGGCTGATAGGATTTTTATGCAGGGGCCGCCCCAACAGCCTCTTGACTTTTGTAAGGTGAGTCCTAGTTAACCATGGTTGTCCTTTCGGTACCAGGAACTTTAACATAATAAAATAAGAACTGTCAATCTCTTAGTTATGAAAAATTTCTACCGTTTAATAAATCAAAATGCATAATATATAACAGACAGAAGGGTCATCAAAGGGGCGTGAATAGTATACTCCAAAACTATTGGTCATCAGCACATTCTGGGAAAAAAAGTTCATTATTGTGTCAGTTCGTCGGAACCTTGTACCATATATTGTTTATGCTAATTTCCTCTGCAGAAGGTGGAAGTGGGCTCCAGAATCCTAATATCATGCAGAGCATCAAGGACAGACTGGCTTCTCATAAATGTCAAAGGGTTTTAGCTGACAGGCCAGCAAACAGTTACATAAAATGAAGTTGAATGATGACAAAACTTGACAATGTCAGGGAATGGCCGCTGTATCTAAGATGGCGGACAGTTGTGCATATGGCGTCCGAAAACCCAGTGAGACCTCCTACACAGCGGTAAGTAAAGTAATCAATCGCTGCACCATTACCCAGCTGCTGTATATGAGTCATCCAGCTCAGGTTGATAAGTCCTGTCTGGGCAGTTTTGGAAGCTCAATGTAATGTGTTTATAAATGGCCTGCTAAATGCAACCCAGCTTTCCCAAGGTCCTGAATGTCATAATTGCTTTTCAGCAAAACCACTCAGTTTAGGGATTCAACAAGATATGTTTCTGCATCAGTGTACAGCTTTCTCAAGGTATGTCTGGTTTATAATGCATGAAATCAAATTGTAGATTTCCTTTAAGGATTATGGAGGCCACTGTGCTATTAGAACCCTTTAGTAGTGCAGAAATTCTTTTGTAACCTTGGCCAAACCTGTGCATTGCCACAATTCTGGCCCCTTGCATGCCGCAGTCATATGGATCAAAATTCCTCCTGACACATGCATGAAACTCACCTTCAACTACAAAAAAAATTGACTGCTGTGCTTGCCAACAAGGATTTTGCCCCCATGTATTATGTCTAGTTTGCCAGATGGATCAAATACTAATTTCTCACAACAAAATGCTAATACATTCATTCAATATGATTTTCTGGATTTTATTTTTGATATTGTATCTCTCAATATTGAAATTAACCTACCCTTAAAATCATGTCTTAGTCAGTGGGTAAACTGACAAAATCAGCATGGAATCAAATAATTATTTCTTTCACTTTCTTTCATACTAGTAAATAGTATTTGAGGGCCCATTTACAGATTTTGTATATGGACTAAGCTGATTCCAGCAACATACTTGGCTTAGGTCTTGCAATACTAGTGAGTGAACCTCGTACAAAGGCTGGAATTATCTCTTTCAGAAGTACATTGTGTTATTAATTACACAATGATGGATTATCAGTGTGTTAGAAACAGTTGTCCTGACAATTGTTGTCTATGCTTTGACTAATGTATCTTCATCTTCCAGCTGACACGAGAAACAAGTTGTGAACAAGTGTTCAGGAATGTAAGCATAGGGATTTTGGCTTCTTTTTAGAGGTTTTTGAAACTTTACAGCAATTTCTGAGATTACTTTGTTTTAACTTGTTTCTGTCAAGACAAGAGATAGTATTTTAAGGTCTGTTGCCTTCACTAATAAAATAAAATAAAACATGGATACTTGTGATTATTTGATTTGCAAATAAACAGATGGTATGTTGGGGAATTTAGGGATTTTATGATGCTATCCATAGAAAGTAGTTTTAATCTACTCACATGCAACAAATGTATTGCAGAGATTTCTTTGATTGTTCCATTTTAGTGTGGCCTTGAGAATCCAAACAAAAACAATCCAAACAAAAACAATCCAAAGAACACACCACCCATTTAAAATATATAAACCCTTGTTTTTACCCCCTTACCATACGCCCCACATCGGCCGCAGTTGTATGAAGAGGGCTCATGGGCTGAGCCCTCTCCATACAAGTTGGGAGTTAACTGCATATTGCAGCAAACACCCACCGGTAACACCTGTTGGCACCGATCACACATGTTAACCCTGTAAATGCCTCTGACAAAGTCTTACAGTATTTGGGGGAGAGTGTTATGGGTAGCAGCAGGATAACACTGATGTAGGGTCAATAAGGAACATAAGATGTGGTGATGCCTAATGGAGAAGATAGAGGACACGTCACCTGCAGTCACTGGATGTAACACATGGGAATTTTCCCTGTGGTTTCTGTAGCTGTATATACACTCAGTAAAGTTGTTATTGGCACAACCAAATGTGAGGGGTTATGTACAGGAGTGGGCATTACTTAAAGTGCCTTTTTACCACCCTAGCAACGCTCCTGATTCAAGTTATTTTAGAGAACACTCATACAGTGGTATTTAGTGCAGGAAGCATCTTAGTTAGGAAATAGTTTGTTGATGCAGATTCTGAGTCTCTAAAAGAAGCTAAAATTTAAAATCCAAAATTGGGAAAAAACAGCTGCAACCAAAAAAAAAAATCAGTATTCAACAGAAATTATTCACTGACTTACAGTATAAAGGGAAGAAGTCTTTCCTCTCAAATGTCAGAGTTAGTAGATTGATTATGTAGCCCAGTGTTTCCCAACATTTTTGTATTCAGGGACCGGATTCACCAAAATTTATTTTCCATGGACTGGTTACCTTTTACCATGGTCCCTGGAAAAAAAATTGTATGCCCCGCACTCCATAACTAACTACAACCCATATAATGGGCCAAATCCTGCAGCTCCTGGTCTAACATGCCCCTTTTCTACAGCTGCCCCCTTTTCTGTAGCCCCATTTAATAGTGCCCCTTTTTCTGTAGCCCCCTTATAATGTCTTGATAAGAAGGGGGCTACAGAAAAGGTAATATCATAATACCCCTTTTTTATAGCAATCCCCACCCACCTATAATGTCCCCTTGCCTTTGGTCTTTTCATTGTGAGTAAAAAGAATATACCTACCATAAATACTCAAGTATAAGCTGAACCGAGTATTAGCCGAGGTACCTAATTTTACTGGGAAATAAATAAAAAAAAAAAAACTGGGAAAACTTAGACTCACGTATAAGCATAGGGTATGGAATGCATCCACTACAAAAATAAATGACCAGCTGTAGCCTCCTCTCATCAATAAAATGTTCAGCAGCATCCCCTCACTAATGAAATGGTTAGCTGTAGCCTCCCCTCACTAATTAAATGGTCAGCACCAGCTTCCTTCATTGATAAAATGTCTGCAGCAGCCTTGTCTCACTAATGAAATGCCCTGCCGCATCATTCACCACTTAATGAAGTTTCCCTATCAGAGCCCCCCTTCATTAATGAAATGTCCACAGCAGAGGCCCCCCTCAAACAATTGTCCCCAGCAGTGCTCCCACCAATGCAATTTTCCCAGAGTCCCCCTTCCCCAATGAAATGTCCACAGCGTTGGCCCCATAAAAATAATAAAGTCAAAAACTTACCGCCGGATCTCCTTTTCACTGTGTGCAGGCACGGAGCATAGATGTGCCTCTGTTTTCACTGCCAGGATGCTAAGAACAGAAGAAGCCGGATATACGGAGTGAAGAGGATTGCGGAGGTAAGTTTTTTTAATTTCAGGCTCGGTCTTGAAAACTACTGGCATAGCCGACTGTGTGCACACTGACTGGGATGCTTACGGCAATGGATATATACTGTCACGTGATGTGTTTTGTATCCTGTATGTAATTTCATGCAACATCTTCATGAGATCTATGGATTGTTCCTTTAATGTTATTGTCTGGTTGGGCTTCTGTCTGCTGGGAGGATGTGTGGTGGTGAGGGTTCTGGTGGGATGGCGATTTAATGTAATGTTCTGTACTGTACTCTCCTTGTTTTCTTTACCTTTGTCCTGTTACATTTACTCTCTTAAAAAACAAGAAAACTTTCAATAAAAAAATGTTTGAACAAAAAAAAAATAAATAAAAATAAAACTTCCCTTTTATTACATATGCTGGATAAAAAAAAGCGTTTCCTCTAATATTAAAAATTTCACATGCTGTACTAAACTCAAACACAAGAGGGAACTGTCACCATGTACATTTCTCTGTGAGACAAATACGTCTAGGTGACTTGTGGGTGGTTGATTTGTGTCTAAATGTGCACTGGATCACTAATCTCCAATGTTTCTTCTTGATGGAGAGGCTCCGCACAATTGTCTAGTCCACCCATCCTCAGCTAGTCCCACTGCTAGACAGCATCTATCACAACCCTTCACATTTCTATTATTTTACATACAAATATTGTATTCTATTACTTGTATAATATCATCACTGGTTAAATGAATATACAGAGTCGAACTGGGGTGCCTAGGGCCCACAGATAAAAATGATTCTGGGGGCCCACCCTACTACTCCATAGTAATAGAACCTATATTGAGGGTGTCTGGGAATGTGAAGGCATTGGAGGGTGAAGTAGCAGAATGTAATATGAAGTTCTGCTTTCTTCTTCCCTCTCTGCTAGTGCACAGCTCTTAGTTTGTAAACTGAGGCTGCAGGGATGACATTTAAAGGAAATCTCCCGTTTGATTTCATGCATTATGAACCAAACATACCTTGAGAATGCTGCAGCTACACTGATGCAGAAACATATCTTGTTAAATCCCTGAGCTGAGTGGTTTTGCTGAAAAAACTATTATAAAATTATGATAATGAGGCTCTGTCGCTCCTGTGGCTGCCCCAAGCACTTCTCCTTCTACCCTAATTTTGCACTGCTTCAGAGAACACTGTATTCACTATGTTGTCCCTGACAGGCAGAGGTAATCAATTCCTGCCCCATCCCCCAGCTGCTGTGTATTAGTTATTTTGCTCAGGTTGATTAGTCCTATCTGGACAGTTCATGAAGCTCCGTGTAATGTGTTTATGAAGGGCAACCAATCCACACCTAGTTTTCCCAAGATCCTGAATTTTATAATTGTTTTTTGAGTTCAGTGATTAAACAAGATATTTTTCTGCATCAGTGTAGCTACAGCATTCTCAAGGTATGAATGGTCCACAATGCATTAAAACAAATTGTAGACTTCCTTTAAGTCAGGGCAATAATGTTGGGGATGGTATATGTATTGGTTTCCTGGGTCTTCTGCTGAATGGGCTTTGATTAGGGATGTAAGTGACAACAGGAACATACCGATTACGAAATGCTGAAAACATTTATAAGAACTTATGACAATAACCTTGCCCTCTGGGGTGCCCCCCCACATACACAAATCGGACTTGGTTTACTGACTTTTATGAATAAAGCACTACATACCGTATATACTCGTGTATAAGCCGAGTTTTTCAGCACAAAAAATGTGCTGAAAAACGTCACCTCGGCTTATACATGAGTCTATTAAAAAAAATAAACTTATATACTCACCCTCCGGCGTCCCAATGTTCCCCGCGGCTCCCCGATGTCGGCCCATCCCGTCTTCTTCCTTCCCCGCAGCTCTTCTTAGTTCTTCTGTCTTCTTTCATGGATGCGGCCATGTTATCTTCCTGGCCGGCGCATACTATGAAGTCAGCAGCGGCCGCTTCATAGTATGCGCCTGCTGGAAGAAAACATGGCCGCGTCCATGACAGAAGAGGACCCGCGGGGAAGAAAGAAGACGAGCCGTGCCAACATCGGAGGGTGAGTATATAAGTTTAAGCCCTAAAACAGCTCTGTCAAACAAAAACTATTAAAGTTTTGTCTCCAAAAAGATGGTGATATGAAAATAAATGAGATTTTCTCTATAATAGTTTTTCGTTAGTAAAACAATAAAAATATATTTAAAAAACTATATAAATGAGGTATCACCATAATCGTAGTGATCTATAGAATAAATATAATACCGTATATTATTTTTATGGTATGGTGTATGACCCCCAGAAAGTACAAGAATTAAGGAAACCAGAATTTACGATTTTTTTTTTTCCTTAATACATTCAAGAATTAATAAAATCTCATCAATAAGCTAATGACCTACTAAAATGAAGTATTTATAAAGTGTATCTAATCTCGCAGAAAATAAGCCCTCATATGTCCAAGCTGCCAAAAAAATGAAGATTGTATAGCCATTAAAAAGGGACAATGCATAATATGCTCTGAATGGCACACATTTCCTTCAATGCCCTGGCGTGTGCCCATACAGCAGTTTACCACAACATATATGGGGTATTGTTATACTTGGGATAAATTGGGTATCAAACTTTGTGGAGCGTTTTTGTATTTTATCCACTGAGAATTTGTACATTTTTTGAAAAACACATTCATTTAGCCAAAAACATTAAAATGTTAAAATTGCACACAATTTTGTTTTATCTCCTGTAAAACAATTTAAGGGTTAACGTACTTCAGAACGTTTACTTACATTAAGGGGTGCAGTTTCTATAATGGGGTAATTTATGGGGTTTTACTTTTATTTAGGACTTCATGTGACTTGAAATCTGAGCAAGACCCTGAAAAGTATGATTTTGTGTTTTTGAATTTCGAAAATCAAGAATTTTTCAAAAATTTCACCAAATATCCGATATTTTTCATAAACAAACGCAAAACCTACCATTAAAATTTTTTAACTAACATAAAGTACAAAGTGTCACGATAAAACGTCAGTGTCGGTCTTAACAATTGCTAGTCGTACTTTGCACCTTTCTACTAGTTGCTCTAGTTTCCTGCACTACAATATTGAATTGAAAACTGCCTAAAATGGTCTAAAACATTCAATAAATGTGGCATACGGCAATGCAGGTGCAAATTACTCGAGTTTTCCGGCACAGTCTAATTGTTACATTTCCCCCATTGGTGTTAATGTGGCACCTGGTGCTAGTTTTAGCGGACAATCTCTATTTAACTCATAGCCTAACTTTCCACTTTTTACCACAAAAATGATGTGCCAAATGGTTGTCCAAATGAGGGCCCAAGTGGTGACCCTATCAGCCACAGCAAGAGAAGTTGGTCATTCCAAGAATCATTTCTACAATATTGTATCTTTATAACATCACAAACTCATTCAAGTCCCCCAAGATGGGCAGTCATCCTTGAAAGACAAATGCAAAGGAGGAAAACATAATGGGGCACATTTACTTACCCGGCCCATTCGGGTCCAGCCGGGATTTATGATGGTAGTTCCTCCGCCGTCCACCAGGTGGCGCTGCTGCGCTGAAGTCCGCTGGAATGCCTCGAAATACACCGGCCTATCCTGGATGAAGGTGAGTGAAATTTTCGCGACACAAATTTTTTTTAAATGCGGCGGTTTTTACGAATCCGTCGGGTTTTCGCTCTGCCACGCCCCCGATTTCCATCGCACGCATGCCGGCGCCGATCCGCCACAATCTGATCGCGTGCGCCAAAATCCCGGGACAATTCAGGTACAATCGGCGCAAATCGGAAATATTCGGTTAACAAGTCGGGAAAACGCGAATCGGGCCCTTAGTAAATGACCCCCACTATGTAGAATCTCCATGGGTAATCGTTTCAAAACTGCAGCTGAAATTGCTTGCCAGTTCAGCACTGAATGGGCTAAGGCTTTCTTGTCATACAGTGTCTTAAAGTTTAAGAGCATTTGGCCTCCAAGCCCACTCTTCTGTGACCAAACCCTCATTTTAGTGGGGTTAAGGAGATCACACTGGTCTCACACGCCATGTTGCGTACTGTCAGCCATTTTAAGACTCAGCATTCATTTCACATAATTTGTCTATTGAAAACTAAAATTTGTGTGGGGATACAGTAAGGTAGAAAACAGAAAGACTTAGCGCTCAGTAGCACCACCTAGAAGAAGGTATTCAGGGGAGCACCTGGGCATTTTGTTTGTGTGAAGACAGCCAATGGTTCTACATTCCTTAGTGTGCTTGCATCCAATAGTGTTGCATTTCCGAGGTCAAACCACCCAATAGTATTGCCTGCTTCTGTACTTCCACGCCCTATGCAAAGTGTATTGTCATTTTCTATATAAGTGTTTCAGTGCCAAAAATAAAGCAGTCTTGTCTTGAGCAAATCTTCAGTAAGGACAGTGTGTCTTTTCTGTGTTACTCAATCCATTCCAGCGCTGGAAACAAAGACTCACATCATTCGAAAATCACCTTGCAACGCGGAGGGGGACTGTTAAACCCTTGTGTATCCAAAGACCCTTATGGTCAAGTGGTGAAAGCAAGCTGAAATTATTTAGATCTGATGTTCTTCAACAACGTAGGGGGAAGACTGAGCCCAAAGTGTGTAGAGAAGTCAGTGAAAAGTGATGGAGGAAGTGTCATGGTTTGGGGAATGTTTTCTGCAGAAGGAGTTAAACCTCAAAAAGCTATCAGAATCTTCTTCAACAACAAGTGCTTCCTTCCTGGCATTTTTCACTCAGTCAGCAATGTTCATGCAGGCCAATGCCCCTGCCACACAGTCCTGATCTAAACACAATAAAAAATCTTTGGAAAATCCTTGGTAATAAAATTATGGCCAAACCCACAACCGTCACAGAACTGTGGAAGAGACTGGAAGAAGAGTGGTGCAAAATCCCACCAGAGCAGTGTGAGAGATTAGTAATGCATAGCTCCTAACGATCCCGGATTCGGTGGAACAGTCCAGTTTTTTGGGCGCCACCCCGTTTTTTGGGCGGTACGGAAAATGTCCCTCCTTCTGGTGTCTGCCCCAACAGACTAGAGGTGCAGAGACCAGGAGGCGGGACCAACTCACCTTTCCATCGTTCCCCCACAGTCCTCCTTCCTTCTCTCCATGAGGCTCCGAGATGACAAGGAGAAGGAGGCAGGATCAACTGAGGGGATGGCACTGTGACATCCACCTCATCTTCTTGGAGCCCTGGGGAGAGGAAGAAGCAGGACTGCGGGGGAACAATGGAAAGGTGTTCCACATTCAAAAAAATCCACCAAATGTTGATCAATAGAGATTACATTATTTCTGTAAAAATGAAGTGGTCAAACTTCAATTGTCAAACAATTGTTCTCTAATTTTCTTCTCTGTTGCCTCTGTAAAACATACAGAATCAAGGCCTAGCCACATTCATAAGCAGCTGATTCGGCAGGACAGTCACAGTTGGAAGACTGTCCCGGCGTATCTTGTGTTGTCCCACTTCCTGCTCACAGTCCTGATACACTAAAGGGGCTTTGGGTCCAGAGGCAGAAGGGAGGATCATCTTCTGCTGCCTTCACACATCTCTGTTTCTGCTCTACAGAATAATAATTAATACACAGAATAGGAGGGCATTGTATGAGAGGAGAAGGCCACAGTATGAGAAGACAGAGCCACAGAGAGGAGGGGGCCACAATATGAGAGGAGGGCGTCACAGTATGAGAGAAAGGGGCCTCAGTATGAAAGGAAGGGGCCTCAGTATGAAAGGAAGGGGCCTCAGTATGAGAGTAGATAGCCACAGTATGAAAGAAGGGGCCACTGTATAAGAGGAGGGGGTGATTCAGAGGGGGGTTCCAGGGTATGAGAGTAGTGGTTCACTGTATGAGAGGGGGGGTCACGGTATGAGATAAGGGGTCACTCATAGGAGGGCACCACAGTATGACAGATGGTGCCACAGTATGAGAGGAGGGGCCACAGTATGTTAAAGGGGCCACAGTATGAGAAGAGGTGTTCACTGTTTGAGAAGAGGGGTCCACTGTATGAGAGAGGGGGCCACTCAGAGGAAGGCACCACAGTATGAGAGGAGGGGGCAACACTATGAGGGCAGGGGGCAACACTATGAGAGGAGAAGCCACTGAGAGGAAAGAACCACTGTATAAGAAAAGGGGGCCACTGAAAGGATGGTACCACAGTATGAAAGGAGGGGTCCACTGAGAGAAGGGGAGCACAGTATTAGAGGAGGGGCCACTGAGAGGAGGGGACCACTGTATGAGAGGAGGGAGCACAGTATGAAAGGAGGGGGCCCACAGTATGAGAGGAGAGAGCCACAGTATGAGAGGAGGGGGGCACAGTATGAGAGGAGAGAGGCACAGTATGAGAGGAGAGAGCCACTGTATTAGAAGAGGGAGCCACTCAAATTAGGGCGCAACAGTATGAGAGGAGGGGTCCACTGTATACGAGAAGGGGGCACAATATGAGAGGAGAGGCCACAGAACGATAGGAGGGGGCCGCTGAGAGGAGGGGGTCACAGTATTAGAGGAGGGCTCCACAGTATGAGAGGAGGGGCCATAGTATGAGAGGAGAGGTCACAGTATGAGAAAAGGGGGCCACTGAGAGGAGGGGGCCACTGAGAGGAGGGGGGCACAGTATGAGAGGAGGGCTCCACAGTATGAGAAGAGGGGCCATAGTAAGAGAGAAGAGGCCACAGTATGAGAGGAGGGGGCCACAGCTGTATGAAAGAGGATAGGGGACCACTATATGATAGGAGGGGGCACTGTATGAGGAAGGACAGGGAACCACTGTATAAGAGAGGACAGAGGATTACAAAATAAGAGAGGATAGGGTGCCACAGTACAGGCGGTCCCCTACTTAAGAACACTCGACTTACATATGATCCCTAGTTACAAACGGACCTCTGGATATTGGTAATTTATTGTACATTTGTCCCAGGCTACAATAATCAGCTATAAACAGTTATCATAGGTGTCTGTAATGAAGCTTTATTGTTAATATTGATTCTTATGACAACCCAACATTTTTAAAATCCAATTGTCACAGAGACCAAAAAAGTTCTGTCTGGGATTACAATGATAAAGTATACAGTTCCGACTTACATACAAGATAGGGTCTGTAGGTTTGTTCTTAAGTTGAATTTGTATGTAAGTCGCCACAATATGAGGGGAGGACAGGGGGCCACAATATGAGAGAGGACAGGGGGCCACAATATGAGAGAGGACAGGGGGCCACAATATGAGAGAGGACAGGGGGCCACAATATGAGAGAGGACAGGGGGCCACAATATGAGAGAGGACAGGGGGCCACAGTATGAGAGAGGACAGGGGGCCAGATGCATAGGCAGATTTTTTTTGTCCATATTTTTATATTTTGATTCCTTCTTTTGCAATACACATAATCATTTTGATTATGTGATGCCAGATGCAATTCAACGCCGAGGTTTCAGATATTAATATCAAGTGCACCCCTTAAAATTGGTGGGCTGTTTATAATGTTGGCTATCAGTCTCAATTTTGGGACCGTGTAGCATCTTACTTGACACAAGATGATAAAAGCAATTCTCCCTCTTTTTCTTAAAACGCAAGCCAAAACTGCTGACAGAATATTTTTACAAAGCCATTTATACTTCAGCTTTCACATAAAACATTTATACATCACTTACAGTTTTAGAGAGAACTACTTATTGTAGCCAACATACAAAGAAAAAAATATGATAAAATAGTCAATACACTTTTTTTGCATTGATACACATAATGATTTTTTTTTACATCAAACACATTAAAATAAAACATTGAAATTGCGAACACCATAATATTGTAGTGCATCCTGGTGCCACCTACAGTCATGGCCAAAAGTTTTAAGAATGACACAAATGTTAATTTTTACAAAGTCTACTGCATCAGGTTTTATAATGGCAATTTGCATATACTCCAGAATGTTATAAAGGGTGATCAGCTTAACAGCAATTAATTGCAAAATATTTGCCTAGAAAATGAACTTTTTCCCCCAAAACACATTTCAACGTCATTGCAGGCCTGCCTTAAAAGGAACAGCTAACATCGTTTCAGTGATTAACTAATTAACACAGGCGTGGGTGTTGATGAGGACAGGGCTGGAGATCAATCTGTCATGATTAAGTAAGAATCGCACCAATGGACACTTTAAAAGGAGGCTGGTGCTTGGCATCATTGGTTCTCTTCTGTTTATCTCTATAGAAACACGTGCAGTCATCATTTCCCTGCACAAAACTGGCCTAACAGGGAAGAGTATCGCAGCTAGAAAGATAACACCTCAGTCAACAATCTATCGCTTCATCAAGGAATTCAAGGAGAGAGGTTCCATTGTTGCCAAAAAGGCTCCAGGCTGCCCAAAAAGGACCAGCAAGTGCCAGGACCATTTCTTAAAAATGTTTCAGCATTGGGATAAGGCTACCAGTAGTGCAGAGCTTGCTCAGGAATGGCAGCAGGCAGGTGTGAGTGCAACTGCCCGCCCTGTGAGGCAGAGACTCTTGGAGCAAGGCCTGGTGTCAAGGAGAGCAGCAAAGAAGCCACTTATCGCCAGAAAAAACATCAGGGACAGACTGATATTCTGCAAAAGGTAAAGGGAGTGGACGGCTGAGGACTGGGGTAAATTCATTTTCCGATTGTTTGGAACATCTGGAAAACAGCTTGTTTGGAAAAGACAAGGTGAGCGATACCACCAGTCTCGTCTCATGCCAACTGTAAAGCATCCTGCAACCATTCATGTGTGGGGTTGCTTCTCAGCCAAGGGAATCGGCTCTCTCACAGTCTTGCCTAAAAACACATCCATGAAAAAAGAATGGTACCAGAATGTCCTCCAATAGCAACTTCTCCCAACCGTCCAAGAGCAGTTTGGTGATCAACAATGCCTTTTCCAGCATGATGGAGCACCTTGCCATAAAGCAAAGGTGATAACTAAATGGCTCAGGGAACAAAACATAGAGATTTTGGGACCATGGCCTGGAAACTCCCCAGATCTTAAACCCATTGAGAACTTGTGGTCAATCATCAAGAGACGGGTGGACAAAGAAACACCAACAAATTGCAAGCATTGATTGATTGTGCTATCAGTCAGAATTTGGTCCAGAAGTTGATTGAGAGCTGCCAGGGAGAATTGCAGAGGTCCTGAAGAAGAAGTGTCAACACTGCAAATATTGACTTGCTGCAGTAACTCATTCTAACTGTCAATAAAAGCTTTTGTTACTCATAATATGATTGTACTTGTATTTCTGTATGTGATAAAAACATCTGACAAAGATCATGTGAAAATATAATATTTGTGTCATTCTCAAAACTTTTGGCCATGACTGTATAGATCTATAGAGGATCTCCTGGTAAATGGTAGAGGGGAGGCCCATGATATTATGCAGCTGCCAGACTAGGACAATGGCACACATTTACTTACACGTCCGGAGTTGTTCACCAAGAGTGCATTATCTGACGATTCACGAAGATTGTGCGCCCGATATCCTGCATGTGTTGCTTCCCTGCTCAGGTCCGTCGGAGTTCACCTTCTTCTTCCTGGTGCATGTAAGTGCATTGGATTAAGACACAATTTGAATGTTAAATCCTGCGCTCAGTCCGAATCAGTCGGACCATCCGACGGCCCGTCCCCCGATTTTTGCCGCATGAAAGCCAACGTAGCTGCGCCAAAGTCTGATCGTATGCGACACAATCCCTTGCTAAATACCTTTCACGGCTCTGCAATTCCCGAAAATGTCGGAAAATCCGACTAAATTGCAGCCACGGACCCTTAGTAAACAAGCCCCAATGGATGTGAACATTAACTCACGGTTCCCTGATTCCACAACACTGCAAAGGCAACAGGACAGAATAACAGTTCATCTGGTACAAAGTCGCTGGTGGGATGTATCTGCAAAGGATACTCACAGCCAGGTATTTAGGCAGCTTCAGGCTAGAGAGATTGTAGACTGCTTGCAGCAACTATGATAAACCTTATGTGCAAAAGACATCTAATAAATCTGATCGAACTGCCCCAATATTTCATCTGTGTTACTATAATGAATTTTACATGTTTCAGCAACATTGTAAATGCCCATTCCCCCCATACTGTACTGTTTTCATATGGTTTAATCATATGATATGGTCATATGTAAATCTTATATAATATGACCCCATAGGAAACAAACTGAAGTGATAATAGCCTATAGGTATAAATGCGGATCTCCTCTGAATTCGTAAGAATCCTGTACACTGTTCATGGTATACCCTAGCACTATCTTTAATAGCCACCTTTCACAGATACCGCTTGTACACCTGACAGAAAGTTCATAACATGATGTAATCGGTAAATAAACGCGGCTACGGAACCCGAGTCACAGTGACAGCGTGTGGCCGGGGAATGATTACAGGGATGGACTTCCGGTAATATGGCGGCGCCCAGAAGAAGCGTGGTATAGGCTGTACACGGTTTACTCTGTGATGGCAGGGCTTACGTTATTTATCCGGGGGCTCCCGGAAGATGCTACCAATGAGCGGCTGGAGGAGATCTTCAGTAATAGTGGACCTCTCCGGCGGTGCTTCGTGGTCCGGGAGAAGGGTAATGAGCTGCGCCTAACGTTAGATGTATATAACCTGGTGGAGCAATGGCGGTGCCTGAGAATTTTACCTTGGTGTAAATATATTCTATACTGGCGATACCAGTATTGCTAGGCACGTTTGCTGTAGGCTTATACATGTGTGTGCAGAAATAGTGCATCAGAAGTGCAAATGGTTTTTACAGTAGTTCACGTCCCTTTTGCGGAATAAACTTACAGCTAATGGTGAAATTAACCCATGTTGTAGCCCGGTATAAAAAGGTTCCCATTTTTTAACAGTAGCCCCCATTTCACAGAAATCCTGTGACTGTTCCTGTATGTATTGGTTAGTCACAGGGACATAAGTAGGATAGACAGGGACCCATAGCAGACTTTCCTGCTTAAAAATATACATATTACACTTATTTACGTACCTATATACATAAACATACATTTCTTCTTTCATGCACACACATTTGTACGCTCTCACACACATACGCACACATTTTATACTCGGGGCCATATAGATGTAAAGCATATATACATTACATATGTTGTATACATATTATGCTGTACAATATGCATATCCTCCATTATTTAGTGTCAGTTTAGATGACAAGGCCGCTCTGACACTACCCCTGTAGTTATGCCCTTGGTTAGGTAGTTTTCACAACTCTGATCCGGACTTTAGAGAGGGAAAACGGCAATGGAGCCCAGAGAGAACCCCACTATTAGGTTGTATCTTTCAATGGAGCTGGTTTGGTACCATGAACATAACAGTGAATTGAACGTAATGCCAGTTCCACATTGCATTCTTGTATCTTTTTGCAACATAACTAGATGAGTGGACTCAAACTTTAGGTTGGGGCGTCTTACATTCTGCAGCACCGCCTTACCCGGACATGTTGCTTGATGGTCCACTGCAATTTCTGGACCACCTACTGGTCTGATCTCCAACACTAACGGTACCATGAGTCCGATATCACATGTGAAATGGTCCTTAGGGTGCAGTCACATGTACCGCTAACGCTCTGTTACTTTTCTACAGAAACGCATGCGATTGGTAACCAGAACAGTGGGCTCTGGTTACTGATCGCTTGGGTTTCCAGAGAAATGCATACGAGTTTGGACCGAGGCCCATCCCTCGTACCCTAGCTGAGGTGCTATTTATCCTGCTATTAATGACAGTATGTGTAAAGGTTCACTGAATAAAGGAAATACTGAAATATAACCTTTATTTGTTGTCTTCATAAAATACACAAAAAATGGGTAATAATAGATGTGTTTCCACTGTGAGAATTAATTCATTGGTCCCACAAGAACCTTGATATAATCAATCTAACATACCGTAACTGTTAATGCACTCTCATTTCTTTCCATAGGGTTTATAGTTCCCCACTTAAACACACAGATGACTGGTATTTTCTTGGTTTAAATTACACCGGTCAACACTGCAAATATTGACTTGCCGCATTAACTCATTCTAACTGTCAATAAAAGCTTTTGTTACTCATAATATGATTGTACTTGTATTTCTGTATGTGTTAAAAACATCTGACAAACACCAGAGGGTAACAGATCATGTGAAAATATAATATTTGTGTCATTCTCAAAACTTTTAACAATGACCGTAGATACTTGATGGATTCTGGCTGCCAGAGGAAGGGAAACAGGGGCTTTAGCTCCTTCCCCACCGTTGAGGATTGTGAAATGCTCAAAATTTCTGACTTATTCATATTTATTTTAAAGTTAGCGTTGTGACTAAATAGCTCAAAGTGATCACTCAGTGAGGGAAGTGCTTCTTTAGGATTAGAGACTAGGAATACAAGGTCATTTACAAATTCAGCAAGCTTAATGGTGTTGCATCCTATCTCCGTCCTCTTGAAGCAAGAGTCCTGCCGAATGAGTTAGTTGAAGGGGTTATCCGGGGGAGGGCTAGTTAAACATAATAAACATGTACTTACCTCGCCCGGCAGTGCTGATGTCCCGCGCCGCGGTCAGTCTCTTCTGTACGCCGGTTCGTATACAGGGGTGCACAGGGAGCTTCCGGACGGCCGGAAGCTCCCATCCGACACCTTCTTCCAGCGCTTACAACGCTGAGAGATAGGGACGGATGGGAGGAGCCGGCCACATCGCGTACCGGAAGCTCCCTGTGCGCGGCTTCTGTGCCCCTGTAAACAAACAGGAGCACGGATCGAAGAGACCGCGGCATGGGATTCCAGGTGTTTGGCCAAGCTTCCCTGTGCAGAGCCTTGGTCCCCTTGAAAAATGCTCGAGTCTCCCATTGACTTCAATGGGGTTTGTTATTCGAGACGAGCACTCGAGCATCGGGAAAAGTTTGTCTCGAATAATGAGCACCCGAGCATTTTAGTGCTCGCTCATCTCTAATGACAACCCAAACTTTTTTTAAATCAAAAATCATTTTATTAACGCAGATATCTCAGAGTAAATTACAGCTTTACATTTTAAGCATATTACAAACTGCATCAAAAAGAACATATTGATAATAAAACCCACCCCTTTACCTCCCCAGAACCCTTTCCCTCCCTGTGGTCCGGGCTGGGGAGGGCTAGTTAAACATAATAAACATGTACTTACCTCGTTCGGCGCTGCTGATGTCCCGCGCCGCGGTCAGTCTCTTCTGTATGCCGGTTTGTATACAGGGGTGCACAGGGAGCTTCCGGGCGGCCGGAAGCTCCCATCCGACACCATCTTCCAGCGCTTACAACGCTGAGAGATAGGGACGGATGGGAGGAGCCGGCCACATCGCGGACCGGAAGCTCCCTGTGCGCGGCTTCTGTGCCCTGTAAACAAACAGGAGCACGGATCGAAGAGACCGCGGCATGGGACATCGGTGGCGCCGGAGGAGGTAAGTACACGTTTATTATGTTTAACTAGCCCACCCCAGCCCGGACCTCAGTAATTTTTAACAGCCGGATAACCCCTTTAAGCGCTTCAAGGGATAGTATTAAAAAGGTGGGGGAGAGTGGGCATCCATGCGTAGTACCGTTTATAATGTGGAAGTGTCCCATTCACCCTGTCCCGGGCGGGCGGTCCTGTGTAGTGGGAAAAGATAGCATAAACGAAGGATGCGGGAGCCATATTTCAGTAGTACCTCCCTCATGAAACATCAATCTACCCAATCGAAATCTAGCATGGCTTTTGGCAGTATGTATAGCTCTAAGGACTCGCTTTACATTGTCCTGCTCTCCTACCTCCCTTTAAACACTGCCTGGTATGCAGAGATGATTTGGGAGTACTGGGGACAGTCGCTGGCTAAAAGTTGGCCAGATAATAGGTCAAAAAAAAAAACGTTTTAAAGTGAAATAGGACGGTAGTTTCCTGTCTGCTCTGGGTATCTACCCTCTTTGTGATATAAGCTGCTAGCATGTCCTCAGGCATTTTTTGCCCTTGTAGTAATGTGTTGCAGACTGCAATGAGATGCAGAAGGTGCAGGGAGCTGAGTTTTTGTAATGTACAATTCAGAAGCTGTCCGGAGAAGGGCTCTTACCAGAACATCACCAAAAGCTGAAAAAACTTTTAAGAGATGTCCTGGCGCTGCTGTCCTTCTTGGGCGCCTTAGAGACCTTGTGGCAACAAGGGAACCTCTCTCATTGAATCCTTGGATGATGCGATAGATTGTTGACTGAGCGTGCATCTTTCAGATTTGAGACTCTCCCTATAGGCCAGTTTTGTGAAGTGCAATGATACTGCACATGTTCTTTAGAAAATATACCATGGTAACAGACAAGAAAAATGATGCCAAGCACCAGCCTCCTTTTAAGGTGTCCAGTGGTGTGTTCTTACTAAACCCTTCACGCTCACGGGCTGAGCCCTCTCATACAGAGATGGGCTTTGCTGATATCACAACAAGACCCATCGCTAACACCCACGGCGGTGTTTGAATAATCCTTAAAGCTTAACTGTAACGCTATAATTGATTTATACATCAAGGGCATAGGCATCCGACGTATCCATCACGTGGCTGCTGTCGCCAGGAAAAAACTTCGCGGGTCGACTTGGTGTACTTCTCTAGAAATTATGCATGAGGGGGAGGAATGCCCCCTTGCCTGCCCACCTGACGGTGCCTCGACCTCAGATCCACATGGAGCCATGGTGGTGTTGCGCAAAATAAAATCAATTTTTTTAATTATATTTAAGTGCTGTTCGACAAAACTGTCAGAGAGTGTAGATAAATTTCCCCAATCGCATACCTGTCCACTCACGGCCACTTTATGAAGTACACCTGTCCAAATTGCTGTTAACACTTAATTATAACCGCCAATCACACGGCGCGAACTCAGTGCATTTAGGCATGTAGACATGGTCAAGCCAATCTCCTTTTTTTTTTTTTTACAGTAAACACGTGTGTTTTTTTATCATTTTTTGATTTGCGAGAAAGGTGATTTGAGTGCCTTTGAATCGTGGCATGGTTGTCGGTGCCAGAGGGCTGGTCTGCGTATTTAGAAACTGCGATCTACTGGGATTTTCACGCACAACCATCTCTAGGGTTACAGAAGAATGGTCCGAAATAGAAAAACATCCATGAGCGGGCAGTTCTGTGGGCGGAAATGCATTTGTTGATGTCAGAGGTCAGAGGAGAATGGGCAAACTGGTTCAAGCTGAGAGAAACGGCAACAGTGACTCAACGCCACCATTTACACCAAGGTAGGCAGAAGAGGGCACTATGAACGCAAAGTACGTCGAACTTGAGGCAAGATGGGCTACAGCAGCAGAAGACCACACCGGTGACACTCCTTTAGCTAAGAGCAAGGAAACTGAGGCTACAATTGCACAAGCTAATCGAAATTGGACAGTGAAGCTGGAATCATTCAGGATGGTTTCTTGAACATGACAATGAGTTACTGTACTCAAATGGCCTCCACAGTCACCAGATCTCAATCCAATAGAGCATCTTTGGGATGGGTTGGAACGGGAGATTTGCATCATGGATGTGCAGACGACAAATCGTGCAGCAACTGTGTGATGCCATATGTTCAATATGGACCAAAATCTCTGAGGAATGCTTCCAGCACCTTGTTGAATCTATGCCACGAAGAATTGAGGCAGTTCTAAAGGTAAAAGGGGAGTCCAACCCGTTTAGTGCTGGTGACCTAATAAGTGGCCGGTGGGTATATGTGAAATCTTTGCGTCACTGATCGTGGGAAGAGAGTGGTGAGCGGAGTTTACCACTTCTTTCTGCTGTCGGTCTTTCACGCTCCCGGATGACTTTTAAGTAGATGTTAGCAGGGTGTCCTTGTTCTTGGAGGAAAAGCAGTCACCCAATGCCAACCCTGACCAAGAGTAAAAACAGTCCTAAAGAACAAGAGGAGTAAGGCCTTTCTCGAAGAGCTTACAGTGCTTTGAGGAAGAAAGGGGAGAAGCAGAGGTTAAAGAGCTTGCTAATGCGTCCATGCCCCTTATTTCATAAAGAAACAGAATAAAATAATCGAATAATAAGATGCTTCGCTTGAATCAGTGTTAGCTGAGCTAGGACATCATCATCACCGAGCTCTCACCAATGCCCTTCTTCTCTGTCTGACACACCACAAAAGCCACAGTTGTTGGGCAGTTGTGTTTCATTGTATCGTTGATCCTTCTGCCAGTGACAAACGACAAATCATCCGCATTAAAGTTCTGGGGATGGAAGAAAACACTGTTTTTGCCAGTTCATTTCTAATGCGGAGTATGTACTGTATTCGTGTAATTGTGGATTGACTTCGGGATAGACTGACCAAGGTTTCCATGCAAGGAAACATCGCGCGTGTAAAGAATATTTTATCAGAACTTCCCTTACGTCCACACCCCATGGATCTCAATTTGACTTATCATGCCGCTAAGGGCTCGATGAAAAGGTAAACAATAATTGGGATAAAGGGTACTGCAGGTGCCTCTTTTTAAAGTAAATTTTTCTGAAGCTGATCCGTTAGTGTAATCCTAGCAACGGGATCTTTATAACAACTTAACCCATGCTATGTATTGTAGTCCATTTTCCTCATATCGGTCCCAGGAAAGGCTTCCATAGGAGAAATACCACTGAGTGTACCAGTGGGACTCAAGTATTGGACACCACATTCAACAAGGAATATCTGGGGAGTATAGATCTTGCTGATATTAGCGATGGAGTTAAACATTTTGCCACTGATTGCAAAAAATTAGTTCCAAAATTTCTGTATGGGTGAAAATGCCCCTTAATATAGCTGATAGAATTGGGTTTATGAAAAACGTGTTCCTGCCACCGCTTTTATGCCCAATTTTTAAACTATACTTTTGGCAGCTAAAAAAAAATGTGTGTTTTTTTTTATCAAAATGGGCAATTCAGAGGCATTTGCCAGCTTCAGCGTAAAACCCAAGGTCAATATGACTTTTGAGGTCTGCAATAGGTCAATTGACAGGGAGTATTGCAAAAGATTTAGGATGCGATTAATAATGAGAGCTGGAAACTTCTTAAGAAGATAAGGGTAGGGCGGGGGCATGGGAGGTTACTCCGTTGGGTACAATAGAAATTTGAAGGAATTTTAGAAAAAAAAAAAAAAAAAAAAGTTATGTTAAAATATGGATAGCACTGGGTATACAAATACAAAGTTAATCCAAATTTTTCAAGAGGGGGTCTTATGTCCTATAACGTGATGGGCTAACCTATGGCCACTGGTGCCAGAGGTGGCACCCAGAGCCATTTCTATGGGCACTCGGCCCTTACCAGACATGACTCCAGCATCCCTGCAGTTCCAGACAGCCCAGGACTTCTGTGCACAGAGCTATTTAAAGTGACAGCTGCTTTATTGGAGTCCTAGAGTGCTGGTATCAATGAAAACTGTGACAATCTTCTTACATTAAAATCCAAGGGAAAATTATCCTGTGGTTACCAGGCTGCACGGCTACACAAAAGATGTTTAAAAAAAATAATTTTCCCCTTAAGTTTTAAGTTAAGAGAAGAGGAACAAAATTAAGTTCGATCTTTTAACCTTCATTTGGTGCGGTGTACAAATTCCTTTGTTTCCTGCATACCTTGTTTCCCTGGTCCCGGAAAACAGTCACTTGCAACATTGGGCGGACTCATATCGGTGAGCGCAAAAACCTTTTTTTTTTTTTTTTACTTTGATACAAATTAGCAGTGTGCTGGGCCCTTTAATCTCCAAGCGCTGCTGGTGCGCATGGCCACGCGTGGCGCACTGGCGAATCTGAGCGGGAGCCTGGGAGCGTAGGACAGAACTGGGGGTACGATGGGAGTAGCGGAGGTGCCGCGGGACCTGAGCAAGAAAGGGTGTACCCGCCACGACCGACGACGTGGGGACACCCGTGACAGTACCCCCCCCCCCTTTGATTTGGCTCCCCCTCTTCTTGGTTTGGAGGAACCTCGTAGGAGGCCACGGTCCAATATATTGTCCTCGGGCTTCCAAGATCTCTCTACAGGCCTAAAAAACCCTTCTAGTATACAACAAGGGAAAGAACACTACCCTCTCACTGTCTTCATGTCCAGGACTTTTACCTCAAGAAATCAGTGGAGTCCGCCTCAAGAGGGCCAACAGAGGAGGAGATTGCGAGAGAACGGTCAGGAGGACGGCTTCAGGAGAGAGACAGGAAGGAGTTCAGGATGCGCATAGTGGGAGGACGGCGGGAGTTTATCACCTCAATGGCCCCAAAAACGTGGACAAGAATGTGGCTGGAATCTCTAGCGGACCTATATAGATGATAGCAAACTTGTCACCCGACAGAGAAAAACGGAGGAGATCCTGGCTTTCTCAGCTGGGCCTTGGGGCAGACAGAGCCTGAAGCATGTTGTCGTGTCTGTTTGTAGATCCAATTTGAGGTCCTGGGACCAATTCTCCCACTGCAGGGACATCTGAGGCCACTGACAGAGGAAGCGGTGGGCGTGGAATTCCTCCAAAGACAATGAAGAATGGGAGCAGCGCCAGCAGACTCAGAATCCAGGAGTTGTAGGAGGACTCTGCCCATGGTAAGAGGGAGGACCAGTCGTCCGGTGAGCCAGAGGACAAAGTGACCAAAGGTACAGCCCGCGTTGTTACCTCTCTACGTGCCGTTCGTCTGGGAATGATATGCAGAGGAGAAGTCCAGCTTGCCCTTCAAGTAATTGCAGAGGGAACGCAAGAATCTGGAAACCAAACTGGGACCCCCACGTCCGAGACAATGTGCAGAGGGATCCATGAAAACAGGAAGGATATGTAGGAAGGACAGACAGGCCAGACGAGGAGCGACGGCCTTCCTAGCAGTGGGGCCAAAATGAGACATTTTCGAAGAACCTGTCAGTTACCACCCCAATACTGAATTTCCAGAGGAAGATGGGTAGGACCCGCTAATAAAGTCCAGGCCACGTGAGTGCATGGGTAGCTGGTTAACAGGCAAGGCAAAAGGAGACCAGCAGTTTTGGCAAGAAGGCTGGTTACTAGCCAGGACGTGCAGGAACCCACAAACTCTCACACATCTTGGACCAGGTCTGGTCACCATAGTAGCGAGAAATGGGGCCACCGGAACGCGCACCCAGGATGCATAGCAACTCAGAGGAATGCCCCAAGTCAATATCTTTTCCGCAAAGCAGGCAGACAGATGTCTCGCCAGCCTCCTATCCAACTTCCCTGTCTCGCCGCTACTCCACACTCCCCATCCCTGAACCCCTCCCCGTTTACCCCCCACCCAGTACCGTACCTCTCACTTCATGCTCCCTCAACTTCTTCCGCCTTACTTCCAAACTCTCATTTAATTTTTATTTTTATCCCTTATTGCTTCACGTCGCCCCCATCACCCTGCCCTCGTCCTTATCCTGTGTCTATCCCCCATCACCAAATATCTCCCTGTACCACTCACAACCCTGACCCCCGCTCCCCCCCTCACCTGCCGCCTTATAACTCAGCAGGCCCCATCGCTTCTGTATCCCGGCCTTCACCCATTTACCTGATCCTCCCAGTGCTTTTTTATTATCCTCATCATTCATTCCCCCCGATCCCAACTCCCGCCCATTTTCCCTTTACTACCCGGCCTACTCCTCCCCTCAACCCGCTTTTTTTCCCCCTCAAATACCCGACACCTCATTTCACCCTCCCACACCTACCTCTTCGGCTATCTCCTCCACATTTTTCCTTCTCCACTTCTGATCCCCCTCATCGCTAATCCCCTACCAGGTGTCTCCTACACGACTTTAAATGCTCCCTATTCCCCCCCTGCTATCCATTAATATCCCCTTGGCCCTTCCTCTCCTCCCCCCCGCCCCCCTGATCAGGTCCCACTCTCGGCCCCCCCCCCACCCTTCCCGCCTATTCTCCGCCACTCTACCGCACACCTCGCCCACACTTCTTTTCCACATCCCACCCCTCATTCCGTACCCCCTTCCCCCATACCCTTACTTTCACTCCGGCCACCCCCGATCCGTCCCTACCTATCCACCCCCTCGCCGTTGTACTCACCCTCCCATCCGAACCCTCTTCACCCGCTCCCGCCGATTCCCCTACTCTATCACACCCAACTCACTACCCTCTTCGCGTCCCTCTCCCCCAGCACCATCTATTTACTAGCTTTCTTCATCTTATCCTCCCTTCGCTCACGACCCCTTCCCCCCATCCATTAATTAATGACTACCCGGCCCCACCCTCCTTCATATCTATCCTCTTCTTCCTCTCCCCTCTGTTCTATCCCTCTCCTTCTCCCCTTCCTCCTCCCGAGGGAGTTGGCCCGAAAATCACGGAGCAGAAAAATCAGTCTTTTAGGAGGGATAAATGCTGCAGAAGCCGGTTCTTCCGACCAATCGGAGGCCACAAGACGATAGCATCACGCTTTGGACTTCTTTTCAGCCGGGCGAGTGGATCAGGAAATTAAAGGCAGAAAAGAAAAGGACAGTGAGCTTGTCATGGGTGGAGGTGACTGAGAAGTCTGGAGGTAAAGGAGATTCTTGTGGTCCGTATACACACTGACGAGAACGGAGCCCCCTCCAGAAGATAGCGGCACCTCTTCCAAGGCAAGTTTATAGCGAGAAGTTCATGATCTCCAATAGAGTAAGTCCTCTCGGCCGCAGCGAAGGTCTGGAGAAAAACACACAAGGGAGTGTCGGCCATTAGGGCCCTTTCTGGGTGAGAACAGATCCTGGGGTCCAGTAAGCCATGGTCCATCAGAGAGTGGAATCAAAGACACTAGTCTCTGGGATGTTTTCAGCAGGCTCCAAAGGCTCAAATATAACGGTCACCAAAAGAGCTGGTGAAGAAGACAAGCACAGAAAAAAAAGAGCACTAGATGGGGCGCTATAACCCATCCAAGAAACAAAAATGGTGTCTTTGGTAAGACTTTATTAATTTGTTAATAATAATGGTAAAGGACAATTAAAAGGTAAATCATAAAAATGAGTATTAATTAGTCCTATTAACGATTTCGAGTGCTGGGACTTTCTCAAAATTAAGGTCGAATATAAACACAACAAACCTGGTCTTATATATATTGATAGGCAAGCATACATGGAAAATGGAGTGTGCTAGGATTGGTTCAGTTGTGTCTTATCGCGGGAAACAGAAGCAGGAAATTCAAAGTTGCGCAATTGAATCATTAAGACCTGGTTTTCCGGTTTGCGCATGCGCCACTGTAGAAAGTGACGTTGCGGTCTCAAGCAGGCAATTCACGCGCGCAATAGCAATAGAATAGCGTTGCTGTTGCTATATGAGTGTTATGGGAGGAATACAAAAGAACACTGTATGGAGGAAAGAACGAACGGAGGTTAGAAAAACGAGAGTACTGTAAGAGTATGATAAATTGTGAATATAATACATTAGTGAGCCATTAGATAAGCACAGACCATGTGATTAAGCATAAAAAAAGATAACGAAAACATACAGTAAAATTACTACAACCAATAATACGAGAAATATTAAAAAAAGTATCTTAGAAGAAGTCAGCGTTAAAGTTAATAATAGTAAAAACAATAAATATTATGAGAAAATGAGGGTCTAGGTAGTACAGAGATGCATAAAGAGAGATGTAATCAAATACAGTCTCTAGGCTCTATTTAACCCCTGTGGGCACCAAAACTTTGCAACTTATATATCCAGAACATCTCTCTTGTGGATCGATGATTTATATGTTCTATGGGGTTAGGCAAACTCCTTACAGTCTTGTTATGAGCATGGCTGCATGTCGAGCACACTATGTAAATGCATACCCTTCTCAATATTAGGAGGCTATGCTTTATTAAGACATTCTCTCAGGGGTTGTGTAGTGCGCCCAATATATTGAAGCTTACAGTGCATTCTATGAGATAAATGACATATCTAGACTGCAATTCACAAGCGTAAGGACAGGGGCAGAAGCAAGGCAGTTTAAGCTTGGAAAATGATTTTTCAGCCACCGGAGCCCAGACATTAGGATTCAGCATTCTATTTTTTTTTTACGCCCAAGGGAAACACGAGAGAGGAAAAATGCAATATACACTGCCGGAGTAATTGACAAAGCCAGGAACCTCTTTATGGCACAAAGTCCTTCTGGGCGAGGCCATGAAGTACCCGCCAGATAACTTGGTTGGATCCATCTGTAGGTCCTAACTGGAAGCTGATGTATCTGAGGAATGGAGATTCTTCAGGATGAAAAGGCCACTTTTCCAGTTGGCATAGAGACGATTGGCCCTTAGGCACCTAAGAACTGGCGTAGTGGACATGATGAGACTCCAGGTCAGCAGAAAACACCAAGATATCTCTAGGTAGACTACGACACAGATGTAGAGAAGTCTCTAAAAATGTCATTGCACAGTTCAGGGTAGCAGAGTCGAGTTTTTACCAAGATTTTATTGAGGCACGGTAGTCGATAAAGGGACGAGGGACCCATATTTTGGAAACGACGAGAATCCAGCACAGACAGCAGAAGAGGATTTGCGAATGAACCCCTTCTGCAGATGCCTTGATATAGGCCAACATAGCCGCAGTCTCTTCTCTAGAAGACGTCAACAAGGTCCATATAAAACAGCGGAAGACCAACACAAATGGCTGGAAGGACTAGAAGAAGATCTGGTGGAGACTGGTCGGAGAGTCCGAGGCAGCGAGACTGGCACTCAAGCCCCTCGAAGAACCTCCCCAGTCTGACAGTTTGAGGATAGGTGCGTGTCCTTGCAACCACAGAAGGTCCTAATAGAACGGAGGGCCGTGGAGCTGGGAAGCACATTGAAAAACAGGTCTCTCTTATGCAAGGCACCCACTTGTAGACACAGTGGTTCAGAGCAATATTGGATAGGTCACAGAGGTCTGGCCACTGACAGATGAGATGAGGAAACGATGGTGCCGGGAGACCAGAGCGACATCCATGAAATTCCCTGGCAGACCGAGGTCCAGGAAGGCCGAGACGGGAAAACGGGGATCACTGGTTCCAAAAGAGAGCAGAACTGGAAGATGCGGGGGAGAAGCTTACGCTCTCCGAGGGATGCTCATCCTAGGAACCTTAAGTGGAATGACTCTAAGACAGTGATGGGCAACACTGATGAGCTTGGTGTTGTCAAAATTCGCCAAAAAAACGAGCATAACTTAGGTGGTGGTCACCTTGACAAAAAAAACAATAATTTTGTGATAGTTATAGTTTAAAAACAATATGTATATTATTAACTCTAGGGTACTTTAATCCTAGGGTTGTGTGATTGATCCTACCATGTACTGCCATACTACATATATATTACAATGTGATGGACAATCTCTCAGCCTCCCGGTACGAACCTGGCCGTGTAGGAGCAGAGGATGAACTTAACTCTCCGGCGGCCGCGTGTCACTAAAATGGCTATGTGTGCAGCACTGACACGGTGTGTCATAGGTTGCCATCACTGTCTAGACGTGTGTTACGCACGGGAAACGCTGTAGGAAAGT
The DNA here is from genome assembly GCA_019512145.1 of Engystomops pustulosus. Taxonomy (NCBI): domain Eukaryota; kingdom Metazoa; phylum Chordata; class Amphibia; order Anura; family Leptodactylidae; genus Engystomops; species Engystomops pustulosus. Next base: position 114,597,618 of record CM033647.1, read on the forward strand.
TCCGGGTTGGAACAATAGATGGCAGACCGATTTCCCTGGTCTATGTCAAGGATGCCTTCATTCTAGAAAGCCAGAATATGGAATTGACGGCATAGGTCTCCCACGGAAGCAGTACCATTGGCACTGTTCAGAAGGGCAGTCTAGCAGAAGACGCCAGGGCTGTCCTCAAAGAAGGTCGTAGTCAGCAAAGAAAGTGATAATAATATGCTGTAACTGGGTCTCCCTTGGTCACAGAGGAGTGTGGCCAGGCCAGCGTCTCTTCCAGTGAGAAGTCTGATCAACAAAAGCCATTATAGATCGTTCAGTTAAGAAACTGTGGCGGAATTAGTTTTCTTTTTTTTTTTTTTTTTTTTTTTTTTTTTTTTTTTTTTTTTTTTTTTTTTTTTTTTTTTTTTTTGTTCAATATGCAAGGAGCACTGGGTAATAAAGCCCTGCACAAACTTCACCTCCCCATCATATTTGGCAGGCATATTGAAGCCTCAGCCTAGGTTCTGTGGAGGTGTAGGATAAAGCAGGCTAGCAGATGTCGAGGACCTTAATGGAAGACAGACTCGTGAGCGGGTCCAGGCCACAGGGTTGGCAGGCTGGAAAAAGATGCCAGGTTAAGGCCAAATCCGGGGTCAGATACAGGAGTCCAGGCAGATGGGAACCTGAACACAAAGCACACGGGACACAGAAACAGAACACAGGGACTCAGGAGCAGGAACAAAGAAAAAAAAAAAAAAAAAAAAAAAAAAAAAAAAAAAAAAAAAAAAAAAAAAAACACCTGGAAATGCACGGATTACACGGAAGTAGGAATACCCAGGAACGAGGAATACACAGGACCGCAGGGAATGAAGGAACACAGGAATGCAGGAATATAGCTGGGGAGCTTTTTCTATGGCTGTGAGGCACAAAGATCCGGTGGGGAATCAGGAAGTGGCCAGCTTTTATAAAATTTCAGGTAATGGCCCGCACTAAATTAAACGTGGGCTGGCTGTTCACACTAGGCGGCGGAGCCGACGAATCCTGAGCGGGAGCGTGGAGAAGTAAGACAGACATTCAGGGGGGGGGATGGGGGCTGCAAGGGGGGCGATGGGGGCCCGGAGGGGGCGGGGACCGGAGCGAGACATGGTTGTGCCCGCGACCCGAGACGTGGGTCAAGGGGATACCCGTGAAGATATTCACCTTACTCTAAGTAATGCATGGGGGTTTAGAACACGGCTTTAAGCTCACTAATATGAATCCTAGGATGATACACATATACTTTCACTCATAGGTGATTATAACCCAGTTACTTCTTAAGAAAATGAGAATGTATGAGGAATCAAGATGCCCTCGATGTGGGAACTTGAATGCTGACTTTATCCCATTTGAACTGGGCCAGTCCAAGATTTAAACCTTCTGTCCATAAAAACATTGATGCCTCAATTGGGTCTCCAAATCGATTTTTCCATCAGATACTGATATAAATGACCTACAAAAGGTGCATATGACTGGGTTATCAAAACTACAAATGGTGATTATCCGTAGAATGTCGCTCATAGCTAAGGCTTTGATCGCAAGAAATTGGCTGAAATTTCACCTTGAATCTTATACAATGGGAGGCTTTAATGTTACAAATAAAGCCATTTGAAAAAATGTATTTCGAAGTCAGAATAGCTAGCCCAATGGGAGGAGATATGGGGAAAAACAAAATGCGGATCTTGGGGAAACTTGCAACTCTATGGGGCACATTTACTTACATGAAAACATAAAAAATGGCAATAAAAGTGATCAAAATCGCCAGACCTCAAAATGGTAAGGGCAATGAAAATGTTGTCTCCATTCACAAAAAATTACAATCACACGCTCCGTACCCTAAGATGAAAAGTATTAGAAGATGGCAACAATTTTTTTTTCTTTTTCGTACACATTGTTAAATTTTGAAAATGTATTAAAACGCAATTAAAAACCTGTATAAATTTGGACAACGCATCGTACCAAAAAAATTTTCGGGTGGTCTTGCACGAGGAGAGGTTCTGTGGAACACTCCTGCCATAAAAGCCCCAACTGGCGGAGGGCGTAGTAATAGTGACTTTGTGTAACTTTCTCCCATCTCTCCTACTACATCTCTGGAGAAGCGGCGGAACATATTCTTGTTAAGGTTTAACCATTGAGCTGAGAGGTTTTTCTGAAAAAAAAAAGTCTTATTAAAATTATAATTGAAATGAAGCTCTGTCGCTTCTGTGCCTGGCCGACGCTTCTCCACTTACATAAGTATGCAAATGCTAGAGAATGATTGTTATGAATGTGTGTGACCTGACCGGTGATAGGGATTTTTTATGCAGGGCCCCAAAAGCCCTCTTGACTTTTGTAAGTAGTCCTTAATTAAACCATTGGTTGTCTGGTACAGGAACTTTAACATATAAAACTAACATGTCAATCTCTTAGGTATGAAAGATCTTCTACCGTTTAATAATCAAAATGCATAATATATAACAGACAGAAGAGTAATAAAGGGGCGTGAATGTATACTCCAAAACTATTGGTCATCAGCACATTCTGGGAAAAAAAGTTATTAATTGTGTTCAGTTCTCAGAGACTTGTACACCTATATTGGTATACAATTCCTCTGAAGAAGGTGATAAGTGGGCTCCAGAATCCTAATATCATGCAGCATCACGGACAGACTGGCTTCTCATAATGTCAAAGGGTTTAGCTGACCGGCAGCAAACAGGTTACATAAAATGAAGTTTGAATGATGACATTAACTTGACAATGGTCAGGGAACATGGGGGCCGCTGTATCGTAACGATGGCGGACAGTAGTCAAGATGGAGTCCGAAACCAGTGCGACTCCTTAACCACAGGCGGAAGTAATCAATCGCTGCACCATTCCAGCTGCTGATATATGAGTCATCCAGCTCAGGTTGATAAGTTCCTGGTCTGGGCAGGTTTGGACGCTCAATGTAATGTGTTTATAAACTGGCCGGCTAAATGCAACCCAGCTTTCCCAAGGTCTGAATGTCTAATGTTTTCAGCAAAAAACACTCAGTGTAGGGATTCAACAAGAATTGTTTCGCATCAGTGTACAGCTTTTCAAGGATGATGGTTATAATGCATGAAATAAATTGTAGATTTCCTTAAGGATTATGGAGGCACTGTGCTATTAGACCCTTAGTAGTGCAGAAATTATTTTGAACCTTGGCCAAACGGGCATTGCCACAATTCTGGCCCCTTCATGCCGCAGTCATAGGATCAAATTCCTCCTGAACATGCATGAAAAAATCATCTTCAACTACAAAAAAAATTGAATGATGTGCTTGCCCAACAAGGATTTTGCCCCCCTGTATTATGTCTAGTTTGCCAGATGGATCAATACTAATTATCACAACAAAATGCTAATACATTCAGTCAATATGATTTTCGGGAATTTTATTTTTGATATGTATCTCTCAACTTGAAATTAACCTACCCTTAAAATCATGTCTTAGTAGTGGGTAAACTGAACAAAATCAGCATTGGAATCACAATATTTTTTCACTTTCTTTCATCTAGTAAAAGTATTTGAGGGCCCATTTACAATTTTGTATCTGGACTAGCTGATTCCGCAAACATACTTGGCTAGGTCTTGCCAAATAGGGAGTGAAACCTCGTACAAAGGCTGGAATTAATCTCTTCACGAAGTACAGTGGTTATTAATACACAATGATGGATTCAGTGTGTTAGAAACAGTTGTCCTGACAATGTTGTCTATGCTTTGACTAATGTATCTTCATCTTCCAGCTGACACGAGAAACAGTTGTGAACAAGTGTTCAGGAATGAAGCCTAGGGATTTGGCTTCTTTTAGAGGTTTTGAAACTTTACAGCAAATTTCTGAGATACTTTTTTAACTTGTTTCGGTCAAGACAAGAGGATAGTATTTTAAGGTCTGTTTGCCCTTCACTAATAAAATAAAATAAAACATGGATATTGTGATTATTTGATTTGCACATAAAAAGATGGTATGTGGGAATTTCGGGATTTTATGATCTATCCATAGAAAGAGTTTTAATCTACTCAAAGCAACAAAGCTATGCAGAGGATTCTTGTGTTCCATTTTAGTGGGGCCTTGAGAATCCAAACAAAAACAATCCAAACAAAAACAATCCAAAGAACAAACCACCCATGTAAAATATATAAAACCCTTGTTTTTACCCCTTACCATCGCCCACATAGGCCGCAGTGTAGGGAAGAGGGCTCATGGGCTGAGCCCTCTACATACACTTGGGAGTAACTGCATATTGACAGCACACCCACACGGTAACACCTGTTGGACCACCGATCACACTGTTAACCCGGTAAATGCTCTGACAAAGTCTTACCAGTAGTTTTGGGGGAGGTTATGGGTAGCAGCAGGATAACATGATGTGGCGGTCATAGGAACATAAGATGTGGTGATGCCTAATGGAGAAGATAGGAGGACAGTCACCTGCAGTCACGGGATGCTAACCACAGGGAATTTTCCTTGGTTTCTTAGCTGTTAACATTCAGTAAAGTTGTATGGCACAACCCAAATGTGAGGGGTTATGTAAAGGAGTGGGCATTACTTAAAGTGCCTTTTGAACACCCTAGCAACGCTCATGATTCAAGTTATTTTAGAGAACACTCATACAGTGGTAATTTAGATGCCAGGAAGAATCTTAGTAGGAAATAGTTGGTTGGATGCAGATCTTGAGTCTCTTAAAAGAAAGCTAAAATTAAAAATCCAAAATTGGGAAAAAACAGCTGCAACCAAAAAAAAAAATCAGTATTACAGAAATTATTCACCTGACTTCAGTATAAAGGGAAGAAGAATCTTTCCTCTCAAATGGTCAGAGTAGTAGATTGATTATGTGAGCCCCCACCCAGTGATTTCCCAACATTTTTGTATTCAGGGAACCGGATTCACCCAAAATTTATTCATGGACTGCGTTACCTTTTACCATGGTCCCTGGAAAAAAATTGTATGGCCCCGCACTCCATAACTAAACTACAACCACATATAATGTGCCAATCCTGCAGACCTGGCTAACATGCCCCATTTTCTACACGTGCCCCCGTTCTGTAGCCCCCATTACTAGTGCCCCTTTTAGTAGCCCCCTTTATAATGGTCTTGATAAGAAGGGGGGTACAAGAAAAGGAATATCAATAATACCCCTTTTATAGCAATCCCCACCCACCTATAATGTCCCTTGCCTTTTCGTCTTGTCATTGTGAGTAAAAAAGAATATACCGACCATAACTACTCCAAGTTATAAGCTGAACCGAGTATTAGCCGAGAGTACCTAATTTTACGGGAAATAAATAAAAAATAAAAACACGGGAAAAACTTAGATCACGTATAAGCATAGGGTATGGAATGCACCACTACAAAAATAAATGCCCAGCTGTAGCCTCCTCTCTCAATAAAATGTTCAGCTAGCATCCCCTCACTAATGGAAATGGGTAGCTGTAGCATCCCCTCACTAATAAATGTCAGCACCAGCTTCCCTTCATTGTAAAATGTCTGCAGCAGCCTTGTCTCACTAATGAATGCCCTTGCCGCATCATTCACCACTTAATGAAGTTTCCCTATCAGAGCCCCCATTCATTAATTGAATGTCCACAGCAGAGGCCCCCTCAAACAATGTCCCAGCAGGGCTCCCACCAAATGCAATTTTCCAGAGTCCCCCTTCCCCCAATGAAATGTCCACAGCGTTGGACACATAAAAATAATAAGTCAAAAACTTACCGCGGATCTCCCTTTTCACTGTGTGCAGGCACGGAGATAGATGTGCCTCTGTTTTCACTGCCAGGATGACGAGAACAGAAGAAGCCGGAGTACGGAGTGAAGAGGATGCGGAGGTAAGTTTTTTTTTAATTTCAGGCCCCCCCGGTCCTGAAAACTACTGGCATAGCCGACTGTGTGCACACTGTACTGGGATGCTAAGGCAATGGTATATACTGTTCACGTGATGTGTTTTGTACTCCTGTATGTAATTCATGCAACATCTTCATGAGATCTATGGATTGTTCCTTTAATGTTATTGTCTGGTTGGGCTTCGTCTGCCTGGAGGATGTGTTTGGTGGTGAGGGTTTCTGGTGGGATGGCGATTATGTAATGTTCTGTACTGACTCTCCTTGTTTTTCTTTACCTTTTCCTGTTACATTTACTCTCTGAAAAAAACAAGAGAAAACTTTCAATAAAAAAAAGGTTGAACAAAAAAAAAATAATAAAATAAAAACTTCCCTTTTATACATAGCTGGATAAAACAAAAGCTTCCTCTATATTGCTATAGATTTAAGTATCTCTCTAGCACTATGCTAATGAGAGGGATAGTTATACGGCACTTATTACAATCTTATTTCTTTTTTTTTTACACCCGAGCGCGTATTTTCACTTGTTTTAGTCACCGTTCCTTTTTTATCTGTTTTACTTATTTCCTCTGTGTCGTACTGTGAGACCAACATTCACGCCTTGTCTCAGCCGCCTTTGACTCTGCAGGCTCGCCCGCGCGTCTTCGATGTTGCCTGCTCCGCACCTTATCCCGTGCCCAACCGGACTCACCTATATATCAATGTTTCTTCTTGATGGCAGAGGCTCCGCACAATGGTTAGTCCACCCATCCTCAGCTAGTCCCAATGCTAGACAGCATCTAGCACAAACCCCTTACATTTCTATTTATTTTACATTACAAATATTGTATTCTATTATTGTATAATATCATCACTGGTTAATGAATTACAGAAGTCGAAACTGGGGTGCCTAGGGCCCACAGATAAAAAAATGATTCTGGGGCCCACCATACTATCCATAGTAATAGAACCTATATTGAGGGTGTCTGGGAATGTGAAAGGCATTGGGGGGAAGAGCAGAATGTAATATGACAGTTCTGCTTTCTTATTCCCTCTCTGCTAGTGCACAGTCTTAGTTTGTAAAACTGAGGCTGAGGGATGGACATTTAAAGGAAATCTCCCGTGGGATTTCAGCATTATGAACCAAACATACCTTTGCAGAATGCTGACAGCTACCACTGATGCGAACATATCTTGTTAAATCCTGAGTGGGTGGTTTTGCTGAAAAAACAATTATAAATATGATAATGAGGCTCTGTCGCTCCTGTGGCTGCCCCAAGCACTTTCTACTTTTACCCAATTTGCACTGCTTCAGAGAACACTGTATGTCACATGTTGTCCCTGACAGGAGAGGTAAGAAGGTAATCAATTCCTGCCCCAATTCCCCAGATGCTGTGTATAAGTTATTTGCTCAGTGGATTAGTCCTATCTGGACAGTTCATGAAGCTCCGTGAATGGTTTATGCAAGGGCAACAGTCAACACTAGTTTTTCCAGATCCTGAATTTTATAATTGTTTTTGGTCAGTGATAAACAGAATTTTTCTGCATCAGTGGAGCTACAGCATTCTAAGGTATGAATGGCCACAATTTGGGCCAATTAAAAACAAATGTAGACTTCCTTTAAGTCAGGGCATAATGTTGGGGATGTGGTATTATGGAATTGGTTCCTGGGTCTTCTGTGAATGGGCTTTGATTAGGGATGTAAGTGACAAAAGGAAACCATCCGATTACAAAAATGTGAAAAACATTTATAAGAACTTATGACAATAACCTTGCCCTCTGGGGTGCCCCCCCACATTACACAAACCGGACTTGGCTTACGGACTTTCATGAAATAAAGCACTACATACCGTATATACTCGTGTTAAAAAGCAGAGTTTTTCAGCCAAAAAAAACGGTGCTGAAAAACGTCACCCGGCGATCAGAGCTATTAAAAAAAATAAACTTATATATCAACCTCGGCGTCCCATGTTCCCCGGGCTCACCCGATGTCGGCCATCCCGTCTTCTTCCTCCCCGCAGCTCTCTTATTTCTTCGGTCTTCTTCATGGATCGCCATGGTTTTATCTTCCTGGCCAGCGCATACTATGAAGTCAGCAGCGGCCGCTTCATAGTATGCGCCTGCTGGAAGAAAACATGGGCCGCGTCCATTGACAGAAGACAGAATTAAAGAAGAGGACCCGCGGGGAAGAAAGAAGACGAGCCGTTGCGACTTCGGGAGCCGTGCCAACATCGGAGGGTGAGTATATAAGTTTGAGCCCTGAAAACATTCTGTCAAACAAAAACTATTAAAGTTGTCTCCAAAAAGAGTGGTGATATGAAAATAAATGAGATTTTCTCTATAATAGTTTTTCGTTAGGAAATAAAACAATAAAAATATATTTAACAAAACTATATAAATGAGGTATACCATATCGTAGTGATCTATAGAATAAATTCATACCGTATATATTTTATGGTTATGGGTATGACCCCAGAAGTACAAGAATTAAGGAAACCAGATTTACAGATTTTTTCCCTAATACATCAAGAATTAATTAAAATCTAATCAATAAGCTAATGAAACTACTAAAATGAAGTAGTTTATTTAAAGTGTATTCTAATCTCGCAGAAATAAGCCTCATATGTCCAAGCTGCCCAAAAAACGAAGATTGTATAGCCATTAAAAACGGGACATGCATAATATGTCTGATGGCACACATTTCCGTCAATCCGGCGTGTGCCCCATACAGCATTTACACAACATATATGGGGTATTGTTATACTTGGGATAATTGGGTATCAAACTTTGTGGACGCGTTTTGTATTTTATCACTGAGGAATTTGTACCATTTTTTTGAAAAACACATTCATTAGCACAAACATTAAAAGTTAAATTGCACACCATTTTGTTTATCCTCCTGTAAAACAATTTACAGGTTAACGTACTTCAGAACTTTTACTTACATTAAGGTGCAGTTTCTATAATGGGGTACTTTAGGGGTTTTACTTTTATTTAGGACTTCATGTGACTTGAAATCTGAGCAAGACCCTTGAAAGGATGTTTTGTGTTTTTGAATTTCGAAATCAAGAATTTTTCAAAATTTCACCAATATCGTATTTTTTCTAAACAAACGCAAAACCTACCATTTAAATTTTTTAACTAACTAAATAAACAGTACAAAGTGTCCGATAAAACGTCAGTGTCAGTCTTAACAATTGCGAGTCGTACTTTGCACCTTTTCTACTAGTTGCTCTAGTTTCCTCACTACAATATTGAATTGAAAACTGCCTAAAATGGTCTAAAACATTCAATAAATGTGGTATACGGCAATGCAGTGCAAATTACTCGAGGTTTCAGGCGCACAGTCTAATTGTTACATTTCCCCCATTGGTGTTAATGTGGCACCTGGTGCTAGTTTTAGCGGACAATCGTCTATTTAACTCATGCCTAACTTGCCACTTTACCACAAAATGATGGCGTCGTGCCAAATGGTTGTCACAAAATGAGGGCCCAAGTGGTGGACCCTGTCAGCCACAGCAAGAGAAGTTGGTTTCCAAGAATCATTCTACAATATTGTTATTTAAAACATCACAACTCATTCAAGTACCCCAAGATGGGCAGTCATCCTTGAAAGACAAATGCAAAGGAGGAAAACATAATGGGGCACATTATATACCCGGCCCATTCGGGTCCAGCCGGGATTTATGATGGAGTTCCTCCGCCGTCCACCAGTGGCGCGCTGCGCTGAGTCCGCTGGAATGCCTCGAAAACACCGGCCGTATCCTGATGAAGGGGGAGTGAAATTTTCGCGACACAAAATTTTTTTTAAATGCGGCGGTTTTTACGAATCCGTCGGGTTTTCGCTCTGCCACGCCCCCGATTCCATCGCACGATGCCGGCGCCGATCCGCCACATCTGATGCGTGCGCCAAAAATCCCGGACAATTCCGTACAATCGGCGCAAATCGGAAATATTCGGTTAACAGTCGGGAAAACGCAATCGGGCCCTTAGTAAATGCCCCCACTATGTAGAATCTCCATGGGTAAGCGTTCAAAATGCAGCTGAAATTGCTTGCCAGTTCAGCATGAATGGGCTAGGCTTCTTGTCATACAGTGTCTTAAGGTTTAAGAGCATTTGCTTCCAAGCCCACTTCTGGGACCCAAACCCTCAATTAGTGGGGGTTAAGGAGATCACACTGGTCTCACAGCGCATGTTGCGTACTGTCAGCCATTTTTAAGACTCAGCATTCATTCACATAATTTGTCATTGAAAAAACTAAAAGTTGTGTGGGGATACAGTAAGGTAGAAAAACAGAAAGAATTAGCGCTCAGTAGCACCACATAGAAGAAGGTATTCAGGGGAGCACCTGGGCATTTTGTTTTGTGAAGACGCCAATGGTTCTACATTCCTTAGTGTGCTTGCATCCAATAGTGTTGCATTTCCGAGGTCAAACCACCCAATGTATGCCGCTTCTGTACTTCCACGCCCTATGCAAAGTGTATTGTCATTTTCTATATAGGTGTTCAGTGCCAAAAATAAGCAAGTCTGGTCTTGAGCAAATCTTAGTAAGGACAGTGTGTCTTTTCTGTGTTACTCCAATCCATTCCAGGCTGGAAACAAAGACTCACATCATTCGAAAAATCACCCTTGCAACGCGGGAGGGGGACGTTTAAACCCTTGTGTATCAAAGGACCCTGTATGGTCAATGTGAAAGCAAGCTGTGAAAGATTAGATCTGATGTTCTTCAACAACGTAGGGGGAAGACTGAGCCCAAGTGTGTAGAGAAGTCAGTGAAAATGATGGAGGAAGTAGGTTATGGTTTGGGGATGTTTATCTGCAGAAGGGAGTAAACTCAAAAAGCTATCAGAATCTTCTTCAACCACAAGTGCTTACTTCGGCATTTTTCACTCAGTCAGCAATGTTCATGCAGGCCAATGCCCCTGCCACACAGTCCTGATCTAAACACAATAAAAAATCTTTGGAAAATCCTTGGTAATAAATTATGGCCCAACCCCACACCGTTACAGAACTGTGGAAGAGACTGGAAGGAGAGTGGTGCAAATCCCACCAGAGCAGTGGTGCCCACCAGAGCAGTAGAGTCATTGCTGTTCTCTTATTATGATCATCACGATTTTTCTAAATAAGTTGTTTTACTTTGGTCATTTCATAAAACACTATTCTAGTGGCATGGTGTTCCACATCAAAAAATCCACAAATGTGATCAATAGAGATTACATTATTTCTGTCAAATGAAGTGGTTCAAACTTCAATTGTCAAACAATTGTTCTCTAATTTTTCTTCTCTGTTGCCTCTGTAAACATACGAATCAAGGCTAGACCCACATTCATAAGCAGCTGATTCGGCAGGACAGTACAGTTGGAAGACTGTCCCGGGTGTCTGTGTTGCCCACTCCTGCTCCCAGTCCTGATACACTAAAGGGGCTTTGGGTCAGAGGCTGAAGGGAGGATCATCTCTGCTGCCTTCACACATCTCTGTTCTGCTCTACAGAATGAATAATTATACACAGAATAGGAGGGCATTGTATGAGAGGAGAGGCCACAGTATGGAGAAGACAGAGCCACAGAGAGGAGGGGGCGCCACGTATGAGAGGAGGGCGTCACAGTATGAGGAAAAAAGGGCTCAGTATGCAAGAGAAGGGCCTCAGGTATGAAAGGAAGGGGCCTCAGTATAGAGGAGATAGCACACAGTATGAAAGAGGGGCCACTGTATAAGAGGAGGGGGTGATTCAGAGGGGGGTTCCAGGGTAGAGAGTAGTGGTTTCACTGTATGAGAGGGGGGGTCACGGTATGAGATAAGGGGTCACTCATAGGAGGGCACCACGTATGACAGATGGTGCCACAGTATGGAGGGAGGGCCACAGTATGTTAAAGGGGCCCACGTATGAGAAGAGGTGTTCACTTTGAGAAGAGGGGGTCCACTGTATGGAGAGGGGGCCACTCAGAGGAGGCACCACAGTATGAGAGGAGGGGGGCAACACTATGAGGGCAGGGGCAACACTATGAGAGGGAGAAGCCACTGAGAGGAGAGAACCACTGTATAAGAAAAGGGGGCCACTGAAAGGATGGTACCACAGTATGAAAGGGGGGTACACTAAGAGGAGAAGGGGAGCACAGTATTAGAGGAGGGGCCACTGAGAGGAGGGGACCACTGTATGAGAGGAGGGAGCACAGTATGAAAGGAGGGGGGCCCACAGTAATGAGAGGAGAGAGCCACAGTATGAGAGGAGGGGGGCACAGTATGAGAGGAGAGAGACGCACAGTTATGAGAGGAGAGAGCCACTGTATTAGAAGAGGGAGCCACTCAAATAGGGCGCAACAGTATGAGAGGAGGGGTCACTGTATACGAGAAGGGGCACAATATGAGAGGAGAGGCCACAGAACGATAGGAGGGGGCCGCTGAGAGGAGGGGGGGGTCCACAGTATAGAGGAGGGCTCCACAGTATGAGAGGTGGGGCCATAGATGAGAGGAGAGGTCACAGTATGACGAAAAGGGGGCCACTGGAGAGGAGGGGGGCCACTGAGAGGAGGGGGTCACAGTATTAGAGGAGGCTCCACAGTATGAGAGGATGGGCCATAGTATGAGAGGAGAGGTCACGTGAGAAAAGGGGGCCATGAGAGGAGGGGGGCCACTGGAGAGGAGGGGGCACAGTATGAGAGGAGGGCTCCACAGTATGAGAAGAGGGGCCATAGTAGAGAGAAGAGGGCCACAGTATGAGAGGAGGGGGGCCCAAGCTGTATGAAAGAGGATAGGGGACCACTATATGATAGGAGCGGGGGGCACTGTATGAGGAAGGACAGGAACCCACGTATAAGAGAGGACAGAGGATTACAAAATAAGAGAGGATAGGGGTGCCACAGTACAGGCGGTCCCCTACTTAAGAAACACTCGACTACATATTATCCCAGTTACAAACGGACCTCTGGATATTGTAATTTTTACATTTGTCCCGGCTACAATAATCAGCTATAAACAGTTATCATAGGTGTCTGTAATAAGCTTTATTGTTAATATTGATTCTTATGACAACCCAACATTTTTAAAATCCAATGTCACAGAGACCAAAAAAGTTCTGTCGGGATTACAATGATAAAGTATACAGTTCGACTTACATACAAATTCAACTTAAGAAACAAACCTACAGACCCTATCTTGTATGTAACCCGGGGACTGCCTGTATAAGAGGAGGAAGCCACTGTAGGAGAGGAGGGGGCCACTGTATGAGTGAGGACAGAAGGCCACTGTAAGAGAGAGGACAGGAGGCCACAATATGAGAGAGGACAGGGGGCCACAATATGGGAGAGGACAGGGGGTCACAATATCAGAGAGGACAGGGGGCCAGAGTATGAGAGAGGACAGGAGGCCAGAGTATGAGAGAGGACAGGGGGCCACAGTATGAGAGAGGACAGGGGCCACTGTATGAGAGAGCACAGGGGGGCCACAGTGTGAGAGAGGACAGGAGGCCACAGTATGAGAGAGAACAGGGGGCCACAATATGTGAGAGGATAGGGGGGGATAGTAAGAGAGGACAGGGGTCAATGTATGAGAGAGGACAGGGGATCCTGTTCATCACAGAGAGGTCGAAGGTGGCTTTGATAATCAGCCTTCTATCTGGGAAAGCTCTGGCATGGGTAGAGATTTTGGGTCCATGGCCTGGAAACTCCCCAGATCTTAATCCCATTGAGAACTTGTGGTCAATCATCAGGAGACGGGTGGACAAAGAAAAACCAGCAAATTGTGACAAAACGCAAGCATTGATTGTCCAATCAGTCTATCAGTCAGGATTTGGTCCAGAAGTTGATTGAGAGCATGCCAGGGAGAATGCAGAGGTCCTGAAGAAGTGGGTCAACACTGGCAAATATTGACTTGCTGCATTAACTCATTCTAACTGTCAATAAACTGTTTGCTACTAAAATGATTGTACTTGTATTTCTGTATGTGATAAAAACATCTGACAAACACCAGAGGGTAACGAGATATGAAAATAGAATATTTGTGTCATTCCAAAACTTTGACAATGACCGTAGTACTTGATGGATTCTGGGCCAGAGGGGGGGGGGGGAAGGGAACAGGGGCTTTAGTCCTTCCCCACGTTTTGGGATGTGGAAGATGCTCAAAATTTCTGACTTATTCATATTTATTAAGTGAGCGTTGTGGACTAAATAGCAAAGTGATCATCAGTGAGGGAAGTGCTTCTTTTAGGATTGAGAGACTAGGAATACAGGTCTTACAAATCAGAAGCTTAATGGTGTTGATCCTATCTCCGTCCTTGAAGCAAGAGTCCTGCGAAGCGTAGTTGAAGGGGTTATCCGGGGGAGGGCTAGTTTTAAAACATGAAATAAAACATGTACTTACCTCGACTCCCGGCAGTGAGAGTGCTAGAGGGCTGATGTTACCGCGCAGCGGTCAGTCTCTTCTGTCACGCCGGTTCGTTATACAGGGGTGCACAGGGAGCTTCCGGACGGCCGGAAGCTCCATCCGAACCTTCTTCCAGCGCTACAACGCTGAGAGATAGGGAGGCGATGGGAGGGAGCCGGCCACATCGCGTACCGGAAGCTCCTGTGCGCGGCTTCTGTGCCCCTGTAAACAAACAGGGCACGGATCGAAAGAGACCGCGGCATGGGACATCGGTGGCGTCGGAGGAGGAAGTACACGTTTTTTTTAAATCAAAAAATCTTTTATTAACGCAGAGATACTCAGAGTAAATTACAGCTTTAATTTTAAGCATATTACAAACGCATCAAAAAGAACATATTGATAATACAATAAAACCCACCCTTTACTCCCCAGAAACCCTTTCCCTCCCGTGTGATCTGGTCCACATTACCATCTTCCTAACCCGCTCCCTCCTGTCCCCTCCTTCACTAGGATACCCCACCATTTCTAAAACTCCTGCCACTCCCCTGGTCTGGCCCGCATCCAGCTCCGCGGACAATTCCTACGATGCCATCCCTGGACATTCAAGCCACTTTCCCCACTGTTCTCAAAGTTATCCACCGCACTCTCTCACATACACCTTCAGCTCAACCATATGGTATTATTCAAAAATTTGCACTTCATCACCCTCGCGGCGGGCGCAGATCCAACCAGTGCATGGCAAGGATTTGCACATGATTGCGCCTGATATAACACCTTAGCTATTGCCAGCTGTTGTTTTTATTAAGGTAAGTAACGTTATTATGTTAACTAGCCCACCCCAGCCCGGACCTCAGTAATTTTTAACAGCCGGATAACCCCTTTAAGGCTTTCAAGGGATCTATTAAAAAGGTGGGGAGAGTAGGCATCCATGCGTAGTATTACGTTTTAATGTGGAAGTGTCCATCTACCTGTCCCGGCGGGCGTCCTGTGTAGTGGGAAAAGTAGCATAAAAAGAAGGAGGCGGGAGCCAATTTCAGTAGTACCTACCTCTGAAAATCAATCTACCCAATCGAAATTAGCATGGCTTTTGGCATATGTATAGCTCTAAGGACTCGCTTTACATTGTCCTTGCTCTCCCTACCTCCCTTTATAAACCCTGCCTGGTCTGCAGAGATGATTTTGGGGAGTACTGGGGACAGTCGCTGTGCTAAAAGTTTGGCCCATATCATTAAGTCAACGTTTAAAGTGAAATAGGACGGTAGTTCCGTCTGCTCTGGTACTACCCTCTTTGTGATATAAGCTGCTAGCAAGTCCTCAGGCTTTTTGCCTCTGGTATAATGGTGTGCAGACTCAATGAGATTCAGAGTGCAGGGAGCTGAGTGTGTTTTTTGTAATGTACAATTCAGAAGCTGTCCGGAGAAGGGCTCTTACCACACGGGACTGAGGCCCTGACCTACTCCAGTTTGTCCACCATTATCGGCTTAGTAAGGCTCTCTACCTCCTCTGCCCCACCTGTTTCACTATGTCCAAGAAGCCTTTAAATCTCTTGCAACTTATTTTGCCAGTCTTGGACCCCTCATCCCCACGTAGATTGTAAAGTCCAGCGTAGTATTTCTTAAACTCTCTAGCTATGTCCTCCACCCTGTCACCTGTGGATGTCTTAAGGGCGGTCATATATATTCAGGCCTGTGCTTTCTTCAGTAAGTTTGTCATCTTTTTACTGCATTTAAAGAGCCAATGTTGTGCCCTGAGCATTATCGGGTCCAGGCCAGAGCCAATATTGTCAGCAAAGGACTGAGTCATCTTTGCTCTCAGTTTATCCAGTAAGGATGCGTCCCCTAGCAGTGTATCATTAAACCCCCATGTTTATTCTCTTACCAGTATTTGGGGAGTGGCAAAGGAGATGGAGGCTGGTGAATGGTCTGAGATTATGAGAGATCCTATTTCTGCCGATAACACCTGTTTCATATGATCCGATTGGTTTATATATTCATTCAATCATTGTTGGGTATTATGGGGAATAGAATTGAACATATATTCTTTGTCCACTGGGTGGTGTAATCGCCAGGAATCTATTAGAGAGAGTTCTGCCAGCGCCTTTTTAGCTTTCCTTGGGGCTATAAAGGAGCAGGCGGAGGGGTCGGTGGAGGAATCTACTAAGGGGTAAAGTGTGATGTTCAAGTTCCCATCCAGTATCAGTATTCCTTCTGTAAATATCTTATAAAGGCGTAAGGATCCTATACAGCCACATACATTGTCCCTGGTTGGGCACATATAAGGAGACAAAAGTATACATAAGCCCACCCATCGCCCCTTTTACCATGACAACCCTCCCTTCTGCGTCCCTGTATACATACTTCATGATGAAGGGCATGTCTTTGTGGATACCTATCGTCACTCCCCTGGATGTGGAGTTGCAGCTACCGCTGTGGCTATATGTCGTGAGGGGCAATATGGGGTTCTTATTATTTTTAAAGTGTGTTTCCTGGAACAGTATTACCTCTCTCTTCAAGTGTTGCAATAGGAGAAAGATCTCGATCTCAAATTCCATGAGGTAACTGCCACGGATGTCATCATGGGTTCAGTTTGAAGAGGAAGGTTTTGGCTCTGAAAAACTTGCTCCCAACATTTGCTACCCTGGTGGTGGGCTAGGTGTGGGAAAGACCGAGGGAAAAGAAGGGGGAGGGAAAGGGGGGTTAACATAAACAAACTCAGTTGAAAAACCATACATCGAACTGATAGGTTGAAAGTAGTGGGCCGGCCCGCGATAGTTCCACTTTTGGGAGGGCCACAGCGGGTCCGGTACGAATGGGCCCCTATGCACTAGGGGCTCCATCTCTCGCAATTCATGAGAGATCGCTTGTCTGGTGTGGGAAGAGAGACCCTCAGAGAACTGCTGATGATATATATGGATGCTGGATTACTTAGATTGGAACACATTGAGCGACCCCACATATATGTAGGGGGCTGGTTTCTCCGTGCAGCAATCTGCCGGCATCATTAACATGTTGTGAATAAACATTGAATTATTTTATGAACAGAATAATTATATATCAGATAAAATTGGTTGAATAAACTTATAGCCACAAAAGCTAAAACAGTTTGCAAGAGAGAACGCACTATGGACTGTCTTTCATGAAACGTTCATGATAAAGGATACTTAGAATCGTGGGGAGTTTTCCAGTCCTTATGTGTCTTCTCTCACGCTGCCTTGGTTCTTCTGTTTTGCAGATTTCCATGGTGCCACCTTCTGCCACAGAGGGTGAGACTTGAGTGGGGGATTATCTATTTAATCCGATACAGGTAACCAGGATGGCATGGCAATGGGGTCGATCCCTAGCTGTCTCCAAGCCTTCTCCAAGTCCCTCGGGTGCTTGATGAGGGTGGGTTGGTTCCTTTTAGCAAATTGCAGAAGAAATGGGAATAGCCACTTGTAAGGAAGTTGAAGTTCTTGTAGTTGAAGCAGTAACTGTTTTAGTGTACGGCGTTTGGACAAGGTAGAGGCCACTAGGCCTTGATATGCACCTTTGTATGTTAGTTTGGGTTGGTCTCTTGCTTTGGAGAGTATAACTGAGGTTTCTATAAAACGTTGTCCGCACAACACATCTCTTGGCGGTTCTGTTGCCACTGGTTTGATCCTTTGTGCCCTGTGCACCCTTTCTATGACTACAGTCCCAGCCCCCTCCTCACCTAGCAGGGTAGTGAATATATGTTTCATGACGCTGGGTAGGGCGTCTGTGGTTTTCCAGGCCTTCCAGTAACATTGTAGCATAGTTTAATTGCTTGTCCTTAGCAGCAGAATCCAAGAGCTCCGTGACCCTGCATAGAGAGACCATTACCTAGTTGGGTTTACCTTCACACTGATGTTGAAATACAACACCAGTGGCCCGGGGACCACCCAGAGGTACTCCGGACACCAGAAACAGAGCACCAAAAAAGACCAGCAGAGAGAAAGAGACTGCATGGAAATCTCCAAACAGTGCTACAGCAAACAATCACGGCAGAAACCGACGATGCAGGAACGCACAGACATTTAGAGGTACGGCACTTGGGCCACCAGTTGGAGGCCTTAGAAGCAACCTAGGAAGAACCAGTGGGATATGAAAAAGCAATCATCTGATTGCTTGTTAATGATAATATTCTACTATATTAGCTGTGTCAGCCTTTGCTCATTTACTTACCCGGTCCCTCAGAATTCCTGAAAGTGCATTGTAGTCGGACAATGCACTTTCAGGCATTACGAGGGACTGGGTAAGTAAATGTGCTTATTTTCCTGCTTAGAAAATATGCTATCTGATTGTCTTTGCCTTTCAAATATACCTGAGTGAAGTTGGCCCCCCTCTAACAAAATTGGTGTCAAACGTTTGTGCTGGTTTGTGCAGCAGATATTTTCTTTTGTACTGCTATCGTTATTAAGATATTAATATAAAGTTCCAGAGGTCATCAGAGGTCAACCAGCCCTCCCACATTACCCAAAACAAACAAATCTGGTGTCAATCAATTGTTCTATGTTTGTGCTGCTCAAATTTTTTGTGTGTGCTATCATTTTTAATATATTCATAGTTTTTTCCAGAGATCATTCCTTCCAAAGTACAATGTGCTTGCTAGCTCCTCCTGGGGGTCAAACCAGAGAAGTGTCACCAATCGCAGGTGTTAACCTATTCTTTGCCGGCAGCAAAGTCGCTGGCAGCATTGAAAGCATGGCGGCACATGGGCGCCGTCATGTTACCTCCGATCGTCGCCCCCCCACCCCCACCGAACGTCATCGAGGGGCGCCGATCGGTTGCCATGACGTCTGACCCGAGGCTGAATGGCTTCTGCAGATTCGTTACAATGAACCAGTGGCTCATTGTAATGAATGACCTGCAAAAACTCCATATACTGCAATACAGTTGTATTGCAGTATATGGTAGGAACGATCTGACAATCTAGGCTTAATGTACCCTAGAGGGTCTAAGAAATAGTGAAAAAAAAAAAAATTATAAAATATTAAAAGTTTATATCACCCCCCTTTCACCAAAAACTGGTATAAAATATAATAAACAGTAAAAATCACAAACACATAAGGTATTGCCGTGTCCCAAAATGCCCGATATATATATAAAATATAAAAACGGTTATTGACGGCGGTGACCTCTGAGTATGTCACCGATAGGGCTAATTATCCTGTAACAATTGCTGACCCAAACGTTAAAAGATTTATTATTTCCCCTGGCCCGTTCCCTAGAGATAATGACAAAGATAAAAGATGCTTTTTGGAAAAATATTATGATCGAATCACACAAACTGGGCTTAAACTCCTGTCACATGGTTGTGTTATTCTCCCAAGCTGAATGCTGTGTACTACGAGCCATGCTGGCTCTTTGGGGATCGCAAAAAGCAGGGTTTTGAACCAGCTTGGTCAAAAGGAATCAATAAATGGAAGAGCTTAACCACAAAAATACAATCTCATGAAAGCTCTCATGTTAATTCCTGTGTCGTATATGACCAATGGAGGAAGAAGGGCACAATAGATGAGGAAACTGAAAAGCAAATGAGGAGAGAGAAGAACTTTTGGAGGCAAGCTCTACTATGGCGATGGCCAATCTTCTATTTCGTGGTCATCGAGAACATTTGGGGGAAATTAATAATGGAAACTTCCTCTCCATAATTCTGCTAAATAACTTTTAGCAGATTATGATTCAGTTCTTCATGAACTAATTGAAATGCCCCAAAGATCCACAAAATATCTGAGCCCAAAAATCCAGAACGAGATCATCCAAATTCTTGCGGGACAAGTGCAAAAAGAAATGATCTCAGCAGGGGCGTTGCTAGGGTGGTAAAAGATCCGGGGCACGGGCCCCAATGCATGTGTATTGCACTTTCAGTAATGCCCCCTCCTGTACATAACCCCCTCACATGTGGTTGTGCCAATAACAAGGTTACTTCCAGTATATACAGCTACAGAGAACAAAGGAGAAATCCCCATCACCACATCTTATGTTCCTCATTGTCCCTACATCTTGGTTCCCTGACAGTGTTATCCTGCTGCCGCCCCTAACAATCTCCCCAAATACTGTAAGGCTGCTCTCACACGTTTGTCTTGCATTTAAACAAAACCAGGTGCGTGTTACCCATCACATGTGTATTACTGGAAAATATATGTGATCAAACCAAGGCCTGTCCTAGTGCCATGTGTGAACACGCTCCAAGAAATGTCCCCCACACAGCCCCCCAGTAAGTAATGTGCCCACACAGCCCCCCAGTGTAAAAGTCTGTGAAGCTACAACACATAGGGCAGCGATGGCGAACCTCTGGCACGCGAAGCCGTTTCTGTTGGCACGCGTACCATCGCCAGTAAGCTGCTGCCCGTAAAAATTTGGTCTTTGCGAGCGGCGGAACTACGTGCCGCTCCATAGACAGAACCGCAGAGTTTTTGCGCATGCGCATTAATTAGCCCGCTCCGCTCTGCTCTGCTCCCTCCCTGTCTGCTCTACTCTGTCCCGGTCCGCTCCGCACTGCTTTGCTCCCTCTGTCCCGTTCCGTAGCCCCCCTCTTCTCCGCTCCATAGCCCCCCTCTCCTCCGCTCCGTAGCCCCCCTCTCTTCCTCTCCGTGGCCCCCCTCTCCTCCGCTTCAGGTGGGAGTGGAGAATGCATACAGCGTAACCTGCATGCATTCCTGGAGAACCTTCCTGTAGAATAAAAGAAAATAAAGTAAGTTTATCTGTGTATATGTATGTAATATGTATATGTATGTAATGTGTATATGTATGTGATGTGTATATGTAGGTGTTTATATGTGTATACATATATATGTATGTATTTTATACTACATGGCGATAAGCTGTATGCATTTTATACTACATGGCGGCATTCTGTATGCATTTTATAACAGATAAAATGGTTTGAATAAAACTTTATAGCCACAAAAGCTAAACAGTTTGCAAGAGAGAACGCACTATGGCGCTGTCTTCATGAAACGTTCTGATAAAGGATACTTAGAATCGTTGGGGGTTTCCAGTCCTTATGTGTCTTCTCTCACGCTGCTTGGTTCTTCTGTTTTGCGATTCCATGGTGCCACCTTCTGCACAGAGGGTGAGACTTGAGTGGGGGGTTATCTATTTAATCCGATACAGGTAACCAGGATCGGCATGGCAATGGGGTCGATCCCTAGCTGTCTCTCAAGCCTTCTCCAAGCCCTCGGGTGCTTGATGAGGGTGGTTGGTTCTTTTAGCAAATTGCAGAAGAAATGGAATAGCCACTTGTAAGGAAGTTGAGTTCTTGTAGTTGAAGCAGTAACTGTTTTAGTGTACGGCGTTTGGACAAAGGTAGAGGGCCATAGCCTTGATATGCACGTGTTATGTTAGTTTGGGTTGGTCTCTTGCTTTGGAGAGTATAACTGAGGTTTATATAAACTTATTTGTCCGCACAACCAAATCTCTTGGCGGTTTCTGTGCCATGGTTTTGTTGATCCTTTGTGCCTGTGCACCCTTTCTATGAACAAGTCCAGCCCCCTCTCACCAGCAGGGTAGTGAATATATGTTTCATGACGCTGGGTAGGGCGTCTGTGGTTTTCCAGGCCTTCCCGTAACATTGTAGCATAGTTTAATTGCTTGTCCTTAGCAGAAGAATCCAAGAGAGTCGTGACCCTGCATAGAGCGACCATTACCTAGTTGGGTTTTACCTTCCACAATGAGTGAAATACACCACCAGTGGCCCGGGGACCACCCAGAGGTACTCAGGACACCCAGAAACGAGCACCAAAAAAGACCAGCAGAGAGAAAGAGACTGCATGGAAATCTCCAAAAAAGTGCTACAGCAAACAATCACGGCAGAAAACGACGATGCAGGAACGCCAGACATTTAGAGGGTACGGCACTTGGGCCACCAGTTGGAGGCCTTAGAAGCAAACTAGGAAGAACCAGTGGGATATGAAAAGCAATCATCTGATTGCTTGTTAATGATAATATTCTACTATATTAGCTGTGTCAGCCTTTGCTCATTTACGTAACCCGGTCCCTCAGAATTCCTGAAAGTGCATGTAGTCGGACAATGCACTTTCAGGATTACGAGGGATGGGTAAGTAAAAGTGCTTATTTTCGCTTAGAAAATATGCTATCTGATTGTCTTGCCTTTCAAATATACCTGAGTGAAGTGGCCCCCCTCTAACAAAATTGGTGTCAAACGTTTGCGTGGGTTGTGGCAGCAGATATTTTCTTTGTACTGCTATCGTTAGAAGAGATTGAAATAAAGTCCAGAGGTCACAAGAGGTCAACCAGCCCTCCCACATTACCCAAAACAAACAAATTGGTTGTCAATCAAGTGTTCTATGTGTGTGCTGCTCAAATTTTGTGGGTGCTATCATTTTTAATATATTCATATGTTTTTCCAGATACATTCCTTCCAAAGTACAATGTGCTTGCTAGCTACTCCTGGGGGTCAAACCAGAGAAGTGTCACCAATCGCAGGTGTTAACCGATTCTTTGCCGGCAGAAAACTAAAGTCGGATGCAATTGAAAGCAATGGGGAAATGGCGAGCAGTAATGTTACTATCCGATCGTCGCCCCCCCACCCCCACCGAACGTCATCGAGGGGCGCCGATGGTGCCGTGACGTCTGACCCGAGGATGAAGGCTTCTGCAGATTCGTTACAAATGAACCAGTGGCTCATGATGAATGAATGACCTGCAAAAACTCCATATACTGCAATACAGTTGTTATTGCAGTATATGGTAGGAACGATCTGACAATTAGGCTTAATGTACACTAGAGGGTCTTAAGAAATAGTGAAAAAAAAAAAAATTATAAAATATTAAAGTTTATATCACCCCCTTTCACCAAAAACTGGTATAAAATATAATAAACAGTAAAATCACAAACACATAAGGTATTGCCCGTGTCCCAAAATGCCCGATAATATATAAAAATAAAAACGGTATTGACGGCGGGTGACCTCATGAGTATGTCACCGATAGGGCTAATTATCCTGTAACAATTGCTGGACCCAAACGTTAAAAGATTTATTATTTCCCCTGGCCCGTTCCCTAGAGATAATGACAAAGATAAAAAGATGCTTTTGGAAAAATATTATGATCGAAGCACACAAAACTGGGCTAAACCCTGTCACTGGTTGGTGTTATTCTCCCAAGCTGAATGCGTGTACTACGAGCCATGCTGGCTCTTTGGGGATCGCAAAAAGCAGGGTTTGAACAGCTTGGTCAAAGGAATCAATAAATGGAAGAGCTTAACCACAAAATACAATCTCGAAAGCTCTCCTGTTCAATTCCTGTGTCGTATATGACCAATGGAGGAAGAAGGGCACAATAGATGAGGAAACTGAAAAGCAAATGAGGAGGAGAGAAGAACTTTTGGAGGCAAGCTCTACTATGGCGATGGCCAATTCTTATTTCGTGGTCATCGCAGAACATTGGGGAAATTAATAATGGAAACTCCTCTCCATAATTTGCTAAATAACTTTAGCAGATTATGATTCAGTTCTTCATGAACTATGAAATGCCCCAAAGATCACAAAATATCTGAGCCCAAAAATCCAGAACGAGATCATTCAAATTCTTGCGGGGACAAGTGCAAAAAGAAATGATCTCAGCAGGGGCGTTGCTAGGGTGGCTAAAGATCCGGGCACGGGCCCCAATGCATGTGTATTGCACTTTCGTAATGGCCCTCTGTACATAACCCCACTCACATGTTGGTGTGCCAATAACAAGGTTTTCCAGTCTATAAGCTACAGAGAACAAAGGAGAAATCCCCATCAACCACTCTTATGTTCCTCATTGTGTCCATACATCTGGTCCTGACAGTGTTATCCTGCGTGCCGCCCCTAACAATCTCCCCAAACTGGAAGGCTGCTCTCACACGTTTGTCTTGCATTTAAACAAAACCAGGTGCGTGTTACCCTCTCACATGTGTATTACTGGAAAAATATGTGATCAAACCAAGGCCTGTCTAGTGCCATGTGTGAACACGCTCCAAGAATGTCCCCACACAGCCCCCGAGTAAGGTAATGTGCCCACACAGCCCCCCAGTAATGTCCCACACACCCCCCAGTAAGTAATGTGCCTCACACACAGCCCCCCAGTAAGTAATGTGCCTCACACACAGCCCCCAGTAAGTAATGTGCCTGACACACAGCCCCAGTAATGTCCCCACACAGTCCCCCCAGTAAGTAATGTGCCTCACACAGCCCCCCAGGAAATATGTGCCCACACAGCCCCCCCAGTAAATAATGTGCCTCACACATCCCCCCAGTAAATAATGTGCCTCACACAGCCCCAGTAAATAATGTGCCTCACACAGCCCCCCCAGTAAGTAATGTGCCTCACGCAGCCCCCCAGTAAATAATGTGCCTCACACAGTCACCCCAGTAAATAATGTGCCTCACACAGCCCCCCAGTAATAATGTGCCTCACACAGCCCCCAGTAAAAAGTGCCACACACAGCCCCCAGTAATAAGTGAGGCCTCACACAGCCCCCCAGTAAATAATGTGCCGCACACACAGCCCCCCAGTAAATAATGTGCCTCACACAGCCCCCCAGTAAATAATGTGCCTCACACAGCCCCCAGTAAATAATGTGCCCCACACAATCCCCCATAAGTAATGTGCCTCACACAGCCCCCAGTAAATAATGTGCCTCACACAGTCCCCCCAGTAAATAATGTGCCTCACACAGCCCCCAGAAAAAGTGCCGCACCAGCCCCCCAGTAAATAATGTGCCCCACACAATCCCCCATAAGTAATGTGCCTCACACACAGCCCCCAGTAAATATGTGCCTCACACACAGCCCCCAGTAAATAATGTGCCTCACATAGTGCCTCACACAGCCACCAGTAAGTATAAGGTGCCTTCACACCAGCCCCCAGTAAATAATGTGCCCTCACACAGTCCCCCAGTACGGTAATGTGCCTCACACACAGCCCCCCGGAAATAATGTGCCTCACACAGTCCCCCCAGGAAAATATGTCCTCACACAGCACCCCCAGGAAATAATGTGCCCCCAATGTTTCCCCCTTCCCTAGTCCCTGTCATGTTTTCACCTCACAGATGCAGCTCTCTCTCTCTCTTTCTGTGCGCTGCTTCCCCAGCAGGTCATGTGATCATGACATCATCACAGGTCCTTGAGCCTCTGGAACTCGGGGGCTAGGTCCTTGCAGGGGAAAGCAGCGCTGCAACTCGTTCTCATCACGATCTGAGGACACAGATCGTGAGAGAACGAACGAGGGAAGCGAATCTCATGGGCAGAGCATCTGCTGACCCGAGGAGATTCGGGGCACTGGCCAAAAGATCCGGGGCACGAGCCCCGGATCTTTTGACCTAGCGACGCCCCTGGATCTCAGACATTCAATAGGCACAGTTTTACTCTATTCTAATGTATACTGCACTGGACATATCAAAGGTTGATCAGCTGAGCCGGGTTTTCCGGTACGTGTCTGTTGACAGAGCAGAGAATGGGAGAGTAACCAGCGTGAAAAAACATGAAGTATTTTAAGGTTTTTATGCTGTAAAAGATCAGAGTGCTGAAGGAATAGAGAAGGATATTATCGCCTGTATAGAGAGCAAAGGCTTAAAATTAAACAAGTGTCGTGGCCAAGGGTACGATGGAGCTGCAACCATGAGTGGCATATACTCTAAGATTGTCCTTAACTCTTCAAAAACAAAAGAAAGAGAGGAGGCTGCATCGTTAAAAAAAAGGAGTCTTTTGAATTCATATTTTTAATTGTTCTTCAGACAACAATTTTGGAAAAGGTTAATACTCTTTCTAAAGTCTTGCAAGCAAAAAACACTGATTTGTCTGAAGCCTCAAGATTGATTAAGAACTTTGCTGACAGTCTAGGGCAGCGATGGCGAACCTATGGCACGCGTGCCACAGACGCCACGCAAAGCCGTTTCTGTTGGCACGCGTACCGTCGCCGGTAAGCCTCTGCCCGCTGCCTGTAAAAATTTGTCTATGCGAGCGGCGGAACTACGCGCTGCTCCATAGACAGAACCTCAGAGTTTTTGCGCATGCGCGTAGTTATCCCGGCTCGCTCCGCTCTGCTCCCTCCCGGTTCGCTCCGCTCTGCTCTGTCCCGGTCTGCTCTGCACTGCTCTGTCCCGTTCCGTAGCCCCCCTCTCCTCCGCTCCGTAGCCCCCCTCTCCTCCGCTCCGTAGCCCCCCTCTCCTCCGCTCCAGGTGGGAGTGGAGAATGCATACAGCGTAACCTGCATGCTTTCCTGGAGAACCTTCGTGTAGAATAAAAGAAAATAAAGTAAGTTTATCTGTGTATATGTATGTAATATGTATATGTATGTATTGAGTATATGTATGTTTATATGTATGTAATGAGTATATGTATGTGTATATGTATGTAATGTGTATATGTATGTGATGCGTATATGTGATATGTATATGTATGTGATGTGCATATGTGGGTGTATATGTATGTGATGTGTATATGTAGGTGTTTATGTATGTGATGTGTATATGTAGGTGTTTATATGTGTATACATATATATATATAATATATATATATATATATATATATTCTGTATGCATTTTATACTACATGGTGACAAGCTGTATGCATTTTATTCTATATTACGTATATGGGGGGGGGTGTCTCTCTATGGCTCGTTTTCTCAATTAAAACCTGGTTATTCTAGTTAAATTTTTGTGTTGGCACTTCACTTCAAGTCAGAAGGGTTTGGGTTGCATTTTGGGCACTCGGCCTCTAAAAGGTTCGCCATCACTGGTCTAGGGCAATACAGGAATCAGTTTGAGGAAGCAAAACAAATTGCAGTTTTGCTTGCACAGCAGTGGGGCATTTCATCGCAGTTTGAAAAAAGTCAAGCGTCATTTTGACGAATGGGCAGTTGATGAGAAAATGATTCAGAAAAACATTTTCAAGTTATTTATGGAAATGGACAAGCTTCTTGGTCGTTTTAATATTATTTAGCCTGCAATGCTTTCATCTGCGTCTGATGATGTTATTTTCCAAGCTGCATCAAAACTCCAAGAAATCTACCGGGAAGATTTATCATCCAGTTTTCCTGCTTAACTGCTGAATTTTTCGGTCTGCGAAAGAGGTACACATTCAGAAGTCGTCCTCTATCAGTGATCTGGCTCACCTTCTGCTGGTAGACAACAGTGTCCTTTCTTCTACACTACTGGACACGTGTGTAGCCTTTTCTTAACACTACCTGTGACAGTAGCTACTGATGAAAGATCATTTTCTAAGCTTAAATTAATTTAAAAAACTACTTGCGAAGCACCATGTCAGAACAAAGGCTTTCCAGGCTTGCGGTGCTGAGCATAAAAAATGAACGAGCTCGAAAACTAGACATAGACAGCATTGTGGACACCTTTGCTGAAGTCAAGGCACGCAGGCGTGTGTTCTAAGAAATTGTCTTCTGTGTAAGTGTAAAGTTATGGGAAGTTGGGGAGTTGGAAAGTTGTTTAACAACTAACAGTTTAAAGGTTTTCTGTTAAACTAACAGTTTTACTAACACAGTTCCATGCATGCTTATTGTCAATTTTTGTACTATGTCAGGAATGAATATAAGCAGTGAAACCTTGTTCAGATGATAGGCTAAAGGGGGGTGTTGATCATATAGGGGTTTAGCACAACCGTTTTTCTTAGATGACAGGCCAAAATTACATTAAAAAGTGATCTTCCAGGGTTGGTATTCTTACAGGTTATATATAACAATATATTAAAAACATGCTAAAAATAAAAAAAAAAGTGCACAAGAATTATGGTCTGTATTGTGGGGTGGACTTAAAGAAGTGGTCTTCTGGAAAGGTTACACTGTATATCCTTCCCTTAGGTCTGGTACAATAGTGACAGTATGTCACAAAGACTTCAGGTTCTTGCTGCTCTATTGTGGCGATATAGAGTAGAAAGAAGTCTAAGTCTCTTTTTTTTAACTGTGTTGACACAATGTGGCATATTTATCAAGCTGTCTGAAAGTCAGAAAATTTCTAGTTGCTCACGTTAAACAATCACAGCTCAGCTTTCATTTTACCAGTGCTCATGAATATTTGAAAGGGGAGCCGTGATTGGTTGCAATGGACAACTAGAAATATTCTGACTTTCAGACAGCTTGATAAATCTGTCAGAAAGTTTATGGTCTATGGTCTGTCTATATCTGTCTAGTTATCTATCTCATATAATTTGACCATTTCTATATCTTGCTTGTTCTCTATCTATTTTTCAATTAATCTTCTATTTCTCTTCTACTATATTTATCTCTCATATGCATCTACTGTATATATCATCTTCTTTATAGTTCTGCATCTAGAAATCTTCTATCATAATAATTAGAATTAATAATTCCTTTATTTATATAGCGCATACAGATTACACAGCGCTGCATAGAGCTTGTCACATCGGTCCCTGTCTCCATGTGGCTCACAATCTATTCAACCTGCCAGTAATTTTTTGCAGTGTGGGAAGAAACCGGAGGACCCGGAGGAAACCCACGCAAACACAGAGAGAACATACAAACTCTTTGTAGATGTTGACCAGCGCTACAAGGCTGTAGTGCTAACCACTGAGCCACCGTGCTGCCCATCAATCTCCCTATCATTTATATTCTATAAAATTCTCCCATATTACAGTTTGTTTTACCATACTAAAGGAGCCTCTTACTGACTGTGACTGGTCATAAAATAGTTTTATTTTGGGGCCCCACTTTTAGTTTTGACCAGGGCCCCACTTTGTCTAGAACCGGCCCTGTGGACATGTCACCAGTAGTCACTGTATGTAACACGTAGGGATTTCTGTGTTTCTGTAGCTGTATATAACCTCAGTAACATTGTTATTGGCACAACCAAATGTGAGAGGGTTAGCAATGCCCCTGGTATGATACAGTATCTGTATGGCACAGCTTGGATTGCCTGCAGTCTGGCTTTAGTGAAGGCTGACACTGCATCTAATTTGCAGCTGAATTGTCTTATAATGCTTGTGTGGGAAAGGAATCCTCTCTTCCAGCTGAACCTGGTGCAGGCCCTGAGTAAAAAGCCAGTGGGAGGAGAGAATCAGTGAGCGAATCCGATTTGACACTGACAGCTGCTTTACTGACAGTAACCTGTACCACGTCATGGCTTTTCCTTATGCCCTAGAGAGACCTGAGATTCATTGTTACTCGCTGTATTCCCACATAGATTGTTGAGGATGGGAATAGTGCTTTTAAATGGGACTGAACTCAACCAAGTGAGTTCCAAGGGAAATCCTCATGAAAAATGATACATTACATGCAGAAAATTCCGTTGTATGCTAGTAATAATACGAATTACCAACAAAGGGATATTGTGGTTTTAACCCAATTATACTTACATACTGGCATGTACCCCCTGAAACAGGATCCGTTCTTCATTTAATTATTTTTTGTGAAAATGGACTTTTAAAAACAGCAAACGAGCCTCAGTGGCTCCTGTGTACGTCTCAGAAACCCCTTCTGGGTACATCAGTCACTAATTATTTAGACCTTCCTTTGGCACTTATGTCTGCCTCCTTGTCAATAGGCAGTACAGTGGGATTGAGTGGTTAAAGGGGTTTGCCCACGAAAGAAATTTCTAAAATTTCAATCCCCTAATGATGTTTACACAATAAAGATGATTTTTAAACTCTTACTTTACAATTTTACTCTGTTGTATTGCTGTTTTAGCTTCTATCATTGATAGTCAGTGTAAAATTCCAGAGTTTGAGCGAGGACTCTCTAAGCAGACACATTGGGTCTTCGCCGGAGTTCACCTTCTTCTTCCCGATGCATGTAAGTGCTTGATCTTGCGACACAATTAGTTTTTAAAATTCCACAGTTTTACCAAATCCGTCGGGTTGTCCCACAGCCATGCCCCCCGATTTCTGTCGCGTGAAAGTCCCGGGGCAATTCGGCGCAAGACGGAAATATTCGGGAAACCCGACGAAAGTGCGGCATTCGGACTCTTAGTAAATGAGCCCCATTGTGATCTTTCTGTGGTGTGAGATGCCTTGTGCTGACAATGTGGTTTAGATTATCAAGGAAGAGAGTTTATCTACACTTTAATTTCGCTTCTAAACACCGTATTAGTATTTGACAGACAAAAGGGGAGATGAAACAAATCAGAGATGAGATGAGATCCATGACATACGTATTACACATAATGACACACTCCAGCTCAGATTCATCTCCGCTCTCACAGTCTCCACCTCCCCGGATAAAGAACTTATCTGCTTGTAGCTCTCCTTATACTGTGATGTGTTGTCTGCCGGCAGGAAGTGTGTATCAGTGTGAACTCGTCCTGGAATGCAGGGGAGAGGGGCGTCTGCAGGGAGCAGAGAAGACCTCAGCTCCACAGCATCAGGCAAGATCCCTAAAGTCAGAAGATACAGGGTCAGAAATCAGGTGCAACAGGTTGGAATTATATCTGTGAAATGTTGTATTTTTGTTAATAACAGTGAATTAGAGAATGTGTTATTTTGTTATCCTGAGTATATTTAAGAAACTTGTCTTTGTGAAAATATCCCTCTAAAGCATAACCATCATTTGAAATGATTTTTTATATTGTGTATGGGAGGATGTAGTGAACATTTTTCTAATACACTTTATTAACAAATTAACTTTATTCCCCACAATATCAAAAATCATCTGAAATGACGGTTACACTTTAAGTAAAAATTTTAACTCAAAGAATATAATTTTTGTAACTACATAAATAACAAATCTTGCACAAAACAAATCATTAACATCAATCCTGTACAATGTTACCTAACACAACTCCACCAGATCCACTGTAAACTGAACCCCCTTATAGACCCCATAACACACAGTGGTCCACATTTATTAAAGCCCCTGCATCTGACTTCTGACTTTGAATATTCTTTTTAGTGCAACTGTGTGCACATGTATCTACACATTTATATGGCAGCTGCACTCTACCCGACGCAAAACAAACTTCTGCACTGAAATGGTGTTGCACGCCTTATGTTAATAGTGCACCAAAAAAGCGTGCCACGATTCATGAATATGGCGCACCCTGCACACTCCACAGTAAAACTGCACCTTGTGCAGTTTGCATTGTTTTTGATAAATGTGGGCTTTTATGTGAACTGTTAGGCAAGTTCCAAATATACTACCGTGTTTCCCCGATTGTAAGACACCACCGAAAGTAGGACGTAGCGGGGGTGTAAGGGGGGACGTCTAATGTAAGACGTACCCCGAAAGTTAGACGTACCGGAGGCAAATTATATGGTACCTGCTTCAGGACCATGGACAGCAGGGGGAGCCAGGAGCGGAGGGGGGATTGGTGGCTGCTGGCGGCAGTCAGAAGTCGTCCGGCAGGGGCGGGAGTACGATGCAGCTTCCGGGAGTGGAGGGGTGGAAAGCGGAGGTACTGTATGTGGGGGTCAGGTTGGAGCCGGCCAAAGGGTGGGCGGGAGCTTGATGCCGGCGGAAGCAGGAGATCGCGGGACCGGGGCATGCAGAAACACGCAGCCTCCGTGCCCTCATGTGCAGCCTCTGATTGGACCAGCGGCTCCTTCACGAGGAAGAAGAAGCTACACCTCTACCCAGCACTACAGTGGAATTGATCCCATCGTCATTACGGTACCAGGTACTGTAACCCTATGGGAGACAGTGTGTGGGATACTGTATGGGGCTGTAACCCTATGGGAGACTGTGTGGGATACTGTATGGGGCTGTAACCCTATGGGAGATGTGTGGGATACTGTATGGGGCTGTAACCCTATGGGAGATGTGTGGGATACTGTATGGGGCTGTAACCCTGTGGGAGATGTGTGGGATATCGAAATTTTTTTCCAATATAAGACATACCCCGAAAGTAAGACATAGTGGGACATTTGAGGGTAAAAAGAATGTAAGACACTGTCTTACTTTCGGGGAAACACGGTAGTTTTTGGTCAACAATGATTGACCTTTAGTTCTGTTTTGCACTATGTCCCACAAATTTCAAGCTACACATCTAGTAAGGTTAGTGTAAGCTCTTTGAAACTGTTCTTTTCAAATCAGTTGCACAAACAAACCAGCACTTACAGCTAAACAATGGGAGGCGGATACCAGCTGAGAGCTGATGAAAATCAAACCATGGATAAACCAGGGACACTTACTCATAGATCCAGGTACCATGACTGTGGTACTCTTATTGGTTACCCATGGCCTCCATCCTTCTAAAATCAACTTTTAAAAGTGTGCTAATTAGCTCCTCAGGCTCATTATGATAATTTGAAAGGTTGATTTTAGAAGGAAGGAGGTCATTGAAAACAAATATAAGATTACCACAGTCATGGTATCTGGATCTATGAGTAAGTCTCCCTGGTTTATTATGATGGATTTTGATAGATTTTCTTTAACCCAGACCCTAAACTGGTGACCACAAAATCAACCAATAGAATCAGGTTAAAAGTGGAGCAGAGCTTAATTACTGATTCCATAACAATGCACCACAGTATAGGGCCTAACTTGCTGATTAGTGGGCTTCTCAGTGATGACACCCCCACAGATCACGAAAACGTGGGGTCCGATTGGGTCCAAAGTACCTCCATCGGACCCCTCGTCACTCAGAGTAATGGAGCAGACGGCCGCGCATGACTGTTCTACTCAATTAATCCCTATGAAGCTGATGGAGATCGCCGAGCCAAACGATCGAGCTCACTAAAAAGTGACTTCCCATCACTGTTTGGTTGGAGCTTCACTTCGTTGCCCCCTGGTCTGAGAAGGCCATTCATAACCATGGCAAAGCTTCCAGTTGAGCGCACGTCTGGAAGTGCCATTATGATCCAGGAATCAGGGGTAGGGTAAGTATGAGTTCTGATTTTTCTCCCCTTCGTGGCCACCTGTGGGTTTTCCATACTGATACAGAAATGTCAGACGATGGAAAGGCCATGGCTCAGAGAGGTCACAATGTGATGCCTCGCACAGGCGTCCATTTGCTGCCACCCCCTGGGGTTGTGCTTTACGGGTGAAGGTTCTCTAAATGCTTAGTACAGCTGAAGGTGCGACACAAGGGGTTACATAAGGATTTCGGTCCTGCACACGTCAGGCTGCAGTGACTAGTACCAGTGAGACACAGCTTATTGGCTTGTGAAGGCCATGCTAAGCTTAGTGGTGACCGTGCCCGCCCACGGTGAGAGAGTTCAGCAGCCATTACATCGGGCGCATGGTGTGTTACATGTGGAAGGAGATGCGGGGGTAGACTGTGGCGTGGAGGGAGGGAGGGGGGCCGCTGTGACAGCGGTAACCCCCAGCAGACACGTCCTGCCTCCTCCTCCTCCACGCACTCACTAAACCGAGCTGCGCACTTCTCTCAGATCAGCAGCCGGGGGCTTAGCCAGGCAGCCAATCAGCGACTAGGACACAGATATGCAAATGAGGCGGGGGAAGATCTCACGCTCGCCGTAAGGGGTTGGAGTGGCCGCTTTATCACCATTGGGAAACTTGGCCTCTTAGAGCTGCACCAGGGAGAGACCCCCTCCCACCTCCTCCTCATCGGCCCTTCCCCTGGGGGGGATCGATAACCGTGATCGATCCATCGGCGATCAGCTCTGGGGAGGGGGTCCCCGCCTACAACTCCACCCCGTTCGCTCGTGTCTCGGGCGGGATCCCGGGTAAGATCACATGTTGGTTGGGGCACTTGTAGTTGGGTGAGGGTGTCATGGTGGGCACCACTTGGGCAGAGTTGGTACTTGTGATATGTTGGCAAGTGGCTCAGGCATGGAGGTGGCATTGGGGGAGGTGTTCTCTGTTAGTGGTGTTGGCACTGGGCATGTGGCCTCATGAGTGCCAGGTGTGGGCAGAGGGAATCACATGATCATCCGGGGCCAGCAGGCACTATGATATGCCATGTGCAATGCCCCTGTGGCCAGCCTTCCCTGCATAGCTGACCTGTAATTGTCATCCAGTCATACCCAACACTAAACACATACGACTCCTATGGCTCAGTGGTAGAGACTAGATGTGGACGGGTGCCCGGGGCTTGCCCTCAACCCTGACATGTTTGTAATACAGATTTGAAATGAGGAACCTGATCTAAGGTAGAGAGGTGACAATGTCCCCTGGCAGTGAGGCCTAGAGCATGGTGTGTGCCAGCCGTGCCTGGAGTATTCTGCACCAAATAATCTTTAGGACATGTAAAAAGTTCTTTCTAGTGGCTGTAACAGAAGAGGAGCTGATGAGTTAATGTGCAGTGCTCACATCCCTGCCACTTGTCTATGATTTCCATATGTATGTATGTGTAAGATATATAATTGTGGTACATGTGTGTATGAAGTCCATGTGGCAAGTACAGGGGGCACTTCCCCAATGCCACAGATTTGTGTGTCAACATGCCAAACCAGGATAAATTGGCTGGACTTGTTCCTACTGACATTAATAGTAATGCTCTTGCTACTGCTAGAATTGAGTTGTGACCAATACTCTGTTACCATAGTGAATAGATGGCACGCCAGTCACGCTGGCATTTTTATTGGAGTGGTGGTCAGCGTCATCTGTGCCCTGGAATGCATGGCATACACGTGTAGGCTGATAATGTTGTGTGGTTGCGGTACAGCCATTTACTACTTTTGACTGGGGATCAAGCATTTACTTCTTTTGGATTGGGTTCTCTGTGATCCAGGCATTTCGTTCTTTTGGAGGGGCTCCTTTGGGGTGGAGATATATTAAAATGGAAATGTATGATAAATGTGGAAGGAGGTGGTCTTCTCTCCATGCTTGAAGCAATGTGACTAACTTGTTTTAGGCCACAAAGGGAAACTCGGCAATGAAAACTCCTCCTCTTTCTGCACCAGCTACCCTGGGTAAACTGGCAAAAATTTGGATAAATGGTTTTGCTGCCTGGAAGTAACTGGAGTCCTCCACTA
The DNA here is from genome assembly GCA_019512145.1 of Engystomops pustulosus. NCBI lineage: Eukaryota > Metazoa > Chordata > Amphibia > Anura > Leptodactylidae > Engystomops > Engystomops pustulosus. Next base: position 114,632,622 of record CM033647.1, read on the forward strand.
TTATTAATTATAATATTTATTTATATAGCGCCACCAAATACTGCAGTGCTTTATAAATTATTATTTATTGATTTGTTTATGTATAGAGCACCATTAATTCCATGTACAGTCAACAAGTCATTCACATTAAGACAAGAACAGATGCAAGTACAAATACTACAGAGGTCAGGAAACAAGTTGTAGGAGGACCCTGCCCAAGAGGGCTCACAACCTGCCATCACATTTTATTTTCAAGCCTCCACATCCAGCATCCATGGGTGGAGCGGTTGACATAGAAACAATTTGTCTCCATCTGAGACCTTCACTGCAGGTGGCATAGGGGCAGGGACTTCTTTCTAACTAAAGAGAGGGGGTGGGTTCCTGAGTTGACATCTGCATCTGATAGTCATTTATGACATCTGACATCTGTGGAGGGATCTTTACAGACTTCTCACAATAAAAATGAAATTCTCTACATGGAAATTAGCTTATGCATGTACTGGGTACTAAGCCATACCTGCTACCCATCACTATTATGTGGTGATAGAATATATCAAATGATATGTATGATGATGAATTGTCAGCAGTTCACTTTATACCTTTCAACCAGGTACTAATTCAGGACAGACAACCTTGGTTCTCCAGAGACAATGCTTACTTTATTGGATTTCAGGCCCAGAGACCTCCAGACATAGACAATGGTGTTAATAATAACAGTGATAGCTCTGGCTTGCAAATATAGATAAATATCTATACCCCCCTCCCCCCATTCCTCTGTATCCTTCTATCCTTCTCTAACTATCTTTATACAGATTATTTCCCATTGACTAACATGTGGAAGATATTGTATTGGCTAACACAGAGAAATCAATTTTTTTACAAAAACTCCTACTTGCTATTGGTTAATTAATGACCACTATTGCTATGGTGTCAACTGAACCAACTTCTTCTCTTTGAAATGCATAGGGATAGGGTCCATGCACACAAACATATGGGGGGGGAGTGTATATACGGCCGCAAATTTACCACTGCATGAACTGATCTTTCCTTTTCTCATCTACACATCAAACGGCACATTGAAGTTGGCATAAATGACCATCCATTGTTAACCAAAGCAATAGATGTCACCAGTTGTTAAAGAACATTCTTCTAGGTCAGATCAATGCATAAAGGAATCAAATAATATAAAATAGGGCGGCATGGTGGCTGAGTGAGTATCACTTCTGCCTTGCAGCGTTGGAGTCCTGGGTTCTAATCCCACCCAGGTCAACATCTGCAAAGAGTTTGTATGTTCTCTCCATGTTTCCTCCCACACTCCAAAACATACTGTTAGGTTGTTTAGATTGTGAGCCCCATGGGGACAGGGACCAATTTGACATGCTTTGTGCATCGCTGCGTAATCTGTGTGCGCTATATATATAATTATTATTATTAAAATATATGCCTACTTATGATTAGCCTTGCCAGCACCCTCCCAAGTTAGGCTGAGTTGACATCACATTTTTTGTATACGCTAAACATATACGTTGGGAAAGCACCCATTGTATAGCGTATACATTGACAAATAGTGGCAGACGAGGTAGACGTGGTAGAATGTAAGTCATCAGCTCACCTTGGCAATGTGTATTATAAGGTTATTATGATGCACTGTATACCTTATGTTTTTCTATATACATGACTGCAGGTATCCCATCATGTGTCACGCCACTTAGTTGGACCGGCAGCACCTAGCAACCAGTCAGCCTAGCTACGCGATACTTAGTTCTGAGGATGCGCATGTGCCACTAGTTAGCTAGACACGACACTGTGTGCTAACACTTCCGTTTTACCACCATACTACTTCCGGTCGCGTACACACTGGAATAGGATTCCCGAAATGTCTTTTCATTGCATATAAGGTGAGCTCTCGCTCCTAGATGTTACAGACCCCTGAGGAAGTCGCGGATAGCGGCGATACGCGTGGGGAACCTCCCACCCCTACCAATCTTTGGGTGTTTGCATGGGTATTGTTACCTTGTTTGACCGCTGATCACCCGGGTGCTGGGCCGTGTTGGGGCCCAGTCCAGCTTGCCTTAGAGGTTCAGTTGATAACCAGCACTTTTTTTGCACTTGCACTTTATTGGTTGTTGTTTACATTTTTCCTCATCACAGCTGCCTCATCACAGGGGGCCTTTTGGCAGACAGGCACTTACATCATGTGGGTATATGTATTTATATTTATTGTGCTTTGTGGTTAACAATACTGGTTTACAATTGGACATTCATTTCTGGTATTTTGTATACTCTTCTATAGCTATTGTTAGGGGTGGTGGGTGGATTGGAGCCATTGCGCCAGAGGTCGCGATAACGCCTCTACACGCGTCATATCAATTTAAAAGTACAGGGAGTAAACAAAAAAACACACTGGATGGTCAAAGCGCAATGCAGAGGTCGCACTCAACATTTTCCAGAAAGGGTAATAATACTCCTCTCACAATTTTTGAGGAGTATTGTTAACCCAGGAGGAGTACGAAATGTTCACTAATAAATATATACAATCCTAGCGTATATGGCGTTATAAGACGTCTATTAATACAAGGAAAAAGTTACAGCTCCTGTTTTCTGTGCTTTTAAAGGGTTTTCCCACAAATTCAGTTAGGCCCATACACGGGAGGGTCTAATTTGAATCCTTGGGAAAACCCCTTTGGGTGCATTCACGCCTTTTTTATGCGGTTATGACGCATCCAAAGGCTTTACATGTTTAAGTAACATTGCGTTTTCAAATGCAATGGAAACAGAATGTTTATCAACATGTGATCAAGTTGAAGCCTTTGGAATGCGTCAAAAACGATAAAAAAAAAACGCAACGCATTGTGTGAACGCACCATCAAATAGCAATACATTGCTGTCAACATTGGTTAACAAAAAACACTGCATCAATACACATTTTATTGCATGCGTTTGTAAACGAATAAATGTTTGACAGCAATGTAAATAGGCAAAATCTTGTCTCAGCGGTTGTGATGCATATTTGAAAACGTATAAAAACCTCACCTTAGGCTGGTGCCACCACGTAGTGCTTATCTGCGGTTGCAACGCAGACAAGGCAGCGCACACCGTGGCGTGCCTCGGCCCGATCGCATCGCGTGTTCTATGAAAACGTTGCGATCGGGAACTAGCGCCGGTGTTTTGCGCTTTGTCTGCATTGTAACCGCACGCACAAAGCGATAGTGTGGCACCAGCCTTAGGCCATATGCACACAACATGTGGGGGACGATGTACAACTGCAAGCTTTCGTCTGTACATATGTCCCAATAGATGGCGCACTGAGTGATACGCTCCGTACACGGGAAAATGACGTGTTGCGGCCAGTCCCCAATGTATTAAATTGTATTTCAAAGACCTGCACAGCTACGGCGGCGGGCATACGTTTTTGTTTGAGGCAGCCTTACTGTCTACAGAGGGACTATTTATTAATAAATTATTTAATTAATGTGGGAAACTTTTTTTTTTTTCTCAGGGGCAAATTTGGGAGATGAACACATAAATATGTGTTCCCTGCTTTTCTTTTATATAGATCACAGATAACGGGATCTAATGGTAACAGCCATGGATCACTGTCATAGTGATCTGTATACAGAGACAGCAGAGAGGGCATACAGCACTTCCCTGCAGCCTCTCACTGTACTACAGGGGCTGCTGTGTGACAGGAGACTGAAATAACTGCCCCCTGTCACCGTACACATCGGGCCGTCACATAGACAGCACGATCCTGTTTCTGGCTGTGTGCACGATGCACACAGATCAGGAGCCACGCCACCGGCAACAGATATCCGGCCCACCCCTCGCTCCGCGTCCTCCATTCTCACCTATCTCTAGGGCCCGCGGGGAGAGGCTCGACGGTGAGGCAGGAAGTCCTCCCTCCAGTCACCTCAGCCTGCGATCCTGCAGTCGGCCCGTCACTGCTTGGAAGCAGCAGCTCATAGGAAAATCACCAAGCATATTAATACGCTTGGTGATTTTTTGGGGGAGTAATCAGCCTCTAAACGCGTTATGATTCGCTTTGCGGATCTAATAACGATTCTGTTTTATTATGCAGATTGTCACAGATGCAACAATGCCAAATATGTGGGGGGGGGGTTGTGTATTTTATTCAATTTTACTGAATAAAAATGAATTTGGAGAAAATCTTGTACATTTTAGCATCGCCATCTTTTCATATGCATAACTTTTTTATTATGTTCTTTCTAGTGGTCTTATTTTAGAGTGTGGAACATTTTTTTTATCACTTTTTAGAGCATATTTATTTTTTAAAAAAGGTATTAAATAAAAATGATCTTTTTTCGGAAAGTTTTTTACGTTTGCGTTTTGTTTGTGTTTTTTTATACTTAAGTGTTTTTATGGGAAAGTGACATTTTAGGGGCTTATATTTTTATGTATTTATTTTTTATTCTAATGGGTAAACTTTAGTGTTTTTAGATTTTTATTTATTTTTTTTTACTTTCCATACTTGAACTTGAACCAGTGATGCTGGAAGGGGTCTGACTGCTCAGAACTTCGGGCAGCCCCAGGGCACTCGGCAGACCTCGGGGCTGCCCAGAAGTGGATCGGATCACCCGGTAAGCGGTAGCTCTACGGCGTAGAGATATAGGGAATGTATGAAGAGGGCTCACGGGCTGAGTCCTCTTCATACAAGGGTGCGGGTTGTTGCATATTGCAGCAAACCCCCACCACTATTAACCCTTTCATTGCCGCCGGCAAAGTCGCCGGCGGCATTTAAAAGACGACGGCGATCGGTTGCCATGGTAGCCTCGGGTACCCTAGATGGTCTAAGAATTGGTGAGAGAAAAAAAAAAAAATTTAAAAATAAAAAAAAATTAATAAAAGATTACAAAATTCAAAATCACCCCCCTTTTGCATAGAAACTGATATTAAAACATATAAACAGAAAAATCACAGACACATTCGGTATGCCCGCATCCCCAAAGTGCCCGATCTATCCAAAATATAAAATATGGTACGGGAGGGCTTGGTTGACCTCCGAGACGGGAAATGGCGCGCCCAAAGGTACGAAAGCGACTTACACCTTTTTACATCACATAAAAAATGGAATAAATTAAAAAATGATCAAAATGTTGCACAGACCTCAAAATGGTAGCAGTGCAAACGTCGGCTCATTTCGCAAAAAAAATATACACCTCCACACGCCTCCGTGGCGCAAAAGTATGTAAAAGTTAATCTAGATTCAGAAGATGGCAACCAAAAAATTTTTTTCTTTTTTGTACACGATTTGTTGAAGTTTTTTTGAAAAGTATTAAAACACATAAAATCCCCCTATATATAAATGGTATAACCGCGGGGATCGATCGTACCGAACCGAAGAATACAAATGAGGTGTTATTTTTGCAGTGCCACAGTCACAAATCGTTTAAAAACTGAGCCCCAAAAGACACGTGGACACTTTTTTTTTTTTTTTTTCAATTTTCAACATTTGTCAGCTTTGCAGTACACGGGCATGTTATAAAATAAATTATATTACGGGAAGTTTTAAAATTGTTACGCACAAAAGCATGCCTCACAACAGGTCTGTATACGAGAAGTTAAAAAAGTTATGGATTTTTGAACGGTTGGGACCGAGCGGCGCGACAATGAAGCGAAAAAAACCCATGCGTCCTTAAGGGGTAATAGCCCCGGCTTCGGAGCCAAGTACACGCAGCCATCAGCTCTACATAAGGAGAGTATTTCGTAGAGCGGCGACGATGTGCGCCACAGCTACCAGGAGAGGATCCAAAGACTTTTTCATACTTTGGTGTAGAATCTGTGGGTGGTCTCATTTTTTGAGACTTTTGATTACGTTTTCAATGCTATCATTTTTAGGACTGTACGACCTTCAGATCACTTTTATAGAATTTTTTTATATTTTTCAAAATCGATCGACTCTCCACGATGATGTCACGGGAAGCGACGATCTCCAACAAGATGGCGGCACCCACACACCGCAATCTTTTTGAAGCCGCCGGCAGCTTTGCTGCAATATGCTTACAGCCCGTGAGCCTTCCCCATGTGCTCAGGAGCCCTCACCCGCATGGGTCTTTAAAGGGGTATTCTCATCTAAGCATTGACATTTAGTTTCATTACTCTGCCGTATATATACATTTCTTCAATTTAGATGTTATTAAAAGATTTTTACCTATGTGAAGATAATTTCTCATAGATGTAGTCGTATGGTCTCTTGCAAACAAGACTGTGTCCTTGGATACGGCCACCTCTGCTGGAGTGATTGCACAAAGAAATAAAAGGTTTTTATGTATGAAATGCCTTGGGGTTACTGCAGGTCCTTTAACCGTCCTGTGGTAATAATTGCTGAATCCAGGAGATCAGGCAGGGCTCAATAGCGCATGTCTGGCCACTGCTGCCAAAATGTAAGGTGTTTGTTGTTTTTTTATTTTTTTTTTTTAAATATCCAATTGAAGAAATGTTTACATATGACAAATGAATAAAAATAAATGTGAATGCCCTTCTTTTAGCTAAACATTGTTTCCCTGATATCAACTCAATGAGTGTATGTCCTCCCATCGTCACTCATTTATACTCCTCCCCTTGCCTAATTCTCATCATTCAGCACAATATGTCATGTGACCAGAGTGATGTCATCTAAGGTTCTTTACCAACTTACCTTCTCAAAAACTCTCCTACACACCCTCACAAAGTGGTCTTAGGAAAACATGTCCAAAATTTCACATTCTATTAACAAACTGTGCAGTTGAGAATTCCACCCTTTATAAAATGTTGTTTATAAGATAGTGTTCTGTTAATCCCAATATATAGATTTCATGCTGTATTCATTGCTTTTGATTCCGGCTCTACCCCTCCATTCTGGATTAGGTCCCCTCTAGTAGCAGTAGTAGACAAGGACTTCTTTATTTGAAGCAGCTGCAGTTAGGGTGAGTCGCTTACTAGTAAGTAAATAGCTAAGGAGACATGGAAATCTGATATATTTTACCTGGAGCCAGTAAACAGCAGCTGTGAAGTAGTGTACGGAAGCAAAAGAACAGAGCAAAAGAAAATAACTGGGCTCTAATGCTGCATATAAGGATTGGTTCCCATGCACACATTGCACTGTTGAAAAACTGCACTTGGTTAAGTGAATGGTAAAATAAATATTTGATATGTGTTAAAAAACATCTATAAAAGGTCCCTAGTTGCTATGGCCAGGAAAAACTATTTGTGACCTATCCACAGGCCCTTGCACTGATCCGCTGTTTAGGATTGTGTAACGGGAAGAAGGCTGCTCTGCGCCTCTGTAGCGTCCAGCGCCATTCCTGCAGCTGTGGCTCCAATGGGTAATAAATGTTGTGGCTGTTGTTCAAGTGCGGATACAGGGACATAAAGCCAACTGCTTCTGGTCCTGTGTCTTGTGCTTGGACAGATCCAAACTGTTGTTCTGATAAATCACTAGTAGTATTGCCTTGCCATAATTGTCTGGTACAGGAGCTAGGAGCTAGGATCCATGTCTCTTGCTAAAATAACCCCACCACCACCACCACGCACGCACTGAATTTTATGGCAGACAGTGGTGTTCAGGTTTTACGGAGATGGCACTGAAATACAGTCTCCCTAAATTGAATTCACTTTTATGAGAATTGGTGAAATGGCATACCTCAGCTCTGTAGAACTTGACCACTGATTTGACAGTGGGGGTGTGAGAGTGCATTTTAAAATCGATTGACCTATCGGGCATTTTTGTGAAAAGACTTTTTATTGTACTGGTACTTTACTGCTGGTTTTGTTTTTTTAAATGTCATTGTGGGGTAGACAAATGTGTTTTTCTAATTTCTCCTGGGTGCACCAAGCCAGGGCATTAAAGGGACGCTGCGCCATTCAGGCATTGCACCTTCATAACGGCTATACAATCTTTAGTTTTTTGGCCATATATACCTGTATATTGGGGTTGCACTGATACCAGAATTTTGAGTTTGATACGATAACCAGAAAAGTATTGCGATGCTCAATACCGATACGATACTTTCAAGAAAAGAAAAAAAGTACTGAATGTTTAGGGTGCAGTCACATGGGGCGTTTACATTGCATTTAGAAATACAAAAGTCTGGGGCGGGGCTCAGTCTGATTGCAATTTATCTTTATTCTATTGAGAACTACAATTACGGTGATGCCTCATTTATATAGGTTTTTTTAAAATATATATATATATATATATTTTTTTTTACAATTTTAGTGAAGAAAAAACTAATCTAGAGAAAATCTCATTTATTTTCCTATCGACATCTTTTCAGAGACATAACCTTCAATATTTTTTGGTTGACAGAGCTGGTTTAGGGCTTATTTCCTGTGTGTTGAGTTGTCCTTTTCAGTGGTACCATTGTGGGGCACAACTTTTTTTTGATCGCTTTTTAGAACATTTTTGTGTTATAAAGGTATTTTATAAAAAAAATTTACATTTTTGGCAAGTTTTTCAGGTTTTGTTTATCTGGCGCTCATCAAGTAGGTCCAATAATGTTTCTGTTATTGTACAGATTGTTACGAGCGAGGTGATACCAAATATGTGGGGTGATTTTGTGTGTTTTTTTTTTTTATTTTTTTTTTTTACTCCATTAGATATATTTAGGGGACTTAACTTTATTTAATTCATTTTATTAAAGTATTTTTTTTGTGTGTTTTAAACTCCCGTTGAGTGCTGCGGGGGAGGGAGTCCAATCTAGTGCAGAAGACCCTTGCATGACTGAGTCGTGTAAGGGGTTAAAGCCTGCAATCGGAGGAAACTCTGATCAAGGGTGCTAGAGATGGGTGCCAGCTGGCACCTACAGCTGGTGTCTGTCAGTTCAGGAGCCGGTGCCAGAAGCATGACTTAATAATACTGCATACTGCAGGTATGCACCTCCCGCCATGCAGTACTATTACGTAAAATGTCGAGAAGGGGTTAAAGTGGCCCTCCAAATTGAGAATGTTTGAGGCTTGCACAAATTCCTACTGCCTGACATTGAAGTTTCAGACTTCGGGTTAAAGGAATATTTAAGCTAAAATGACATTTTCCGTTGTGCTTTTCCCATCTCCTTATGCCTCATTCTGTTTCCATCTTTGTAGTTAGTATTGTTATATAATACAGCCATAAAATAAACTTGCACACAAAACTGGTGACAGGTTGTACATGTGTAGACTTGATTGCTGATACAGAGCGACACAGTAACTTGTGGGACAAAAGTTTGTTGTTGTTTGAATAATCTCGGGTAAAATCAGATGCACACAAATGTTAACACAGAATACATACATTACTGTATTACATTACTCCATATTTATGTAAATGCTATGTAGTCATAATGTTAACATGACCTTAGGGTTTTTGTTACGTTCTTCTTTTACGCAAGAGAATAATGAAAAACAAATACTGATAGCAATTGGAAGCTCTTTTAGTATCAATAGGAAAAAATTAAAGGAATCCTCAATGCAGAAATAAACTGACCAAGCCTAGCAGCGTTTTTATTTAATTTTTCATTTGTTCCTACATGAGGCTTCGACACAGATGTGAACTTAGCCTTCTATAAACAATTTACAGTGTTCATTTTTTGTTTATTTTGAAGCTATGCCTTAGTAGTGCCCAGTCATGAAATTTGTCTGCTCAGTTTTATCTCTCTGGAACAGTCCCCATGATGCAGATGTCCTTCTACAGCTGGTCAGCAAACTTAAGAAGATAAGCCATGCATTTATGAAAAAACCTACAAATCTCCATAGACCGTTGACACATGTCTTATATTCAGTGGATGTGTTTTCACACATCTATAGGGACCAGTACATGAGGCAAGAAGACTTTTCAGATGACAGCCAATCAGAACTGTTGTAGGCATTATATGAATATGAATGCATAAGGTAGTTTGCATATTACTCACAGGTGATGAATCGCTACTGAGGGATTTTCATTTGTGGACTGTGCTGGTATCCTTATATTGGGGTGTCTAAGGGTATGTTCACACATTTCTTGGCAAATATGTTGAATTTTAACTCCTTGTGAATTATTCTAGTGAGAAACCCCCATATTACTTCAGTAGGAAACGACATTGTCTGTATAAACAGGTGCAAACACAGAAAACTACATATGCTTTCCCTAAAAAGTAATAATAATCTTTATATAGTGGCATCAAATTCTTTAGCGCTTTACAGATTCTGGGGAACATATACAAATAATATAAGAGTAATCACAGTCATATGAAACAATGGCCAAAACCATGCACTTATTAAACATGAAAAGGATGTATGCTATATTAAGCTTTTTCTCTCTTTCTCTCTATCTGTGTCTCTCTCTCTCTCGGGCTTTGATGCCTATTATTAGACTATGTAGACAATTGTGTCAACAATCACACTTCTTTTTAATCTCTAATTTTGTAGATTTTTTTTTTCTTTTCCTCTTTCTGTCCACGATTGAGGGATGCCATCTTGCCTGATGTTTAGTAACATTATGACATGTATCACAGCAGCCGAACAACCATAGGCAGCACTGGTCTATCCCAGGCAAGCATACAGCCGTGTGCTGGAGAGTGAGGTATAGTGCCCAGCTGTACATTTGGGAAAAGATAGAGCATGCTCTATCTTTTTCCCGTGAACGACACAGTATGGCGAATGGGCGCCATAGGTTTCTATAGGGACTGATAAGCGTCCACACACACTATGGCCGGATAACGGTCCTTCACACATTCGTGTGAAAGGGGCCTAAATCTGCTTTCTGTCCTGTTCTCCACTGACAGTTGAGAGATGGAGGTATCTGAGAATATTTCTAATCATTTAAAGGGAACCTGTCACTTCAGACGCCCCACCATAAACCCAAAACAATTATTTGCTAGGATACATCTGTGAAAACAGCTATGGGAAGAGGCAGCACCTAATTCTTAGCGCAATAGGCATATGTGATGATTCTGCTGAGGACGATACAGGCGGTCTCCCGACTTACAGACAAGCCCTAGTTAAAGACTTTAGTCCCTGCAATGATGAGCTGTAAGGAGTCTGTAATGAAGCTTTATTGATAATCCTTGGTCCAATTACAGCAAAGAATTTATAAAAAGCAAAAAAAATTTTTGTCTGGATCTACAATTATAAAATATACAGTTTCGACTTTCATACAAACTTGAAAGCAAACCTATGGAACCTATATTGTATGTAACTCAGGGACTGCCTGTAGTTGATAGTTATAGTTATAGAATAAGGGCAAGGTAAGAAGTCAAAATGGCCAGAAGGAGGCGGAGGGAGTTTGATTGCGTCTTGGAGCGTTCCCACTTCTTTGAAACATGGCGCCACAAAGGGATGTTCACTTTCAGCAAGTTATGTTTGTGAAATGAAAAGTTATAAAACCTTCCAATATACTTTCTGTATCAATTTCTGTTTTTTTGTTTTTTAGACCTCTGCTTGCCATCCTTCTACATGAAGCACCTGTTTCCTTCCAGTGGATAGAAATCTGTCCACGGACATGTTATGTTGCATCAGTGCACGAGCCATTAGAACACTGGAACATAGAAGCTTTCTATAGAAGGAAAGCAAGTAGAGATATAGAAAACTGAGTGTTGTATATAACTTTTTATTTTACAAACCATATCAACTCCTTTAATAAAAGTAATTAGAAACACCAAAAGCAAACTTGCAAAGTAGAGAATAGGGTACTGTTTGCTGTTGGGGGTTTCTGAAGTGACTGGTTCCTTTTAACTCTTTACAGAGAGTCCCTGGATAGTCCTATCTCTTTGGAGCTGAATTGTTAAGGGAAATATTCTCTAGGTATGGATTCAGATCTTATGCTGCTTCCTTTATCTCTGATGTGAATGGGATATCCGATCACTACTCACTGCAGGAGAAAGGAGAAGCTAAAATTATCACTGAGAATTTGCTTTAATCAGCATAATATATTTCAAAGTTTACTATTATCCCTTGCTCTATTGAGTTATGAAATTAAAAATAAAAATGTTTCGTTATGCTTAAATATATTGAATAATGAAATGAGAAATGTAGGCAGAGCTGTGGAATCCTAGCTGAAATCTCTGCCTATACACTAAACCGTACTAATTCTGTCTCTTCTTTCCTCCAGGCTAATTATCTAATAATGTAATCATGTTTAACATCCCCCTTGGAGGATTCACTCCGCCATGGCTCGGGTCCTGACGTAAGCAGCCCTTAATGAAGCTCCCGTAGCATTACAGACCATCAATATGACGGATCCCATGATGGATTTTTTTGATGATACACACCTCTTTGATGAAACATTGGGTCTGTCTGATGATGCCTTTGCCCACCATGATCCTGTGTCCCTGGTCGATGAATTGAACCTTGGAGCAGAGTTTGAACCTCTCCACGTTGATTCCTTAAACCATGTACAAGATACTCAAATACACCAAAAACTCAGTGAGTTTGATACGCTCAATCAGTTTGATTCCATTAAGCTGCACCAAGTTGGCCACTCGTACAACAGTCCTGTTGAAAGTGTTTTGTCTCCACGATCACAGTTCAGCTGTTCTCCAATACATCCTCCAACCCAAGGTAATGGTATGTTTGCAGATGATGGAAGTCCCATGTGGGGTCACCAAACTACCACAGCTATTCCAAATCAGAATGGCTCCCCATTCAGCCAACAACGTGGAAACTCTCAGACTATGCAGCAAAGTAAAGGATTTGTAACACACCATGATTTTGCCTTGTTTCAAGCCAGTGAGCAACAGCAGGTCTCAATACAGCAGCACAATAGGAACAGTTTGAACACAGATCAGGAAACTTTGAATCAACCAAAAACTTTCATGGAGGTTAATGTGTCTTTACCCCATAGGACTTCTAATGTCCAGCAAATCCCTATGGTCAATAACACAACTCCACAAGATTCTTTGCCTTTACAGCAGTTTTCTCAATCCACATCAACATCCTTGCACTTCTGTGGCAATCCAGTTGCGACTCAGCACGATAGCGCATATGATAGCCACTCTCCGGTGCCATGTTCTGTGAATGAGGCACCAACGTTTACTTCTCATTACCCTTTCTCCAACAGCCATCTAAATCATGCTACACATTCTCTCTCCGATTTTACTGAAAGTCCAGGGTTTTCAGAATTGGGAGCCAAGCAGGAGCCTGGTCAGCATATATTGAACCCTAGTGAACAACTACATTCTAATGAATTCCAGATGGTGCATTCTTCACATCCTCAGGGGAACTACAATGGAACAAAGATGTCTCCCATGACCATGAACTTTCCATCCCAAGATGCTCACTCTGTTCGTTTGAGCCACTTTAATGATCATTTGGAGAGCAATGGTTTCTCTCCTTTAGAAGACAACCTGCTGCAACAAGTGGATTCTCATTCAGAGCCCTTTACTGGGCTTGATCCAGTGGATTTATTGCAAGAAGATCTCTTGCCACATTTTGATGATAACACGTTTTCACAAGATGGCTCAAGTACAGGTCATTCTGTCTTAAATCATCCTGGCTCAGAGAGCCACATTGAGCAGCAATCGATAAATATCCCAAATGATTTACTGAATTCTCAGCATCACGGTCAACAAGTGAATCAGTGGAACCCCCTCCTATCCAATAACCTCAACGTTCATAATCTGCATTCTGTGGCTTCACAAGGAAAGGTAAATTGCATTCTTTATTATGCTGCTATAGAAAGGTGTTTTCCTTCTAATGGTGTTTATCTTCCATGTATGGGAGCCATTGCTGTAACAATGTCCACGAGTCACTCAGGTGAATGCTGAAGGGACTTGTGAAGAGCTTGTGATCACTGAGATGCAGTGGGACACTTGGAGGCGAAATGATGATATCTATAGTGTAAAAACTTCAGGGTATCTGCACACGGTGCATATTGGCTGCGGGTTTGCTACACAGAATTTCCATGTGGAAAATCCGCAGCACAATATAATATCATCATAGTGTATTGGATTGCCTTCAATCCCATACACAAAAATGTGGCAAATACAACTAAAATGCCTTTCTGCTGCAAGTTTTTCATCTGTGGCAATCTGTGGTGTGGAAATCATGCATTGCACAGGTTGAGCTCCGCCCAATGGCGCCATCCGAAAAGAGGCAATTTTTATTTGTTGTTGATGCTTGCGGAATGACTTTGGGATTTCTGCAATGGGTGCAGAAACCCTTAGACCAGGAAACAAACTGCTTAATATTAAAGAAAGTCCCTGACTTACAGACGACTCCTAATTACTAACATACCGTTTTGCCCTCTGTGACCTCTGAGTGCTTGTAATTTACTGAACCTTATCCCCAAGCCCCAACAAATATACCTGTTACAATCTACATTCAAATTTGACTTCTATCATCAAAATCAAGCATGACAAACCATGTACACTTCACCAGCTACATTCTCACGTCCTTAGGGGGCGTACATACGACCCCCATAGGCTGGCAATGGGCGCACGGAGCGATACGGTGCGGCACCGTACTGCTCCATACACATGAAAAAGATAGGACATGTCCTATCTTTCCCCATGTTATGGCGCTGTGCATCGCTATGTAGAGGGGAGGGGTCACCACTCCTCCTCTCCATCACTGCAAATGTATGCCCCGCTAGCTATATTTGTTATTCATGGCCTCCTTCCTTCTAAAATTATGCTAATGACCCAAATGGACTCTGGGTGTTCACAGGCTGTTACAGGTTGGGTACCCATGGCTGGTTCTGTAGGTTTTGTTTGGTCCCACCTTTACTTTGGTCTCAGGCTGCAATATTCTGCTGTAAGGCATTTATAATGAAGTTTAAAGCATAACTGTAAATCTGTAGTGATTTTACCAAATTATTATATGTGATTCCCCCTTTGAAAACAAACAGAATGATGCCTACTTTGTGCTGCTCGTCCTTTTCTTTCCAAAGTTATGGCATTTTCTGTTCTGAAAGTGTTTGACAAAAATCTTTCTCACCAGAGGGGAAGAGGGCAGAGACTAATATCAGTCTATGAATACCAATAGCCGTACCCACCTCCAGGGCCGGATTAAGGTTGGTGGGGGCCCCTGGGCGCAAAATCTGGTGGAGGCCCCCACTGAGTGTACCTTACATACACGTCCTCCTGCTTCCTTTCCACTATCCCAGCAGTAACACAGATACATACAGCCGCCTCATCCCTAGTAACACAGCTACATACAGTCGCCTTACCCCCAGTAACACTGCCACATACATCCGCCTCATCCCCAGTAACACAGCTACATATAGCCGCCTCATCCCCAGTAACACAGCTACTTACAGCCGCCTGGCCCCCAGTAACACAGATGTATCACGAGAAAACAATCTCAAAATCACAGGGATATGTGAAATTGTTGAAAAGTTATTACCACAAGAGAGACACTAAGAGACACTGGTAAAATTTTAAAAAAAGGACTGAGCATTAACGTACAAACAGGCTGCGTCCTTAGGAGTTACCTGATATGCAAAAAACTTTTAAAAATCTGACAAAAAAAAATTTGTCTTTAGCTACAATTATAAAATATATACGGTAGTTCTGACTTGCATATAAATTCAAATTCAGAACAAACCTAGCGGACCTCGAGGACTGCCTGTATTGCAGATACAGTGGGTCAGCTGCCCAATATTCTTAGTACCCAATCGACTGTAACCCCAGCGCTCCCTCGACCTAAAGCTGGTTGCACACAAATATTGTTTGGTCTGATCCCATGGACTGAACACATCGCAGAGGATGAGAGTCCTTTAATCACACAGAGATGTGATGAAGCTGCAGTGCTGGTGATGTATTAACTGCAAAAGTTTTGGCAAATGGAGTAATTACATCATATTTCCATAGGTAAGGAAATATGGGTCAGTTTCCTCCAATGTCTGCCTTAACCCTTACGTGGCCTGAAAAGGCTCTAGTGACTGGGCATTTTTAGCAAATTTTCGGAAGCGGCAGTCTAAGGCCCATAAGGACACATAGAGCTAGTTAAAACTTAATAAAAGTGTTTAAAATGTTTTGTTTTTTTATTTGGGGTTCAATGTGGGGAAAATGTATATATATTTTTTGTACTATAAATCTATAAATTACATTTTTTACATTTTTTTTTTTTTTTTTTTTTAAATTTTCAAATTGACTCAAACAGGGATTTTTTTTTTTTAATTTATATGAGGAAATGTATATGTATCAGGGATATATCGCCATCTTTCCACTATGTGCTTATTTGTTATCATTGGGAAATTTTCTGTAAAGAGCTTCACTACAGCCTCCATAGAAATATACTGTGACACAGGTTTAAAGGAAATCTACCATTTGTTTTTATGCATTGTGAACCAAACGTACCTTGAGAATGCTGTAGATACAGAAACATATCTTTTTTTTTAATCCCTGAACTGAGTGGTTTTGCTCAAAAAGCAATTATAAAATTCAGGACCTTGGGAAAGCTGGGTGCATACGGGTTGCTGTACATAAGAGTTGCCTGAACTGTCCAGACAGGACTAATAAACCTGAGCTGGATGACTCGTACACAGCAGTTGGGGGATGGCGCAGTGATTGATTTACTTCTGCCTGTCAGGGACAATGCAGTGAATACCTATGCTGTGCTCAAGCAGTGCATAATTAGGGTGAGAAGAGTGCTGGGCAGCAACAGAGCCCCATAATCATAATTTTACAATAGTTTTTTTTTCAGCAAAACACTCAGTCCAGGGATTAAACAAGATATGTGCCTACATCAGTGTAGCTACAGAATTCTCATGGTATGTTTGATTCATAATGCATAAAAACTAATGGTAGATTTCCTTTAACCCCTTCACGCACCAGGCCGTACTATAACATCCTGGTGCTGCAGGGGGTGTATGGAGAGAGCTCACGGGCTGAACTCTCTCCATACACAGCGGGTGTCGGCTAGGGTTGCACCAATACTGTAATTTTTAATGTGATCCGATACCTGGAGAAGTATCATGGTACTCTATACCAACACGACATTTTCATGAAAAGGAAAAAAAAAAGTATAATCTGAATGTTTAGGGTCACATGGGGCGTTTACATTGCGTTCAGGAATGCAATGCAAATGTCTGAGGGCGGGGCTCAGTCAGATCGCATATGGATTTCATTTGAAACACATCAAGATCCGTAACAGTCAGCCAGTGTTTTGCCAGGAGAGCTTTAGTGTTTTATGACAGGTTAGTATATGTATTGTAAAGATTATTCTGGCAATGTTAATATAAAATGGTATAATGGTAAAAAGTATAATTTAGGGCTCATGTAGAAGGGCGCTTTTGATGTCCATGTGCTATCCTTTTTTTTGCGGATGGCAAGCGTACCCACTGTTTCCTACGGGTCTGTTCACATGTCTTTTTTTTTTTTTTAACACGGATGTGCAGACAGTGATAAAAAAATTGCAGCATGCGTTATTTTGTCTAGCATGTGGGCGATGTACAACCATAGAAGCCAATGGATCTGCAAAAAAATTGACGGCACATACATGACATCTGTATGCAGACTGTTTGTTTTTTCTCAAATGTTGCTAGGCGACCAAGTGGTCCCAATTCTGCCGCTAACCTGACAAATCTCTCAAAAGGAGTCCCTGCCGTCTCTATAGGAATCCACTGCAGACAGAAACAAGGAGTCTCTACAGTAGAACAGTAGAAATCGTTCAGCACCGCAAGCTGCAGAAACCTGCTAATAAACCGTTTTTACTTTGAAAGTATGGTACAAGTACCGAGATTTCGATGCATCGTGCAACCCTTGTATTAGCTGTATAATACAGCTGACACTCACTTGTTACTGCCACGCTTAATGCAATACAGTAGTATTGCAGTATACAGTATGAGCAATCAGACCCTGCAGGATTAAAATACCTTGGAGGGTCTGAAATAATGGTGAACAAACAAATATTGTAAACGATTTTTCAAAGTTTAAATCATCCCCCTTTCCCTAGATCACATATAAAAAATAAACAAACGCATTTTGTGTATGATTTTTACTGTATCGGCACGTCCCAAAATGCCGTTCTAACAAAATATAAAAAAAGATTATTCCCGCCCGTGAACACTGTAATGGAAAATAGCGCCCAAATGTCCGAATTGACACTTTTCCTGATTTTTCCATCCATAAATATTTGAATTAAAAGAACGATCAAACAGTCATTTAGATTCCAAATTGATATAAATTAATACAACAGCATGTACCACAAAAAAAAAACACCTTACATAGATCTGTACACTAAAGTGTGAAACAGTTATTGACCTCAGAATTTGGCAAAATGGAAAATATTTTTTATGTACAAAAGATGTGAATTTTTTTTATAAATCTCTTAAAACCTAATAAAACTTATATAAATTCTCCCTGCAATCGTAGTGATCCAAAAAATAAAGAGAGAGGAATGACATTTGGAGTGCAAAATAAAGTACATAAAAATGTATAAGACAAAAAGGGGGTGTGTCTGCTGCGCATCTGCAAAAAATGCGGACATGTGTGCTGGGTTTCTTTCTTTTGCCCCATACAGTTGGTTGCCTAGCATACGGATGTCATGCATGTCCCGTTTATTTTTTTTTTATTGTTGTGTGTGGATCCATTGACTTCTATGGATGTATATGGTACGCATCCGAGACAAAATAATGCATGCTGCAATTTTTCTCACTGTTTGCACATGCGTGGAAAAACAGACATGTGAACACAGCCATAGGAAACAATGGGTCCTAATGCCATCCGCAAAAAAAGGACAGCACACGGACATCAAAAACGCCCTTCTACATGAGCCCTAAATTATACTATTTAATATACGATTTTATATTAACAATACCAGGACAAACTTTACAGCACATATATAATAAACGGTCATAAAACACTAAAGCTCTCCTGGCAAATCACTGGCTGATCGTTACGAACTGCGTGTGTTTCAGAGAAAATCCATATGCAATTGGGCTGAGCCCCGTCCTCAGATGTTTTCATTGCATTTCTAAAAGCAATGTAAAGGCCACATGTAACTGCACCCTAAAACATTCAGATAATACTTTCAAGAAAAGAAAAAAAATCACCCACACAGTTGCAAAATACTGTTTTATTGGTATCATATAGGTCAACCAAAAATGAAAACAAACCTTAGGCTACATTCACACTACAGTATGGGGGACGTATATACGGCCGATATACGTCCCCCTTACACTCCTATGGGCTCACGGCCCTGTACGGGAGCGGTACGGTGCAGCACACGTGCGGCACCGTACCGCTCCGTAGCCCGGGGAAAGATAGGACATGTCCTATCTTTCCCCGTATTACGGCGCCGTGCGCCATTAGTTTCTATGGAGAGGGGCTGGGGTGAGCTGCGCTCACCTCCACCTCCTCTCCCCCCCCGGTGCTAGCACCGACCGTGGTTATTAGCGTGGGGGTTTTATTGCATTAATGCAAAACCCCCACCTTTGTATGAAGAGGACTCACCGTGAGCCCTCTTCATACATCCCGTATACCTCTGCGCCGTAGAGCTAAGCCGCAGAGCGTTGAGGGTTAAGAAATAACTTCAGGCCGGGCAGGGGCAGGCTGTTTAAAAAAATAAAAAAGTTGATTGCCTCTTCCGGCACTGCTGATGTGCAGCGCTGCGGTCGGCGGTCTGATCCGTGCCCGTTTGTTACAGGGGCACAGAAGCCGCGCACAGGGAGCTTCTGGCTACCACGCCCTTCCGTCTCATCTCTCAGCATTGTAGGGCGCTGGTAGATGGCCCGTCCTGCCCTCGTAAAAACCGATGTACAGATCAGACGGACTGCGGCGCCGGACATCAGCAGCTCTACGGTGCTGCGGCAGAGAAATTCGGAACATTGGGTACAGCTAAAGTGCCTGTGTCTGCCTTCGACATCACAGCCCAGACCAGGGCACTAACACCCGGGATAGGAAAATCTACGATCGGGGTGTTAAACCCCTACACGTCGCAGTGAAGAATGACCGCGGCGTGTAGGTGTCCCCCCATGAATCGAACCCCCCCCACGCTTCCCTCTTCTCCTCTGCATCGGTTCCATCTTGGCTAATCCTCACGTCCCTGCAATCTTTACTAACTTTTAATTCCATAATACGTAAATTTTCGTAAAGAGGCTACATTGGCGTGGGCTGAGGTGGGGCTACACGGTGCGGCTACTCCACACCCCAGTACCTCTTTGATCCTCCTACAAGAAATCTCCTTCTGCGTAGGCCTGCTGTTCTTGTGCATGCCAGACGGCGGTTTCGCGGACGAGGGCGCACAGCTACGAGGAGCTGCACACCGATATTTCTGGTAGGAGGATCAAAGAGGCTACTGGACGTGGAGTAGCCACGCCGTTGTAGCCTCAGCTCCGGCTACTCCACACCCGTGTAGCCTCTTTAGAACAATGTACATATTAGGGAATTAAAGTAGTAATAAGTGCTTTGGGACATGAGGGTGCGGTCCACAGTCGCGTTTACTGCATGTCGCATTGCTACAGCTGAAGGGAGATTTGCCTAATTAAACATCTGTTAACACTTGCGTTTACAAAACGCAAGTGTTAACACATGCGTTAACATAGTGGTTATCGTATGCGTTTGTTAACTCCTAGGCCGCGGTCACACGTACGCTAGGCATCCATCAAAAGCGTCGCAGCGCACAGTGGGAGGTCCTTGGCCGAACGCACATGGTTTCAGGGAAACGCATCGCTATTGTTAAGCATTGCATGCGTTTCTCTGGAAACGCATGTGCGTTCGGGCCGAGTACCTCCTCCTGTGCGCTTAGCATCGCGTTATGTAACGGACGTTCTAGTCTGACCGCGGCTGTCTCGCTAACCGACACTCTCTCAAAAGGACTTCCCTGTCTGTAGAAGCCATTCAGTACTAGGATTAGGCTTTGAAAGTATTTACTATGGGGACACAGAGCGGGACAAGACCCAGCCACTGCGGGACGTGAGAGGAATATCCCGTGACAATCAGCAGCTGCTGGTGACGTGGGGTAGATGTAAGAAAAATGGGACTGTCCGGCAAAAAAGGGACAGTTGGGAGCTATGCATTATATAAAAGGGGAATTTTTGGTGCCATGGTTCAGGAGTATCTTTACACTAGATGCCAGCGAGCAGATCTAGAAAACCCTGGTGGAACAGATAAGAAAATGCACAAAAAAATTGTATGTTAGCCAGCTTAATGAGGTCACAGTATGAATAGAACCATTGGACATATCTAGTCTAGTCTCGTCTCCAGCACTTTATTAATTTGGTCTGGTGTTCTGCGTGTCTCGTCTAATGTTATGATGAAAAAATTAGGAAGTATAAATAAATATGTTCCCAATGGTTTTATAGATTTTTTTTTTAAGTTTTAACTCCACAAATTAAACTCCTTATTTGTACTTCTTTCTCATGATCATATTATGAAGTTCTTTACCTTTCAGTTTGTCTCCTTTTCCTGCCAGATGCAGTTGTAGACTATGGGAAAGTCAAGGACTGCATTAATATTACACTATACTCTATATATGCTAGTTGGAGTTTGTGGTGATAGCTTTCCGCCAGTAAATAGGATCAGACCTGGAGCTGATAATCAATCAGCGGACTACAGTGCTTGTCAAAATTAAAAATGTATCAACAGGCTAAAAAAAAAAAATCTCTTTAATTTTCCCAGTAGTGCAAAACTCTAAAACAGAAGACCAGTTTAATTAGATCTTTATTTTATACATAAGGCTAAATTCACATGCCGTGAGCCCGCCGCCACCGTAGTACGGCGGGCCAACGGCAGCGCGGTTCGTATCAATTGCTGTTTTTTTGTTTTTTAGGACCGTCTGCTTGCCACTGTACCATAGAAACGCTTCGGAGTCAGAAGAAGCAAGTGAGAGAGACGAGAACACTGAGTGTGTAGATACTTGTCATATTTACAACCCAGCGTGCATACGTCCGATTAATGAAGAAGTAATTAGAACACCAAAAGCAAACTTGCAAAGTAAGAAATAGGGTACTGTTTGCTGTGTGGGGTTGTCTGAAGGTGACTGGTTCCTTCTAACGCTTTCAGAGAAGTCTCCTGGGATGGCCTATCTCTTTGGAGCTGAATTGGACTGCGTATAAGCGGAAATTATTTATCATAGGTAAAGCTTCGATCTTATGCTGCATTCCTTTATCTCTGATGTTGAATGGGATCCTTCGCTCACTAATGTCTACATACTCACTGGCAGTAGAAAGGATACGCTTAAAATTATCACTGAGAATATTTGCTTTAATCAGCATAAATAATATGTTCAATAGTTTACTATTTCCCTTAGCCTTTCATATTCGTTATGAAATTAAAAATAAAAATGTTTCTTTATTCGTTAAATATATTGAATATGAAATGAGAAATGTAAGGCATAGCTGTGAATCCTATCTGAAATCTCTGCCTATACACTAAACCGTACTAATTCCTGTCTCTATCTTTCCTTCCTCCAGGCTAATTAATCTAATATGTAAATCATGTTTTAACAACATCCCCCTTGGAGTGATGCACCACTGGGTCCGCCATGGCTCGGCCTGAGCGTTAGCAATGCCCTTAATGAAGCTTCCCGTATTATAGATCGACCACATCAACGTAGACAGGCTCCCATGATGGAACTTGTTTTTGATGAACACCACACCGGTCATCTTGAATTTGAAAACATTGGGGTTCTTCATGAGTCGAGCCTATTTTGCGACCACCATTGATCCTGTGTCCCGAGGTCAGAATGATTGTGAATAACCTTGGAGGACAGAGTTTTGGTAGCCTCTCCACGGTGTGAAATCCTGTGAAACCAATGTGACAAGAACTACTCCACACTACACCCCAAAAACTACAGTGAGTTTGATACGCTCAATCAGTTTACTGATTCCATTAAGCGGCAACAGTTGGCCACTGTCGTACAACCAAGTCCCGTGGAAAGTGTTTTTGTCTCCCACGATCACAGTTCAACAGCTGTGCTCCAATACAGGTCCTCCAACCCAAGGTATGGAGGTTTGCAATATGGAAGTTCCCATGTGTATGGTGTGCCAACCAAACTACCACACTGAGCATTCCAATCAATGGCTCCCCATGGAACCAACAACGTGGAAAACTCAAACACATCAGCGGTTGCAGGCAAAGACGTAAGAGATTTGTGCAACCCAATTCCATGATTTTGGGGCCAATTGTTTCAACAGTCCCGTGTCAAGCACAGCAGCAAGTCTCAATACTGCATGCACAATAGGAAAATTGTTGAACACAACGCTCAAGAAACTGTGAACTACAACCAAAACTTTCATGCGAGTTAATAGTGTTCTTTACCACCCCATAGGACTTCTAATGTCCAGCAAATCCCCTATGGTCAATACACAGCTCCACACACTCATGTTTGGCCTTGAGTTAAGTGTAAGCAGTGTTACTCAAGTCCACATCAACGAT
Organism: Engystomops pustulosus; assembly: GCA_019512145.1. NCBI lineage: Eukaryota > Metazoa > Chordata > Amphibia > Anura > Leptodactylidae > Engystomops > Engystomops pustulosus. The sequence goes on from CM033647.1 coordinate 114,655,868, forward strand.
CCTTACCTTGCCCTTCTTGGCATCCGCTTTGCGACTCGACGATAGCGCGTCGTCATAAGCCGCTCCCGTCCGGTGCCATGACTTCTGTTGAATGAGGCACCGAACTTTCACTTCTCATTACCAGCTTTCCGTCCAACAAGCCATCTAAATCACTGCGACACATCTCGTCTCCGATTTTAACTGAAAGTCCGGGTTTTACTCAGATTGGTAGTGAGCCAGCAGGATCCTGGTCAGCATATATTGAACCCTAGGGAACAACTACATTTCTAATGAATTCCGATGGTGCATTCTCTACAAATCCTCAGGGAACTACAAATGGAACAAATATGGTCCCGATGACCATGAACTTTCGCCGTCGCAGATGCTCACAGGTCTGTATCGTGAATGAGCCACTTTAAATTATCATTTGGAGAGCAATGGTTTCTCTCCTTTAGAAGACAACCTGCGCAACAATGGATTCTAATTCCAGCCTCCTTTACTGGGCTTGATCCATGGATTTATTCTTTGCAAGAAGATCTCTAGCCACATTTTGATGATAACACGTTTTCACAAGATGGCTAATGTCAGGAGTACAGTCAGTTCTGTCTATAATCCTGGCTCAGAGACGAGCGACATTGAGCAGCAGCAATCGATAACAAGATCCCAAATGATTTATGAATTCTAGCATCACGGTCACCAAGTGAATCAGTGAAACCCCCTCTATCCAATACCTCAATGTTCATAATCTCGCATTCTGTGGGGCTTCACAAGGAAAGGTGAAATTTTGGCATTCTTTATTAAGCTGCTATAGAAAGGTGGTTTCCTTCTAATGGTGTTTATCTTCGCATTATTGGATGCCTTGCTGTACGCATATGTCCACGGTCACTCAGGTGAATGTGAGGCTGTGACAGGGTGGTGACGTTCGAAGTGGGGAAGGTGATCCGTAACAGGTGGGTCGCGTGGATCACTAGAGATGTCAGTGGGACACATTGGAGGGCGAAAATGATGATGATTATACGTGTTAAAACTTCAGGTATCTGCACACGGGCATATTGCTGCGGGTTTGCTACACGAATTTCTCTATGTGGAAAATCCGCAGCACAATAAATATCATACACTAGTGTATTGGATTGCCTCAATCCATACACAAAAACTGTGGCAAATACAACTAAATGCCCTTTCTGCTGCAAGTTTTTCTCCTCGTGGCAATCTGTGGTGGTGGAAAATCATGACATTTGCACAGGTGATGCTCGCCTCCATGGCGCCATCGACCCGAAAGGCACATTTTTATTTGTGTGTTGAATGCTTGCGGAATGACTATTTGGTGTATTTCTCGGCAATGGGTCGAACCCTATAACTAAGGAAAGCCATAAACAGTGCTTATATGTTATGAAAGGTCCCTCTGACTTAACTAGACGACTCCTAATTACAAACATACCGTTTTTGCCCCTGTGACCCTCTGAGGCTTGTAATTACTGAACCTTATCCCCACCAGCCCCAACAAATATACCTGTTACATCTACAATTTCAAATTGACTTCTCATCATCAAAATCAAGACATGACAAACCAGTACACTGCACCAGCTACATCACACACCTCCTTAGGGGGGCGTACATACGACCCAAAGTAAGGCTGGCAATGGGCGCACTGAGCGATACGGTGAGGCCCGTATGCCTCCATACCACATAAAAAGATAGGACATGTCCTATCTTTCCCCAGTTATGGGCGCTGTGCATCGCTATAGAGGGGGAGGGTCACCCACACTCCCCTCTCATCCCATCATGCGAATGTCAGCACCCCTAGCTATATTTGTATTCATAGGCCTCCTCCTTTAAAATTCATGCTAATGGACCCAAATGTAGTTTTGTTTGCGTCCCACCTTTTACTTGGTCTCAGGCTGCAATATCTCTGCTGTAATGCATTTATAAGAAGTTTAAGACATAACTGGGGTAAATAAATGTAGTGATTTTAACCAAATTTATATATTGATTCACCTTTGAAACAACAAGAATGAGTGCTATCTTGTGCTGACTCGTCCTTTCTTTCCAATTATGGCATTTTGTTCTGAAAGTGTTATTGAACAAAATCTTTCTTCTCACCAGAGGTGGAAATGGGCGGAGACTATTTCAGTCTATGACTACAATATCCGTTTCCCACACTCTCTGTAAACAATCCCATGCTGTTTTAAAAACGATTAAATACCAAACAAAAGCATACAAGACCAATTTGTACTTCCAATGTACCAATAACGTTAATTCAAAATATAAATCTTTATTAATACATTAGAAATTCCAAAAATTGGACATTAAAAAACACACGTATCCCCTTAGCGCTACTAGCCCGTAGTCTGTACTCCGCTGAGTCCCCGCGAATAGCGCTCACGCAGTACAGCTAACTGCTCAGAGACGATGCCGGTTTCAGACGCTGTATAGCAGCCGAACCGGCATCTTTAGCCGCGGGGTTTCAACGTAATCTACCGTTGACATCCCGGCTAACCCCGCAGTCGGACGTGGGCCTCTACGCGGGTGTTTAACCGTTAAATCCGCGGTTCAAAACGCTGACCGCCGCTTTAACATGCCTTCTGGGTGTCTTTTACATTCACAATCGGCCCCCGCAACAAGCAGGGGCCCGTTTTCGGGGGGACGACCATTGCTGTTTTGGCACCTCTGGGGTCCGATCGGGACCCCAGATGAAGACTGGAGGGTTGAGCCTTTAGATGGCCGTTCTGATGACGTCATCTTAAAGGCAAGTTTCAGCTATGCATCTGCATAGGCTGGCACTGATATACCCTGCAAATACTAGTATTGCAGAGTACTTATCAAGAACAAGCAATCAGATGATTGCTTGCTTCATCCCATGGGGGTCATGGTAAAATGTAAAAAAAAATGTTTTCAATAAAAAATTTACTTTATACATCACTTAAAAATGCCCATAGCCCCAAAACATATAAGAGCCATTAAACTAATGCTAAATATGATAAAATTTGGTGATTTTCAAACAGTATTTATCCCTAAATAGTCAATTCCAAATAGGAAAATCGCATATTTGATTTAGGCGTCCGCGTGACGTCAAAATAAATTATCCAACATTTCAAAAATTATGAAACATGGAAAGTAGACATAATGGGAATGTTCTTCGCAAGTTATTTAGGTGTTAAATTCTATCCTGCCTGAAAACGCCAGTGGATTTTGAATTTCGAAAATGGCAAATTTTTCTAAAACTCATGCATTTTTTTTACTTTTTTTTGTAAATAAACGCAAAACGTATCAGCCAAAAATTTACCACTAAAATGAAGGTACAACAACTTGTGGGTAAAAAACAATATCAGAATCACTTTGATAAGTAAACGTGTTCAAAAGTTAGAACCATAAAAGACGCAGTCAAATTTAAAACAAAAGGTTGCGGAGCCTAACCGCAAACAGCTGCGTCCTTAAGGGGTAAAATCCACACATAACAAACAACAGGGTGGGGTCAATCCATATCCGTAGTAACAAAATATGAAGTCATTAAACATACCAAATGAATCAATATATATAGATAGGGGTGGCTGACAACACAATTATGAGTCTATCCAGGTATATGACCACAAGTGTCAAGGAAAAAATACCTGTGCCTCAAGTGAATAAGCCCCCAGACCACCACCACAGCCCCCTTATTCACTTGAGGTCACAGTATTTTTCCCTTGGACACTTGTGGTATTACCTGGATAGACTCTAGTAATTGTGTGCTAGCACAGCCACTATCTATATATAGTGATTCTTGGTATTTAGTGACTTGATATTTTGTACTACGATAATGGATTGACCACCACCATGTTGTTTGTTTGTGTGGATTTTAAACGTGTTGTGTTTTAATGTCCAATTTTTTGAATTTTAATATCAGCTCGTATCCCTCAGGTCTGAGGCCAGCTAGCGGTGACCCACAGACCCATGAGCCTTGTGTTCTTCAAAGTAATTAGCATTAAATCCATTAGTTTTCCACAATAAATCCAAGAAACATGAAGCATGTGCATATACAGGATGTATATGGTGACTGCCATCACATAGAAGAGCAGGCGGAAACCGTATAATAAGTGAAGAATCATGAGTAACCACGATTAATTCCATGTTTGGTGCCACAAGGTTAATAGCTATCTGGACAGAGCTGATACTGACTATGACAGGTGCAGGGGAGCAGCGAGAGAAACTCGGTAGAATACACGAATGGGATGGAGGACTGATTGGAATCTTGTACCTCACTACAGGCAGTCCCCGGGTTACATAAAGATGGTTCCACGGTTTGTTCTTAAGTTGAAATTTGTTATGCAAGTTAAACTGTATATTTTATAATGGTAATCCAGACAATTTTTTTTTTTTTTTTTTTGGCCCCGTGACAAATTTGATTTTCAAAATTTTTGTATGGGCAGTTAATTCATTATGAACTCATAACAGCGGCGACGGTTACACACCTGATCGTTGTAGTCGGGACTAAATAAGGCATCCAGAGAGCTTCACAGCAGGTCGACATGTGAGGCACAGAGGTCCGTCTTTAACTAGGGCATCTGTAAGTTGGGTGTTAGTAAAGGACGCGCCGTTATCCTGCTGTAGGAAAGAGTCCGCATACACCATCCAGCTTTCTGCTTGTTAATTACTGTACACTTGACCCCTCTCTCTGCGAATAGGCAGGGAGGCAGCGCTCCCCTCCCATAGTTATGTTTTACACTCTGACTGATTCCTAGGGGGTTATCAGCACTGTAGAGGAGCAGCATTGCAGTACTAAGGTAATGTGAGGGCTTTATAGCATGGAAACACTAAGAATATAGCGGTAATTAAGGATAATGGGCCAAAGTTATATATACATCCAAGAGCTATTGGATCTCTTAAATAAAAGAGAACCCGTCATGACAAAACATAAACACAATCCAGAATAATTTTCATAAACTAAACTTCCTAGAAAGCATTGCCTTGCCCTAAATCTGTTGTCCCCTCTACAATGTCGTAATTAAGCAACTGGAGGTCCTCAAGCCTGTATGCAAATGGACCTGTGAAATGTCCAATGAGTCATTAGCATATTCAAGCTTAGTCTATGAGTGGGAGTACAGCCACACCCCCACGTGCTTGATGACACGCTGTCCGCTGTGGGCCCCTACGTCCTGCAGCCCTGTGTGGTATGTGAAAGATACAAAAAGCTCCAGGGATGCGCCATGTTATAGCAGAAATGTCAGGTACTTGTGTAGCTGATGTCTGGTCTCTGTGCATTAGGAGTTGCAGCCATGTCAGCAGATACACTAACTAACTTCTGCTTTACTATACATTACAACAACAGACATGAGTCAGGGGAGAGTACGAGGGCGAGCGGGTAACAGGGTGGGTGTACAATCACTACTGCCTCTGACCAGCCTAATTTACATATAAAGAAATATGAGTTTTTATAAGATTAATGTATGAAATGAATCGAGAACGACAAGGATGGGATGGGACTCTTGTGAGCGCTCAACATCCATAGAGTGTGGTGCCAGAAGATAGTTACAGAAGAACCCTGATGACAGGTTCCTTTTAAACCTGTATCCACAGGTGAATTAAACGTCAAGGATGAGAACGTCAATGCGGAGAGTGAAACAGCTCTAGATAATTAGAGGTCCCTTCAAGACAGTGAATTTGGGTGGTGTCGGGAAAGAGAAGAAAGAAAATACAAAAAGAACAACGGTGTGGACGAAAGAGTGAGTTGCCAGGAAGGTCGTATTGCGCCTTATGGCCACGTTAGGTAGAACCCTCACACAGTTGACCTCACAGCAGCTTGAATTGGCGCCTTGAAGCAAAGATTCAGTGAGACCGCTTGCAAAAATCCACTCAGCTGAAAGACTATGTGTCCGATGGTATGAACTGGAAACACAGCACTGTACGATTAATTGCCAACATAACGGTATTTGACCGTACCGTGAGACCAACTTTTTCTCTCATATTCTTTGGGTGGGTTTGTATCTTACATGAAGAGCTGGGTTAAACAGATGAACATAATGGATGTATAGTTTCTACTACTATGCAACTATTATCATCCTTGGGTGTCACCTGTGGTGGGTTAAAATGCCTCACTAGCACACCCTAGAATTATCATGGAGTGGGTGTAGTTTTTCAGATGGGATCAGTTCTCAGGGCTTCTATCGTTTCCGATCCCTAAGGCATCTACAAATGTTCATATATGCCAAACACAAAAAATTAAATGTCGCTCTCCAAATGCCATCTCTTCCGAGCCTCGCCGTTGTCCTCATCTTGTAACCTTTTGCCAACATATGGGGTATTGCCATACCCATGATAGCAAACGAATGACTTTGGGGTGTTTATTCCCAGTGTAGTGAAAAATTAAATCGGCCCAACTCATGCAATGACACTTTGAGGAGAAAACAAATGCAAATTTTTACAACTGACCCACTCCACTTTGTATTCTTTGGGGTTAGGGGTTGTTTCACCATAATAAAAGCTCCTACAATATGGAATCAATACTTTTGAGGGGTGCCCTATCTAAATGGTGTCAACTACTAGGGAGGTTTCTTTGGCATCTGGTTCACCCTCAGGGGACACCTCCACCACCAGTGTAGTGAAAAAGGTTCTCCAAAGCCTAAATTTTTTGTCCCTTCTCAGCCTGCCGTGTCCCCCACCATAGACTGGTTGCCACACGATGGGGTATGCCGGGACTATTCCACAGAATGTTTTTGGGGTTTGTCCTAAAGTGGCATGGGTTGGGCACAGTATATTAGGACTAAAATGACAATTTTTGAGATAAAAGGCATTTTTTTTACTCGGTCACATTTACTTGTCATTAGATTTTGTCCGGCATGTTGGGGGTTTAAAGGGATGCACCACAACCCAGATGAATTCTTTTGAGGAGTCTGTTTCCAAAATGGTATAATGTTGCTCGGCACACACTGGGATTTTTATTGCAATGCCGGTACCATCACCGGGCCCTGTGAACCATGACAATGGCACTCGGATGCAAACGTTTGGAAAGAGCTGCCAACAAAAGCTAAGATTTGAAAGGCATTCTGGCTGTTGCGCGTGTTTGTTACAAATGGCATGGGGTTGGGCACAGGTTCATTAAGCACTAAAAATGACATTTTTGAAACGTCATTTTTTACTCTGCACAATTTGCTTTACATTAGATTTTTGGCCGCATGTGTGGGGGTTAAAATCTCACACAACCACCGATAAATTTCATTGAGGGCGGTCATAATTTTCCGAAAATGCTGACATTTTTGTGGGGTTTTGTACTGTTAGTTCAGCGGGCTCCTTCAAGTTACAACTGTGGCACCCAAAACATTTGCAGCCCAAATTGGCCTTCAAAAACCCAAATTATACAAACTCGTTTCCGGGATCAATCGCTGTGAGACACAGAGCAGCAATGTGAATTCCACATGTCTGGTATTGCCGTACTCTGAAGAAGCAGGGCAAATTTTGGATGTATATACCCCCCACTCCCTAAATGTCCTTATGAATGTGACCATTTTAGGGCTAAAGGAGAAAAAGCGTAATCAAAATTTGAAATTTCAACAATTTCCATTCAGCTTTTGAAAAATAATAAAGGGTTCCGAACTTGAGATGTTTAGGTTCATAAAATGTGTGGGTATTAGTCCAAAGCCCTTTTTATAGGGCATTTCCACTGACATTGGTCACGCAAAAAATGAGCAGGTTTCAAATTTCAGAACAATCTGAGAGATTGCTATTTAAAACTTGAAAAATTCTCACATCCATAAAAAAATGAGGAAACTAAAACAACTATGGAAAACTTTGTGTTTGTGATATGCGTTTTGTCTAAAAAGTAAAACCCATTGAAAATTGTCTTTTTTCCCCAAAAATTTTTTCGCAAAATTTTTGCATTTTTACCCCCCCCCCCCCCAAAAAAAAAAACGGATCACTGAAACGATACTACTAACATAAAATTCAATGAATCACGAGAAAACAATCTCAACAATCACAGGGGATATGGGAAATTGTTGAACAGTTTATTACCACAAGAAAAAAGAAGACACTAAGAACATGGTAAAATATTTAATAAAATAAGGAACTGAGCATTAACGTACAAACAGGCTGCGTACTAGGAGTTCCTGATATGCCAAAAAATTTTTAAAAATCTGACAAAAAAAAATTTGTCTTAGTACAATTATAAAATATTACGGAATTAGTTCTGACTTGCTATAAATTCAAATTCACGACAACCAGCGGACCTCGAGGGGGGACCTGCCTTGTTATTGAGGATACAGTGGGTCGCTGCCCAATTATCTTAGTACCCAATCGACTTAACCCCAGCGCTCCCTCGACACACTAAAGCTGGTTGACGACACAATATTGTGTTTGGTCTGATCCATGGACTTGACACATCTGCAGAGGATGAGAGTCCCTTAAATCACACGAGATAGTGGATGAAGCTGCAGGCTGGTGCTGTGTGATGTATTTAACGCAAAAGTTTTGGCCAAATGGAGTAATTACATCATATTTCCAAGTAAGGGAAAGGAATATGGGTCAGTTTTCCTCCAATGTCTGCCTAACCCTTACGTGGCCGAAAAGGCTCTCTGACTGGGCAATTTTTAGCAATTTTCGGTACAGCGGCAGTCTAAGGCCCATAAGGACACATAGAGCTAGGTTAAAACTAATAAAAGTGTTTTTTTAAAATGTTTAGTTTTTTTATTTGGAGGTTCATGTGGGGGAAAATGTATATATATTTTTTGTACTATAAATCTAAAATACATTTTTTACATTTTTTTTTTTTTTTTTTTTAAATTTTCAAAACTTGACGCAAACAGGGATATTGTTTTTTTTTAATTTATATAGGAATGTATATGTATTCAGGGATTTGGCTGAGTAGAAAATTGGGTTTATGGTTTTTGCGTTTCATCTTCCACTTATGTGCTTATTTGTTATCATTGGGAAATTTTCTGTAAAGAGCTTCACTACAGCCCCATAGAAATATTACTGTGAACAGGTTTTTTCAAAGTGAAATCTACCATTTGTTGTTATGATTGTGACCAAACGTACCTTGAGAATGCTAGTAGTACAAGAAACATATCTTTTTTTTTCAATCCATGAACTGAGTGTTTTGCTCAAAAAAGTCAGTTATAAATTCAGGACCTTGGGAAAGCTGGGTGGATACGGTTGACCTGTACAAATAGTTTGAACACCTGAACTGATACAAACAGGAACTAATAAACCATCGAGCTGGTGACTCGTACACGCAGTTGGGGGATGGCGCAGTGATTGATTTACTTCCTGCCTTCAGGGAAAGCACACAGTGGCTTAGATGAATACCTTATGCTGTGCTCAAGCAGTGCATAATTAGGGGAGAAAGGCTGCGGACTCAGCAACAAGCCCAAATCATAATTTTACAATAGTTTTTTTTTCATGCAAAACACTCAGTCCAGGGATTAAACACAGATATGTGCCAACATCAGTGTAGCTACAAAATCTACCAATGGTATGTTTGATTCAGAATGCATAAAAACTAATGGTTAGATTTCCTTAACCCCCTCAACGACACCAGGACCGTACAATTAATAAATCCATGCGTGGAGGGGGTGTATGGAGAGAATCTACAGCGGAACTGAGGAAACTCTATCATACACAAGGTGGTGGTCTCTGGCAGGCTGGTTGCACCAATACTAGTAATTTTAATGTGCATGCCGACTACCTGGGAGAAGTATCCGTGGTACTCTATACCAACACGACATTTTACATGAAAAAGGAAAAAAAAAATATAATCCTGAATGTGTAGGTCCACATGGGGCGTTTACATTGCGTTCGGAATGCAATGCAAATGTTCTGAGGGCGGGGCTCGAGTCAGATCTCGTATGGATTTCATTTGAAACACATCAAGATCCGTAACAGTCAGCCAGTGTTTTGCCAGGAGACTTTAGTGTTTTATGACAGGTTAGTATATGTATTGTAAAGATTATTTCTGGCAATGTTAATTATAAAATGGTATAATGGTAAAAAGTATAAGTTTAGGGCTAATGTAGAAGGGCGCTTTGATGTCCATGTGCTATCATTTTTTTTGCGGATGGCAAGCGTACCCACTGTTTCCTACGGGTCTGTCACATGTCTTTTTTTTTTTTTAACACGGATGTGCAGACAGTGATAAAAAAATTGCAGCATGCGTTATTTTGTCTAGCATGGGGCGATGTACAACCATAGAAGCCAATGGATGACAAAAAAAATTTGACGGCACATACATGACATCTGTATGCAGACTGTTTTTTTTTCTCAAATGTTGGGCTAGGCGACCAATTGGGTCCCAATTCTGCCGCTAACCTACAAAATCTCTCAAAGGAGTCCCCTGCCGTCTCTATAGGAATCCACTGCAGACAGAAACAAGGAGTCTCTACAGTAAACAGTAGAAATCTCAGCACACAGCAGCTGCAGAAACCTGCTAATAAACCGTTTTTACTTTGAAAGTATGGTACAAGTACCGAGATTTCGATGCATCGTGCAACCCTTGTTTAGCTGTATAATACAGCTGACACTCACTTTTACCCGCCCCTTAAGCAAGTACAGTAGTATTGCAGTATACAGTATGAGCAATCAGACCCTGCAGGATTAAATAAATACCTTGGAGGTCTGAAATAATGGTGAACAAACAATATTGTAAACGATTTTTCAAGTTTAAATCTCCCCCTTCCTAGATCACATATAAAAAATAAACAACACGCATTTGTGTATGATTTTTACTGATCGGCACGTCCCAAAATGCCGTTCTAACAAAATATAAAAAAGATTATTCCGCCCGTGAACACTGTTAATGGAAAATAGCGCCCAACGTCCGAATTGACACTTTCCTGATTTTCCATCCATAATATTTGAATAAGAACGATCAAACAGTCTTTAGATTCTAAATTGATATAAATTAATACGCGACAGCATGTACCACAAAAAAACACCTTACATAGTGTCTGTACACTAAAGTGTGAAACAGTTATTGACCTCAGAATTTGGCAAAAAGGAAATATTTTTTTAATGTACAAAAGATTGAATTTTTTTTAAATCTCTTAAAACCTAATAAAAGCTATATAAATTCTACTCCCTCCAATCGTAGTGATCCAAAAAATAAAGAGAGAGGAATGACATTTGGAGTGCAAAATAAAGTACATAAAAATGTATATAGACAAAAAGGGGGTGTGTCCTGCTGCGCATCTGCAAACATGCGGACATGTGTGCTGGGTTTCTTTCTTTTGCCCCATACAGTTGGTTGCCTAGCATACGATGTTCAATTCATGTCCCCGTTTATTTTTTATTTTTTTATTGTGTGTGGATCCATTGACTTCTATGGATGTATATGGTAACGCATCCGAGACAAAATAATGCATGCTGCAATTTTTCTCACTGTTTGCACATGCGTGGAAAAACAGACATGTGAAACACAGCCATAGGAAACAATGGGTCCTAAGCCATCCGCCAAAAAAAGACAGCACACGGACATCAAAAACGCCCTCTACATGAGCCCTAAATTATATATTTATATAGACGATTTTATAAACAATACCCGGACAAACTTTACAGCACATATAATACAACGGTCATAAAACACTAAAGCTCTCCTGGCAAATCACTGCTGATCGTACGAACTGCGTGTGTTTCAGAGAAAATCCATATGCAATTGGGCTGAGCCCCGTCCTCAGATGTTTCATTGCATTTCTAAAAGCAATGTAAAGGCCACATGTAACTGCACCCTAAACATTCAGATAATACTTTCAAGAAAAAAAAAAAAATCACCCACACAGTTGCAAAATAATCTGTTTTTATGGTATCATTAGGTCAACCAAAAATGAAAACAAACCTTAGGCTACATTCACACTACAGTATGGGGGACGTATATACGGCCGTATATACGTCCCCCTTACACTCCTATGGGCTCACGGCCCGTACGGGAGCGGTACGGTGCAGCACAACGTGCGGCACCGTACCGCTCCGTAGCCCGGGGAAAGATAGGACATGTCCTATCTTTCCCCGTATTACGGCGCGTGCGCCATTAGTTTCTATGGAGAGGGGCGGGTGAGCTCGCGCACCTCCTCCTCCTCTCCCGCGCTCCCGTTGCCCGCCGTACTACGGTGCGGCGGGCTCACGGCATGTGAATTTAGCCTTATGTATAAATAAAGATCTAATTAAACTGGTCTTCTGTTTTAGAGTTTTGCACTACTGGGAAAATTAAAGAGATTTTTTTTTTTTAGGCCTGTTGATACATTTTTAATTTTGACAAGCACTGTGTCCCGCATGATTGATTATCAGCTCCAGATCTTGATCCTATTACTGGCGAAAGCTATCACCCACAAACTCCAACTAGCATATATAGAGTATAGTGTAATATTAATGCAGTCCTTGACTTTCCCTAGTCTACAACTGCATCGGCAGGCAAAAGGAGACAAACTGAAAGGTAAAGAACTTCATAATATGATCATGAGAAAGAAGTACACAATAAGGAAGTTTAATTGTGGAGTTAAAACTTAAAAAAAAAATTATAAAACCATTGGGACATATTTATTTATACTGTCCTAATTTTTTCATCATAACATTAGACGAGACACGCAGAAACAACCAGACCAAATTAATAAAGTGCTGGAGACGAGACTAGACTAGATATGTCCAATGTTCTATTCATACTGGACCTCATTAAGCTGGCTAACATACAATTTTTTTGTGCATTTTCTTATTGTTCCACCAGGGTTTTCTAGATCGCTCGCTGGCATCTAGTGTAAAGATCTCCTGAACCATGGCACCAAAAATTTCCCCTTTTATATAATGCATAGCTCCCAACTGTCCCTTTTTTGCCGGACAGTCCGCATTTTTCTTACATCTACCCCACGTCCCAGCAGCTGCTAGATTGTCACGGATATTCCTCCTCCACGTCCCGCAGTGGCTGGGTCTTGTCCCGGCTCTGTGTCCCCATAGTAAATACTTTCAAAGCCTAATCCTAGTACTGAATGGCTTCTACAGACAGGGAATCCTTTTGAGAGAAGTGTCGGTTAGCGAGAGCAGCCGCGGTCAGACTAGACGTCCGTTCATAACGCGATGCTAAGCGCACAGGAGGAGGTACTCGCCCGAACGCACATGCGTTTCCAGAGAAACGCATGCAATGGCTTAACAATGCATGCGTTTCCCTGGAAACGCATGTGCGTTCGGGCACAAGGACCTCCCACTGTGCGCTGCGACGCTTTTGATGGATGCCTAGCGTACGTGTGACCGCGCCTAGGAGTTATCAAACGCATACGATAACCACTATGTAAACGCATGTGTTAACACTTGCGTTTTGTAAACGCAAGCGTTAACAGCTGTTTAATTAGGCAAATCTCCCTTCAGCTGTAGCAATGCGCATGCAGTAAACGCGACGTGTGACCGCACCCTCATGTCCCAGCAATCTTTTACTAACTTTTAATTCCCTAATATGTAAATTTTCTAAAGAGGTTACAGGGGTGTGGAGTAGCCGGAGCTGAGGCTACACAGCGTGGCTACTCCACGTCCCAGTAGCCTCTTTGATCCTCCTACCAGAAATCTCGGTGTGCAGCTCCTCGTAGCTGTGCGCCCTCGTCCGCGAAACCGCCGTCTGTGCATGCACAAGAACAGCAGGCCTACGCAGAAGGAGATTGTCTTGTAGGATGATCAAAGAGGCTACTGGGGTGTGGAGTAGCCGCACCTTGTAGCCTCGGCTCCACGCCCAATAGTAGCCTCTTCAGAAAATTTACGTATTATGGAATTAAAAGTTAGTAAAAGATTGCAGGGACGTGAGGATTAGCCAAGAGGTGGAACCCGATGCAGAGGAGAAGAGGGCAGCGTGGGGGGGGTTTCGATTCATGGGGGACACACTTACACGCCGCGGTCATTCTTCACTGCGACGTGTAAGGGGTTAAACACCCAGGATCGTAGATTTTCCTATCCCGGGTGTTAGTGCCTGGTCTGGGCTGTGATGTCGAAGGCAGACACTGGCACTTTCGGTACCCAATGTTCCGAAATCTTCTTCTGCCGCAGCACCGTAGAGCTGCTGATGTCCGGCGCCGCAGTCCGTCTGATCTGTACATCGGTTTGTTTACAGGGCAGACAGGGCCATCTACCAGCGCCCTACAATGCTGAGAGATGAGGACGGAAGGGCGTGGTCGGCCAGAAGCTCCCTGTGCGCGGCTTCTGTGCCCCTGTAAACAAACGGGCACGGATCAGACCGACCGCAGCGCTGCACATCAGCAGTGCCGGAAGAGGCAAGTACACGTTTATTATTTTTAAACAGCCTGCCCCTGCACGGCCTTAAGTTATTTCTTAACCCCTCAACGCTCTGCGGCTTAGCTCTACGGCGCAGAGGTATAAGGGATGTATGAAGAGGGCTCACGGGCTGAGTCCTCTTCATACAAAGGTGGGGGTTTTTGCATAATGCATAAAACCCCCACCGCTAATAACCGCTATTTGGAGCGAAGAGTGAAAGTCGTAAAAACTGAGCCCACAAGAACGTGACGCGTGCGGTTTTTTTTCAATTTTTCCACATTTGGAATTTTTTGCAGCTTCGCAGTACACGGCATGTTAAAATAAATAACATTACGGGAAAGTAAAATTTGTTACGCACAAAATAAGCCCTCAAACAGGTCTGTACACGGAAAAATGAAAAAGTTATGGATTTTTGAAGTTGGAGAGCGAGAAATGAGCCGAAAAACCCTCCGTCCTTAAGGGGTTAAAGCCGGATAACCCCTTTGAAGAAAATGGTACTCTTCCACCCTACATCTGGAGATGTAGGAATCCCTCCTGTCCACAATACGCAGAGGAGTGCAGGAAGTGTGCCAACACCCAGTTACAATTGTAGTATGTAAAGTTATAATACCACGGGGCTGGCAGGCTGTATACTACTAGGACCTGCTAAATACTACAAGGGGGCTGGCAGGCTGTATACTACAGGGGGGCTGGACAGGCTGTATTCTTCTGGGGGCTAACAGGCTGTATTCTTCTGGGAGCTGGCAGGCTGTATACTACTGGGGGCTGGCAGGCTGCATACTACATGGAGGCTGGCAGGCTGTATACTACATGGAGGCTGGCAGGCTGTATACTACATGGAGGCTGGCAGGCTGTATACTACTAGGGGCTGCTGTATACTACTGCGGGCAGGCTGTATACTACTAGGGGCTGCTGTATACTACTGGGGGCTGGCAGGCTGTATACTACTGGGGGGGGTTTGACCAATGCATTCCTCAACATCCCTCCTAAACTCCCGATCTCTCCACAAGTGGCTCCACTTTGTACACGGAATGCATTAAAACTACTAACTTAGACCTTATACAAACGGCGCCCAACCTCCCCGCCATATAGCGCTACACGAGCTCGGAACTCAGCAGCTTACATTCCCACCCACACTAAAGCCTGGGCACGTGCAGCCTTCATATCAGGAGGGCTGATCGTTACGATGCCGCAAGGCGCCACTAACTGCATCACATAGGTCTCCAGGCATCGCCGGGTGCTGGGAACGCTCGACCAAAATGGGGCACGTGGCAGCTACGTGTCCAACTTCAAACTAACCTGGAAAACCCCCCTGGATCAAGTTACCAGGACAAGGCCAGTCCTGCACGTTCACGGCGCGGCGCCGTGACCTTGGCAGGTACCACTCTTGCCACCCCATATACGGTCTTATTGTGAGACCCTCACGGATAGGGTCCATCCTCGCCACGGGGCGCACTGAGCACTGGACAGGTTTGGTAGGGATAGTCAATATGCAATTGGGGATTTGGGCGGGAGGGATGGGAAACCCCTAAGTAATTGTACAGCACTGGAATTGTTGGTGTCTAAATAAAGCAAAGGTCAGGCTACGGGGGTGTATTATTACTGGGGTGTTGTAATTTACTGGGACGGGTTCCTACTACATTATTTAGTGACTGTATTATAGTCTGGGGGGCTTATCCCTCATTAATCTAGAGGGGTATATATATTCTGGGGCTATATTTAATTAACTACTGGGGGGCTGATATATTCTTGCTGGGCTGTATATTTAGAGGTTGTCAAATTAATACTGCGGCACTGTAGAAATTTATGGGGATCCTGATCCTCCACAAATTTTGCGTCCAGATGGTCCTCTTTGCGTTTCCGTGCTAAGTGGGAACCTGTCTATCATAGATTACTAACTAAGGGGGGACCCTACCTACCATGGATGCTAAATGTGTACCCTGCCTGGCTACACTCTGTGAGGGGCCTTTACCAGAATTAGTTTCAGTATTTTATGTGTTCCAGTTGACCACCTAGTGACTGGCTGGAATAATCGTCATATCAATAAGAGCTTTGTGTTCCAGGTGTAGTCCTGGAAACATTTTGGCAACATAAAGCTGATCAGAATGATTGAAGCATGGCCAATGAAGCATTAGACAGCTGAGCACAAATTTAACCTTTAACACTCCCAGGGGTAGAGTTTAAAAAGCTTGGAAGAATATAGGTTGACTTGCCCAGTTACCTATTCCTTGACCCCTTCCAACATGTGACGTAATAGTATGTCACACTTTGGTGCAGGTGCATGGAGAGACCCTTTGTGTGCACATTTGTACAGAATGGGGCACATTTTACTAGGGCTTTGCGTCAGTTTTCTGTTGGACGTTGCCATTCTTTCAGTTCTTTGCAGTTTGCCCTGTTCTTAGTAAATGTGCCCCATGCGCGTGGATTTTCAAAGCAATTTTCACCTTTTTCAATCCAGGTCAAGCCCCAATGGATAATTATTTAGGCCCATCTATTTTTACAACCTGCATAACCCTTTATCTGAACCTGCTTAGACACTGTGGCTATGTTTGACTGCGGTATCTAAGGGGTCAATACAGTCATTTTGAGAATGACATAAATATTATATTTACACTGATCTGATGCCTCTATTTTTATGTTTGTTTGTCAGATGTTTTTATCACATCAGAAATACAAGTGCAATTATTTTGAGTAACAAAGCTTTAATTGACGTTAGAATAGTAATGCAGCAAGTCAATTTGCAGTGTTGACCCTTCTTCTTCAGGACCTCTGCAAATTCTCCCTGGCATGCTCTCAATCAACTTCTGGACCAAATCCTGACTGATAGCAGTCCATTCTTGCACTATCAATGCTTGCATTATGTTACAATTGTTGGTTTTTCTTTGTCTACCCGCCTCTGATGATTGACCACAAGTTCTCAATGGGATTAAGATCTGGGGAGTTTCCCAGGCCATGGACCTAAAATCTCGATGTTTTGTTCCCTGAGCCATTAGTTTTATCACCTTTGCTTGTGGCAAGGTGCTCCATCATGCTGGAAAAGGCATTGTCCATCACCAAACTGCTCTTAGACAGTTGGGAGAAGTGCTCTTGGAGGACATTCTGGAGAATTCTTTACTCTGATGTGTTTTAGGCAAGACTGTGAGAGAGCTGATTCCGCTCCTGGCTGAGAAGCAATCCCACACATGAATGGCTGAAATGCTTTAACATTGGCATGAGACAAGACTGGTGGTATCCATCATCTTTTGCAGAATGATCACGTCTGTCCCTGATTTTTTCTGGAGAGATGGCTTTTTTGCTGCCCTCCTTACTCCGCATCACCACAGTGCGTGCAGATGCACGCACACCTGCCTGCTGCCATTCCTGAACACGCTCTACACTGCTGGTAGCCCGATCCCAAAGCTGAAACACTTTTAAGAGATGGTCCTGGCGCTGTGCTGGTCCTTCTTGGGCGCCTTAGAGCCTTTTGGCAACAATGGAACCTCTCTCCTTGAATTCCTTGATGATGCGATAGATTGTGACTGAGGTGGCAATCTTTCTAGCTTTGATACTCTTCCCTATTAGGCCAGTTTTGTGAAGTGCAATGATACTGCACAGGTTTCTTTAGAAATAACCATGGTTAACAGACAAGAAACAATGATGCCAAGCACCAGCCTCCTTTTGAAGGTGTCCAGTGGTGTGATTCTTACTTAACACCCCTTCACGCTACACGGGCTGAGCCCTCTTCATACAGAGATGGGCTTTGCTGCATATCACAACAAGACCCATCGCTAACACCCACGGTCGGTGTTTGCATAACCTTAAAGCTTAACTGTAACGCTATAATGATTTATACATCAAGGTGCATAGGCCTCTTATACGATCCATCACGTGCTGCGTGCAGGAAACTTCGCGGTCCGCTGGTGTACTTTCTTCCTAGAAATTTATGCATCGGGGGGAGGAATGCCCTTGCCTGCCCACTCTGACTCTGCGGTGGCCTCGACCCTCAGATCCACATGGAGCCATGGTGGTGTTGCCGCAAAATAATCATTTTAATTATTATTTAAGTGCTTGTTCGACAAACTGTCATAGAAGTGTAGATAAGTCCCCAATGCATACATGTACCACTCACCGGCCACTTTTTAAAGTACACCCTGTCCAACTGCTTGTTACACTTAATTTCTAATCAGCCAATCACACGCGGCAACTCAGTGCATTTAGGCATGAGACATGGTCAAGACAATCTCCTGCAGTTCAAACCGAGCATCAGTTGGGCGAAGAAGGTGATTTGAGTCCTTTGAACGTGGCATGGTTGTCGGTGCCAGAAGGGCTGGTTGAGTATTTTAGAAACTGCTGATCTACTGGGATTTTCACACGCACAACCATCTCTAGGGTTTACAGAGAATGGTCCGAAAAGAAAAAACATCCAGTGAGGCGGCATTTCTGTGGGCGGAAATGCCTTGTTTAGTCAGAGTACAGAGGAAATGGCAAACTGGTTCAGCTGATAGAAAGGCACAGTGACTCAAATCGCCACCCATTACACCCAAGGTAGGCAGAAGAGCATCTCGAACGCACAGTACGTCGAACTTTGAGGCAGATGGGCTACAAGCAGCAAAGACCACACCGGGTGCCATCCTTTCAGCTAAGAGCAGAAACTGAGGCTACAATTTGCACAAGCTCATCGAAATTGGACAGTGGAAGCTGGAATCATCTCAGACTGGTTTCTTGAACATGACAATGAGTTCACTGTACTCAATGCCCTCCACAGTCACCATATCTCAATCCAATAGACATCTTTGGATGTGGGGGAACGGGAGTTTGCATCATGGGATGTGGCCAGCCTACATGTGCAGCCGACAAATCTGCAGCAACTGTGTGATGCCATCATGTCAATATGGACCAAAATCTCTGAGGAATGCTTCCAGCACCTTGTTGAATCTATGCCACGAAGAATTGAGGCAGTTCTAAAGGTAAAAGGGGGTCCAACCCGTTAGTAGCATGGTGTACCTAATAAAGTGGCCGGTGAGTGTATATGTGAAATCTTTGGTCACTGATGTGGGGAAGAGGAGTGGTGAGCGGTAGTTTACACTTCTTTCTGCTGTCTGTCTTTCACTGTCCCGGACTGACTTATTTAATGTAGCTGTTAGCAGGGTGTCCTTGTTCTTGGAGGAAAGCAGTCCACCCAATGCAACCCTGACCAAGAGTACAAACAGTCCTAACGAACAATAGGAGTAAAGGCCTTTCTCGAAAGAGCTTACAGTCTTTGAGGATGAAAGGGGAGACAGCAGAGGTTAAAGAGCTTGCTTAATGGTCCAGCCATTATTTATAAAGAAACAGAATAAAATAATCGAATAAATAAGATGCTTCTGCTTGAATCAGCTGTTAGCTGATCTAGGACCTCATCATCACCGAGCTCTCACCAATGCCCTTCTTCTCTGTCTGCACACCACAAAAAGCCACAGTTGTTGGCAGTTGTGTTTCATTGTTATCGTTGATCTCTTCTGACAGTTGACAACCGACATCATCATTCCGCAATTAAAGTTCTTGGGGATTGGAAGAAACACTGTTTTTTGCCAGTTCATTTCTAATGCGGAGTATGTACTGTATTCTTGTATTGTTTGGATTGCCTTCGGGATAGACTTGACCAAGTTTCCCATGCACAGCAGAACATCGTCGGTGTAAAGCAATATTTTATCAGAACTTCCCTTACTTCCACACCCCATTATATCTCAATTTGATCTTATCAATGCCGCTAAGGGCTCGATGAAATGTTAAACAATAATTGGGATAAAGGGTATCCTTGCCAGGTGCCTCTTTTTAAATTAAATTTTTCTGAAGCTGATCCGTTAGTGATAATCCTAGCCACCGGATCTTTATAACAACTTAACCCATGATATGTATCTTTCCCCGAGTCCACATTTTCTCATATCGGTCCATAGGAAAGGCTTCCAATAGGAGAAATACCCACTGAGTGTACCAGTGGACTTCAAGTATTGGAACCACATTCAACAATGGAATATCTGGGGGTATAGATCTCTGCTGATATTAAGCGTGGAGTTAAACATCTTGCCACTGATTGCAAAAATTAGTTCCAAAATTTCTGTATGGGTGAAACTGCCCCTTAATATAGCTGATAGAATTGGTTTATTAAAAATATTGGTCCTGCCACCGCTTTTATGCCCAATTTTAAACTATACTTTTTGGCAGCTAAAGTGTGTTTTTTTTATCAAAATGGTGCAATTCAGAGGCATTTGCCCAGCTTCAGCGTAAAACCAAAGGTAATATTTTTTGAGGTCTGCAAATCAGGTCAATTGACAGGGAGTATTGCAAAAGATCTTCCGGTATGCAGATTAATTAATGAGAGCTGGAAACTTCTTAAGAAGATAAGGGTAGGGACGGGGGCATTGGAGGTTACTCCGTTGTGGTACAATAGAAATTTGAAGGAATTTTAGAAAATATTATATGTTAAAATATGGATAGCACTGGGTATTACTAAAGTTAATCAAATTTTTCAAGAGGGGGTCTTAATGTCCTATAACAGTGATGGCTAACCTATGGCACTGGTGCCAGAGGTGGCACCCAGAGCCCTTTCTATGGGCACTCAGGCCATTACCAGACATGACTCCAGGCATCTCCCTGCAGTTCCAGACAGCCCAGGACTTGCTGTGCACAGAGCTATTTTAAAGTGACAGCTGCTTTATTGGAGTCCTCAGAGTGCTGGTATCAATGAAAACTGTGACATCTTCTTACATTAAAATCCAAGGGAAAATTATCCTGTGGTTACCAGGCTGCACGGCTACACACAACATATGTTTAAAAAAATAATTTTCCCTTAAGTTTTAATGTAAGAAGATGACAAATTAAAGTTTCGATTTTTTAACCTTCATTTGGTGCGGTGTACAAATCCTTTGTTTCCTGCATTACCTTGTTTCCCGTGGTCCCGGAACAGTCACCTGCACATTTGGCGGACTTCATATCGGTGAGCGCAAAAACCTTTTTTTTTTTTTTTTACTTTGATACAATTAGCAGTGTGCTGGCCCTTTAAATCTTCAAGCGCTGCTGCGTGCGCAGGGCCACGCGTGGCGCACTGGCGAATCCTGAGCGGGAGCCTGGAGAGGTAGGACAGCACGGGGGTACGATGGGAGTCGCGGAGGTGCCGGGGACCGGAGCGAGACACGGGTGTACCCGCGACCTACGACGTGGGGACACCCGTGACAGTACCCCCCCCCCCCCTTTGTTTGGCCTCCCCCTCTTCTTGGTTTGGAGGAACCTCTGTAGGAGGCCACGGTCCAAGATATTGTCCTCGGGCTTCCAAGATCTCTCTACAGGCTAAAAAACCCTTCTAGTCTACAAGAAAGAACCACTACCCTCTCACTGTCTTCATGTCCAGGACCTCTTTTACCTCGAAGACATCAGTGGAGTCCGCCTCAAGAGCCAGAGGAGGAGATTGCTGAGAGAAGCGGTTCAGGATGACAGGCTTCAGGAGAGAGACATGGAAGGAGTTCAGGATGCGCATAGTGGGGACGGCCGGGTTATCACGCCTCAATGGCCCAGGCGTCCACCTAAATCCCTTGGTGTGTGGGCCAAGAATAATAGAACGGAGGACGTGGAGCTGGGAAGCACATTGAAAAACAGTCTCTCTTTATGCAAGGCACCCACTTGTAGACACAGTGGTTCAGAGCAATATTGGACTAGGTCACAGAGGATCTGGCCACTGACAGACGAGATGAGGAAGATGGTGCCGGGAGACCAGAGCGACATCCATGAAATTCCCTGCAGAACCGAGGTCCAGGAAGGCCGAGACTGGAACGGGATCACTGGTTCCAAAGCTGAGCAGAACTGGAAGATCCAGGCGTGGAGAAGCTTTACTCTCTCCGAGGGATGCTCCTCCTAGGAAACTTAAGTGTGAATGACTTCCTAGACCAGGTGAATGGGGCAAAACCTTATTAGCTTGGTGTGTCAAAAAATTCGCTCACAAAAAAACCGATCATAACTTAGGTGGTGTGTCACCTTGACAAAAAAAACCATAATTTTGTGTTTTATAGTTTAAATAACAAATATGTATAATTATTTTAAACTTCTCAGGGTTACTTTATCCTAGTTTGTGGTGATTGATCCTACCATGTACTGCCATACTACATCTATTTATTACAATGTGCTGGACAATCTCTCAGCCTCCCGGCTACTGCACCTGGCCGTGTAGGAGCAGAGGATGAAACTTAACTCTCCGGCGGCCGCGTGTCACTGAAAATGGCTATGTGTGTCAGCACTGACACGCGTGTCATAGGTTGGCCATCACTGTCCTAGACGCTGTGTACGCACTGGACACGACTGTAGGAAATGTTCCGGGTTGGCACAATAGATGCAGAGATTTCCCTGTCTATGTCAAGGCTGCTTCATTCTAGGAAAGCCAGAATATGGAATTGCACGGCATAGTCTCCCACGGAGCAGTCCCCTTGGCACTAGTTCAGAAGGGCAGTCTCAGCAGAAGACGCCCGGGCTGGTTCCTCAAAGAAGGTCCGTAGTTCAGCAAAGAAAGTGGTAATATCTGCTGTAACTGGGTCTCCCTTGTCCCAGAGGGGTTTGGCCAGGCCAGGTCTCTTCCAGTGAGAAGTCTGATCACAAAAGCCATTCTCGATCGTTCCGTTACGAACTGTGTCGGCATTAGTTCAATATGCAAGGAGCACTGGGTAATAAAGCCCCTGCACAACTTCACATCCCCATCATATTTGGAAGGCATATTGAGCCTCAGCCTAGGTTCTGTGGAAGGTAGATAAAGCAGGCTAGCAGATGGTCGAGGTACCTTAATGGAAGACAGACTCGTGATCGGGTCCAGGCACAGGGTCTGGGCAGGCGGCAAAGATGCCAGGTGAAGTCCAAATCCGGGGTCAGCTACAGGTGGTCCAGGCAGATGGGAACCTGAACACAAGCACACGGGACACGGGACACAGGAACACAGCAACACAGGAACACAGGACTCAGGAGCAGGAACAAAGTGGAATGCACGACTACACAGGAATGTAGGAATACACAGGAACGCAGGAATGCAGGAATACACAGGAATGCTGGGGAGCTTTTTCTATGGCTGTGAGGCACAAAGATCCGGTGGGGAATCCAGGAAGTGGCCAGCTTTTATAAAATTTCAGGAAATGGCCAGCACTAATTAGCGGTGGGCTGGCAGGTGCACCCTAGGCGGCGGGGCCGACGAATCCTGAGCGGGAGCGTGGGGGGCGATGGACACTTTATAAATACTTCAGTTAGTAGTCTTAGCTTATTGATGAGATTTTATAATCTTGAATGTATTAAGGAAAAAAAATCTGTAAATTCTGGTTTCCTTAATTCTTGTACTTTCTGGGGGTCATACACCCATACCATAAAAATAATATACCTGTATTATATTTATTCTAAGACACTACGATTATGGTGAATACCTCATTTAGATAGTTTTTAATATTATTTTTAGTGTTTTACTAACGAAAACTATTATAGAGAAATCTCATTTATTTTCATTATCACCATCTTTTTGGAGACAAACTTTAATAGTTTTTGTTTGAACAGAGATGTTTTAGGGCTAAACTTATATACTCACCCTCCGATGTTGGCAGGCTCCCCGAAGTCGGCACGGCTCGTCTTCTTTCTTCCGCGGGTCCTCTCTTTATTCGTCTTCTGTCATGACAGCGGCCATGTTTTCTTCCAGCAGGCGCATACTATGAAGCGGCCGCTGCTGACTCATCATAGTATGCGCTGGCCAGGAAGATAACATGGCCGCATCCATGAAAGAAGACAGAAGAACTAGAAGAGCTGCGGGGAAGGAAGAAGACGGGATGGCCGACATCGGGGAGCCGCGGGGAACATTGGGGACGCCGGAGGGTGAGTATAAGTTTATTTTTTTTAATAGACTCATGTATAAGCCGAGGTGAGGTTTTTCAGCACATTTTTTGTGCTGAAAACTCGGCTTTTACACGATATTACGGTAGTAGTGCTTTATCATGAAAGTCAGTAAGCCAAGTCCGATTTGTGTATTGGGGGGGCACCCAGCAGGGCAAGGTTTGTCATAAGTTCTATAATGTTTTCAGCATTTGTAATCGGTATGTTCCTGTTGTCACTTTACATCCCTATCAAAGCCCATTCAGCAGAAGACCCAGAGAAACCAATACGTATACCATCCCCAACATTATTGCCCTGACTAAAGGAGTCTACAATTTGTTTTAATGCATGTGGACCATTTCATACCTTGAGAATGCGTGTAGCTCACACTGATGCAGAAACTATCTTGTTTAATCACTGACTCCAACCTTATAATTCAGTCTTGGGAAACTAGGGTGGACTGGTTGCCCTTCATAACCCATTCACGGAGCTTCATGAACGTCCAGATGGGATATCACCTGAGCAACATACTCTCCCACAGCCGCTGGGGGTGGGGCGGAATTGTTACCTCTGCCTGTCAGGGACACAATGTGAACAGTGTTCTCTGAAGCCGTGCAAATAGGGTCAAGGGAGTGCTTGGGCAAGCACAGGGCGACAGGCCTCATTATCATAATTTTATATTGTTTTTTCAGCAAAACCACTCAGCTCCGGGATTTAACACAAGATTGTTTTGCATCAGTGTAGCTGCGATTCTCAAGGTGTTGGTTAATATGCATGAATCCAACGGGAGATTCCTTTAAATGTATCCCTGCAGCCTCAGTTTACAAACTAAGAGCTGTGCACTAGCAGAGAGGGAAGAAGAAAGCAGAACTTCATATTAAATCTCGCTACTTCACCCTTCCAATGCTTTCACATTCCCAGACACCCTCCATATAGGTTTATATATATGGAGTAGTAGGGTGGGCCCCCAGAATCATTTTATCTTGGGCCCTAGGCCCCAGTTCGACTCTGTATATTCATTTTAACCAGTGATGATATTATACAAGTAATAGAATACAATATTGTATGTAAAATAATAGACAATGTGAAGGGTTGTGATAGATGCTGTCAGCAGTGGGACTAGCTATGAGGATGGGGGACTGAACAATGTGCGGAGCCTCTCCATCAAGAAGAAAAATTGGAGATTAGTGATCCAGTGGCCATTTAGACACAAATCAACACCACACAAGTCACCTAGACGTATTGGTTCACAGAGAAATGTAAATGTGTGACAGTTCCCTCTTGTGTTTGAGTTAGTACAGCAGTGAAATTTTAATATTAGAGGAGAACGCTTTTTTTATCCCAGACTATGGTAATAAAAGGGAAGTTTTATTTTATTTATTTTTTTTTTGTTAAAACATTTTTTATTGAAAGTTTTCTTGTTTTTAAGAGAGGAATGTAAGAGACAAGGTAAAGAAAACAAGCAGGAGAGTACAGTACAGGAACATTCATTAATCGCCATCCACCTAGAACCCTCACCACCACACATCCTCAGCAGACAGAGCCACAACCAGACAATAACATTAAGGAACATCCATAGGAGCTCATGGAAGATGTTGCATGAAATTACATAAGGATACAAAACATCACAGTGACATATATATCCATTGCCGTAAGCATCCCAGTCAGTGTGGCACAGTGCGGCTATGCCAGTAGTTTTCAGACCGAGCCGAAATTAAAAAAAACTTACCTCCGCAATCTCTGCAATCCTATCTCCAGGCTTTATTCTGTTCTCAGTATCCTGGCAGTGAAAACAGAGGCACATCTATGCTCCGTGCCTGCACACAGTGAAAAGGGATCGCGGCGGTAAGTTTTTGACTTTATTATTTTTATTGGGGCCAACGACTGTGGACATTCATTGGGGAAGGGGACTCTGGGAAAATTGCATTGGTGGGAGCACTGCGGGGACATTGTTTGAGGGGGCCTCTGCTGTGAATTCATTAATGAAGGGGGGCTCTGATAGGGAAAACTTCATTAAGTGGTGAATGAGCGGCAGGGCATTCATTAGTGAGAACAAGGCTGCTGCAGACCATTTTATCAATGAAGGAGCTGGTGGCTGACCATTTAATTCGATGAGGGGAGGCTACAGCTACCATTTCATTTAGTGAGGTGGACTGATGCTGAAATTTATTGATGAGAGGAGGCTACAGCTGGTCAGTTTATTTTTGTAGTGGATGCATTCCACTACCCTATGCATTATACGTGAGTCTAAGTTTCCCAGTTTTAGTGCGTTGATTTCCCAGTAAAAGTTCAGGTCACCTCGGCTATACTCGTCCAGTTATACTTGACGTATTTATGGTAGGTAATTGCTTTTTACACTCACATGAAACGACCAAAGGCAAGGGGGACATTATAGGTGGGGGGGGATTGCTATAAAAAGGGTATTATGATATTGACCTATTTTCTGTAGCCCCCTTCTATCAGACATATAAGGGGGCTACAGAAAAGGGGCACTATTAAATGGGGCTACAGAAAAGGGGCAGCTGTAGTAAAGGGGCATTTAGACCAGGAAGCTGCAGATTTGGCACATTAGTGGGATTGACTTATAGGTTGTAGTTATGGAGTGCGGGGCATACAATTTTTTTCCGGGACCATGGTAAAAGGTAACCATCCATGGAAAATAATTTTGGTGAATCGGTCCCTCCTGAATACAAAAAGTTGGGAGAAACACTGGGCTACATAATCAATCTACTAACTCTGACATTGAGAGGAAAGACTTCTTCCCTTATACTGTAAGTCAGTGAATAATTCTGTTGAATACTGATTTGTTTTTTGGTTGCGCTGTTTTTCCCAATTTGGATATTTTAAATTTAGCTTCTTATAGACTCAGAATCTGCATCAAAAACTATTCCTAACTAAGATGCTTCTGCGCACTAATACCACTGTAGTGAGTGTTCTCTAAAATAACTGGAATCAGGAGCTTGCTAGGGTGGTAAAAGGCACTTAAGTATGCCCACTCCTGTAACATAACCCCTACATTTGGTTGTGCAATAACAACTTTACTGGAGTGGTATATACAGACTACAGAAACCACAGGGAAAAATGCCCAGTGTTACATCCAGTGACTGCAGGTGACGTGTCTCTATCTTTCCATTAGGCATCACCCAACATCTATGTTCCTTATTGACCCTGGACATCAGTGTTATCCTGCTGCTACCACTAACCACTCTCCCCCGCAATACTGTAAGGAGACTTTGTCAGAGGCATTTACAGGGTTAACATGTTTGATCGGTGCACACAGTGTTACCGGTGGTGTTTTTGCTGCAATTGCAGTTAACTCCCACTTGTATGGAGAAGGTCAGCCCATGAGCCCTCTTCATAACTGCGGCCGATGTGGGGCGATATGGTAAGGGGGTAAAACACAGGGTATTTATATTTAAATGGGTGGTGTGTTCTTGGATGTTGTTGGTTTGGATTGTTTTTGTTTGGATTCTCAAGGCCACATAAAATGGAACAATCAAGAAATCTCTGACAAATTGTTGCATGTGAGTAGATTAAAACTACTTTCTATGATAGATCATAAAATCCCTAAATTCCCCAACAATACCATCTGTTTATTGGCAAATCAAATAATCACAAGTATCCATGTTTTATTTTATTTATTAGTGAAGGCAACAGACCTTAAAATACATCTCTTGTCTTGACAGAAACAAGTTAAAACAAAGTAATCTCAGAAATTGCTGTAAAGTTTCAAAAACCTCTAAAAAGAAGCCAAAATCCCTATGCTTACATTCCGAACACTTGTTCACAACTTGTTTTCGTGTCAGCTGGAAAGAAGAGAAGATACATTAGTCAAGCATAGACAAACAATTGTCAGGACAACTGTTTCTAACACTACTGATAACATCATTGTGTAATTAATAACACAATGTATTCTGAAAGAGATAATTCCAGCCTTTGTACGAGGTTCACTCACTAGTATTGCAAGACCTAAGCCAAGTATGTTGCTGGAATCAGCTTAGTCCATATACAAAATCGTGTAAATGGCCCTCAAATACTATTGACTAGTATGAAAGAAAGTGAAAAAATAATTATTTGATTCCATGTCTGATTTTGTCAGTTTACCACTGACTAAGACTGATTTAAGGGTAGGTTAATTTCAATATTGAGAGATACATATCAAAATAAAATCCAGAAAATATGAATGAATGTATTAGCATTTTGTTTGAAAATAGTATTGATCCATCTGGCAAACTAGACATACATACATGGGGGCAAAATCTGTTGGCAAGCAACAGCAGTCAATTTTTTTTGTAGTTGAAGATGGTTTTCATGCTGTGTCAGGAGAATTTTGATCCAATGACTGCGGCATGCAAGGGGCCAGAATTGGGCAATGCACAGGTTTGGCCAAGGTTACAAAAGAATTCTTTCTGCACTACTAAGGGTTCTAATAGCACAGTGGCCTCCATAATCCTTAAAGGAAATCTACAATTTGATTTCATGCATTATAAACCAGACATACTTGAGAAAGCTGTACACTGATGCAGAAACATATCTTGTTGAATCCCTAAACTGAGTTGGTTTTGCTGAAAAGCAATTATGACATTCAGGACTGGGGAAAGCTGGGTTGCATTTTAGCAGGCCATTTATAAACACATTACAATTGAGCTTCCAAAACTGCCCAGACAGGACTTATCAACCTGAGCTGGATGACTCATATACAGCAGCTGGGTAATGGTGCAGCGATTGATTACTTCCGCCTGTGTTAAGGAGGTCGCACTGGTTTCGGACGACATTTTGACTATGTCCGCCCATCTTAGATACAGCGGCCAGTTCCTGACATTGTCAAGTTAATGTCATCATTCAACTTCATTTTATGTAACCTGTTTGCTGGCTGTCAGCTAAAACCCTTTGACAATATGAGAAGCCAGTGTCCTTGATGCTGCATGATATTAGGATTCTGGAGCCCACTTATCACCTTCTGGCGAGGAAATTAGTATAAACATATATGGTGTACAAGGTCTCTGCGAACTGAACACAATTAATTAATTTTTTTCCCAGATGTGCTGATGACCAATAGTTTTGAGTAACTATATTCACGCCCCTTTGATGACTCTTCTGTCTGTTATATATTATGCATTTTGATTATTAAACGGTAGTAAAGATCTTTTTACAATAAGAGATTGACATGTCTTAGTTTTTATGTTAAAGTCCTGGTACCAGGACAACCATGGGTTAATTAGGACTCACCTTACAAAAGTCAAGAGGGCTGTTGGGGCCCTGCATAAAAAATCCCTATCAGCCTGTCAGGCACAACACAGTCATAACATCATTCTCTAAGCAGTGCATACTAATGTAAGGGGAGAAGCGTCGTGCCAGGCACAGAAGCGACAGAGCTCATTATCATTATAATTTTTATAAGACTTTTTTCAGAAAACCTCTCAGCTCAATGTAAACCCTTAAACAAGATATGTTTCTCGCTTAGCTCCAGAGATGTAGTAGAGAGATGGAGAAAAGTTACACAG
Source organism: Engystomops pustulosus (assembly GCA_019512145.1). Lineage (NCBI taxonomy): Eukaryota > Metazoa > Chordata > Amphibia > Anura > Leptodactylidae > Engystomops > Engystomops pustulosus. The sequence continues at coordinate 114,685,399 of CM033647.1, forward strand.
TCAACTATTACTACAGCACCTCCGCCAGGGGGCTTTTATGGACAGATGTTCCCAACAGAAGCATCTCCTCTGTGCAAGAACGATTTGGTACGATTGCGTTGATACCAAATTTATACAGGTTTTATTGCGTTTTAATACATTTCAAAAATTTTAACGAATGTGTACGAAAAAAGAAAAAAAAATGTTGCCATCTTCTAATAACTTTTTCTCCCTTAGGGGTAGCGGAGCTGTGTGATGTGTATTTTGAAAGAACAACATTTTCATTGCTACCATTTTGAGTCTGTGCGAATTTTGATCACTTTTATTCATTTTTTATGTTTCAGGAAGTAAATGTGCCCATAGAGTTGCAAAGGTTCCCCAAGATCCTCATTTGTTTCCCCATATCTCCTCCCATTGGGCTAGCTTATTGACTTTCGAAATACATTTTTCAAATGTCTTATTTTGTACATTAAAGCCTCCCAGTGTATAAGATCAGAGGGTGAAATTTCAGCCAATTTCTTGCGATCAAAGCCCTTGAGCTATGAGCGACATTCTACGGATATAAACCATTTGTATTTTGATAACCAGTCATATGCACCTTTTGTAGGTCATTTAATATCAGTATCTTGATGGAAAAAGCGATTTGGAGACCCATTGAGCATCAATTTTTTTATGGAAAGAAGGTTTAAATACTGGACATGGCCAGTTCAAATGGATTAAAGTCAGCATTCAAGTTCCCACATCGAGGGCATCTTGATTCCTATACAAATCTCATTTTCTTAAGAGTATTGGTTATAAGTATAACCTATAGTGAAAATAATAGTGATCATCCTAGGATTCATATTTTAGGAGCTTTAAAGCGCTTGTTCGATAACCCATTCCATTACTAGAGTAGGTGAATTCTTTCACGGGTATCCCCTTGACCCAGCCCACTCTCGGGTCGCGGCCACAACCATGGTACTCGCTCCGGTCCCCGCCCCCGCCCTTCCGGGCCCCATCGCCCCACTGCCAGCCCCCATCGACCCCTCCCCTGATGATTGTCTTATTCTTTCTCATCACGATCTGTGTCCTCAGATCGTGATGAGAACGAGAGGGAAGGAATCTCCCGGGCAGATGATCTGCTGACCCGAGGAGATTCGGGGCACTGGCCAAAAGATCCGGGGCACGAGCCCCGGATCTTTTGACCTAGCGACGCCCCTGGTCATGCGTCTTATTGGGGACAGTGCTTTGTGCATCAGCGTATGATGCAAGCCCCACCTTCTGTCCTCCTGATGTATCTCAGGAGCAGCTGCGCTGACATACTATTTAAGCTTAGGCCTGCAGACTTGGCGTACAGGTGGTGTAAACTGAAAAATAATCGTTTCCACTAGTCTACACTGACATCTGCAGGCAGAAAAGGAGACAAACTGAAAGGTAAAGAACTTCATAATAATGATCATTAGAAAGAAGTACAAAATAAGGAAGTTTAATTTGTGGAGTTAAAACCTTAAAAAAAAAAATCTATAAAACCATTGGGACATATTTATTTATACTGTCCTAATTTTTTCATCATAACATTAGACGAGACACGCAGAAACCAGACCAAATTAATAAAGTGCTGGAGACGAGACTAGACTAGATATGTCCAATGGTTCTATTCATACTGTGACCTCATTAAGCTGGCTAACATACAATTTTTTTGTGCATTTTCTGTATCTGTTCCACCAGGGTTTTTCTAGATCTGCTCGCTGGCATCTAGTGTAAAGATCTCCTGAACCATGGCACCAAAAAATTTCCCCTTTTATATAATGCATAGCTCCCAACTGTCCCTTTTTTGCCGGGACAGTCCCATTTTTCTTACATCTACCCCACGTCACAGGCAGCTGCTAGATTGTCACGGATATTCCCTCCACGTCCCGCAGTGGCTGGGCTTGTCCCGGCTCTGTGTCCCCATAGTAAATACTTTCAAAGCCTGAACTCCTAGTACTGAATGGCTTCTACAGACAGGGAATCCTTTTGAGAGAAGTGTCGGGTTAGCGGAGAGCAGCCGCGGTCAGACTAGACGTCCGTTCATAACGCGATGCTAGCGCACAGGAGGAGGTCCTCGGCCCGAACGCCACAGGGTTTCAGAGAAACATTGCAATACGTATACAATCGCATGCGTTTTCCTGAAACGCATGTGCGTTCGGGCCAAGGACCTCCCACTGTGCGCTAGCGAGCATTTTGAGGGATGCCTAGCGGTTGTCGTGTGACCGCGGCCTAGGAGTTAACAAAGCATACGATAACCACTATGTTAACGACATGTGTTAACACTTGCGTTTTGAAACGCAAGCCGTTAACAGCTGTTTAATTAGGCAAATCTCCCTTCAGCTGTAGCCAATGCGACATGGCAGTAAACGCGGAGTTTACTGCTTAGTTGGTTTCAGGCTTTGCCGCCGGCTTGTTGGAGCGTGGTGACAGCACCCGGTCAGGGCCAGCAAAGCGGGGACTAAACTGGTTACTTCCCTAAATATGTACAGGGTTGTCTAAGAGCTACACGGTTGTGGAGTAGCAGGAGCTGAGGCTACACAGCGTGGCTACCCACGTCCCAGTAGCCTCTTTGATCCTCCTACCAGAAATCTTCGGTGTGCAGCTCCTCGTAGCTGTGCGCCCTCGTCCACGAAACCCGCCGTCTGTGCATGCACAGAACAGCAGGCCTGCGCAGAAGGAGATTTCTGGTAGGAGGATCAAAGAGGCTACTGGGGTGTGGAGTAGCCGCACCTTGTAGCCTCGGCTCCACGCCCAATAGTAGCCTCTTCAGAAAATTTACGTATTATGGAATTAAAAGTTAGTAGGGGCTGGCAGGCTGTATACTACTGGGGGGGGTTTGACCAATGCATTGCCCACCCTCGGCTTATATTCGAGTCAGTAGTTTTTCCCAGTTTTTGGTGGTAAAATTAGGGGTCTCGGCTTATACTCGAGTGTATATATATATATATATATATATATATATATTTATACACACTCACCGACCACCTGTCCAACTGCTTGTTAACACTTAATTTCTAATCAGCCAATCTCATGGCGGCAACTCAGTGCATTTAGGCATGTAGACATGGTCAAGACAATGTCCTGCAGTTCAAACCGAGCATCAGTATGGGGCTGGCAGGCTGTATACTACTGGGGGGGGTTTGACCAATGCATTGCCCACCCTCGGCTTATATTCGAGTCAGTAGTTTTTCCCAGTTTTTGGTGGTAAAATTAGGGGTCTCGGCTTATACTCGAGTGTATATATATATATATATATATATATATATATTTATACACACTCACCGACCACCTGTCCAACTGCTTGTTAACACTTAATTTCTAATCAGCCAATCTCATGGCGGCAACTCAGTGCATTTAGGCATGTAGACATGGTCAAGACAATGTCCTGCAGTTCAAACCGAGCATCAGTATACTGGTTCGAGCTGATAGAAAGGCAACAGTGACTCAAATCGCCACCCCTTACAACCAAGGTAGGCAGAAGAGCCTCTCTGAACGCACAGTACGTCGAACTTTGAGGCAGATGGGCTACAGCTTTGGTCTGACGTAGTGACGGGGGCTGTGCCCACTGTCCAATCAGCGGCAGAGAGGCTTGGTTCCAGCTACCAATCCTCTCGGAGGCATGACGTGATATAATCTTAATAATTATTCGCGCATGTCCGTGAACTTACAGCCAGAATTGCTGTCAGGGTCCTCTACTGCGCATGTCTGGGGACTTAGCGCAATCTCAGCCGGTATGCTAGGCTCTCTGGGCATGCCCAGGGACTTAAAACAGTCCAGACAGAATTGCGATCGGCAAAGTTGTGATGAGCTGACCACCAGGTGAGAGGCACCGTCATGGGGACCATATGAGCACCAACTTATGCGAATATCTTTTTAGGGTGGTGGGAATCCGTTATAGTTTTCTCGGACGATCTAGCAGAATTCACTAAACACACTATTTTTTGGGGAAGGTGTATCGATGATATACTGATCCTATGGGAAGGTGACCAAGACACTTTTAAAGAATTTATTTCCCGTCTTAACAACAATGAAATAGGCATGCACTTCACATCAGAAATTCACAATGAACGCATTTGCTTTCTGGATCTAAACATTATGATTGACGAAGAGGGTCAGATAAAAACCTCTCTCCACAGAAAAGAAACTTCCACAAATAATTTACTTAGCTGGCAAAGCTGGCATCCAACACCCCTTAAAAGGGGCATCCCAGTCGGACAGTACCTCCGAGCAAGGAGGAATTGCTGACTGAATCAGATTTTGAAAAAGAATGCCAGGATCTTTACAAACGCTGTGCCAACACCCAGTTACAATTGTAGTATGTAAAGTTATAATACCACCTACAACTATAGCACTAATTGAAAAGGGACAAGAGACTCCCTGACTGCAGACCTTAAAAAGGGTATCTGGGGAAGAGCACCAGGAGCCTCTTCGGAACGTATCCGGGTAGCCACAGAGTTTGTAATTATATTCTCGTAAGGTAAAGTCAGATTAACTAATTTCTTCCACTGAGAGACAGTAGGAGAACTATCAGCCATCCAGCGTATAGCAATGGCCTTACGGGCCAAAAACGGTGCTTCCTTCAGAAAAATTGCTTCATAATGGGACCAGTCATCCTCATGGGCAATTCCCAATAAACACAGGGCTAGCGAGGCAGGAACCGGTTTATTCAGGATATCAGACAGCGGAGAAATTACTTCTCTCCAGAATATGGCTATGTAACTGCAAACCCATATTAGTTGGATGAAATCTGCCCGGTCCCCTTGACATGTAGATTTCGGCAATCTATGCATAAGGAACAATCTGACCAGAGTTGTATAGCATTGATGTCTGCCGGTGATATCGAGGTGTGAGACTCCTGGGCCGCCCCCGAGTCCTCATCCGATAATGAGAGCCTTCCATCGGGCTGGCTGGCAGAGGAGGACCATCCAACAGCTCAGAAATGCAATATTTAATAGATCAGTGCTGATTGGTCCAGGTGTCTGTTCAACAGCAGAGCGTGTCCTAGTCTGAACCATTTTTCACTAATCACTCCAAATTTAACTCATGTGAATCAATGAACATGGATACCAGACAGATCCATATTGTTTGAGAGAAACAAATGTTAATGTTTAAAACTGATTTAAAACTTGCAGCAAAACTTGACTTCACCGCAGGGTTTTATCATGGAATAAAGATTGGATATTGTATAAATCCTATCCCTCTAGCCTCATGCACACGACCGTATAATGGAACTGTGAGCTAGTAGTTTTTCTTCCCTCTCCAGCTAACTCAAGGTCACACTTGGCTTGATGTCACCTTTGTGGTCCAGGCAGTCCTTTCCTAATGATATTGGCAGTCCCCTCCTTACAACAAAAGTGCACATGACCGAGTGCATGAGGACGGAGATGTACCGGAACACAGTGTAGCTTATGTAAATAAAGATTTATTTTATATATATAATATATACCGTATATACTCGTGTATAAGTATATGCTGAAAAACGTCCCCTCGGCTTATACACGAGTCTATTACAAAAAAAAAATTACCCACTTAAAAAAAATAAACTTAAATACTCCCCCTCCGTTGTCAGCGCGGCTCCCCGATGTCAGCACGCCCCGTGTGCGGCGTCTATGCCGGAAGAAAGAAGAGAGAAGAGGAGCCACGGAGAAGAAAGAAGACAGGGCGCGCTGACATCGGGGAGCCGCGCTGCCATCGGAGGGTGAGTATTTAAGTTTTTTTTTTTAAAAGCCAGTGGGGGCAGGCTGGCTGTATACTACTAGGGGCTTGCTGTATACTACTAGGGGCTGCTGTATACTACATAGGGGCTGGCAGGCTGTATACTACTGGGGGCTGCTAAATACTACAGGGGGGCTGGCAGGCTGTATACTACTAGGGGCTGCTAAATACTATAGGGGGGCTGGACAGGCTGTATTCTTCTGGGGGCTGACAGGCTGTATACTACATGGAGGCTGGCAGGCTGTATACTACAGGGAGGCTGGCAGGCTGTATACTACAGGGAGGCGCGCAGGCTTTACTGACGAGGGGGGCTGGCGGATGTATACTACAGGGGGGCTGGCAGGCTGTATAGCTTCTAGGGAGGCTAGCAGGTCTGATTACTACATGGAGCTGGCCAGTGCGTATACTAATGGGGGCTGTCATGTACATAGTACTACGGGGGGCAGAAGGGCGGGAGTACTTAGCTAGGGGCGCTGGAGTATACTGGGGGGTCACTGAAGCCAATGTGTAGTTTCCCACTTGTCACTTCACGGCTTAAATACCGGTAATCAGTAGTTTTCCCCAGTCGAATCGCCGGCGTTTTTCGGTGGTAAAATTAGGGGTCTTGCGTTTATATCGAGGTTGATTAGTACTACTAGTAAGTAATATAACCACACTCACCGGGCAACATCTACGGTTAGGTACAAATGTCGCAAACAGTTCTTGTTAAACAGGCTAGTCTACTCCAAATGGGGTCTCTGGACCGACAAACTGGCACCCCTTTTTCTGGGTTTTTTGTCTTACCCCTTTCGTGTTGGTGCTGGGCGGGTTCGACCCCGCGTTTTGGGCGGGGTGTGGGTCCGGGTGGGCGGTGGGCCGGACTAGCACACACCACCAATCCTCTCTAGAGGGGGGACTCACAGTCTCGTATTCCACTCTCTCCCCGGGGCGGGTGCACAGTGCGCTCGTGAGAATAGGGACGCGGGGCGGTCAAGTGCTGGGTTCACAACCAATATCGTCCCGTTCTACCCCTTCGGGTGGGAGAAGCATTTAGACTTCTTACTCCACCGGGGTCCGGCGGGTAAGATTTAGTAAAGGAAGGCCGTGGGCTTGGACAGTGTGTACTAAAGGATGAGTCTCCACCCCGCCTCCCCCGGGGGGCAGTGTGAATACAGGGGCTTAACATTTCTAATCAGCCAATCACATGGCGGCAACTCAGTGCATTTAGGCATGTAGACATGGTCAAGACAATCTCCTGCAGTTCAAACCGAGCATCAGTATGGGGAAGAAAGGTGATTTGAGTGCCTTTGAACGTGGCATGGTTGTTGGTGCCAGAAGGGCTGGTCTGAGTATTTCAGAAACTGCTGATCTACTGGGATTTTCACGCACAACCATCTCTAGGGTTTACAGAGAATGGTCCGAAAAAGAAAAAACATCCAGTGAGCGGCAGTTCTGTGGGCGGAAATGCCTTGTTGATGCCAGAGGTCAGAGGAGAATGGGCAGACTGGTTCGAGCTGATAGAAAGGCAACAGTGACTCAAATCGCCACCCGTTACAACCAAGGTAGGCAGAAGAGCATCTCTGAACGCACAGTACGTCGAACTTTGAGGCAGATGGGCTACAGCAGCAGAAGACCACACCGGGTGCCACTCCTTTCAGCTAAGAACAGGAAACTGAGGCTACAATTTGCACAAGCTCATCGAAATTGGACAGTAGAAGATTGGAAAAACGTTGCCTGGTCTGAAAGCATGGATCCATCCTGCCTTGTATCAACGGTTCAGGCTGGTGGTGGTGGTGTCATGGTGTGGGGAATATTTTCTTGGCACTCTTTGGGCCCCTTGGTACCAATTGAGCATCGTTGCAACGCCACAGCCTACCTGAGTATTGTTGCTGACCATGTCCATCCCTTTATGACCACAATGTACCCAACATCTGATGGCTACTTTCAGCAGGATAATGCGCCATGTCATAAAGCTGGAATCATCTCAGACTGGTTTCTTGAACATGACAATGAGTTCACTGTACTCAAATGGCCTCCACAGTCACCAGATCTCAATCCAATAGAGCATCTTTGGGATGTGGTGGAACGGGAGATTCGCATCATGGATGTGCAGCCGACAAATCTGCGGCAACTGTGTGATGCCATCATGTCAATATGGACCAAAATCTCTGAGGAATGCTTCCAGCACCTTGTTGAATCTATGCCACGAAGAATTGAGGCAGTTCTGAGGGCAAAAGGGGGTCCAACCCGTTACTAGCATGGTGTACCTAATAAAGTGGCCGGTGAGTGTATATATACTGTTCAATACTTGCACCCAGACCTCACTGTAGTGTTCAGCCCCCAGTGGGTGCAGGGGACTGTGTAACAACACTTTGCTCAGGGACTACAAGGGAAAGCCTTGTAGCTGTGGAGCCTATACAGTCCTGAGGCATCTGCATCAGAGGGGCCCCATCCATTATGACTCAACAGCATGATGCCTGGAAGGAGCTGTGTCCATGCACTGCTCAGGCATACAGGGAACTTACAGCAAGGCTCATCGGCAGCCTCCACACCACAACTCCTTGGTGTCCTCCTCAGCCTGTATGTGAAATATTTTTGCAAATGTAAAACCATACCTCCCAACCGTCCCAGATTTGGGCGTCACAGGCGGCTGGGAGATTGTCCTGGGCTGCTCCTCCCTCCCCTGATATGTCCTGCCTCCTCCTGGTCCCGTACATTAGAGCTGCAGAGCAGCGGATGCATCGCGGTAAGGAGGTGGCAGGATCAGCCCTTGCTGCCTCCTCACATGACTCCTTCAGACATATGAGGTAGTAGCTGCGGCCCTCGATTGGCCCCACCCTCGCCCCGAGTTACAGTCAAAGCCCGGGAGAAGAAGTGAGTGCTGCAAGGCACAAGGTAAGGTAAGTCGCAGAGGTTACAGGAGGCCACAGGTAGAGGAGGCCGGGAGGCCACAGGTGGAGGATATAGGACAGGAGGCCACAGGTAGAGGAGACTGGAGGACAGGAGGCACAATATGCGAGGAGGGGTCAGGGTAGGAGTATTATGTGAAAGTTTGAGGAGATAAATAAAAGTGGAAAACCAAATGTAAAGGAAGGATAAAAATAAAGAGGGGTTTTATATGTTGCCGAATTGCATTATGGGGTATTATAGGGGTCCATAGGTGGGTTGGCCCCAGTAACCAGTCACCAGAGGGCTATATTTCACTAGGTACAGGTTCCCATACACGATGTAAAGTACATTACAGATATACTTTTATAATACCTTAATGTTTAATTATTTGTTTCAAAAGCCTTCTTAAAGGGGTATTCTCGACTGGGCATTCACATTCTGTTTCATTAATCTGCCATATATAAACTTTTTTTCAATGAGATTTTATTAAAAACAAATTTTCCTGTGTGAAGATAATTTCTCATAAATGAAGTCTTATGGTCCCTTAGAAACAAGACTTGCTCCTCAGATACGACCACTACTGCTGGAGGGATTGCATAAGAAACAAAGTTTTTGTATATGAAATGTCCAGGAGTTGCTGCAGGTCCCACAGCTGTCTTGTGATAATGATTGGTGAATCCAGGAGGTCAGGCAGGACTCAATAGCGCATATCTGGCCACTGCTGCCAAAATGTGAGATGGTTGTATCCAAGAAAGCTGTCTCGTTTGTAAGGCATGTAAGGGGTTCAGCTCAAATATGGGGGTCGGCAATGACAAAGCTCTCATGAACAGCAGGATTCGACATCAAACAAAACCCCTGCCTGTCCAGCTCTAACTATACACTTGGTGGCCCTCACTATCCAATAGAGGGCTTCTCCCTGCCAGCACGAAAAATACTTTCAGTAACTCACGTGCGGCCTTTCACACAGTCCAGCTTCTGTGTCTCCAGGTAGAGAGCCCCTCCTGACTATTCCACACCACTCTTTAAGGGATTGCGCAGCTCGTGCATTGTTAGACCCATTAGAATGTGGAAGCTTTGGTCTGGAGCAGTGATCACACTTCTGTCTTCAGTGCGGCTATTTGAGTACAACACCAAAGCTCACATTAGACATGGACATCTTTCTTTTGTAACCGGCTCACCCCCTTGTAATAAGGTTTCTTGCGTGGGATGTCGTCCATGTATAATGTTACCTGGATAAAGCAGTTCTCAGGCTCCACATCTTGCACACACATATATTTTATGGGCAAACTGTTTTTAGGTATCAGTCGCACTACACTTCAAGCTTCCAAAAGCAACCTTGGACATATCATAATTGCAATATGCACTGTGTAGTTGGTGCCACATTAAAAACACAGGATACATGCACACACTCCATATGTTTCTCATGTATCTTAGGGTAATACCACAAATGGCGTTTTGAACCCATTTTTGGTCTGTTTTTAAGCAGTTTGTCCAAAAAGGCATTGCATTTTTTTTAAAAAGCATGCGTTTTTTTGAAAATGCATCCGTTTTTGACAAGTTTTAATTAAGATAATTGGTAAAACCTGTCAAAAATAGGTCTGTGATATCATCTTAAAGGCAGTGTCAGCCTATGCATGTGCTAATACCCTGCCATACATGAGTATTGCAGAGTATTATTATGAACAAATCGCATCACAAAAAAATTTGTCCATTGGGACATCTGTACCCATTAGTCATTAAAACTTAGCTTTTATTTATATAATTAGAAGATGGACCAACCAAAAAAACAAAGAAATGTTTAAAATTTCTCAAGCAGTTCGAAAAGGTCGATATTGAAAGCAGTATAGTCGGGGGCATATATTTCGGCGATTATGCCCCACGATAGTATGTGTTTTTGATTTTTTATGATCGTGCTGCTCGGTTGTGGTTCTCACATGTGCTAGCTGAGGGTACCACAGAATACTGCCTGTACTGCTTTATAGCTATAGGGACCCCTTCTCACATAGCCTCTTCACCCTTAGTATTCGCACCTTACATAGTCCAGTTGAGTGCACATATTCTCTGACTTAAAGACTAAGCGTGCTAAGGGGAGGAGGGGAAAGGGGGAGGGAGGATTCCTTCACACTTGCCCTAATGTCTAAGCACTCAATGCTAGCACACAATCATGCATCTAATTTACTCATGGATCTGCCTTATTGAACTGATGATTCTAAAAACATTCACACAGTAGCCCCCCCCGACATGTTTCGTCCTCAGGGGTACCAGGGCTATAATGCGGCACACCGCGTTAGAGTCTAACCTTTATCAACTCTTTGGTCTGACGTAGTGACGGGGGCTGTGCCCACTGTCCAATCAACGACAGAGAGGCTTGGTTCCAGCTACCAATCCTCTCAGAGGCATGACGTGATGTAATCTTAATAATTATTTGCGCATGTCCGTGAACTTACAGCCAGAATTGCTGTCAGGGTCCTCTACTGCGCATGTCTGGGCAATCTCAGCCGGTATGCTAGGCTCTCTGCGCATGCCCAGGGACTTCCGATCGGCAAAGTTGTGATGAGCTGACCACCAGGTGAGAGGCACCGCCATGGGGACCATATGCGCACCAACTTATGCGAATATCTTTTTAGGGTGGTGGGAATCCGTTATAGTTTTCTCGGATGATCTAGCAGAATTCACTAAACACATTATTTTTTGGGGAAGGTATATCAATGATATACTGATCCTATGGGCATCCCAGTCGGACAGTACCTCCGAGCAAGGAGGAATTGCTCGACTGAATCAGATTTTGAAAAAGAATGCCAGGATCTTTACAAACGCTTCTTGATGAGAGGTTATCCAAAAAAGACCTTGCGTAGGGCCTATCAAAAAGCAAAGACATCGAATCGAGAGGACCTCCTGAGAACCGATGGCAAACCAGATAGACAGGGACCAATAAGATGCATAGGAACCTTTGATGGATATACCCGACAGGTATTGGAGGTACTTTAAAAATACTGGCCCCTATTGATCCCAGATGAGGATGCAGATGCAGAATGAACGGTTATTACAGCGCACCCATCAATAACATACCGAAGGGGGAAAAACATCAAAGATTTACTCATACATAGCCATTACACCGAAAAAAGAACGACCCACCCTACATGGCTACCACCCCGTGTAACAGGCTCGTATCCGTGCGGGACCTGTTCATTCTGCAAATACATGCCAAGGACGAGAGAATTCTCGGACTCAGACAATAACCGATCATACCAAATTAGACACTACATTAAAGGGGTATTCCGGGAATATGAACGTCTGACACAAAAACCCTTGATGATATAAATAAATGAATACAACAATACTCAATGTCATTAGTCACAAAACGGAGCTAAAATAATATGATTTTATGATTTACAAAATTTATGGCCTCTATAAAGTAGGTGGAGTTATCAATAAGATGGCCGCCACTGGAAACTACAAGTTCCATGATCCTTTAGTTCTCAGTAACTCCTCCTACCACTTATGCTCTGCTAACAGTGATGATGTAACAGGTTTTCTTGCTCTGTTACCATAGTAATGATGTGTAACAGCCATCACCACAACACTGACCATACTGGATGCACTGCAACCAACCGACTACAGCCAAACGTAGTGGTGATCACATGACCCTGCCCAGGCAGGTACAGGACATGTGATGTGGACATGTGACCAGCGGCCATCTTCTTTTCTGCGACGGACCGCGCAGAGGAAATTAACAGACTGATTAAAGGGCCGGTAGCATTTTAATTCTTCATTACAGTCTATGTCACCAGCATTTTCTGCTAAGGGGAGCAAAATTTTAAATAACAACTAATTACACATTAGCTTATATTTTGAGTGCCCACTTGTATATGAATTATGCTGATTCCTGGAATACCCCTTTAACTGTAGGACATCTGGTGTCATTTATATGGCACAATGCCAATGCCCAAAGCTATATGTAGGCAAGACAGTGCAGGAGTTGAGGAAGAGGATGTCCTCACATTTGAGCACAGTCAGAACCAATAAGGACACATCCCTGTCCAAACATATGAGATCTGTATACAAGGGAGACCTCGAACAATTACGGTTTTGGGGTATTGACTGCCTACGTCGTTTTTACGACCACACAACGCACTATTTGTCACACATGACCTAACACTTAGAGGATTCTATCAGCATATTAATAAAATGTAAATATTTTTCGTTAGGATCCGACCAAAGTATAGGCACACATTTTTACTTTAGTCAGTTATACCTTTATACCTTTTGTCAACAGATATATGGAGGCAATGGATTTTACAACACTCAACACTTTGTCGTCAATTGAGACGGGGCAATGATGATCTAGCTATTACGATCCATCTCCTGTGACCAAGCCTCTCTGTCACTGATTGGACAGTGGGCACAGCCCCCGTCACTACGTCAGACCAAAGAGTTGATAAAGGTTAGACTCTAACACGGTGTGCCCCATTATAGCCCTGGTACCCCTGAGGACGCCACTCCACGTGGTGAAACATGTCGGGGGGGCTACTGTGTGAATGTTTTTAGAATCATCAGTTCGATAAGGCAGATCCACAAGTAAATTAGATGCATGATTGTGTGCTAGCATTGAGTGCTTAGACATTAGGGCATTTCCCCTCCTCCCCTTAGCACGCTTAGTCTTTAAGTCAGACAATATGTGCACTCAATTGGACTAGCAGTAGCTCAATTCTGTGGTCACCTCAGCTAGCACATGTGAGAACCACAACCGAGCAGCACGATCATAAAAAATCAAAAACGCATACTATCATGGGGCATAATCGCCGAAATATATGCCCCCGACTATACTGCTTTCAATAACTACCTTTTCGAACTGCTTGAGAAATGTTAAACATTTCTTAGTTTTTTTGGTTGGTCCATCTTCTAATTATATAAATAAAAGCTAAGTTTTAATGACTAATGGGTACAGATGTCCCAATGGACAAATTTTTTTGTGATGCGATTTGACTTCTCTGAGTACCCAGTCACCTAGTGGTCAGTAGGTTTAAACCCTATTTATCTTATTATGAACAAGCAATCAGATGATTGCTTGTTCATGTCCCATGGTGGAACAAGTAAAAAAAAAAAAAAGTTTTTCAATAAAAAATAAACTAATAAATAACTAAAAATTCCCATAAGCCCCAAAACATATAAAGAGACATATAATGCAAAAAAAAGTCTAAATCATAACACAAACCCCACATATATGGAATCACTGCTTCCGTAACAAAACATAGAATAAAATTAAATTATTGAATCCGTGCGATGAACACCGTAAAAAAAAAAAGCTTTAAAAACTCGCCAAAAAATATGATTTTTACCTATTGAATACCACAAAAAATGCAATAAAAAGTGATCAACAAAACATATTTACTCCAGAATGATACTGTTGCAAAGTACAATATGTCCCGCAAAAAGACAAGCCATCAACCAGCTCCGTAGCCAAAAACGTAACAATGTTATGCCACTTGGAAGACGGCGATGCAAAAATGATAGATTTTTTCCCCCACATTAGGGTTTTATTTGGCAGATTTAGTAAAACATAAGAAAAAATATTCAAGTCTGGTATCACCATAATCGTATAGATCCATAGAATAAAGATAACAGGATTATGGAAAAAAAAAGTAAAAAGTTCAGTACAGAATTGATTATTTCTACTCCTGCCCTCAAAATCGAGTTCCTAAATTTTCAACAATAGGGGATACCAACCCCAAAATGGTAACACTGGAAAAAGCATCACATCCCGCAAAAAAAATGCCAAAACGCTAACAACACGCGCGTGAAAAACGCTAATTACTCCAAGGAAAAATGGAACAAAAACGCAGCCAAAAACGTCAGTTTTTCACGCATTGCACTCTGACGTGAAATGCAACGCTAGTGTGGAAGGGGCCTTAGTCTTTAAGTCAGAGAATATGTGCACTCAATTGGACTATGTGCGGTGCAAATACTAAGGGTGAAGAGGCTATGTGAGAAGGGGTCCCTATACCTATAAAGCAGTAGCTCAATTCTGTGGTCACCTCAGCTAGCACATGTGAGAACCACAACCGAGCAGCACGATCATAAAAAAATCAACAACACATACTATCATGGGGCATAATCGCCGAAATATATGCCCCCGACTATACTGCTTTCAATAACGACCTTTTCGAACTGCTTGAGAAATTTTAAACATTTCTTTGTTTTTTTTGGGGGGTCCATCTTCTAATTATATAAATAAAAGCTAAGTTTTAATGACTAATGGGTACAGATGTCCCAATGGACAAATTTTTTTTGTGTTGCGATTTGACTTCTCTGAGTACCCAGTCACCTAGTGGTCAGTACGTTTAAACCCTATTTATCTTATTATCAGATGATTGCTTGTTCATGTCCCATGGTGGAACAAGTAAAAAAAAAAAAAAAAAGTTTTTCAATAAAAAATAAACTAATAAATAACTAACAATTCCCATAAGCCCCAAAACATATAAAGAGACATATAACGCAAAAAAAGTCTAAATCATAACACAAACCCCACATATATGGAATCACTGCTTCCGTAACAATCCATAGAATAAAATTAAAAAATTATTGAACCCGTACGATGAACACCGTAAAAAAAAAAGCTTTAAAAACTCGCCAAAAAATATGATTTTTACCTATTGAATACCACAAAAAATGCAATAAAAAGTGATCAACAAAACATATGTACTCCAGAATGATATTGTTGCAAAGTACAATATGTCCCGCAAAAAGACAAGCCATAAACCAGCTCCGTAGCCAAAAACGTAACAATGCCACTTGGAAGACGGCGATGCAAAAATGATAGATTTTCCCACATTAGGGTTTTATTTGGCAAATTTAGTAAAACATAAGAAAAAATATTCATGTCTGGTATCCCCGTAATCGTATCGACCCATAGAATAAAGATAACAGGATTATGAAAAAAAAAAGTAAAAAGTTCAGTACAGAATTGATTATTTCTACTCCTGCTCTCAAAATCGAGTTCCTAAATTTTCAACAATAGGGTTACCAACCCCAAAATGGTAACACTGGAAAAAGCATCACATCCCGCAAAAAAATGCCATATTATGGCCCCAATAATGAAAAAGCTAACATTTTATAGCCTACAAAAAGGGCCAATGAGGAAACTAAAATCCTGGTAGCTGCAGGGTGCTCCTTCCTTTCTGCGCCTCACTGTGTGCCCATAAAACAAGTCACGGCCACATATGGGGGGTCTCTGTACTCGGGAGAAATTTCATAACAAATTGTATGGTGGGTTTTCTCTTTTTATCTTTTAGAAATCTGTAAATTTTAGGGCTAAATGAACATATAACCGGCACAATTTGACCATTCTAAATTTCACTTCCATTTTGATGTAATTGCTATGAAGATCTCAAGGGGTTAACAATCTTCCTAAAAGCTGTTTCTGATAGTTTGAGGGGTGCAGAGCTGCTATAGATAAACTTTGCCTATGAAATGATCATTCTATGTGTAGTAAAGTACTTTGTATTTTGCATATACAGTTGTCAGGTCACTTTAGAGCAGGGATGCACAATCCGTGTCCCCCGCCCTACCGCCTGCAGCTCCTTGTGAAGCAGCGGGGCTGCTATTTATTGTGTTTTTGCCGTAGCAAATTTGCAATAAAACGTGTGTAGTGTAGTAAGCACTAGCTGTGGGCAGGAGAGGGGACTAGCTGTGTGGGCAGGAGAGGGGACTAGCTGTGTGGGCAGGAGAGGGGACTAGCTGTGTGGCCAGGAGAGGGGACTAGCTGTGTGGCCAGGAGAGGGGACTAGCTGTGTGGCCAGGAGAGGGGACTAGCTGTGTGGCCAGGAGAGGGGACTAGCTGTGTGGGCAGGAGAGGGGACTAGCTGTGTGGCCAGGAGAGGGGACTAGCTGTGTGGCCAGGAGAGGGGACTAGCTGTGGACAGAAGGGGACCAGTGGGGGATATCTGGGGGCAGAGGTGGGATAGCTGAGGACAGGGGGGCTAGCTGGGGGCAGAGGGGGGCTAGCTAATGTGCAGGTGCTCTTGGAATAGAGAGGGGTACTAGCTGGGGATGGTAAAATAGTATGTTTATTCTTGTACATAGGGGGCAGTATTATAGTAGTTTTATTCTTGTACATAGGGGGAAGTATTATAGTAGTTATATAGTTTTAATAGTGCTGTTCCCTGAAGAGTATTGGTATGACAATGTGGCCCTTGGACAAAAAAGGTTTAGCTAATGTCAGGGGGCTAGCAGGGGGACTAGCTAATGTCTGGAGCACTAGCTGGGGGCTAGCTGAGGGCAGGAGAGGGGACTAGCTGGGGGTAAGGGGGGCTAGCTAATGTCAGTGGGGGCAGAGGGGGACTAGCTGAGGGCAAGAAGGGCTAGCTGAGGAAAGGGGGGCTAGCTGGAGGCAGAGGGGGGGTAGCTATTGTGCAGGGGCTAGCTTGGAACAGAGGGGGACTAGCTGGGGGTGGTATTATAGTAGTTATATTCTTGTACATAGGAGGCAGTATTATTGTAGTTATATTCTTGTACATAGGGAGCAGTATTATAGTAGTTATACTCTTTTCACCTCAGGCAGCAAAAAGGCAAGAATCGTCCCTGTGCAGCAGATAAGTATGAATATGTGGCTACAAGAGCCCCTCTGTGCAGCCAGTTATTCACAATTAACTGCTGAATGGGTTAAGAAAATTTCCATCATTATTATTGTCCTGTCTGTACTGTATTGCAGTATTCTCTGGGGTCTGTGTTACCTATTACAAATCACTAGTGGTGTATTATAGTAGTTATATTCTTGTACATAGGGGGCAGTATTATAGTAGTTATATTCTTGTACATAGGAGGCAGTATTATTGTAGTTATATTCTTGTACATAGGGGGCAGTATTAGAGTAGTTATACTCTTTTCACCTCAGGCAGCAAAAAGGCAAGAATCGTCCCTGTGCAGCAGATAAGTATGAATACGTGGCTACCAGAGCCCCTCTGTGCAGCCAGTTATTCACAATTACCTGCTGAATGGGTTAAGAAAAGTTCCATCATTATTATTGTCCTGTCTGTACTGTATGGCAGTATTCTCTGGGGTCTGTGTTACCTATTACAAATCACTAGTGGTGCAGTATTCTCTGGGGTCTGTGTTACCTATTACAAATCACTAGTGGTTTCTGGGGGCAATTTTTGCTGTACTGTGGTTTTTGGCACATCTATGGTTTTAATAGTGCTGCCCTCTGAAGAGTAGCGGTATGACAATGCGGACCAAAAAAGGTTGTGCACCAATGCTTTAGAGCATGTAGATGTATGCTAAGTTTATGATGTAAATTATTTTGCAGGAGCTGAAGAAAAGATCCTTGGAGAGTTCAGAGAAACTCACAACCCAATGGCACCAGATTTCTACCTCCAGGCCATGATCCAGTCTGCTGGGAAACTGGTCCTCATTGATAAACTGCTGCCCAAAATGAAAGCTGGGGGCCACAAGGTGCTCATATTCTCCCAGATGGTGCGCTGTTTGGACATATTGGAAGACTACCTCATGCACAACAGATGGTGCGCTGTTTGGACATATTGGAAGACTACCTCATGCACAAGAGGTAAGTACCGTATATACTCGAGTATAAGCCGAGACCCCTAATTTTACCACCAAAAACTGGGAAAACCTATTGACTCGAGTATAAGCCGAGGGTGTATTGTACAGCCAGCCCCAAGTGGTATACAGCCAGCCTGCCCCCCTAATGTATACCCAGGCTCTCCACCTTTCAAACACTGAACAGGGTTTCAAGTGAGGTGTCTTTTGCAATGAAGCTACATCTTTATGGGTTCAATAACGAAGGCTGGCATATCATCTGTCCATGGGGGAATTTAAGCGGTGTTAAATTGACTTAAATGTGAATGAGGTTGAATATGTTGACCTCTATAAATAAAGAGTACCTATAATACTTGCGAATAAGCCGACTTTTCAGACACCTCCGGCGGTCTTTATGCTCTTGCCGGCTCCTCTTCGTGCTTCCTCTCTGCGTACAGCGCGGCAGGCCGCGCCAATTAATCTCCAGCCGCGACGCACACTACGCGCGGGCCGGTGATGACTCATAGTATGCGCCGGCGCAGAATCGCAATGGACCCGTGTCTCTGTGGGCTGTCAAGGGCAGAAGAAAGAAGAAAGAAGTGGAGCCCTGGGGAAGGCGGAGACTTGGAGACCCGCACCGAGCCGGGACCGCGGGAAGGTGAGTATGTAAGTTTAGTTTTTTTGGCAAATCGCTGTCGGGCTTAATTATATAAAGGGGGGTTTGCTGGCTGGCGTACAATAAAGAGACTGGCGGCTATACTACGACAAGGGCAGCTTACACTATGGGAGTGGTGGCTATATAAGCGGGAGCATTTCCACCCTCTGCTCTACTCGAGTCAAGGTTTTCCCTGTTTTGGTGGTAAAATTCGGGGCCTCGGCTATACTCAGGTCGGTTTATCTCGAGTTATATACAGTATTATTCATTTTAGAGAGCAAAGACGGGGCTTAATCCATCACACCTGGCCAAGATTGTGTAAAATGGGGAAGAAAACTTTTGTGATATTTCCAGGAAATGTGCTTGTGTATTTGAACAGCATTTTCGTGTAAGAGCTGAGACTTGGCAGTTTGACAAATCTGAGGTCTAGTAGTCCCAGGGTCAGATTTTGCTCATCCATTATACCTCCATGGGTTGGCTTTTCCATTTCCTGGTCATCATGTTTGATGAAACATTTAACCAGTTTTGATCCAGAAGTACTTTATAACAGATGGGTGAAGACTTTCTGGTAGAGGTTAAGAACATTAACTAGGTGTGGAGAAATGTTCATAAAGACTGCTTGGTTCTAACATTATGGGGTATTCCATTTCAGCAAACAATGTTACTGTTTGTATGATAATAATTGGCTATTCTAATCTCACTGGGGGGTCATTACTAAGGGCCCGTTCGCGTTTCCAACGGTTACCAACCAATTATTCTCGTGCCGCAGAATCTTCCCTGACTGCCATGCGGATTTTGGCCGCACGGCGGCGGATTGTTGAGCATCGGCACCCGGCATGCACTCGCGGAAAATCGGGAGTCGTGGCCGACGAAAAACCCGACGGATTCGGAAAAACCACCGCATTAAGAAAAAAAAAATGTGTCGCGAAAATTGCACTTCGCTCTTTGCATACAGCCGGATCGGTGTATTCCCAGTACGTGTCCGATCTCTATGCAGCAGCAGCCCGCCACCCTGGTGGACGTCGGAGGGAACCTACCTTAATAAAATCCCGGCGGACCCGAATCCACCGCAGTGAACCGTTGATGATCGCGAAGGGGGGTAAGTAAATCTGTCCCCAGTTTTCTGTGTTTGTTACACAGTCTCTGGCAGTGAGGATTAACTCATATAGGCCTGATGTTTGAGAATACTTCTCATGGCAGACACAACCAGGGAGAGAGCAGAAAAGATTGACACTACTCTCTAAACAAACACAGAGCGATTGGAGACGTCCCATCTTCACTCTGGTGTAGTCGTCAGTCAGTCCTTGACAATGGGAAAGTAAAGCCGTTATGTGGGGAACTTTGCAACCTGTTTCTTTACAAACTATGCAAATTCTAAATTGTGAATATTTTTCTATATCATTAACTACACTACCCCCCCACAATATCAAAAATTTTGAAATGACAGTGTGTAATTTGCATTAGGCATTGACCAGTGTTAGCGATACTGTGTAATAACCACTGCAATCCTAAACTTCTCCACACCACAGGAACAACAAGGTGCTTCTTACCAAGGAACTCCTCTTCAAAACACAGGGAGGAACTCTTCAGTCTGTACATTTCCTAGAGCCTCTGCGTTCTTCTGAGTCCACATTCATGCAAGAGTTTGGAGACCTAAAGACTGAGGAACAGGTACATTGACTTGCAGCTGGCCTGTGTTATCATGTGTGCTTATATTTTGAGTACAGACAAAATGCATACTTAAGGGGGGGGATTTATAAACCTTAAATTTTAAAGTGTTCATCCATGGAAGTACCTGTACCATGAGTTTGCTGCATTCTATGATCCCTACTATTTTAATGTGATGTGTGTATGTCTAGTCTAATGGGAGAACATTATATCATATTCAAGCGCTGTGAAGATGTAGCCAAGCACAGCTTTGAAAAAGTGTACAAAACATTATTGGTTAGTGGACATTTCTTTGCTTCTATAATTTTAATTCATTTCTATTTATTTCAGGTCCAAACGCTGCAGGCTATTCTTAAGCCAATGATGTACGAAAGCTCAAAGAAGATGTGGAAGAAGAACTGGCCCTAAGGAAGAACGATCATAGAAGTAGAACGACTAACATCCAAAGAAATATTACAGAGCCATTTTGGAAAAATTTGGCCTTTTTATCTAAAGAGCTGGTCAAGCAAAATTCTTCCAACCTAGTACACAATGATGGAGCTACGCAAGTGCTGACCATCCAATCTTATCAAAGGTAAGAATCACCTGACCCTATGTATGTAAACATCTAAGGTCCCCATCTTAAAGCGGTAGTCCCAACGACGACAAGTTTCTTAAATTACTCAGGATACAAAATAACACATTTCAATTCGCGTACCAAATACTGCATTTCACAGATAAATTCCAACCTTTCCTTATAAACATCACTAGGGGATTGAATGTTAAAATTTCTTTCATGGGCAAACTCCCTTTAAAAAAATTCCTATCAGTGAGTCATACACTTTCAAATAGTTGTGGCCATCTACATACATCTACCTTAGCAGATACCACAGGCATTTAATTAATTGGGAATTTGGAATATTTAATATACCAGAGGTCCACCTCTTTGATGCCATTTGTGTTTGATTGTACATATGAGAGGTGAGACGCAGTGCAGCAGGGTATGTTCTGCTGCACCCTGAAACTGCTATAGAAAACTTTGCCTATGAAATGATCATTCTATGTGTAATACTTTGTATTTTGCATATAGTTGTCAGGTCACTTAGAGCAGGGGTGCACAATCCGTGTCCCCCGCCCTGCTTGCAGCTCCTTGTGAAGCAGCGGGGCTGCTATTTATTGTGTTTTTGGCTAGCAAATTTGCAATAAAACGTGTGTAGTGTAGTAACACACTAGCGTGTGGGCAGGAGAGGGGACTAGCTGTGTGGTGGGCAGGATAGGGGACTAAGCAGTGTGGGCAGGATGAGTGGGACAGCTGTGTGTGGAGCAGGAGAGGGGACAGCTATATGTGGGCTAGGAGATGGGACTAACTGGTGTGGACAGACGGGGGACCAGTGTGGGGATATCTGGGGGCAGAGGGTGGTAATTCGCTGAGGAACTGGGGGCTGAGCTGGGGGGCAGAGGGGGGCTAGCTAATGTGCAGGTGCTCTTGAATAGAGAGGGGTACTAGCTGGGGATGGCATAATAGTATGTTTATTCTTGTACATAGGGGCAGTATTATAGTAGTTTTATCTTGTACGTAGGGGGAAGTATTATAGTAGTTAATAGTTTAATAGTGCTGCTCCCTGAAGAGTATTGGTATGACAATTGCCGCTTGGACAAAAAGGTTTAGCTAATGTCAGGGGGCTAGCAGGGGGACTAGCTAATGTCGGAGCACTAGCTCGGGCTAGCTGAGGGCAAGGATAGGACTGCTGAGGCAGGAGAAGGGGACTATTTTGGGGGGTAATGGGGGGCTAGCTAATGTCAGTGGGGGCAGAGGGGGACTAGCTGAGGGCAATAAGGGCTAGCTGAGGAAAGGGGGGCTAGCTGAGGCAGAGGGGGGGGGGTAGCTATGTGCAGGGGCTAGCTGGAACAGAGGGGGACTAGCGGGGGGTGGTATATAGTAGTTATTTCTTTACATAGGTGGCAGTATTATAGGAGTATATTCTGTACATAGGGACAGTATATGTAGTTCTATTCTGTCATAGGGGCAGTATTCTATTAGTTAATTTTGAATAGAGGCAGATTATTTAGTATATTCTTGTACATAGGGGGCAGTATTAGATGTAGTTATACTCTTTCAACTCAGGCAGCAAAAAAGGCGGAATCGTCCCTGTGCAGCGATAATATGGAATATCTGGCTACCAGAGCCCCTCTGTGCAGCCAGTTATTCACAATTACCTGCTGATGGGTTAGAAAAGTTCCATCTATTATTGTCCTGTCTGTACTGTATTGCATTTTCTCTGGGTCGTGTTACCTATTACAAATCCTAGTGGTTTTCTGGGGGCAATTTTTGCTGTACGTGGTTTTTTTGCACATCTATGGTTTTAATAGTGCTGCCTCTGAAGAGTAGCGGTATGAATGCGGACCAAAAAAGGTTGTGCACCCATGCTTTAGAGCATGTAGATGTATGCTAAGTTTTTGATGTAAATTATTTTGCAGGAGCTGAAGAAAAAGATCTTGGAGAGTTCAGAGAACTCACAACCCAATGGCACCAGATTTCACTCCAGGCCATGATCCAGTCTGCTGGGAAACTGGTCCTCATTGATAACTGCTGCCCAAAATGAAAGCTGGGGCCACAAGTGCTCAATTCTCCCAGATGGTGCGCTTTTGGACATATTGGAAGACTACCTCTTGCACAGAGGTAAGTACCGTATATACTCGAGATATCGCCGAGCCACCTATTTTACCACCAAAACTGAAACCTCTTGACTCGAGTATAGCCGAGGGTGTATTATACAGCCAGCCCCAGATGGTATACAGCCAGCCTGACCCCCTAATGTACAGCCAGCCTGCCCCCCTACTGTACAGCCAGGCCTCCCTCTAATGTATACATCCGCCTGCCCCCCTAATGTATACAGCCAGCACTCCCCCTCATGTATACAGCCTGCCCCTATGTTACAGCTGCCCCCTCTGTATAGCCTGCCCTCTCATGTATACAGCCTGCCCTCATCATGTATACGCTGCCTTCATGTATACAGCTGCCCCCTCTGTATACAGCCTACCCCTCATGTATACAGAGCCTGCCCCCTGTATGTTGAGCACATAAAAAAAAATAAACTTTAATTCTCTCCTGCCGGCGACTACCGCCGATCCTCAGCGGGGCTCTCGATCCCGTTGCAGCAGCTTCTGTCTTCTTTTGTGGGGAGTCGCGTCATGTGATCTCCCCGCCGGCTCTACTTGATGCGGCGTGTGTCGCCGCTGATGACGCCGGCTCGGGGAGATCGCATGGGCGCGACTCACGCCGGCAAAAGAAGAAAGAAGACAGCCGCCGCCGGGGATCGAGAGCCACCCCGCGGATCGAAGCCGGCGCCAGGATCGGGGTGAGTATCGCTGGAAGTGAGAACTAAGTTATTTATTTAATGTCCTGAACTTTGGAGCCGCAGCGGGTATCGGGAGCCGCCGCCGGTGGATCCGGGGCACCGGAGGGTGGTATTAATTTTTTTTGTAATTGACTCTGTATAAGCCGGGTGAGGTTTTTCATCACATTTTTTTGTGCTGAAAAACTCGGCTTATACACGAGTATATATGGTATATGTATTTGGCACATTCTTATCAAATGTAATGCCCTCTAGATTTGTTCTTCGTCTCATTTATTTGAAAGAGCTTTTTTTACTCAATGTAGTCCACTCTTGTAGCTATCTATAGCCTGTCTATGTACATTTCTTTTTTTTATGTGAAAGATTAAATGGTCCAGGTCCACCAGAGTAATTGTTTTTCTGAATGTGAAGCCCTCTGGCCTGGTTTTTAAAAGAACTGCTAGAATGGGCCATTGAATAGCTTTTACTGGCACTGGAACTACCCAGCGCTCACAAATGTACAGCAGCTCTTCTCCCATTATAGGCTTGTAGAGTATAGGATGATGTTCTCGTCAATGTGAAAATAGATAAAAAATTAACACATGTGTTATCCCGTGATCGCACCTACCCAAAGAATAATGTAGTGACATTGTATTGGGCAGCACTGTGAAAGCTGTAAACAATCAAAATATAGCCTGTACCACCCTCCTCGTAACTTTTTTGACAAACACTAATTATGTAAACAAAAAATGCACTTGAAAGTGCCATGAAAACAAATGTTTTTACTATAAAACTCCATGCAAAGCAGGGTTTACGCACAAAAGGCATTAAGAAATAAAAACACAATTAACAGATTTACAGTATATATACCACAAAAAACAGGACTACAAAATGTAACTCTCCCAAAGTAAGAAGCTCTGATTCTGTCAAAATCCATTTTCAAATTCGTGCAACAACTACTACCAACTCTCATGCAACTTTTTGCATCAAACAGTGATAAAATGCAAAAAATACATGTAAAATTCCAAATTCTTCTAAAATACAAATCAGAAATCCTTGTATAAAGAAAATTACTTTACTAAAAACGTGAACATGTGAGGAGTTCAATCATGTTTGTATTTTCAACCAAGTAGGCACCAATTAGAACGTTAAATCCACAAGGGGTGCCAACATTTTTGCAGAAATTGCACATAGACAATTAGAGCAGTGTTAGCTCCACCTTGTGAAGGTTGGCCCCCCCCCCACCTTAGTTCAAATCAAACAAAAATTGGTTTTAACCGTTTGGCATGGCAGCACCTTTGATTGTGCTGTTAATCAGTTTTGATTATATTCATAATTTTTCTTAGTGGGTCAGCAGAGTTCATCTTCATGACTGCTACGTGCCCTGGTGATCAAACCAGGAAAATGTCCTAGGTTTTGTCCAGTCAATCTGTCTAACACTGGAACCTAGAGGATGCCAATGCAACAACCCCCTTAGCACAGTGCCCGAAATTGTGTTTAACCTACCACATACCGAGCCCAATAATGAGGAAGAAAGTAGGGGAAAGTGGATATATTTGTAGTTCCTCGCAGGGTCTCCATAATAGGAGAAATGTCAGGGCCTGAGCAGGAGCTACAATGATAATCCAGTCTGTCCACACCCTTCCCAATCCTCCAGTAGTCCAAGGTAGACAGTCTCACTTTAAAATACTGCACAGTCATGGTGCTTGTCTGGGACTGCAGGAAGATACCTGAGTCCTCTCTGTGTATGGCCTGGTGCCCACAGGAAATGGCTCGAGTGCCTCCCACGGCCACCGTGCATAGGTTCGCCACCCATCCCGCGACCTCCCACCCCACACACCACCCCCCCCCACTGACAAATACTAGGCAAAAATCGAAAGTTCGGCATCACAACCAGCACAAAGGTTGGACATCAATTTTGTTTGATTTACAAGGTTGGGGGGGGGGGGCAGGCGGCGAGGGGTATGCTCTTGTATTAGCCGTACATAAAGAGACCCTCGTGTTCATCCGAACATTTTTTGGGTGTAAGGACGCCCATAACATAGGGATCAAATAAATTGAAGCGACGTTGTTGTGAATAAAAACTTTATTCATGAGCGTGTGTGTGTGCTTTTCGTGGTAATATATAACTTATGGACATGTTCTGGTTGTTGAATTGTGTTTCACTTGATTTTCGTAACAAATAATCACGGAAGCAATCAGAGAAGCAGTGTGTTCTCAGTTGTTCTGCTTCAAAAACGGCACATCTGAAGTACCTGGAGAGTTCGAGCGTGGTTGAAGGACACGCTTTGAAAAAGCCACGGGTTCACATGTGCCGCTTTTTAGAATTGCGTTCATAATGCAACGCTAACCCAGCTGGGGTGGGACCGATTGCATATAACGTGTCCAGGAACACATACAATGGGTCACCGGACCTGATGCCTTGTATTGTTTAAATGCAATATGCGCAATGCATACAATCTGTCCGAAATCCTACACCCCCCCCCTCTCCCCCCACCCCCCCCCCCATTGCTATAGCGGTTCATATGTCCTGGTGAGTGCACCAAACTTGAAATGGTAAGTCCTGTATTATAGTTCCCCTAGTTTTACTAAAATACCCTCATAGTTGTTATAGCTGCGTTGTTAACAGCACATCTAGAAATCTAATCACTTATTTTAACGTGTTTGCACCTTAAAAAAACTCCAACAATTAGTAAATACTGTGTTTTGTGCAGCCGGAAACACGATCAATTCCCACCCCCTCCACGCATCCCAAAGTAAAAGCCTATTGAAGACTAGTTACGTTTTGTGATCAACCATCTTTCACAGCTTCGATCAGTAATAGTATTGTATATCGACTTAAAATTCTGGTATTGGTGCATATCCACTGATTTCAGCCTGTAGCTATAGCTGACATCCCAGGTAACTACCCGAGAGTGTAGTGGGCTCTGATGTAGGGTGTTTTAACCATTAAAAATGGTGTAGGCAGTACTACCGGGGCATTTAACAATCGCCTGATAGGAGGGTGGCTGTACAACCACACATCGAAAAAACAAAAGATAGTACTCCCAGAATAATACTGTTGCATAGTACACAGCTGCAAAAAAAAACAACATCAAGCACTCCATAGCCAAAAAAAAGTTATGCCGACTGGAAGATGGCTACTGCAAGAAATTGTATGATTTTTTTTCCCACATTGGAAAAGACAAAAAAGTAACATAAAATCCAGTACATAACAAGAACTGATGTTAGGGGATGGCAACACCCAAATGGACACGGTGCAAAAACATCTAGCCCCCGGAAAAAAAATGCCGTCATATATGGCCCATATAGCAAAAAAAGCGAACATTTTAGTGGCCTACAAAAGGGCCTATGAGGAAACTAAAATCCTGGCACTGCAGGGTCCGTCCTTCGCTGCGCCTTGCCCACACTAACAGCCACATTGGGGGGGTCTCGATGAATCTCGGAGGAAATTGGCATAACAAATTGAAAGATGGGGTTTCTCTTTTGGAATGGGCTAAATTTTGGGCTAAATGAACGTATATCCATTCTAAGTAATTTCACACTTCATTTTGATTTAAACTATATGAAGATCTCAAGGGGTAACATTTCCTAAAGTTGTTTCTGATTATAGTCAATTGAAAATGGGTTGATTATATCGGAGGGGTTACATAAACACAGTGTGATACACCCCCATCCCCCACCACCACCCTAAAAAAAAAAAAATAGTATACACGTCACAAGCTGGTTATCATGCTTGATTTTGATACTGGCTTTCTTTAAGTTCATTCAAAGCGGTATGCCCCCAACGACCCCTCCTCCCCCCCCATAGAAAACAGGCCGCACATTCGCAGAGAGATAGAGCATGCTCTATCTTTTTATGGTATGTGGTGCAGATTGGTCCCCCTGATGTGTTGCCTCTACGCCCCCCATTGCCGTCTATGGACATATATCGTGCACTGCAAATTGCGCGCATGTTACGTCCACCATATACAGCATGAATGAGCCCCATGTCCAATGAAAAAGATAAAAGCAAGTTTAATGCACTTTAAAGGGGATTTTGTGGATGAACTCTGACAGGGCAGCATTTTGGAAGACAAGGGGGTCATTGGTTTACTAAGTGAAACTGAGTGCGTTCGAGCTCTTCAGCGCAGCAGCGCACTGGTGGAGAGGGGAATGCTTAATGAATACCTGGCCCGGACCGCATATCCACCCACGAGAACGTCGCCGCTGGATCGTCGAATGGATCGGGGTAAATCTGCCCCAACAGACTCAAACATGATAGTAACCTTCTGAATGGTGTACCCGTGATCCAGGCAATAGACCGCTGTCACTGTACCTGTCTGCGGTTAGATAAGTTTACAACGTTCCCCTTTCTACGTGTCTTCTAAATAATAAATGTGTAGATTTCCAGTATTGTTGTATTAAATGTCTAATTGTCTTTGGCACAGAAAGATCTTAATCATTAAGGGATTAAAGAGGATTTTCAGCCGCAGGCAGGATTCTCAATAATGGGGCAGTTTATCAAGCTGTCCCGAAATATTCTAGTTCCCAGGCAAACCATCCAGTCCCCTTTAAAAATATTCTGAGCCCTGGTACAATGAAGCTGACTGGCGTATTGGTCCATGGCACTAGAAATATTCTACTTCAGGACAATGTGGATAACATCTGCCCATGTGCAATGTTCTGTTTGGTGAAATGGGGAGAGTTAGTTTAGGTGTGATATCTACTAGAATTAGACCATCCATGCAAAGAATATGGATAAACTTAGACCTGTCAGATTCTACGTTTATAAACTGGATCTAAACGTCACACGTTTGTGTATGTTCATATTTAAGTGTGCCTTGACTGTACATATGTACATCACTGAAGCAAATAACAATGATATTCACTTTATTAACTTATTACACTTTTCAGATTCTATATGACCGTTGATGGTAGATTCCGAGGAAATCGTTACGGCAAGCCGCCTATGATCGGGCTTAGTAGCAGATTGGATCGGTTTGTGGTTCCTCCTTGACCCGTGCAGGAGGGTCTGGGGTAATATGACTGCTGCTGAACCTGATTATATTTGACAGTGACTGGAATCCCAGCAAGATGACCTCCAGGTTTAGTCGGTGCTGAGGTCCATGGATCTAGGACGTTCTAGAGTCCAGGTGGTGTTTCCCATATATATATTATAACTGTGCCTGGTCATCATACTTCTCGACCTTCACCCTCGTTCACTCGGTGTTAGATCCCCAGTAATCACAAAGTTTCTGTATTTATATTATGTATTCTACAGTAAATACATACTAATAAATGCTTATGTTGTAGTTTTTAATTTGTTGCTAAGTAAAGCAAGAGTGTAATCATAAACTGTGTATTTTTATGAAATGATTGTCAAAACTGCAACATGACAGTGTGCCCCCCAGCCCGTTGGTTCTCACCCCCACCCCTCCAAGCGATGTATGACGCATGACCATTACGGTGCCATGGCCCCTACATCTTGGGGACATATAGGCCTATATACATCGACTGTAATAATACGTGCCCCCAGTACGGCCATGTGGGATGTAGTGTAAGCCTAAGGTAATTTCACACTGCGAATGACTTTGCAAATTTTTCAGTTAAAGATACATGCATTGCGAGGGTTTTTATAGGTCTGTGAAAATATTCATTAATCTTCATCAAAATCTACTTATGATAAAAAAAGATTTTTGTTGAATACATTGCATAGATACGGTTGATTTCAAAAACACAAGCTGTCATGGACACAATCTGCCTTCAAAAAACACACATGCGTATTTAACAGGACATACTAACCTCAGTTTTCTGTTAAATTTATTTTTTGCGCATCCAAAGAGCGCCAAGGTCTAATTTTCAGGGGTTTTCTTATTTTTCCATGAACAAGAAATTAACGCGTAACAATTATTTAATATCTGTATAGGAATGAGCCATCACATCAACATCTGAAGTCTCCAAGAATTCTTGTGAGCTATTCATGTACACAATCTAATGGTATCATTAAACAATTCTGGTGTTTTTGCACAAAAGAGCATTTTTGATTACAACCATCATGTCAGCACTTCTCTTGAATTCTATAACTCTACAAACCTGAATTGCAATGTGGCTACATTTCTATGGAAATCTGCTGGCCCCTTATTCTCATTTTCCTTCATCTGAGGACTTCTTGTCCAGGTTGCTGATCGAGCCTGCTACGAGTCAGTGATACCATGATCACCTATGTCACAACCTCTGCACTAAGTAATTTAATCATTACTATACTGCTGTAATCTTGCGCAATGACTGCTGTTAGAGTCTTATTTTCGGGGGAGGCCTATTTTCTCTAGTTGAAAAAAAATTGTACTGGTCGATTTTCGGGTTAGTAGGACATGTCCTACCTAAGAATTTTCCCGAGGAACAGGTTCTTCAAATCACTCTTTTTAAATTATAACTCTAATATCCGCGATTCCAGGAATGTAGAGTTCATAAAAAATATGCTAATTATCTAGGGGTGCTGCAGTTCACCACGAGCTCGTTTTTTAAATTATTAACTAAAATTCCGATTCGATGCATACTTGTATTATAATACCACTGAAGGTGGTCGCAAAACAGGGGATTAAGATTATTAATGTGAGGAGGATATGGGTAGTTGGTGGGTATTTTTTTGTTGATCAATTTTTGCTGTATTGGGGTTTGGGATGGTGGTGGTGGGGGTGGTTGGGTGAGTGGTGGTTTGTGTTGTGTCGCCGGGTGGGTGGTATGTTTTGGTGTGCCTAGGATCTTAGTAGGGGGGCGGGGGTTGAGGGAGCTGGGGAGGTGTGGGTTGAGTAAGAGGGTTAGTTTGTTGTGTTTGTTTGAGTGTGTGGTTGTTGGTTAGGTTGTTTGCTGGGTGGAATGGTATATTTTATTTTGTGGGTGGGTTGGTTTTTTTGTGTGGGTGGGAGCTGGTCGGTGTTGTGGTTGCTTCTATGATGTTGGGATTGTTACTTGTTGTTTTTGTGGGTATGTGTTGGTTTTGGGGTTTGTTCGGGGTGGGGCCGTGGGTGAGTCTGAGGTGTAGGAGGTGGGTCGTTTGGAAGGTCTTGATTTTGGTGTTTCTGTGGGGGGCTGTTGTGGGTGTGTGGGTTTTTTTTTGTTTGTGGACGTAGACGAGCACCTCAGACTAATTAGCGTTATTTTTATAACTCTACTTTTCTGCAATCGCGTTGTATAGAGTTATGATAAAAGAATTATACTGAAATGAATATTGTTCCTCAAGCAAAATGATGGTAGGTGTTACTTTAATGCAGATTTAGGAAGATCGCAACAAAGGGAAACAACCGCGCTCATAGGGTGATACGTGATTCAGGGTATCAGCAGTGGGTAGACAGTCGCTACCTGGTTTAGTTGTGCTTAAACATAAGGCACAAACTCATCTATGTGGCATATAGGGTCTAATTGGGGGTCGAGGTGCAGCCAGCCGTAAATGGGGATCCAGACAACGAGGGGTGCTGTTCGGCTGGAGTAATAGAGTGGGGTTATGAGAGAGGCCAAGAGCGAAGGCGCACGACAAGACCAGGATAATGGTTCCAATAGTTTCCTTTTTATTAAATCGTCAAGGGTACACAGAGGGGGTACACAAGCGGTTCGGGGAACTATGGTCCCCTTTTTCAAGTGGATAAAAAAATCAGTCACTGGAGAGATGCATGGGCAGATTTACATACTGGTTTTTCCAATGATAATCCTCATAATTTGCAGATAGCCAAAGTCTATCCGAACACACAAAAGGATATTGTTATACCAAAAAAATGCATGTAAATTTGCATATGTGCATATTTCGTGTTGCTTGTGTTCTGTACTATTATGCTATGCAGCTTTTACCCAGCAAAAGAAACTAGACATTTCTAATGGTGGTTATGTGCTGAGTTATGCTGCAGAATTGAGGGTAATTTTTTTAAACATTGTTTTGCAAAGGTTTGCAGTGTGCACTTGAATTCACTGCCAAAAAGTGAATGATGTGGATCATAAATCCCTCATTAAACGCGCCGCAGATTTTTCAGCATGTTTGTATGGGATGTTGGTTCACTGCGGTGCTCTACTACATTTACGCTGTAGATTTTATTCACTGAAAGCTAACAAGCAAATCTATTACATAGTATGCTTATGTGCCTGTGGCCATTATCCTAAAGGGTATGTGGTTGGAAGAGATTGTTGTTTGGTGTTTGTGTTCAGGCATAATTTGTGGCACCTTTTATACATGTCCTCTTTTCCTAAACATGGACTGACTTCACTAGTTTTTATAACAATGATTTAATTTATGGCCTCCTCCTTAGGCTCAGGCCGATGTCATAGAATTGGTCAGAACAAAAGCTGTGAAGGTTATCGATTAATAACAAGAAACTACTATGAGCGAGAGATGTTTGATCGGGCCAGCCTTAAGTTGGTTTAGACAAAGCTGTTCTACAAAGTATGAGTGGAAGAGAAAACACGTTGAAGGGGTGAGCAATGTTTCTGTATCAACCGTACTAAAATATTTAAATTATTACTTGTATGCATGACTTTTATTATGTGAATATGTGTGGCTAGATTCAGAACTCTCTAAGAAAGAGGATAGAAGACCTTCTCAGGGGGTGCATATGGAGCAATCATGGATGAGGAGGACGAAGGCTCAAAATTTTGTGAGGAAGATATTGACCAACAACTTCAGAGGAGGACAAAGAGCATTACATAGAGTTGAAGGAA
The DNA here is from genome assembly GCA_019512145.1 of Engystomops pustulosus. Taxonomy (NCBI): domain Eukaryota; kingdom Metazoa; phylum Chordata; class Amphibia; order Anura; family Leptodactylidae; genus Engystomops; species Engystomops pustulosus. The sequence goes on from CM033647.1 coordinate 114,717,826, forward strand.
GAGGATCAACATTTGCTAAGGTATTTATTTATGTAGTAGTATTAGATAGGCACAATCAAACTGACCATAAAATATCGGAGAGATTAATATCTGCTTTGGCTTCCTTCTATAAGGTAGTTTGGGCTTCTGGGTAAAACAGAACAGACATCTCTTTGGATGACCCGAACTCTGGCAAAGAAATGGGCCAAAAAGGCAGAAATGACATAGATCAGTGAGCGCGGAAGAGTAAGTACCATCTTGTTTTATGGACATGAGCTTGCCAAGCAGATCCCATAAATATACAAAAGGCCCACAGAATTGGCATGAAAGTAAATTACCGGTAAACAGCTGCACAGATATGATTTACATTTTCAGTACATGAACATGTATGGGGTATACAATTATGAGAAAATGAAAAGTTTATACATAGGGGGAGGTTTTATCAGTTCCTATGTAGCTTTGGTGTATAATTGTTGCAAATTTTTGGCAAACATTGTTTTTCCAGGGTTTTTTTTTCGCAAAGAAAAAAATGCGAAGTCTAAGAGGTGCAACACCGCATTTATCAACTGAGGAATTTTTCAAAATAAAGCAAATTTAATCACAAAACTACACCACATAGAATGGTGGTATATGTGGGTCCATTTCTACTACGGGGGGGGGGGGGGGGGGATGGATCTCAAACTGTGCTCAATTTCAAACACATAGACAAGTGCTCAACATTCTACCTAATGATAAATTTCCCCATAAATTGTATGGGTTTAAAATAAAAATAATAAATAAGCGCACACTTATGCTATGTCCACTTGCAGAAACAGCCTGGTCATTGACACACCAAGGATTCGCAAGAAACAACCGTCCCTTTAGTGCTACAAGGATGAACTTGCAGAAACTTTCTGAAGTGAGAGTGAAGGAGATGATAAACCCAAGCTGCGGAAGACCTTATGATCGCTTAAAGGATAGGCAGGACTGAATGCTTCAGAGTCGAGAAGAATCTGTTAGTTTAGGGTATGAAATTCTTTGAAAATAAATGTATAATTCTTAGAATTGCATCTATGCAAAGAAGCCACCAAGGGATTCTCAGCATAGTACTACTTACTTAATGCCTTTATAGTTCAACTCAAGTGTCAGCACCTTGGACGTTGTGATGGCCAAAAAGAAGAGATAATGATCTTTGTTTGACACAATTGTTCTGAATGGAATTAAGAGTAACACAAGCAATTGTTGTTTAAAGTAAGCAAAAACCAAAGGATTGTTAGAACAGATTAGATTGGAACAGCGGACATGTGGGGTGTGCGGTGCCCATCATAAGTAGTACATTGCACTGCAGCCAGTGGATGGAGTGGAGCTACAGAATGAAAAGAACTTAGACTTTGTTTTCGTCCATTTAGGTGGGGAAGGTGGAGAGACATTTTATCACATGGCCGTTTCAAGAGACAGCTCAATGAGCAGGATGTGGAAATTATCTGCCGGCGTTGCTGGCGTACTGCCTGGTGCACTATAGAGGAGATGAGAAGATCAAGAGCTTCGTCTGGGACCTCATCACGCCAATGAAATGGGAGACACGGGAGTTGCAAAACATCTTGGTATGCTGTTGCATTGATGTTCTGGTGCTTGATGTTGAAAACAAGGGAGTTTCGAATTTAATCAGTGTTTATTATTAAGTCACAGGTTATCCATGCAAATCTATGGTAAATTGTTGGAGTAGTGGTGGATGGTTGGTCCAAATTTCCTGGAAGTTGGAAATATGTATTTATGAAGAATGTAAACATGTATCATATTACAAAACCTGTGTTTCAAGGCACTTTTTTAAAGGAAAATAGAGATTGTTTCCAAATTGGTTATGTATTTGAAGATATATGTCTAATTCTATATACAATTATGGAAAAACTAATAATTGCATGTGACTGGAATGGCAATGTTGCCAAGTTCTCAGAGAAAGTCTTAAAATATGTGTTCAGAAATAGAATTTACCATGATTTCAAGGTAGTGTAAAAAATACTTATAGCGCTATTAGAACCAGACAGGCTTCTGGTCATGTAAACAGTATCCCTCATATGGGAAATTGTAATGGCAGGTGTGTGAAGTCAGTCTGTGTATGAGATCTGGATTGACCTGCACACAAAAGGCAATTCTATGTGTTGTGAACTCGTAGATGGGATTTTTATAAGGGATCTTCTATTTTGCAAAATACTTAGTATTTGTAGTGACTATGATTCCACTCTTGGACTTAATTCCTAACAACAGCTTCAGATCTGAATATGCCTAGTTTACTCTCTTATATGACAATACAACATTGAATTCATTAAAAGTAGGGTGAGGATAAAGTGGTTCTTTATACTTTAACAAGGGATTGTCTATCTAGGTTATCTGTCCAGTACCACGAGGTAGGAAGGGGGAAGAAGGTAAAGACTCAAGCTAGCACATTTGACATCCATAAAGCTGAATGGTTGCGAAAATAATAACCCAGAACATCTCTTCAAGACGATGGTATAAAAAGCACTTAAAGCACCACTGAACAAGTAAGATAATGCTTCAATTATGATTTTGCCGCTAAGCTTTATTGTGGTAATTATAATTTGTATAATTTGGAACATTACCGATCGCCCAGAATGCAAGTTAGATTCTCTCCCGATGGGAAAGAAACCTTCTTCTTGTACCACCTGTCGGTACTACACGTAAGCCAACATCTAGCATATTAAAGTCCCTTTGGATCCCATAGATTGGCTGATAATTCTATCTGTAGGCAGACTCATCAGAATGGAGCAGGGTCTAGGTTGGCATAAACTTATATTTGTGCAGACCTAATGCCTTCCAAAGCATTCAGTAATGCACATACGAGATAACCACTTCTATGGGCTCATCGGCGCTCTATGGGAGAGCGGTCGGGACAGCAACGTGTAGGCACCGCTACCCAGGGAAAAAGATAGGACATGCGCTGACCTCCCTCCTCCTCACCCCGCGCTGCCGTGTGCCCGACTACGTGCTCGGCTGACGTGCAGCGGGAGGAGCTGGGCTCACGGCAGTTGTGAATGTAGCCTACTTGATAGATGTCTATAAATGTCTTGTACGGTCTAACATGTGCCATTCTGTCTTAAAGGGTATTTACTCAGAGTTAGAATGTTGTACTATCTCAAGCAAGAGGTGATTGGGACCCATAGCAAAAGTGTTCTTGAAGGAGTGGATGCCAGGTGAATATTTGTTCCTTTAGTGAATCTGGCTATGTTTATTTTTTTTTTTTGTTGACAACAACAAAAACCTATCAAGTTCAACAGCGCCCCTTCCTATGTCATTGCCCGGCCCCACCTCTCCAGTTTTTCTTGTAAAACATGGGGCACATTATTTTCCCTATTCAATAACACTAATAGTAATCTCACTTTTTACCTCACATTAAGGGACCATAAGGATATATTTTGGACAGCAGATCACTGTTTCCACTATTAATATGTTCTACCACAATCTACTTCCACCTCGCGCAGAGCTTATGTACATATTGTCAAATCCAAACTGCCATTATTCGTTGCCTTTAGTGAAATTGATTTAGGGATTCCTGAGCTGACACTCCGAATACCAGTGGGACTGGTGGGGACGCAGAAGATGCGACAAGTCACTTCTCATTGGTGTATACAAGATGGTGAGGAAAGAAGATGCCCAATTTTACCACCTGCCTTTATGAATCTAGGTGGGCAGGGGGAGGAAGTAAACTTCAATTCATTACAGTCTTTTCTCATATGTTGGTGATGCGTCACACAACTATGGAATTGACCAAAATCTTAAAGGAAATCTACCATTTCAAAATGGTCATTCTGACCCAAACATACCTATACTTAGGGTAGATTAGTGAGGTGGAGGTGGTTTTGATATTGCCCGAATTCCTTCGTTTCGTCCAAAATAGACTTATACAGTAGCCAAATGAGCTCATTGTGCTCGCTGGGCCCCTGACACAGTTTGGTCACTTCCAAACAATCCCCGCACATCGCCAAAACTCTCGAGACGAATGGCGATGCACACTGTATCGATTTTGGACGAAAACTAAGGATTTCTGTGCCATAATCAACACCACGCCAGCATCTGCTAATCTACCCCTAAGTAAGGTGTGTTGGGCCAGAATGACCATATTGAAAATGGTAGATTTCCTTTAACACCTTTAACCAAAAGCTTATTACCAAGTACTTGTTCGTGTTGTTAGGTAAATATTAATAGATCATAATTGGTATACTGACAATTGCAGAATAAATTTCTTTTTTTTTTATATATCACCATCTTTTTTTCTTTAGGGTATGAAAAGTACAACACAATCAGGGCAGACCCCGCTCTTGTTTCTTGACGCGAGCTGGAAAGCCAGATGAAAAAGCTGTAGTAGCTGCAGAACAGAGAGCAAATGACTACATGGAGGGTAGGTTATAGGATCTGCATTGATACTGAGGTCAGGTCCATATTTACTGAAAACTTTGTAATAATAATATTCATTATGTTATTGACAACAGGATGTTGAAGATCCTAGTACAAGCCAGCCCCTGCACTATTAAGGAAGATATGGGAAGTAAGAATGAATTTATGATGGCTTAACCGTGCAACAACTGTGCATAGAGTACACGTATAGCTGTCATGGCAGGGACAAAATTTCAAGGCAGCTATATCGTTGAGCAGTGGCACCTAGAAACACAATTCTGTTGACATTTTAAGAGGAGATTCTCCCTTTGATCACAAATGGATTGTTTCAATCATTTTAATTCACGGCTACTAATCCTGAATGTACATTACCAGTGGATATCTCTTGTTCTGTAGCACCTAGAGAGTTTCCTTTTAAAATGATATGAAAACTGTTTGACTAAGTGCCATGATACAAGAATGTACTGTACATACTCGTATAAGTCAACCAGGGTGTAAGCCCAAGGGCAACCTAATTGTGCCACAAATAACTGGGGGAAAACGGTATTAACTGGAGTTTAAGCCTAGGGTGGGAATGCATGGTCGAACCCACGAGTAATGAAATGCCAGCGCCTCCCAGAGTAATGCACCCTCAATGCCCAATGATGAAATGCCTGCACAGCTCCCCCAACTCTTGAAAGCCTGAACCAGCTCCCCAATCATGAAAGGCCTGCCAACCACCTCCCCCCAAAATGAAATGCCCTGCAAACCACCCCGAACTCGAAATTCCCTTACTTCCAGTCCACCTAATGATGAATGCCTGCAGCCACTCAACCTACTGATGAAATGTCCTGGCCAGCCCCTCCACTGATGAAATGCCCTGCAGGCCTCGGAGTAGTAAAGTCATAACACTACTCTGACATACTATCACCGGTGCTCGCCGATACTCTGCCTTCTTCTCTTTGCACATCTAGGTGTCTCTGTCCGCTCTGTTACATGCAAACTATGATGTCATTAGTGGCGACACCGCCGCATCATATTGTGAGCCAGTGTGCAGAGTGCCTGGATGCAACCTCTGGCCGATTGCCTACACAACACCATACATCTCTTAACATATTCGCAAACATTGTTTTCTATTTAACCCTTACTTAAAAAGAAGAAGAAACTATTATTATATAAAAAATATTCTTATTAAAAAAATTGTAATTAATAAAATCAAGTCACATCAACTATATCAACTCTTTTGCCTTGAAAAAAAAGTGTATGTAGTAAGAGCGACATAAAGAAGCTGTTAATAGGAAACCGACTATTTAAGTATATATAAAAAACACAGATCATTATTATTAAATCTGATTCGTTCATTCAAGTTATCTTCATTGTTTTCCTTCCTACAGGGATGATGCATCCTTCCTGGTGACCTGGTGGAGCAGATGGAGGTAAGGAAATTTAGTGAAGGTGATGAAAATAGCCTTCTGGAGATAAGCTTCCCTCTGGTAGTCTTTTAAAAAAATGTATTGTTTGATATAGAGATTGCTAGCAATGGAGAACAGTCATAAGAAAAGCCCCCCTGGTTAAATTGCAAAATGTCCTTGAGAAAGAGTATCCTTCTTCACAACAATTATAACTATTCATGCATATCCAGTATACATTATAGAAATTTACTTCTCAAAAATATATGAGTAGTTACCTATTTGGCCGTCTTCCCTGTTTACGTAGTATAAAGTGTCAAATGTTGGAGGGAATGAGGCCAATAGGTACACTACTCATAATTCGGGCATGCCCTAAGCTTACACATTGGCCTGCATAAGTAATATAGGTTCCAAAGGTTTTTCCACTGGTTCTGAAACTGAAATAACCTTTTAAAAGATTAGAAGTGTTTTAGCACTAGGAGCTACTTACTTTAGCCCAAAGTCGAAAATGGCACTTTTTTCCGTTTTGAAAAATATAAAAATTCATAAAAAGTGATCAAAAGCCCGTACAGTCCTAAAAATATAACCAGTAAAAATGTCAATAAAAGTCCCAAGAAATTACACCACCCACATTTGTAAATGTATGAAAATATTATAAAAACTTATACAAATGTGTTATCCCTGTGATCGCACCTACCCAAAGAATAATGTAGACATTGTATTTGGAGAGCACAGTGAAAGCTGTAAAATCAAACTAATAGCCTGTACCACCCTCATGTAACTTTGTGACAAACACTAATTATTAAACAAAAAATGCATTGAAGTCCACACCTTCCCACTCCTCCAGTAGTCCCAGGTAGAGCTGTCACTTTAAAATAGCAAGTCCTGTGCTGTCTGGGACTGCAGGAAGATACCTGGAGTCCTCTCTGGTGATAGCCTGGGTGCCCACAGAAATGGCTCCGAGTGCCACCCCGGCACCCGTGGCATAGGTTCGCCACCACTGACCTAAACATACCTTAAAAATGAAAATTTCTGCATCACAAACCAGCACAAAGGTTTGACATCCGTTTTGTTTGATTTTAACAAGGGGGGGGGGGGGGGCAGGTGTATGCTCCTTGTATTAGCCGTACAATAAAGGAACCCTCCGTGTTTCATAAGAATTTGTGTAAGGACGCCATAACATAGGTATAAATAATGGAGGGACGGTGTGAAATAAAAACTTTATTCATGAGCGTGTGTGTGTGCTTTTCGTGTTACATATAACTTTATGGACATGTTCTGGGTTGAATGTTTGTTTCACTTGATTTTCGTAAACAAAAATCACGAAGGCAATCAGAGAGCAAGTGTGTTCTCAGATTGTTCTGCTTTCAAAAAACGGCACATATGAAGTACCCTCGGAGAGGTTCGGAAGCGTGGTTGAAGGATCCTGCTTTGAAAAGCCACGGTCACATGTGCCGCTAGAATTGCGTTCATAATGCAACGCTAACACACAGGGGGTGGGCCGATTGCATATACGTGTCCATGGAAACACATACAATGGGTAACCGGACCTGATGCCTTGTATTGTTTAAATGCAATATGCGCATATGCAATCTGTCCGAATCCTAACATATACATAGAACTGTAACCATCCTGGTGGTGGTGTCAAGTGCAGCAATAAAGGTAATAAAGGGGTATCCGAGTTTACAAAAGAATTTAGGACAGGCTGGCGACGGATATTTCTTTAAAAAGTGTGTACTTACATCCTCCGGAGCTGCTGGTCCTGCGCCGCGGTCCGTCTGATCTGTGATCGGTGTTGTGGACAGGACAGACAGACGGAATCTACCACCCCCCCACCCCCCCCCCGGCGACCTACAATGCGGAAGAGATGGGGACGGAAGGGAGTGGTCGGCCAGAAGCTCCTTGTGCGCGGCTCTGGCCCCTTGTAAACAAACGTGCAGGATCCAAGACTGACCGCAGGCTGGACTCAGCAGTGCCGGAGAGGAAGTACACGTATTTATTTTTTAAACAGCCCTGCCCGCCCGGCCTTAAGTTATTTTTATGGTTAATGCTCACCTACAGATGGAGATGTAGGAATCCTCCTGTCCACAATCGCAGAGGAGTGCAGGAAGGGTGCCAACACCCAGTTACAATTTGTAGTATTGTTAAAGTATAATACCCCACCACTACAAATTAGCACTAATCTCTGAAAAGGGACAAGAGACTCAATGACTGCAGACCTTAAAAAGGGTCTCTGGGGAAGAGCAAAGGAGGGCCTCTTCGGAACGTATCGGGTGGTAGCCAACGGAGTTTGTAATTATATTCTCGTAAGGTAAGTTTCAGATTAAACTAATTTCTTCCACTGAGAGAAGTAGGAGAACTATCAGCCATCCAGCGTTATAGCAATGGCCTTACGGGCAAAAAACGGTTGCTTCCTCAGAAAACATTGCTTCATAAGGGAACAGTCATCCTCATGGGCAAGTCCCAATAAACACAGGGCTAGCGAGGCAGGAACCGGTTTATTCAGATATCAGAAGCCGGAGAAATTACTTCTCTCCAGGAATATGGCTATGTAACTGCAAACCAATATTAGGGGGGATGAAATCGCCCGGTCCAATTGTCATTAGATTTCGGCAATCTATGCATAAAGGAACAATATGACCAGAGTTGTATAGCATTGATTGTCTGACGGTGATTATCAGGTAGTGTGAGACTCCGGGCAGCCCCCGAGTCCTCATCCAGATAATGAGAGCCTTCCATGGGCTGGCTGGGCAGAGGAGGGGACCATCCAAACAGCCAGAAATTGAAATATTTAATAGATCAGTGATGATTGGTCAGGTGTCTGTTAACAGCAGAGCGTTGTCCTAGGCTGAACATTTTTCACTAATCACTCCAAATTTAAAACTCATGTGAATCAATGAACATGGATACCAGACAGATCCAGATTGTTTGACGAGAAACAAATGTAATGTTTAAAAATGATTAAACTTGCAGCAAAACTTGACTTCACCGCGGGTGATCATGTGGAATAAAGTTGCGATATTGTATAAATACTATCCCTCTTGCCTAATGCACACACGGACCGGTAATAATCGGAACTGTGAGCTAGTAGTTTCTTCCCTATCAGATAACTCAAGGCACACTTGGCTTGATGTCACCTTGTGGTCGGCAGTCCTTTCCTAATTGATATTGGCACCAGTCCCCTCTTACAACAAAAAGTGCACATGACCGAGTGCATTGCATGAGGACGGAGATGGACCGGGAAACAGGAGCTTAGGTAAATAAAGATTTATTTTATATATATATATATACCGTATATACGCGTGTATAAGTATATGCTGAAAAACGTCCCCCTCGCTTATACCAGTCTTATTACAAAAAAAATTACCCACTTAAAAAAAAATAACTTAAATACTCCCCCTCCGTGTCAGCGCGGCTCCACGAGTCACACGAAACGTGTGCGGCGTCGATGCCGGGAAGAAAGAAGCAGAGAGAGGAGCCACGGAGAAGAAGAAGGAAGAAGAAGGACAGGGCTGGCGCTGACATCGGGGAGCCGCGATGCATCGGAGGGTGAAGTATTTAAGTTTTTTTTTTTAAAAGCCAGTGGTGGGCAGGCTGGCTGTATACTACTAGGGGCGCTTGTATACTACTAGGGGCTGCTGATACTACATAGGGGATGCAGGCTGGAACTACGGGGGCTGCTATACTACAGGGGGGCTGGCAGGCGGTATACTACTAGGGGCTGCTAAATATATAGGGGGAACTGGACAGGCTGTAGTCTTCTGGGGGTGACAGGCTGTATACTAAATGGAGGCTGGCCAGGCTGTATACTCAGGGAGGATGGCAGGTGTATACTACAGGAGAGGGCTGGCAGGTTATACTACAGGAGGCTGGAAGGACTGATACTTACAGGAGGCTGGCAGGCGTATCACTACAGGGAGGCTGGCAGGCTGGTGTATACTAAATGGAGCTGGGCAGGCGTATCCTACTTAGGGGCTGCTGTATACTACGGGGGCAGGCTTGTATACGTACTAGGGGCTGCTGTATACTTACTGGGGCGGGTTTGACCCAATGCATTCCCACCCCGGATTTTATAACTCGAGTCAGTGTTCCCATTTTTGGTGTTAAAATTAGGGGTTCTGCTTTATAATCGAGTAATACAGTAATATATATATACACATCACCGAGCCACTTATTAGGGACAACTGCAAACTGCTTGTTACACTTAATTTCTTAATCGGCCAAAACATGGCGGCAACTCAGTGCATTTAGGCATGGAGACAGGTCAAGACAATTGTTCATCAGTTAAAACCGGAGATCAGTATGGGGAAGAAAGGTGATGAGTGCCTTTGAACGTGGCAATGGTTGTTTGGTGCCAGAAGGCTGAGTGACTATTTCAGAAACGCTGATCACTGGGATTTCACGCCACAGAGAAGGTCCGAAAAAGAAAAAACATTCCAGTGAGCGGAGTTCTGTGCGGCGAAATGCCTTGGTGATGCCGGAGTCAAAGGAGAATAGGCCAGACTGGTTGAGCTGATAGAAAGGAAACAGTGAATCAAAGCGCCCCCGTTACAACCAAGGTAGGCAGAGCAGAAGAAGAGATCTCTGAACGCACAGTACGCGAACTTTGAGGCAGATGGGCTACAGCAGCAGAAGACCACCACAGGGTTGCCACTCCTCTTTCAGCTTATGAACAGGAAACTGAGGCTACATTTGCACAATGCTCATCGAAAAATTGACAGTAGAAGTCGAAGATTGGAAAAAACGTTTGCCTAGTCTAAGAGTATCGATTTCGGCTCGACATTTGGATGGTTAGGGTCAGAATTTGGCGGTGAACAACAACATTGAAAGCATGGATCCATCATGCATTGTATCAACGGGTTCAGGGCTGGGCGTTTGGTGGGGTCATGGTTGGGGAATATTGTGCTTGGGCACTCTTTGGGCCCCTTGGTACCATTGAGCATCATTGCAATGCCACAGCCCACTCGAGGTATTGTGCTTACCCTGTCCATCCCTTTAGACCACAATGTAACCCAACATATGATGGCTACTTTCAGCAGGATAATGCGCCATGTCATAAAGCTGAATTAATCTCAAGACTGGTTTTTGAACATACAATGAGTCACTTGTACTCAAATGGCCTCCACAGTCACCAGATCTCAATCCAATAGAGCATCTTTGGGATTGTGGTGATGGAAACGGGAGATTCGCCAATCATGGATGTGCAGGCCGACAATCGGGCAACTGGTGATGCCATAATGTTACAATATGGACCAAAATCTTGAGGAATGCTTCAGCACCTTGTTGAATCTATTGCCACGAAGGAATTGAGGGCAGTTCTTGAGGGCAAAAGGGGCGCCAACCGGTACTAGCATGGGTACCTAATTAAAGTGGCCGGTTGCTGGGTATATATACTGTTCAAGACTTGAACCCAGACCTCAGAGTGCAGCCCAGTGGGTGCGGGGACTGTGTGTTGTAACAAACACTGTGCTCAGGGACTACAAAGGGAAGAAAGCCTTGTGCTGTGGAGCCTATACAGTCTGAGGCATCTGCATTCAGAAGGGGCCCCATCCTTATGCCTCAACAGCATGACATGATGCCGGGAAGGAAGTGTGCCATGCAATGCTCAGGCATTAGGGGACACTACTTACAGCAAGCTCATCGGCAGCCTCCACACCCACAACTCCTTGGTGTCCTCCTCAGCCTGTATGTGAAAATATTTTTGAAATGTAAAACCATACCCCCAAACCGTCCCAGATTTGGGCGTCACAGGCGGCGGGAGATGTTCCTCGGCTGATCCTCCCTCCCCTGATATGTCTGCCTCATCATGGTCCCGTACATTAGAGTTCTGCAGAGAGCGATGCATAGCGGTACGGAGGGTGGACAGGATCAGCCATTGTGGGCCTCTCACATGACTCCTTCAGACATATAGGGTAGGTGGTAGTAGTAGCTGCGGACCCTCGATTTGGCCCCCACACTCGCCCGAGTTTACAGTCAAAGCCCGGGAGAAGGAAGTGAGTGCTGCAAGGCACAAGGTAAGGTAAGTGCAGAGGTTACAAAGGTGAGGCCACAGGTAGAGGGGAGGCCGGGAGGCCACAGGTGGAGGATATAGGACAGGCGGGCCAAGGTAGAGTAGACTGGAGGACAGGAGGCACAATTATTGAGGAGGGTCAGGTAGGAGTATATGTGAAAGTTTGAGGAGATAAATAAAAGTGGGAACCCAAATGTAAGGAAGGATAAAAAATAAAAGAGGGGTTTTATATGTGCCGATTGATTATGGGGTATGATAGGGGCATAGGTGGGTTGGCCCAGTAACCATCACCAGGGGACCTAGATTTCACTAGGTACAGGTTTCCCATACACGATGTAATGTAAAGTACATACAGATATACTTTTATACATACCTTCAATGTTTAATTATTTGTTCAAAAGCCTTCTTAAAGGGGATATTCTCGACTGGGCATTACATTTCTGTTTCATTAAATCTGCCATATATAAACTTTTTCAATGAGATTTAGTAAAAACAAAATTTTCATGGTGAAGATTAATTCTCAGAAATGAGATAGTCTTATGGGTCCCTTAAGAAACAAGGAATTGCTCCTCAGGATCGACCACTACTGTGAGGATTGCATAAGAAACAAAGTTTTGTATATGAAATGTACAGGAGTTGCTCGGTCCCACAGTGTCTTGTGATAATGATTGGTGAATCAGGAGGTAAGGCAGACTCAATAGCGCATATCTGGCCACTGCTGCCAAATGTGAGATGGTTGTATCCAAGACAGCTGTCTCGTTGTAAGGCATGTAAGGGGTTCAGCTCAATATGGGGGTCGGCCAATGACAAAGCTCTCATGAACAGCAGGATCGACAGTCAAACACAAACCCCTGTCCTGTGCAAGCTCAACTATACACTTGGTGGCCCTCCTCACTATCCAATAGAGGGCTCTCCCTGCCAGGCCGAAAAAGATTTCAGTTAAGTAACTCACGTTGAGGCCTTTCACACAGTCAGTTCTGTGTCTCAGGTTAGGAGCCCCTCGACTATTCACACACTCTTGAAGGGATTGCGAAGGGCTCGTGCATTGTTAGACCCATTAGAATGTGGAAGCTTTGGTTGGAGCAGTGATCACACTTCTGGTTCCAATCCAGATATTAGAGTCTGCACCAGATCTTCAAGAGACACAAAGGAAAACGCTTCCAGTGTGAACCTATTCACATTCTGGTGGAGCGTTAATTCACATGAACACCAATTTTTTTTTTTTTCCATCTCCACTTCAATAGGGACCTGTCACATATCCCCCCCCCCCCCCCCTTTGATTCACAAGCGTAGGTGGGATCACTTGACTTACAACCCACCAGGGTTCAAATTTTAAATGGACATATTTCTTTTGTAACCTGCTCACCCCCTTGTAAAAATAAGCGTTCTTGCGTGGGTGTCGTCCATGTATAAGGTTACCTGGATAAAGCAGTTCTTCAGGCTCAACATCTTGCCACACACAATATTTTATGGGCAAACTGTTTTAGGATCAGTCGCCCACTACACTTCAACTTCCAAAAGACAAACTGGAAATCTATAATGCAAAGAACTGTGTGGTGGTTGCCACATTTAAAAAAGCACCAGGATACATGACACACACTCCATAGGTGTCTAATTCTCTTAGGGTAATACACAAAATGCGTTTTGAACCCCTTTTTTGGTCTGGTTTTTAAGCAGTTTGCCAAAAAGGCATTGCATTTTTTTTTAAAAAAGCATTGGTTTTTTTGAAAATGCATCGTTTTGACAAGTTTTAATTAGAGAATTGGTATATATTAAAACCTGTCAAAAATAGGCTGTGATATTCATCTTAAAGGCAGTTGTCAGCCTATGACTGTGCTAATACCCTGCCATTACATGAGGGATTGCAGAGGATTGTATGAACAAAGCGCATCACAAAAAAGTGTCCATTGGACATCTGTACCATTAGTCTCAAAACTAGCGTGTATTATATAATTAAGCAGATGGACAACCCAAAAAAACAAAAAGAAATGTTTAAAAGTTCTCAAGAGTTAGAAAAAAGGCGATATGAAAGAAGTATAGTCGGGGGGGGGAGGCATTATATTTCGGCGATTATGCCCCCCGATAGTATTGTGTTTTTGAGTTTTATGATCGTGCTGCTCGGTTGTGGTTCTCCCAGTGCTAGCTGAGGGTGACCACAGAATATGCCTGTTACTGCCTTATCGCTATCGGACCCTTCTCCACATAGCTCTTCACCCTTAGATTCGCACCTTTAATAGTCCAGTTGAGGGAACATATCTCTGACGTAAAGAATAAGCGTGCTAAGGGGGGGAGGGGAAAGGGGGAGGGAGGAGGATTCCTTAACACGTGCCCTAATGTCTAAGCACTCAATGATAGCAAACAATCATGCAATCTAATTTACTTCATGGATCTGCCTATTGAATGATGATTCTAAAAACATTCACCACAGTAGCCCCCCCCGACATGTTTCGTCCTCAGGGTACCGGGGCTATAATGCGGACACACCAGAGTCTAACCTTATCACCTTTTGGTCTGACGTAGTGAAGGTGGGCGTGCCCAACTGTCCAATCAACGACAGAGAGGCTTGGTTCCCGTACCAATCCTCTCAGAGGCATGACGTGATGTAATCTAATCAATATTTGCGAGTGTCCGTGAACTTACAGCATAATTGCTGTCGGAGTCCTATACTGCGCATGTATGGGGCAATATCAGCCGGTATGCTAGGCCTCTCGCATCCCAGGGAATTCCGATCGGCAACAGTTGTGCTGAGCTGACCACAAGGTGAGAGGGCACCGCATGTGGGACCATATGCGCCCCCACTTATGCGAAATCTTTTTAGGGTGGTGGGAATCCGTATAGAGTTTCTCGGAGATCTAGCAGAATTCCACTAAACACATTTTTTTTTGGGGAGGGAAGGATATCAATGGATGAACTTGACTATGGGCATTTTTTTCCACCCAGTCGGGGACCAGTACCTCCGGAGCAAGGAGGAATTGCTCGAACTGAATCGATTTGAAAAAAAGAATGCCAGGATCTTACAACCCTTCTGAGAGAGGTTATCCAAAAGACCTTGCGGTAGGGCTATCAAAAAGCTAAAAGACATCGAATCGAGAGCGACCCTTCCTGAGAAACCGATGGCAAAACCAAGATAGACGGGACCAATAAGATGCATAGGAACCTCTGATGGATATACCCGACAGGGATTGGAGGGTACTTAAAAATACTGGCCCTATTGATCCAGATAGGATGAAGATGCAGAATGAACGGTATTACAGCGCACCCATTAATAAAATACCGAAGGGGAAACACATCAAAGGATTTAATCATACATAGCCATTACACGAAAAAAAAGAACGACCCACCATACATGGCTACCACCCCGTTTGTTTTTGTAACAGGCTCGTATCAGGGCGGGACATGTTCATTCTGCAAATAAATGCCAAGGACGAGAGAATTCTCGGATCAGACAATAAACGATCATACCAATTAGAATACATTAAAGGCGTATTCCGGGAATATGGAACGTTCTGACACAAAACCCTTGATTGATATAAAAAATGAAGACCAACAATGACTCAATGTCAGAGTCAACACACGAGAGCTAAAATAATATGATTTTGATTACAAAATTTATGGCCTCCACAGTAGGTGGAGTTATCAATTAAGATGGACGAACTGGAAACGACAAGGTAAGATCCTTTAGTTCTCAGTAGTAACTCATCTACCACTTATGCTATGCTAACAGTGATGATTATGTGTTGTAGGTGTTTCTTGCTCTGTTACCATAGTAATGAGGTGTAAACAGCCATCAACACAACCACTGACCATACTGGATGCACTGCAACCAACCGACTACAGCAAACGTGGTGATCACATGACCCTGCAAGGCAGTACAGGAATGTGATGTGGCATGTGGACAGCGGCCATCTTCTTTTATGCGCGGACCGCGCAGAGGAAATAACAGATATGCATTAAAGGGCCGGTAGCATTTTTTAATTCTTCTACAGTCTAGTCACCAGCATTTTGTAAGGGGAGCAAAAATTTTAAATAACAACTAATTACACATTAGCTTATATTTGAGTGCAATTGTATATGATTATGCTGATTCTCTGGAATACCCTTAAACTGGAGGACATCTGGTTTCATTATATGGCACAACGCCAATGCCAAAGGCAATAGGCAAGGACAGTGCAGGAGTTGCGGAAGAGGATGTGTCCTCACATTTGAGCACCAGTCAGAACCAATCATAGGACACACCTGTCCAAAATAGAGATCTGTATACAAGGGAGACTCGAACAACTACGGTTTGGGGGTATGACTTGCCTACGCGTTTTTACGACCACACAACGCACTATTTGTCACACATGACCTAAAACTTAGAGGATCGATCAGCATATAATAAAATGTAAATATTTTTCTTAGGGATCGACCAAAGTATAGGAACACATTTGTTACTTTAGTCAGTTATACTATGATACCTTTTGTTCAACAGATATATGGAGGCAATGGATTTTACAAGAAACTCAACACTTTGTCGTCAATTGAGACGGCAATGAAGATCTAGCATTACGATCCCATCTCCCTGTGAACCAGCCTCTTGTCATGATTTTCACAGTGGGCACAGCCCCCGCACTAGTCAGACCAAAGAGTGGATAAAAGGATTAGATAGAACGTGGTGTGCCCGCATTATAGCCCCGTTACCCCTGAGGACGCCATCCACGTGGTGATGAAAACAGGTCGGGGGGGTACTGTTGTGAATGTTTTGTTAGAATCATCAGTTCGATAAGGGAAGATCCACAAGTAAATAGAGCATGATTGTGTGCGAGCAATGAGTGCTTAGACATAGGGCATTTCCCCTCCTCACCTAGCACGCTAAGCCCTTTCCCACACTGGCGGGGTTTTTCAAGCGCGAGTTCTGCGCGACATTTGAGCGCCAGAACTTGCATTGCACTCTGGTCCCATTGTATTCAATGGGGTCGTTCTTCATTAGCGTTGGTTTTCGCCCCTGCTTGCGTTCGTTTTCACGCGCGGTCAAAATCGCAGCATGCTCTACTTTGCGAGTCACGCGCGCTTTTCCGCCCCATCAAGTCTATGGGAGATGCATCAAAGAACCATGCACGCGCAATCACTGCAGTGCAAATGCGATGTGGCAATGCGTTTAAACGTAAGGGTTGCTAGGTGACATGAATAACCGTATTTCCCATGCTCGAGAACGATATTTAATTAAAAAAAAACACCAGAAGAACAGTGAAGAAGAGAATAAAAACAGTGAACCACAGGATCATTAAAGAAAAACACAGTGCAGAACACAGTGCAGAATAGATTACATATGTTCGGCACATCTGCTTACTTGTTTTTATCGGAGATACGGCGGAACGGTGCGAACAAAAATCGCATTATGAAGAAACATATATATGTGTGAAGAACATATTGCAGATGTATTAAAAATCTGCAATTTGGTCTTCACACACATATATATTGTTCTCACATTGCTATTTGGGCCGCGCACCGTTCCACGGATATCCGACAAGTAAGCAGATGTGCCGAACCATCTGTAAGTCTATTATGCACTGGTCTTCTGCACGTGTTTTTTCTCTTAAATGATCCTGTGTTCACTGTTTTATTCTATCTTCACTGTTATTCAACATCTGCTAACTGTCGGAGATAATTACACGGGGAACAGTGAAGAATTAGATCGCCAGATGTTTGCAAACCTTATCAGAAGACATTATTTTCAATATTAAATAACACATTTTTAATCCCAAACCATGGTCCCTTTGGAAAAATGCTCGAGTCTCCCATTGGACTCGCGCGTGAAAAAAATGCACGAAACCGCTAACAACACGCGCGTGAAAAACGCTAAACTCCAAGGAAAAGAATGGACCAAACGCAGCCAAAAACGTCCAGTTTTTCACGCATTGCACTCTGACGTGAAAAGCAACGCTAGTGTGGAAGGGGCCTTAGTCTTTAAGTCAGAGTGAATATGTGCACTCAATTGGACTATGGCGGTTTGCAAATCACATACGGGTGAAGAGGCTATGAAGAGCTATGTAGGAAGGGGGGTCCCTATAAATATAAAGCCAGTAGCTCAATTCTTGGTCACCGCACTAGCAATGGTGAGAACCACAAACCGAGGGCAGCACAGATACATAAAAAAAATCAACAAACATCTATCATGGGGCAAATCGCCGAAATATATTGCCCCCGACTATACGCTTTCAATAACGACCTTTCGAAACTGACTTGAGAAATTTTAACATTATTGTTTTTTTTGGGGCGGGGTCCTCTTCTAATTATATACATAAAAGCTAAGTTTTAATGAACTAATGGGTACAGATGTACAATGGACAAATTTGTTTTGTGTTGCGATGTGAATTATCTGCGACCAGTCACCTAGTGGTAAGTACGTTTTTAAACCCTATTTATCTTATTATCAGATGATGCTTGTTATGTCCCATGTGGAATGTGGAACAAGGTAAAAAAAAAAAAAAAAAGTTTTCAATTAAAAAATAAACTAATAAATAACTAACAATTACCATAAGCCCCCAAAACATATAAACGAGACATATACGCAAAAAAAAGTCTAAATATAACACAAACCCCACATTATGGAACCTGCTTCAGTAACAATCCATAGAATAAAATTAAAAAATTATGAACCCGTAAGATGAACACCGTAAAAAAAAAAAGCTACTTAAAAACTCGCCAAAAAAAAAAAATATGATGTTTACCGATTGTAATACCAAAAAATGCAAATAAAAGTGATCAACAAAACATATGTACCAGAATGATATTGTTGCAAAGTACAATATGTCACGCAAAAAAGACAAGCAATAAACCAGCTCCGTAGCCCCAAAAAACGTGAACCAATGCCACTTTGGAAGACGGCGATGCAAAAAAATGATTTAGATTTTCCCACATTAGGGTTTTATTTGGCAATTGAGTAAAACATAAGAAAAAATATTCATGTCTGTGATCCCCGATCGTATCGACTCCAGAGAATAAGATAACAGGATTAAGAAAAAAAAAAAAGTAAAAGTTCAGTACAGAATTGATATTTCTATCCTGCTCTTCAAACATCGATTTCCAAATTTTCAAACAATAGGGTTGACCAACCCCAAAATGGTAAAACTGGAAAAAAAGCATCACATCCCGCAAAAAATGCCAATTATGGACCCCAATAATGAAAAGCTAACATTTATGCCTACCAAAAAGGGCCAATGATGGAAAAAATAAAAATCATGGTCCGCTGCCAGGGTGCTCCTCCTTCTGCGCACTCACTGTGTGCCAATAAAAGTCACGGCCCACATATGGGGGGATCTGTACTAGGGGAGAAATTTAAACAAATTGATATGTGTGGGTTTTCTCTTTTATTCTTTTAGAAATCTGTAAATTGGGCTAAAGAACATTATAACCGGCACAATTTGAGCCATTTAAACTTTCACTTCCATTTGATGTAATGCTATGAGATCTCAAGGGGGTTAACATCTTCCTAAAAGCTGTTTCTGATAGTTTGAGGGGTTTGTGCAGATGCAGGATTTTAAAATGGGTTGTTATATAGAGGGGGGGGGGGTTGACGTTAAATCGTCAATTCTGAAATCCGAAAAAGCAATTTCGATGTAAGCGGAAAAGAAAAACAGAGGTCAAAAAGTTATAAACACATATAAAGAGACACAAGTCAGAATCCCAAAAAATGGGGAGACTGAGCCTAAGGGTGAAGACACACATGGCGTTTTGGGCCGTTTTTACGAAGTGAGTTTTCAGATCGTTAAAAACGAATGCATTTAAAAAACGCATCAGTTTTTACGATCTGAAAACGCACTATTAAAAAAAAAGGCCCCCCAAAAACGCCATGTGTTGTCTTTAACATAAGGCTGGGCCACCAAGTAGGCTCTGTCGGCGCTATGCAAACGAAGGAAAAAGTCGCGGCCCACCGGACGGGCCGCGGCCCGATGAATCAGTGTTATATGGAACACTCCTCGTAGGACCGCGGCAGCCGCCCCGTAGGAGACGCTTTGTCGTGTTTGCGTTTTTCAAACGCAGACCAAAAAAGCGGTGAGTTAGGCACAAGCCGTAAGCCGACAAAATGGCGCTTTTGTCAAAAGGGGTTAATACGTGGCATATTCTAACATTTTCTGGTTACAAAGTGGCAAACAACATTGACCCACCTATCACAAAGGTACGACTCTGCACTGAGAGGTTGCAGGTTGTATACACCAGAGGAATACTGGGTGACTTTATCACATAGCATTTCTCCACACATGTGTTCTATTCAGTAAAGACTCTAGGATGTATGTCCTGTGTGAGCGATCACAGGAATTTTTCTGCGGGGAATTTGTCTCCTGTGGATAAACATCAGGGGCTTAGAAGGAAATTGGTTTGCCCAGAATTTTCCACAGAACTAAAATCTCAGCCTAGACAATTCCATTCAATTCATCAGATTTAACCCCTTAAAAGCTCTGCGCCGTAGCTCTACGGCGCAGAGGTATAATGGGATGTATGAAAGGGCTCACGGGCTGAGCCTCTTCATACAGAAGGGTGGGGTTGGGGTTTTTGCCTTTTGACAAAAACCCCACAGCTAATAACCGCGGTCGGTGCTTGCTATTAACCGGAGATCGCATCTTTTTTCCGATAGCCGCGGCCCGAAGTCATAGGGGGGACGAGAGCGATCGGTGTTGCCATGGTAGCTTGGGTCTTCTTTTGCACGAGGCTACACGGTTTATTTGACAGGTGCGGTTACAATGAGCCAGGGCTATTGTAATGTAGACCTGCAAAAATGAAATATATTGCATACTGTTAGTATTGCAGTATTATGGTAGGAGCGGAAGGTGACCATCTAGGGTTAATGTACCCTAGAGGGTCTTAAAATACTGTGCATGTGGAAAAAAAAAAAAGTTTAATTACAAAATAAAAAAATTAATAAAGATTAAAAGTTTCAAATCACCCCCGTTCCTAGAACGGAAAATAAAAACATAAATAAACAGTTAAAAATCAATTATCTAGTATCGCCGCGTTCCCAAAATGCCCGCGATCTATCAAAATATAAAAACGGTCTACGGGCGGGGGCCGTGACCTACGAGGCGCGAACTGGCGCCCAAAAAGTCCCGAAATGCGACCTTTTACACCTTTTCCATAACAGAAAAAATGAACTAAAAATGATCAAAATGTCGCACAGGACCTCAAAATGGTAGCAATGAAAATGTCGCCTCATTCGCAAAAAACTACCCCTCACACATTATCCAGCGCCACCACAAAGTATGAAAAAGTTATAGCGTCGAAGATGGACAACATTTTTTTTTCTTTTTTGTACACATTCGTAATTTTTGAAATGTATTAAAAACACAATAAAACCTGTATGTATTAAATTTGGTTATTCACCGCGATCGCACCGAACCAAAGAATAAAGGATGCGTGTTATTTGGAGAGAAGACGTAACTGTGAAAGTCGTTAAAAAAATGAGCCACAAGAACTTGGACGGTTTTTTTTTTTTTCAATTTTTCCACCATTGGATTTTTTTTCAGCTTCGCAGTACACGGCATGTTAAAATAAATAACATCACGGGAACGTAAAATTTGTTACGCATAAAATAAGCCCTCACACAGGTCTGTACACGTAAAAATGAAAAAGTTATGGATTTTTGAAGTTGGAGAGCGAGAAATGAGCCGAAAAACCCTACGTCCTTAACGGGTTAATAAGTTCATGTTCCACTCTTCCAACTTCCAGCCTCAAAGTTTAAAGCCACAGTCTTGTGAGTCTCATGAACAACATCCAGAAACACTATTAGTTCTGGCATGATTCTGGAAATATTTTGGTCTGGAACCAAACTAACCCCTAATGGGATTCCACCCACAGTACATTCAAATGTCTTTCTTGGACGTTGCACCTGTTGTGTCATCACAGGTCCAGGAGTTTGGTTCCCTCTCACCCTGGTGCATTGTTAGACCCATTAGAATGTGGAAGCTTTGGTCTGGAGCAGGGATCACACTTCTGTCTCCACTCCAGCCATAAGAGTCCTGTACCAGGTCTTCCAATAGACCAACACATGGAAAACAGCTTCCAGTGTGACCTAATTCCCATTCTGGTCGCTGTAATACACATAAACACCAATTTTCTCTCCAATTCATTAGTGACCTTGTCACAGGGACAACATGACTACATTTATGAGAAATTATCTTCACACAGGAACCTTTGTTTAAATAACATCCAATTGAAGAAATGTTTTGTGCAGATGCAGGATTTTAAAATGGGTTGTTATATAGAGGGGGGGGGGGTTGACGTTAAATCGTCAATTCTGAAATCCGAAAAAGCAATTTCGATGTAAGCGGAAAAGAAAAACAGAGGTCAAAAAGTTATAAACACATATAAAGAGACACAAGTCAGAATCCCAAAAAATGGGGAGACTGAGCCTAAGGGTGAAGACACACATGGCGTTTTGGGCCGTTTTTACGAAGTGAGTTTTCAGATCGTTAAAAACGAATGCATTTAAAAAACGCATCAGTTTTTACGATCTGAAAACGCACTATTAAAAAAAAAGGCCCCCCAAAAACGCCATGTGTTGTCTTTAACATAAGGCTGGGCCACCAAGTAGGCTCTGTCGGCGCTATGCAAACGAAGGAAAAAGTCGCGGCCCACCGGACGGGCCGCGGCCCGATGAATCAGTGTTATATGGAACACTCCTCGTAGGACCGCGGCAGCCGCCCCGTAGGAGACGCTTTGTCGTGTTTGCGTTTTTCAAACGCAGACCAAAAAAGCGGTGAGTTAGGCACAAGCCGTAAGCCGACAAAATGGCGCTTTTGTCAAAAGGGGTTAATACGTGGCATATTCTAACATTTTCTGGTTACAAAGTGGCAAACAACATTGACCCACCTATCACAAAGGTACGACTCTGCACTGAGAGGTTGCAGGTTGTATACACCAGAGGAATACTGGGTGACTTTATCACATAGCATTTCTCCACACATGTGTTCTATTCAGTAAAGACTCTAGGATGTATGTCCTGTGTGAGCGATCACAGGAATTTTTCTGCGGGGAATTTGTCTCCTGTGGATAAACATCAGGGGCTTAGAAGGAAATTGGTTTGCCCAGAATTTTCCACAGAACTAAAATCTCAGCCTAGACAATTCCATTCAATTCATCAGATTTAACCCCTTAAAAGCTCTGCGCCGTAGCTCTACGGCGCAGAGGTATAATGGGATGTATGAAAGGGCTCACGGGCTGAGCCTCTTCATACAGAAGGGTGGGGTTGGGGTTTTTGCCTTTTGACAAAAACCCCACAGCTAATAACCGCGGTCGGTGCTTGCTATTAACCGGAGATCGCATCTTTTTTCCGATAGCCGCGGCCCGAAGTCATAGGGGGGACGAGAGCGATCGGTGTTGCCATGGTAGCTTGGGTCTTCTTTTGCACGAGGCTACACGGTTTATTTGACAGGTGCGGTTACAATGAGCCAGGGCTATTGTAATGTAGACCTGCAAAAATGAAATATATTGCATACTGTTAGTATTGCAGTATTATGGTAGGAGCGGAAGGTGACCATCTAGGGTTAATGTACCCTAGAGGGTCTTAAAATACTGTGCATGTGGAAAAAAAAAAAAGTTTAATTACAAAATAAAAAAATTAATAAAGATTAAAAGTTTCAAATCACCCCCGTTCCTAGAACGGAAAATAAAAACATAAATAAACAGTTAAAAATCAATTATCTAGTATCGCCGCGTTCCCAAAATGCCCGCGATCTATCAAAATATAAAAACGGTCTACGGGCGGGGGCCGTGACCTACGAGGCGCGAACTGGCGCCCAAAAAGTCCCGAAATGCGACCTTTTACACCTTTTCCATAACAGAAAAAATGAACTAAAAATGATCAAAATGTCGCACAGGACCTCAAAATGGTAGCAATGAAAATGTCGCCTCATTCGCAAAAAACTACCCCTCACACATTATCCAGCGCCACCACAAAGTATGAAAAAGTTATAGCGTCGAAGATGGACAACATTTTTTTTTCTTTTTTGTACACATTCGTAATTTTTGAAATGTATTAAAAACACAATAAAACCTGTATGTATTAAATTTGGTTATTCACCGCGATCGCACCGAACCAAAGAATAAAGGATGCGTGTTATTTGGAGAGAAGACGTAACTGTGAAAGTCGTTAAAAAAATGAGCCACAAGAACTTGGACGGTTTTTTTTTTTTTCAATTTTTCCACCATTGGATTTTTTTTCAGCTTCGCAGATACACGGAATGTTAAAATAAATACAACATCACGGGAAGTCAAATTTGTTACGAAAACATTAAAATAAGCCCTCACACCGGTCTGTACACGTAAAAATGAAAAAGTTATGGATTTGTGAAGTTGAAGAGCGAGGAAATGAGCCGAAAAACCCCTACGTCCTTAAACGGGTTAATAGGTCAGGTTCCACGCTTCCAACTTCCAGCCTCAAGTTAAAAGACAAGTCTTGTGGTATCATGAACAACAACCAGAAACATGTATTAGTTACTGGCATGATTCTGGAAATATATTTTGGTATGGAACCAAAACTAACCACACTATGGATTCCACCCACAAGTCATTCAAATGTCTTTCTGGACGTCTGCACATGTTGTGTCATCACAGGTAAGGAGTTTGGTGGCCCTCTCACCCTGGTGCATGTTAGACCCATTAGATGTGGAAAGCTTGGTCATGGAGCACGGATTCAAACTGTCTGTCTCCAACTCCAGCATTAGAGTCCTGAACCAGGCTCTTCAAAAGACCAACACATGGAAAACAAGCTTTTCCAGTGTGACTATCCACTTTGGTCGCTCGTTGTGTAATAACACATAAACACCATTTCTCTCCAATTCATTAATGACCTTGTCACAGGGACAACATGACCACATTTATGAGAAATCTATTCACACCGGAAACCTTTGTTAAATAACATCCAATTGAAGAAAGAAATGTTACATGTGCATACGAATTAAATGAATGTAAATGCCCAGATGGGACTACCCCTTTAAACTTTACCTGCACATGCCAGCATCTTCCGGAAGTCTGGGAGAGCGTTGATTTCAAAATATGACGTTGCATCTAATACAATATTTTATTCCACTCCGTGTTCCCGCTTATCTAGATTCAAAACAAACAATCCCACATCCTTCCTCTGTCCATCATCCCCCTAATGACGTCAGCTCACCGCACATGGAAGACCCATACGCTTGTGCGGTGTGACGCTTCTACCTGGGCAGTGAGCCAGCTTGTTGTGTTTTTGCTGCTCACTGATTATGCTTATACAGCAATTTTCCGTTTCTATTGAGGATTGTTGAAGTTCTGTCCATATATGGTGTGAAAGGTTAGTTGTGACATTATTTTTAGATTTAGAAGGAGTTTTCCCCAAAAATAGGATTTCATGGTGCCTGTGCCTGGGGGGGGATTATTTTGCCTTCCATTGGATCCACAATGTAAAACTATAATTTGGACCTTTCTTTTTGTTAACCTAACAAAAAAAAAACAAAACTATTAATTTTAATGTGTAATCTATCTCACATTATTTTGTACATTTCACTACAATAATGTAAGTGCTGATCATTTGGGGCACATTTACTAAGAACAGACACAGTTTGCCTGTTGTATTTGCAGGGTGCACCAGATCATGATTGTGTCTCCGTTCTTCACGATCTGGCGCCCTTGCACGGTTCCCGAACAGAGTGCCACTTTTCCTTGGGCACCTTTAAAATGGGGGGTGCAACATATTCCTGGTAGATTTGCATGATAAAGGTGAGGCAAGGTCAGACAGGGAAAGAAGCCCTTTCAGTGCAGAAAATGTGTCAATTGGGTAAAGTGCAATGTCACGTGCCCCAGCAGAAATGTGTCACACTTCTTTAAATACCTGTGCAAAGCAGTTTGCACTGAAAAGAACGTGGAAGTCCGACAGAAAGTGCGAAAGACCTTAGTAAATGGGGGGCCCTTATCTCAAGCTCGGAGACCTTACTGGAATTTCTCCAGGGTGTAGTTGCATGATGTGATTTCTGCCATTAGTAATGTTCTGTTACATAGCAGTGAGGGGTGTACGTATTTTGAGCAGCCGCTGCAAACCCCTTTCTCTTTACATGACGCTTTAGCTCTACTTCAGTGTCCGTACATTCTGCTGATAAGTTCGGAGGAAGGCAGGCCAACACTTACAATAAGTCGTGTTGTCAGCTTGGATCGCCTCATCTTGCCTACTGACTGCTCAAGAGGGATGTCAGGCAGCCATGTTGTAATCTGATCCCAGGTATACGCTTGTGCTGAGAGAGGAGGGGGGGGGTGAGATGGAGTATGATGCCAGGAAAATATTACTGAACGTTGGCGACTCACCAAACCCAGCCCGTCTTGCCTATTGGCCTGGGGCCCACTCCAGGGTGAAAGGTGGATGAAACAGGAAGAAGAAGAAGGTTAAGGAATGGAACATTAAAGGGGCCACATCCCCAGGGACACCTGGTTAGCAACAGGATGCAGTGAACCATGAGTGATCACCTACGCTCAAAACTGTAGTTGGATATTTACACTTGCTCAGCCTTAAAAAGCCTTGGGACAATAGAGAACCCCAGAAGATCCTGGCCTGCTTGTTATTATGTATATTGGTGTTTGTTTTTGTTTGTAGACAGAGCTAGTTTGCTGTTTGCACAACTCAACAACTTTGTCTTTGAACTGCAGACCGCTGTGGTGCATTATCTTTATCACAGCTTTATCATATGCAACAAAGTGATACCATTTCGTCACAACCCCGAATCTGGAACTTATTTTCTCTCCGGGGAACGGTTGTATAGGTTCAGGCGTTCTAGCATGGACAGGTTAAAGATCGTAATCGGCATAATGTTTATTCTACGCGAGTGATATAAAAACATGGCCTGTAGAAATTCAGCATAAAGTGATTGATGAGGGGAAGGTCTCTGGGGGGACTAATATGTCATTATTGGAATTATATTTATGGAGGTCCACGTGATTATGCAGTGTATAGCACACTTTTCATAGTATCTCATTGGGACTCTCAACCAGTTTTTGTTTACATGCTGTGGTGGGAAGGCAAAAAAAGTTAAATATGCAGGCCTGCGAAGCCTGTGTATGGCTGAATTTTCTTTTATGATGAGCAGGGTTTGCCCAGTACGGCAGAGCCGGGTACCCATAATATCATTCCGGGACCATCGCATGAGCCCTGAGCTGCAGGGCAGGAGGGAGGCTATAAAACACCCCTGTTCACCAAACTGGTACAGGTTGGATGCAGCAGGGTTACCATTTACAGTCAGAGCCTTGTAACCAATAATATTTATAGGGACCATGGACTATATTAAAAACACCTGTTCACCATAACTGGTTACATGTAAGATGCAGCAGGGTTTTTTACCCATTACAGTCAGAGCAGGTACCCATTTATCATGATAGGGCCATCGGCAGAAAAACACCCCTGTTCACATAAACTTCGTAATGTAATGGACAGTAGTGATTATGGTGATGCAATTGGTATATAACCTTAGATTTGGCGATATTTTTTAATTGAAAACTTGGGTAAAATTGACCTGAGAAACTGATTTCTGACTAGGACATGCACTACTTTAACGGATATGTTTACAAAGTCCATTAGTGGTGTGTGGCACGTCCATGGAAAAAAAAAAAGCTGTGGCATGGGCAAATAGGCGATTTTAATGTAGTGTGCATCTACCTTACACTAGGAAGCAAAAACCCATTCTGTTAGTCCTACATGTCATCATATAATGATAAGGAACCTTACATGGAAAGGATTCATTAGACAGGCGAAAACCCCCACATGTCCACTCTAGTCTCAGCTCTGGAAGTACAGGAAAAGTGAAACACGTTAATGACTTCAGAACCACAGTAGCCACCAGCAAAGGCATGGTCCAAGAATGTGGGGGTTTTTTGTCCTGCCTTAACGTACCTGCTTAATTAAAAAGACAAAATAGGTGCCCTGTTCATGCAGAACAATAAAAAACAGGCGGACTGCTCAGGGTGCGGTTACTCGTTGCGTTTTCATTGTGTTTGAAGCAGGCGAAAAACGGCTTTTGAAAAACTCATGCAGGTTTTACATACTTTTTTTGGTTTGAAAGATTGCCGTGGAGGGATTTGTGCATTACTTCTGCGTCACATATTTATTTTTCATGCCGTGTACTGGGAAGCTGGAAAAAATTCCAAATGTGGAAAATTGGAAAACAAAAATCATGTTCGCGTCACGCTTCTCTGGGATCAGTTTTACAAATTTTACCGAGTGCTCCAAATAAACCTCTTACTGTATTATTTGGTTTGGTACAATCACATGATGCCAATATAGGGCTGTACAAAAAAGCCCTATCTTATGATGCTAATAACTTTCCTACTTTGGTGTATGGAGCTGTGTAGGTCTTAGTTTTTTTGCAAAATGAAACGACCGTTTCATTGCTACCATCTGTGGTCTGTGTGACATTTTGGTCACCTTTATTCCATTTTTTATGTGATGTAAATGGTGTTAAAAGTCCGTTGCGGACTTGGGCCACTTTATTTTTGAAACCTTTTTTTTTTTTTTTTTTAGTATTTTTTTAACCCTCTAGGGTACACTAACCCTAAGATGGTTGCTTTGTTTGCTACCATATACTGACAATACTCTGTATTGCAGTAAGTGATTTTTCGAGCTATAAGGCGCACCGGGTATAAGGGGGATGCACACACAAAGCAGTTTTGAAACAGGTTTTGTCCGTTTTTAATCAAATCCGATATTAAAAACGCAATGGTTTTGAAAACGCATCCGTTTTGACACATTTTCTGTATTTGCGCAATAAAAAACGGAAACAAACAGATGCGTTTTCAAAAAAACGGGCGTTTAAAAAACTGATGCGGTTTTTTACTGAGTGCTTAAAAACGGAACCAAAAAAAAAAAAACGGTTTCAAAACGCCATGTGTGGCATCACCCTCAGCAGCACATCAAGAAATGCATGCTAACACGTCTCGGTTCATGGATAAGGCACTCAGGAGTATAAGGCCACACCTGATGTATAAGATGAAGACCAGAAGGGGCAGACCTGTGCACAGTTCAAAGCAGCTGTTGTCGTAATGATGACATGCAGGAGATGTAATGATCCGATCAAAATGGGGGCACCCACTTGCCGCCGTGTTGGAAATGCCGGTTCAGCTTGACGGCAACCATTGGGGAGTGTTAATAGCTTTTTTGCAGCGGTTGCGGTTTACTGCAATATGCAACAAACCGCTTACCAGTCTTTTTTTTTATCCACCAGGGTCCTAATAAAGAATTATCATTGCAGAAAGTGTTTTTTTTGTGTATCCAAATATTTGTTTAATTTTTTGCCTACTGTATGATGGTTGCATCTTTTAGCTGAATACCCGGGACATAAGTGGCAGACAGGCAGCTTTGAAACAAGAATAATAACATGGTTAATTGTGGTAGGACTCTTAGGATCTCAAGCCAATATGAACAGAAGGTAGGATACCTCTGCTATGTGTCAATGTTTTTGGAACTTCGTACTGGGTGAAAAGCAGATATAAATGGTTAGGGTCCATAATTCACTTGGAGATTACGATCAACGGGGAAAAATTGATTGCTTTTGCTGAGCTTGTTATATTTATAGAGGGAAGGCTGATTTAAGTTATTTTACTGTGTGAGTGTTTTTGTTGATGTATACTAATGGGAAAATATATAAAATGTGTTATCAGTTATGCTCTATACAGAGGGTAGAATATCTCTGATTTCTTTTGCTTCTTCTAATCAGGACAAAAATGTTTATTTACGGCATTAATAAACCTTGCATACATTATAGGTAAAGCTGTGTTGTGGCAAGTCCACACTAAGGATTACTTCACACTGACGTATGGGGGACCTTATATTAGGCAGATAGATGTCCCCATAGACGGCATGGGCGCACGGCGCTCCGTAAAACTGGAAAAAAGATAGGACATGTCCCATCGTTGTCCGTAGTATGGCGCCGGCGCCAGAATTCCTATGGAGAGGGCGGGGTGAGCTCGCTCACCACCTCCTCCTCCTTCCTCCTTCCCCGTGCACTGCCGTTGCCCGACTACGGTACAGTACGAGCGGGCAATGGCAGGTGAATGTAGCCTAAGGGTGATGCCCACACGTGGCATTTTGTGGTTCGTTGCGTTTCGGCTGCCTAGAACATGTTTATCTATTAGATCAGGGAAAAACTGGAAAACGCATGGTTAAAACGGGAACGAATTAAGCCATGTGTGGCATCACCCTTGTATGACATAGGATGGACAGTAGTAATGCAACGGGTCGATATCTATGTCTAGATTCATGTAAATTAACTGGCTTCTACTGACATTGACATGATATTGAGGTATCCCTGTCCAGTAAAAGTAATCTTTTTAAAATTCTCCACCGTGGGGACTCTACCTTCTGTGCTACAGGATGTGGCCATGGATTCGATGGAGTGATGAAGTTGTCTTGTGTTATATTTGCCGGCGGTAACAGCTCAGAGCGGAAAGGCTTTTAAAATCCCACTCAGCAGGAGGATAAAGGGCCATGGAGTGTGACTGACGGCCACACAAATTCCCTCTCTGTGTGGACAGCCCGACATTGTAAGTCCTGAAGTCACCATTCCAAGGCTTCCCCCATGTTAAGTCTGCTCACCGATCGTACGTTGATGGGCTGGGGGTTGTAGGTCGTGTGTGTGATAACCTATGCCCTACACTAATAGTTTCTTGTATTGATAACATGCTGCGTTGTATTGGTATCCACCTAAAAGTATAAAAAATTGTTTGAAAGATATGATGGTCATTTGCTTTACAAAAATAGTTTGTCCCATTAATATTTCATGATGTGCCGCAGTGCATAAAGAATTACCTTCTTCTTAATTAGCTTTTTCTGGTATGAGCTCGTTTTTTAAAAGGGAAGGGAGTCTGGTGGGTTTCCCACCCCCCCCAAAACAAGTTAGGACCTTAACAGAATATGAGAACCCAACAGATCGCGGAACTACCCCAGTGGACCCTTTTGTCGCTCCACGAAGAGGAGCGGGTGCAGCCGAATCCGCGCAATGGTGGGATTGGTGAGCTGATTGAAGATCCTCTTGATGTTTGATCCCTGGCGTTGGTCGTCTTCAAGATTGACATCCGGATCAATTAGAAAGAAACGCAGGGTGGAGCTATGGGGACAAGGGGTCGGTTGTTTTCAGGGCTGTGTTTCTTGGCTTTAACTTGACTTCCATTATGATAACTAGAAGATGAGCGAGTTATACTCGTAAGTAGTATACTGCTCGGTTCGAGTATTAGCATACTCGGACCGGCTCGTTACCTCGGACGAGTATCTCGCGGCTCGAGACGAGCAGTAAGTAGTAAATTAATAAAATAAATTAATAAAAGTATTTTATTGTAAAAAATAAAAAATATTACAGATGTTGGCGATGTTTACTGTAAGAACACATTGAAATAACACTATTCTGACTTTCCAGGTGTTCGCGCGTGTCTCCGCGAATTAGGCGAGTTCGGAAATCTGGAATGTGAAGAATAGTGTCTTTTGTCAATGTGTTCTGCACTTAAAGGCTCATGTATCACTGTTTTAAGGTTTTAATTCTATCTTCACTTTGAGCGATGTGCGCGCGTATCTCCGAGCCTATGGGGAGACACGCGCGGAGCACAACACCTGCAATGGAGAAAGAATTAAAAAACATAAAAAAGTGACAAAACATGACATTTCAGTGCACAACAAATTGATTATAACACATTGATTCACTTTGACAGTGTGCGGGAGTATCTCCGAAACATCGGGAGACACGAGCGCACAACATGCAATGTGAAGAAGAAATAAAACATTAAAAACAGTGAAAACATGAACATTTAAGGGACAACAACATTGATATAAACACATTCTGCACTTGCAATGTGCGGGCGCTATCTCCGAAACCTATCGGGAGAAACGCGCGCAACCGAGCAATGTGAAGAATAGAAATTATAAAACATTAAAAAACGTTGAACACAGGAGCAGTTAAGTGCAGAACACATTTAAAAACACTAGCTTCAATTTGCAGCTGTGCGCGCGTAATCAGGAACCTATCGGGAGACACTTGCGCGCACACCTGCAATGTGTAAGAATAGAATTAAAAAACATTAAACAACAACAGGGAACACAGGAGCATTTAAGTGCAGAAAACATTGATTTTAGAACACTATTCTTCACTCATCAGATGTTCCGAACATCCTAAACTTAGCGGGAGACACGCGGAAACCTGGAAAGTGAGAATAGTGTTATTCAATGTGTTCTTACAAGTAAAACATCTGCAAACATATGTAATATTTTTTTTTCACTGTTCTTTTAGTTCAGTTTTATAAAAAAAATCTCGGGTCTCCCATTGACTCAATGGGGCTCGTATTCGAGACGAGCACGCGAGCATCTGGAAAAGTTTGCTCGAATACCGAGCAACCGATGCATTGTAGTGCTTCGCTTCCATCTCAAGTAACCTCTCAAATGCTGTGGTCACATCTCATCATTGTATCTCATGGGTTAAAGATCTTCTATATGCAACATCCCGGTAATGCAAGCAGAGGAGTTGATGCGAATAAGCCCCTTTATATGTGGTTCCATGGGTGAGTGAGTCTGATCAGCTACCCCTGCAGGACACTACACATAGGCTAAGGTAAGTGTTGCAGCGGTAGATTCTGCCTGGATAGGCCAAGGGTTAAGGCAATGTTATGTTATATCCAAGGATGTTACACTTTTTAACTGGAGTGCTGATGGGGAGGAGACCACATGAACTAGGAGTAACTAAAAAACCTTAGTCGTCAGTCAGAGCAGGAAGAGAGAGTTCTAGAAACTCAGAGAGAGCAGATCTCTCAGGCCCAGCTCTCACCAAAGGGAGAAGCTACTAGGAATTAGCTCCGCAAAATCACATAGAGTGACACTGAACAACAAACAGGACAAAGCTGCAGGTCCAGCATTGGACACAGCTTACATCCCCGCCTGCCCTGCATCCAGGGCTGGGTGACACAACTCTGAGTTCCTTTCCAAAATCACCTCCAGTACTGCATCTGTACCGTATGTTGGCATGTGTTAATGTGGTGAATAAATAAAGGAACCGTAAGTACGTTATGCCACAACATTGCCTACGTCTGTACTGCTACAGCTGTATCACCACCAAGGGCTCCCTCTCCACTATCCAGGGCAATAATACAGACTCCAAGGGCTGCCCCAGGGAGAACCAGTACATCAGCCTCTCCCTCCATT
Organism: Engystomops pustulosus; assembly: GCA_019512145.1. Taxonomy (NCBI): domain Eukaryota; kingdom Metazoa; phylum Chordata; class Amphibia; order Anura; family Leptodactylidae; genus Engystomops; species Engystomops pustulosus. The sequence continues at coordinate 114,750,758 of CM033647.1, forward strand.
TCATTCTTGCACACCACCTGCTGGAGACAAGCTGTTTAGGACAGCCTCCGGTCACTATACAAGCACCGTGGACCACAGCGTTTGTTTGGGGGGGGACCTAGGCCGCCAACCGCCAGCACTCTGGTATTCTGGCCCCGGCGTTCAAGGAGGCCCAAGGAAAAGGGACTAGGGCCCCGTTAGGGGATGTGCATCTAGTTTTACTACTTTGTGTACATTAAGATAGATTTCCAGACTTTTGTGTGTTTTTCCTCATATCCAGATAATGTGGTCGTTTGCAGCCTATTTCTACAGCCCAGGTTCGTTGTTTGGGCGAGACTAGAGTTTAGGGAACGGTTAAATCTGAGTTTAGACTCTATTATAGAACAACATTTGAATGTAGTTTTCCAGTTGAAGGTGAAATGGGAGTGAGACAATAATTATTATATACTAGCGGTAGCTCCCGGCATTGCCCGGGAGAATAAATAACTGCTCTAATAGACAACCCAAATAGAATAGGTTAAAAAATATTTAATATGTATCTATGGAAATCTCCCCTATGTCTGTATCCATTCATCTTACCTCGCAAATAAGCTGTCTTTACTCATTTGCTGTAGTTAGCCACTCCAAAGCTCAAGAGCTTATATAAGGTCCTGTAGCAGAACAGCAACCCAATAACGGCCCAGCTTCCAACTGCCGCAGCAGCAGCCAGACAATGGCTCGGTAATAAGGGGGTTTTAAAGCACGGGTAAAAAATTCGGCTCAAAACTGGTCTTAGACGTCCCTGAGTAACAGGCAACAACTGTGCAAAAAAACAAATTTGGTGATGGTAACGTGGACGGTTTGATGCAGATTCTTTAGCGGACACACACACAAGCCAAAATCGCTATTAAAAACTACCTGTTATGTCTTGCACATATGATTGGGCCAGTATCTGGTGAGAATCATTTTATAGGGGGGTACAAACGGGCAATTTTGGTCTTGTATTGTAGTGCGCCTTCAGGGCATCAATGAGATTAGGTGGCCACAAGCACAACTGAAGATGGCTGTGATTTATGGGGTAAGTTTACTGCACTCAACAAAGCCATGTTCTTTTTCTTCAGCCCCAAAGTGTCTAAAAAAACTGTCCAAAATCCTCTGACGTTTGGGAGAGAAAAGTGTTCAGGCAGAGGTTTTGTTTCACTGTGCCTTGGCAGGCACCGTTATAATCTTCAACTTATAGTCGTATATTACACCTGCATTGTGTCATGACCATATATGATGATGATCCCCCTCAGCATGGAAAAATACAATTGCAATACTTATCTAAAACACATACGACCTAAATAAGGCTTTTGACAACTGGTTTAGAAGGAAAGACCCCTTCTAAATCTCTCACTTTAATGGGGTTGGCCACTCCTTTACATAAGTTGTCAGGTGCCTTTACGCCCTAAATTATAATCTCTGAATGAATCAAGTATTCAGAATTCATGATACTTCTTAGTGCTGTCTGCAAACTTGTCATGGATCGATGTTTACATTTGAGTTCTGATGAATAGGAGGGTTGCACCAGGAGGGAGTAATGATTCGTCCTGCTCTCATCCCCCGGCCCTCCCCCTCACTTGCACGTGTCTGGCAGTAAGGACGGACTGTGCGAGAAGAGAGAGAGAGGCTCAGTGTGTGACACAATTATGCGGCTGAACGAGTGAGAAACAGGAAGCTATATCTATATATATATATCGCCATTGTGAAAGAAGGGGAATTCTGAAGGAGGCAAAGGTACAGTACAGGTACACATAATACAGAGAAATGTTATAATGGAAAAGATTATTGAAAAGGGCCAACCCTCTTAATTTTGTTGTTTACCAACTTTTTATTTTTGAGGTAGTAGATGTATGTGGTTTCTAGTAATTGCCACAAAATTTCCGCATTACCCAGTACTGAAGCTCTAGTCTCAAATACGTCACCGACACAAGATCATCTAAATAGTTCTCATTCAGTCTCTTGCTTCAGGCTAGTCCTGAAAACGTAATTTTTCCAAAAAAATATTAGCTCAACACCACAGTATTGTTAAGAACATTTGCAGAATTTTAATTTTTTTTTCTACTTTTACATACAGTAAATGATTGTAGCTTGTTTCGCAGAAAACAGTTTGGCAAATTTTCTTCTCCGGGTAAAACGAATTATTAACCTTCTGGTGGGAGGTTATCTATGAATACCAAGGTAATTTTTTCTGCATCAATTATTATTGGTCATCTTGTGTGCTCTTCATTGCACAAATGATCTACAAAATCATTGTCTCCGGCCTTGTTATCCTAAAATAGCAGTGTAAAGTATAGGGCTATAGATTATTCCATGACTGCAGTGGTGTGGGTGCCGTGTTAATAGGGTATATACTATGTTAGGCAGTATATAATGCCCGGGACTTAATCTGTATAGAGTGATGGGGGACAAATTTCAGAGCGGCCCCGCCCAACCACCGCGACAAATACATAAAGAGCCTTGGACTTCTTGAATTCACAATCGGGTACAAATGAAGCAGAATTGCCACAAAGCCTGATATAAACTAGGGTTATGACTTGTGTATGTTCACAGGAAGATTGTTTATGCAGAAATCTTTGTTACCAGTTTCCATGGAAAATTAAGACACCCCACCTGAAAATAAAGGACCTAGTGTTTTTTGGATGGAATCACTGACTTTGCGGTTTTGCAAAATACGTCAAAGCAAGCTACCTGGCAAGGAAAGGGGTCATTTAAGAAGAGTTCATTGCTAAACATGAGAGATTGGGGTCATTGGGATTCATTAGAAATGGAGCCCCAGGAAGCTGTGCATACTATGACTTTTAAATAAAAAATATGGGGAAAGTTAAAGTACCATAGATTGTTGTACATGATAATAGTCAAAGGACTTTATTAGATGTTTATGCGATTTATGTGATGACAGGACTAAATATATACCCTTCAGACCTTGACTTAATAGCACATCACGGGTAGGGTGCGGTTCATGGCGAGGGGTCGCCATAGCCGATAAAGTTTTGCTGCATTACTCCAGCAAAGACTTACGGTTAAACAACCGGTTAGCACGATATGGGGGTCAGGCACCCGCACATCGCCACCGGCGTGGGCGGCTGAGATTGGTGTTCACCGTGACGGTTCATTGGGGCCGGCACGGGTGCCATGACGAATTGGGTCTTACCGATGTCATTACTCTGTGCTAATACACATGGTAATGAATGAGAAGGACAATTCCCATATACTGCCATACTGTTAGTATGGCCAGTATATGATATGATCAATCAGGACAACCAGGGTTAAAGTTACCTAGGGCGTATCAAACATAGTAAAATTTAAAAAAAGTTAAAAAAAAATTCTTAATTAAAAAACCCCTAAAAATTCAATCCCCCCCTTTCCCTTGAACTGATAGAAATATAAATACACAGTAAAAATCTAAAAACATTAGGTATCCGGGTCGAAAGGCAGATCTATCACGGTAAAAAAAGTTTGTTTTTCAGAAGTAGCAAAAAAATTTGGTTCCCGTAAAGCAATGACCAAGATAAAGTTAACCTGTATTTGGGGGTGCACAGTGAAAGCCGTAAATCCAAGCCAAAAAGAAAAAGTTTGCAAATGCATTTTTCACCAATTTCACCTGATTTGGATTTTTTTTCCTGCTTCCAGTACTCGGCATGGAACAATAAATACAATCACTATAAAGTGCTGCCACACAGCTTGTGTAAAAAAAAAAAAAAAGTTATAGATTTTTGATTGTAGGGAGTGAAAAAATAGAAATAAAAAAAAAAGGCCAGGTCCTTAAGGGGTTAATATTTTATTTTTTTTTTTGCCTTTGAACAATAGATATGAATCTTGAGTATAGAAAAATAAGACCAGGAGATCACGAAAGTGAATTGTCTGACTGCTGGATGCAAGCAGATTGTGCGCCCGATTACCGGCTGTCATTCCTTGTGTCGCTTCCTGCTCAGGCCGCCGGAGGCACCATATTACTCCCTTGGCTGTAATGTACAACCGCTTTTCTGTCGAATCCACTCATATCGCCCGACGGGCTCACCGATTTCATACATGAAAGCCGGCGCAAATGCGCTAAAATCCGATCGCTTGCGAACCAATACCCTTCGAAATTCCCTGTCCCAGCGTCGGTGACCATGAAAAACTTCAGCAACCTGACGGATAAATGCAGCGAGGAACCCTTAGTAAATAAGCCCTAATGTCGTAATTTCGGGGAGGAAAAACACGGTAGCTTTGAAGCATTTTTTAATGCGCTTTAAAGGAAATCTACCATTTATTTTTCTGCATTATGGAGAACCATAACCTGAGAATAAATTGTAGCACACAGAGGCAGATTATATATCCTGTTAATCACAGCAGTGAGGGTTTTGCTGTGAAACAACATAATAAAATTATGATATGAGGATGTTTGTGTTGCGCCCGGGCTTGGCCTGGGGCTTCTCCTCACCCTAATTATTGCACTGCTTCAGCATTGTCATGCCCAGCCAAAAGCCGAGAATTACGTCACACTGTGTTGTCACTGACAAGCGAAGTATCAATCACGCAACCTTCTCCCAGTTGTGCTGTGTATGAGTGATCCAGCTCAGGTTGATTTCGTCCTGTCGAAAAGTAAGGAAGCTCAGGTCATGTGTTTTCATGAATGCAGCAGCCAGCATGAACCCAGTTTTCCAAGGTCCTGAATTTTAAAATTGTTTTTTAAGCTCAATCACGCGGTAAGGGATTTTGAAATTATAAACAAGATATGTTTTTGAACCAGGGTAGCTACCAAATTATCAATGTTCAGGTTTGCTTTCACAATTGCACTAACACAGGTAGATTTTGTTTTATAGAGTATTGGCTTAAAGGGAACTCAACCAGCCTAAGCCATGTAAAACTACAGCACATGGAACTTTTAATATGCGGTGCATGTCTATGTGATGACCTTTAATATGTCCAGAGTGCTGCCTAACACCCGAAAAAAATTTGGATAAGCACCCTTTTTCCAGTCGGGGGCTTGTGATCAGAACAGCAGTCACCACACCCCTAATGAAATGCCATCACCCTTTGCGCTCAGGCCACGTCAGGCCCTGCTCTTGCTTACAGCGGAGGACCCTGTCTCCCACGGTCGTCAATCACTGCTCACGCATGCACAAAGGAGAGAGCGGCTAGATGAAGATGATACGATAAGGGGAAATGTCGCATTGTGCCTCTTTCTGCATCCGGGTAGTGAATGGCTGGATTAAGAACGACAGCTCACCGCACATACACAAGACGTGGACAAATCAGCGAGCATGGCTGGGAATTGTGGAGGCGGGTTGGCAGCAGGGTTAGGGGGGGCCAGTCTACTTTGTGAGAGACACACCGCTCTGACTCGAAAAAAGGAGTGTTCTCTAACTCATTTTTGGGCGTCCAGGACATCGGTGGCATTATAAAGACATCACCACGAGAACCTGGAAAGAAAATTCTACCCCAAACTGAAGGTACAAGCTCTTCATGCTGGTGTGTACCCCCTCTGGCAGGATTGTTGTTCTTTTAGCTTCGTCTGCCCGGATGTCTTTTTAAAAATAGGGCTTTAAAAATTATGCAAATGATACTGAGAGGCTCTAGGCTCAGTTAACAGATAAGGAGCCCAGAGCATTTCAGGCTCCTTTACTTTAATTTGTAAAGCCTTTAAAAAAAAAAACAAGGGGCATCAGAAGAAGTTAAAGTAGAAGCCGCTCCAGCCCTAGAGGGTACACATCAGCATGGAAGAACTGCTTGGTTACAACCCTTGAATCCGTCAGTAAATTTCCTTATCAGGCTGGTGATGAAAGGTTCCAAGTTAGAATGTGCGCAAAATTGTTAACCAGTTACAATTCCCTAAAACAGGAGCTTTATTATAGTAGCTGCTAGAAAGTAAGGCAAACGTTTCAAACAACCAGCAGAAAGTATTAGGAAAATTAGTGTTTTAGTTAGTTCTGGCTGTAAGGTATTTGGCTTATTCATTTGTTCCTATAGAAACCTCTGGAAATAGATTTTCAATCTACAGAAGATGGATAAAAAGATCAAATATGGCACTGTCAGTATTTCACTGTCAGAGATGAACCCTACACAGAGGAGAAATATAATGGAAAAATCTGATATATTTCTGTGTTTTATTCCCATTTCCTGTTTTGTTACAAATACCGATGCAAAAATATTGAACAAATACTAATGTGTGAAAATGACCTATGTCTATTTAAGTCCTTACTCCTGGTTTTAGTTGCTGTGCTTTAAATAGGACCTATAAATAGGACTGTGGCTGTGAAGGTGTTAATTATGATCCTCGCAGAATAAAATGATGTTTCTCCGCGCCCTCTGCCCTGGATATTCACCTTATGCTTGCTGTGTGTGTGGCATAATTTATAACTATTCTTTTTATCGTCATTTCTAATTATTCATGGCTTAGGCTTTTGAAGGCACAGAAGATTTGTTTTCCCGTTTTCCTTCCCTTTTCTGTGGTGGTGTTTTTTTTTTATAGCTGTTTTAAGCAGTACCTTTGGTATATACCCAGACCGGAGTGGAATCACACCCCACCACTTCTCCCTCCTTTCTTCCCACCCCCCCCCCTTCAGCTTTCATCAGGGAGGGAAAGAAAAAAATATAAAACATTCAGGATACACAATGTAAGGTGCTGTGTTAGGTTGATGTTCCTGAATGGGAGAAGCCTGGATTCTCTCCATGCTTTTAGGGCTGTTTTGTGCGAGGGGGGGGTACTTTTTGAAGGGGGGGGTGCAGAAGAAGGGCAAAAGCATTGGAAATTAAGAATTGTCTCAGGAAGAGCCAAGAGGAGGGTAAGTGAGGGCTGAATGAGGTGAGAGAGGAGGGGGCTGTTTTATAACCTCCCTTGAATGGCCTTGCTCCATCGACATATTAAGCCGTGGGCCTTGCTCTAGTCTCTTGACTCAGCTGAAGGCCCTTTAAACGCAGCGTCCAAGAAGGAGCCGCAGGTCTTCTTCCATTTTGCCGCAGGACTCGGGGCACTACTGCCTTAGGGACTCAGGATGCTGGGGGATACCATATCGACTGCCCATGGGAGCTCAGGACTAGGTGAAAGTGCAAAGGGAATTCTTCACGCCTCCTCACAGCCTCCCTCGCTAATTCTGTTCATGGAATGAGGGCAAAATATTATGTTGTATTTATTTTAAAGTAAAAGAAAAATAAAGGGTCAGCTACGAGATCCAAGTATTGTAGAAATAGATGTGCATGTCGTGTATCTCTGATATCCGTGTTGTGTGTGTAAATATGACCTTGGGAGTTGAGTGTAGCTGTTGTTGCGGATGTGTGGACAATAATCTCTGTTGTACATTTAATCTGCGTAGATATGTCTCTCCATAAGGAATATTACATGCCAGGCATGGTGTGCTGCAAGAGAACAATCATTTGCTGGAATAAGCAGGAATCGGCAGCAGGAAAATGCAGTACTTACATATAACCTAGTATATGGGTGTGGGTTGTTGTATTTAGCTATGTCTATATACCAGTATATGGCATGCAGCATTGTAGAAATGTGCAAGATGTTCTAGTGTAATGTAAATATGTCTTGGAAATAGTCCATTTATAAAATGGTAGTAATAGGGGTATGATACCTTATGTGTGTAAGTACAGACATTTATACTATGAAATGACACGTGTGCCTGGAGTCACAATTGGGCTACCTCGGTGTCATAGAAGTAAGACCACTGAGGTTTGTCTTTCAGGAACGACTTCTCTGAAAAAAAAAAAAGTGTGGGTCTTTGTTTTAAAGATTGATAAAAAATATTAAATGTGATGAATATGTTGCATCAGATTTTACAAATTTTTTATGCAATTGACAGTGCCACAATTGTATGTTTAAAGTTTACAAGCAACATAGAAGTATCCAATGATTCTTGAGGGACACAGTTTGTGTGACATTCTGCCCATCCTCCAATGGGAACACTTAAAGTAGACCGGTCAAATGCAAGGGGATCTCTGTGTGCCTGTGTAGATGGGTTGTGGACTATGGAATTCTGGCCTGGGCTGACCCTCCTCTGCTGGAACTGTACCCAGGGGGGATGCACATTTGCACGGAATAGAGCAAACCAGACCACTCATTGTTATTTTGGTATTTGTTCTTTTTCAATAACTTGCAAGAGCAACAAAAGCTTTGCAATGGATTTTTTGGAAAAATTTTAAAAAATTGGTTGCATGAGAGTAATATTGCTTTGATGGATTGGCGATATTGTAAGGCATGTCAGCATGTAAACTGTGAACGACAAGTATATCCATATAAAGAGAAAGGAATACTTTTCATACACGTGAAAATGGAGGAGAATTCCAGAAAATTAGTGTCCCTGAACCGTATTTTACTCCTCAACGAGAGAACTCTATTGCAGGATTTTACTCCTAAACCAGGACATACATTGACAGTCCCAGGAACTCTGTTTTAATAACCATTGTGAAAATGCAGAAAACTGAAAGGTCAAATGTGACTGGATGCCTGTTTGGGTTCTGATACTATTGCGTGGGTGGTTTTTGAACCTGTGTTTGTGTTTTTTATTATTTTTTTAAATATGGCTGGCTAAAAGAAATTTGCTAAAGGATCCAGTAATCTAAAAACCAAATACATTACATGGTGATCTGATCCGTGTTTTACTAAAAATAAAATAGTTCTTAACATTATTGAAATGAGCCTGTGGGGCTGAGGTGTGTAAACCAACTGTTTAATAAAAAGGAGAGGCACGAGAATGGCACGGGAATTGCCAAGAGCATAATGATTTCTTTTACCAGAGCATGCAAGTGTGTTGGGGCTTCGATTACCTGGGGGTCTGAGGGTAGATTTCCTTACTAGTATGGATATTGATTTATTCTCTCTATGCTGAAGCTGGAGTGAAAATTTTTGCACAAACCCCATTTAAAAAAAATTGACAACTTTTGACCTTTTTATGCATTGCTCTACATCTGCAGAGGGACATGGTCCCTATAAATGTGGCCATTCTCATGAGGTGCCCTAGTACTACAAGTAAGCCACCTTGTATAGAAAATAGCGGTATAGTACGCAAAAAACTCTAAGAAACAATTGTTACTAATACTCTAATAACGCCAATTTGCTGGCTGGGAGTAAGAAAACAGGGTGAACAAGGACAAACATGTAATGACGGGGCAATTAAAAGAAACACGGATGGGTGGTCAAATACTTGTGGCACGCCAGGCGACTAAGCGCAAGGCGGCACACCTCTGATACGAGCGAGGGTGTTCCACAGATCTAGTGTCAATGATTACTTTACTACTGGGGCACGGTAAGTAAGCACCCGTTAACTGGTACCGATTTTCCGGACTATAAGGAGAACATAAAAAACTAGGATTTAATTAGAAACCAAAGTGCGCCTTATAGTCCCGCGGAGATCTGCTGTCTCGTTGAGCGGGGACCTAGTAAGTAGGGGCCGCTTGCCCTCTCCACCTGAACGGACTCCCTTCACCGGAGACCGCTCCACCTATTGCCGGGGTCTGTCCTCCGCTCCGTTTGCAAGCCACCGGCCCCCCGGACCCATGCGAATTATATATGGAAATTATCCATAGATAAGGCCTTATTACTAATGCCGCCTTATAGTCCGGTGCGCCTAATAGCGCGGAAGGAAGAAAATACGGTGGTATCTTACAGAAATATAGGTAATTTTTTAAGAATAACAATGAATGAAGAAGATAATGTTTTTTGTTTCTGGAGGGCGTTAGAGAGGGAATTAACTGGGAGGTGAGGGGGGAATACCCATTTAATGGAAAAGACCGAAACTTTAAAGAAATGCCATTATTCAAGAAATAGGTCCAATATGATTTAAATATTATAGCAACTAGAAAAATACCTCTTTATATCGTCAAATTTGCTAATCTAATAAGAACAAAGCCCCAATGTATGTTTTGTATGTTCCCTGAAGGAATCGATCGTTGCATTTTACAATCACAAGATGTGCGCACAGGACACCTCATGTTATTTGGGCGAATGCTTCTAGACTATGTTTTAAGTGAAATTTTTACCCCAAAAATCTAGTAGCCCTAAACCACCCAAACTACAAGACGCATTGTTAGTTTGAATCATTGTCCCCAGGCCATGAAGCCGCAGCTAGGCACTGGGATCCGGTTCTTTTGTTACAGGTCTATAGGCAATGAAGAAATTCTGTAGAGACAGCTTAGGTGTGAAATAATATGATTTCAACTCGAGTCTTAGAGGATCATCTATGATATTTGAAGTCACACTTTAATAAGCAGCACTTCAGTCTCTTCCAGAGTGACAATACTCTACCTACATTATATATCTCAGGTTGACGGTAAAATCTGTCTTGTGACTGGAGGAGTATCAATTGACATTACATCATTATCCATTAATATTAAGATTGCATGTCTCATATCTTCCCTTCATATCTCATCTTGTGATATACAAGTCACATCCAGAGCAGGAAGTTTATATCTGCCATTAGATCATCCTCTAAAACTTAAAGTCATGTCCACTGAAAACCGTCTATCTACCCGTTCAATCATTACAGATGACTGATGTGACTGGAGTATCAAATCTGCCATTATGTCTCTGATATGCATCTGGTCACATGCCTGGCTACAAGATCAGGGTAAGGTAGTGTGAACACGGGCAGATACAAGAGCAGAGCAAATTTTTGCCTTTGGTTTGTGATTTGGTTTTGTTAGCTAGGAATGGTTAATTGTTACCCCAGGTAACCAGGAAGTACATCAAGTTTAGTATAAGTAAGGCAATACTGTGTGATGGGCACATCAGTCAGAAAAATACAATATGGAAGCTAAATGGAAGTCATCGCAATCAGACCTTGGTATAATCAAAGAACTCCCCTTCTGTACAAGGGGTGCGGTCTGTGGGAGTGCGCTGACTTTATGAGCCTGTTTCCACAGGCAGCACACAATCTTGCACAGGAGGCCTAAGAGTGAGCTAGATATGGGAGAAGGATAAGAGATGTTAGTATGTATAATTTTCTTAAATTATTGTATGTTGTATTTTTTTTAGTGTATTGAATTGTTTGTGAGTTGGAACTTTAAAGGTTGTATAACTAGAAGGTAAAATAAATATGTTGATTGTGATAAAAAGGCAATATTGAGGATGATACATGATTTCAATTTAAGTTTTTCTTTATTAAAAAAATAAATTAAATATATAGTTATAAAAGGGGAACCATGGTGATGACCTACTTAACACCCTGACAAAGTATAGATATCATTGTAGGAAAGCGAAGACTAAACAAGAGCTACTGCACATAAAAGGCGTTTTCACACGCAGACAAAGCGGTGAGTGTGGCACCAGCCTTAAGCGACAAAATGGCTGCGTTGTAAAGGGGTTAATACTGGCATATTCATAACATTTTCTGTGTTACAATTGGCAACAACATTGACCTCACCTATCACCAAAGCCACAGACTCTGCACTGAGAGGTTGCAGGTGTACACCAGAGGAATACTGGGTGACATTATCACATAGCATTTCATCACACACATTTGTATCATCAGGTAAAGACTCTATGGATGTATGTCCTTTGTGAGAGATCACAGCATTTTCTGGGGAATTTGTCTCCTGTGGATAAACATCAGGGTTAGCAAGGAAATTGTTTTGCCCCAGAATTTTCCACAGAACTTAAAATCTCAGCCTAGCACAATCTCCTCATCAATATCATCAGATTTAACCCCTTAACGCTCTGCGCCGTAGCTCTACGGCGCAGAGGTATAAGGGATGTATGAAGTCAATACAATTCCCAGGACGTAGCGAATTCCTCGGACTCAGACATCAACTCGTCATACCAAATTAGACACGACATTAACTGTATGACTCTGGTGTCATTTAATGGCACATGACCCAAAGCCCAAAGCTATATAGTAGCAAGACATTGCCAGGAGTTTTAGGAAGATTAATGTCCTCACATTTGAGCCAGTCAGAACCAAAAGGGACACACTCGACTGTCCAAACATATGAGATATTTTATCAAGGAGACCTCGAACAATTATTACTGTTTTGGGGTAATTGACTGCCTACGAACTTGTCATCAGGCGTGGAGATCTGGATCGGAGACAATCACCTGCGAAACAGAAGGCTAAATGGATTGATAAGTTGGGGGGACTATGATCCCCAAAGGGGCTAATGAAGGTTTTAATTTCTTGCGGGTCTTGGCTTGTGTATTTGTCGTTTTTTTTCGACAATGTTTTTTTGCCACACATACCTAACTCTTAGAGGATTCTAGCCACATATTAATAAAGAAGTAATATTTTTTCGTTGGATCCTACCAAAGTATAAGGCCACACGCGATGCAGGGATATTTTTTACTAATTCCGTTCCTGTTCTACTCATTGATATACCCACTTTTGTCAACAGATATCAGCTGGAGGCATGGATTTTTACAACACTCACACTTTGAACTTTGTCTCAATTGAACGGGGGCAATGATGATCTAGCTATTACACGATTCCCATCCTTCCTGTAACCAAGCCTCGATCTGTCGCATGTATTGACAGAGTGGCACAGCCCCCGTCCTTACGGTCAGACCAAAGAGTTGATAAAGGTTAGACTTCTAACACGTTCCCCATAGAAGCCCTGGGACCCCTGAGGGACGGCCACTCCACGTGGTGAAACAATTTCGGGTTTTGGGGCTCTATTGTTCATGTATTTGGAGAAGATCTCCAGTTTTCGTCTCTATTATGATCCCGCAATTAATTTTTAGTTCATTTATTTGTTTGGGTGGTGTGGCCGGAATTTCCTTTCCGTTTGCTGTTCGGTTGTCTCTCAGGCGAGTGTATTTGGGCATTTCCCCCTCCTCGCCCTTAGCACCTTACGTCCTTAATCGACAATATTGTGACCAATTCTGACTAGCAGTAGGCTCATTCTGTGGTCACCCTCCAGACACTAGCAATGGTAGAACCACAACCGAGGCAGCACGATCATAAAAAAATCAACAAACCATACTATCATGGGGCATAATCGCCGAAATATATTGCCCCCGACTATACGCTTTCAATAACGACCTTTCTGCGACTGCTTTGAGAAATTTTAACATTTCTTGTTTTTTTTGGGGCGGGGTCACATCTTCTAATTATATACATAAAGCTAAGTTTTAATGACTAATGGGTACAGATGTCCCAATGGACAAATTTTTTTGTGTTGCGATTTGACTTATCTAGTACCGCCATCACCTAGTGGTCAAGTACGTTTTAAACCCTATTATCTTATTATCAGATGATGTCGCTTGTTCATGTCCCATGTGGGAACAAGTAAAAAAAAAAAAAAAAAGTTTTTCAATAAAAAATAAACTAATAAATAACTAACAATATCCATAGCCCCAAAACATATAAAAGACATATACAGCAAAAAAAAGTTCTAAATCATAACACAAACCCCACATTATGGAATCACTGCTTCCGTAACAATCCATAGAAATAAAAATTAAATTATGAACCCGTAGCGATGAACACCGTAAAAAAAAAAAGCTTTAAAAACTCGCCAAAAATATGATTTTTACCTATTGAATACCACAAAAAATGCAAATAAAAGTGATCAACAAAACATATTTACTCAGAATGATTGTTGCAAAGTACAATATGTCCCGCAAAAAGCAAGCCATAAACCAGCTCCGTAGCCAAAAACGTAACAATGCCACTTGGAAAGACGGCGATGCAAAATGATAGATTTTCCCACATTAGGGTTTTGATTTGGCAATTTAGTAAAAACATAAAGAAAAAATATTCAGTCTGGTATCCACCATAATCGTATCGACCAGAGAATAAGATAAACAGGATTATGAAAAAAAAAAAAGTAAAAAGTTCAGTACAGAATTGATTATTTCTACTCTCTGTCTCAAAATCGAGTTCCTAAATTTTCAACAATGGGTTACCAACCCCAAAATGGTAACCTGGAAAAAGCATCACATCCCGCAAAAAAATGCCTAATATGGCCCCAATAATGAAAAAGCTAAACATTATTATGCCTACAAAAAGGGCCAATGAAATAAAAATCTGTGCTGAGAGGTGCTCCTTCCTTCTGCGCCTCACTGGTGCACCATAAAAAATCACGCGGGGCCACATATGGGGGGTCTTGTACTCGGGAGAAATTTCATACAAATTGTATGGTGGGTTTTCTCTTTTTATCTTTTAGAAATCTGTAAATTTTAGGGCTAAATGAACATATAACCGGCACAATTTGACCATTCGAAATTTCACTTCCATTTTTGATGTAATTCTATGAAGATCTCAAGGGTTAGACAATCTTCCTAAAAGCTGTTTCTGATAGTTTGAGGGTGCAGATTTTAAAATGTGGTTGTTTATATAGGGGGGGGGGGGTTGACGTTAAATAGTAAATTCTGAAAATCCGAAAAAGCAATTTCGATTTGGTAAGGGCAAAAGAACAGAGTTCAAAAAGTTTAAGACATACTTATATGAATTATTGAGACACAAGTCAGAATCGCCAAAAAAATGGGAGCTGAGCCTAGGTTGAAACGACACATGGCGTTTTTGGAGCCGATTTTGGTTACGTAAGTGGTTTTCAATCGTTAAAAACAATATAAAAACGCATCAGTTTTTTAAAAAACGCAAATGCGGTTTTGGAAAATGCATGCGTTTTTTTGTCCCGTGTTTTTTGTTTTCCGAATTGCGCAATCGAACACCCGGACCAAAACCGCATGCTTTTTAAAACAAACGGCATCGTTTTTTTAAAAACAAACGATGCGGGTTTTTTAACTTGTCTATGTTCATTTTAAACGATCTGAAACGCACTTAGTAAAAACGGCCCAAAAACGTCTCATGTTGTTCTTCACCCTAAGCCGTCGCCACACAGGGGCTTTTGGGTCTGCGCTTGCCAAACGCATACAAGTTCGCGCCCACCCCGTGGGCGGGCCTCGCGCGATCGCATCTCGGCGTTTCCATGGAAACGCCTGCGATCGGGAAACGAGCCGCTGGTGTTTCGCGTTAAATTAACGCAAACACCGCTACGCGTCCCCGGCTCGCTGCGTTTCCATAGAACCCCCGCTGCGATCGGGCCGAGGCCCGCCCCGGTGTGGCGCGACGTTGTCGCGTTTGCAGCTCAGACAAAGGCGCCCTTTGTTGGCGCCGGCCCAATGCTGGTGCGGGCCGCGGCCCGTGACACGGTGTTTCTATGGAAACTTCCTGCGATCGGGCCGCGCCCGCCACCCGGTATGAGCGGCCTTTTTCTGCCGTATTGCGTCTTTCACGCAGACAAGCGTGAGTCGTGGCAACCAACATTAAGAATGGCTGCCGTCGTAAAGGGGTTAATACTGGCTATTTCAAAATCATCTTTCTGTGTTACAATTGGCAACAACAATTGACATCCCCTATCACCACGCACAGACTCTGCACTGAGAAGTGTTGCAGGTTACACCAGAGGAATACTGGTGACATTATCACCAATAGCATTTGTAGCATCAGGTAAGACTCGATGGACGCATGTCCTTTGTAGAGAGATCACAGCATTTTCTGGGTCAAGTTAGTCTCCGGTTGATAACACATCAGGGTTAGCAGGAAATTGTTTTCCCCAGAATTGTCCACAGACAACGTGAAAATCCACGGCCTAGCGAATCACCTCTCAATATCATCAGATTTAATAAGTTAATGTTCCACTCATTCCAACTTCCAGCCTCGAAGTTTTAAAAAGCCCACAGTCCTTGTGAGTCGCATGAACACACCAGAAACAGTATTAGGTAATTTCTGGCTGATTCTGGAAATTTTTTGGATCTGGAACCAATACTAACCCCTAATGGTTCCATCCCACAGTCCATTCCAATTCTTTTCTTGTAACGTTGCTCCGTTGTGTCATCACAGGGCAGAGTTTGGTTCCCTCTCACCCTTGTGCAATTGTTAGACCCATTTCAATGTGGAAGCTTATGGTGCTGGCCGCACAGGGCATCACACTCTGTCTCCTACTGGCCACATTAGAGGTCCCTGCAGCCAGAATTCTCCAAGAGACCAACACATGAAAACTGCTTCAGTGTGACCTCTAATTCCCATTCTGGGTTCGCTGTAATACACATAAACAACCTATTTTCTCTCCAATCATTATGACCTTGTACAGGGACACATGACTACTGCGAAAGTATCTCTTCCAACACACAGAGATCGCAATAAAACTCCTCTTACAACTTATGACGCATGCAGGCTGTTGTGTTACTCTCCCGCAAAAAACCACCAATGCTATAAATACGCTGGTGATGTAAGGGGTTGTAAGCGCTGTCGGTGTAGGCTCTAGGGGTAAGATAGCGATGTCAGTCTCTGATGTAAGGACAAGAGCGGGCATCGAGCTCGACAGAGAGCAGACCACGTTATCCTGCACACTGCCCCTACTACACTGCAAGGAATCGTCTCTGCTCCTCCACCGCGAAGAGAGCTCGTGCCACGCCCTCACACGGAGCATTCAAGTCTTCTCCTTGCGGCTCTGGTGTCCTGTTGTGATATTGCATATAGGGAGCAGTAGGGGTATCACATTACACTGAGGGCAATGCACAGGCAGGAGGTAACAGACATGTACCTTTCAGGGGTCTCTACTCCTCTCCCCTTCCTGACCCGTCCTCTAGTTCGTATATATACCGCTGCACATGCGCACGGTAGCAGACTTACCGAGCCTGGATATAAGATGTATTCAATCAAGTCACAAAATAGTTAGGATTGAGGTTCTATGCATGGGTTGGACCGCATTGACACAGGAAGGGGACGTGCTGTACAATGGTCCGCCAGAGTCTACACGATGAGAGGGGGCACAGTAGATGACAGTGCTTGTACATGGTCACAATAATCTTACAATCTATGAGGAGGAGGGCACAATAGATGACAGTCCTTATACAATGGCCACAAGAGCTTACAACTATGGAGAGATGACACAGAGTGATGTGCTTATTTACAATGGTCAAGCAAGAGCCTTACAACATCTATGAGGCGGAGAGGTGAACACAGGAGGTGATTTTCTTGAAACCCTTGGTCACAAGCGCTTACAAATCATATGATAAGGAGGGGACACGGAGTGACAGTAGCTTGTACATGGGTCCACAGGAGCTTACAATCTATTAAGGAGGATTGGACACACGAGATGACAGCACTTGACAATGGTCCAAGGTTTACACGTCCTATGGAGAAGGATGGGACACGGAAGTGGCAGCACTTGTCCACTGGTCACAAGAGCTTACACTCTAATGAGGAGGGAGGACACAAGATATGACATACACTCTTTTACAATTTTCACAAGAGCTTACAATCTATGAGAGGAGGGACCACGAGATGACGCGCTTGTACAATGGTCACAAAGCTACAATCGTAGAGGAGGAGGGACACAAATATATGACGCACTTTACACTGGTCACAATGGCTAGCTTCACAATCTATGATAAGGAGGGGACCCAGGAGATGACAGCACTTGTACAATGGTCACAATAGCTTACACCTATGAGGAGGAGGACCCAAGAGATGAACAGCATCTTTTACAATGGTCACAGAGGCTTACAATCATGAGAAGGAGGGGACACAGGAGATGACAAGCTACTTGTACCAATGGTCACAAGAGCTTACAATCTATGAGGAGGAGGGGACACAAGAGATGACAGCACTTGTACAATGGTCACAAGAGCTTACAATCTATGAGGAGAGGGGACACAAGAGATGACAGCACTTGTTCAATGGTCACAATGCTTACAATCTATGAGAAGGAGGGAACACAGGAGATACAGCGCTTGTACAATGGTCACAAGAGCTTACAATCTATAATGAGGAAGGGACAACAGAGTGACAGCGTTGTACAATGGTCACAAGACTTACATCTATAAGGAGAAGGGACACAGGAGATGGCAGCGCTTGTACAATTGTCACAAGATTTACATCTATAGAGAGGAAGGGACACAGGAGATGGCAGCCGCTTTGTACAATGTTCACAAGAGCTTACAATCTATGAGAAGGAGGCGGGGACAGAGGTACAGTGCATGTCCATGATCCAGGCATTTCAAGTATTTATAAAATAATAAATACCCTAAATACCCTAAGTGCTGTGTTCACATTGTTTTGAAACTCATCTATTGAACAAAAATCTCCCCAACCAAACACTTTGCTTAGTAAGTAGCAACTTTATCGCGGCCAAATACATCTGCTAGTTTATTGAACGCAAGTGCATGTTTTTAGAAGGCTTATTTTTTTTTGGGAAGGACTATTGCCCGATACACTCTAGTAAAAAATAACCTCAACACCCCAAAAATAAATATTTAATAAATTTAGTGGCGGCAGCCCCAGCCTGCTCAGGAGGGGGTTTGGGACGGCTAAACAATGTATACAACTAGGAGTTATATATTGTATTACTGGAATTCCATTCTACTCTTCCACTCTTCCTCGAAAAATACCCTCAAAATGGTGAGAGGAGTATTATTACCCTTCTGGAAAAATGTTAGTGCGACCTCTGTTCACACAGGAACCTTTGTTTAAATAACATCCAATTGAAGAAATGTTTACATGTGGCTAATGAATTAAATGAAATGTAAATGCCCAGATGGGAATACCCCTTTAAACTTTACCTGTCTCCATGCCAGCATCTTCCTGGAAGTCCTGGGAGCAGTTGAATTTCAAAATATGACGTTTGCATTCTAATTACCATATTTTATTCCCTCCTTGTCCCGCTTATCTATATTCAACACAAACCCTCCCACATCCTTCCTCTGTCCATCCCTCCCCCTCATGACGTCAGCTCACCGCACATGAAGACCATACGCTTGTGCGGTGAGCCTTCTACCTGGCAGTGAGCCAGCTTGTTGTGTTTTGCTGCTCACTGCTTATGCTTATACAGCAATTTTCCAGTTTCTATTTAGGTATTGTTGAAGTTCTTCCATCTATGGTTGTGAAAGGTTAGTTGTGACATATTTTAGATTTAGAAGGAGTTTTCCCCATAAATAGGATAATTGGTGCCTGTCCTTTGGGGGATTTTGCCTTCCCTTTGGATCCACAATGTAAAACTATAATTTGGACCTTTCTTTTTTTTAACCTTAACAAAAAAAAAAAACTATTAAATTTTGCATGTGTATCTATCTCACATCTTGTTATCACTACCATATGTAAGTGCTGATCACTTTGGGGCACATTTACTAAGAACAGTACACAGTTTGCCTGTGTAATTTGCAGGGTGCACCAGATTCATGATTTGTGTCTCACGTTCTTCACGATCTGGCGCCCTCTGCACTGTTCCGACAGAGTGCACCACTTTTTTTCTGGTGCACCTTTAACATGGGGTGTGCAACATATTCCTGTTAGACTTTGCATGATAAATGTGAGGCAAGGTCCGACAGTGGAACGCCCATTTCAGTGCAGAAAATTGTGTCACATTGGGTAAAGTGCGATGTCACGTGCGCCAGAAATGTGTCACACTTCTTAAATACCTGTGCAAGCAGTTTGCACTGAAAAGAACGTGCGAAGTCCGACAGAAAGCTGTCGCAAGGACCTTAGTAAATGGGGGGCCTTTATCTCCAAGCTCGGAGACCTTCCTGGATTTCTCACAGGGTGTGTGAATGATGTGATTTCCCCAGTCTGCATTAGTAATGTTATGTTACATCTAGCAGTGAAGTGTGTACGTATTTTGAGCAGCCGCTGCAATACCCTCTCTTCTCTTTACATGATGGCTTTAGCTCTGCTTCATGTGTCCGTACATTCTGCTGATAAAGTTCTGGAGGAAGGCAGGCCAACAAGTTACAATACTTCCGTGTCAGCCTGATCTCCTCCTTCTTTCCTACTGACTGCTAAAGAGGGATGTCAGGCAGCCATGTAATCTGATCCCAGTTATTACGCTTGTGCTTGGAGAGGAGGGGGGGGGGGGGAGATATGATGCAGGAAACTATTACTGAACGTTGGAGACTCACCAAACACCAGCACGTCTGCCTATTGGCCTGGGCCCACTCCCAGGGTGAAAGGTGAACAGGAAGAAGAGTCAGGGAAAATTAAAGAGGTGCCCACATCCCAGGGACACCTGGGGTTAGCACAGGATGCAGTGACCATGAGTGATCACCTCCGCTCACATCTGTAAGTTGGATCTTTACACTTGCTCAGCCTTAAAAGGCCTTGGGACAAATAGCAGGAACCCAGAAGATGCCTGGCCTGCTTGTATTATGTCATATTGGTGTAGCAGAGCTTAGTTTGCTGTTTAGCACAACTCACACTTTGTCTTTTGAACTGCAGACAGCTGTGGTGCATTATCTTTATTCACAGATTTATCATAATGCAACAAAGTGATACCATTTAGTCACCACCCCGACATCTGGAACTCTATTCTTCTTCTCCAGGGGAACTGTGTATAGAGCTTCAGGCGTTCTAGCATGGAACAGGTTAAAGATCTTAATCTGCATAATGTTTATTACTAAGCGGTGATAAAAACATGGCTGCTAGAACTTTTCAGCATAAAGTGATTGATGAGGGGAGGTCTCTGGGGTCCTCATATGTTCATTATTGGAATTATTTATTTATGGAGCGTCCACGTATTCTGCAGTGTAGCACACTTTTCATAGCTATCTCATTGTGACTCAACCAGTTTCTTTGTTACCTGCTGTGTGTGGGAAGGCAAACAGTTAAATATGCAGCCCTGCGAAGCCTTTGTATGGCTGCATTTTCTTTTATGATGCAGCAGGGTTTGCCCATTACAGTCAGAGCCGGGTACCCATATATCATTACCGGGACCATCGCCTGAGCCCTGCAGCTGCGGTGATAGGAGGAGGCTATAAAACACCCCTGTTCACCATAACTGGTACATGTTATGATGCAGCAGGGTTTACCCATTACAGTCAGAGCCTTGTACCCATATATCATTATAGGGACCATTGGCTATAAAACACCCCTGTTCACCATAACTGGTACATGTTATGATGCAGCAGGGTTTACCCATTACAGTCAGAGCCTTGTACCCATATATCATTATAGGGACCATCGGCTATAAAACACCCCTGTTCACCATAACTGGTACATGTAAGGACAGTAGTGATTATGGTGATGCAATTTGTATATACACCTTATATTGGCGATATTTTTTATATTGCAAACTTGGGTAAAATTGACCCTGAGAAACTGATTCTGACTAGGACATGCACTACTTTTTAACTGATATGTTTCAAAGTCCATTTAGTGGCTGTGGGCACTGATCCATTAAAAAAAAAAAAGCTGTGGCACATAGGCGATTTTTAATGTAGTGTGCATCTACCCTTACACTAGGAAGCCACAACCCATTTGTTAGTCCTACACTGTTCATCATATAAGATCAGGCACCTTACATGGAAAGGATAGACAGGCGAAACCCCCACATGTCCTACTCTAGTCTCAGCTACTGGAAGTACAGGAAAAGCTGAACACGTTTAATGCTTCAGTAACCACAAGTAGCCACCAGCAAAGGCATTGGTTCCAGAAGTGTGGGGGTTTTTTTTGTCCTGCTAAAGTCCTGCTAAAACGACACAAATATGTGCCCTTGTCATGCAGAACAATAAAAAACAGGCGGCACTGCTCAGGGTGCGGTTACTCGTTGCGTTTTCATTGCTTTTTGAATGCAGCGAAAACGCTTTGAAAACTCATGCAGTTTTTACATACTTTTTTTGGTTTGAAGATTGCCGTGTGAGGGCTTATTTTGTGCATTACTTCTTCGTCACATTATTTAATTTTTCATGCCGTGTACTGGGAAGCTGGAAAAAATTCCAAATGTGGAAAAATTGGAAAACAAAATCATGTTCGCGTCACGTTCTTCTGGGATCAGTTTTTACAACTTTTACCGAGTGCTCCAAATAATACCTCTACTTTATTATTTGGTTTGGTACAATCACGATGATGCCAAATATAGGCTTGTACAAAAAAGCCTATATCTTCTGATGCTAATAACTTTTTCATACTTTGGTGTATGGAGCTGTGTTAGGTCTTATTTTTTTGCAAAATGAAACGACGTTTTCATTGCTACCATCTTGTGGTCTGTGTGACATTTTGGTCACTCTTTATTCCATTTTTTTTATGTGATGTAAATGGTGTAAAAGTCACGTTTCGGACATTTGGGCACTATTATTTTTGAAACCTTTTTTTTTTTTTTTTTTTTAGTATTTTTTTTTAGACCCTCTAGGGTACACTAACCCTAGATGGTCTGATTGTTTGTACCATATACTGCAATACTACTGTATTGCAGTAAGTATTTTTCGAGCTATAAGGCGCACCGGAGTATAAGGGTGATGCCACACAAAGCGTTTTGAAACCGTTTTTGGTCCGTTTTTAATCAATCCGTTAAAAAACGCATGCGTTTTTAAAAAACTGATGCGTTTTTTAACAGAGTGCTTAAAAACGGACCAAAAAAAACGGTTTCAAAACGCCATGTGTGGCATCACCCTCAGACGCACCATCAATAAATGCCTGCTAACACGTCTAGGTTCATGTATAAGGCACTCCGGAGTATAAGGCACACCTGATTATAAGGATGAATGACCAGCAGGTGGCAGACCTGTGCACAGTTCAAAGCAGCTGTTGTCTGTAATGATGACATTCAGGGATGTAATGATCCGATCCAACATGGTGGCACCCACTTGCCGCCGTGTTTTAAATGCCGGTATCAGCTTTGCCGGCACCATTGGAGGAGTTAATAGCTTTTTATTAGCGGTTGCGGTTTACTGCAATATGCAACAAACCGCTACCAGTCTTTTTTTTTATCCCACCAGTGTCCTCAATAAAGACATTATCATTGCAGCAAGTGTGTATCCAAAATATTTGTAATTTTTTGCACTACATTATGATGGTTGCCTCTTTTAGCTGAATTTACCCTGACATAAGTGGCAGAAAGGCAGCTTTGAAACAAGAATAAACATTGGGTTACTTTTGTGGCTCGTCTTAGGATTTCTCAAGCCAATATGAACAGTAAGGTAGGATACCTCTGTCTATGTGTCAATGTTTTTGGAACTTCGTACTGGTGAAAAGCAGATATAAATGGTTAGGGTCCCTTATTCACTTGGAGATTACGATCAACTGGGAAAAATTGATTGCTTTTGCTTAGCTTTGTTATATTTATAGAGAAGGCTGATTTCAGGTTATTTTTACTGTGTGAGTTGTTTTTTTTTATTGTATACTAATGGGAAATATATAAAATGTGTTTATCAAGTTCTGCTCTCTACAGAGGTGTAGAATATTCTCTGAATTTTCTTTGGCTTCTTCTAATCAGGGACAAAAATGTTTATATTACTGCATTATAAACCTATGCATACATTATATGTAAAGCTGTGGTGTGCAAGTCCACACTAAGGCTACATTCACACTGACGTATGGGGGACCTATATACGGCCGATATATGTCCCCCATAGACGGCAATGGGCGCACGGCGCTCCGTACCCCGGAAAAAGATAGGACATGTCCCATCTTTGTCCGTAGTATGGCGCCGTGCGCCATAACTTCCTATGGAGAGGGGCGGGGGTGAGCTGCGCTCACCACCTCCTCCTCCTCCTCCTCTCCCCGTGCACTGCCGTTGCCCGCTACGGTACAGTACGAGCGGGCAATGGCAGTGTGAATGTAGCCTAAGGGTGATGCCCACACGTGGCATTTTTGGTCTGTTTGCGTTTGGCTGCCTAGAACCTGTTTATCTATTTAGATCAGGAAAAACTTGAAAACGCATGCTTAAAAACGGACCGAATAAGCCATGTGTGGCATCACCCTTTGTCTGACATAGATGGACAGTAGTAATGCCACCTGTCGCTACTCTATTCTAGATTGCTGTAAATTAACTGGCTCTACTTGACCCTTGACCTTGTATATTGAGGATATCCCCTTGTCCAGTAAAAGTAATTCTTTAAATTCTCCACCGTGGTGACCTCTACCTTCTGTGCTACAGGGCTGGTACCTTGGATTAGATGGAGTGATGAAGTTGTCTTGTGTTATATTTGCCGGCTGTCACAGCTCAGAGCGGAAAGGCTTTAAAATTCCCACTCAGCAGGAGGATAAAAGGGCTCATAGGAGTGTGACTGACGGTCCACCACAAATCCTCTCTGTGACAGCCAGACATTGTATATCCTGAAGTCACCATCCAAAGGCTTCCCCTGTTAACGTCTGCTCACCGATCTTCCTGTTTTATGGGCTGTAGGTCGTTGTGTGTGATAACCTATGACCCTCACATAATATTTTCTTGTATTGATAACTGCTGCTGTTGTATTTGGTATCCACCTAAAGTATAAAAAATTGTTTTGAAAGCTATTATTGTTCCTTTTGCTTTACAAAAATAGTTTGTCCCATTAAATATTTTCATGATGTTGCCACAGTGCATAAAGAGTTACCTTCCTAATTAGCTTTTTCTGTGTCTGCGCTAGTTTTTTACACAAGGGTCAGGGAGTCTGGTGGGTTTTCCCACAAAACAAGTTAGACCCTATCTACAGAATATGAGACCCTCACAGATCACGGACTACCCCAGTCGGACCCTTTTGTCGCTCCCCGAGATGAGCGGTGCAGCCGACCGCGCAATGGTGGGCTGGTGAGCTGATGAAGATCCTCTTGATGTTGATCCTGGCGTTGGTCTTCTTCAAGCTTGACACTCCAGGATCACCTAGAAAAGAAACACAGGGTGGAGCATGGGGACAAGAGGTTCGGTGTTTCAGGCTGCTTTTTCTTTTGCTTTCACTTGACTTTCATTGATGATAACCTCTCAAATGCTGTGGTCACATCTCATCATTGTATCTCATGGGTTAAAGATCTATCTATATGCAACATCCCTGCTAATGCAAGGCAGAGGAGTTGATGCGAATAAGCCCCTTTATATGTGTGTTCCCCTGGTAGTGAGTCTGATCAGCTCCCCTGCAGGACACTACACATATGCTCAGGTAAGTGTGCAGCGGTAGATTCTGCCTGGATAGGCAAGGGTTAAAGCAATGTTAATGTTATTATCCAATGATGTTACACTTTTTTAACTGGAGTGTGATTGGAGAAGGAGAACACCTGACTAGGGAGTAACTAAATCCTTAGTCAGTCAGAGCAGAGAGAGAGAGTTCTAGAAACTTTAGAGAGAGCAGATCTCTCAGGCCCAGCTCTCACCACAGGAGAAGCTACTAGGCCTTAGCTCCGCAACTTCAAATAGAGTGACACTGAACCACAAACAGGACAAAGCTGCAGCTTCCAGAATTGGACACAGCTACAGCCCAGCCTGCCCCTGCATCCAGGCTGGTGACACAACTCCTAAGGTTCCTCTCCAACATCACTCCAGTACTGCACTTGTACAGAATCGTTTGGCATGTTGTTACCGTTGGTTGAATAAAGAACTGTAAGTTACTTTTATTCACAACATTGCCTACGTCTGGTCCTTGCTACAGCTGTATCACCACCAAGGGCTCCCTCATCCACTATCCAGGGACACATACTACAGACTCCAAGGGCTGCCCCAGGGGGAACCAGTACATCAGCCTCTCCCTCCATTTCATTTCTTGCCAACACCACCTGCTGGAGACAAGCTGTAGGACAGCCCCCCGGTCCCTATACCAAGCACCGTGACCACAGCGTGCCTAGGCCGCAACCGCCAGCCACTCTGGTATTCTGGGCCCCGGCTGTCTCCAGGCCCCAAGAAAAGACTAGGCCCCGTTCGGGGATGTTGCATATAGTTTTACTACATTTTGTACATTAAGATAGATTTCAAAGACTTTTGTGTGTTTTTTTTTTCCTCATATCCAGCATAATGTGGTTCTTTTGCGGCCTATTTCTACGCCCAGGTTCTTTGTTTTGGGCTAGACTAGAGGTTTAGGAAAAGGTTAAATCTGGGTTAGACTCTATTAATAGAACAACATTTGAAATGTAGTTTTCCAGTGAAGGTGAAATGGTGAGACAATTAATTTATTATATACTAGCTGTAGCTCCCGGCATTGCCCGGGATAATAAATAACTGCTCTAATAGCTACAACAAAATAGAATAGGTTTTAAAAAATATTTAATATGTATCTATGTAAATCTCCCCCTATGTCTGTATCCATTCATCTTACCTCGCACATAAGCTGTCTTCTACTCATTGCCTGTAGTAGCCAATCAAAGCTCAGAGCTTATATTAATGTCCTGTAGCAGAACAGCAACCAATCACGGCCCAGCTTCCAACTGCCGCAGCAGCAGCAGACAATGGCTTCTGTAATAAGTGGGTTTTTTAAAGCACGTGGTAAAAATTTCGGCTCAAAACCTGGTCTTAGACGTTCCCTGAGTCACAGGCAACAACTGTGCAAAATTTGGTGATTGTAAACGTGACGGTGCAGATTTCTTTAGCGGACACACACACAAGCCAAAATCTGCTATTAAAAACTACTGTTTATGTCTTTGCACCATATGATTGGCCAGTATCTGGTGAGAAATCATTTTATAGGGGGTACAAACGGGCAATTTGGTCTGTATTGTAGTGGCCTTCAAGGGCATCAATGAGATTAGGTGGCCACAAGCACAACTGAAGATGGCTGATTTATGGTGGTTAAGTTTACTGCACTACAACAAAGGCCATGTTCTTTTTTCTTTCCAGCCCCAAAGTGTCTAAAAACTGTCCAAAATCCTTGACTTCTGTGGAGCAAAGTGTTTCAGGCAGTTTTTTGTTTCACTGTGCCTTGGCAGGCACCGTTATAATCTTAAACTATATAGTCTGTATTCATACACCTGCATTGTGTCATGACCATATATGATGATGTATCCCCTTTCAGCAATGGAAAAATACAATTGCAATACTTATCTAAACACATACGACTAAATAAGGCGTTGCAACTGTTTAGAAGGAAAGACCCCTTAAATCTCTCACTTTTAATGGGGTTGGCCACTCCTTTACATAAGTTGTCCAGGTGCCTTTACTGCCTCAATTATAATCTCTGAATGCATCAAGTTATTCAGAATTCCTGCTACTTACTTTAGTGCTGTCTGCAAACTGTCCATGGATCTATGTTTACATGTCTGAGTTCTGATGAATAGGATGGGTTGCACCAGGAGAGTAATGATTCGTCCTGCTCTCATCCCCCTCCCTCCCCCTCACCTTGCACTGTGTCTGTCAGTAAGGACGGACTGTGAGAGAGAGAGAGGCTCAGTGTGTGACACCATTATGCCGGCTTGAAAGAGTGAGAAACAGGAAGATATATATATATATATCTATCAGCATTGTGAAAGAAGGGGAATTCTGAAGGAGGCAAAGGTACAGTACAGGTACACATACATACAGAGACATGTCTAATGGAAAAGATTTATTGAAAAAGGGCCAACCCTCTTAATTCTTGTTTGTTTACCAAACTTTTTATTTTTGAGGTTAGTAGATGTATTGGTTTCCTAGTAATTGCCACAAATTTCCTCATATCCAGTACTGAAGCTCTAGTCTCACATAAGTCACCTACACAGCTCTCTTAAATATTTTCTCAATTTTCCTGTCTCCTTGCTTCAGGCTAGTCCTGAAACGTAATTTTTCCAAAAAAATATTCAGCTCAACACCACAGTATTGTAGAACATTTGCAGCATCTTACTACATACATTAAATGATTGTAGCTTGTTTAGCAGAAAAAGTTTGGCTAAATCTTTCTTATATGGGTAAACCGAATTAACCTTCTGGTGGAGTTTATTTCTATGAATACCAAGGTATTTTTTCTGCCCTCAATTATTATTGGTTCATCTTGTGTTCTCTTCATTGCACAAACTGATCTACTAAATCATAGTCTCCTGCCTTGTCTATCCATATAATAGCAGTGTAAAGTATATGGCTATAGATTATTCCATGACTGCAGTGTGTGTGTGACAGTGTTATATAGTGTATATACTATGTATGGCAGTATATAATGCCATGACTTTAATCTGTATAGAGTTGATGGGGGACAATTATCAGAGCCGGCCCCGCCCAACCACCGCGACACATACATCAAGAGCCTTGGACCTCTTGAATTCACAATCGGGTACAAATGAAGCAGAATTGCCACAAAGCCTGATATAACTAGGGTTATGACTTAGTGTATGTTCACAAGGAAGATTTTATGGCAGAAATCTTTGTTACCCTGTTTCCCTGAAAATAAGACACCCCCCCTGAAAATAAGACCTAGTGTTTTTGGATGGAATCACTGACTTTTGCGGTGCAAATACGCTAAAAGCAGCTACCTGGACAAGAAGGGGTCATTTAAGAAGAGTTCTATTGCTAAACATGAGAGATTGGGGTCATTGATTCCATTAGAAATGGAGCCCCATGAAGCTGTTCATACTATGATCTTTAATATAAAAAATATGGGGAAAGTTAAATGTACCATAGATTGTTGTACATGTAAATAGTCACAAGACTTTATTCAGATGTTTATGCTGATTTATGTGATGACATGACTAAAATATATTAACCCTTTCATGACCTTTGACTTAATAGCACATCACGGGTCGGGTGCGGTTGCATGGAGAGGGGTCTCCATAGCCGATAAAGTCTGTGCTAATTACACATTGTAATGAATGAGAAGGACAATTCCCATATACTGCCATACTGTAGTATGGCAGTATATGATAGGATCAGTCAGACAACCTAGGGTTAAAGTACCCTAGGGAGTCTCAAAAATAGTAAAATTAAAAAAAGTTTTAAAAAAATTCTAATTAAAAAACCTAAAAATTCAAATCCCCCCCTTTCCCTTGAACTGATAGAAATATAAATACACAGTAAAAATCATAAACACATTAGGTATCACGGCGTCCGAAAATGGCAGATCTATCAACGTAAAAAAAAGTTTTTTTTTCAGAAGTCGCAAAAAATTTGGTATCCCCGTAATCGCAATGACCCAAAGAATAAAGTAAACCTGTCATTTGGGGTGCACAGCGAAAGCCGTAAAATCCAAGCCCACAAGAAAAAGTTGCAAATGCATTTTTTCACCAATTTCACTGCATTTGGATTTTTTTTCCTGCTTCCCAGTACTCGGCATGGAAGAATAAATACCATCACTATAAAGTGCTGCCACACAGCTTTCTGTGTAAAAAAAAAAAAAAAGTTATAGATTTTTGATTGTAGGGAGTGAAAAATAGAAATAAAAAAAAAAGGCCAGGTCCTTAAGGGGTTAATATTTTATTTTTTTTTCCTTTGAACAATAGATATGAATTCTTGGTCATAGAAAAATAAGACCTAGGAGATCCCGAAAGTGCATTGTCTGACTGCTGTGATTCAAGAAGATTGTGCGCCCGATATCCTGCTGTCATCCTGTGTCGCTTCCCTGCTCAGGTCCGCCGGAGTTCACCATCTTCCTCCCCTTGGCTTTAAGTACAATCCCACGCTCTGTCAGAATCCATCATATCGCCCGACGGCTCCCCGATTTCTATCACATGAAAGCCGGCGCCAATGCGCTAAAATCCGATCGCTTGCGAAACAATCCCCTTCTAAATCCCTGTCCCAGCGTCGTGATCCCTGAAAACGTCAGCAAACCTGACGGAAATGCAGCCGCGGGACCCTTAGTAAATAAGCCCTACTGTCTTATTTTCGGGAAAACACGGTAGTCTTTGAAGCATTTTTTTAATGCTTCTCTTTAAAGGAAATCTACCATTTAATTTTCTGCATTATGGAGCAACCATACCTTGAGAATAAATGTAGCTACACAGATGCAGATATATATCCTGTTTAATCACTGAGCTGAGTGGTTTTGCTGAAACAACAATAATAAAATTATGATAATGAGGCTGTGTTGCTCCCGTGGCTTGGCCTGGCGCTTCTCCTCACCCTAATTATGCACTGCTTCAGCCTTGTCCTGCCCAGCAAAAGCCGAGAATACGTCATCACTGTGTTGTCCCTGACAAGCAGAAGTAATCAATCACTGCACCTTCTCCCAGTTGCTGTGTATGAGTGATCCAGCTCAGGTTGATTAGTCCTGTCTGAACAGTTAAGGAAGCTCAGTGTCATGTGTTCATGAATGCAGCCAGCATGCAACCCAGTTTTCCAAGGTCCTGAATTTTAAAATTGTTTTTTTAAGCTAAATCACTCGGTTAAGGGATTAAACAAGATATGTTTCTGCACCAGGGTAGCTACCAAATTATCAATGTATGTTTGCTTCACAATGCATATAACCACATGGTAGATTTTGTTTTATAGAGTATGGCTTAAAGGGAACCTGTCACCAGCCTAAGCCATGTTAAACTACAAAATGTAACTTTAATATGGCCGGTTGCATGTTCTATGGTGATGACTTTATATATGTCCAGTGCTGCCTAACACCCGAAAAAAAATTTGGATAAGCACCCTTTTTCCAGTCGGGGGCTTGTTGCTCAGCACAGCAGTCAACCAGCCACCCCTCTGAACTGCCATCCAACCTTTTCTCTCAGCCACGTCAGGCCCTGCCTCTTGCTTACAGCGGAGACCCTGTCCTCCCACGGTCTTCCATCACTTCTCACGCATGCACAAAGGAGAAGCCGGCTAGATGAAGATTGATCCCGATAAGGGGAACATGTGCATTGTGCCTCTTTCTGCATCCGGGTATGTGCATGGCTGGAGCAGAGACGACAGCTCACCGCACATACACAAGTACTGTGGCAACTCAGCCTAGCATGGCTTGGGGAATTGATGGAGGCGGGTTGTCAGCAGTGTTATGGGGTGGCCAGTCTACTTCTGTGCTGAGCACCACACCGCTCTGACTCGAAAAAGGGTGTTCATCTAACTTTATTTTTGGGCGTCAGACATCGGTGGCCATATATAAAGACATCACCAGAGAACCTGGAAAGAAAATCTACCACCAAAATGAAGGTACAAGCTCTTCCATGCTGGTGTGTACCCCCTCTGGCAGGATCTGTTGTTCTTTTAGCTTCGTATGCCCTTGTTGTCTTTTAAAAAAGGGCTTTAAAAATTATGCAAATGATACTGAGAGGCTCTAGGCTCAGTTAACAGCTAAGGAGCCCAGAGCCTTTCAGGCTCCTTTACTTAATTTGTAAAGCCTTTAAAAAAAAACAAGGGCATAAGAAGTTAAAAGTAGAGCCGCTCCAGCCCTAGAGGGTACACATCAGCATGGAAGCACGCTTGGTTACAACCCTTGATCCTGTCAGTAAATTTCCTTTATCAGGCTGGTGAAAGGTTCCCATTAGAATGTGCCAAATTGTTAACCAGTTTACAATTCCCTAACATGAGCTTATATAGTAGCTGCTAGAAAGTAAGGCAAACGTTTCAAACAACGCATCAGACATTATAGGAAAAATTAGTGTCTTTAGTTTAGTTCTGTGCTGTATTTGGCTTATTCATTTTGTTCCTATTAGAAACCTCTGGAAATTAGATTTTTCAATCTACAGAAGAATGGATAAAATATCTAAATATGGCACTGTCAGTATTTCACTGTCAGAGATGAACCCTACACAGAGGAGAAATATAATGGAAAAATCTGCATATTTTCTGTGTTTTATTCCCATTTCCTGTTTTGCATTACAAATACCGATGCAAAATATTGAACAAATACTAATGTGTGAAAATGACCTATGTCTATTTAATTCCTTAATTCCTGGTTTTAGTTGCTGTGCTTTTAAATAGGACTCTATAAATAGGACTGTGGCTGTGAAGGTGTTAAACTTATGATCCTCGCAGAATAAAATGATGTTTCTCCGCGCCCTCTGCTGGCTATTCACATTATGCTTTGCTGTGTGTGCATATATTTATATATATATTTCTTTTTATCGTCATTTCTAATATTCATGCTTATGCTTTTTGAAGGCACAGAGAATTTGTTTTCCCGTTTTCCTTCCCTTTTTCTGTGTTGGTGTTTTTTTTTATAGCTGTTTATATCAGTACCTTGTGTCTATACCCAGACACGGAGTGGAATCCCCCCCACCCCTCTCCCTCCTTTCTTCCATCCCCCCCCTTCCAGCTTCATCAGGAGGAAGAAAAAAAATATAATAACATTCAGGATACACAATGTATAGTTGCTGTGTAAGGTTGATGTTCCTGAATGGGAGAAGCCTGATTCTCTCCTGCTTTTAGAGGCTGTTTTGTGGCGAGGGGGGGGTTACTTTTTGAAGGAGGGGGGTGCAGAAAGAAGGAAAAAGCCTTGGAAATTAAGAATGTCTTCAGCGAAGAGGCCAAGAGGAAGGGTAAGTGAGAGGCTGAATGAGTGAGAGAGGAGGGGGCTGTATAACCTCCCTTGTAACTGGCCTTGCTCCATCGCCATCTTAAGCCGTGGTGCCTGCTCTAGTTCTCTGACTCAGACTGAAGGCCCTTTAACCGCAGCGTCCAAGAAGGAGCAGCAGGCTCTTCCTATTCTTGCCGCAGGACTCCGGGGCACTTACTGCCTTAGGGACTCAGGATGCTGGTGGATACCCCTATCGACTGCCCATGGGAGCTCAGGACTAGGTGAGAAGTGCAAAGAGGAATTTCTTCATCCTGCCTCCTCCCAGCTCCCTCCTAATCTGTTCACTGGAATGGAGGGGAAAATATTATGTTGTATTTATTTTAAGTAAAAGAAAAATAAAGGCAGCACGAGCATCCAGATATTAGTATAAAATAGGTGTGCATGTCTGTGTATCTCTGATATACGTGTGTGTGTGTAATATACCTTGGGAGTTTAGCTGTTGTTGCGGATGTGGCCATTAATCTCTGTTTTGTACATTAATCTGCGTAGATTATGTCTCTCCATCAGGAATCATTACATGCCAGGCATTGTTGTGCTGCAAGAGAACAATCATTTTGCTGGAATAAGCAGGAATCTGATAGCAGGAAAATGCAGTACTACATATAACCTATTTATCTGTGTGTGGGTGTGTATATAGGCATGTCTATATACAGTATATGGCTATGCAGCATTGTAGAAATGTGCAAGATGTATATAGTGAATGTAAATATGTCTTGGGAAATAGTCCATTATATAAATGGTTAGTAATAGTTGGTGTATGATACCTTATGTGTGTATATACAGAACACTTTATTACTCTGAAATGACACGTGTGCCTGGAGTCACAATTTGGCTAGTGTGTCATAAGTAATGGACCACTGATGTTTGTCTTCAGAAACGACTGAAAAAAAAGTGTGGTCTTTGTTTTACAGATGCATAAAACTATTAATATGTGATGAATATGTTGCATCAGATTTTACAATTTTTTTTTATGCACGTGACAGTGCCCAATGTATGTTAAAGTTTACAAGCAACATAGAAACGTATCCAATTATTCTTGAGGACACAGTTTGTGTGACATTCTGCCATCCTCCAATAGGGAACACTTAAAGTAGACCGGTCAAATGCAAGTGGATCTCTGTGCTTCCTGTGTAGATGGGCTTGTGGCCTATGACTTCTGGCCCTGGGCTGACCTCCTATGCTGGAACCTGTACACAGGGGTGGATGCACATTTGCACTGAATAATCATAACCAGACCAACTCATTTTTATTTTGTTCTTTTGTTTTTTCAATACTGCAAGAGCAACAAAGCTTTGCAATGTGCTTTTCTTGGAAAAATTTTATAAAAATATGGTTGCATGAGAGTAATTTTGCTTTGATGGGTCCTCATTTAGGAAAAGTGGCGTATAAGTAAATATTTAGGATTTGGCGATATTGTAAGGCATGTCATATGTAACTGTTCACTAACAAGTATATCCATATACAGGCAGTCCCCGGGTTACATACAAGATAGGGACTGTAGGTTTGTTCTTAAGTTGAATTTGTATGCAAGTCGAAACTGTATATTTTATCATTGTAGTTCCCGACAATTTTTTTTTTTTGCCCCAGTGCCAATTGGAGTTTCAAATTTTTTTGCTGTAATAGGACCAAGAATTATCAATAAAGCTTCATTGCAGACAATTTTAAGCTGATTATTGCAGTCTGGGACTATTTTAAAGCATCCAGAGAGCTTCACCAGAGATCACAGTGGGCAGAGGGGTCTGTCTGTAACTATGGGTTGTCTGTAAGTCGGGTGTCCTTAAGGAATACTTTTCATACAAGCTGAACATGGAGGGAGAATCTCCAGAAAAATTAGTTTCCCTGTAACCGTATTTTACTCCTCATACTAGAACTCTATTGCAGGATTTTACTCCCTCCACCAGGACCCTACCTTGACAGTCCTGAACTCTGTTTTCCTAACATTTGCCAATGCAGAACACTGAAAGGTCCATGTGTACTTGAGCTTGTTTGGTGTTCTGATCCTATTGGTGGGTTGTTTGATGTGTTTGTGTTTTTTATTTATTTTTTAAATATGGCTGGCTTAAAAGAAATTTTCTATAAGGATCCAGTAATCTAAACCAAATACACTTACATGGTGATCTGGATCCTTGTTTTCCTAAAAATAAAATAGTCTTAAAATTATTGAAATGAGCCTGTGGGGCTGAGGTGTAAACCAACTGTAAAAAGGAGAGGCACGAGAATTGCACGGGAATTGCCAAGAGCATCATGATTTTTTACCAGATCATGCAAGTGTGTTGGGCTTCGATTACTGGGTCCTGATGGTAGATTTCCTTTACTAGTAGGAATTTATTATTCTCTCTATGCTAGAAGCTGGAGTGAAATTTTTGCACAAACCCACTTTAAAAAAAATTGACAACTTTTGACCTTTTTATGCCATCTGCTCTACATCTGCAGAGACTTGGTCCCTATAAATGTGGCCACTCAATGATGGTGCCTAGTAATAAAGTAAGCCCCCTTGTATAGAAAAATAGCTGTATATTACGCAAAAACTCTAGAAACAATAGTTACTACTATCTTAATAACGCCAATTGCTGTGTTTAATTAAAAAGGTAAAAGACCCACATTTAATGACTTGGTCATTAAAATACAACAATATATTGTTTGCAATATTGTTTCCTCATTCTAAGCGCCCGTGCGGCCACCTCTGCTTACGAGCGAGGGTTCCCAGATCTAGTGTCAACTGATTACTGTTACTATGGGGCAGGTAAGCCCCATTTACGGTACCGTATTTTCCGGACTATAAGGAGCACATAAAAACCTAGGATTTCCTTAGAAATCCAAAGTGCGCCTTATAGTCCCGCTGGAGATCTGCTGTCTCCGGTAGCGGGGACCTATGTAAGTAGGGTCCGCTGCCCTCCTCCACCTGAACGGACTCCCTTCCCCGGAGACCGCTCACCTCTTGCCGGGTCTGTCTCCGCTCCGTTTGCAAGCCACGCCCCCGGACCCTGCGCCTTATAGTCCGGTGCGCCTTATATATGGAATTATTCCATATATAAGGCCTTTATTACTAATGCGCCTTATAGTCCGGTGCGCCTAATAGCGCGGAAAATACGGTATATTACAGGAATATAGGTAATTTTTTAAGAATAACAATGAATTGAAGAAATGTTTTTTGGAGGGGTTAGGGATTGAATTAACTGTTGTAGGTGAGGTGGGAATACCCATTTAATTGCAAAAGACCGAAACTTTAAAGAAATGCCATTAATTCAAGAAATAGTCCAAATGATTTAAATATTATAGCAACTAGAAAATACCTCTTTATATCGTAATTTGCTAATCTAATATATAAAGCCCAATGTATGTTTGTATGTCCACTGAAGGAATCTGTATCGTTGCATTTACAATCACAAGATTTCGCACAGACACCTCATGTTATTTGGGGAATGTTCTAGACTATGTTTTAAGTGGAAATTTTTACCCCAAAATTTGCTTAGTAGCCTAACCACCAAACTACAAGAGCCATTGTCTTTTGACTATTGTGGCCTGAATAGCAGCTAGTCACGGCTCCGGTTCTATTTTGTTACAGGTCTATAGGCAATGAAGACATTCTCTGTAGAAGACAGCTTATGTGTGAAATAATATGATTTCAACTCTGAGTCTTAGAGATCATCTATGATATTTGAAGTCACACTAAAAGCAGCACTTCAGTCTCTTCCAGAGCTGCAATCCTCTACCTACCATTATATAATCTCAGGTGACTGTAACTCTGTCTGTGACTGGAGTATCAATCTGACATATAATCACAATCTCACACATTCTCCTTACTATCAGATCTGCGTCCATATTTCTTCTTCATATATCATCTCTGATACTTAACCAGTCACATCCAGAGCAAGAGAAGGTGATATCTAGCCCAGTAGGGTCATCGCTAACACTACAGGCAGGGCCCCCTCAACCGTGTCTCGACCGTTATCTCAATCTTAACAAGAGGACTGTGTGACCGTGAGGGAGCAAGCGGCCAGTTTATTGGCGCGGATAGGTTGCTCGGTCAATTGCCTGGCACAAGATCTTGTGTAGGGATAAGGGTAACACACGGGCAGCATACAAAGAGGTCAGAGCAAGTTTTGGCTCGTTGCGTGTGTGTATTGTGGTTAGTGGGTTAGCCTAGACGGGTATTATGTTACCTCACCTTCATAGATAAACACAGGTACACCAGGACTTATACAACTCAAGTTTAGATAAGTAAGGCCCTCTGTGTATGCGGCGCCATTAGTCAGATGCCCAATCCATGGCCCTAAATGGAAGTGCATCTGCAATCAGACCTTGGTATAATTCAAGAACTCCCCTTCTGTACAAGGCGGTGCGCGTCCTGTGGGAGTGCGCTGACTATATAGAGCCTGTTTCCACAGGCACCAACACAATCTGCTACCACTGGAGGCCTAAGAGTCGGAGACTAGTATGGAGGGATAAGAGATGTCTAGTATGTACGATTGTTCTTAATATTGTATGTTGTATTTTTTTTGTTTTGTCATATAAGTCTGTTGTGAGTGTGGAACTTAACAAGTTGTAAACTGTAAACTTATAACATATGTTGTATTGTGATACAAAAGGCAATATTGATGATGTACATGTTTCAATTTAAGTTTTTCTTATTAAAAACTAAATTAAATTATATTATAAAAGGTGAACCATGTGTATGACCTACTTAACACACCTGACAAGTATCGAGATATCATTGTAAAAGCGAATACTAACACGAGCTTAACTGGAATCAAATGTGCAGCCGATTCCTGTATTGTTGGGAATGGCATCACCTCTCACATTCCTCACGTTAACCACTTACCACAACTCCAATATCTGTAGACAACTGAGCCAACGGGGGAAGCGCTAGTGTCCTATAAGGCAGTCCCCAGAAGTAACATTATAATGACAGTATACTATAAAGCAGGTGCACATCAGGTCAAAGCCCGGAGGGTGATGAAATCCACGACCAGCACGATGCCAGGGGCTTGACAACGTGAACTATAGAAGACGGGCTGGCTGCACGTCCAATAA
Source organism: Engystomops pustulosus (assembly GCA_019512145.1). Taxonomy (NCBI): domain Eukaryota; kingdom Metazoa; phylum Chordata; class Amphibia; order Anura; family Leptodactylidae; genus Engystomops; species Engystomops pustulosus. The sequence goes on from CM033647.1 coordinate 114,787,788, forward strand.
ATAAATTCATGGTTTTAATATCTCCCCCCCCCCCCCCCCACCCCCCCATCCTCTTGCATAGAAGACGGCAGAGCTGGGTAGCGGGTGGAGAGGCAGAAATATGTCTATAGTTTACATGATAAGGCTCTGAAATAAAATGGTAATAATGGTTTTAATAAGCCTTATGGAGTATTATGCAGGAAAAGCTCTAACATTACCTCTCAATAATAATAACCCGATGCTTTACTTAAGGATTCCAATCCTTAAGCTTCACTTTTCTGGGTTCTATCTAGTCATTGAGTCTGCAATGCCGCTCGGCAGAAATAATACACGGTCAATATTGTTCCATTCGTTATATCTATGTACTACTATAGCATGCATGTCTTGTGCATCATAGTACGGATCACCAAAAGTACCTAAGTATATTTCCTTTTGTAATTAGGTGGACTATCACGGACACCTACCATTGATTGGAAGGCATTTGAACAAATACATACCTGAGAATGCTGTAGCTACACTGTTCAGCGATCATAATTTGTTAATTCCTGAGGCTGATGGTCTTGTTGCTGAAAAAAACTATTATTACTACATCAACCTGGGAACGCTGCATTCAGGCTGAATGCTAGATCATAACGCATTAGACATTTCTTATCATCAAATGAGCTTAGTCAAGCAGGACATAATCACCTGAGCTGGAATCACTTATACAAGCACTGGGGGCATGTGCTAGTCCATATTGTAGGATTCTGGCCTTCCATGCCACATTCCAGTTATTACACTTCTCCCCTCCTGCAGAGAATAACTCACTCTAGGACAGCACTGAAACCCACCACAGTAGTTGAGAGTGCTTACATTATCAGAATGTTATAAGCTGTTTTATCAGCAACAAACCACTCGCACTCAAGAAGGGGAATTACATAACCCAGCTGTGTCCTGCATCATGTACTACAAGCCTTCTTAGGTATGTTTTCTTTATAATGCACAAAGCAAATGTGAGATTTCCTTTAAGCTCGACCCTAGGGGCCTTCCCAATGCAGCACTTTCCATAGTTTAGTTCATGGTCCAGTAGGATTAGGATCATTTAGAGGATCTTTGCACCTGATCGGAAAGCCTAGTATGGAGTCTTCTGTTCCCATTACAACTTATCAATTCACATACCTAAGAAGGACAAGGAATCGTGTTGTTTACCTTTGCACACAATATGTCCTTGTCAGGTAGTGCAACAAGAACTTACAAGATGTGCTCATGGGTGTGCTGCTTGCATATCAATCCTACCACTGAACGTATCCCAAGAAGGAGTTGCTTGGTGTGCCAAGTAGATATTAGTCATGCTGTAGTGGATTCTGCTGCAAGTTAGGGTACATTTAGATGCATCCATTTGTTTTTGTACATATTTCATCCAGAATGGGACAACTTTGTTTAAAAGTATGTATAGTTGTTCACTTTCTCCTTTCGCCTCCCTCCTACCAAAGCTTGATGGTTCTCGACACAACCACAAGCTGCCCCGATTCTAATGTGAGGTCCTCCTTCTGATCTCAACGCCTTCCCACTAGACAAAGGCTGGATTCTGAGAGCACGCAGGAGGCTAACCGATCATCTCAGAGGCAAGGCAAAAGCCAGCGAGAGTGGGTGGGACGACTGAGGAACATACCTCTGTGGTCATGAGCCCCCTGCAGGAAACTTTCCCTAGTGGTTGTTCCATTATTGCAGAAGGAAAGGGGGGAACGGGGAAGAAAAGCTAGGTCCAAACCCAAGGAAAAGGAGCGTAAGAAAACCAAAGCTGGATTGACCTCCAACTAATAGAGAAGAGAAACTCGGCGTAAGGTTGTGTAGTGTGAACATTTTGTCTAATCTGGGACATTGTTTTTTTCCGTAGGGCAACTGAATGATGGCTCTTGATTGGCTTCTGGGAGGTTACACTAAAGTTAGCTGTTTTTTTTGCCTTGATCTTGACAGACCACGCTAAGTGCGACAGAGGGAACCCACCTCGTACCTGTATCACATCCACGGTGTCTTTTTTGCGGTGGAAAAGCACTTATTAAGCCAAGCATCTTTAATATATATGGGTTAATGTGACGAACCTCAGTCGTAGGTAGACTTTAAATATCCCATGGCCTCATTGAGGTTGTCACTTATAGGCATTTAATGTGACCTGATTTATGGTGTGGTGATTACGGTGAGGCGGTGCTTCTTCAATTCTGGTGCAACTTCAACCTTGAATTGGCTACCAAATAGGGATAAAGAGAAGTAACTCTGGGACGATTTATGCGCAGCCAAAGGCTGTCTGCCTAAATGGCCAAGTTCACACTTGCTATACTATTTTTCTGTTTAACGTCCTCCGCTAAGATAGAAATAACAGCAATCAAAATCAATCCGATTTCGTAAATGTAATGCCTGAACATCCAGTTACCACATGACGCTGCTGCCATAGACTTTGTACCAGCAGGATTCCTTCTGTTCTATCTTTTTAATCATGCAGGAAAACTGTAAGAAAATGTAAGAGGTCAACTTGTCCTGCCTTAGACCATCATTCTCCAATTTTTTGTCCTTTTCTAACTTAGGATGCTCGCCCAAGTGGATATCGTGGGAAAGTTGATCTGTGGGTCTCCGCACAATTGTATTGTCATATGTGAGTGTTCCAGTCAAATCAACAACTCAATCCATTTCATGTTTCTGAAAATAACTCGGCTATAAATGAATTTATTGTACGTAGTAAATTATTTAAAGGGATGTGTCCACCATAGCAAATGGGTGTAATTGGTCCAATTCCATTCTACATTACTTCACCATTTACACTATTACAAAAGCTGCATGTTTACTGAATAAATCCTTTTTGTCCTGTTGCTGGCGCCCCCTGTGGTAGCTGTGTCCTTTCCTTAGCTACAGCTGATCTGGCCGAGTCTGCGCACAGGAGTCAGCACTGGTCTGCACTACAATCACTCCACAGTTCTCACAGCTCCTCTCCACACTGAGAGATCACAAGCTTACCACAAACTGCAGCCCATAGATGTGAGAGAGGAGAGGGCATAGATTGTTGGCTGTATGGCCACTGCTTAACCATCTCTACAGAGCTTCCAGCAGCAGATCCAAGGTAACTCAGCCAGACATGACTATATGCTGCACAGAGGAGTCCTCCCCTAACATGAGTATATCTGCAATGTAGGCACCCTCTTTCCCTCCCTCCACCATGATCAAGGTCACACATGGTGACGACTGCAAGAGATAACACAAGTCACAGGCTGACTCTGCACCAATTCGTCCTGATGCTCGTCTCTCCTCCTGTACTCTCCGCCATGCCCTGTCCCCCATGCTACCACTGCTGTCCTGCTGTCCCTAGATGCAGGAAGTAGCAAAGATCAGTACATGTGAAAGCTGTCACCTATTTACCTATCCAAGTCCATTATCTATCGCCGTCATCTATCCTATCTCATATCTATCGAGCATATCTATCTATCTCAATCTATCTTCTATCTATCTCATATATAATCTCGTATCTATCTATCTATCTATCCATATATATCTTATCGTCTTTTATCTATCTACTATCTATCTATCTAGCTCATAATATATCAACTCTGTATCTATCTCGTATCTATCTTCTATCATCTAGCTATCTAGTCTCATGATAGTCTCTCTCGTATCTATCTATCTATCTCCTATCTATACTAATCTATCGATCTCATCCTATCTTCTATCTATCTCATATATACTTCGCTTCTATATCTATCTATCTATCTATCTACTCGATTATCTCGTATCTATCTATCTAATCCAGTCTTCATGTATATCCGCGTATCTATCTATCTAGTCTATCTATCTACTCTCATATATACTCGAGCTTCTATCTATCTATCTCCATCTATCTCATATGTCTCGTAGCTATCTATCTCATAAATATCTATCTATCTAGTGATTAGTTTGCAAATTCAATGTATTCTCACACAGCATCATTTTTGGTCAGGCGGACAGTATGTGTAAACTACTGTCGGGTCTAGCAATGGAGGAACGCAACTCCATGCGTTCCTCACTCGAATTGGCACTTACCAAGGAAGTCAACTTTGGGAGTGACGATACAAACTGTGGTTTGCCCCCCTGCACCGCCCTAGACCTTCCGCCATGGCATGTAGCCTGACCGACCGTGAGTTCTGTGAGAATTCCATAGTAATGGTGTAGTGTGCAGGGGGCCGCAGATTCAGGATTTCTGCGCTCGGTTCTTCCTGAATCTGTGCCCCCTGCACTGCTGTGACAGACTGCACCAACTTTTTTTGGTGGCAACTTTTAACAGGGCAGCTGTTGTACACATTCGTATTGGCACTTCTAACTTGGTCCTAAATGCGGGGACTATTTGAGACAGCAGGTGTGAAGGAGACCTGAAGGCTAGGCGCTCTGTACGCACTGTCGAGTTTTGTGCATAACTGCCGGCTGTCAAAGTCTGTGCATGTGCCTGGCTAGGCCCCTTCCCACCCTGCTTCTTGTGGGAGCGAATAGATGCTGACACAAGCCGTCATACTACAACTATAGAGGTATCTTTAATTCCCAGTACCATTACAAATAGATTTTGCATTGCTGGTTTGAAATATTTTCATCCTCTTTGACATAGCTTTTTTGCAGCCCCCCCCCCAAACAATTGTTTCGTGCATCGACCCCTTTACTAATACATTAAAGAGAACCACCATCATGCAAAATAACCCCCTAATCTAGTTAGAATTTTATAAACGGTACTGCATTTGAAATCATTGCCTCTGTATCCCTGTCTGTCCCTCTACACGCCTGTAACTTAAGGTCCTAAGTCCTGTATGCCATTGCCACCTGTAATGTCGAATGAGTCTCAAGCATATTCAGCTGCCAGCTTATTCATTTTAAGGGCATGGCACAGCCACACCCCCAGTCCAGTGACTTACAACGCGGTATAATGATGTGAGGCTGTATAAGCGGATGATGTCGGCTTCCTGGTGCTGGTATGGCCCCAGTCCCCTGCTGCCTCTGTGGTGCAATCGGTGATTGTTCGTAAAGTGAGAAGATACAGAGCGCAGGATCGCATGCACATGTGTTATAGGCTTAACATGTCAGGTACTTGTGGTAGCTGGACCGGCTTGTGTTTTTTTGTGTATTAAGAGGATGCGCAATGTCATCAGATAGCAGCACCCACTAGTGATGCTTACTATACATTTACACACAGATATGAGCAGGGGGACTGGATTGGGAGCGGGTAACTGGGTGTGACTCATCACTTGCCTTTGACATGGACAGCCTCATTTACATAAATAAAGACAATCATGATTTTTTAATGGACTTAATGTATGAATTACAATAAGGGAGGCGTACGATGGGCAGCCTTGTGAACGCTCCAGCCTGTTCGTTAGGCCGACAATATGACAAGATCCTGATGACAGGTTGTCCTTTTAGCGCCTCTTCAAACCATAACCGGTACCGCTGCACACGGCCCATCAACCAATCACATGGGTATACTGTTAAAGTCTACCTAGGTGGCATGTACATCCCCATCTTTTCCTAGGATCGTGATAGCATAGGGGAAGGACTCTCATTCCAACGCGAACTTGGAGTCTCCCTGAATGAGATTTCGTTAGTCCTCTCTTGTGAGACTCCAGGACCGTGCTTTCACACAGTCAATTCAACGACCGCTTCTCCGCGCATCCTTTTTAAGGTTTTTTTGTGCGTTTTTAATTTTTCACTCCCCTCTTTTTTATTTTTTATTCCATGTACAGACCATCTGTTTGAGCTTGTTTTCTGCGTACAAAGTTGCACTTCATATTATGGTATTTAATGTCTCCCATGCATGAACAACACTCCAATGCAGTGACACTTAGGGAAAAACAACATTTTGCAGCGAGATATTTCTTGGTGGGGCTTGGATTTATGGCTTTCACTCGTGCGAAGCACAAATGACAGGTCTACTTTTATTCGTTTGGGCGGTACATTACGAGGATACACTTTGTAGTTAGTTTATAATTTTTCTTCATCAATTTACAGAAATTACAACCCTCCTGTCAAAAGACATACAGTTTTTTTTTTATGTGAATATATTCTGGACGGTAATCAACTTTTAAACTCATGTACGGCTTCGTGGTGGTTGGCAATTTTTTGGCGACTTTTTGGTGACGTTTACAGGTCATACCATTTTTATGGACTGTACAATACTTTTGATCACTTTTTGTAGAATTTTTTTATATTTTCCAAATGCAAAAAATTAAAATTTCGACTTCGGGCCCTTTTCAGTTTTTCGGGTTACACATAGTGAAAAACCGTCATTACTATTTTGATCGCATTTTCGACACAGGCGATACCTATGGTGTTTATGTTTTTACTGTTTATTTATATCATTCTAGGTAAGGGGTGTGATTTGAAATTTTTGTTTTTTTTCTTTCATATTTTTTATTTTAACTTGTTTTTTTTGATTTTATATTTCTTACAACTGTTTTTTCAGACGTCCTAGGTAATTTTAAAGCCCTAGGTTTGTCTGTAGATCCTAACCCATATACTGCTAAGCTCCTACCGTATATAACCTCTACCACAGCCGTGCGTTGCACACTGATTGCGCTATTAACTTCTTCCGATGCCATGCCGGCAAGCTTAAATCTGGCACGGGGGTGCCCCATCTTGGTTCTGTTCTCTGGACCTTCCGCTGCTGCTGCGATCCCCCACGTCCTCAGTGAGCGCAATCAGTTCCATGACAGCCTCAGTCTTGTCACCCTGAGACCATGCCATGGTTCTTCTGCAGATTTGTTACTACAAGAGCCAGTGGCCTGCTCTGTAATGACAGCAACATTGGCATGAATAGCGTTATACTCGCAATTCAGTTAGTATGAAGTCTATGGTAAGGAACAGGAGACAATCAGACCATCTAGGGTGTATCTGTTACCCTAAGGTCCTAGGAGGGCTCTATAAAATAGTAAAAAAATGTTTAAAAATAATTGTAAAAAAAAAGTAAAAAAATACCCTTAGCACCAAGTATGGCTTACAAGAAGCCTAATAGGCTGCCTTAATTGGAACCTCTCCTAAAGGACCTCACCATACTGTTTTCACTAAATACACGGTAGTGACAGGTTTACTATATAGACTCTACTAATCTGTATCTGACACCCTGTCTGTAGCTAAAAATTATTCCCCTGAGATTTCCCTATTTCAACTTAGTTTTATCTGTTAACTAAGCAGGCACAGCGAGTCTCGGTGGGTTTGGCCATCCTGGGCTGAGTCCAGCGCTTCTCTCTATCCCTATTTCAGTATGCGTGGCGTTAATGTCCTGTGAGTACCAGATGGACGTACACTAAGCACTATCAGGCGTCCCCTACTTAAGGACACCCGACTTACCGACAAACCCATAGTACGATCTGGCACCACCTCTGCCCACATGTGCACTTGGTGGAAGCCTCCTGGATCTTTACTTCAGAGCCCGACTGCATGATCAGCTGTAAGGTGTCTGTAATGAAGCTTTAATTGTAATTCCTTGGTCACAAGTTACACCAAAATTGTTTGAAACGTCCAATGTTCACTCTGGGCAAAAGGAAAAAAATTGTCTAGAACTTCCAATTATAATACTACAGTTTCGACTTACATACAAATTCAACTTAAGAACAAACCTCCAGACCCTATCTTGTATGTAACCCGGGGACTGCCTGTATGTCATGAAATCACAGCATATTTATCACATGCAGCCTGCATGGAGAGGAGTAGAAGTCCATGGAGGCTGCTGTGATTGTTTTATGTGGTCAGATATGTACATGGGGTGTAGTTTTCATATTAAGTAGCTTAAGGACCTTTGATGATGTCACCCTGGTCACATGACATTAGGCCACACCCCCTGGACTCGCTCCAAAGCTGCATAGATACCAGGCAAGATTATAACTGATTTTTTGGGGGATCTCAGGGAAACTACTTTTAGCTACAAGCAGGAGGTCAGATAGTTACTAGAGCTCTATAGGAACCTGCCACTACCTGTATTTGTGAAAATAGTGGTGACGGGTTCCCTTTAAGAAGAACTTTTACTTCCTGACCCTAGTCAATAGCCTCTCATCCAGCCAAACCAGTTCCCTATGCTGTACTGAAAGCCCTAACCACGATGAAACCGTGTTGTCTTCAGTTGGGAGTCTTCTGGAATAGATATACGGGTTTGCATAAATCCCAAATAATGCTGTTAGGCTTCTTGTAAGCCATACTTTGTGTTGAGGGCTGCCTTTCAAGGAAGCAAAACAAGTGATTGTTTTCCATTTCCCACCTAGGAAAACGTATTTGCATATTTCTTCGGAGGAAGGAATTTGTGTCCTTGTCTCTTTATTGTGCATAGTGTTTGGACAACCTTTCAGTAATTTTTCCCTAACTAAATCACCCTGAAGTTTGATGATCTGCTATGGTTCTGTAATCCACACCTTCCCATAACTGCCTTGGTCTATTTCAATTATGGTCTTATCTACTGGTCCTCAAAATGTGGATCTGACCAGTGAAATGTATAAGAGCAAACTATATCCTTTTTATGATCCTTTATGTCTCTCCTGATACATCCTATAATTTTGATTTCCTTGGCAGCAATTATCTTTTATCTTCCTGATATATTTATTAAACGGGTTTAGGCTGGGTTCCTATGCGGGCTCATATGTGCTTTGCCCGCTGTTTGTCACAAATACAAATGAGGGATATTAATTGTGTTATCAGCTTGTTGCTGTTCTACATATAAAACAGCAATGTTATTTTCCTTCAGTTTCTTGTACAAGCAGCATGCTCTACCACCCACTGCCACTAAGTGAAGATCATTTACACACAATCATGTAGATTAATAGTGGACCATTATTTATGTGTGGTAACTATAATTAAGATTTCAAGACTTTTTTCATAACTGTCGTAACAATAATTAGTAGCTCCCAGTGTTGCCCGGGATAGTAAATAACTGCTCTTAGCTATAACAAAATAGAATGGGTTAACAAAAAATATTTTATATGTATCTATAGTCTCTGAACGTCTCTATCACTGGCCGTCCCTTTTTATAAACTTTTTTTGACTGTCTCTGATCTTCTCTGGCTCTTTTGGTGACTGACTGCCTCTGGCAGTCTCTTTTGGTGACTGTCTCTGTCTCCTACTATCACTTTGTCTATGGAGAGATTTATCAGAAGTGTCTGGTCAACTAGAGCAGTTCTGTTCTCAATCAGAGCTCAAGTTTTATTTTTGCACAGCTGTTTATAAAATTACATCAAACCTTTAATTTGTTGCCATAGGCAATTGAAACCGTTTTACCTCTGACTTTTCTGATAAATCTCCCCCTATCTCTGTACCATTATCCTTATTACCTCTCACATAAGCGTCCTTTCATCATTGCCTATAGTAACCAATCACAGCTCAGAGCTCATATTAATGACCTGTTGCTAAAAGCAACCAATCATGGCTCAGCTTCTAACTGCCACAGCAGCAGCAGACAATAATTTCTGTATATGGTGGGTAACGAGTGGAGTTTGGAACGCGCAGGGCGAAAACTTTGGCTCAAAACCGAGTCTATGACATTCCCTGAGTCACAGAGAGCGGCTGTGCAAAATTTGGTGAGTGTAAATGCGACAGTACAGATTCCTTTAGCGGAAATACACACACACACACACACACATATATGTGTGTGTGTATATATATATATATATATATATGTGTGTATGTATGTATGTGTATATATATACTCAGCTTTATATTTTTAAAGTATTTTATACTTTATACTAGCTGTATATCCTGGCGTTGCCCGTGATAGTAAATAACTGCTCTTAGCTTTAAAAAAAAAAAATAGAACTGTCTGTCACTAACTCACTCTCTCTGCCTGTCTCTGTTACTCTCCCTGTCTGTCTGTCGCTCACTCACACTCACTGGCTGTCTCTGTCACTCGCTCATTGCCACTGACGTCACCCGCCTGATGATCTTAAGAAAGAGGCCAGTGCCCATGCGCCGCCATGTTTTAAGTGCCGCTGTCGTCTTTGCCAGCAACATAGAAGAGGTTAACGCCCGTGAGCACTCTTCATACACACTTCATAGCTCTGCGGCGGATATAGAAAGATGCCACAAACAAGTAAATATATGTACACAGTGGTAACAAACTGGAACAGCATAAAAGTAAAACCATAATAATGCAAAGGCATATCACAATAATAAGAGATGTACAAAAGTAAGGGAGGACAAGTATAGGCAAAAATGGATGAACGTAATTACATTACCATAGAAATAGTCCTGACAGGGGATAGCAGATGCCCCCCGCGTATTGCCTGTCAAGCAGGCTTCATCAGGGATTACCAGCATGTAGCGCATGCAACACTTAAATACCCTAGCCACCTTCATGAGACACAGCCAGCCCAGCGCAGCGCTGCCCAACTTCCACTCCAAAGACCAGATGTTCGACATGATTGAGATGTCTCCATGGAAAAGTGTGTGCGGTCCACAGGCCATGAAGCGCATGCGTTCCAAAGGTTGAAACGCAAACTGGATGTGCATAATGTCCAGCCCGTATCCTGGTCACTTTCATCTGCTCTCCCCTGACTATTTATATGGTTATGTAATAATGTCCATCCATTTTTACCTATACTTGTCTCTAGGCTGCATTCCTCTCTTCCTTTTGTACATCACTTATTATTGTGATTTACTTTTGCACCTTAACCTGGCATTGGGGATGATTTTGATGTTTATCCAGAATGGGTTTTTAATTGTTTTTAACATTTATCATCATATTTAATAAAGATTATCATTGTTCCTCACACATATTTTTCTTTTTCACCGTTAAAAACATTATGAAAATGTAAAGTAGACATATGGAAATTTTATTCAGCAATGTAAGTAGGTGGTAAATGTATCTGCCTGACAACGCAATGATTTAGAATTTTGAAAATTGCAAATAAAAAAAAAAAATCATAATTTTTTTCTTCTTTTGTAAATAAACGTAAAACTTATCTGCCAAAATTTACCACTAAAATGAAGTACAATGTGTGAGGAAAAAACAATCTCAGAATCGTTTTGATAAGTAACAGTGTTCAAAAATTAAAACTGTATAAAGCGATGCATGTCAGAATCCAAAAATTGGGCTGAGCCTTAAGCTATACAATGGCTGCGTCTTAAGGGGTTAAGAAACTTGTCTTTGTGGGAATACCCCTTTAAGCATGTGGCTAGATATAGATAGTTACTGTATGTTCTTGAGTATAAGCCGAGTTTTTCAGCACAAAAATTGTGCTGAAAATTCCCCACTCGGCTTATATTTGGGTATATTAAAAAAAAAAAACCACACACAAAAACTCAGTACTCACCATTCCGACGGCCTGGGCAGCTCCTATTCTGTCTTCATGTTCGCAGCAGCCGACACCCCAGTTTAACACCCGCGGTCGGAGTGGGCTCTGATCGCGGGTGTTTAACCCATTAGATGCCACAGTCAGCGCAACCGCAGCATTTAACTTGCCTTTGGGGGGGTCTTTCCCCCACAATTTTTTACAGGCTGGCTTAATACTACAGGGGGCTGGCAGGCTATATACTGGGGAGGCTGTGACCAATGCATTTTCCACCCTAGGCTTATATTTGAGTCGATAGGTTTTTACAGTTTTTTGTGTTAAAATTCGAGGTCTGCTTATGTATATCTCACATGATTTATTATATATAATTTATAAAATATATTTTAAAAAAAACATTAAGATGCTATGATGAAATGGATAACATCCGGTATATCAGCTCATGCACATGTTTGTGAACCCTTTGAAATACATTGGCTAAAAACAACATTAGTGTGCTTGCAGCATCTGCCAAATAGCTGAGGGAAGCTTTAGTTACATATAGAGGGCACGTTCCAACTATATCAGTAATTTCTTAAACACCACAGTAGATTCTTTTTTATACTATCAAACATGAATACAGAGACCAAACAGCCTACTGGTAGCATCCTACTAGTAGGAGACATATCCATTCTATCTTCAGACAACACATACCATGCAGTCTAATGAAAGTTCTCCTAAAATAACTTTGGTGCAATATTTAATACCCATTAAACTGCACCTTTCTCTGTTAGCCGCACGCACTCTCTGCATTATTGTAGTACTGTAAAACTTTGTATTTGCATTTTGTGTAAATATGTCTCTTTATACTTATCTTATATTTCTATATTATATTATACATTGTTCCAGGAAACGTGTTTAGTAACATTGTTGAGGTCCATTGTTCTGCTAAAATATGGGGACTTTATTATCTGCAAAGGCTCCTGAGGCTAAACAGTTTTGACCCTCATATACACCACTGTTATTTTTGTGTGTGGCTATCCACAGATGGAACAGATAGCATGTGGACGAATGAATTTCTCATACACTCATCCTTAGTTTTCACGGTCTCTTTTGTGAGTTGACTGCCCGAGCCACATAACTCAGAGGAGGTGTTATTCCTACCCGTGTAGGGACAGTCTTTTCCCGTCATTTCCTTCACAATGATTTACTGATCTGTTGTTTCTAGCCTATGTTATGTAAGCATTTATGTGCATGAGTGCTTTAACATTTTTTTGAGGGTTTTTCAATGTGAGACTATTTTCTTAAATATTCCTCCTGTAAGTGTATATTTTTATTCATCTCAACAGAAAAATTATCATCACTCTGGGCAAGAAGCAAAAGCGAAAGATTGACTCATCAGATGAAATCTCGGACAGTGAAAGTGCTTCGCGAGCTTTGAAAGATGAAGACGCTCAGGTGTGCACTATTGACATACTAAGTTTTTCATTACTTGTTTCACAGCCTTACATATTTCTTGAGAAGTTTTACATTTGCATTGCTTCAATGTCTAATCCTGCCCATTATGTTGTACTTTTGAATGCAGAGGCAAGGGACATGCTCAATTTGGTGGGCTAATGATTCCCCTATTCTCATGCAAACTGGGGTCCCAGTGGTCAGGTTCCCAGATATCAGAATTATAACATGTTGCATGTCCTGTATTCACATTGCTCTGTATCCATTTGCTTCTAGTAGAAGAGCACCCAGCTGTCTCCACAGCATATGGAGTGGAAACTGTAGTTATGAGATGCTCCAGATAATAGTTTAGTGAATCCTGATGGAGTAGGACAAGATGTCCACGTTGTTTAGCAGACATTGCTGGCCAGTCCCCAGCAACTTACCAGGAGTGTTCTCAGTGGGTCATGGGGGCATAAAGGACTTGCATGCCCTGCTTTTTTTGGATGGAAAAGTAAAACTGTTCTTCAAGCACAACCGTTTTAGAAGGTAGTTCCATGTAAGTTAATTTCCGGTTTCTAAAAGCCATGACACAGGCTTCAAACAATTAAAAGCGGACAATTTTATAGGGTTTTTTTTCTCCACATTTGTACAAAGTATTGTACAAATTGTATTGCTGGTAGGATTAAAAAGAGAAGAAACCCAAAAAAACGGAAAGCGCAAATATTGTGTAGTATTTTTTGGGTTGTAACCTTAATCTTTATTATAATATTTGTATGCTCCCCTTCTCAGCTTGTGTTATAGTCACAACCAACTTTTTCAGCTTGTTGGTCAATCCACGGGGCAGCCCTCGGTATTTCTCACTGTCTTATCCGAAAGAATGTGAGCATGTAGCTCAAGCGTGATTTACTAATTTTATTACTAATTTTGATGAATAACAATTTAAAACTTAGTAGTATATAAATAAACAACAAGGTGATGCGTTTCGTAGCCCATAACTCAAGTAGCCTGACTTGTAGAATTTCAGCAAGGCAACCCACCACTACACAAGAGGCTGCTAACAGCAAAGCCACCACATGGTGTATGCCAAATTACAAATAAGGTTATTCCCTGCCACTGTGTATCCTCGTCCTCCTGTTTCTATAGTACTAAATACTGATGATGGAAGTAAGGAATAGAAAGTTAAGAGAGATGACCAAAAGCAGAATATTTAGACTATTTTAATATATATAGATATACTGGTGGTAGATGCCCATAACTAACGTTTCTGCAGTTTTCTTAGGTTTATAAAACACTTACTGCCTGGAGCTTCCTCATAGTAGAAATATAAGGTTATATTCTGCATTCTTATGAGCCGGAGGCGCTAAGGCTTACGTCACCTCAGTGCCTCCTGGCTCCTTGTGCTCCTAATTTATTCACACTCCCTATTGTGCTGCGTTCCACCCTGGTATCCTTCACACTGTTGGCGACACCACCTGGCAGTGTCTAAGTTTCGCACACACACAACACTTCTATCCACGCCCCCTTATTTTGACTGACAGCTCTCCTTGTGTTACATTTATGTCATATGACCAGAGTGACATCATCTCAGGTTCTTTAGCCACCTCACATTAGAACACTTTACCCGTACTGTACTGTATGTATGTGATCACATGAAATCACAGCAGCCTCCAAAGAGGATGGAGAGAAGTTGTCTATGGAGCTGCTGTGATGTCATGTCATCAGGGGTACATTTTGCAAATGTTAAGGGTACAAGACCTTTGATGACCTGCTGAACTGCTGAATAGTAAGGAGGCATATGTCATGGGGAAAAGTAGATGGGAGGGGCTGGCCGAGTAAGACATGCCTCCTCGGAGTCCAGGTAATATAAGATATAATTGATTTATGGGGAAGTGTATTTTTAGTTAATATAAGGGTGTCAGTTAGTTAATAGGGCTCTATAGGAACATCTCACTAGCTGTATATGTGCAAATGTGGTGACAGGATTCCTTTAAATGACAACTTTCCAACAAGGTAAAACAAGGTTTTGAAAATTCGCCACATTTCAATGTAGCTTTAGGCTGATATTGACAAAGAGTCATCTGGCGTTTCAACTGAACAGTGATCACCACAGAATCCTTAAAAAAAAATGAACAAAAAATGAATCTTAATATTGTCAACAGCTATCCATAGTAACAGCCAAACAGCTACTCCCATGCCCCATACACATGGAGCCAAGTGTGTGTTTTGTCAATGGGTTGAGGTAATGGCTAAGATGCTGCCAGATTATTGATTTCTTAAGATTGTTGACTTGAGAACAAAAAATATTTATTTCCAAATAATAATAATTTATGCCCAACCCCTTATCCAAACTTGTATGGTATTTTGGGGAACTGCTAAAATTAGGGACATCAGACAATATGTGGCCTTCTGTGCTTTTGATTTTCAGAAAACGGTGAACTTGTAGAGAGACAATTGGGAATATTGGCCAAGATGTCATCAAGCTTCTAAAAGTATTTTAGTCATAGGTTTTTTTTGTTTTGTTTTTTATATTTGATTTCTTTATTCTAGAAACGAAGATCCAATCGGCAAGTAAAAAGGAAAAAGTATGCGGAAGAAGGAGAAGGGAAGCAATCTGAAGAGGAACCAAAGGCCAGTGTTAAAAATAAAAAGAGTAATGCCCCCCTGCCAGCTGAGCAGCCTTTACAGCTCTTTGTGGTATGTCTACCAGTATGGGCTGACTATATATTATGCCAACTGCAGTGTGTTAATAAGGTTCACCCATCATGTCTACGACCAGCATGCCTCAGATAGCATGGCTGCTAGACCTGGTCATGATATTTTGGACTTTTTATTTTTTTGTGGCAGAAACATGTGTAATTTGTCTGGAAAGCCTTGCTCCAAATGTAACAAATGTTTTAGACAATTTTTTGAATGCCTGTATTTTCATTGTGACGCATTCCCTTATAAGTTGTTAGAAATACTTTTTAATCAGATTTGATTTTAAGGGATCAGTTTTGGTGGCCACTCTTTCCACCATGGGCTCCAAGGCACACAGAGGGGGGTAACCGCATCAATAGTGGTTGCAGCACAGTTAATTTCTGTACTAGGGATAACCAAGAACCTTATTTTTCCCGCAGGAAAACCCTAGTGAAGAAGATGCTAGCATTGTAGACAAAATCTTATCCTCCAGGATTGTCAAGAAGGAGGTGAGAATAAATAAAATCATAAGATATACGCATTGATATTGTTTCTCACAAGAACATGGGACCACATGATTATTTTCCTCCTTTTCTTTTTTTGTTTTCTAGACTGTATCTGGGATGTTGGTAGAGGTGGAAGAATTCTACGTAAAGTATAAAAACTAGTAAGTAAAATTAGCTTCGCTTTCTTTATAAATTTTTCCCCCTTTTTTAGGTATCCCTTATGTCAGCTGTGAAGCAGAAGCTGATATTGCGTGATGAGAAACATATTGTTGAGAAATTAATTTTGTCTAGGTTCATAGGCTATCTTGATCCTCATATTCTAAACTAAAAAAAATATTTTTCTTAATAAATATTTGTTTTAATTATCAATAGGAATAGTAAGTTTCCCTGAATCATTTCCTTGAAAACAATATATCTAATCCTCTTCTCCTGCTCTATAACATGCTACCAACTGACCAGACTGTCTACAGTATGACAGGTTTCTTTTAGGTTTTAGATAATAGGTTTACGTTAGTGTAGTTAGCATATCCAGTTGTAGTTCACTGACCCAAAAAATCTTTGTTTATACATTTTCATCTATTAAATTTTCTTCTTATTTCCTATTTTAAGCTCTTACCTTCACTGTGAATGGGCCACTGAGCAGCAGTTGCTAAAAGACAAAAGAATTCAGCAGAAGATCAAGCGTTTCAAGATCAGACAGGCACAGAGAGCACACTTTTTTGCTGATGTAAGTTAGGGAAGGTTTCTTTGGTTGGAAATTTGGGCATGTTGCAGGTTGTAAGTAGATACTAGTGTTCCTCATGAAACAATATTTGGAACATATTTTACTTTCCTCTGTAGTTTACAGTACTACAGCTGCATTCACACGACTGCCGGGGGGAGGAGGGCAGGGGGAGAGTTGTATGTATGGCCACAAGCTTGTGGCCGTACATATTTCCCCCACAGATGGCAATGGGCGCACGTGTGCTGCACTGTACCGCATCATACACACGGAAAAGATAGGACATGTGCTATCTTTCCCCGTGTTACGGTGCCGTGCTCCATGCATCACTATGGAGAGGGGTGGGGTCACCCTTCCTCCTTTCCATCGCGACAAACGTATGCCCGCCCAGCTATTGGCCGATGGCATACGTTTGTCGGCCTGTAGCCTAATGTTTGTGTTTAAGCACGTGTGTCAAATTCCAAATACTATTTCTAAAAAAAGACACCCAAATTGGGTATTTTTTTGTGGCAACAAAGAGGAGCTTTTAACCTTTGCCTAGCAGAAATTGAAAGGTCCTTCTGGAACCTTCTTTAGGTACTTTTGAAATATGAACAATGGTTTACATGTTATGGGCTTTAAAGGGCAATTTACTTTCCAATGTGGGTTTCAACCTTGGCATGTGAGCGGGCATTGTAGCTAGTTAACCACCTTCAATTTTCTGGTGGTTCACTCACTAGAGGCACTGTCAGTGTATCTTCACACACTAACATGATGACATTTTAAGTTCTGATTCACTTCTATAATTGTAGATGGAGGAAGAAATGTTTAATCCAGACTATGTCGAAGTGGATCGAGTGTTAGAGGTTTCCTTCTGTGAAGATAATGATACTGGGGAGGTAAATCAAATTTTTTTTTTTTTTTACTTTTGGAACCCAAATGTATAAATTATCAGTATTGAACGTGATTTAATACTTTATCTTTTTCAGCCTGTTATTTATTACCTAGTGAAGTGGTGCTCTCTCCCGTACGAAGACAGTACATGGGAACTGAAGGAAGATGTTGACCAGGGAAAAATTGAAGAGTTTGAGCAACTACAGTCTCTTAGACCAGATACTCGGCGAGTGGTAAGTTCTCTATCAACCATTGTGATGTCAAAGTGTAGCTCCACATTTGAGATGGCGTGGGCATACCTGGGCATACCTAGTTAATTTCCTTACAGTGGTGCATTTTTTTTAGGATTGGTTTCCTTTAAATAGCTGCAGATTAAGTGTGTGCAATGGAGAGACATTGTTGCACAAGAAGTTTTGTCCGTCCTGACAGTTCACTTCTGTTATTTTTGTTTCTAGGATCGACCACCCCCAAACAATTGGAAGAAAATAAATCGCTCCCGAGAATACAATACTGGTAACCAGCTTCGAGAATATCAGCTAGAAGGACTTAACTGGCTGCTTTTCAACTGGTATAACAGGTGAGTCAAAGCAATAGATTTTTTTGTTTTAATGAACAATCATCCAGAAGGTACCAACATGAAAGCAGATTTGTGTGCTGCCACGCATTGTGCCCTCTGTCTGCTGGAGACAACATGTAGAAAAGCAGCAGTACCACATGCTCCAGGGAGATTGATGGTGCTCAGGATTCTTACTCCAGTTCACAATCTGTATACACCATGGTACACACGTTATGGATTAATTTTAATGATTTAATTCAGTAAAAAACTTGTTTATCCATCTCATAATCCTATTTAAAGGGAACCTGTCAGCAAAAATTGTCCTAATCAACCACTACCAGTATGTCATCAAGTAACTAAATACCTTCTTGATAATGTCTATTTTATCGTCCAGCGCGGTCCAATTCACTGTAATTGATGGTCCTACATCTAGACATATTAACCAGATCTCCTTAATTCTGAAGTGAGGAGAGTTTTGCTTCAATGCTGAGCTCTCCACCTCCATGACTTTATACAACCAATTTATAAATCACTTTAACATTAATTTTCTGAATGATGCCACCATACTGAGCCATGAAAGAAACATGCTCTGAAAGGTGTTAATCTGCTTCACAACATACTGTTATTGGTTAATTAGGTCAATTTCTGATGACAGGGTCCCTTTAAGTAGAATAGCATGATTGTAGCCCGTCCATGATTTTTTTCAGGCCATGTCTTGGGTGTTGAACGTAATGTGGCCCTCACATTGCGTTTATTCCATTGGCAGCTACAAATCTAGCTTGAAGAAGGATTGTCCACCTCTAGAGCAAACACATTCCTTGCTGTAGGCAGTAGAGAAGGTATATGTGCATCTGCAATATCGCTGCGCCCAGGGAAGCGGCTACTGTGTAGAAATGTTCTATGGTTTTTTATTTTATAAAGAAAATTATAATAGCTATGTCTACAATGGAAAATAAAAACGACTGCTTTCTTCCTAAAAAATGATGTCATTTCAGCATGGCTCTATTGAAATAAAACAAACAGGAGGCCAACTTTCTAGAAGGAAACATTTTGTAACTCTTGACTGTCCCCATAAGTACAAAATACAACCTTTGTGAATCAATTTCCAAATGTCCAAAACAATCTGTTTTTGGAACATCATTAAAGACGTACCGATGTCTAAAGAAAACATTTTCTAAAATCAAAAGTGACTGAGTTTTTCCCCTTTTTCTCCAACTCTACAGACGGAACTGTATTTTGGCAGATGAAATGGGTCTAGGTAAAACCATTCAGAGCATCACATTTCTTCATGAGATATATTTGTCTGGGATCCATGGACCATTCCTCATCATTGCTCCTCTCTCCACCATCACCAACTGGGAGCGAGAATTTCGCACGTGGACAGATCTCAATGTGGTTGTATACCATGGCAGCATGATCAGCCGGCAGATGATCCAGCAGTATGAGATGTATTTTCGGGATTCTCAGGTATGGTTTACCTAGTACGCATACTGTGGTTTTAGTTTATAAAATAAATAAACTGGAAATGACACATTTCACAGGAATCATGTTTTATATTGGTTTGCTGGGTTAGCGATAAAACAAATTAAAAATTACATGGTAAATTAGAAGTACATCCTCTATTCTTTTTTATAATTTCTTTTATTGGTGATCAGCAACTGGCAGAAAGCAAGAATGCAGTCTCATACAGTGCAAAAGTTTCACAGGCATATGTAGAGTTTGTGTGTACGGTACTACATAAAACACAACAGTTCTATCAACATGCCTTGTATAAGTCAAGTAAAGGTCTACACCCAAGCTCAACCTGCTCGCTCATTATTTTGTGTTTTATATTACATATAACCAAACAACAAACCCAATGGTCCCTAGTGACCCCAAGAGGGTTTAGTAGGAATCAGGAACTTTCAAGAAAAGAAACAAGTATTATCTGAATTCAACATTAAGGATGCAGTTACATGAGGCATTTAGAAACACAATGCAAATGCGCGGGGACGGGGCCCAGTCGCATATCCATTTCCAATGAAACGCATACAATCAGTAACAAGCAACCAGTGTTTTGCTTTAGTTTTTTATGACAGTTTAGAATACAGTATGTGTTGTGAAAGTTGCCCTTTTTAATGTTAATATAAAATGTATAATTTATTTTGTGTCTTTTAATTCAATTTAACTTTATTAATGATATGTTTTTAATAAAGGATAATGTAGTGATATATAGAGAGATCTCTGAGAAGATATATCTCTATATACCAGTGCATGGGGCCTCTATGGAAACTGTAGTGAGATAACATCCTCCCATTGAAGACCTGTTATCCCATAGTCTGGTGGATAGAGGCGCTGTATCTCTGGCAGGTAGAGGGTGGAGGCTGTTAGTTAAAATCCTGGCTGGGCAATAAAATATTTTAATTTAATAACATGAAATAATTTAGAGACCTTGTGGCATGGGAAGCCCTGGGGAGATGTAGAGACACCATATGTGGACAGATGATATTTCCCTGATGTCGCGGTCCCTGCTCTGCCGTTGGCCTGACACTTCTATTCGAAGGATTCTCTGCCCGATGTCTCCTCTGAGGATTCCCCTGCAAACAGCTACTAGGAGTCTGTAGAACAGGATAAAACATGACAAAAAAAACCCAGTATTGAACCATTCTGAGTTTGAAAGTATAGAACAAGTATCGAGGTTTCAATACATTGTGCAACGCTAGTGGAAACACAATATGAAATATGGGAGTACAATAATTGAAGGCTTATTAAATTTACAGGGTCGTGTTATCCGAGGGACTTACAAGTTTCATGCCATTATCACCACATTTGAGATGATTTTAGGAGGCTGTCCGGAGCTCAATGCCATCGAGTGGAGATGTGTTATTATTGATGAAGCGCACAGGCTGAAGAACAAGAACTGCAAACTGCTGGAAGGATTAAAACTCATGAACCTGGTAGGTACATGTCCACATGCAGGTACTTTTGTTATTGCACATGAATCCAGTTTAGTACATTCTTTTACATGGAACCTACATCATTCCAAAGAAACAAGTCCCTGTTACTTGGAAATCTCTTCTATAACCTGTAGACACACATACATTTATATTGCCATGCGTATTATGACATTTTTGATCATTTCTATTCCTCAATGTCTGTTTTGAAGATCATATTACAGTATCTTGCTGCCCAACCCTTTCCAGTAAAAAAAAGTGTACACTGTGGAATAAAAGAACCACTTTTACCATTAAAGGAAACCTACCATTTCAAATGGTAGGTTTAAGCTGTAAACACCGAGCACCAGCTCAGGGTGAACTGGTGCCGGTGCTTAGTTTCGTTAGTGTTAAAACCGCGGTATCGCGGTTTTAACACTTTTTAAACTTTATAGCATAAACTGCTTCGGCGCTGCGTGCGCACGATCGTGCGCGCGCCTACATGTGTTTGTTTACACAGCTCTGGGCAGTGAGGATTAACTCACTATAGGCCCGATGTTTGAGAATACTTCTCATGGCAGACTACAACCAGGGAGAGAGCAGAAAAGATTAACACTACTCTCAAAACAAACACAGAGCAGATTGGAGACGGTCCCATCTTCACTCCGGTAGATAGTCAGTCAGTCCTTGACAATGGGAAAGTAAAGCCGTTAATGTGGGGAACTTTGCAACCTGTTTCTTTACAAACTATGCAGAATTTCTAAATTGTGAATATTTTTCTAATATACTTAACACTCCCCCCACAATATCAAAAATTATTTGAAATGAACAGTGTGTAATTTGCATTAGGCATTGACCAGTGTTAGCGATACTGTAGTAATAACCACTGCAATCCTAAACTTCTCCACACCACAGGAACACAAGGTGCTTCTTACCGGAACTCCTCTTCAAAACACAGTGGAGGAACTCTTCAGTCTGTTACATTTCCTAGAGCCTCTGCGCTTTCCTTCTGAGTCCACATTCATGCAAGAGTTTGGAGACCTAAAGACTGAGGAACAGGTACATTGACTTGCAGCTGGCCTGTGTTATCATGTGTGCTTATATTTTTGAGTACAGAACAAAATGCATACTTAAGGGGGGGGTGCTTATATTTTTGAGTACAGAACAAAATGCATACTTAAGGGGGGGGGGGGGGGGGGTTTATAACCTTAAATTTATAAAGTGTTCATCCATGGAAGTACCTTTTTCCGTGAGTTTTGCTGCATTCTATGATCTCTACTACCGTATTTCTAATGTGATGTGTGTATGTCCTAGTCTAATGGGAGAACATTATATCATATTCAAGCAGCTATGAAGATGTAGCCAAGCACAACTTTGAAAAAGTGTACAAAACATTATTGGTTAGTGGACATTTCTTTGCTTCTATTAATTATATTCATTTCTATTTATTTCAGGTCCAAAAGCTGCAGGCTATTCTTAAGCCAATGATGTTACGAAGGCTCAAAGAAGATGTGGAGAAGAAACTGGCCCCTAAGGAAGAAACGATCATAGAAGTAGAACTGACTAACATCCAGAAGAAATATTACAGAGCCATTTTGGAAAAGAATTTTGCCTTTTTATCTAAAGGAGCTGGTCAAGCAAATGTTCCAAACCTAGTAAACACAATGATGGAGCTACGCAAGTGCTGTAACCATCCATATCTTATCAAAGGTAAGAATCACCTTGAGCCCTACATATGCTAAAACATCTAGAGGTCCCCATCCTTAAAGCGGTAGTCCCACAACGACAAGTTTCTTAAGTATACTCAGGATAACAAAATACTGCATTTCACAGATAAAATTCCAACCTGTCTCACTAAACATCACTAGGGGATTGAAATGTTAAAATTTCTTTCATGGGCAAACCCCTTTAAAGAAATTTCCATCAGTGAGTCAGTACACTTCAAATAGTTGTGGCCATCTACATACATCTACCTTAGCAGATACCACAGGCATTTAATAATTGGGAATTTGGAATATTTAATATCACCAGAGGTCCGACCTCTTTGATGTCCATTTGTGTTTGTTGTACATATGGAGAAGGTGAGACTGCAGTGCAGCAGGGTATGTTCTGCATGCACCCTGAAGCTGCTATAGATAAACTTTGCCTATGAAATGATCATTCTATGTGTACAGTGCCCCCCTGGCCACCAGCTAGTCCCCTCCCTGCCCAACAGCTATCCTCTCCTGCCCACACAGCTAGTCCCCTCTCCTGCCCAACACAGATAGTTCCTCTCCTGGCCACACAGCTAGTCCCCTCTCCTGGCCACACCAGTAGTCCCATTCTCTGACCACATAGGCTAGTCCCCTCTCCTGCCCACACAGCTGTCCCCTCTCCTGCCCACACAGCTAGTCCCCTCTCCTGCCCACAGCAGTGTTACTACAATACACACGTTTTATTGCAAATTTGCTACGGCAAAAACACAATAAATAGCAGCCCGCTGCTTCAAAGGAGCTGCAGCGGAGGGGGGGGACACGGATTGGCACCCTGCTCTAAAGTGACCTGAACAACTGTATATGCAAAATAAAAAGACTTTACCCAGGCTCTCCACCTTTCAAACACTGAACGGGTTTCAAGTTAAGAGGTTCTTTGCAAACTGAAGCTACTTTCTGGGTGTCAATAACGAAGGCTGGCATATCCATTCTGTCGCATGGGGGAAATTTAACGGTGTTAAATATGACTATAAATTGAATGAGGTTGAATATGTTACGCTTAGATAAATAAGAGTACCTATATACTTTGCGAATAAGCCGACTTTTCAGCACACCTCCGGCGGTCTTTATGCTCTTCGGCTCCTCTTCGTGTCTTCGTTCTGCGTACACGCGGCTGGCCGCGCCAATTATCATGCCAGCCCGCGCACACTAACGACGCGGGCCGGTGATGACTCATAGTATGCGCCGGCGCAGACGCAATGGACCCGTGTCTCTGTCGGGCTGTCACAGAGAGGCAGAGAAGAAGAAAGAAGTGGAGCCCTGGGGAAGGGAGACTTGGAGACCCGCACCGAGCTCGGCGAACCGCGGGGAAGGTGAGTATGTAAGTTTAGTTTTTTATTGGCAAGGCTGTCGGGCTAATTATATAAAGGGGGGTTTTAGCTGGCTGGCGTACAATAAAGAGACTGGCGGCTATATACGAAAGGGCAGGCTGTACACTATGGTGAGTGGTGGCTTATAAGGGAGGCTATTTCCCACCCTCTGTCTCTACTCCGAGTCAAAGGTTTTCCCTGGTTTTGGTGGTAAAATTCGGGGCCTCGGCTATACTAGGTCGGGTTTATACTCGAGTTACTATACAGTATTATTATCATTTTAGAGAAGCAAAGACGGGGCTAATCAGTCACCCTGGGCCAGATTGTGTAAATGGGGAGAAAACTTTTGTGATATTTCCAGGAATGTGCTGTGTGTATTTGTAACAGCAATTTTCGTTAAGAGCTGAGACTGGCAGTTCGACAAATCTGAGGTCTAGGAGTCCCGAGGGTCAATTTTGCTCATCCATTATACCTCCATGGTTGGCTTTCCATTTCCTGGTCATCATGTTGATGAAAAGATTTAACGTTTTGATCCAGAAGTACTCTTATAACAGTGTGTGAAGACTTTTCTGGTAGAAGGTAAGAAGCTTAACATAGGTGTGGAGAAATGTTCATAAAGACTGCGTGTGGTTATTACATTATGGGGTATTCCATTTCAGCAACAATGTTACTGTTTGTATGATAATAATTGGCTTACTTCTAATCTCACTGGGGGGTCATTTACTAAGGGCCTCGTTCGCGTTTTCCAACGTGTACCCCAACAATTTTCGATTGCCGCAGAATTTTCCCTGACTTGCCATGGGATTTTGGCCGCACGCGGTCGGATTGTGACGCATCGGCACCCCGGCATGTCAGCTGCGGAAAATCGGGCAGGCGTGGCCGACGATAAAACCCGACGGATTCGGACAAAACCACCGCAGTTTAAGAAAAAAAAAATGTGTCGCGAAAATTGCACTTCCTGTCTTTCATACTAGCCGGCTCGGGTATTCCAGTACGTCGTCCGATGCTCTATACAGCAGCAGCCCGCACACCTGGTGGACGTCGGAGGAACCTACTTAATAAATCCCGGCCGGACCCGAATCCACCGCAGTGAACCGTTCTGTTATCGCGAATTGGCGGGTAAGTAAATCTGCCCCATTTTTTGTCTGTGTTTGTTACACAGTCTCTGGCAGTGAGGATTAACTCATATAGGCCTGATGTTTGAGAATACTTCTCATGGCAGACACAACCAGGGAGAGAGCAGAAAAGATTGACACTACTCTCTAAACAAACACAGAGCGATTGGAGACGTCCCATCTTCACTCTGGTGTAGTCGTCAGTCAGTCCTTGACAATGGGAAAGTAAAGCCGTTATGTGGGGAACTTTGCAACCTGTTTCTTTACAAACTATGCAAATTCTAAATTGTGAATATTTTTCTATATCATTAACTACACTACCCCCCCACAATATCAAAAATTTTGAAATGACAGTGTGTAATTTGCATTAGGCATTGACCAGTGTTAGCGATACTGTGTAATAACCACTGCAATCCTAAACTTCTCCACACCACAGGAACAACAAGGTGCTTCTTACCAAGGAACTCCTCTTCAAAACACAGGGAGGAACTCTTCAGTCTGTACATTTCCTAGAGCCTCTGCGTTCTTCTGAGTCCACATTCATGCAAGAGTTTGGAGACCTAAAGACTGAGGAACAGGTACATTGACTTGCAGCTGGCCTGTGTTATCATGTGTGCTTATATTTTGAGTACAGACAAAATGCATACTTAAGGGGGGGGATTTATAAACCTTAAATTTTAAAGTGTTCATCCATGGAAGTACCTGTACCATGAGTTTGCTGCATTCTATGATCCCTACTATTTTAATGTGATGTGTGTATGTCTAGTCTAATGGGAGAACATTATATCATATTCAAGCGCTGTGAAGATGTAGCCAAGCACAGCTTTGAAAAAGTGTACAAAACATTATTGGTTAGTGGACATTTCTTTGCTTCTATAATTTTAATTCATTTCTATTTATTTCAGGTCCAAAGCTGCAGGCTATTCTTAAGCCAATGATGTACGAAGCTCAAAGAAGATGTGGAAGAAGAACTGGCCCTAAGGAAGAACGATCATAGAAGTAGAACGACTAACATCCATAAGAAATATTACAGAGCCATTTTGGAAAAAATTTGGCCTTTTTATCTAAAGAGCTGGTCAAGCAAAATTGTTCCAACCTAGTACACAATGATGGAGCTACGCAAGTGCTGACCATCCAATCTTATCAAAGGTAAGAATCACCTGACCCTAGTGTATGTAAACATCTAAGGTCCCCATCTTAAGCGGTAGTCCCAACGACGACAAGTTTCTTAAATTACTCAGGATACAAAATAACACATTTCAATTCGCGTACCAAATACTGCATTTCACAGATAAATTCCAACCTTTCCTTATAAACATCACTAGGGGATTGAATGTTAAAATTTCTTTCATGGGCAAACTCCCTTTAAAAAAATTCCTATCAGTGAGTCATACACTTTCAAATAGTTGTGGCCATCTACATACATCTACCTTAGCAGATACCACAGGCATTTAATTAATTGGGAATTTGGAATATTTAATATACCAGAGGTCCACCTCTTTGATGCCATTTGTGTTTGATTGTACATATGAGAGGTGAGACGCAGTGCAGCAGGGTATGTTCTGCTGCACCCTGAAACTGCTATAGAAAACTTTGCCTATGAAATGATCATTCTATGTGTAATACTTTGTATTTTGCATATAGTTGTCAGGTCACTTAGAGCAGGGGTGCACAATCCGTGTCCCCCGCCCTGCTTGCAGCTCCTTGTGAAGCAGCGGGGCTGCTATTTATTGTGTTTTTGGCTAGCAAATTTGCAATAAAACGTGTGTAGTGTAGTAACACACTAGCGTGTGGGCAGGAGAGGGGACTAGCTGTGTGGTGGGCAGGATAGGGGACTAAGCAGTGTGGGCAGGATGATGGGGACAGCTGTGTGTGGAGCAGGAGAGGGGACAGCTATATGTGGGCTAGGAGATGGGACTAACTGGTGTGGACAGACGGGGCACCAGTGTGGGGATATCTGGGGGCAGAGTGGTGGATAGTTCGCTGAGGAGGACTGGGGGCTTAGCTGGGGGGCAGAGGGGGGCTAGCTAATGTGCAGGTGCTCTTGAATAGAGAGGGGTACTAGCTGGGGATGGCATAATAGTATGTTTATTCTTGTACATAGGGGCAGTATTATAGTAGTTTTTCTTGTACGTAGG
The DNA here is from genome assembly GCA_019512145.1 of Engystomops pustulosus. Taxonomy (NCBI): domain Eukaryota; kingdom Metazoa; phylum Chordata; class Amphibia; order Anura; family Leptodactylidae; genus Engystomops; species Engystomops pustulosus. The sequence continues at coordinate 114,814,990 of CM033647.1, forward strand.
GGGAAGTATTATAGTAGTTAATAGTTTAATAGTGCTGCTCCCTGAAGAGTATTGGTATGACAATTGCCGCTTGGACAAAAAGGTTTAGCTAATGTCAGGGGGCTAGCAGGGGGACTAGCTAATGTCGGAGCACTAGCTCGGGCTAGCTGAGGGCAAGGATAGGACTGCTGAGGCAGGAGAAGGGGACTATTTTGGGGGGTAATGGGGGCTAGCTAATGTCAGTGGGGGCAGAGGGGGACTAGCTGAGGGCAATAAGGGCTAGCTGAGGAAAGGGGGGCTAGCTGAGGCAGAGGGGGGGGGGTAGCTATGTGCAGGGGCTAGCTGGAACAGAGGGGGACTAGCGGGGGGTGGTATATGTAGTTATTTCTTTACATAGGTGGCAGTATTATAGGAGTATATTCTGTACATAGGGACAGTATATGTAGTTCTATTCTGTCATAGGGGCAGTATTCTATTAGTTAATTTTGAATAGAGGCAGATTATTTAGTATATTCTTGTACATAGGGGGCAGTATTAGATGTAGTTATACTCTTTCAACTCAGGCAGCAAAAAAGGCGGAATCGTCCCTGTGCAGCGATAATATGGAATATCTGGCTACCAGAGCCCCTCTGTGCAGCCAGTTATTCACAATTACCTGCTGATGGGTTAGAAAAGTTCCATCTATTATTGTCCTGTCTGTACTGTATTGCATCTTTCTCTGGGTCGTGTTACCTATTACAAATCCTAGTGGTTTTCTGGGGGCAATTTTTGCTGTACGTGGTTTTTTTGCACATCTATGGTTTTAATAGTGCTGCCTCTGAAGAGTAGCGGTATGAATGCGGACCAAAAAAGGTTGTGCACCCATGCTTTAGAGCATGTAGATGTATGCTAAGTTTTTGATGTAAATTATTTTGCAGGAGCTGAAGAAAAAGATCTTGGAGAGTTCAGAGAACTCACAACCCAATGGCACCAGATTTCACTCCAGGCCATGATCCAGTCTGCTGGGAAACTGGTCCTCATTGATAACTGCTGCCCAAAATGAAAGCTGGGGCCACAAGTGCTCAATTCTCCCAGATGGTGCGCTTTTGGACATATTGGAAGACTACCTCTTGCACAGAGGTAAGTACCGTATATACTCGAGATATCGCCGAGCCACCTCATTTTACCACCAAAACTGAAACCTCTTGACTCGAGTATAGCCGAGGGTGTATTATACAGCCAGCCCCAGATGGTATACAGCCAGCCTGACCCCCTAATGTACAGCCAGCCTGCCCCCCTACTGTACAGCCAGGCCTCCCTCTAATGTATACATCCGCCTGCCCCCCTAATGTATACAGCCAGCACTCCCCCTCATGTATACAGCCTGCCCCTATGTTACAGCTGCCCCCTCTGTATAGCCTGCCCTCTCATGTATACAGCCTGCCCTCCTCATGTATACGCTGCCTTCATGTATACAGCTGCCCCCTCTGTATACAGCCTACCCCTCATGTATACAGAGCCTGCCCCCTGTATGTTGAGCACATAAAAAAAAATAAACTTTAATTCTCTCCTGCCGGCGAACTACCGCCGATCCTCAGCGGGGCTCTCGATCCCGTTGCAGCAGCTTCTGTCTTCTTTTGTGGGGAGTCGCGTCATGTGATCTCCCCGCCGGCTCTACTTGATGCGGCGTGTGTCGCCGCTGATGACGCCGTCGGGGAGATGCATGGGCGCGACTCGCCGGCAAAGAAGAAAGAGACAGCGCCGCCGGGGATCGAGAGCCACCCCGGGATCGAAGCCGGCGCCAGATCGGGGTGAGTATCGCTGGAAGGAGAACTAAGTAGTTTATTAACTTCCTGAACTTTGGAGCCGCAGCGGGTACGGGAGCCGCCGCCGGTGGATCCGGGCACCGGAGGGTGAGTATTATTTTTTTTGAATTGACTCGTGTATAAGCCGGGTGAGGTTTCATCACATTTTTTTGTGCTGAACAACTCGGCTTTATACACGAGTATATATGGTATATGTATTTGGCACATTCTTATCAATTGTACATGCCCTAGATCTTTCTTCGTCTCATTTTTTGAAAGAGCTTTTTTTACTCAATGTAGTCCACTCTTGTAGTCTATCTATAGCTTGTCTAGGTACATATCTTTTTTTTTTATGTGAAAGATTAAATGGTCTCCAGGTCTCAGAGAATTGTTTTTACTGAATGTAAAGCCCTGTGGCCTGGTTTTAAAAGAACTGCTAGAAAGGGCTGAATTGCTTTACTGGCACTGGAACACCCAGCGCTCACATAATGTACAGCAGCTCTTCTTCTCCCATTATAGGCTTGTAGAGTATAGGATGATGTTCTCGTCAATGTATTATCTAGTGTACACTTGAGGTGTGCATAATTAGGAGCAGAGGGGAGAGTGTGCAAAGAAGCGCCAGAGCCTCATTTAAAGGCAACTTTTTGATAAAAACACAAAATAAGATCCTGCCTCAGCATGTCTACAGCAATCTTAAGGTATATCTAGTTTAAAATGCTGTCATCCAAATGGTGGATTTCCTTTTAAAGGGGACCTGTTACCCTCAAAAACGGCACTAGTGCTAAAACAGACGCAGCAGTGTTACAATGCTAGCATTATCGGAAACCTCCAATAACGCTAACATACACTGCTGCTCTGTACACTAGAAACGCAGACCACTCTCAAAGCTGTTCGGCGTATTCATAAGGGTGCGGGATTGGGGGCGGTGACTGCATGACGTGCTGCAGTCATCGCTGGCATATGGATTAAGCGGGATGGTCAGGGGAAGAGGCAGCACCTCAGACCACTCCCTCATGAATACGTCGGACCGCTTTGAGAGTTTCGACTCTAGTATACAGCGCAGCAGTGTTTGTTAGCGTTATCGGAGGTTTCTGATAAGGCTAGCATTGTAACACTGCTACGTTTGTTTTAGCACTAGGAGCTACTTACTTTAGCCCAAAGTCGAAAATGGCACTTTTTTCCGTTTTGAAAAATATAAAAATTCATAAAAAGTGATCAAAAGGCCGTACAGTCCTAAAAATATAACCAGTAAAAATGTCAATAAAAGTCCCAAGAAATTACACCACCCACATTTGTAAATGTATTGGTGTGATAAATTAGGAGCAGAGGGGAGAGTGTGCAAAGAAGCGCCAGAGCCTCATTTAAGGCAAACTTTTTGATAAAACACAAAATAAGATGCCTGCTCGCAATGTCTACAGCAATCTTAAGGTATATCTGTTAAAAATGCTGTCATCCAAATGGTGGATTTCCTTTTAAAGGGGACCTGTTACCCTCAAAAACGGCACTAGTGCTAAAACAGACGCAGCAGTGTTACAACTGTGGCATTATCGGAAACCTCCAATAACGCTAACATACACTGCTGCTCTGTACATAGAAACGCATGACCACTCTCAAAGCTGTTCGGCGTATTCATAAGGGTTCGGGATTGGGGGCGGTGACTGCATGACGTGCTGCAGTCATCGCTGGCATAGGATTAAGCGGGATGGTCAGGGAGAGGCAGCACTCAGACACTCCCTCATGAATACGTCGGACCGCTTTGAGAGTTTCGACTCTAGTATACAGCGCAGCATGTTTGTTAGCGTTATCGGAGGTTCTGAGAATAGGCTAGCATTGTAACACTGCTACGTTGTTTTAGCACAGGAGCTACTACTTTAGCCCAAAGTCGAAAATGGCACTTTTTCCGTTTTGAAAATATAAAAATTCATAAAAAGTGTCAAAAGGCCGTACAGTCCTAAAATATAACAGTTAAAAGTCAATAAAAGTCCCAAGAAATTACAGCACCCACATTTGTAAATGATGAGAAATATTATAAAAACTTATCAAATGTGTTATCCCTGTGACAGCACCTACCCAAAGAATAATGTAGACATTGTATTGGGGCGCACATGTGAAAGCTGTAAATCCAATCAAAATAATAGCCTGTACCACCCTCCTGGAACTTTGTGACAAACACTAATTATTAAACAAAAAATGCATTGAAAGTGCCATGAAAACAAATGTTTTTACATAAAACTCACATCAAAGCAGAGGTTTACGCACAAAAAGGCATTAAAGATAAAAACATTAACAGATTTACAGTATATATACCACAAAAAACAGGACCTACAAAAATGTACTCTCCCAAAAGTAAGAAGCTCCTATTCTGTCAAAATCAATTTTAAAATTCATACACACTACCACCTTCATGCAACTTTGCATCAAACAGTGATAAAATGCAAAAAATACATGAAAATTCAAAATTTCTTCTAAAAAGTACAAATCCAGAATACTTGTATAAAGAAAATATACTTTACTAAATACAGTAAAATGTGAGGAGTTCATACATGTGTATTTTCACCAAAGTATGCACCAATGAGAACGTTAAATCCACAAGGGGTGCCAAACATTTTTTGCAGAAAATTCATGAACCTGTAGGTACATGTCCACATGCAGTACTTTTTTATGCACATGATCCAGTTTAGATTGTACATTCTTTTAAAATGGAACCTACATCATCCAAAGAGAAAAAGTCCCTGTTACTTGGAAATCTCTTCTATAACCTACACCACAACATTTATATTGCCATGGTATTATGACATGTTGATAATTTCATTCTCAAGTCTGTTTTGACGATCATAGTTACAGATATCTTGTCTGTGCTCAAACCCTTTCCAGTAAAAAAAGTGTACACTGTGAATAAAAGAACCACTTGTACATTAAAGGAAAACTACCAGGCAAACTGGTTAGGTTTAAGCTGTAAAACAACGAGCACCAGTCAGGGTGAACTCGGTGCCGGTGCTTAGTTTCGTTAGTGTTAAAACCGCGGTATCGCGGGGTTTTTGGTTTAACATTTTTAAACTTTATAGCAAAACTGCTTCGGCGCCCTGCGATGCGCACGATCGTGCGCCAGCGCCGACCATGTGTTTGTTACACACTCTGGCAGTGAGATTAACTCACTATAGGCTGATGTTTGAGACATACTTCTCATGCGCAAGAACAACCAGGGAGAGAGCAGAAAAGATTAACACTACTTCTCAAAACAAAACAGCCGATGGAGAGCTTGTCCCACTCTTCCACTCCGTGTTAGATCGTCAGTCATCCTTGACACTGGGAAAGTAAATGGGCGTTAATGTGGGGAACTTTGCAACCTGTTTCTTTACAAACTATGCAAAATTCTAAATTGGAATATATTTTCATATACCATTAAACCCCACACTTCACTCGCCCCACAATATCAAATTACTTGAAATGACAAGTGTTGTTTGCATTAGGCATTGACCAGTGTTACGAGTACTGTAGTAATAACCACTGCATCCTAACTAACTTCCACACCAGCAGGAAGACACAAAAAAGGGGTGACTTCTTACCAAGGAACTCTCTTCAAACACAGGGGAGAACTACCTTCAGTCTGTGTACATTTCCTAGAGCCCTCTTGCGCTTCTTCTGAGTCCACATCTGCAAGAGTTGGAGACCCACAAGATGAGGAACAGGTACTTGACTTGCAGTGGCCTGTGTTATCATGTGTGCTTATATATTTTGGTACAGAACAAACGCATTACTTAGGGGGGGGAGTGAGGGATATTGGGATATAACCTTAATTTTAAAGTGTTCATCCATGGAAGTGACCTTGTAATGAAGTTTTGCTGCATTCTATGATCTCCTACCTATTTCTAAAGTGATGTGTGTATGTCCTAGTCAATGGGAGAACTATTATCATATCAAGCGCTGTGAAGAGAGTAGCCAAAGCACAGCTTGAAAAGTGTACAAAACATTATTGAGTTAGTGGACATTTAACTATTGCTTCTATAATTTTAATTCATTTCTATTTATTTCAGGTCCAAAAGCTGCAGGTATTCTTAAGCCAATGATGGTACGAAGCTCAAAGAAGACTGTGGAAAGAAAACTGTGGCCCTAAGGAGAACGATCATAGAGGTAGAATGGACTAAACATCCAGAAGAATAGTACAGAGCCATTTGGGAAAAAGAATTTGGCCTTTTTATCTAAAGAGCTGTGTCCAGCAAAGTTCTTCCAAAACCTAGTAAACACAATGATGGAGCTACGCAAGTGCTGTGACCATCCAACTTATCAAAGGTAAGAAATCACTGGCACCCTCAGTATGCTAACATCTAGAGGTCCCATCTGAAAGCGGTAGTCCCACAACGACGACAATTATCTTAATATTACTCAGGATCAAATAAATTCTATTCCTTACAAAATACTGCATTTCACAGATAAATCCACACCTTTCCTATAAACATACATAGGGGATTGAAATGTTAAACAATTTCTTTCATGGGCAAACCCCTTTGTAAAAAAATTCCATCAGTGAGTCCATCACACTTTGTCAATGTTTGTGGCCATCTACCATACACGACCTTAGCAGATCCACAGGCTATTTAATTAATTGGGAATTTGTGAATATTTATAGCACCAGAGGGTCACACCTATTTGAATGCCATTTGTGTTTGATTGTACAACTGAGAAGAGGTTGAGACGCAGTTGCGCAGCAGGGTATGTTGCCTGCACCACTGAAGCTGCTATAGAAAACTTTGCCTATGAAATGATCTTCTATGTGTGTAATACTTTGTATTTTGCATATACTATGTATTGTCAGGTCACTGTAGAGCAGGGATGCCAATCGTGTCCCCGCCCCTCGCTTGCAGCTCCTGTGAAGCAGCGGGGCTGACTATTTATTGTGTTTTTGCGCTAGCAAATTTGCAATAAACGTGTTGTAGTGTAGTACACAGCTGTGGCAGGAGAGGGGCTAGCTGGGCAGGAAGGGACTAGCGGTGTGGGCAGGATGAGGGAAGCTGTGTGTTGGAGGAGAGGGGACACCTGTGTGGGCAGGAGCGAGAGGGGACTAGCTGTGTGGCCAGGAGAGCGGGACAGCGTTGTGTCCCGGAGTAGGGGAGGAGAGGGGACTAGATGTGTGAGGCAAGGAGAGGGGGACTAGCTGATGTGGGCCAGGAGGACGAGGGGACTAGACTTGTTGGGGCCAAGGAGAGGGGACATAGCTGTGTGGCCAGAAGGGGAAAGGTGGGATAGCTGTGTGGCCAGGAGAGGGGGGAATAGGCTCTGTGGCCAGGAGAGGGGATAGGTGTGGCCAGGGAGGGGAATAGCTGTGTGGCACCAGGAGAGGGGACTAGCTGGATGTCTGTGGGAAGGAGAAGGGGACTAGCTGTGTGGGCAGGAGAGGGGACTGCTGTGTGGCCAGAAGAGGGGGACTAGCTGTGTGGCCCAGGAGAGGGGACACTAGCGGGGACTAGTGTGTCGGAAAGGGGAGTGGGAATAGATGTGTGGCCAGGAGAGGGGAAGAGCTGTGTGCCAGGAGAGGGGATAGTGTGTGGCCAGGAGAGGGGACTAGCTGTGTGGCCAGGAGAGGGACTAGCTGTGGCCAGGAAGGGGAACCGTGAGGGGGGATATCTGGGGCACAGCAGAGGTGGGTAGCTGAGGACAGGGGGCTAAACTGAGGGCAAGGTTGGGTTAGCTGAAGACAGGGGGGACTAGCTGGGGGCAGAGGGGGGCTATAATGTGAGGTGGCCTGGAATAGAGAGGGGTATGACTAGCTGGGGGGATGGCTAAGGTCTTGTTTATTCTGTAATAGGGGGCAGTTATAGTAGTTTTTGTTTGTACGTAGGGGGGAAGTATATAGTAGGGTATATAGTTTAATAGTGTTACTGCTCCCTGAAGAGTATTGGTATGACAATGGGACTGGACAAAAAGGTTTAGCTAATTCCGGGTAGCAGGGTGCTAGTCGGAGCTAGCCGGGGAGGCGGGTAGTAGACTCGCTGAAGGGGATATTGGTGTTTCGAATCTCAGTTGTTATGCGGTTGTCTCCCTAGTCTCGACCTTGTGGCTTTTATGGAGGGATGCTGGTGGTAAGGGGGATAGTAAGTCAGGGGGGCAGAGGGGGACTAGCATGAGGGCAGACTAGGGCTAGTGAGGAAAGGGGGGCTAGCTGAGGCAGAGGGGGGGTTATGCAGGGCTATGAACGAGTGGGAACGGGTGGTTGCTAGTTTAATTCTTGTACAGGGGGGATCTAGTAGGAGTTATGTACAAGGGCAGTATTATGTAGTTATTTCTTGTACTAAGGGGCGAATCAGTATTATAGTAGTAGTTTAGCTATTATTTAGTATACTGCTCATAGGGGCAGTAATGATTATCGTAGTATATACTATTTCAACTCAGGCAGCAAAAAAGGAAAGGAATCGTCCTGCAGAGATAACGTCATGAAGTATGTGGCTACAAGAGCCTCCTTGTGCAGCCAGTTATTCACAATTACTGCTGATGGGTTAAGAAAATTTCCATCATATATTGTCCTGTCTGTACTGTATGGCATCATTTCTCTGGGGGTCGTGTTACTTTACAAATACAGTGGTTTTCTGGGGGCAATTTTTGCTGTGTATCGTGGTTTTCTTTGCACATCATGGTTTTAATAGTTGTGCCCTCTGAAGAGAGCGGTATGCACCAATGCGGACCAAAAAAGGTGAGTGCACCATGCTTTAGAGATGTAGATGTATGCTAAGTTTATGATTGTAAATTATTTTGCAGGAGCTGAAGAAAAAGATCTTGGAGAGTTCAGAGAAATCACAACCCAAATGGCACCAGATTTCTACCTCCAGGCCAAGTCCAGTTTTCTGATGGGAAAACTGGTCCTCATTGATAACCATGTGCCCAAAATGAAAGCTGGGGCCACAAGGTGCTCATATTCTCCGATGGTTGCGTGTTGGCATTTGGAAGATACCTCATGCACAAGGTAAGTACCGTTTATCGAGTATACACCGAAGTAAAGCCGAGACCCTCAATTTTACCACCAAAACGGGAAACCCTATGACTCGAGTATATAGGGACGAGGGTGTATAGTACAGCCAGCCCCGAGTGTATACAGCAGCCCTGACCCCCTAATGTAGCCAGCCAATGCCCCCCTACTGTATCAGCCAGGCCTGCCCTCTAATGTATACATGCCTGCCCCCTGTCGCGCACCCCCTCAATGTATACAGTGCCATGTTACACTCCCCCCTCATGTATAAGCTGCTTCATGTACCAGCCTGCCTCCCTTCATGTATACAGCATGCCTTCTAACAGCCCCTCTATGTTACAGCCTACCCCTCATGATACAGCAGCCTGCCCCCTGTATGTTGCGGCACATAAAAAAAAATAAACTTAATTCTCTACTGCCGGCGAACTAACCCGATCCTCGGCGGGTGCTCTCGACTCCCTGGCAGCAGCTTTGTCTTTGCTTTTGAATGGGGGAGTACGCGTCATTGATCTCCCCGCGGCTCACTATGATGCGGCGGTTCGCCGCTGATGACGCACCGCGAACTCGCCGGGGGAGATCGCAATGGCGGGCAACTCACACCGGCAAAAGAGAAGAAAGGACAGCCGACGCCGGGGATCGAGAGCCCACCGCCTGAGATGGAAGCCGGCGCCAAGGACTGGTGATATCGCTGGAAGGGATAGTATTTAATTCCGACTTAGCGCGCGGAGGGACCGCGGTGACGGGGCACCGGAGGTGAGTATTATTTTTTAATGTCGTGAAACCGGTGGGTTCTCAGCACATTTTTGTGCGTTAATCGGAGCCTACCACGAGTTTATATAGGTCTATTATTTCGGAACATCTTATCAATTTACATGCCCTGATCTGTCTTCGTCTCATTATTTGAAAGAGCTTTTTTTACCAATGTAGTCCAACTCTTGTAGCATATTAGTTGTCTAGGTACATATTTTTTTTTTTTAGTGAAAGATTAAATGGTCTCCAGGGTCCATCAGAGAATTGTTTTTTCTGATGTGAAGCCATGTGGCCATGGTTTTAAAAGAATGCTAGAAAGGCCAGTGAATTGCTTGTACTGGAACTTGGAACACCAGCGCTCCACAAAAGGCGCTGTACGAGTACAGCTCTTCTCCCATTATGAGGCTGTAGAGTATAGGATGATGTTCTCGTCAATGTTATTAGTGTACATTGAAGGTGGCAAATTAGGAGCAGAGGGGAGAGTGTGCAAAGAAGCGCCAGAGCCTCATTAAGCAACTTTTTGATTATAAAACACAAATAAGATCCTGCCTCAGCATGTTCAGCAATCTTAAGGTATATTGTTATAAATGCTGTCATCCAAATGGTGGATTTCCTTTTAAGGGGACATGTACCCTCAAAAAACGGCACTAGTGCTAAAAACAGACGCAGCAGTGTTACAATGCTAGCATTATCGGAAACCTCCATAACGCTAACATACACTGCGGCTCTGTACATAGAAACGCAGACCACTCTCAAAAGCTGTTCGGCGTATTCATAAGGGTGCGGGATTGGGGGCGGGACTGCATGACGTGCTGCAGTCATCGCTGGCATATGGATTAAGCGGGATGGTCAGGGGAGAGCAGCACCTCAGCACCACTCCTCATGAATACGTCGGACCGCTTTGAGAGTTTGACTCTAGTATACCGCGCAGCAGTGTTTGTTAGCGTATCGGAGGTTCTTGATATACGGCTAGCTTGGTAACACTGCTACGTTGTTTTAGCACTAGGAGCTACTTACTTTAGCCCAAGTCGAAAATGGCACTTTTTTCCGTTTTGAAAATATAAAAATTCATAAAAAGTGATCAAAAGGCCGTACAGTCCTAAAAATATAACCAGTAAAAATCGTCAATAAAAGTCCCAAGAAATTACAGCACCCACATTTGTAAATGTATGAAAATAATAAAAAATTATACAATGTGTTATCCCGTGATGCACCTACCCAAAGAATAATGTAGACATTGTATTGGGGCGCACTGTGAAAGCTGTAAAATCCAATCAAAATAATAGCCTGTACCACCCTCCGGTAACTTTGTGACAAACACTAATTATTAAACAAAAAATGCATTGAACGTGCCATGAAAACAAATGTTTTTACAATAAAACTCACATCAAAGCAGGGTTTACGCACAAAGGCATTAAAAAAAAAAACATCAAAATTAACAGATTTACAGTATATATACCACAAAAAACAGGAACTAAAAAAATGTACTCTCCCCAAAAGTAAGAAGCTCCTATTCTGTCAAAATCCATTTTAAAATTCGTGCAACACTACCACCTTCATGCAACTTGCATCAAACAGTGATAAAATGCAAAAAAAATACATGAAAATTCCAAATTTCTTCAAAAAGTACAAATACAGAATACTTGTATAAGAAAATATACTTTATAAATACAGTAAAATGTCGAGGAGTTCATACATGTGTATTTTCACCAAAGTATGCACCAAAGAGAACGTTAAATCCACAAGGGGTGCCAAACATTTTTTGCAGAAAATTGCACATAGACAATAGAGCATGTTTATGCTCCACCTTAGTGAAGTTGCCCCCCCCCCCACCTTATCAAACAACAAATGTGTGTTTAAACGTTTGGCAGCTACATTTTGATGTGCTGTTATCATTTGATATATATCTAATTTTTCTAGTGGTCAGCAGAGTTCATTCTTTCCAAAGTGATCAACACCAGGAAAATGTCAAGGTTGTTTTTACCAGTTCATCCTAATCGATGTCAACACCTAACAGCGATGGGAACCTTTAGAGGCCGAGTGCCCAAACTGGCAATTCAGACCACCTATTTTAGCACAGTGCCAACACAGAAATTTTAATTTGTGATTATATCCCTGCTCTGCACGCTCATTCATACCAGCCCCCTGAGGACACCAAAATAAAGCAGGAAAAAATAGGAGAAAGTTGGATGCTATTGTAGTTCCCTCCAGGGTCCCATAAACGGAGAAAATGTCAGGGCCGGAGCAGGAGCTACAATGATAATCCAGATCTGTCCACACCTTCCCATCCTCCAGTAGTTCCAGGTAGCACTGCTCACTTTAAAATAGCTGTGCACAGCAAGTCTAGGCTCTTGTCGGGACTGCAGGAAGATTCCTGGAGTCCCTCTCTGGTGATGGCCTGGGTGCCCACAGAAAGGGCTCCGAGTGCCCCCCGGCACGTGCTAAGGTTCGCCACCACTGACCTACAACATACCTTAAAAATGATAGCGGCACAAATGGAAATTTCTGCATCACAAACCAGCACAAAGGTTTGACATCAGTTTGTTTGATTTACAAGGTGGGGGGGGGGGGGGGGCAGGTGTATGCTCCTTGTATAGCCGTACAATAAAGAACCTCCGTGTTTCATAGAATTGAGTAAGGACGCCCATAAACATAGGTATAAATAATGGAGGGACGGTGTGAAATAAAAACTTTATTCAGAGCGTGTGGTGTGCTTTTGTGTACATATAACTTTATGGACATGTTCTGGGTTTGAATGTTTGTTTCACTTGATTTTGTAAACAAAAACACGAAGGCAATCAGAGAGCAAGTGTGTTCTCAGATTGTTCTGCTTTCAAAAAAACGGCACATATGAAGTACCCTCGGAGAGTTCGGAAGCGTGGTTGAAGGATCCGCTTTGAAAAAGCCACGGTCACATGTGCCGCTAGAATTGCGTTCATAATGCAACGCTAACACACAGGGGGGTTGGCCGATTGCATATACGTGTCCATGGTAACACATACAATGGGTAACCGGACCCTGATGCCTTGTATTGTTTAAATGCAATATGGCAATGCATCACTGTCCGAATCCTAACACCCCCCCCCCCCCCCCCCCCCTCTCCCCCAACACCACCCCCCCCCCCCCAATTGCTATAGCGTTGCATTATGTCCTGGTGATGTGACCAACACTTGGAAATGGTAGTCCTGTACTTATAGTCCCCTAGTTTTACTAAAATACCCTCATATTTGTTATTGCTGCGTTCGTAACTCACAATCTAGAAATCTAATCCATTATTTAACCCGTTTAGTTGGCACCTTAAAAAAACTCCAACAAATTTAGTAAAAATACTGTGTTTTTGTCAGCACGGAAAACAGATAATTCCCAACCCCCCAAACATTTCAGATTCAGGTAGTATTGAGTATCGTGATACTTTTCAAAGTATTGTATCGTACTTAAAATTCTGGTATTGGTGCATACCTAGATGTCAGCTGTAGCTAATAGCTGACATCCCAGGGTAACACCCGAGGTCGTAGTGGGCTCTGATGTGGGTGTTTAACCCATTAAATGGTGTAGGCAGTGCGACCGTGGCATTTAACTCGCCTGATAGGAGGTCTGTACACCACAATCGAAAAAAGATATGTACTCCAGAATAATACTGTTGCATAGTACAACATGCAAAAAAAAACAAGCCATCAACCAGCTCCATAGCCAAAAAAGTTATGCCACTTGGAAGATGGCTCTGCAAAAATTGTATATTTTTTTTCCCACATTAGGGAAAAGACCAAAAAAGTAAAAAATCCAGTACTAACAAGAACTGATGTTAGGGGATACCAACACCAAAATGGTAACACTGGAAAAAGCATCTAGCCCCTCAAAAAAAAATGCCGTCATATGGCCCCAATAGCAAAAAAGCTAACATTTTATTGCCTACAAAAGGGGCCTATGAGGAAACTAAAATCCTGGCAGCTGCAGGTCCGTCCTTCCCGGCTGCCACATAACAGCCACATTTGGGGGGGGTCTCTGTACTCGGGAGAAATTGCATAACAAATTGTAAGATGGGTTTTCTCTTTTGGAAATGGGCTAAGTTTTAGGGCTAAATGAACGTATAACCATTCTTAATTTCACCTTCATTTTGATTTAACTACTATAAAGATCTCAAGGGGTTAACAATCTTCCTAAAAGTTGTTTCTGATAGTTTGAGGGGTGCAGATTTGAAAATGGGTTGATTATATAGGGGTGTTACATAACACAGTGTGATACACCCCCATCCCCCACCCCACCAAAAAAAAGAAAAAAATGTTACTACAGTCACAGAGCTTGGTTTATCATGCTTGATTTTGATACTGGACTTTCTTTAAGGTTCATTCACAAGCGGTATGCCCACAACGACCCCTCCTCCCCCCATAGAAAACAGCGGCCGCACACTCGCAGAGAGATAGAGCATGCTCTATCTTTTTATGGTATGTGGCGCAGATTGGTCCCACACATTGAGTGTTGCACTCTACCGCCCCCATTGCCGTCTATGAGGACATATATGCGCCCGCAAATTTGCGCCGCATGTTCGTCCTCATTAACAGCCATGTAAATGAGCCCTATGTCCAATGGGAAAAAGCAAGTTTATGCTTAAAGGGGTTTTGTGGAGAACTCTGAAGGGCAGCATTTTTGGAGACAAAGGGGGTCATTTACTAAGTGAACTTGAGTGCGTTCTGACGCTCTTCAGCGCAGCAGCGCCACCTGGTGGATGTCGGAGGAACTGCCTTAATGAATCCCGGCCGGACCCGATTCCACCGCAGAGAACGCGCCGCTGGATCGTGAATGGACCGGGTAAATCTGCCCCAAAGACTCAAAATGATAGTAACCCCTCTGGATGGTGTCCCTGACTCCAGGCAATAGACCGCTGTCACTGTAACCTGTCTGCGGTAGATAAGTTTAACAAAGTTCCCCCTTTACGTGTCTTCTTAAATAATAACATAGTGTAGATTTCCATGTATTGTTGTTTAAATGTCTAATTGTCTTTGGCACAGAAAGATCTACTCATTAAGGGATTAAAGAGATTTTCAGCCGGCAGGGATTCTCAATAATGGGGCAGATTTATCAGGCTGTCCGAATATTTCTAGTTGCCCATGGCAACCAATCACAGCTCCCCTTTAAAATATTCTTGAGCACTGGTAAAATGAAAGCTGAGCTGCGATTGGTTGCCATGAGCAACTAGAAATATTCTGACTTTCAGACACTTGATAAATCTGCCCCAATGTGCATGTTCTGTTTGGTGAAATGGGGAGAGTTAGTTTAGGTGATGATTATCTACTAGAATAGCCATCCATACAAATGAGAACTATGGATAAACATTAGACTGCAGATTCTACGCTTTATAAACCTGGTATATAAAGTCACACATTTGTGTCAGGTTCATTTTAAGGTTGCCTTGACAGTACATTACTTAAGCAAATAAACAATATATTCACTTTATTAACTTTCTACACTTTTCAGATATCTTTATGAACGCATTGATGGTAGAGTCCGAGGAAATCTTCGGCAAGCCGCTATTGATCGCTTCAGTAAGCCAGATTCTGATCGGTTTGTGTTCCTCCTTTGCACACGTGCAGGAGGTCTGGGGATAAATCTGACTGCTGCTGACACCTGCATTATATTTGACAGTGACTGGAATCCCCAGAATGACCTCCAGGTTAGTAGGTGCTGAGGTTCCATGGATCTAGACTGTTCTAGAGTCCAGTGTTTGGGTGTTTCCCATAATATATATATATATATAACTGTGCCTATGTATAATACCTTCTCGACTTTACCACCTGTTCCTCGGTGTCAGATCCCCAGTAATCAAATTTCTGTATTTATATTATGTATTCTACAGTAAATACATAATAATAAATGCTATGTTGTAGTTTTTTTAATTTGTTGCTAAGTAAAGGCAAGAGTGTATCATAAACTGTGTATTTTTATGAAATGATTGTCAAAAACTGCACATGACAGTGTGCCCGCCCCGTTGGCTTCTCACCCCCACCCCCCTCCATAGCGATGTATGACGCATGACCATTCGGTGCCATGCGCCCATTACCATCTATGGGGGACATATATACGGCCTATATACATCGACTGTATATACGGCCCCCATACGGCCATGTGGATGTAGTGTAGCCTAAGGGTATCTTCACACATGCAGAATACTTGCAAATTTTCAGTAAAGATTATCAATGCATTGCGGGGTTTTTTATAGGCTTGTGAAAATATTCATTAAATCTTCATCAAATCTACATTATGATAAAGATTTTTGCTTGAAATTACATTGCATATATACGAGTTGATTTCAAAAACACACGGTACATGACACAAATCTGCATTAAAAACACACATGCGTATTTAAAGGACATCTACCATCAGTTTTACTGTTATATATATTATTTTTTGCTCCTAAAGAGACGCAAGGTCTAATTTTCAGGGGTTTCTTATTTTTCCATGAACAAGAAATTACTGTAACAATTATTAATATACTGTAGTAATGCCATCACATACATCAACATCTGAATTGCGCAAAGAATTTCTTGTGACTCTATTTTCATGTACAACAATCTATGGTACATTTAACAATTCTGGTGTTTTTGAACAAAAAGCATTTTTGATTAAAAACCATCATGTCAGCAACTTCTCTTGCATTCTTATAACTCTACAAACTCTGAATTGCATGTGGCTACATTTCTATGGAAATCTCTGGCCCTTATCTCTCATTTTCCTTCTATGAGGACTTCTTGTCCAGGTTGCTGATCGCAGCGCTGATCGCAGTCAGTGACTTTATCCCATGAATTCTTAACCTATGTCACAACCTCTGCATCTAAGTATTTAAATCATTTACTAATACTGCTGTAATCTGCAGCAATGACTGCTGTTAGGTCTTATTTTCGGGGGAGGCCTTATATTTCTTAGCTTGAAAAAAAAAAATTGTACTAGGTCTTATTTTCGGGTAGTAGACATGTCCTACTAAGAAGTTCCCGAGGAACAATGTTCTTCACGAATTCTTTTATTATAACTCTATACATCGCGATTCCAGGAATGTAGAGTTATAAAAAATATGCTAATTAATCTGGGGTGTTGCATCACCAGAGCTCGTTTTTTAAATTTATTTACTCCCCCGTATTGATGCATCTTGGATCTTAATACAACTGGAATGTGGTCCAGAACAGGGGGAGTTAAGATTATTCACTGTGAGGTGCTCTGGTGACGTAACGAGCACCTCAGACTAATTAGCGTTATTTTTATAACTCTACTTTTCTGCAATTGCGTTGTATAGAGTTATGATAAAAGAATATACTGAAATGAATATTGTTCCTCAGCAAAACTGATGGTAGGTGTACTTTAATGCAGATTTACATACTGGTTTTTCCAATGATAATCCTCATAATTTGCAGATAGCCAAAGTCTATCCGAACACACAAAAAGGATATTGTTATACAAAAAAAATGCATGTAAATTTGCATATGTGCATATTTCGTGTGGCTTTGTGTTCTGTACTATTATGCTATGCAGCTTTTACCCAGCAAAAGAAACTAGACATTTCTAATGTGGTTATGTGCTGGGTTTATGCTGCAGAATTGAGGGTAATTTTAAACATTGTTTTGCAAAGGTTGCAGTGTGCACTTGAATTCACTGCAAATAAGTGAATGATGTGGATCATAAATCCCTCATTAAACGCGCCGCAGATTTTTCAGCTATGTTTGTATGGGATTTTGGTTCACTGCGGTGCTACTACATTACGCTGTAGATTTTATTCACTGAAAGCTAACAAGACAAATCTATACATAGTATGCATTATGTGCCTGTGGCCATTATCCTAAAGGGTAATGTGGTTGGAGAGATTGTGTTATGTGTTTTGTGCTTACAGCATAATTCTGTGGCACCTTTTATACATGTCCTCTTTTCCTAAACTATGACTGACTTCATAGTTTTTATAACAATGATTTAATTTATGGCCTCCTCCTTAGGCTCAGGCCCGATGTCATAGAATTGGTCAGAACAAAGCTGTGAAGGTTTATCGATTAATAACAAGAAACTCCTATGAGCGAGAGATGTTTGATCGGGCCAGCCTTAAGTTGGGTTTAGACAAAGCTGTTCTACAAAGTATGAGTGGAAGAGAAAACAACGTTGGAGGGGTGAGCAATGCTTTCTGTATCAACCTCTACTAAAATATTTAAATTATTAATTGTATGCATGACTTTTATTACTGTGAATATTGTGTGGCTAGATTCAGCAACTCTCTAAGAAAGAGATAGAAGACCTTCTCAGGCGAGGTGCATATGGAGCAATCATGGATGAGGAGGACGAAGGCTCAAAATTTTGTGAGGAAGATATTGACCAAATCCTTCAGAGGAGGACAAAGACCATTACCATAGAGTCTGAAGGAAGAGGATCAACATTTGCTAAGGTATTTATTATATGTAGTATGTATTAGATAGGCATCAAACTGACCATAAAATATCGGAGAGATTAATATCTGCTTTGGCTTCCTTCTATAAGGCTAGTTTTGTGGCTTCTGGTAACAGAACAGACATCTCTTTGGATGACCCGAACTTCTGGCAGAAATGGGCCAAAAAGGCAGAAATTGACATAGATTCAGTGAGCGGCAGAGTAAGTACAATCTTGTTTTATGACATGAGCTTGCCAAGCAGATCCCATAAATCATACAAAAGGCCCACAGAATTGGCATGAAGTAAATTACCGGTAAACAGCTGCACAGATATGATTTACCATTTTGTCAGTACATGAACATGTATGGGGTATACAATCTTGAGAAAATGAAAGTTCTCACACATAGGGGGAGGTTTATCATTAGTCCTATGTAGCTTCTTGGTGTATAATTGTCGCAAATTTTTGCGCAAACATTGTTTTTCCAGGGTTTTTTTAGCGAGAAAAAAACGCGAGTCTAAAGAGTGTGCAACACCGCATTTATCAACTGAGAATTTTTCAAAAGAAAGCAAATTTAATCACAAAACTACACCACATAGAAGGTGGGGTATGTGGGGTGAGTTCGGGTGCGGGGGAGGGGGGGGGGGGGATTATCTCAAACTTGCTCAATTTCAAACACATAGACAAGTGCTCAACATTCTACCTAATGATAAATTTCCCCCATAAATTCTATGGGTTAAAAATAAAATAAATAAATTAAGCGCTACACTTATGCTATGTCCACTTGCAGAACAGCCTGGTCATTGACACACCAAGGATTCGCAAGCAAACCCGTCCCTTTAGTGCTACCAAGGATGAACTTGCAGAACTTTCTGAAGCTGAGAGTGAAGGAGATGATAAACCCAAGCTGCGAAGACCTTATGATCGCTTAAATGGATATGGCAGGACTGAATGCTTCAGAGTCGAGAAGAATCTGTTAGTTTATGGGTATGAAATTCTTGAAAATATTTATAATTCTTAGAATTTGCATCTATGCAAAGAAGCCACCAAGGAGATTCTCAGCATAGTACTACTTACTTAATGCCTTTATAGTTCAACTCAAGTGTCAGCACCTTGGACAGTTGTGATGGCAAAAAGCAGATAATGATCTCTTGTTTGACACAATTGTCATGAATGGAATTAAGAGTAACACAAGCAATTAGTTGTTTAAAGTAAGCAACAACCAAAGGATTGTTAGAACAGATTAGATTGGACATGTTGGGGTGTGCGGTGCCCATCATAAGTAGTACATTGCACTGCAGCCAGTGGATGGAGTGGAGCTACAGAATGAAAAGAACTTAGACTTTTGTTTTTCGTCCATTCTAGGTGGGGAAGGTGGAGAGACATTTTATCACATGGCCGTTTCAAGAGACAGCTCAATGAGCAGGATGTGGAAATTATCTGCCGCGCGTTGCTGGCGTACTGCCTGGTGCACTATAGAGGAGATGAGAAGATCAAGAGCTTCGTCTGGGACCTCATCACGCCAACTGAAGATGGGAGGACACGGGAGTTGCAAAACCATCTTGGTATGCTGTTGCATTTGATGTGCTATTCTGGTGCTTTGATGTTGAAACAAGGAGTTTCCTGAATTTAATCATGTTTATATTAAGTCACAGGTTATCCATGCAAATCTATGGTAAATTGTTGGAGTAGTGGTGGATGGTTGGTCAAAATTTTCCTGGAAGTTGGAAATATGTATTTATGAAGAATGTAAACATCTATCATTATTACAAAACCTGTGTTTTCAAGGCACTTTTTAAAGGAAATAGAGATTTTTCCACATTGGTTTATGTATTTGAAGATAATTCTATATACAATTATGAAAAACTAATAATTTGCATGTGACTGGAATGGCAATGGTTGCCAAGTTCTCCAGAGAAAGTCTTAAAATATGTGTTCAGAAATAGAATTTACCATGATTTCAAGGTACGTGTAGAAAATACTATAGCTATTAGAACCAGACAGGCTTCTGTCATGTAAACAGTATCCCTCATATGGGAAATTGTAATGGCATGTGTGTGCCAAGTCAGTCTGTGTATGTAGATCTGGATTGACCTGCACACAAAAGGCAATTTATAGTGTTTGTGAACTCAGTAGATGGGATTTTTATAGAGGATCTTCTATTTTGCAAATCTTTATGTATTTTGTAGTGACTCTGATTCCACTCTTGGACTTCATTCCCTATACAACAGCCTTCAGATCTGAATATGCCTAGTTTACTCTCTTATCATGACAATAAACTATTAGAATCTATTAAAAGTAGAGGTGAGGATAAAGGGGTATACTTATAACAAGGGATTGTCTATCCTAGGTTTATCTGCTCCAGTACCACGAGGTAGGAAGGGGAAGAAGGTAAAGACTCAAGCTAGCACTTTTGACATCCATAAAGCTGAATGGTTGCGAAAATATAACCCAGAACATCTTCTTCAAGACGATGGGTATAAAAAGCACTTAAAGCACCACTGCAACAAGTAAGATAATGCTTCATATTATGATTTTGCCCTAAGCTTTATTTGTGTAATTATAATTTGTATAATTTGGAATTACCGATCGCCCAGAATGCAAGTTAGATTCTCTCCCGATGGAAGAAAACCTTCTTTCTTGTACCACCTGTCGGTACCTACACTGTAAGCCAACATCTAGCATATTAAAGATCCCTTTGGATCCCATAGATATGGCTGATATTTCTATCTGTAGGCAGCACCTCATCAGAATGGAGCAGGGTCTAGGTTGGCATAACTTTATATTTGTGCAGACCTAATGCCTTCCAAAGCAGTTAGGCTACATTCACACTACAGTATGGGGGACGTATATACGGCCGACGTATATGCGGCCGATATACGTCCCCCATACACTTCTATGGGCTCACGGCGCTCTATGGGAGCGGTACGGTGCAGCACACGTGTGGCACCGTACCCCGGGAAAAGATAGGACATGTCCTATCTTTTCCAGTATTACGGCCGCCGCGGCCATATATCGCTATGGAGACGGGCGGGGGTGAGCTGCGCTCACCTCCTCCTCCTCACCCCGCGCTGCCTCATGCCCGCCGTGCTACGGTGCAGCGGGCTCACGGCAGTGTGAATGTAGCCTTACTCTGAATGATGTCTATAAATGTCTTGTACGGTCTAACATGTGCCTTCTTCTTAAAGGGTATTACTCAGAGTTAGAATGTTGTACTATCTCAAGCAAGAGGTGATTGGGACCCATAGCAAAAGTGTTCTTGAAGGAGTGGATGCCAGGTGAATATTTTGTTCTTTAGTGAATCTGATATGTATTATTTTTTTTTTTGTTCGACAACATACAAAAACCTATCAAGTTCACCAGCGCCCCTTCCTATGTCATTGCCCGGCCCCACCTCTCCAGTTTTCTCTTGTAAAACATGGGGCACATTATTTTCCCTATTAATAACACATAATAGTAACTCTCACTTTTTACCTCACATTAAGACACATAAGGATATATTTTGGTACAGCAGATCACTGTTCCACTATTAATATGTTCTACCACAACTCTACTTCCACCTCGCTGCAGAGCTTAATGTACATATTGTCAAATCCAACTGCCTTATTTCGTTGCCTTTAGTGAAATTGATTTATGGATTCCTGAGCCTGATCACTCCGAATTACCAGTGGACTGGTGGGACGCAGATGCAGACAAGTCACTTCTCATTGGTGTATACAAGCATGGTGAGTAAAGAAGATGCCCAATTTTACCACCATGCCTTTATGAATCTAGGTGGGCAGGGGGAGAAGTCACTTCAATTCATTACAGTCTTTTCTCATATGTTGGTGATGATGGAATTATGGAATTGACCAAAATTTCAAAATGGTCATTCTGACCCAAACATACCTATACTTAGGGTAGATTAGCTGATGCTGGAGGTGGTTTTGATATTGCACCGAATTCCTTCGTTTCGTCCAAAAATAGATTTATACATTAGCCAAATGAGCTCATTTGTCGCTCCTGGGCCCCTGACACAGTTTGGTCACTTCCATAACAATTCCCGCACCATCGCCAAACTCTCGAGACGAATGGCGCATGCACACTGTATCGATTTTTGGACGAAACTAAGGATTTCTGTGCCATATCAACACCACGTCCAGCATCTGCTAATCTACCCCTAAGTACAGGTGTGTTTGGGCCAGAATGACCATATTGAAATGGTAGATTTCCTTTAACACCTTTACCAAAAGTCTTATTACCAAGTTACTTGTCTCGTGTTGTTAGGTAAATATTAATAGATCATAATGGTTAATCTGACAATTGCAGAATATAATTCTTTCATTTTTTTTATATTATCACCATCTTTTTTTCTTTAGGGTATGAAAAGTACAACACAATCAGGGCAGACCCCGCTCTTTGTTTTCTTGAGCGAGCTGGAAAGCCAGATGAAAAAGCTGTAGCTGCAGAACAGAGAGCAAATGACTACATGGATGGGTAGGTTATAGGATCTGCATTGGATACTGAGGTCCATATTTTACTGAAAAACTTTGTAATAATAATATTCAATTATGTTATTTACAACAGGGATGTTGAAGATCCTGAGTACAAGCCAGCCCCTGCACTATTTAAGGAAGATATGGAAGTAAGAAATGAATTTATGATGATTAACCGTGCAAAACCTGTGCATAGAGTACACGTATAGATGTCATGGCAGGGGACACAATTCAAGCAGCTATATCGTCTGAGCAGTGGCACCTAGAAACACAATTCTGTTGACATTTTTAAGAGGAGATTCTCCCTTTGATCACAATCGGATTGTTTCAATCAATTTTTAATTCACGGCTACTACTCCTGAATGTACATTACCAGTGGATATCTCTTGTTCTGTAGCACCTAGAGAGTTTCCTCTTTAAAATGATATGAAAACTGTTTTGCTAAGTGCCATGATACAAGACATGTACTGTATATACTCGTATAAGTCAACCAGGGTGTAAGCCAAGGCACCTAATTGTGCCACAAATAACTGGGAAAACGTATTAACTGGAGTTTAAGCCTAGGGTGGGAAATGCATTGGTCGCAACCTCCACGAGTAATGAAATGCCAAGCAGCCTCCCCAAGTAATGCAATTCCCTTCAATGCCCCTAATGATGAAATGCCCTGCAACCAGCTCCCCCAACTCATGAAATGCCCTGCAACCAGCTCCCCTAATGATGAAATGCCTTGCAGCCAGCCTCACCTACTGATGAAATGTCCTGCTGCCAGCCCCTCCACTGATGAAATGCCCTGCAGGCCCTCGGAGTGTAAAGTAATAAACATACTCTGACATACTCTTCATCCGGTGCTCGCCGATACTCTGCCTTCTTCTCTTTGCATGTAACAGGGCGGACAGAGACACCTAGATATGCAAACTATGACGTCATTAGTGGCGACACCGCCGCATCATATTGTGAGCCAGCGTGCAGAGTGCCTGGATGCACCTCTGGCCGATTTGCTACACATGACACCATACATCTCTTACATATTTCGCAAACATTTTGTTTTCTATTTTAACCCTTACTTAAAAAGAAGAAACTATTTATTAATATAAAAATTATTCTTTATTAAAAAATGTAATTAATAAAATCAAGTCACATCAACTCATATCAACTCCTTTTGCCTTGAAAAAAAATGTTATGATATGTAAGAGCGACATAAAGAAGCTGTAATAGGAAACCGACTATTTAAGTATTATATAAAAACACAGATCATTATTATTAAATCTGATTTTCAGCTTCATTCAATGTTATCTTCATTGTCTTTCCTTCCTACAGGATGATGCATCCTCTCCTGGTGACCTGGTGATAGCAGATGGAGGTAAGGAAATTTAAGTGAAGGTGATGAAAATAGCCTTCCTGGAGATAAAGCTTCCCTCTGGTTAGTCTTTTAAAAATGTATTGTTTTGATATAGATTTGCTAGCAATGGAGAACAGTCATAAGAAAAGCCCCCTGGTAAATTGCAAAATGTCCTTGAGAAAGATATCCTTCTTCACAACAATTATAACTATTCATGCTACTCCATTATACATTATAGAAATTTACCTTCTCAAAATATATGGAGTAGTTTACCTATTTGGCCTCGTTCCCTGTTTACTGTAGTAAAGTGTCAAATGTTGGAGGGGATGAGGCCAAATAGGAACACTACTCCATATATCATTCTGGCCCTGCATAAGTAATCTAGTTCCAAAGGTTCCCATGTGTTCTGAAACTTGAAATATACCTTTTAAGACTAGGACTAGATGTAATAACTGGGTATATCTAATTGCTATTCTATGTCTAATGTGTCCTGATTTGTTTCTATAGATGGTCAGGGATCCGAAGGCGACAAAGGTTACTGGCCTACACAGTCAGCACTCACCACTCGTCTTCGGCGACTAATAACAACATTCCAACGCACTTCCAAGTTTCGTCAGGTTCAACAAATCCCGCCCATGTTTCCTGTTCATCCAACTGTGACACAAACGCTGTATGAGGATGTATCTCTGAATCCAAAAGTAGCTGCAAAAATCGAAAGACAACAAAGGTTGGTGGAGGATCAAAGTGATGGCACATATGATGTCCACAGTTCGGCTATTACATGAGGATGTAACTCCTCCCCACAATGATGATGATCCCACAGTCGTGCAGTCAAACAGATATTACCTGCAACTAATGATATGGGTTGTTGTGGTCTTGCCTGCTACGGATCACCGCACTCTGGCCCCTATGTGCATCTTCACTCTCATACTTTTCCTTTTTTGATATTTTGAACTAAATTTATGAAAAAGGGAGGTCATTTTTTTGTACTAACTTATCTTGTGTTCCAAAGTCTATTTAAAGAAAATTTACCATCAAAATCAAGCATGATAAACCAGGGACACTTACTCATAGATCAGGCACTGTTACTGTGGTAATCTTCTTATATTTGTTATCCATGGCCTCCTTTCTTGTAAAATAAATGTAAAAATGTATGCTAATGAGTCTGAGGGGCTCTGGTGGGTGTGTCTTGTCACCGGTTGTTACAGTGAGCAGAGAAGGTCTCCACTCATGCTGCGCTTCCTGTTGCTGCTAAAATTATCCTGCTGATAAATTGGGAAACACCCACCGGAGCCCCTCATGTCATTTGCATAATTGTAAACGTTTATTTTAGAAGAAGACCATGGATAACAAATATAAGAAGGTTACCACAGTCGCAGGATCTATGAGTACGTGTCCCTAATTTGTTATGCTTGACATTGATAGTAAATTTCCTTTAAGGAGTTATTTTGGCCTGCCATTGCCCTAGATTTCCAAAATAAATATTCCTTCCTTGTACAATCTCTTGTCACTTCAATCCTTCTCATTGTCTATTGCGCTACAGTCATTCTTACAGTCCAGCAAACAAAGATGCCCCAATTTTTGTTACTATCAGACAATCCCAAGATTTGCTTCCTTCTTAATTTTTTTTTAATGTTCAGTTTCTATTTTTGGAGTAACCTGGAACAGGTCCCTGAGGTAAACAGACAGACGTATAGCTAAAAATAAACACTGCTGTAAAAAGCTAAATACAAACATGGCCTAAAGGTAAATGAATATTGAATAGTTTTTGACTTGTGAGTCTTACCAGAAGATATATGCAGGACCAAGGAACTATACAGCAAAGCTCCTTATTGCACTTTTCATTTTACCCCATTAAACTACCAGTCCCTTCAGCTAGGGAATGAAATGTCATTTCTAGAATCCCCTCTGTTATGTGAAATGTCGCCCATTTACCTATAAATAATTGGCTGCAAAGTTGTGCAAAAATGAGCAGTGACAACAGGGTTGTGGAGTCAAAGTCGTGATAAAATGGACCGACTTCAGTTCCAAAACTATATAATAAATTGGTAAAAATTGATCAATGTAGAATGCGCTGAATACTTTTCTCATAATAATTTGGATAAATTCTGAAATGTCCTTTTAAATGTCTGTTGTTTTCATGATGTAAGGATTTAGACCATGGGTTCAACAACTTTTATTGGTCCGTGGGCATATTGTCATATTGCTCAGCTTTAATGGGCTGCACCAGTAACCAGCACCCTAGAGGAGATAATAGTAGTAAAGACCCCAGAGCATAGAATATTTAATACTGGAGACCCCCAGTGTAGACCAAAAGTTAAAAAAAAACTCTCTTCCTGGCTCCTCTTCTGCTCCCTGCACTGCACAGCAGCTTCTTCTCTCTTCCATGTGTCGCTCTGCTAGTAGCAGAATAGGACCCGGTAACAGTGCAGCTGAAAAGTACCACTCCTTGGTTCACCCTAACCGTGACTACCGCCATTACTACTACCCCGTAATAAAATGGAGATGTATTGCCCCTTTGTATGCCTCCACACAATAAAAATACAGGGTGAAAACTCCTCTTACATTTCACTTGCCCTTTTTCCTTGCTAGTCCCCTCACTTTGTTAGGTGCACCACCCTGCCCATTGAACCAATTTAACATATGCTGCATCAACCCATCCGCATACAACATACACCCAATGCACAAATAAAATTTACCATATATACTAGAGTATAAGCCTAGTTTTTCAGCACAAAAAAATGTGCTGAAAAACCAATCTCGGCTTATACTCGATTAAAAAAAATATAGGTTTTACCAGGTTTTTGTGGTAAAATTAGGGGCCTCGGCTTATACTTGGGTCGGTTTATACCCGAGTATATAGGATACATAAATATTAACCTCCTTAAAGATGTGTGCTCTACTAGTACATCACATGTCTGTTACTGGAGCATGGAGTGGGCTCACAGGCCTGATTGCGGACATAAAGGACATTTATTATCAGATTCTAGATGATTTTATCTCACCTTTCCATAGAAGTGATTTTAGTATATATGGAACGGCCACATTTGGAAGAAATAAAGGTTTTTTAAAATATTCAAATGCGCTTGAGGTGCTCTGCATAGCACCTCCCTGCTCGCCTGTCGCTCTCCTCCCCCCACACTCCGAGTGGCTTTCTGTAAATCTTTATACAATGTTGTTTACAGGAGACAACTATGTATACAGAAGATTTGCAGAGAGCCGGCTGACTGAGGGCGGGAGGCAAGAGGAGTGCTGTGAATAAATTAAAAGACGGACCAGCACAGAGATGCTCTGTAGAGTGCCTCAGGCTCATTTGATTAGAATAAATAAAGGTTTTTAAAATAAACATGGGCATTGCTATTTATACTAAAATCACATTACTGCAAAGGGGGAATGATGGGGATGTGATTATAAATCATCTACCATCAAGGAATCTGGTGGTAGATATCCTTTAACGCCCTTTATTGGCTTTGTCTGTTATTCCTAATGCCATCTAAAAGTTTATTTACTAATGACACCAAAAGCTTGTTTCTAGGTACTATAGAACCTAAGATTGGACCTGATCTGAACCGACACTACCTCTGAAGCCTCTAAAATAACCTCTCTAGATGTTCTTAACACAAATGTATATATACCCCAACTCTTAGAACACCTTTACCTGTTCTAAGACCAAATAGAGCAACATCTTTTGTCTCTCCTGACTGTAGTTAAAGATGATCCATAGGCTTTCTTCATTATCTGCCATCTTCAGGTCTTCTGGCAACTGCTTGAACCTTTTCAATAACTCTCTGGATCACACCAGGTTTTGTAAATAGACCCATTAGAAATTCTGACCTAATCAGTGACAATGTACATATAAGGGTGGTATGATGGGGTTAACCACGTAACTTTTTCTCTCTTATAGATGGACCCGAAGAGAGGAAGCTGACTTTTACCGTGTAGTTTCTACTTTTGGAGTGGTGTTTGATCCAGGAAGAGGACAGTTCGATTGGACCAAGTTTCGCGCTATGGCAAGGCTACATAAAAAGACAGATGAAAGCCTTGAGAAATACCTTTATGCCTTTATAGCAATGTGCCGGAGGGTGTGTAGATTGCCTTGTAAAGAAGGTATGTGTTTTAGACAAGTTTTGTAATATTTGTGAGCATTATGCAACGATTTAGTTATTTTGTAACAATTATTAGACATTTTTATATTAAAACAAATGTTTAAAAGTGTTTACAGGGATTTTTTTAAACCCTTTTACCCTTCATCTTGACTATCATAGTATTTCTGGCAATTGTATTGCACTGTGTGTAATAGCATACAATTGATACATTGGGCAGTTCTATGGCATACAAAGCATGAAAAAGTTGCAAGCTTGTGAACAACTAGGCAATTTGTGACTACTTGAGGGTCTTCCGCTACTCTCAACAATTTTTAGAAAAGTGGTCGGGGCACAGGGCGTGTTGGGAGTTCTAAGCGTGAGCACCACAATTATCATATGTATTGTGCCTATATTTAAATTTTTTTTAATTAGAGGGGCTTCTTACAATTTTTTTTATAATCGTTTAATTGACACATGAACAGCATCATAAAAGAAAGAGCATTAGTTGAGTTACATCTGAATAACATCGGATGTCATTAGGTAGTTATTTGCCATTTGTGAAGAATTCTGCTCAAAAACAATAACCTTAAAACTCCCTTCTGGTTTCTTACATAGACATCCATAAGTAAAAGGACTAGAAATATTCATAGCTCTTGTAGTTTAGAATGAATAAATGCTTTTTCACTAGTTAGCACTTTGGACTAATATCTAGATAGGGATTGTATAAATGGGAAAGAACCTGCCTGGGTTGTCCAGCACTTGGCACCACTGTTCAACACATGCCCACAAGGTGCATCATTTCCAGGGTATCCTTTGAATACACCTTTTCTATCCCAATCACACGTTTTTCCCATATTCCCATCATTGTTATTTTATGTACTTTTATATGGTACAGTATCTAATATTTTGGGAAAGTCTAGAAACACAAGGTCCACCTCCTCCCCCAGATCCGGTCTAGATACACAACGACCACTGCCTCCACCAAGTCCATTCTAGATTCCCCACGTCCACCCCCTCCCCCTACACAACGTCCCCCCCTCCCTCATGTCTGGTCTTTATTGAAGGGATTGCACTGGAGTACTAGGGGGTTGCTTTAATGTTTTAAATTATGGAAATAAGTTGTTTTTTCTATCAGACCTAGGGGATTCCACCATTTCAATACAGCCAATAACTGAAGAGAGAGCCTCAAGAACCTTGTATCGGATTGAGCTTCTAAGAAAAATTCGTGAGCAGGCTATCCACCATCCTCAGCTGTTTGAGCGCCTTAAGCTTTGCCAACCGAACCCGGATTTACCAGTATGGTGGGAATGCGGTAAACATGATAGGGATTTGTTAGTTGGAGCTGCTAAGCATGGTGTAAGCAGAACAGACTATCACATTCTGCGGGATCCTGAGCTCTCTTTTATGGCATCTCAGAAAAGCTACAACCACAGTAAAGGGACCTCTTCTACTCCACTCTCGATTACCCAAAGCCAGCTGCTATTGTCTACTTCCCCACTAACTCATTCTCGAACACAAGATATAAAGGGGAGTCCTAATGATGAGGTCAAAATTAAAGAAGAAGATGTAAAAGTCGAAACTTCTGTAGAGTCTGTTAAACTAAAGGTTGAGGAAGTAGATAAAGTAAATGGCCCATTCCCCCTTTCTGGAGAGCACAGGACAGTTGTGAAGCCTGAGATTGACAGGCGTATGGTGGCAGCAAGGACTGAACCGCTCACACCTAATCTAACTTCCAAGAAGCCGAAAATCAGCAAGAGAGGGTCAGCCTCCAGTTCAGACTCCGATTCTGACTCCAACAGATCTTCTTGCTCATCCAGATCTTCCTCTTCATCATCTTCGTCCTCCTCCTCTTGCTCACGCTCAGGATCCAGCTCTTCCTCTTCTTCCTCTTCATGTTCATCGTCATCCTCATCGTCTTCCTCCTCCTCTTCTTCTTCATCGTCTTCATCTGAAGATAGTGACAGTGATGATGGGGATGGGCAAAAATGTGGTATGTACAGCATTTACAACGATTATCTTTTTTGTCTTGAGTAGTTAAAGGAGTTACCCTATGAAATGCCCTTATTCTTTATCTACAGTATAGGGCAGTGATGGTGAACCTTTTAAAGGCCGAGTGCCCAAACTACAGGCACAAAGTGCCGACACAGCAATTTAATCAGCTACTTATTGCTCTCTGCTCTGTCACTGCTGTCAATTGTATTGGCATGTTGAGAATACAAATACCGTTGAAAGAAGAAGTGGAAATTCTAATGTATCTTCCTTTCACGGTCCCCTTGGAGTAGTAGCCAAAGTTACCCATAATAATCCAGCTCTGTCCTCCTTGCTCCACCCGTAGTTTCAGGAAGTTTTGCTTTAGAATAGCACTGAACTCGGCACATCCTGGGCTACCTAAGACTGCAGAATGATGCATTTAATCATTCAAACTTTGTCCTTGGGCGAAGGCCTGGGTTCCCACAGAGATGGCTCTGATTGCCACCTCTGTCACCTGTGTCACAGGTTCACACTGGAAAAGGGTTTAAATGTCAGACTGGGACACCTAACAATCTCTAAAATGGGGGTCTGAAAGTCCCTGTAAATGATGTACCATTGCACGACTGTTCATTTCTATCGACCTGCTCAAGATCACCATATCCATGGTTGGACCTCCAGCATTTGGAAACTTTTTCTTGATGTTTTACTTGAGACAACTTCAATTTTTAATTTAAAGGGCACCTACCACCACGGATCCACCTATTAAGGTAGATCGGGTGGTAGGTGCATCTATAGGACATGAGGATAGCCCTTTTAAGGGCTATCCTCATGTCCCCTCAATCTTTTACTAAGTTTTAATTCCTTAATATGTACATTTTCTAAAGAGGCTACTGGGGTGTGGAGTAGCCGAGTTGAGGCTACACGGCGCAGCTACTCCAAGTCCCAGTGGCCTCTTTGATCCTCCTACCAGAAATCTTCGGGGCACAGCTCCTTGTAGCCGCTCCTTGTAATCACTTCCATTTGACCCTTTAGGTGCATGTTTCATGATATTTCTGCTGCCTCTTTTCAAAGTTGTCTTCCTTCAGCACACTTTTGTGTACACCTGTATGAAAAAAGTATGGGTCAGGGGTGCTTTGATTTATGCTTAAAAAGTTCTAATTCGCTCAAAAATGATAGGGGTCAAAATAACCCCCTTGATCAACAGAAACTACTAACAAAAAGTTTTTTACATAATTGCTCTCTAGAAAGGCATCCAGGCCTCTCTTGAACATGTACATAGATTCTGCCATAAAAACCTCCTGCGGCAAACTCCTGCATCTCACTGCTGTTACAGTAAAGAACCTTTGTCTATGTTTATGGTAGAATCGCCACTTCTCTAGGCGCAGAGGATGTCCCCTTGTCCTGGTCACAGGCCTAGGTATAAAAAGATCTTTGGAGAGATCCTTGTACTCCCCGTTCAGGTATTTGTACATGTTTTGTTTAAAATTCTTTTTATAGATTTTTTATAATATGAGAACAGTCGAAGCATGTTACCTTTTACAAGACAGATATGCTTCAAGTAGAGAAAACATTAGGAATTAAAATACAAATGAGATAAAAATGGAGATAAAGAAAAGAATAAAGGTCTAGTCAACCTTTATTAAGGTGCTATAAGATGGGTAGTTTGGGGACTAATCTAGTCTCCTGTAAAGGGATGTATATGCGGAGCATGATTATTGTGGTCATGGTAGTGGGCGGGGGAACTTGCCTATAGTCATCTTTCCTTGTTTAATCAACATTACGTTTTTTTCCAGGTCACATGCCGGTTGAAGGGAGAGGGTGATGGGTTTGATTTAGGGATCAGGGGGGATCTAAGCGTCTTCTCCCGATTCCTCTCTCAGGTGTTTTTTGCATTGGCTTGATTCGAAGAATGAGAACCAGGGATCCCAGAGCTTTTTGTGTTTGCTGTATTTTCTACGAATACGTTTTTCACTGCCCCTAATCCCGTAACCGAATTTTGAAATATATAAAAAAAATCTATAAAAAGTGATCAAAAGGTCATACAGTTCAAATAATGGTAGCATTGAAAACACAGCTTCGTACACCAAAGTATAAAAAAGTTATTAGCGCCAGAAGATGGCAAAATCCCCCCACAAACTTTTGTACAGGTTTTAATTTTTGGAAATGTATGAAGACATTATAAAACCTATACAAATTTAGTTTCCCCGTGACTGCACCGACCCAAAGAATAAAGTAGACATGTCATTTGGGGCGCACAGTGAAAGCCGTAAAATCTAAGCCCACAAGAAAACGGTGCAAATGTGTTTTTTCACCATTTTTCTTGCATTTGGAAATTTTTTTCCCCGCTACCCAGTGCACGGCATGGAATATTAAATTCAGTCGCTCTAAAGTGCAATTTGTTACGCAGAAAACAAGCCCTCACAGAGCTCTTTACCTGTAAAAATTAAAAAAAACAAAAAAGGGCCAGGTGTATCTGAACTGCTTTTCCCATGCCGCAATGTATTGCAGGTTGGAGATGCTATCCAGATTTGTTCATTTTATTTAGATGGTGGATATGAGTTTGGGATGAGCGAGTAGTGGTCAAAAGTTCTCTGAACCAAGTTAAATTTCTTTCGAAGGGGCCTATTTTTAAAATTAGCTTTGATTTGAGAATACAGGCGGTCCCCTACTTAAGGACACCCGACTTACAAACAACTCATAGTTACAGACAGACCGCTCTGCCTCTGGTGAAGCTCTCTGGATGCTTTACTATAGTCCCAGCTGCATGATCAGCTGTAAGGTGTCTGTATGAACTTTATTGATAATCCTTGGTCCCACTACAGCAAAAAATGTTTAAACTTCAATTGTCACTGGCCAAAATTTTTTTGTCTGGATCTACAATTATAAAATATACAGTTTCGACTTACATACAAATCAACTTAAGAACAAACCTCCGGACCCTATCTTGTATGTAACCCGGGGACAGCCTGTACCAGATAAAGTTGGACCTGGGGAATTGTTGTTGAAAATCGGCAAAGAGTGGGAAGGAACTATCTAGTAGGGTGTCACAGACTGTTTTATTACCCATTGATATCTGGGGTAAGAGCCAGTGTCTGGAAAGGGCATCTTCATCATCCTAAGAGATTGCAGATATTGTTATGGGGGAGGGTGCTTTCCCCATTTTAGGGATTTTGATGAAATTGTCCAGGTGCTAACCACCGCTTGTGTGAGGGGATTCTCGTATCGTTGTGTGTCTTGGCGTATTAAATTTGAGTTGAGATCTGACTAAGATTTTCTCTTCAACATATTTTTGAAATTATAATTTTTACACCAGTCCCGTAGCCCTGTCAATTGGATGGCCTTGTAAAATTGTTTAAGGCCAGTCAAACCTACCCCTTTTCAGTCGTGGGCGTGATTGAGTAGGCCAGTCTGTGCCCTTTTTTGTCCCAGATGTAAGAGAGGCAACTTTCCTCAGTGAGTCAAAAAAATGGTTGGGTAATCTGAGGGGAGAACCTGCATCAGATATGTTTTTGGTACCAGCATCATTTTGTAGAGATGGACCCCTCCCCTCCATGAGATGAAAGGGATTTTCCAGTTCTTGAGGGTATCAAGAGTGGTGTCTAGTAAGGGTTTATAATTAAGAGCAAACCATTCATCATGGTATTTTCCCCAGTATTTCACTGGGACTTGCCCATGGAAAGAGGAGTTGGCTGTTGCTTCCCTAATCAACTTCTTGTGGCATAATATATTGAGGGCCATTGATTTCCGGTGTTTATTTTGAAATTGGATAAATAATGGAATTGTTGGAAGGGGTTGATAGTGTTTTGAAGGATTCTTGTGGATTGGTGGTTATAATTAGTAGGTTGTCAGCGAAGGCAGCTGTCATTGTACCATGTTATTTTAGGCCATATATTGTGGGTGTTGTCTGCTTCGTAGGATTAGAGTTTCCATTATTAGAACAATAAAGGAGGGGAAGTGTGCAGCCCTGACTTGTCCCATTTGATATATAAGGAAATTGAAAGAGTGCCTTGACTCTTAGTTCTGCCGAGGGGGTAGTATAGAGCGCCAGTTGTTTTCATTGCTTTGTGGGGGTATCCAAACTCTTTTAAAGTTAGTTGGGGGATCTTTTAAGGGATGTATATCCAGTCCACCTAGTCAAAGACCTTTTCGACTGTGTAGATAGAATGCAAGATGGATATTCCTGACACGTTGAACTGGATCATATTGAGAACTCGTAAGTATTGTCTTTCCCCTCTCTCCCAGGTATAAAACCTACTTGCTCAGGGTCAATGAGAGTATGGAGGGAGTGATTTGATCCTATTGGTAATAATTTGGCAAACCTCTTTAGGTCTACATTAAGTAGGGAGGTGGGGCGGCAGCTCCGCATTGTGTAGGGTCTTTACATTCCTTGGGAAGAATAGTGATTGAGACTTGCACGGAACTTGGGGGGAATTTCATTGAGTTGAGTTAAAGGTGTCCGCATGTGAGGAAGCGGTCTTTAAGGTTTTGTAGAGGCCGTCGGGAAGCCGTTGGCCCGGGCTTTATGCTGAGGAGAGTCTTTTTCTTGTTCCCCGATTGTGAGGGTTTGGTCAGGGGTGTTGGCTTGCTGTAAAGTTAGATTGGGTAGGTGTAGATTGTAAAAATTTGGTGATGGCTTTGAGCTTTGTCTGAAGGGGATTCTAGTACGTTAAGATTATAGAGAGACTCGTAGAAGTTTTAAATCTTGAGCGATGGCTTTGGTTTCCGTGTATGAGAGATTGGTTGACAGAGGATATGGACTGGATGTATCTTTGGGATCGCCTTTTCTATGCTAGGAGGCCATTCATTTTGAACCTTTGTTACCATCAATAAACACCTCATGTTGGCTGTAAAGAGGCTTTTGCTGCATATTGATTCAGGATTTTTTTTAGCTTTCCCTAGCTACTGTTAAATTGGAGAAAGTCTTGGGGGGGATCGTGCTGTTCTTGTTTCGTGTTCCAGTTCTAGTATCTGCTGTTCAGTTCATTCCGCTTTTGTTCCTCAGCTTTTTGACATATGCATTCAATGACTCTCCTCTATTCAATCCTTATGAGTTTCCCATTTGGTACTCAGAGGGGTGTTTGTTTTGAAATTCCCAGAAATTCTTTTACTATCCTTTGTATGTAAATTTCCGTTGCTAATAGTGTTTCATTGAGCCTCCATGTTACTGTGTCTGTAGGGTGGTTATTGCTATCAATGGCGAGAGGTTGAAATCAGTGGTAGGTGAAGAGGAAAAAGTATGTAATCCAGTCTCTGATGAGATCTGTGGGGATGGAGAAGAAGTTGTATCCTGTTTGATGGATCATAGTACGGCAAGCATCTCTGAGGGACAAATCTTGAAGAGTTTGTGGAGAATTTGAGTTTCCTAAGGGGAAATCTGTTTTGTTGTAGGAGGAGTTTAATGTAGGTTCCAGGCAGCGAATGAAGTCTCCCCAATAATGCAGATATCTTCTCTGAAGTGGCGTAGCTTCCCAAGGTTTCTAGTAGCCAGTAATCTGTGTGAGTTGGCGATTGACTCTTGCGTGGGGACTATGTGACCTTTCAGGAACAAGATCTCCCTTCTGGATCGGTTATATGTGCAGATTGTCTAAAGGAAGGGTCTTTTTGATGCCTGATGTTACCCTTTGCTTTTGGAGGAGGAGGGCTGGCATGAAACCATTGAGAATAATATGATGCTGGGAGGGATGGTATTGTGTCTTGAAGTGAGTTTCCTGGAGTATGATGATATCAGAGTGAGCCTTTTTTTTGTAACTGGAAGATACGTGAGCGTTTCAACAGGGAGTTTAGTCCCTGGACATTCCATGACAATAGTTATTGTCTGCTTTATGCTTGTGAGGTGGGGGATGAATGGAAATTGGTGGGGAGGAGTTATGTGAAAAGGGGTTTGTCGTTGTGTTGACTGGGGTGATGGTTCATGTTTTCTTTATCTTAAATCGGTTATTGTAACCAATGAGGTCAGTAACGCAATCCTACGTGGTGTAAGCGTGGCGAACTGAGATTGTGGGATCTTTCAGAAGGGCGCTTGAAAGCGTTTCCCCATGTCTCCTTTTTGGTAATGTGGACCACTATACGGGAATCCCTCGTTTATAACGAAATGTGACACCATTATTGGTATGAATAACAAATTAACATATGAACATGTAATAGTATAAACATGAGCAGAGTAGTACTGGCAATCTCTCGTTCCATCTAGCCTCTAATCAGGCAACGGAGCTCACAGGCACTGCTAGGATAATGGGTAAGCAGTGATCATGTCACTCACGGAGTAAACAACCAATACAATGTCCTCTGCAAAGGGTGCTCATGATCGTGTTCCTCTGCTCGACTTGGGTCGCACAGTTTGCCAGTCATTTAGATATTGATATATTCCTTATGCCAGTTGATTTTCACTGTGGATTTCTTTTCATTATTATTTTTCATGTATTTTAATGTGTTGTGATTAAAACGTATATTGGCATGCATTGTTGGTGTTGGAAACTGCAGAGACAAACACACCGGCAAAAAAAGGAAATTTACCACCAGGATCAAGGATTTTAACACAGCATACTTACATGCTGATGTGTCGCCCCTCTGGCAGAATCCACTCTTCTTTTTGCTTCTTAGTGCCGATGTTTTTACAAAAAAGACTTAAATATGTGCAAATGAGCCTCAGGGGCTATATGTGTAATAGAACCCAGAACCCAGAGGCTCATTTGCATATTTGTAATTGGTTTTTTTGCGAAACACAAGGGCATAAAAGCTAAAAGAATAGCACACTCCAGCATTGTAATGTGCTTGTTTTACAATCCTTGATCCTGGTGTTGATTTCGTAAGAAATCTACCAACACAAAACAACTGTTTAAACTACATATACCTCTAGCTAGCTGCAGGTATGTTGAGAAAGGATATAAGGATATAAGCTTCTTAGCCATAAACCAAGAGATTTCACTAACAACTTTGCTGCTGGATGCTCTCTGGTAGATTTCTTAAGACCCTGGTATAGCGCGCAAAACAAATGTGCTACTCCAGAAGGTGCAAAAAAAATAAAAAATGTGCAAAAATAAAGATACAGCCCCCCTTGTCTCCTTTACTAGGCATTGAATGACTGATTAAGCACAGATTCTATATGTGCTCCATAAGCCCCAATGTGGATCCAAAGTACTGGTCAAGAGATTCCCAACTCTTTTAGGACCTGGTGTGGAACCGGAGTTGCGCCAAGGATTGAACTGGAAAAGTATGCATTTTCCAAGTATCAAGGGGGATTGGCACTACTGTATGCTTTTGTGTATTTTGTTTGCAGCGCAATGTCAGCACAAAGGGGTCGATAAGGAGGATTGTATGGGTATTGCCCCTAAGCGCTGTGGCATGTGGGCAGGGGGCTTTTCCTCAGGATGCATTGGAAGCATGTAAATACCATATGCCATTTTGTAGTCCAGGTTGGGGGGAAACAGTGATGGGAGGATGAAGTAGGGGAACTGTCAATGGAGGAATGGGCAGAAGATTTGTTTGTAATGCTGTTTCGTTGCCCATAGAGCGAGGGTCACTGTGAGGCCTATGATGAAGAGAGTGTGGCCTCAATGAGCACTCTACAGGATGCTCAGGACAGCTTCCAGATGGATAACGGAACTCCAAACTCCAACTATCTTGTACAAGGATAATGTTTGCTGCTGCCATTGGCCTAGGTGACTGCAGATATGTAAATGATGACTCTTTACCTAGTCTGGATGCTGTGACACCATTGTGCACTGGTATATAGTAGTTTACTTGGGATTTGCTTTTGCCACTTTAGGATTGTATATCAGTATTATTTCTAATTCTCCTGCTGTCTCCCTGGCCTCCCCTTGCTATCTCTTATTCTTTCTTCTCCTCACCTTGCATGCAGCCACGCTGACAGCCAATGGAGATGAGATAAAGATGCAGCCCTTACTCCCATCAGTACAACTTCTTCTGACTGAGGGATGTAGTGACACAACCAGGGCGTCCTGGACACTCAACAGTTGTGAATTTGGTATCCCCCTAGATTAATTCAGTATATATCTCCCTGTATACCCCTATAAAATGTCGTTCCAAACTGTGATCATAATTGATATTTTGCAACTTGCTATGGTAAACATGGAATCTTTTTGCAGGATCGGGTAATCATCAACAGGTTGGACGGCTATGCCAGGTTATTGAAAGGAAAATGGCCAACTTCACGTAGAAAACTTCACCACCAGTGTGGGCGTCCTTCTATACCACAACTACTGGATAGTCCTGGGGCTGCCACGACAGAGTATAGTGACTCAGGAACACAGCCTTCCACGTGTGTCGTCTTCAAGGAAGAAAGCACCAATCGCAACGATGTCAAAGGTGAAGAGCATGCACAAGAAAAGGAGTTTACAGGAAAATCAATGACGTATGTTTCTTTTTTTCTTTTCTTGCCTGGGACCTGGTTGCTGTGGGTGCAGCATGCTCATTTTCAGT
This sequence comes from Engystomops pustulosus, assembly GCA_019512145.1. Classification (NCBI taxonomy): domain Eukaryota; kingdom Metazoa; phylum Chordata; class Amphibia; order Anura; family Leptodactylidae; genus Engystomops; species Engystomops pustulosus. Next base: position 114,853,164 of record CM033647.1, read on the forward strand.
TGGCTGGCGCTCTTTCTTTCCTATTTAACACCTTTTTTCGAGGCGTATCTTGCATATTTTTTCAGTTTTTGCCAATTTTAAGCTCATTGCGCTTGACTGCAATAGATTAATATAAACAAATGTAATTTTAGGAATTTTCCAAGCTCTTTGGATCTGCTGGCAGTTTTGTGCTTCCATAGGTGCTCTTTTTATGCACTGCCTCAATTATTAAGATTGCGGGGGGTTTTTTGCAGTTTTCTTAATAGACCTATGCCTTTTTTTTTTGTGCACATCCACATGCTTTGCAGTGACCTGTGTTTTTCTATTTACAAGCAAATTGTTAGCATACTGTTTTGAGAAATGCATGCTTTGTAGGATGTTGTACCATGTTTTAAACATGGATAATATCCTCATATAACATATATTGGTATTGTGACCCACCAGAGTGAGGATAGTAGGAAGATATATACAGTAATAACTTGAGTATAAGCTGAGTTTTTCAGCACAAAAAATGTGCTGAAAAACCTTGAACAGCTTATACTGGAGTCAAGAAAAAAAAAACCATAAAGTGTACTCACCTTCCGACGCCCCTTGCAGGACCGCTTCTATCTATCGCTGCTCCGTCGTCAGCTCTGTGTCCTGCGCGGTCCGTCGCAGACACCTGACGTCAGCCACACACTGCACACGTGCCGGAGCATCACGTATAGAAGAGGACTGCCGGTGGGGGGCCGGGGCTGCAGACTATTTACTGGGGGGCAGGGCTGCAGACTATTTACTGGGGGCAGGGGCTGCAGACTATTTAACTGGGGGGCAGGGGCTGCAGACTATTTACTGGGGGGCAGGGGCTGCAGACTATATAATCTGGGGGGCAGGGGCTGCAACTATATACTGGGGGAAGTGGCGCAGACTATATACTGGGTGGGCTGCAGACTATATATTGGTGGCAGGGGCTGCAGACATATATTGGCGGCAGGGGCTGCAGTCTATATACAGGAAGACAGAGGCTGGCAGACTATATACTCAGAGGCTGGCAGGCTATACTAAGAGGCTGGCAGGCTATTACTACAGAGCTGGCAGGCTATATACTACAGAGGCTGGCAGGCTATATACTACAGAGCGCAGTGGCTGGCAGGCTTATATCTACGAGGCTGGCAGACTATATACTACAGAGGCTCGGCCGACTATATACTACAGAGGCTGGCAGACTATATACTACAGGGGGCTGCAGACTGATATACTACAGGGGGCTGGCAGGCTATATACTACAGGGGCTGGCAGCTATTATACTACAGGGGGCTGGCGGCTATTACTACAGGGGGATACTGGCAGGCTATATACTACGGGGGGCTGGCAGTCTATATATACGGGGGGTGGCAGGCTATATCTACGGGGGGACTGGCAGGCTGTACATCTACGGGGGCTGGCCAGGCTTATACACAGGGTCTGGTTGCTATATACTACAGGGGCTGGCAGGCTGTATACTGCAGGGGGCTGGCAGCTGTGATACTCGGGGGGGCTGACAGGCTATATACTACAGGGCTGGCAGACTATTACTACAGAGGCTGGCGACTATAATACTACAGAGTGGCAGACTATATACTACAGGGGCTGGCAGACTATATACTACAGGTGGGCTGCAGGCTATATACTACAGGGGCTGGCAGGTAACTACAGGGGGCTGTGAGGCTATCTACAGGGGCTGGTAGGCTATCTACTACAGGGTGCTGGTGGCTATATAATACAGGGGCGGCTATATACTTGGGGGCTTGACCAATGCATTCCAACTCGGTTTATGCTAGTTATAATGCTAGAGTATAATGTATAAAAGTATTGATATTTACATCCATATAATTTAATTCTGCCAATATATACTCTTTAAGGGAATTCCTAGAGCATAGACCAACCTGAACTGTCAGCGTTTGGCCGTTTGCATAGGGTTTTGCCCCCAGTAGTATACAGCACTGCCCAGCTTGCCCCCAGTAGTATACAGCACTGCCCAGCTTGCCCCCAGTAGTAGGCGCCGTCATACTAGGCGCCGCCCGGGAGACAGCAATGGCGGCGCCCAGCGCAATGTACGGAAGACGGGCGCGGAGGCCAGAAGAGGACCCGCGCGGACATCAGGGGAGCAGCGCTGCAGATCGGGGCCAATTGGATGGCCTTGTAAAATTGTTTAAGGCCAGTCAAACCTACCCCCCTTTCAGTTGTGGGCGTGATTGAGTAGGCCAGTCTGTGCCCTTTTTTGTCCCAGATTTAAATGAGGGCAGCTTTCCTCAGTGAGTCAAAAAAAATGGTTGGGTAATCTGATGGGGAGAACCTGCATCAGATATGTAATTTTTGGTACCAGCATCATTTTGTAGAGATGGACCCTGCCCATCCATGAGATGAAAGGGATTTTCCAGTTCTTGAGGGTATCAAGAGTGGTGTCTAGTAAGGGTTTATAATTAAGAGCAAACCATTCATCATGGTATTTTTCCCCAAGTATTTCACATGGGACTTGGCCCATGGAAAGGAGGAGTTGGCTGTTGCTTCCCTAATCAACTTCTTGGGGCATGAAATATTGAGGGCCATGGATTTTCCGGTGTTTATTTTGAAATTGGATAAATAATGGAATTGTTGGAAGGGGTTTGATAGTGTTTTGAAGGATTCTTGTGGATTGGTGGTTATAATTGGTAGGTTGTCAGCGAAGGCAGCTGTCATATGTACCTTATTTTTAGGCCATATATTTGTGGGTGTTGTCTGCTTCGTAGGATTAGAGTTTCCATTATTAGAACAAATAAAGGAGGGGAAGTGTGCAGCCCTGACTTGTCCCATTTGATATATTAAAGGAAATTGAAAGAGTGCCCTTGACTCTTAGTTCTGCCGAGGGGGTAGTATAGAGCGCCATGTTGTTTTCCATTGCTTTGTGGGGGTATCCAAACTCTTTTAAAGTTAGTTGGGGGATCTTTTAAGGGATGTATATCCAGTCCACCTAGTCAAAGACCTTTTCGACGTGTGTAGATAAGAATGCAAGATGGATATTCCATGACCAGTTGAACTGGATCATATTGAGAACTCGTAAGATATTGTCTTTCCCCTCTCTCCCAGGTATAAAACCTACTTGCTCAGGGTCAATGAGAGATGGAGGGAGTGATTTGATCCTATTGGGTAATAATTTGGCAAACCTCTTTAGGTCTACATTAAGTAGGGAGGTGGGGCGGCAGCTCCCGCATTGTGTAGGGTCTTTACATTCCTTGGGAAGAATAGTGATGTGAGCTTGCACGGACTTGGGGGAATTTCATTGAGTTGAGTTAAAGGTGTCCCGCATGTGAGGAAAAAGCAGGTCTTTAAAGGTTTTGTAGTAGGCCGTCGGGAAGCCGTCTGGCCCTGGGCTTTATGCTGAGGAGAGTCTTTTTCTTGTTCCCCGATTGTGAAGGGTTTGGTCAGGGTGTTGGCTTGCTGTAAAGTTAGATTGGGTAGGTGTAGATTGTAAAGAAATTTGGTGATGGCTTTGAGCTTTGTCTGAAGGGGATTCTAGACTGTTAAGATTATAGAGAGACTCGTAGAAAGTTTTAAATTCCTGAGCGATGGCTTTGGTTTCCGTGATGAGAGAATTGTTTACAGAGGATATGGACTGGATGTATCTTTGGGATCGCCTTTTCTATGCTAAGGAGGCCATTCATTTTGAACCTTTGTTACCATGCAATAAACACCTCATGTTGGCTGTAAAGAGGCTTTTGCTGCATATTGATTCAGGAGTTGTTTTAGCTTTTCCCTAGCTACTGTTAAATTGGAGAAAGTCTTGGGGGGGATCGTGCTGTTCTGTGTTCGTGTTCCAGTTCTAGTATCTGCTGTTCATTTCATTCCGCTATTTGTTCCTCAGCTTTTTGACATATGCATTCAATGACTCTCCTCTAATTACATCCTTATGAGTTTCCCATTTGGTACTCAGAGGGGTGTTTTGTTTTGAAATTCCCAGAAATTCTTTTAACTATCCTTTGTATGTAAATTTCCGTTGCTAATAGTGTTTCATTGAGCCTCCATGTGTACTGTGGTCTAGGTAGGGTGGTTATGCTATCAATGCGAGAGGTTGAAATCAGTGGCAGTGAAAAAGTATGTAATCCAGTCTCTGATGAGATCTGTGGGGGGTGGAGAAGAAGTTGTATTCCCTGTTTGATGGATGCATAGTACGCCAAGCATCTCTGAGGGACAAATCTTGAAGAGTTTTGTGGAGGGATTTGAGTTTCCTAAGGGGAAATCTGTTTTTGTTGTAGGAGGAGTTTAATGTAGGTTCCAGGCAGCGAATGAAGTCTCCCCCAATAATGCAGATATCTTCTCTGAAGTGGCGTAGCTTCCCAAAGGTTTCTAGTAGCCAGTCAATCTGTTGTGAGTTTGGGGCGATTGACTCTTGCGTGGGGACTATGTGACCTTTCAGGAACAAGAATCTCCCTTCTGGATCGGTTATATGTGCAGATTGTCTAAAGGAGAGGGTCTTTTTGATGCCTGATGTTACCCCTTTGCTTTTGGAGGAGGAGGGCTGGCATGAAACCATTGAGAATAATATGATGCTGGGAGGGATGGTATGTTGTGTAGCTTGAAGTGAGTTTCCTGGAGTATGATGATATCAGAGTGAGCCTTTTTTTTGTAACTGGAAGATACGTGAGCGTTTCAACAGGGAGTTTAGTCCCTGGACATTCCATGACAATATGTTATTGTCTGCTTTATGCTTGTGAGGTGGGGAGGATTGGATAAATTGGTGGGGAGGAGTTATGTGAAAAGGGGTTTGTCGGTATGTGTTGACTGGGGTGATGGTCATGTTTTCCTTATATCTTAAAATCGGTTATTGTTAACCAATGAGGTCAGTAACGCAATCCTACGTGGTGTAAGCGTGGCGAACTGAGATTGTGGGATCTTTCAGAAGGGCGCTTGGAAAGCGTTTCCCCATGTCTCCTTTTTGGTAATGTGGACCAACTATACGGGTGAATACCACTCGTCTTATAACGAAATGAGACACCTAATTATTGGTATGAAATTAACAAATTAAACATATGGAACATGGTAAATAGTATAAACATTGAGGCAGAGTATGTACTGGCAATCTCGTTCCTGTTATCCATCTAGCCTCTAATCAGGCACGGAGCATCACAGGAAGCTGCTAGGGCATAATGGGTAAGCAGTGATCATGTCACTCACGAGTAAACAACCAATAAATAATGTCCTCTGCAAAGGGTCAGTCCATGATCGTGTTTCCTGCTCGACTTGGGTCGCACAGTTTGCCAGTCATTTAGATATTGATATATTCCTTATGCCAGTCTGATTTTCACTGTGGATTCTTTTCATTATTATTTTTATGTATTTTTAATAGTTGTTGGATTAATAAAGTATATTTGGCATGCATTTGTGGTGTTTGGAACACTGCAAGAGACAAACACACCGGCAAAAAAAAGGAAATTTACCACCAGGATCAAGGATTTTAAACCAAGCATACTTACATGCTGATGTGTGCCCCCTCTGGCAGAATCCACTCTTCTTTTTGCTTCTTATGCCGATGTTTTTACAAAAAAGACTTAAAATATGTGCAAATGAGCCTCAGGGGCTATATGTGTAAATAGAACCCAGAACCCCAGAGGCTCATTTGCATATTTGTAATTGGTTTTTTTTTGCGTAAACACAAGGGCATAAAAAGCTAAAAGAATAGCACACTCCAGCATGTAAATGTGCTTGGTTTACAATCCTTGATCCTGGTGTTAGATTTCCTGTAAAGGAAATCTACCAAACACAAAACAACTGTTTAAACTACATATACCTCTAGCTAGCTGCAGGTATGTTGAGAAAGGATATAAGGATATAAGCTTCCTTAGCCATAAAACCAAGAGATTTCACTAACAAACACTTTGCTGCTGGATGCTCTCTGGTAGATTTCTTTAAGACCCTGGTATAGGCGCAAAACAAATGTGCTACTCCCAAGAAGGTGCAAAAAATAAAAAATGTGCAAAAATAAAGATACAAGCCCCCCTTTGTCTCCTTTACTAGGCATTGATGAACTGATTTAAGCACAGATTCTATATGTGCTCCATAATGCCCCAATGTGGATTCCAAAGTACTGGTTCAAGAGATTTCACAACTCTTTTTAGGGACCTGGTGTGGAACCGGAGTGCGCCAAGGATTGAACTGGAAAAGTAGCATTTTCCAAAGTATCAAGGGGGATTGGCACTACTGTATGCTTTTGTGTATTTTGTTGCAGCGCAATGTCAGCACAAAGAGGGTCGATAAGAGAGGATTGTATGGGTAGTTGCCCCTAAGCGCTGTGGCATGTGGGCAGGGGGCTTTTCCCTCAGGATGCATTGGAAGCATGTAAATACCATATGCCATTTTGTAGTCCAAGGTTGGGGAGGAAACAGTGATGGGAGGATGAAGTAGGGGAACTGTCAATGGAGGAATGGGCAGAAGATTTGTTTGTAATGCTGTTTTCGTTGCCCCATAGAGCGAGGGTCACATGTGAAGGCCTATGATGAAGAGAGTGTGGCCTCAATGAGCACTCTACAGGATGAAACTCAGGACAGCTTCCAGATGGATAACGGAACTCCAAACTCCAACTATCTTGTACAAGGATATATGTTTGCTGCTGCCCATTGGCCTAAGGTGACTGCAGATATGTAAATGATGACTCTTTTACCTAGTCTGGATGCTGTGACACCATTGTGCACTGGTATATAGTAGTTTACTTGGGATTTGCTTTTGCCACTTTAGGATTGTATATCAGTAATTATTCATAAATTCTCCTGCTGTCTCCCTGGCCTCCCCTTGCTATCTCTTTATTCTTTCTTCTCCCTCCCCTTGCATGCAGCCACTGCTGACAGCCCAATGGAGATGAGATAAAGATGCAGCCCTTACTCCCATCAGTACAACTTCTTCTGACTGAGGGCTGTAGTGACACAACCAGGGCGTCCTGGACACTCAACAGTTGTGAATTGTGTATCCACCCTAGATTAATTCAGTATATATCTCCCTGTATAACCCCTATAAAATGCTGTTCTCAAACTGTGAATCATAATTGATATTTTGCAACTTGCTATGGTAACATGGAATCTTTTTTGCAGGATCGGGTAATCATCAACAGGTTGGACGGCATATGCCAGGTAGTATTGAAAGGAAAATGGCCAACTTCACGTAGAAACTATGACACCACCAGTGTGGCGTCCTTCTATACCACCAAACTACTGGATAGTCCTGGGGCTGCCACAGAGTATAGTGACTCAGGAACACAGCCTTCCACGTGTGTCGTCTTCAAGGAAGAAAGCAACCAATCGCAACAGATGTCAAAGGTGAAGAAGCATGCACAAGAAAAGGAGTTTACAGTGAAAATCAATGACGTATGTTTCTTTTTTTCTTTTTCTTGCCCTGGGACCTGGTTGCTGTGTGCAGCATGCTCATTTTCAAGTTGGCTGGCTGCTCTTTCTTCCTATTTAACACCTTTTTTTTCGAGGCGTATCTTGCATATTTTTTTCAGTTTTTGCCAATTTTAAGCTCATTGCGCTTTGAACTTGCAATATATTAATATAAACAAATGTAAATTTTAGGAATTTTCCAAGCTCTGTGGATCTGCTGGCAGTTTTGTGCTTCCATAAGGTGCTCTTTTTATTGCACTGCCTCAATTTATTAAGATTGCGGGGGGTTTTTTGCAGTTTTCTTTAATAGACCTATGCCTTTTTTTTTTTTGTGCACATCCACATGCTTTGCAGTGACCTGTGTTTTTCTATTTAACAAGCAAATTGTTAAGCATACTGTTTTGAGAAAATGCATGCTTTGTAGGATGTTGTACCATGTATGTTAAACATGGATAAATATCCTCATTATACATTATATTGGTATTGTGACCCACCAGAGTGAGGATAGCTAGGAAGATATATACAGTATATACTTGAGTATAAGCTGAGTTTTTCAGCACAAAAAATGTGCTGAAAAACCTTGAACAGCTTATACTGGAGTCAAGAAAAAAAAACCATAAAGTGTACTCACCTTCCGACGCCCCTTTGCAGGACCGCTTCTATCTATCGCTGCTCCGTCGTCAGCTCTGTGTCCCTGCACGGTCCGTCGCAGACACCATGACGTCAGCCACACACTGACACGTGCCGGAGCATCACTGTATAGAAGAGGACCTGCCGGTGGGGGGGCAGGGGCTGCAGACTATTTACTGGGGGGCAGGGGCTGCAGACTATTTACTGGGGGGCAGGGGCTGCAGACTATATACTGGGGGGCAGGGGCTGCAGACTATATACTGGGGGAAGTGGCTGCAGACTATATACTGGGGGCTGCAGACTATATATTGGGGGCAGGGGCTGCAGACTATATATTGGCGGCAGGGGCTGCAGTCTATATACAGGAAGACAGAGGCTGGCAGACTATATACTACAGAGGCTGGCAGGCTATATACTACAGAGGCTGGCAGGCTATATACTACAGAGGCTGGCAGACTATATACTACAGAGGCTGGCAGACTATATACTACAGAGGCTGGCAGACTATATACTACAGGGGGCTGGCAGACTATATACTACAGGGGGCTGGCAGGCTATATACTACAGGGGGCTGGCAGGCTATATACTACAGGGGGCTGGCAGGCTATATACAGGGGGCTGGTAGGCTATATACTACAGGGGGCTGGTAGGCTATATAATACAGGGGCTGGCAGGCTATATACTTGGGGGCTGTGACCAATGCATTTCCAACTCGGTTTATGCTAGTTATAATGCTAGAGTATAAATGTATAAAAAGTATTGATATTTACATCCATATATAATTTAATTCTGCCAATATATACTCTTTAATGGGAATTCCTAGAGCATAGACCAACCTGAACTGTCAGCGTTTGGCCGTTATGCATAGGGGTTTCCTTTTTTACATAAGTAAAATTAAATAATTGTATAATAACAGTCCAATAAAATTTTTCTTAATTCTTCAGCATATTAAAATCTCTGGCTGTAAACATGAATGCCTATTTATAGACAGCAAGCCGAAGGTGATTATGGATAGGTTTTCCAGCTGCTTGGTAAAAGAAGCACTCTGGTATATGTCCCTATTATTCAAAAAGTATTACCAAACAGTATTTACTTTCCATCTGAATATTTCAGGGATTCTTCTCATGAAGGAAATCTACTATCAAAATCAAGCAAGATAATCCAGGGACTCCCAGATCCCATGCACACAACCTTAATTGTGGCCGTGATCCTGCCGCACCAGGTCATGCGCACAATAGAGGTCTTTGGCACCTGGTCACAGTGTGGTGAGCCACATGTCCTATCTCTTGCCAGATTTGTGGTCACCCTGCTTCTCTGCAGAGGGGAGGACTGAGGCGCATTCTCCCCTGCTCCCTTATGCATCCGGATGAGTGCTACACCCGCGTCCTGTCCCAATTCAGCACATGGTCGTGTGCATGAGGGCTTACTCGTAGATCCAGACACTGTGACTGTGGTAATTTTCTTATATTTATCCTTCCTCCTTCCTTCTAAAATCAACTTTTATCATTATGCTAAGCGAGAAGGGCTCTGGTTTCACTGTTTTAACCCCCCTCCCCTCAGCACTCCCCCCTTCAATCTTCCTGATGTAATCACACTGTTTCAGGGGAAGTTTTAGCACACCGGGAGGAGGAAGTGCTCCTTGCACACTGTGAGGCTACATTCACACGGGCGTATGATTTTTCCAATCCCGCATTTACGGGCCGTATGAGCCCGTATATACGTGACGTTTTTCATCTGTATGCAGCACGTATGTAACCCGTATTTTATACGTCTCCATAGACTTCTAGGGCATACAGAACTGAAATACGGGAGAAAATAGGACATGCTCTATATTTTTATACGGCTAGTATATGGTACGGTATGGAATGGAGTTAACAACGGCAACATAAATGATCAGACGTATTGTCCATTGAAATGAACGTGGCCGTATGTAACCTGTAAAAAACCTGTACGGATACGGCCGTTTTCATACGTCCATGTGACTGTAGCCTAACAGCCTTTGAATCTGCAGCCCCCTTCCCCTAAGCCCTTCTGTCTCATTAGCATAATCATAATATTAAAAGCTGATTTTAGAGGGAAGGAGGCAATGGATAAAGAATATAAGACGATTACCACAGTCATGGTGCATGGATCTAGTGTTCCTGGTTTGTCGTGCTTGATTTTGCTGAATAGATTTCCTCTAAGCTTGGACATGTGATCTCCCCCTGGCCACCACAAGGGTTTTTGTTTTATCGGGATCAACATCTCAGACATCAGGTTTTCTGGATGATGGGTTCTGCCACACGGGAGGGTGGGGGGGCACATACTGTGATGTGTGAGGATAGATTAGACACAACTCTGTTCCACAGAATGTAGAATATGACTGTAAAGCCTTCTGGCTACATAATTGTGGTCTCTAGATAATCGCACTGTCCCCCCAGAAAGCTGACCATGCGTTGCAGCATTACGTATGGGAGAGTTAAGAAACAACAGGGAGATTGGACACCAACATTACATTACATTTCTCTATCAGGGCTGGATTACAGGTGTGCAGGGATGAAAACATTTCTTATTGCTGGAGAGTTTCTACGGGCTATGAATAATTAAGATTATTTTCAGTCGCTAGGTGTGAATATAAATTTTGCTCAACCCTGATAGAGAGTGCACTGTTTTTTTTTTTTATTATTCAGTAGGAAAACCCAGTGTTTTAGTTTCCTCTTAGTGTAAGTAGATTCAGAAAGGCATGGCTCAGTGCAATAACATGAGGTTACAGTGTGGAGAATAGAGGCTTTTTGCTTTCAGTGTTGTGAAGCTTCAAGCTTGAGGTCTCAGTACAGACATTTAAGCTATAAATTGCATGCTGCACAATGTGTGGTCTCCCAGTAACACAGATCTGTTACCCTTTTAGGAAGGAGGCTTGAAATTGACATTTCAGAAACAAGGGATTCCTCAAAAACGACCGCTGGACATTGAGGAGGGAATGGGGCAGCAGCAGTACCTGGCCCGACTACAAGATCTCCAGAATGCTTCAGAGGCTAGCCTTGTAACCTTTCCCAAATCTTCTGCTGTGTCAGGTACATGGTCATGTAGGGAAACCTTTAGGTTGGGTCATTTGAAATTCATTTCATGGTGACAAGATTTGTTTTATTAATTATTATTATTTTATTTACTGAACATGTCTACAGGCTAATATGGACATTGTCTGGCTATTGTTATCTTGCTGGTTTACAATAGTTCTATTGTGTGTTCCTGGTCTATGGTAACCGCATTGTTCATTTCTGACATGGTTACTAACTTTTTAACAAACTGTGCATTTCGCTGCTTTTTTTGTACGCATATTGGACTACTGTCTGCAAAGTTTGTTAAGCTTTAAAGGATATCTACCGCCAGGATTAAAGAGAACCCGTCATGCAAAAAAAAAACCTTATCTAAATATGTGTTCATAAACTGCGATTAGAGAGCATTGCCTCTATCCCTTCATTGTCCCTCCACATGCCTGTAAACCTAAGCAATGAGGTCCTAAAGCTGTATGCAAATGACCTGTGAAATGTCCAATGAGTCATTAGCATATTCAAGCTGTCCGGCTTATTCATGAGTGGGAGGCATAGCCACACCCCCAGTGCTTGACTGACAGCCTGTATAATGATGTAATGGCTGCTCTATGTGCTTCCTGGTGCTGGCGGCCCCTGCAGCCTGTGTGTGTATAGGAGAGATACAACAGTTCCAGGATGCAGCCATGTTATAGCAGAACATGTCAGGTACTTGTGTAGCTGATGTCTGTGTATTAGGAGGATGCAGCATGTCAGCAGATGCAGCACACACACTAACTATGTTTTACTATACATTACAACACAGACATGAGCAGGGGAGGAGAGGGGAGGTGTAACAGGGGTGACATCACTGCCTCTGACCATGTGACCAGCCTCATTTACATAATAAAGAAAAGATGATTTTATAATGATAAATGTATGAAATAACTAGATAATAATAGCTGGGATGGATCCTTGTGAGCTGCTACCAACAGGTAGAGATGACAGGACTAGTGACAGAGACCCGATGACAGGTGTCCTTTAAGGATTGTAAACCAAGCACACTGACATACTGGTCTGTGCCCCCTCTTACAGGATTTATTCTGGAGTATGGAGCCCTTTAGGGTCCTTTCCATAATTTGTAAAGCCTCTTTAAAGCGTTTTCTTAAAATCAAGAGCATAAAAAAAGATTACTGTATTTTTCGGACTATATGCGCACAAAAAATCCTTTGATTTTCTCACAAATAACAAGTTTCTCACAAGTCCAGTGCGCCTTACATATGAACCGTACTTACATACTGCCTTGAACTGTGCACAGGTCTGCCACCTACTGGTCATTCATCCTTATAATCAGGTACGCCTTATAATCCGGTGCGCCTTATATACGAACCTAGACATTTTAGCATGCATTTATTGATGGTGCGTGTTATACTCCGATGCGCCTTATAGTCTGAAAAATACTGTAAGGATAATTTAAAGAAGAGCAGATCCTGCCAGAGGGGGCATACACCTGCATGTCAGTGTGCTTGGTTTACAATCTTTCATCCTGGTGGTAGATGTCCTTTAAGTTTTGTAAATAGTTTCTCTACATTCACTATACCTCACCAACTCCCTTTAATTTTTAGAAATAGCAAACATTGGGGAGTCTTTTAGCTTTTCAGACATAGGGGGGGATTTATTAAGACTTGGCACATTATGCCCCGTTTGTAACATCTCCTCCGCTGGCGCATGACCACCCATTATGTGCCCGGATGAACTGAAAACCCTGCTTCACGCTTTACTGCCTGGAAAGAGAGGGGAAAAATTGGAGCATGGTCACAAATTGCGACTTTTTTGTGCTTTGTACTGCAGAAAACTGGTACATGCTCCCCAATCATCCCAGAGTTTATAATGTAGCAATCTCCTGTGTCACTCTTTTAAATTTTGTAATACTGTACTCTTGTTTTATTACTTATATTTGTGGAAACCCTAGTTTTCAGCCAGGCCTGAAGCCTTCTTTTTTTCCATGATCCCTTTAAACGTACAGTATTAACTGTATTAAAATGTTTTGTTTTCTTCAGCTAAAGCACTTTGTAGCCATGAGTTTTCAAATAATATGGGTCACTATTATTAGCCACGTTGCGGTGCAGTGTCAATCCTTTTTTGCATAACCATGTGATATAGGGTCACGGTAACCTCTCGAGGAATATATACTACAAGAACGTCTTCTACTAAAAGAATACATTACAGGCCTTTTATCTCGCAGGACACAATCTACAGTGCACTGTACAATTTGCTGTTGAATTGGTGTCAAAGGAAAACTGTTGTAAGGATTTAAGCCCACAAAACTCCTCCAACCTATTATGCAGGACAGTGCAGGATCGGATCATTATGATATTGATTCTCTATACTGGGAGATTCGGCATTACACATAAAAAGAACTTCAAATTTGTAAGTGGGGGTTGACAAGAGTCACACTGTGGATCTGCATCATATAAACTGCTTTTTAGCATTAGCAGCCACCTTGGTTTGATGTAACTTGCCTTAAGGACATCTGTCAAGCCAGTATGTGACTTTCTTGATCTGTAAAATACTGCGGAATATAATGTCGCTATATAAATAAAGATTTATTATTTCTGACAGTCCCTGGGTTAAGTACAAGATTCTGTAAGTTTGTTTTTGAGTTGAATTTGTATGTAAGTCGCAACTGGGACTAATAGGCCAGTAAATTTCCTTCAGAGAGCTTTACCAGAGGTCTCAGTGAGCAGAGAGGCTTCTTTGTTTTTAGGGGTTATCTGTAAGTCAGTGTTTTTAGGTTGGGGGACTGCCTGCCTATTCTTCTGTGACTGTTCTCCTCCATCACGACTCCTCAAAAGTTATTTGAATATTGGGGCACATTTATTTACCCGTCCCGTTGATGACGCCGATCCGGAATGTTCGACGAGGATTCGTTGCTGCCGCGATTCACTAAGATCGTGCGTCTATTTTCCTGCATGTGTCGTTTCCCCGCTGAGGTCCGCCAGAGTTCACCATCTTCTTCCCGGTGCATGTGAATGCTGATGTTGCGACACAATTTTAAAGTTAAATTCTGCGGTTTGTCTGAATCAGTCGGGTTGTCCAACGGCAACGCCCCCGATTTGTGTCGTATGAAAGCCGGCGCCTGTGCGCCACAATCCGATTGCGTGCGCCAAAAACCCGGGGCAATTCAGGGCAAATTGGAAAAATTCTGGAAATCCGACGGAAATGCATCCGACGGACCCTTAGTAAATGTGCCTCATTGAGTTATTTTTTCGTGTACTGTTTAATTTTACATAATATAGAAGGACATCATTATAACTCTGTTACTTTCTTGGATAACTGGTTGGTGGTGATTTGTGGACCTAAATCCTCATGAACAGTAGGTTCACTTTAACTGTTAAAGACTTATTCTGTACTGTAAAAGAAAAATCTAATAAACTGTATTATTTTATAAGGTAATCCCAGTGTGGTGCCAAATGCCAACATGAATGGCATAGGAAATGATGCACAACCTATCATCAAGAGGAGAAGGGGAAGAAGGAAGAACGTAGAGGGTGTTGATATTCTGTTTATGAACCGAAATAAACTTCTTAATCATGTAAGTCTAGGAGATGTGTTATGGCAATAGGAATAACCTAACCTCCCAGTGAGCTGATCAGTTTGTACACAAGCAGTACCTCTGTTGCCCGCTAGCAATCAATTCACTTGCTGTTCCCCTGGTGCGATCTCAAAACAGCTTAAGAAGTCAAGGGAAGGGTAACCCTGACTGTTTGTCAGGAGCTGAAGGAAAAAGAGGTGAGTATATACTTAAAGGGAACCTACCACCACGATTCTACCTATAAAGGTAGAAAGGGTGGTAGGTGGATGTATGGGATGTGAGGATAGCCCTTTTTAGAGCTAATCCTCACGTCCCCGCTATCTTTTTAATACTTTAATACCCTAATATGTTAATTTTCTTAAGGGGCTACTGGGGCGTGGAGTAGCCGAACATGAGGCTACAAGTCGCGGCAACTCCATGTCCCAGTAGCCTCTTTTCTCCTTCTACCCTGACATCTTCGGTGCACAGCTCCTCGTGGCTGAACGCCCTTGTCCGATAAGCTGTCAGAATTTTGTATCCTATCTACCAAAATAAATCTCTTAACCCCCATCCTTCTACAGCTACATTTAAGCACGACTACGGGCGAGCGGGCAGGCAGGCATACGTCAGCCACAATGGAGAGCTAATGCGCACGGCCTGTAACATGGGGAAATATAGGAATTTTCTATATTTTCCCCGTGTACAGACCGGTACCATTTGCTCCATGCGGCCATTGCCTTCTTTCTTTCGAATTTACATTTTTATTAAGTTTTCAAGACGGTAAAAGGATCAGGGGAAGAGGGGAGGGGTAACACCAGGAGAAAGGAATCATGGATACCCGATATGTGGGGGTTAAAAATAAAGGTATCAACCAATTCCAGTTTGAAGAGAAAATACACAACAATAGAAATTCAATAAATCATCATGCAGCATCACTGTAATTATCCAGAATAACCTTACTGGCCCACCGTTTTTAATCATTTACCTAAAGTGACTCCGGATTAGATGGGGAGTAAGAAGTGGAGGGTTGGCCATTGCTTTCTATTGGGGATGTATGTACGCCTGCAAGCTTGGGGACGTATATACGTCCCTCATAGTGTGTGAATGTAGCCTAAATTTACAACTGGCAGTCCTGAGGTTGATCCGTAGTTTGAGGTTGGCACCCTTTTTGAAGGGACTTCCTAAGGGCTATATAAAACCAGGGGTTTTTATTAAGGATCACTCTGCTCATATTATCCTTACTATGTCCATACTTGCATAAGCCTTACTTACTTACCTAAGTCTGATATGTAATCTTTCCCCTAGTGTTGCTTATGGCCCAAGGCCCCCACATGGCTGTGGGACCTTAACTTTGAGATGGATATCATGCAAGATGTCTCCTTTGAACCCTTGGGGGATCATACACTTTTGCACCCTTTCCTGGAAGATGGCATATTTGGTGGCATATTGGTTGTCCGAATTGACAGCAATCTCCTGTCATTTGCTCTAATGGTCCTAAACCAAGACAAGCAGTGTCTCCGCCTATGTCTCTGTCTCAGCACTACTTCCTTCCTTTTGTCCAGCATATCCCTCATCCCAAAGAGTGGGCACTTTTATTTTTATTTCTTTCATGTAAACAGGGTGCAGCTATCTCTTGCTCTTTTTCTTAAGAAGGTATAATTCTTTTTCTTTTCATCTCGGAGGGACGTTGTAAGGGAATGGCACTTTCAAAGTGACCACTGCTTTCTGGATCTACCATGTGTGGTAAGGCCAATCATGCCAAGAGGCCGACTCCTCTTTTCACGCCTCTACCCTTTCCAGTTTCCCAGCAGTTTCTGTTCTTTTGGACATCACAAGGTCTCTGTATCACCAGTACACACAAGCTAGGCACTCGCTGACTCTTGCTCTGGGGTTTTTCTTATATGTTGGTTTCTCCTAGTTGCACCTACTGCTTGTGTACTTACTGATTAGCTGGAGAGAGGCAAAGCCAACATTTAGCTACGGTTCCACCTGCTAATAGCAGAGATATGATCTATGTGTCCACCTAATGAACCAAGTGTTGCAGAAATGGTAAATGTGGATGCGCATGTTTCTACTTTTTATTTGATGATTTACTATTTACCAAAGTAAAAAATTATGGCGTTGATTATAAAAAAAACTACACCAAGTATTTTTACAACCAATAAGGTGATATTTACATGTATAGCATAGTACCACCTGGTGCTCAAAGTAGAAAACAAGGTAAATGTCCACATACTAAGCTGATGGACATACTTGCTCAGTCACTCTCTCCATAACCAGGTCTTTTGAAGGCATCTCCTTTTCACTGTTGAGTAACTAATTGAAATAACATCCTGCTCTGCTTGTTTGGGATAACTCATTTATTTTATTTTCTCTAGGTTAATCAGGCGGGTCCTCCATCCCTGTCACAAACTGCAACCTGCCCACAGTTACCATCTGCCCAACTTCACAGAGCACTGGATGCTGACAGCCCAGTGCCTGTCATCAATTTAAAGGATGGCACAAGGCTTGCAGGAGATGATGCCCCAAAAAGAAAAGATTTAGAAAGCTGGCTCAAGGCTCATCCTGGCTATGTGGAAGACTTGGGAGCTTTCATTCCTGTGAGATTCCTTATTCATCATTTTATATCATTTTTTTATTTTTGGATGTGTAGATATTACAAGCACTAACTTCATCGTATGATGTGTTCCTTCATTATTATTTGTGTCCCTATGTAGAGAATGCAGCTTCATGAGGGAAGACCTAAACAGAAGAGGCACCGTTGTAGAAATCCTAATAAGCTGGATGTGAACAGCCTAACAGGAGAGGAGCGTGTCCAGCTTATCAACAAGAGGAACGCCAGGAAGGCAAGTTGGATATTGGGTGTTAGGTGTTTCCACTTAACCCCTTCACAGCGCCATATGACTATAAATATCATATTTTACATACTTCGTGCAGATAACACATTTGTAACGTAATGACTGTGGGCCACATTCTGCTTTATCTCCTGAACCCTGGAACCTAGAAACACAATATCCGGATTGTGTGGTTGTTTCATAGAACAGGAGATATCCACTGTTAAATTTGCCTTAAAAAAAATGTGATTTTTTTTTTTTTTTAATTTATACAGCTTTCTATTTCTGACTGTAAATTTAAAAGTGGATATCTTCGATTGTGTGAAACAAACAAACACAATAATAGCAACACACATCTGGTGTTATATCAAAGAGGAGAATCTCCCCTTTAAAATGCCAAGAGCCAGGGTTCAGCAGAAGTGTGCCCCCTCTACCCTGTCGGATGAAGGCAGATTTTGGAAGTTGTCGCAAGAAGTACATGTACATGTACAGTACACATTTTTAATTATATTTTGATAAAGATTTATTCATTACTACTTTGATTGGAAAAATTATGCATTCCACATTTGTAGTCATTTATCAGCTAATTTTAAATGGTTTATTGAACAATATACATGACCGTACAATAAAATCCTTGTGGTCAAGGCATAGAATCTTGACAATTATTCATTGTCAAACAGATATTGACATAGTAGCCCAGTGCATGACTAGTACAGCATCCAGCTCCGATACTAACTTTAGTAAAAATCTAAGAAAACATGGCTGCTTAAGCAAAAAGTAGAGAAAGCATAGTCTCTGAGAGAAAAATGTGAGCTGCTTGTGAGGGAAGTGGAAGATCAAGCATGCAGAAGCTCCCTTTCAGTTACCCAGGTAAAGGACACAGTTTTAATATAGTGTGTGTGTGTGTGTGTGTGTATATATAGTAATATAGGAACAAGTCCTGGAAAGCCGTACCTCCCATTGTTTTTGGATGCTGCAATTTAGAAAGTTGAAGCTTGAATCGTATTGGCGGATACATCTGTCAGTGACGTGTTGCTAGGCAACTATAATAAACTTTCATTTATTGGCCAAAGTGACATTTTGATCCCACCCAGAAATTATTTATACCCACCTTAGCTCCTCCCACGAATCAGTAGCCCCGATCCCCTGATGACGCTGGTGCTCCAGCGAAAGATGTCGGAGGGGGGGGGGCCTCGTGAATGTGTTTTAAGGTGTCTTGTTTAAGGCTGCTTAATAGTGTCACAGCAGAGGTACACTAATCAAATACACTATTGGAATTATTCCCCCTAAAAGGATTTGTTATGTGTAGCAGCCCCAGCAAGTATTTTTAACTTTATTGAGTGAATTACAGCAATGTATGTTTTATTAGGTGAACATTAATAAAAGTTACGTTTTAGGCCTGACCGATAAGGCTTTTTCTGTCTTAGGACAATTTGTAAATAAGTTGAATCGTGAAGAACCCCATACAAACGGTATTGCTGCAGGACATATAATGTTTTGGGCAGCACCACCATTTTGACCAGATTTATTCTACCCGCCTCTGAAAGGAGCAATATTGCCCATACCTTGAACTTTTATGCCTTATTCCGCCTGGTAACAATAATAAGCTCTTTTACTATTAAGATATAAAAGACAGGACTTGCCCCAGTTTATACAAAGGCCTGAGTAATCTCCATACGTCCCCCTATGGTCGTTTGCATGTATTCTTAGTTTGATTGTTAATGGCTCCATAACTAATGGAAAAAGGAGGGATGAAAGTGAGCATCCCTGACAGGTTCCCCGGGCTAACTGAAAGGAGTCTGATAAATCAGCTAATTTTATAAAGAAAAAAATATGTAATTAATAAAACTTTTGTATCAAGTTAAATTCTCACATGTCATGAAAAACAAGCTAAAATTGTTATGATATGTTAACCTTGTTCAAAGATATCGTCATTTAAAGCAGCACACAGAACTCCAGAAATTGGCATAAACATTCAAATGCAAAGTACTCTCCATATCATTTCATACCAGACATTAATGTTGCTAAAGAAGTTCATTCCTTATGGAAATACTTACATTTGTATAGTTTTAGGGATTGTCTCGTGAAAACAAGATCTTTGTATATATACTATGCATTATGTTTTGGTATAATGACAAGATTCCTGCATTTTCAGGTTGGAGGTGCCTTTGCTCCTCCTCTGAAAGACCTGTGCCGCTTCCTGAAGGAAAATCCAGAGTATGGGGTGGCGCCTGAGTGGGGTGAAGTTGTAAAGCAATCTGTAAGTACATACATTTTGCAATTATTTTATATCTTATACATGGCTCTCTGGCTGTTGTTAAAAAAAAAAAAACATATTCTAGAATGCCTGAGGAAAACACAAGGAAAAGCTTATACCATAAGCTTAAATACCAGTGCCTCAAACAATAAATAAGATGTAAAATCCTCTGAATACTTCAATTCATAAATGCTTCGAAATAAATTTTGTAAATCAGTAATTCTTCAGTAATTCAATTCAAAAAGTGAAACTCGTATATAATATAGAGTAATTACAAACTGAGTGAACTTTTTCAAGTGTTTATGTATGTTAGTGTTAATGTTAATTTGATTATGGCTTACAGCCATGGAAAACCCAAAAGTCATTATCTCAGAAAATTAGAATAATTAACCCAAAACACATGCAAAGGCTTCCTTAGCGTTTTAAAAGGTCCCTTAGTCTGATTCAATAGGCAACTCAATCATGGGAAAGACTGCTGACATGACAGATGTCCTGAAGGCAGTCATTGACACACTTCACAAGGGTGTAAGCCACAAAAGGTCATTGCTAAAGAAGCTGGCTGTACAGAGTTCTGTACAGTGAATACTCAAAGTATTCAGACCCCTTTAAATGTTTTACTCTTTGTTTCATTGCAGCCAATTGGTAAGATCAAAAAAGTTCTCTACATCCCCCCCCCCTTCCATCTTTACAGAAAAAAAGCTGAAATGTAGATATTTTTATAATATAATACCCTTTGATATTTAACTCATATGTTGTCCATTTCCTTCTGATCCTCATTAAGAAGGTTCTACTCCTTCATTGGAGTCCAGTTGTGTTTAAATAAACTGATTAGACATGATTGGGAAAGGCACACATCTGTCTAGATAAGACCGCACAGTGCATGTCAGAGCACATTAGCATCATGAAGTCTAAGAAACTGCCCAAGGAGCTCATAGACAGAATTGTGGCAAGGCACAGATCTGAGGGTTACACAGATCAAGGTTACAAAAGAATGTCTGCAGCACACAAGGTTCCTAAGAGCACAGTGGCCTCCATAGTCCTTAAATGGAACAGTTTAGGATGACCACAACTCTCACTTGACCTGGCCATCAAGCCAAATTAAGCAATCGTGGGAGAAGAGCCTTGGTGGGAGAAATAAAGAAGAACCCCAAGATCACTGTGGCTGATCTCCAGAGATGCAGTAGGGAGATGGGAGAGTGTGCCAACAGAAGCATCTCTCCACATTTATCATGGTGTCCAACAGAATTGTTTTGCACGCTATGTTAAAGCTGTACCAAACAAAGTTGGCGCAACACCAGATTCATGAAGAATGTACTGCACAATTCATGAAACTGGTGCACACTTCACAGGAAAACTGCACCTTGTGCAGTTTGCACAGTTTTTGATAAATGTGGGCCAGAACATTTTGGGGCACTTTTACTTACACAATGCAGTTCACAGAAAGTGCATTGTCCGACGATCATGCATTGTGCCGCGATTCACTAAGATTGTGCGCCCAATATCCTGCATGTGTAGCTTCTACGCTCAGGTCCGGCGGAGTTCAGTCCAAATCCCCCGGATTTCAGTCGCATGAAAGTTAGCACAGGTGCACCAAAATCCAATTGCGTGCATCACAATTCCCTGTTAAATATCCGTCGCAGCCACGCGAAACCCAAAAATGTCGGGAAGTCTGACGAAAGTGCGTCCACGGACCTTTCGTTTATAAGCCCCTCTGTGACCATTGTTGACTGGTGCAGCCAGAGTCCTGACCTAAACCCAATTTGAGCATCTCTGCAGAGACTAGAAAATAGCCTTCACCATCCACCCTGAGGGAACTGGAGAGGATCTGCAAGGAAGAATGGCAGAGGAGCCCCAAATCCAGGTGTGAGAAACTTGTTGCATCATTCCCAAGAAGATGTATGGCTGTACTAGCTCAAAAGCTGCTTCTACTCAATACAGAGTCTGAATACTAATAAATTTGCAAAAATATCGAAATTTCTGTTTTTTTTCTGTCAAGGTGAAGTGCACAGTGTACATTAATGAGCAAATAAAAACAAAGAGGGAAAATGTAAAGGTCTCTGAATACTTTCACCACACACTGTATGAGTGGAAAGAAAAAGTTTTGGGAAAATAAGCACACAAGCAACTGGCATTTGGAAATCCAGGTCCCAGGTTCTTGTGGAAGACTAGAGAGGCACAATTTAAGCTGTTTGAGATCTAGTGTCAAGTTTCCATAATTGGTGTTGGTTTGCGGAGCCATGTCATCTGCTGGTGTAGGTCCACTGTGTTTTATCAAGCCCAAAGTCTGCACAACCGTCTATCAGGAAATTTTGTAACGCTTCCTGCTTCCCTCAGCGGACAAGCTTTCTTGTGATGGAATTTTGCCATCTGTCCACATAGCCAAAAAAAAAGTAGCCATACCTGGTTTAATAACCGCATTATCACTGTGCTTGATTGACCAGAAAACTCTCCTGATCTTAACCTCATTGAGAATCTATGGGTTATTGTCAAGATGAAGATAAGAGACACCAGACCCAACAATGCAAATGAACTGAAGGCTGCTATCAAAGCAACCTGGGCTTCCATAACACCTCTGTAGTGCCATCAGCCTCCATTCCACACCACATTAATGCAGTCATTCATGCAAATAGAGCTTCAACCAAGTATTGAGTGCATTTACTGTATATATACACTTGAAAACGTTCAGTGTATGACTCTATAATATATCAGGACGAGATGTTTGGCGTCTTTTAAAGTTGTGATACACACGTTTTTATTGTGCCACCACTTCAACTAACATGAAGTACAAAGTGTTACGAGAAAATAAACAAATCATATTGCAAGCCATAATAAATTCTGTGCTGACACATTGAAAGCAACACCAATGTTTACTCTTTGTATATCATTATAACTTTCAATAAAATACAGTTGTTAAAAAGTAGCTAATAGTTTTTAGATACTTGATATGAAACTTCTAATGAATGATTATAAATTCTCTTTGTTTTATCTCTCTTGCAGGGTTTTCTCCCAGACAGCATGTTTGATCGTATCTTAACAGGCCCTGTGGTGCGTGAGGAAGTGAGTAGGAGAGGGAGAAGACCAAAAAGTGAGATTGCCAAGGCCACAGCTGCTGCTGCTGCAGTATCTGCAGGCAACTCTGTGAACGTCAACCCACTGTTAGCTAATGGGCTGATTCAAAGTATGGATCTATCCAGTTATCAAACCCTTCAGCAGAACTTTCAGAACCTCCAGTCTCTGCAGTTAACAGGATTAATTGGTTTACCCGCTGGCCTTACAACCACTGGTGGTGATGCGAAGAACCTGGCTGCCATGTTCCCTATGCTGCTGTCTGGTATGGCTGGTTTACCCAATCTATTGGGTATGGGAAGCCTAATGAATAAGTCCCCAGAACCCTGTGTCGAAGGGAAAGAAAAAGACTGCACAAAGGATAGCAAAGAAGCCAATAATAAAGAGAGGACAATATCTCCTCCGAATGATAAAACCAAGCAGAACTCAAGCCCTCCTTCCACATCCATGGGAGCAGCACTACAAGCGGGCTCCTTATCTATCAACCCTTTGTTGTTGCCCAACATACTTTACCCAGGGATGCTCCTCACTCCAAGCCTTAATCTTCACATCCCAGCTGTGCCCCAGCCTAATGTTTTTGATGTACAAAATACTAATAATAAAAAGAACACTGATGCTGTTCAAGCCTCAGATTCTGCAGTGGAACCACCTCCTCCTGCTCAAAGTCAGGAAGAAAAAGCTGGGAACGAGGTGGCTTCCCAAAATGAGAACAGCACAGACGAAGGTTCTGAGAAGGCAGACCCTTCATCAGGATCAAACAGCCCCTCATCATCTTCATCTGAAGAATCTGACTCTACGGAGGAAGAGTAAACCTTAACTGAACCTGCACTTAAATTATATTTAAAGGAAAATAAAAACCTTTTGGAACCTCCTGCCTAAAAAAAAATGAATTGTATATACCTGTGTAATAACTGCATCAAATAATTTTCTGGAGAGGTGGACATTTCAGTATTTCTTCTGAAGATGCAAATGGTGTTTTAAGAAAACGTTTTGCATGTAATGCTCTTGCAGAGATGAACTTTTATGTAATACAACAAGTCGACATTGTGCTGTAAGGAAATTACAGCAAAAGGCATTAATTTTGTTTGAGGGAAGTCGGGCGGGGGGGAGGGTAATTTTATGAAAAATAATGGGGGAAAAAAAACGAAAAATGAAAAACGTGCTCTCTAAGAGCTGTATATAAATAATATATTTGCAGTGAAACACAGAATCCTCTAAGTATATTGTGGTTTTAATTTTGCCTTTTAGTTTTTTACAATTTATTCATGCACATCATTTACAGAACTCAGCAATAATTTTGGGCAATTTCCAAATGTTTATTTCTGTGGCCCTGTTTTTATTTTACCTGAAAGGGAAATGAACATGAAGATAGCATTTTATTTTATTTTTGTAAGTTATGACCGCATCATGTAGTCTGCCAGTACATGAAATAAGCAACGTGAATATTTATTTCAAGATTTCTCATCTGAAATATACTTCTTGACTCTGTAAGAGCCTCATTCATGCCTCGCCCATGTGAAAGCACAACTGATGGACGCTATCCGACACACACTTCCCTTGTAGAGTAGAAGTGGAGCGGCAGAATAAGAAATGGGTCGTAAAGCATTTGCAGTTCCACTGTGTCATCCGTATTTTCCCTGTATCTTCCCTTATGATAAGGGTAGACGGCTGTGTGCAAAAGAGATTTTAGTCAGAGATTAGTCCTGTGTCCTGTGTTAGGATCCTTGTTTTATTTATGGCCCATCTCAATTCTTAGTGCCACCAGTTGTTGGTGCCAGTTATAGCGCTGGTGCATTAAAGAAGTTATAAAATGCATTTTATCCAAATGATACAGTGCAAGGCAGACTGCACCAGCAGAGGAAGGGTATCATTCAGACATGGAAGTATTTGAACACAAAGTCCTCAAGGTTGGGTGGCATCTCCACCGCAGTGTGCATTATCAGGTGCAAATGTATTTGCTCCCTCTCTTGCAATGAAATTATTGTTATTATGGAAGAGCCAATCCCTGGCTCTGTAACATTCTGGCAGTATGATTTTGGATGCCTATATTTCAAAGGGGGAGATTTATCATATGCCGGAACTCGTGCTCCTCCTGTTGTATCAGATCCTACCTTGCGTAGAAATATTCTGCAGCCTCCGAACATTCACTTGTGAAGTTCACTGGCTGTGGCAAATGCGGGAGCGCCCCCCACGCCAGCCCACTCCACCGCTAGCCACACCCCATGTAGAGCTTCTACATGAGTTTTCTATTTACTTAACCTGACAACCTGGTTAAATAAATAATTCCAGTCATATTTTCAATTTCTTGTTTTCCCCTCTCTTATATGGCCCAGGCAGGTATATGTTTAGGCCAATCACCTGAGCAAGCTGTTCACACAAACCAGCTTGAATCCCTACACTGCATCTTATCATGGGAAGCCTTCCAGTATTCCACAATGTTCATTTCATTCGGCTACATGGATCAGTATGCGTCTATTGAAAATTGGACAATAAATTGTCTGCAGTCCACATTTTTATAGTAAAGTGTTATATGTACCGTTAAATTATTGAACCAAAAAGACGACATGTATTTATCTTGCCTAGAGGTCATAAGCTTATAGATTATTGTATTACTTTTAATGGAAGGACATGACTAGATGTGAAGTACATGCTATACCCCATTTAGACTTAACCAATTCTTTCTGCAACGTATATGATCAGACCAGATGGTCAGACCAGTTCCTGCCTCATAATGAATACATTTCAACCTTCCCTTTCCCTTTGAAATCCCTTCAAAAATGACCCTTGCATCTGCCCCAGAAAGCCCAGACTGAGCCGTGATTTTGCAGGTGCATAGCACTTTTCCTAGAAGCCAAAAGAGTCTCTGCCTCCCTCTTAACATGGTGGTAGGCAGGTTAGGATCTTTTGTAGAGGATGTGAGATGTGAAAAATAATTCTTAGAAACCTTTGTAGTCCAATGTGAATGCGAACAGAAGCAGATTTATAAGAAGTAAATCATTCCAAAGCATTAACACCCCTCCTGAGATCTGTGTAGTGTGAAGTTGTATATTTCTACTACCGACATATTCTGCAGCTCTGTACTGAGCTTACGCCCCCTAGTTACAATGAGATGATATTGGCAGGCACATATTCTCATTTTTGTGTGGATAGAGCAACACAAAACCCATGTTCAATTATGCTGACCTTTTGCTAACTTTCTACATCTTTAAAGCATAACTAAATTTAAGAACACTTACAGATTTTTTTTCTCTCATAAATAAATAGAGCAAGAGATAGTAATAAACTTTGTAATATACTTTAAGACAGAAAAAAATCTTCTTCTTCTATTTTTCTACTTTGCATTTATCATTCAGTAAATCCTCCCTGCCATACTTTACCAAAACTTGCCTCCTGGTAATAGGCGACCCTCCATGCCTATCCTACAGTATATCGCCAAGAAGTTGCTAAACCTTATAATGACTCATAGGAAATCAACCATTAAAATTGAGCATGATTAACCAGTGACACCCACTTAATATATTTCTTATATTTGTTATCCATGCCCTCCTTCCTTCTAAAATCAACTTTTAAAATTTTGTTCAGGAGCCAGAAGGGCTCCAGGGGTGTTACACTCAACTTCTTCACTGTTACCACTCTTCCCCCCCCCTGCTGTCTCAGCACTTCTCCCCCACCCCTTCCCCCAGCTGCTTTAATCTCATACAGTGGGAGGGGAAGTGCTCTACATAGTGTAACAGCCTGTATTGTTGCAGCAGAGAGAGCCTCTGGTAACACTCTTCTGGCTCAGTAGCAAAGTGCTCCTGGTTTATCATGCTTGATTTTGATTTACTTTTGATTTACAGAACTAAATTATCAAGTGAAATATTCTACATTTGTGTATATCATGCCCCTTATTATCATGAAGGAGGAGTGCATGGTAAAGCCAGCAGGACACCAGATGTCCCAAGTCCTGCTGGCCTAGGGTCATGTGACCTATAGTTATAGACAAACTTTTACCAGGGAAGGTATAATATAGGAGACCCTGTTATTAGCTTTTAACCTCCTTTCCTTTCCAGTACAGACTTCATAACTCTTCAGAAAGCATACTAGAGGGTAAAAGAGAGAAAATGACAGTACAAATATTTTCTTTAATAATGTCATTAATGTCTGATAGTCTTAAAATCTAGTTAAGCTTTAAATTATGTGATTGACTCTTCCATATGTAAATATGGCCTTATATAAGTGTTGCTATGCAGCAATGCAAGACAACAGTCATGGTGCCTACATTTGTATGTTTCTGTTTCCAGTCCTCATTCTGGAACAGGAAAATTGTAGCTTTCTTTCAGTGCACTAGAGTGGTGGCAGGTGCCATCTTATCATATGCACTTACTAGTAGGGTGACCAGCTATATTACAGACAATACAAAAGTTGTGGTTTCTAATGTATTAGAAGAGTGTGTAAAATGCAATAAAGGGGTTATTCTTCAAATACTGTCTTAACACTAGATTTGGCAAGTACTGAAACCATGGGGGCTTAGTCTTAATATACCTGGGTATTTAAAGTAGCTTCAATTTCTGGGTCTGAGGTCTATAATACATATGGGGCACAGTAAACTTTGCAGTATTATTTTTGCTTTAGGGTCCATCTTGAACATGTTGCATCTACAGAGCTGCAGACTTGTCATTTGAGAAGAACTTTTGCTGACTTGCATTTCAATGAATAGTTTTTTTTTTATGTTTTATGGGAAGCCGCAATCACATATTTATTATAATAATATTATTATTAATTTTTCCGGTTGGTATACTTCTGGGTATGATATTGACATTGGTAAGTATGCCTACTACTGATCATCAGTGGTTATTGCAAGAATTCTTGAGGATCACACTTCCTAGGATTTCTTTCTGCCTTACAGTTACAGAAGTTGAAGAATTTGTTAGAGGCCTAAGCAAAACTCTAGCCTTAGCCAATTTACGTGTTGTAGAAAGTGTCTGCAATATTTTGTTGGCACAGAGTCTTTTCCCATTGGAATGAAACTTCAAGCACTTGCAGTATAGTGACACGAGCAGGACTTTCCCCCTGCTTTATAGGAAGCACAGGCCCGGCTATATCAGGAGGACAGACAATGCACTTTTCCTAAGAAATAAATGAATCCCACTAACAGTATCAAGTCTCTGTCCCTGGATATTTTTACAATGTGTGGCGGTAGATAGTATGAGAATGTTAGCTGTTTTCTGACTCGTATTTATAGCCCATGTTTCCAGCTTTATGATCTGCGTGTCTAATACGTTTCAAGATACCTGCAATATGCCGGTTGTGTTCTGTGTGGTCTGAATCGGCTTGTAGTTGAACATGCGTCTTCAAAAGAAAAGTCCTTTGTAATTTATTGAATTACTTTCTATGATGTTCTATAGAGCAAATGGAAGTTTAATTATTTTTTATTAAACATATTCTTTGACTACCTGTGATTTAATCATCTCTGTTCTGTGAAACTTTTCTAGGGAAAAAGGTGTACAACCAACAATACAAACAATATTTTAGATGTTCCTGTGCTACTCCACATACATTTTACTCAGTTTAGAGAACCATAAGAGGCCTTGTTTTATGCAAAGCAATTAGGCAGCGTTTAATATTCTGTACAATGCAGCGAGGCAATGATAAAAATCCCAAGGCAGTGGAATTTAAAAGAAATAGTGCACAGAAAATTGCTGGTGAGCATATAAGTTATTAGCTGGAAACCTAGAGGTGAAAAGAGGGTGTTGTAGAATTTTTCCCATAAAATACAGCTTGGTTGTTTGCTTCAATGTACAACCGAATATGAAATGGCCGTCATGAAGGGACAAGCGAGGGTAGACGCCCTATGCAATTACAATATGTTTTCGGGACCATGTAATCATCCACATTATTGCAGGCAAGGCTGCTACTAGGAATTTCAGGGCCTCAACAGGCCCCCTCATTCTCAGTGCACATACCCATGATATGTTTGCCATATGGTGTTTTAGTAGTAAAGTTTAAGGGCCCTTGGCTGTATAGTCATCATGGCCTCCCCTGACGGTGTAGAGCAGTGATGGCGAACCTTTTAGAAATCGAGTGCCCAAACTGCAAGCCTACACCCACTTATCTATCGCAAAGTGCCAGCATGGTAATTTAGACCAATAATACCCACAATAACACTATTTAAAGGCCAAATAATACTGCCACATGATAAGCATCACTATTACAACAACATAAATGGAATCATGCTTAATATTACCACCATACAGTAATTGCTTTTAATGCCAGTGATGAACATTGGCACCATATAGTGATAATTATCACCGCCATACAGTGAAGATATAGTATCATGTAAAAGGACACCAATGCTACTGCTACACCAGTTTTAGCGTCCCCTTTCTTGCTTCCTCTTAGGATTAGTCCTCTTCTTTAGTCCGTGTTCACACACTGTGACTGAGGGTGCGATCAGATGCACCACTTTCATTCTGTTTAGAAAGAGCATTAAAACTGAATTGGGGGGGGAGCCATGGCCTGAT
Source organism: Engystomops pustulosus (assembly GCA_019512145.1). Lineage (NCBI taxonomy): Eukaryota > Metazoa > Chordata > Amphibia > Anura > Leptodactylidae > Engystomops > Engystomops pustulosus. The sequence goes on from CM033647.1 coordinate 114,882,379, forward strand.
CATATATGCATGTCTATGCAAGTGCATTAGATTGTCAACTAGCACCCAGTGTCTTGCATTCAACAAGATTGCATGCGTTTCCATAGAAATGCATATATAAATCGAGCCATGGTTAGCCCCCATGCACTTTAATTCTGTTTCTAAACTTAATCAGAGCGGTACGTCTGACTGCACCATCGCATCCATGAACTCGCACCACATGTTTTCCATTGTTTACAAGCCAAACATTTGGGGATCTATCTCAATCACAAGAATTTAGGCTTAAGGCCCCTTTCACACTTGTGAGCGTGATGCGCTGAACTTGCAGCATATGCTGCCTGGGTCAGCCGGCCTGAACGCTGCAAACTGGAAGTGAATTCAGCATGTCAGTTCAGTTCTGGTTTGCAGCATTTGGCCCGGGCAATCCACTGCATGCAAGTTCAGCGCATCACACTCGCAAGTGTGAAAGGGGCCTTAATCTATCAAAATTTAGAAGGTGAAAGCAGCACTGTGGGAGAGGGAAACAGGGGCAGGGACTGAATGTGCCAGGAAAAGTGACTAAATGAGGTCCAAACCCAACCTGGTTAAATAAATACAAACTATCAGGCACTGAGGGGGATGGGGAAACCTATTTAGCTTTCTAAATTTTAATTTTAAGATCTCCTCACTGGGGCAAAGTGGGTGTTGTGTAGGGCACAAAACACTGAAGTCGATTATTAACACTTTAGCTGCTGCCTGCTTACACAGACAGCAGAGAATGGAGTACCTGGCTTCCCCTGCCTGTAGTGAGGGACTTCATCCCCTTATCTTCGTTGTCAATCATCTTGCTGCTGTGCACTCCTGGCTGCCGGCTTCTGGCTTCCGGGGCTCAGGTTCAGTGATGAGGAGGGGAAGGGAGCAAAGAGGGAGGCAGTGACCCGCTGCTGCTTCACAAGTGATGGCAGGACAGGTCAGCTGCAGCCAGCAAAGAGATGCCGACAGTCCGTCCGAGGGCTGAGGTGTGTGTAGCAGAGCAGAGAGTGTGTTACTCTGCTCTGCTACTCTATGCTCAGAGAATCACTGGAGCTCCGGCACGCAGCAGCGGCTTGTTGTGTGGCCGGAGCTCCATTAATAAAACAGACACAGTGGAGGCAATGGTGCGCGTGCCAGCAGAGAGGGCTCTGCGTGCCCTGTCTGACACGCGTGCCATAGGTTCGCCACCAATGGTCTTGAGCTTTTAAATTATCTAAATTTTAGTGCATAAAGATGTGCAAAAACAATATATCAAAGTTGAGGAATGCGGCAGGGGGAGAGCTGATGGCCACTAGTTGGGGGGGTCTTATAGGTAGCGGACACCCTGCCACTGCATTTCCTTATGTTGTGGTGCCTCCATGCCATCGTCTGTGCCGTAGAACTGTGTCCTTTCTGTTGGAAATGAAGTCCACTTCAGACACACCTCTTCAGAGTAAGGGCAGCATTTATTCATACTATAGAGCAACAGAGAAGCAAATAAATAGAGGGAAAAGTTCAGAATATGTGATGCTTACATAGCGGACATCATACAAGGGTGAGCTGCACAGCATTGCTTGCAAAGTATTTTATATCATATTACAAACATTATCAAAAGGTCACATAAGTCAAATATAACATACTGTGCAAATTCAACCCCCGAAAAACGAGGATAGGAGCTAGTGACCTGGCGCTCTCCCACAAATAGCCACCAATTCACACAGTCCACAAAACGTTAGTGCTCTACTCATCAAAGAAAAGGTTTGATTTCAATGGATAATCTCACCACCTTCCCTCCAGTTAGGAATTGAAGATCTCCTAGGTTCCTTGCTTTTTCTTCCTAATCTTGGGAAACAGAAGAAAAAGCAAGGAACCTAGGAGATCTTCAATTTCTCAATGGAGGGAAGGTGGTGAGATTATCAATTGAAATTTAACCTTTTCTTGATGAGTAGAGCACTGACGTTTTATGGTCCAAATACAACATACACCTACCATCCACTTTATTAGGTACACCATGCTAGTAACGGGTTGGACCCCTTTTGCCTTCAGAACTGCCTCAATTCTTCGTGGCAGAGATTCAACAAGGTGCTGGAAGCATTCCTCAGAGATTTTGGTCCATATTGACATGATGGCATCACACAGTTGCCGCAGATTTGTCGGCTGCACATCCATGATGCGAATCTCCCGTTCCACCACATCCCAAAGATGCTCTATTGGATTGAGATCTGGTGACTGTGGAGGCCATTTGAGTACAGTGAACTCATTGTCATGTTCAAGAAACCAGTCGGAGATGATTCCAGCTTTATGACATGGCGCATTATCCTGCTGAAAGTAGCCATCAGATGTTGGGTACATTGTGGTCATAAAGGGATGGACATGGTCATCAACAATACTCAGGTAGGCTGTGGCGTTGCAACGATGCTCAATTGGTACCAAGGGGCCCAAAGAGTGCCAAGAAAATATTCCCCACACCATGACACCACCACCACCAGCTGAACCGTTGATACAAGGCAGGATGGATCCATGCTTTCATGTTGTTGACGCCAAATTCTGACCCTACCATCCGAATGTCGCAGCAGAAATCGAGACTCATCAGACCAGGCAACGTTTTTCCAATCTTCTATTGTCCAATTTCGATGAGCTTGTGCAAATTGTAGCCTCAGTTTCCTGTTCTTAGCTGAAAGGAGTGGCACCCGGTGTGGTCTTCTGCTGCTGTAGCCCATCTGCCTCAAAGTTCGACGTACTGTGCCTTCAGAGATGCTCTTCTGCCTACCTTGGTTGTAACGGGTGGCGATTTGAGTCACTAGGGCCCTACACCTTGTGCAATATTAAAACCTCCTGGATACCAATTTACCCTTAAAAAATTTTTACCTTCTTAACTTTTTCATTTTTTATGCATGCAACTTTTTACTTTTTACTTTTTTCATTTTTGCATTTGTATTTTTAACATTAGAGGAATCAAACAATAAGGATTCATCCTTTTGTCTAAAAATAAAATTGGGACACTACAAACATATAGGATTTCTTATTGTATACAATATATGGTTCCATAAAGAAAGACATTTTATACACAAAACAGGACAAACCAAATCCTCGTATTTTTAAGATAATTAAGATATATACCGTTATACTGTTTATGAGTATATTAATTGTCTGTATACAAATTGTCTGTAATTTTTAAAGAAACCAATTTTCTGCTAGTAAGACATTGCACATACAGAAAAGGATGGATTAAGTCCCTGTACCTATACTGGGGTTTATATAATATTCGTATATGGATATGTCTATATTGTTTTTTGTTGTAATTGTATTTAACGTTTGTTAAATTTTTTAACAGAGAGCCAACGCTCCGCTAGAAATTAAAAACCTTATTTTTCACTTCTGAAACCGTGTTTTGAACGTGCCCACACCTATATATAACAAGGCAATTCCGCCCACAGAACTGCCACTCACTGGATGTTTTTTCTTTTTCGGACCATTCTCTGTAAACCCTAGAGATGGTTGTGCGTGAAAATCCCAGTAGATCAGCAGTTTCTGAAATACTCAGACCAGCCCTTCTGGCACCAACAACCATGCCACGTTTAAAGGCACTCAAATCACCTTTCTTCCCCATACTGATGCTCGGTTTGAACTGCAGGAGATTGTCTTGACCATGTCTACATGCCTAAATGCACTGAGTTGCCGCCATGTGATTGGGTGATTAGAAATTAAGTGTTAACGAGCAGTTGGACAGGTGTACCTAATAAAGTGGCCGGTGAGTGTACGTATACAATTGTTATTGGTTACACATCACAATTTATGGCACCTTATACATATAAATTCAGTTTTAGCAATTTGACCCTTTGGACTGCTTCCACTTGATGCATGTTGACTTCTGATGAAATGATTTACATCCTCAGCCATAGTTTTGAGACTCGGTCTCCAACTGGTTTTTATCATGCTGATGCTGGGATTGCATACCATTAGTCAGCTTATTTATTTCCTCCATGTCCACAATAGGGTCATACTTTCTTATAATACTTTTTATTTATGTAGCACAGTCAAATTCCAAAGCGCTCTACAGATTATGGGGAACATATGCAAAGTTATATGTTACAGAGTTATAACAATGCCATATGAAACAGTAGGAATGAGGGCCCTGCTTGCAATAGCTTACAGTCTATGAGGATAAAGGGGGTGACACAAGAGCTTTCAGCCTGAAAATAAATGGGATTAAACAATAGCTTTCAGTCTATGAGGAAAAAGATGTTTGTGTGTAATGTATAGAAAAGCATTGCTAGTGTCTGTGCTGTATCTGCTGACATGCTGTGTTCTGTTATACACATGTGTGAGACAAAGACATTAGCTACACATGTACCTGACATGTTCTGCTATACACATGGCTGCATACTGGACCAGTTGTATCTCACACACACAGGCTACAGGGGCTGTGGTCACCAGCACCAAGAAGTATAGAGAGGAGTCAGCACCAGGGTGTCACATCACCTCACACTCATGTATAAGCAGGACTGCTGAATATGATAATAATTCATTGGACCTCTCTCAGGTCATTTGCATACAACTTTAGTACCTGATTTAAACTCATTTAAAACAAAAAATGCCTTGTGGTGTCTGAGGCTGATAAATATGTTGCAGTACAAGTCTTTTTAGTCTAAGTTTGCACCTCCTATTAGATGGTTTAGATTATGCCAAAAATATGCCCGATTTTGTGGCACTTTTGACAGTGGTACTGAGGAAAAGCCTCTTTGGTGAGTTGCAAAAGTATCTAAAAACTGCACTACATAACTGCAGCACACGAGCAAAGCTCAGTACAGAAATATAGTACCAGAATCGAGTACCATACAAAAATATAGTGTAACATAAATACAAAAAAAACCATAGCTGTAACAACACAAGTGACCGAAGTGTACTGCAAGCCCCAAGTAGGGAAGATATGGTTGGTGTATCCAGCAACCTATTACCAAGTGTCCCTAGACCTAAGAATGAAATCTAGAGAGCTAGAAAATGTCCATTGTGGCTAACAGTGGTAGTCAGATACTAGGTGTACACGGCGGTCACAGGACAGATTCTGCAGAATTGTCAGCCCATGGGTAATACAAGCCTTGCTGTAAATCCGGTGACTTACAGATGACATCTAATTAGAGGAATTCATCTTCTTTTTAGACTGCCAGTCACCGCTTGTCTCTGCAGATTTAGCAACACAAAAATTTTAGGTTCCCCACATTACAGTAGCACATATAGAAACATTGCCCCACAGTAGGCAACTTTGAACGGTGACTCTACTGTATCGGGTATTGTAATGTTTCCCTCTGAATAGCCAATATAGCAATTGTTTCCCCACAGTAAGCAATTTAGCAATGATGCCCCCACTGTAGTGAGTAAAGTAATGGTGCCACCACAGTGGTCATTGTAGTAACAGTGTGCATACAGTAGCTAGAACATTAATGGTTCCCCACTGTAGCCAATATAGTCACAATGCCCTCTTTGTAGCCAACATAGTGTCTCTAAGGTAGCCAATATAGTTAATGTGTTCCCACAGATGTTAAAAGCTTAAAAAGGCCCCCTATGTAGTCAAGATATTCACAGGATCCCCTCAGTAGCAAGTATAGTCACAATGTCCAGGTGCAGGGTCTCCTTGAATAATCTCTGATGCACCAGGTTTGTAAGGTTTGATATGATGAGGTCTCTATAAAGATTCAACCAGACCACTGCGAACACACTCTGAAAATGAGGGAGGGTTATGACAAAACTTATGAACGGGGCTTCCCATTTCATCTAGTGGTTTGCTAGGGTGGTCACACAGTACACGGTCATTGTACAAGTGCCTTGCCGACCCTCTTTGACCTACTGGGCACTCCTTCCTGTGAAGTTCCGGACTGGTTACAAGCTGCAGTCACTCCATGACCTCAACAGCGTAAACATGAGTTCTCCCTGGCTCAATGTGCACCGGGTAGAAAAAACGAATAACCACGTTCAATTAGTGTAACAAAAAGTTAATCTTTAATCTTGTCTATTAAATCACAAGTCATAGGGTAGAAAAATATATCATTATGAGAAGTATCTCTTTACAGAATATGAAATGTCCATTTCTTTATCTTGAGTTGAAGATTTCACTGATCCTTTGCTATAGAGATGGTTCACAAGCTGTAGGTAGCGGAGATGTGCAGCATCTAGCACAGACGGCGCTGGCATAGTTCGTGACATTTCGGAGGTCACTCCGCCTTCTTCAGACATGCGCATCTTGGCGTCTCTTTGGTAATTATAATTACAGGGAATCCATTATTTCTTGTTACAAACACTACACAAACCCTATTTAAAATTGTATTCTACTGACATAACCAACGTTTGTCACGATTATTACCAGAGTTCCTAATTTATGCAGTCAGAGGATACACAAAAAACGTAAATAGTAAATATTTTTTACTGTTACACATACTAAATTGATCTTTACCAAATGCTAAAAATGCAATACCTTTATATCTCTAAAAACACATTGAAATTACATTCTTCATTTAGTCCTTTCAATTTAAGGGATTCTAATTTATAGATCCAATGGACCTCACATTGAAGCAATCGTTTTTTTTACGTCTTTTTTATAATTAGATTCTAATTCTTCCAAAAATAACCATCTAAGTTATGAAATGCAATGCTTATATTCACAAAAATGTCTAGCTAGTGTAGTTTTTCCAAATGTATTTTCTCTTCCAAATCTCTTCAGTTTGTCTAGTGAGATTTTTTTCATGATTTTTAATGGCTGGATCTCTGCTCATTTAGATGGATTTTTTTTTTTTAATATTTATATTTTATTAGATTTTACACAAACATAATACACAACATTTGGGTACGCAGATAGATGGATTTTAACTTGTCTTGTAGTTTGACCTACGTATACTTTACCTCAGGAACATTTAATCATGTAAATTACGTTCTTACTGTGACATGTATGTTTTCCTTTAATATTAATTGAGTACCTTTATTTGGATGTGAAATCCTGTCTCCTTTTATTATTTTTTTTGGCATGTGAGACATGAAAAAGTTTTTCCTTTTTTTTTCAACTGTATTTTTATTGGTTTTTCAGAAAAGAGAAATTCCTCAGGGAGAGGGGTTGGGAGATGCAGAAACTTGTTTAGACACTCGCAGGGGTCAACATATAATTCCGGAAATACATAGACATTTGTTATCTGTCTTTTTCTTGCACTCACTGGATGATTGGCTAGGGATTTACCTTTTTTTATATACAAACCAAGGGGGTTCACATCTTAAAAGATTGACTAATCATGTTCGAGTGACGGTCATAAGTAGAAATGAATAAATGATTTTTTTTTCTTTATTTGTTTAGGTTTAGTGATTCTTAGTTCTTTCCAATCTAATTTACCAATTTCATTTGCAACTTTATTCAGTTCTTTACTGTTATATCCGGGTTTTTGGCTCACGCAATTGGATTGTGGCGCATCGACGTCGGCTTGCAAGCGACAGAAATTGTTGGGTGTGGCCGTCGGACAACCCAACGGATTCTGAAAAACTGCGGAATTTAACAATCGAATTGTGTCGCAAGATCATGCACCAGGAAGAAGGTGAACTCCAGCAGACCTCGGTGCAGCAGTGACACCTGCAGGAACTCGGGCGCACGATCTTAGTGAATCCCGGCAGACCAGAATCCTTGTCGGACAGGGTAAGTAAATCTGCCCCATTATGTCAGTTTGAGTTCTGTTACATCCTGATCTTAGTCATGGCCTCTTACTCAGTTCCCCGCGCTGTACTTAGGAGACCCAATCAGGTTGAAACAATGCTGTCTACAGTTGGGAGTCTGTTCCTTCTGGAATAGATATACTGGTTTGGTATTAATCCTGCATCATGTCATAAGGCGTCATGCTTAATTTCAGGGGAGCTGCCTTACAAGGTAGATAAAAGAGGCGTGGTTTTCCTTATTTCATCCTGGAAAACTTTGCATATTTTCCCACTAACTATACTTGTTGAGCTTACAAAACAACCTCAGTTCTTTCTTGGTTGAAAGACTCCCACTAATAGTATAATAGTTGAACACATGGTGCTGTATGTACAGATTCCCAGTCTGACCCTGAGGGTCACTTTATATTTGTCAATAGTACAATCCACTCCCAGACTGTCACCTTTGTAAACCTGTCAGGTTCGCAGGGGAGAACGCTGGGACTTCTGGTGGTGCTAGCAGTGTTCTCCGACCTCCGGCGCGTGTCCGCGCAAACTCCGCCTCTCGCCCACTAACAACCGTCTCTGGCGCACGCTCCGGGCAGCGGCTGCTAAGACCACTCGCTGTTAAGGGGTTGTGTTCTCGACTGCTGGGAGTTGTGGTACCTCTGCATGGTGTCTGCGATTGTGCTTTGTTGTTCTGCACCATGAGGGGTTAATTCCCAGAATTTGTCCAGCTCCTACCAGGTTCTGGAGGTGGGGTTCTGGCTGCATAATTTGCAGCTTCTCTAGTTACCTGTGCCAGTGTTTGAAATCCCTTTCATAGCTTGCTCCTTGCTATAGCTTTGACTTGCTCTGTGTTCTGAATTGTTGTGATCTCGGCTAGTTTTTGACGTTGACCCTTTTGCTTCCTGATTTTGCTCTTGACGTACCCTCTCGTTGTGACTCTGGCTAGTTTACTACTCTTTTGTGTTTTATGTTTGTTAGTCTCTTCGTGTTGCTCCCATCCCACACTTATCTAGTGTATTCCGAGTCTTCAATTAGTCGCCCCACGGTTTAGTGTGGGGGGCTACAGGAGGTTGGGGCTAACTCAGGGCACACTATCCCTGTCTTCTGTGTTACGCAACCCTAACAAAACCTCTACCTACCAAACACAGTTCAGCCATCGGTTCAAACCTCTCACACATGGAATAAGGGATAATACGGACATCTCAATCCTGACTGTGGAAACCAATGGGCCTAAGCCAATGACCTATTGTTTTTCCTCTTAACTTCTCTGGCCTATATCCCAAACCTTATTAAGGAGTTGAACACGTTTGGAAGACTCTCCAATTTAAGGTCAATATGCACAAATCTGAGGCAATCTGAGGCAATGACAAGTGGTTCCCCTCCTCGATTAAGTACCTCAGTGTCCAGCCAGGAGAGGTAGAACAGGTATAATCTTAACTTCCCCCCCTCTATTGGAAACCCTCAGGTCGGAATTAAAAAGATCTTTAAAGGTCTTCAGGCTACTTCTCGTGGTTTGGGAGCATAAGTGTCAACAAAATGAATGCTCTTTCCCATCTACTCTACTCTATTCAGGCCCTACCTTTCAAAATACCTTACAGCTGTCTCTCCTTGGTGCAGCACCTCTTTTCAGCATTCATATAGACCAACAAACCTCCGACAACACTTTAAATAGTGAAAAGTGTGGGCGGCATAGCTCTGCAAGATGTCGCACAATCCTTTGCTGCATACTTGTGTAGGACTGGACACCAACACTCAAAGGCCTGGGTCTCGCTCGAACTGGATTGCTCCACGATTCTCCTGCCTTGTCTGCCCTGGGTACAGAGAAAGTGGTGGAGCCCCCCATCCCATTACCCTACCATTCACGCTACTTTGCTAGCTTTTCAAAAGTGAAAAGTTGAATTTTCCCTTGGAGCCTCTCCTCTCTTTGGGCCACCCAGGTTTTCCTCCAGGACTTTCACTGTCTATCTTTAAGCAGTGGACTGTCGCAGATCATTTCAGGGCATGCCACTTTATAGTAGATGGAGATTTGTGCAGGGGTGGGGCTCTAGTCTCTCCACCTGATCTCCCGAGGGAGACCCCCTGGCAGGGTCTACAACTTTTTCCTTACATAAACTTCCTAGCCACATAAAGAATCAGGCATGAGGGCATCTGTGCACAAAAGCCCTGTCAGGAGAGCACTGTTGCTCTCTTACAAATTCTTAGTATCTCCCCTACAGGTCTACATCCCACAGTACATGTTTAAGTGGGAATGAGAGGGATATGATCTTCCTTATGGCAAACAAATCATCTCTGAGTACAGAGAGGAAAACAACAAATTACTAACTAGATGGTACAAGGTACCCTATGTACTTCATAAAATGGTCCCGGTATTCCCGCTCAACTGGCGATGTGGGTACAAGGGACACAGTCTAGTAGGTGGTTCGCAGGGTGACAGGTAGGTCGTTGCTCGCAGACCAGGCTTGGGTTTTCCTACATCATCACAATATCTCCCTTGACACATATAGAATGTCTCTGGTTCGGCACCCACTGATTGCTGCTAAGGGCTGGCATCCGAGCCTGCTGGCGATCCCCTGATCCCGCTGAACTCGGACCCAAAAAGAGCATCTGGTTTTCAGAAAGCCTGGATATTTTAAACTGATTAAAACCTCGCTTGAGTTTTGCACTTATGTATAAGAGATAAATATCAACAGAAATTTACCACTAACATGAAGTATACCATGTAAAAAAAAAATAATAATAATTTGGTAAGTTTAATTGTTCAAAATCAACAATTATAATATTTAAAATGCACTTTATATTGACCCCTTAAAGACCTGGCCTTTTTTTGTTTTTTTGCATTTCCATTTTTCACTCCCCACCTTCAAAAATCTATAACGTTTTTATTTTTACATGTAAAGAGCTCTGTGATGGCTTGTTTTCTGTGTAACAAATTGCACTTCATAGTGACGGTATTGAATATTCCATGCCGTGTACTGGGAAGCGAAAAAAAAATTCAAAATGCAGTGAAAATGGTGAAAAAACGCTTTTGCGCTGTTTTTTTGTGGGCTTGGCTTTTACGACTTTCACTGTGCACCCCAAATGACATGTCTACTTTATTCTTTGGGTCGGTACGATCACGGGGATACCAAATTAGTTTAGGTTTTATAATGTTTTCATACATTTACAAAAATTAAAACCTCCTGTATAATTTTTTTTTTTTTTAATTTTGCCATCTTCTGGTGTTAAGCACATTTTCATACTTCGGTGTATGGAGCTGTGGGTGACTTTTGATTATGTTTTCAATGCTACCATTTTTAGGACTGTACCACCTTTTGAGCACCTTTTATATAATTTTTTATATTTTTCAAAAAAGTGCTATTTTTTACTTTGCCCGCTAATTTACGTTACGGAGTTAAACGCAGTGAAAAACCGTTATTATATTTTGATAGATCGGACATTTTCGGACACGGCAATACCTAATGTCTTTATGATTTTTACTGTTTATGTTTATATCAGTTCTAGGGATTTGAATTTTTAGTTTTTTTTAATTATAATTTTTGTAGGTTGTCTGATCGATCCTGCCATACTACAGTATGGCATTATATGTCGATTTTCCACCTCATTCATTAAAATGTGCAAATAAATGGGTTAAAATGAAACAGCCTCAGGTCTTCGAAAGACCCAAAGCTGTCATGGCAACCGATCATTGCTCCCCGATGATGTCACGGGGAGCGACGATCGTCACCAAGATACCAGCGCCCATGTGCCGCCATCCCTTTTAAACCGCAGGTGGCGATCGACAGGATAACACTCGCAATCGGTACTAAGTCTTTGCTGCAATATGCAGCAATAGACTTACCAGCTAAGGAGAGGGCTTAGCCTGTGAGCCCTCTCCATGTACCCGCACCAGATGCAGGCAGCATTATTGGGTAGGGGTTAATATACTATTTAAAGCACGTAAGCCAGCACGTAAGCCAAATTCTTACATATTTACAGCCCCCAAACAAAGCACAGTACATAAAAATAGCATCAGAACTGTGATCAGAAACAAAAAATACAGCACCAGAACCCACTTCAGTAAGATATGAGGGGTATATAAGGGGCCACAATAAGAGGAGGAGGTGAGAGGGGCCACAATAAGAGGAGGAGGTGAGAGGGGCCACAATAAGAGGAGGAGGTGAGAGGGGCCACAATACGAGGAGGAGATGAGAGAAGCCACAATATGAGAAGATTTGGGGCCACAATATGAGGAGTAGATGAGAGGGTCCACAATATGACGGGAGATGAGGGGCCACAATACGACGAGGAGATGAGGGGCCACAATACGACGAGGAGATGAGAGGGGCCACAATATGAGAGGGAGAGGAGAGAAGCCACAATTTGAGGAGAAGGTAGGCCACAATGTGAGCGGGAGGTGAGAGGCCACAATAGTAGCTGGCAGAGGCACTGATTGCTTTAAAGGAAACCTACCATTTCAAATGGTCGGTGTAAGCTGTAAACACGTGCGCGCGCCTACATAGAAAATGCCGCAGGCGTTGCGCGCGCCCCCAGTAGTCATAGTGCCTGTTGCCAGTAGTCACAGGCCGCCCCTAGAAACCAGTAGCAATGCCTGTAGTAGTAATGCCCCTGTTAGCCATGTAATTAGTAGTCAAGCCCTCAGTATCCAGCAGCCATGCCACCAGTAGTCATGCCTTCAGTTGTAATAGAGCCCCCACTGTAAAGTTAATAGTCACCTCCCCTTGCTGGTTACACCTTCACTCCTTCCCCTGCGGTGCAGTGATGATGATCACCTGCGCAGGGTCAGACGCATCACAGATCAAACACCTATTTAAGTCTATGGCCTATGAGGCGAGGACCCGGGGGAAGGTGCCAGATCGCAGTCGGCTAGAATTTGGACAACTGACTTGAGTGAGCCAGGGAGAGCAGGCATTAACCAATATATATATATATATATATATTATATATATATATATATATATATATATATAGTCATATATTTGTGGTTACACCGTATACTTGTATTAGTCTCTCACTGAGCTCTATGTAAGGAGCAGAAGTTTGTCTATTTTATCTCCTCTTTGCCCTCTCAGTATAACTTCTAGAGAATTCATGGGCAATTTTTATTTGGAAACTGCTGCTTATGATTTAGGAAAATCTAAAATAAGGAAACTGCTCAGCAAAGGAAGCCAAGAAAATGTCATTCTCCAGCCACGAACAGGTTAATGGCTAGACGTGTAGTAACATGTGACAATAACAAGACAACAGATTCGAGCATTAGACGCCTGAGCAGCCCTGACCAATAAGAAAAGGATGTTTCATTTATCTAACCAATCACATAGAGTTGTATTACAGATCCCGCCCCATCGCTGCTAGGTCTATAAGCGGGCGAATACGCTCTTTGCGTTGGGTTGTGCATCTAGAGCTGTTCCTAGTGACAACCTTGACGTAACGCTTGCTGTGAATGGCTGTGTGCTCCTGTCAGTCACAGGCCATTTAAATGGCTACGCAGTGTCAAGCACAGAAACTGTGTGTCTTATAAATTGCATCGGAGGAACAGAGGAAAAGCCTGAACATGATCAAGGAGGAAGAAGAAGATGGAAATACTCCGCCGGCTGAAGAGCAGCAGCTTCGTCGCCGGTATGAGGAGCTCTGCAGCGCTCTCAACATGGACGAGAGGGCCCGTGCGGAGGCCTGGGAGAGTTACGCAAGAATTAGCCAGAACTACAGTCTGGAGGTGAGGGGGTTAATAAGACCATCTGCAAAATGACGATTTATTATCGGTAGCGGGGAAGAGGGCAGGAAAGCGGCATCTCAAGGGTTAACTGGAGTGCTCCTGTGTAGTAAATAGATGAGCTGTATATAGAGTACAGAACATAGATGAGCTGTATATATAGTACAGTACATAGGTGAGCTGTATATAGAGTACAGTACATAGATGAGCTGTATATATAGTACAGTACAACGAAGCTGGTGTTATATAGTACAGTACAAAGATGCTGTATATAGAGTACAGTACATAGGTGAGCTGTATATATAGTACAGTACAACGAAGCTGTATTTATAGTACAGTACAAAGATGCTGTATATAGAGTATAGTACATAGGTGAGCTGTATATATAGTACAGTACAACGAAGCTGTATATATAGTACAGTACATAGGTGAGCTGTATATAGAGTACAGTACATAGATGAGCTGTATATAGAGTACAGTACATAGATGAGCTGTATATATAGTACAGTACAAAGATGCTGTATATAGAGTACAGTACAGAGGTAGGCTGGATATATGGACAGTACAAAGATGCTGTATATAGAGTACAGTACATAGGTGAGCTATATATATAGTACAGTACAACGAAGCTGTATATATAGTACAGTACAAAGATGCTGTATATATAGTACAGTACAAAGATGCTGTATATAGAGTACAGTACATAGGTGAGCTGTATATATAGTACAGTACAACGAAGCTGTATATATAGTACAGTACAAAGATGCTGTATATAGAGTACAGTACATAGGTGAGCTGTATATATAGTACAGTACAACAAAGCTGTATATAGAGTACAGTACAAAGATGCTGTATATAGAGTACAGTACATGGGTGAGCTGTATATATAGTACAGTACATGGGTGAGCTGTATATATAGTACAGTACATGGGTGAGCTGTAGATATAGTACTGTAAATAGGTGAGCTGTATATATAGTACAGTACAAAGATGCTGTATATATAGTACAGTACATGGGTGAGCTGTATATGTAGTACAGTACATGGGTGATTTTTAGAGATTACAGTACATGGGTGAGCAGTATATATAGTACAGTACATGGGTGAGCTGTAGATTACATTAGATTAGCGTATTTATAGTAAAGTATATAGATGAGCTATATGTACAGCACAGCACATAGAGGAGCTGTATTTATAGTACAGTAAATGAGCTGGATGTAGTAATGTAGTACTTTATTTGTATATGTCCCCTATGATTTGTAAAGTGCTACAGAATATGAGGGCGCTATATAAAGAATATTATTATTATAGTACATAAATTAGCTATATGTCTAGTACAGTACATAGATGAGCTGTCTGTATAGAACAGTACATAGATGAAATGTATCTATAGTACATTACATAGAAGAGCGGTCTTTATAGTACTTGTATGTCTAGTACAGTACATAGATCTGAGTATACAAGTCATTCTTCCATCTGTGGCATAAGACAGCTAGTCCTTCATTGTCACCAGGCACCCTGCATTGTTACCCTCCTTGATGGACAGCTCCTCTTTATTTGCCATATGTGCCCATAGATGTTCTGGATTATGCGCCATTAGGGTCCAAATAAAACCCATATTTCTATCCAAGCTCTACAGGACCTGTTTTTCTACACAGTCAGGACATCATCGGTTTCCAAAATGTGGGGTTTCTAGGTTTGGGGGTCATGAAGTCTTCTGAGAAAGTAGCTATGTTATATCCTGTGGCTATGTCATGTATCATGTAGCTCATTGCACATTACAAAACATGTAACACCTAAGTATACCATTCTTTGAACAGAGAGGGTACAGAAGTGTACCTCTATATTATCGGGAGCACTTACCATCAAGACAAGAGAAGTTAGCACAGTGCACATTGGTACAGTGCACACCTCCCCCAGTGTGATGCTGTTACCATGGGGCAGTTTGTTGTAGCATGAGAAACCTGCCTATAGTAAAGCCTCGTACACACAGGACTTGTGCTGCTTTGTTTAGGCTTGGCTTGGGAGTAGCTTGATGCAGTCTCCTTGGTGAGATGCTCAGGACACATTTCAGGGATCATTCAGCCACCAAGCAGTGATTGACATGTACTGATCACTTCATTGCTCGGCCATAACTAGGCATCTGCTAGTGACACTATTTACTATTAATAATCCTGTGGGAATTGTAATGGATCCATTTACACACATTGGTGTGTGTAAATTAAAAAAAAAAAAAAGTTGTGCAAACTGCCTTTGTGCCGGTTATGTCAGATAATTCAATGGAGCATTATCTGGCACAATCTGCACTTCCATTGGAAGTGTGGACACAGTTGCACCTTTTTCTTTTTGGTGCACTTTCCTTATGCAGTGTGTAACATAAATATGTTGCAAACTCCAACTAAGCACTACGATGCCCTTTTAGGTGCACAGTTTTTAAAAGTGTCGGACAAAGTGCAGACACGACACAAAAGTGGCGGAAACACTTCATAAATACATGTGCAAGCTCCAAAGATAGACAAAAAATGGCCTGGACATAATGATGTATCTGGGGCATTATTGTCAGTTATACCTTTGTTTTATTATGTCTAGGACTTTGTCCTTGTCATTCAGAGCCATACGGTGCCTATAGAGATGGTCGGGCACATTATATTGAAGTATCTTGAAGGCTGAATACACAATGGTGTGCAAGGATTGTTACACGTTTCAGCTTCTGTTATCTATACATCGAGCACAGGACAAAAGCTATTTTTGGGAACCTATGGACTACCAACAAAAATTACATAGGATTAATTTCCTGACAATAACATTGTCTCTAAAATAATCGTTCATTGTAAATGTCACTCGTTGACTTTCTTTGAGTTTGCAATCATACATATCCACCAACTTTGACTGTACAGTAGTCCCTTTTTTAATAAGTGGACATTGTAGCATGATCTGCTGTGTGCCTTATTGTGGTATTCTCCTCCTGGAGACCCCCATACATTATGGTACAGCAGGCACAGATTTACATGTATGAGTCCTTGGACTGGAAAACTTTATCATCGGTATTATAGTAAATATTTGTGGATTACTTTTACAAATTGTTTTTAACTTGAACCAACTGCGAACCAACATCACAATGCAGCCCCCTTTAACATTTATATGTCTTTTTGGATGGAAGCGAGCTACAATGCAGGTTTCTTCAATAGCCTAAAGTTGGCCATACACGTATAATAACAAATGGCTACATGAACGGCTGTCATCTGTGTTCAAGGACTTGATCTCACCATCAACATAGCATCTTAAACTAGCTGCTTAAATGAAACGCCAAAGATTGTTTGTATTTGTCCAAGCATGCCCTATATAAAGGGTCAGATTTATCAGGGCCTGTACACCTGAAATCTGTACAAGCCCAGAAATAAGAATAATTCTTGGTGCATGTGCAGAAATTTATCAATGGTCTAAAATGGCTCATATAACTTTAGCTGTGGAGGGAGGGACCGAAATGTTATGCTTCAGCCAAAAGAGCACTGTGTAAAATGAGGAGTAACCGAGGACTTCTTTATTTATCAGGGAAATGCACTGCATTGGTTGGCGTGTGCATTGTACGTTGCATGCAGACAGTCTGTGCCAACAGTGGGAAGAGGCACAGTGGAAGGAAATTACGTATCTCTCACTAGGATTTTGACCTCTTCAGAACTAAGGTAATGCAAGTTACGGTAATATTATTATTTTCTGCGTTCTTAAAGTATGCATATGGTTTGTAGGGTGACAGTATGTGCCCCTTCATGTAAAATTTGCCACTAACGTCTCATTGGCACTTTCCACAAGGTAACACTAGAAAACAGTCTGAAAGCACAGCACAGTGCACTGTGCAGTGGCTGCGCCTTGTTACTGTTGTTCAATTCCATTTAAAAAAACAGGGCAGTGTTACATAGTGCAATGTGTACAGAGCTATACCTGGCTCTGGAGCATCCAGAAGCTGAGCTGATCAGCAGAGGTCTCTGGAGTCACCCTAATGTCACCTCTACACTGTGCTATAGATTATAGCTGTCATTATACGTAACTGAATATGTTGTTAATAATGTGTATATGTATGTATATACGTAATAATATATATTTGTCATGTTGTAAAGGAATGACATTCACAATGGTATCCACAGATAATTCTTTTAAATGTATCTAATGGTAAAAGAGTGCTTGTCCATAGCGGCCAATGCCAACTATACTGTCATCACAGCTCTGGAAATACTACATTATTGTACTAGAAGCAAAATCATCAAAGACTATTGTGCATTCAATTCTTATGTGCATTCAGTTTATGTAACACATAAATGGAAAATTGCAGGGATTAGTAATTGCAATTAGTCAGTTTGCATGTTTATCTTCCTAGGAGTTTCTGAGAAATGAAAGCAGAAATTAAACTTTATTTTTTTCCTATTTGAAGCCTAATAGATTTTTTTAGTAAGATGAAGAAGTGGGAGGACATGGCCAACTTACCTGCAGAATTCCGGGAGAGAACTAAGAAGCTTGAGCGGAATTTCACTGTCACTGCGGTACTCTTCAAGAAGTATGATCCAATCTTCCAAAAGATCTTCAAGAGCACACAAGAAGAACAGCCAAGGCAGCATAGAGGCCGCAAACAAAGGTAGACGTGGAGAATTTTGTGTTTTGTTTCTCCATTCTTTTGTATGTTTTATAGTATTGCCTAAGAAGATAGCCATTGTTTGGTGTTATGGAAAAAGTAAAGTTGTTTAGGGGTTGTTTTTGCTGTGGTCAAATTGAGTACATAAAACCAAAAACTGTTAAAAACATATTTACAACTTAGATTGGACTAAAATGTACCAGGGGAGCTAGATTACTCTCTTTCTTTTATTATTTCACTTCTACATAAATAGAAATTAGCTCCTTTTTTGAAGTTACAGATCCTTCGTCTCTATTATTGTGTGCATAATCTTAATTTTTTCCCCCTTTAATTCCAGGCGTCAGCCCTGCACAGTATCTGAAGTGTTTAACTTTTGCTGGGTGTTATTCATTAATGCTAAAGGTAAAGTAGAAAGTCCATTTTATAATTTTCTTTTTTTTTTTCTTCCTGATTTTCGGAAATATTAAAAATACCCTATGTACTCAAGCATAAGCCAAGATTTTCAGCACAAAAAATGTGCTGAAAAACCCTAACTCGGCTTATACTCAAGTCTATTAAAAAAACAAAATGTGTCCTCACCTTCTGTGGCCCCCTCGGCAGGTCTTCTTCTTTCCAGAGGGACATGGGCTGCTGGCTATAATCTTTGGGGGCAGGAGCTGCAGGCTATATACTTGGGGGCAGGAGCTGCAGGCTATATACTCGGGGGCAGGGGCTGACTGGCTATATGCTGAGAGGCAGGGGCTGGCTGGCTACATACTGGGGGGCGGGGGCTGGCAGGCTATATACTGTGGGGAAGTGGCTGGCAGGCTATTTACTGGGGGGCGGGGCTGGCAGGCTATATACTGGGGGGCGGGGGCTGACAGGCTATATAATGGGGGCAGGGGATGCTGGACATATACTAGGGGCAAAGGGCTGACTGTATACATTCTGGAAGCTTGAGTCGGCATGCTACATACCAGGCTATATACTAGGTTTTCCCAGTTTCTTTGTATTAAAATTAGGGGTCACAGCTTATACTTGGGTTGGTTTATACTGGAGTATATACAATAGATTTGTTTATTTATATCACTGCTGACCACTAGATAAAGTGTTATTTTTTTAATGGGAGGCACCAAACAAAGATAATTTTTACATGGTATCATGATGCCGTGACGAGGGCTGTGTTTGCTGCCTTCTTGAAAGCAGAACAAATTTTGACATGGTAACAGTGCAAGAGCCATTGCATGTGGTAATAAAGACATTTTGACCACATAGTGAAAACCTATAACAGAATTGCACATTAGAGAACTAGTGCTAAGTACTGAAGTATTGTGTTGAGGAACCTTGGAAACAGCCGGTACATAATTTGTGCATAATTTCTAAGAGGGCTATTCCCACAAAGAAAAAAATCTTAAATATACTCAGGATGATGGCAAAATAACAATTTAGTGTTATTAACAAAAATACAGCATTAACCTATCTATCTGTACTGATATTGTGTGTTTTGATTGGCATGTGATATGACCATAAACTCAGTCCTGACTTTATTCAGGCAGGTCTTCCTGTCTACTCAGATTACTCTCAAATGAACACTGTACTGCAGGTGCAGGAGGGAGGAGGAGGGAGAGATCTCTAGAGTCAGAGGCACTTCCTGTCTAGCAGCGTGAAGAGGAGAGCAGCTAAACAAACCAGACATAGCAGTGCTGAGTGTGAGTTTGATCAATTAGGTAAGAGCCGAATTTGACATTAGGAATCTTACATCCATCTCATCACTCTGATCTGTCTCATTTTTATTTTTCTATGTGTAGGATATTAGTAGAATCTTCATAAACTAAATAAAAGTGTAGCTGAACCCCGTACCTTGATAACCTAAGCACATAGCAACAAGTGGATAGGAGGATGAGCATAGCAGAGGGATATCAGGAAGTGTCTGCTCAGCTTGCACCCGACCACAAAATGTGCAGGAAGGAAGGATTTGGGTTCATGGAGAACTGGGCCGACTTCTCTGTCGGGTACAAGTCATTTGCTAGGGACTGGCTGCACCTGAATGGGGAGGGTGCAGCCGAGCGGGGGAAAAGATGGTTACTCATCTGGTGGGGCTTTTAAACTAGGGGGGGGGGGGGGGTTATGTGGGGGGATATTTAGAGGGGGTTGCGATAACAGGCAAATTAGGGAGGGAATCAAGAATACAGCATGACCAAATAAATATATAGATATTAAAATTAAATATTTGTTGGGAAATGCAAATAATCTAACAAGGAGAGGAATAGGGAAACCCATATAAAGTGTATGTTCAAGACCCAAGGGGTAGGAGTGGCACTCTTGGACCTTATCTTGACCAATACGCCTGACAATAGAATTACAGATTAATGATCACCTAAGTATCAGTGAGTACAGCATAATTCACTTTGAATTATTCTTCAATGTGATTTTCAGAAGAGGGGCAACAGGAACTCTGAACTGTAGAAGGGCAAATTTTTCACAGCTAAGGTAGAACCTTAAAAGAGTTTAAACTGGGATAATGTTCTCAAAAATAAAAGCACTGAAAATAAATGGGATATTTTAAAAAATATTCTAAAAAGTTCCTGTGAAAGACATTATACCATATGGTAATAAGCACAACAGAAACGGGAAAAAAGTCTATATGTTTAACTACTACTGTAAGGCGAGCAATAAATGAGAGTTACTAAAACAGGAAGGTAGCGATGAGAGGTTACCGGATTATAGAGAGAAAAATAAATCCTGTAAAAACAGATGCAGAAAAAATAGAAACTGAAGAAAAATTGCCATGGAAAGTAAAAATAATCCCAAATTATTTTACAAATATTTAAATAGTAAAAAACTAAAAACAGAGTGTGTAGGCCCTATGAGGAATAACTTGGGGGTCATCGTGGAAGGGGATGAGGAAAGGGACAATCTATTGAATGTTGCTTTCTCAACTGTCTTGATCCAGGAAAGTCCCATGGGAAATGACATGATGAGGAATAATGTAAATTCTCCATTGAATATCAGCTGCTTAAGGCAGGAAGAGGTACGGTGCCGCTTCAACACTACTAAAACAGACAAATCCCCGGGCCTCGATGGCATACACCCCTGGGTACTGCATGAGTTATGTACTGTTATAGACAGAACATTATTTCTAATATTTGAAGATTCATTAAGGACAGGTTCTGTTCCACCGAACTGGAGCAAATGTGGTACCAATATTGCTGGAGTGCCAGAGAATTTTAGTCCCAGTAGCATGTGGAAAAAAACTCTAGGACCTTGAGTAATGTCACAAGCATGTGACTGATCAAACATGCTGGAGTCTTCACACTACCCTAGATCTGTTTGACTGTAGCCAAAATGTGTATGTGTAAAATTTTGAATGCTCAAAGATAAAGACAAAGGTCACATACTGTGATGTTGCAACGTGTTCATCTTTTTATTCCTACGTATGTTTTTATTCTGTAGTTGGTCATGTTTTAATATATCTTTTTCTTTGTGGTGCAGTAGATTACTGTATGATAATTTCTATCAGCACTGGGTCTGCCCTGCTTTCCACTAGATCTCTATACAAGCATTAACACTGATTCTGTGTTCTGTTGAGCTGGTCTGTTTGTGCCCTCATTGCTCTGGCCTCACTGCCCTTAGTTGATGTAACAACCAGATCATGATAGGAAGAAGTCAGAAGCATGGTATAGGTATTGTTGAAATTGCTGTCAAAGGCTCTCTCTAGCTGTGCTAAAACTGTGGGTGAACTTGCAAAGTAATGGATTAAAAATGATCTGTGTTATGTTAGCATCACTAATATTTGAAGACTGTCTTTTATGTGCAAACCCCTTGAATCTGGCTTGGGCTTTTTTTGTGAGATGAGAGATGAGTTTTTATTTATACTATTTTTGGTTAAATTAAACTTATTGAGCATATTTAATTCATCTCTATTGAAGAGCAAGAAAACAATAATTTTCTTTACAGTTAACCGTAATATTTTAATTTATCTTTTTGTTACAGAGGTTGTATTCGGAATCCTCAGCCTCTCTGCACAATCTCTGTGCATGGATGCATATGTGTAATGTTTGTCTTTTATGTGTGTATACATGGACAATATTGGTGCATAAGCAAAAGAATTAAATGACACTATATTAGTTATGAATGCATTGTTGAGGCAGCAGTCACATACAGCTTAGATTCTGTTTGAAAGTGCAATGAAAGTACACGGCCCAATCTATGGATATACATGTGATCGGTAACCTGCACCAGTTTCTATAGAAACGCATATGTGATTGTGCCGTGGCATGCCCCTTGTGCTTTCATTGACCTTCTAAAAGGAATCAGTGGTACATGTGACATCACCCTTAATTATTATTTTCTATTCTTAGACCAATATGAGTCATTTCTGCTTGTTTGGTCACAATCGACGCTTGCATTGCATTTAGAAAAGTAATGCAAGCGTGTGGATGGGACTTGGTCAGATTGCATATGCTTTTCCATGGAAACGAACAGCACCCGGTGTCTTGCATTTACAGATTCGGTTTCATGGAAACGACTATGCGTGGCCCACCCCCATATGCTTGCATTGCATTTCTAAACGCAGTGCAAGCTGCATGTGATGCAGTTTTTGATGTCCAAAACAGGAGGGAAATGAAAAAAAGGAGGAGGAGCAGCATTATATATTCTCACCCATTATAATCCAAACCTGCTGCGGCTTCAAAAACCCGAAGCTGCTTCTGAAAACCTGCTTGCTACCCCTTGCTTTGAGCTACACAACCTGGGGCACATTCACTAAAAACAGTGCAAAGGGAGCCAGATTCTTCTTGTCAATCGCATCTGCATTTGGCAGCTAGCGTCACATGTTTTGTATGTTAATGCAAAACACATGATGCTTGTTACTGATCACATATATTTCCCCTGAAGCGCAGATGCAATCGGCACAAGCCCCTCCCCATTCAGATTCCAATGCGTTTCAAAACTCTTTACTGGCAGAATGTGTGACTGCACCCTCCAAGCACAGTGTATGAAATTGCCCTCAAGTTGTGTGCATTTTAATTACATTTTGAAACACATTGCAAGTGCATTGGGAAATTGCGTTTTGCATCTGTTAAGTAGCAACATCTTTTAAATGACAAAACGTGTAATCCTAGTGCAGTGTATACAACTTGAGGGCAACTTCATACACTACGCATGAATTGTGTTAAGACACACAAGTCAAGTGTAGGGAATGAGCTCCTAATCGCAGATTCATTTAGACCGAAATACTTGTTATTGGTAATAAACACAGAGCGTTTTGCATTGCTCACTGGCAAAACACAGTACAGGCAGTCCCCGGGTTACATACAAGATAGGGTCTGGAGGTTTGTATCATGAAGTGTCTGCTCAGCTGCACCCACCACAAAATGTGCAGAAGAAGGATTTGGGTTCATGGAGAATGGGCCGCTCTTTCTCTGGCGGGTACAAGTCATTTGCTAGGGACTGGCTGCACTGAATGGGAGGTGTGCAGCCGAGCGGGGGAAAAGATGGTTACTCATCTGGTGGGGCTTTAAACTAGGATGGCGGGGGGGGGGTGGTGTTATGTGGGGGATATTTAGAGGGGGTTGTGATAACAGGCAATTAGGGAGGGAATCAAGAATACACATGACCAAATAATATATAGATATTAAATAAATATTTGTTGGGAAATGCAATAATCTAACAAGGAGAGAAATAGGGAAACCCATATAAAGTGTATGTTCAGACCCAAGGGTAGGATGGCACTCTTGGACCTTATCTTGACCAATGACCCTGACAATAGAATTACAGATTAATGATCACTAAGTATCAGTGAGTACAGCATAATTCACTTTGAATTATTCTTCAATTGATTTTCAGAAGAGGGGCAACAGGAACTCTGAACTGTAGAAGGGCAAATTTTCACAGCTAAGGTAGAACTTAAAGAGTTTAATAAACTGGATAATGTTCTCAAAATAAGCACTGAAATAAATGGGATATTTTAAAAATATTTCTAAAAATTTCCGTGGAAAGACTTATACCATATGGTAATAAGCACAACAGAAACGGGAAAAAAAAAGCCTATATGTTTAACTACTACTGTAAGGCGAGCATAAATGAGAGTTACTAAAACAGGAAGGTAGCGATAGAGGTTACCGGATTATAGAGAGAAAATAAATCCTGTAAAAACAGATAGAGTAGAAAAAATAGAAACTGAGAAAATTGTCATGGAAAGTAAAATAATCCCAAATTATTTTACAAATATTTAAATAGTAAAAAACTAAAACAGAGTGTGTATGCCCTATGAGGAATAACTTGGGGGTCATCGTGAAGGGGATGAGGAAAGGGACAATCTATTGAATGTTGCTTTCTCAACTGTCTTGATCCAGGAAGTCCCATGGGAAATGACATGATGAGGAATAATGTAAATTCTCCATTGAATATCAGCTGCTTAAGGCAGGAAGAGGTACGCTGCCGCTTCAACACCTACTAAAACAGACAAATCCCCGGCCTCGATGGCATACACCCCTGGGTACTGCATGAGTTAGTACTGTTAGAGACAAACATTATTTCTAATATTTGAAGATTCATTAAGACGGTTCTGTTCCACCGAACTGGGAGCAAATGTGGTACCAATATTGCTGGAGTGCCAGAGAATTTAGTCCCAGTAGCATGTGGAAAAAAACTCTAGACCTTGAGTAATGTCACAAGCATGTGACTGATCAAACATGCTGGAGTCTTCACACTACCCTAGATCGTTTTGACTGTAGCCAAAATGTGTATGTGTAAAATTTTGAATGCTCAGATAAGACAAAGGTCACATACTGTGATGTTGCAACTGTGTCATCTTTTTATTCCTACGTAGTTTTTTCTTTGTTGGTGCATGTTTAATATACTTTTTCTTTGTGGTGCAGTAGATTACTGTATGATAATTTCTATCAGCACTGGTCTGCCCTGCTTTGCACTAGATCTCTATACAAGCATTAACACTGATTCTGTGTTTTCTGTTTAGCTGGTCTGTTTGTGCCCTCATGCTCTGGCCTCACTGCCCTTAGTTGATGTAACAACCAGATCATGATAGGAAGAAGTCAGAAGCATGGCATAGGTATTGTTGAAATTGCTGTCAAGGCTCTCTCTAGCTGTGCTAAAACTGTAGGTGCTTGCAAAGTAATGGATTAAAATTATCTGTGTTATGTTAGCATCACTATATTTGAAGACTGTCTTTTTCAACCCCTTGAATCTGCTTGGGCTTTTTTTGTGAGATGAGAGATGAGTTTTTATTTATACTATTTTTGGTTAAATTAACTTATTGAGCATATTTAATTCATCTCTATTGAAGAGCAAAAACAATAATTTTCTTTACAGTTAACCGTAATATTTTAATTTATCTTTGTTACAGAGGTTGTATTCGGAATCCTCAGCCTCTCTCGCAATCTCTGTGCATGGATGCATATGTGTAATGTTGTCTTTTATGTGTGTATACATGGACAATATTGGTGCATAAGCAAAGAAATTAAATGACACTATATTAGTTATGAATGCATTGTTGAGGCAGCAGTCACATACAGCTTAGATCTGTTTGAAAGTGCAAAGTACACGGCCCAACTATGAATACATGTGATCGTAACCTGCACCAGTTTCTATAGAAACGCATATGTGATTGTGCCGTGGCATGCCCCTTGTGCTTTCATTGACCTTCTAAAAGGAATCAGTGTACATGTGACTCACCCTTAATTATTATTTTCTATTCTTAGACCAACATGAGTCATTTCTGCTTGTTTGGTCACATCGACGCTTGCATGGCATTTAGAAAAGTAATGCAAGCGGGTGGATGGGACTTGGTCAGATTGCATATGCTATTCCCTGGAAACGAACAGCACCCGGTGTCTTGCATTTACAGATTCGGTTTCATGGAAACGACTATGCGTGGCCCACCCCCATATGCTTGCATTGCATTTCTAAACGCAGTGCAAGCTGCTGTGATGCAGTTTTGATGTCCAAAACAGGAGGAAATGAAAAAAAGGAGGAGGAGCAGCATTATATATCTCACCCATTATAATCCAAACCTGCTGCGGCTTCAAAAACCCGAAGCTTGCTTCTGAAAACCTGCTTGCTACCCCTTGCTTTGAGCTACCACACCTGGGGCACATTCACTAAAAACATTGCAAAGGGAGCCAATTCTTCTTGTCAATCGCTCTTCTGCATTTGGCACTAGCTTCACATGTTTTGTATGTTAATGCCAAACACATGATGCTTGTTACTGATCACATATATTTCCCCTGAAGCGCAGATGCAATCGGCACAAGCCCCTCCCCATTCAGATTCCAAGGCGTTTCAAAACTCTTTGGCAGAATGTGTGACTGCACCCTCCAAGCACAGTGTATGAAATTGCCTCCAAGTTGTGTTATTTAATTACATTTTGAAACACATTGCAATTGCATTGGGAAATTGCGTTTTGCATCTGTTAAGTAGCAACATCTTTTAAATGACAAAACGTGTAATCCTAGTGCATGTGTACCGAATCTTGTTGGTACATAGGCAAAAAAGACTTTAAGAAATTAAAGGACACTATATTAGTTATTATGAATGCATTGTTGAGGCAGCAGTCACATACAGCTTAGATTTGTTTGAAAGTGCAATGAAAGTACCGGCCCAATCTATGGAATACATGTGATCGTAACCTGCACCAGTTTCTATAGAAACGCATATGTGATTGTGCCGTGGCATGCCCCTGTGCTTTCATTGACCTTCTAAAAGGAATCAGTGGTACATGTGACATCACCCTTAATTATATTTTTCTATTCTTAGACCAATGAGTCATTTCTGCTTGTTTGGTCACATCGACCTTGCATTGCATTTAGAAAAGTAATGCAAGCGTGTGGATGGGACTTGTTCAGATTGCATATGCTTTCCCATGGAAACGAACAGCACCCGGTGTCTTGCATTTACAGATTCGGTTTCATGGAAACGACTATGCGTGGCCCACCCCCATATGCTTGCATTGCATTCTAAACCGCAGTGCAAGCTGCTGTGATGCAGTTTTGATGTCCAAAACAGGAGGGAAATGAAAAAAAGGAGGAGGAGCAGCTATATATATCTCACCCATTATAATCCAAACCTGCTGCGGCTTCAAAACCCGAAGCTGCTTCTGAAACACCTGCTTGCTACCCCTTGCTTTGAGCTACCACACCTGGGGCACATTCACTAAAAACAGTGCAAAGGGAGCCAGATTCTTCTTGTCAATCGCATCTGCATTTGGCAGCTAGCGTCACATGTTTTG
Source organism: Engystomops pustulosus (assembly GCA_019512145.1). Taxonomy (NCBI): domain Eukaryota; kingdom Metazoa; phylum Chordata; class Amphibia; order Anura; family Leptodactylidae; genus Engystomops; species Engystomops pustulosus. The sequence goes on from CM033647.1 coordinate 114,909,578, forward strand.
TATGTTAATGCAAACACATGATGCTGTTACTGATCACATATATTTCCCCTGAACCAGATGCAATCGGCACAAGCCCCTCCCCATTCAGATTCCAATGCGTTTCTCAAACTCTTTGGCAGAATGTGACTGCACCCTCCAAGCACAGTGTATGAAATTGCCCTCAAGTTGTGGCATTTTAATTACATTTTGAAACACATTGCAAGTGCATTGGGAAATTGCGTTTTGCATCTGTTAAGTAGCAAATCTTTTAAATGACAAAACGTGTAATCCTAGTGCAGTGTACTTGTACCGATGATACCGTAGTGTATTTATGCGTTCTGACTAAGATCTTTAAAACACAGAGCGTTTTGCATTGCTCACTGGCAAAAACACAGTACAGGCAGTCCCCGGTTACATAACAGATAGGGTCTGGAGTTTGTTCTTAAGTTGAATTTGTAGTAAGTCGAACTGTATATTTTATAATGGAAGTTCTAGACAATTTTTTTTTTCTTTTTGCCCCAGTGACAATTGAAGTTTCAAAATTTTTGGTGTAATTGGACCAAGAATTTCAATAAAGCTCATATTCATTATTACAGACATCTACAAGCTGATCATTTTGCAGTCTGGGACTATAGTAAAGCATCCAGAGAGCTTCACCAGAGGACACAGTGGGCAGAGGGGTCCGTCTGTAACTATGGGTTGTCTGTAAGTTGGGTGTCCTTAAGTAGGGGACCGCCTGTACTATAATAAGCCTGGTTATAGGGATATAAATATATTTATATGTTTGGGCCACCATATTGGTGGGCGACAATTGGTCACGAATGAGAGCCTGTAAAGTGCAAATCCCTATATACTACAATAAAGTAGTATTGCAGTACATAGCTGGAGTGATCAGACCCTTTAGGGTTTAAGTACCATAGAGGGCTTAAAAATATTACACTGTAGAGAAAAAGTAAAAACCTAGAAGATTATATCGGCCCCCGTTCCCTAAAACCGATAAAGAAATAAACAAAAAAAACCTTAAACATATTGGGGCAGATTTATCAGCTGTCTAAAAGTAAGAATGTTTTTAGTTGCCCCCTTTGGTTGGCATCAGCAACTAAAAACAGTCTAAACAACTAGTTTTTAGTTGCTGATGCCAACCAAAGGGGGCAACTAAAAACATTTTTAATTTTAGACATCTTGATAAATCTGCCCCATTGGATATTGCTGCCTCCCAAAATTCCCAGTACATCAGTATATAAAAATGATGATTTCTACTGGTGAACCCCACAAAAGAAAATGGCGATGAAATGCCACTTTTTGCCATATTCTCACTCCTACTGTTCCATATAACTGTTTGTAGTGTAATTTTGTATTTGTATATGTCCCCTGTGATTTGTAAAATGCTATGGAATATTATGGCGCTATATAAATAAAAGGCAAACTGCACATATTTTTGATAATTGTGGGTCAATGTGTTACACAGAAAACAGGCCTCAAACAGCTGTGTACACTGAAAAATAAAGTTATGGATTTCTGAAGGTGAGGAGCACACACATTACTGTAGACAAGCTGGAGGAAGCGCATTGATTGATAGATAAAAGGGGTTTCTTGGGATTGTTATATTTAGCCAGCGATCAGGAGTTTTAGGTCCGATAGGAGTAGGTGCATAACAAATGTGCTATAATCACTTCAAATGCAGCTTCTGATGCCCTAACCAAGAGTGGAGTTAACAAAGAGGCGGATGAGTATCACTTCTTTTTTTTAAATCAGATAATTTTTATAATTCTTTATTTATATAGGGCACCCCGATTACGCAGCGCTCCACAAAGCATGTCAAATTGATTTTTTATTGATTTTCGCCAACACATTTTCCATTAACAACATTGAGGACAAAACCACAAGAGACCCCCCCTCCCCATTCCCCAGTACAGTTCTCCAAAAGTCTATAATTCGATGAGTTGGTAAAATGATGAATCCATTCAGGGTATAAGTTTTCTCTAATTAGAAAATGTAGTGTACAACCCTAGCTATTCACAGCCCCACAGAAATACGCACACCTCCTATCAAGGACGCTGTTAGCCATCCTGGCCTCTGTTTAGCACTTGCACAGCATGGCTACCCCAAGAGGGCAGTGGCACTTATTAGGAACCTGGAGGGGAGACCTGGTGCAGCAATCCAAGGACCTCATATGCTGTCAAACTTCTTCATGGCTTTTCTTTTCTTGTATACCCCTTTTCTAAGCTAATCACCTGATTCAGGCACTCTTTCAGCCTTTCAATAGTGTGTTTGTGTGTGTGTGTGTGTTGGGTGAATGTATCCATGTGGCTGCTATTAGTTTTCAAGCCTGATAAAGTATACAAGACATGCCTATGATGTTAGGTGTAACGGCCAGATCTGTGGGGATGCCTCCAACCACATTGAATACACCTTGAAAATAAGATCCAGGACGTTTTGCCAATACCCGACCTGGCCCCAATTTTTATTTTTTTTTGCAGAATTGGCATTTTATAAGCCCTGTGCAGTAATAGGAAATGTGAAAATCGCTTACTTTGATCATCTGTAAGTAATCCTATGTCAGCCTCCCATTCGGGCCTACTGGGGAATGCAACACTTTTAGGGCGCTGTCCCACGTTGCGTTTTAGCTGCGTTTGCAAACACAGACAAAACCATACCCACCGGGGCAGGCCGCGGCCCGATCGCACTGGCGTTTCTATGGCCTGCGATCAGGAATGAGCCGCTGGTGTTTTGCGTTACTTTAATGCAAACGCAGCCATAAACGTCCCGTTTGACAGCGCCCTTAAGGAACTCGTCCTGCAATGCCAAAGCTTTTTGGTTCCCCGTCCGCTTGGATCTCCGCCAGGGACGCGATGTCCTTACTGGACGAGAACTGAGGCTCCAGGAATAACACTTCTTAATGATAAGTCCTCACCCATTATGATCCTCACGTGCTATTGTCTTCAAAAACTGCATCTGAAAAACTGGACATGTGCGTTCAGGTTCAGTGAAGAACCCTCCATCACCATCAGGCTTTTCTTTATCAGTTCTGTTTTATTCATTGGATTCAGTGAATTACATTGATTAACTTGTAACATTGTTTAAAAAAAAAAATGTGGTCATCTGCCGCAGTATTCTTGAACATAGTGGGCAGTTACATAGTACATTATAATAGTTATATTTTTGTACCAAAGGCGCAGCGTTGTAGTAGTTACATTCATATACACATATACAACACATGTCTATATACAGGCGGTCCCCTACTTAAGGACACCCGACTTACAGACAACCCATAGTTACAGACGGACCCCTCTGCCCACTGTGACCTCTGGTGAAGCTCTCTGGATGCTTTACTATAGTCCCAGACGGGCCTTTTAACAGGCTATATACTTTTTCGAATCTAAAGGCCACTGGAGTTGGGACCAGGGAATTCTTGGATTCCCTAGACTTTCACACCCTTGAGGGGGGGCGGGAGAGAAGCTACGGAATAATTGGAATGCCCCCAATAACCATTTCAAAATACGGAGACCTAGGATCTTTGCAGGGGAACTCATTCCAGGCGCGACGGGCTCCCACTTCGAGATTATATAAGAGATTTGGGAATATCTGTTTCCGTTGTTGCTTAAGGCTATGGGAAGCAGTCTTACAAGATGAGACAACTACCGATCTTTTTATTGAGGCTTGTATACCCTGGGATCTGCGCAGAAAAAACAAAAAACCCTACCGAGGTGGAGTCTACTAGGCCAATCTCATACTAAATACCGATGGGAAGAGATTAGCAAAATACGGCCAAGGCCGCTTTTAAAAAAAAGTAATAGGAAGGGTCATCAATGAAGACCAAAGTGGCTCATCCCGGGCCGCAGCACTAAAGACAACATCAGGCGAATACTAGCTATACAGATGGGCGGGGGGAGCCCGCTGGCCATCCTGTCAATTAGACGCCACCAAGCTTTGAAAGGGTGGACGTGGAGCCCCCCTCTGGCAAAAATAATGAAAAAATTTGGCATCGAGGGCGACAAGAACATAGGAATTTGTTCAAACATTCTATGACAGAGCCAATAGCCGGAGTAAGATAAAGGGGGAAATCTTGGAGGGGTTTAAATTCAGTAGGAGTCACCCTGGTTATTCGCATTTTTTGTGGAACCATTAGAGATAAAAATTAGGGGGGACCAAACAGAGATACCGGGATGTGGATGCGAGGCAGTAGATGACAAATACTCCTCTACGCTGATGATATTTATACATTTGAGAAACTCAGAAAATCAGAGTCAGTCACACAATGGAGATTTTAGGATGAATCGGGTTGTTTCAGGCACTGAAAATTACTGAATATCTATATAAATTGGACAAATTAAATTCTGGACAATGAGTAGAAAATTATGTTTATTAGAATCTGCCACGCTCAAAGAGCGGCAGGTGAAGCTTAGCTAGGATGTTGTTTTTACCGCAAATACTATATGTTTGACGAATAGCCCTTGGTGGATCCAGACAAAATGGTTTGAATTATACGAAAGATGAGGTTCAGACTAATTTGGGGGGAGAAGGGGGGGGGGGGGGAAAAAAGATCGGGGTTCGATAAAACAGAGTTTTATGTGAGAATAAGGATAGGAGGTGGGGTTTTCTCCTCCCATCCCCAATTCACATTTTGTTCAGCACATATAGAGAAAGTTATAGAAGAAAATAGACAGCAAGAATTTTTAGGCAGTTACTAGACAGACTGAATACATGCGGGATAATATATTTTCCCTTTTGGACTAGGTATATTAAAGAAAAAGGCCAATAATTTGCAAATTATGGAATTGCTTCATAAAACTTGGAAATGGTCAGGGGTTTTCTCTGGAATCAGGGTTCCAAACAGTAGTATTTCACGCAATATGGCACAATGAGCATGTCGTAAGAAATTAAAGAAAATAGTGGATTAGTCACAATTTTGGGAAAAAAAGGGGTTTACGATACATAGCGATTTATTATGAGGGTTATAATACCTTTCAAAAAATTTGTTACAACGTGTATCATTCTAAAAGGAACATGATATTTCAGATGTTATACAAGTGAAACATTCAGCAGTAAGAGCAGAAATGAATAAGGAATAGTTCTAAAGTTGGGGTCCTGCCCCCTAATGACCGCGGACTGTTCACGCTGGGACAAAGCACTAAAAACATGTCCAGAATATATAAAGGGGTATGGAAGAAATAGAAAGACATTACGCCCCCAGCAAAGAAAATAGGCCAAGGGTGTTGGGGATCACTGGGGATTGAACAATGGGTTTCCATTTACAGAAAATGTAAAATATGTCTCTAAGAAATGGAACCAAGGGAGTCCAAGCTAAACATCTTGTACGAGTATATTACTCCCCAGATATGTTACATAAAGCCAAAATAGGGAAGATCGAGGTGCGCAGGTGTCAGAGAGCGGAGCCGACATCTTCATATTTTATGGAACTGTATAAGGCCAGACAACTTGGATTCGGAGGTCTATGAGTATATATCCACTGAGATTGACGAGATTATTTGGTTGGTGTCACGATTGTCTCGGGGCGTAGTCCTGGGTCTTGTTTCCCTCTCTGTGGGATTTATGGGGAAAAAAAAACCCAATTAATTAACAAATTATTGTTCAATTGAGGGTAGTTCTGTAAGATTGAGAAGGGGGAAAAAAAAGCTTGAATAGTCACAGACTGGCTGACTCAGTTGAAAGCATGAAGCCCTATGAAAACAACAGAATGGGAGTTATAGCGATACTACCAAGAGGAATTAAAGAAATAGAATTAGAACCCAACTGTTGTTGGTCAGAAGGGTCACAAGGTAGAACATCTAAGCAAGTTGGAGAGATGGTCCCATATTGGAGCCGGAGGCATAGTTTGAGATATCTATGTGGGAGGTTGTCTGTTTGTTTGGGGGGGGGGTTTTTTGTTTTTTTTCCCCCACCGCTGCAGGGTAGGGAGGGGGGATGGGGGAGGGGCAGACGGAGGATGGATAAAGAAAGAAGGGAAGAGAAAGAGAAGAGGAAGAGAAGGGAGGAGAAAGGAAAAGAGGAGAAAAAGAAAAAAGGGAGGGAGAGGAGAAGGGAAAAAGAAAAAAAAAAAAAAGAAAAAAAGAAAAAAAAGTCCTTGAAGATTGGTGATATGATGTTTCGGTTGTTGTTCTCTTTTCTCCGTGTATGTTTACAAGATATGTATTTTAAACGTTGTATACTATATGTAGTTGTGGTAAGAAAAGAGATATGAAAAAAAAAAAATAGAACAAGCCATGGCCATAACATGGCATCACTGCACACATACTGTAGGTTCAGCCAAATGGGGGCATCATTTTATAAAAGAGCGTATACAAGAGCTATATTAACCAATTGCCAGAAAACACTAACAGAAGTCAATATTGTTAGTCGATGGAGGAATGGTAATTATAGGTAAGAGGTCACTAAATGAATGGCTGGAACTATAATTATACGTAGGAAACTACTATAAATATAAGGGTTTCAAACTATAGATGCACTATGAATTCAGGAGTTGGATTAATAAAGCATAGACAAGACAGAGGGCTTGGTTCAAACCCGGTGGGCCGGTATATCCTAATCACCATTGTGCCCCCAACCCCTTTGATTTTTAACATATGCACTCATCTCAATAGGTATTAAGGGCCGGACAGATAGACATATCGAGTCCAATTCTTAAGAATAATTATTAAATGTTTATCCCATAACCCGTGGATATGTTTTCTCTCAGAAAGCATCCAGGCTCTCTTGAACATTTACATAGGGTCCGCTCATAACAACCTCTGAGGCACGAGGTCACAGTCTCATGCTCTACCAGTAAACGAACCTTTGTCTATGTGATGGTTAAATTCACTCTCTCTAGGCTCAGAGGATGCCCATTGTCATGGTCACAGCCTAGGTATAAAAAGATCTTGGAGAGATCCTGTACAATGGCCGTGCAGTATTTTGGACATTGTAATGAAGTATCCCCTCAGGGTCTTTTTTTTAAACTGATAATCCCAAATTTTTATTAATCTGTATTGTATTATAATCCCCATTCCCCTAATATTCCTGGTGCTCTCTCGCATCGTTACAGTTCCAGGTTCTTTTTATACATGGTGCCCAAAACTGTACACAATATTCCATGTGTGGTTGACAGGGATTTGTATACGGCAAAACTATGTCTAATCATGAGAATCTATTCCTCCTCTGATTTTTAACATCCCATACATTATCTGCTTTAGCAGCAGGCCGGCCTGGCTCTGGTCACTAAAATTAAGTTTACCATCCACCAATACCCCTCAAGTCTTTTCAGTCTCAGTGTCTAAGAAGTAATTGAACATTTTAGAACATTAATTTACTTTTTGTTTCAATGGCCAAGTGGCATAAACTTTATCATTTATCTACATTTTAAACCTTCATCAAACCAGTTCCTGTCAGCCCACTACCATTCCCACAGCGTCCCCAGATCCGTCTTAACTTACCTCCTCTTAGAAAACCAATCAGATTCAGTTGACAGGAACGATCTCTCATAAACCCATGCTGACGCTGGAGTTATAAGGTTGTGCACAGGTGAGATACTCAGGATAGCATCTCTACAAACCTCTCAAATATTTTCCCCACGACGGAAGTCTCCCAGGCCGTATTTCCAGGATAGCTTGTGATTCTTTTTTGTAAATTGGTCCCAAAATTGATATGCGCCAGTCCTGTGGAACTCGACTAACCAGTCCTCAGTAAAATCTTCAAATTATTAAAAATAACGGTATGTTCTAATCACCCGTACCATAGTTCATTGCAGAAAACCCGGGGGTATTGCCCTCGGCCCGGTCATTTTATCGTCTTAGTGGTTGTGAGGGCGACGCCGAACCTCTTCCTGGGGTTAAACTGTTGACATCACAAAGGAATTACATTATTCCTCATGGGTCTTCCACCAGGGAGAGTTTCCGGGTAGAGACCAGTCGAGAAGGCGACATTCAGTAGAGTGGCCCTTTTTCATTCATTCCACCATGCTTTATTCATAAGAGGGCCCCCACAACACTCTCCGGTTTTAGTGATCTGCATTAATATACTTGAAAAATAATTTGGGATTATTTTGCTCTCCCTCGCAATTTCTCTCAGTCTCTATTTCCGGCCTTATCTGCTTTTACAGAGGATTTATTTTTCTCTCTATATCCTGTAAGCCTCATAGCTACCTTCACATGATTAGCACATTAAACGCACTATCTTATCGTATATATGCTTTCCTTAACAAGGACTAGTTAGCCCACATTGGCTAGGAAAAGGCTCCCTAAGGTTGGATGCCTGAGATAAGCTCATTAACAATGGGACCCCACTTTGTCCATTTGCACTAATTCAAACAGTTAAACTAAAAGGAAAATTTCCAACAGTTCTTTGACCAATGTAGAGAGGCTAAACATATTCCACAGTCCATTATCTCTATTATTTACCCTGTCAAAGTGCTCTGTAATGGTTTTATGACACTTGGGAGCTCTCTTGAGGAATATCTCCGTGATCAGAATTAAGGACAGCGGGTAAACAATTACGAGTCTCACTTCCTCGCATCCTTCCAGAAAGACAGTCTCATACGATGACCAGCTGAGGAGAACAAAACACTTCTAGGGTCCTTATTGAACAGCTTTCTGCAGAAGACAACGTCTACGTAAACACTGCGGAAACAGAATACTACCATTGAACATAAGCAAAGAAGATCAGATGTGAAATTACAAGCTGTCGCAAAATTCCATGGATCCAAAAAATCCCGATAAGGCGGTCAGATTTTTCCTTTTAGTCCTGTGGGAGAACGAACTAACCTTAACATTATCCTTAGTAAATTGCAGCAGTTGTGACATCACAGACTGAATGGAGTCTAGGAGAATGTTGAGTTGGCTATTACGGGCCGATCTTACAGACTGTATTACGTAAGAAGTTTGTCTCTCTTAGCAGAACTTCCGTTTTTATATTCACAGGTTATTCATAAAAACACACAGGACTACTTTATATTGTGACATTTGTAGCAATTAAATTTTCCACACACCCCTAGAAATCTTGGAGCTCTTATAAGATGGTTAGGACACCCATTGCCTAGCCCAATAGGAAGAACACAGCGGGATCGGACTTAGGGTTGTACTGTCAAGTTGTACATAATTTTCTATGGCATTTAGTAGGCGTTTTATTCTCTTTTAAAAATGCCCATAACCCACCCAACGTGTGCAGTTTGTAGCCCAAACAAGGGTCCATGTCCTTGGTTGGCGGCCCCGGGCTGTAATCTGTGGGTAAGCAACGGAACTGAACCATTGTGACAACAGCTAAATACTCCCGTAAACACAAACTTGCAGGAAGGAATTGGACTTTCTCAAGTAATTGCGGTCCGGGCAGTCAGCTCATGCTTTGGGGGCCATGGAATCCACAGAATAAGGCATAAGCTTAGGTTCGTGTTGCAGAGGCCTTAAAACGATTTCTAGAGCACACATCACTGACCAGTACAGGCGGTTCGCTTGATCCAGCACCTAAGTTACACAAAATTCTATTTCATAGAGGAAAAGGCCCAATATATTACGAATTCTAAAGCACCAAAGACCAGGTTATGAGGGCATACGCTTTTATCCAAGAAGCTTATGTCTATATGGCTTCCAAAAGATGTTCTTTAATGCCTTGCCTTCCAGCAGTAACCCTTGGTGGCGACAGCGAGCGTTTCAAGTGCAGGGAGGCTCAGAAGGAGGTTTGAAGTCTTTACGCAGAACGAAAGAAATCTCAGGAAGGCCGAAGGAATAGCGTAGTACTACTTCTGAATGTGGTAGGAGCAATTTTATTACGAGAAGGAACCACAGTGCATTTACTGAACACACAGATAAGAGGATTTCTTAGCGGTTCTTCAATGGATTTATTATAAAAAGAACAGTGATTAGACTGACACAAAATTTATGCCCCAGGCACAAAAAACATTAGGTGGGGAGAATTCTTAAGTAGTATTTTCGTGGTAATATGAACGTCTTGCTACTAAAATCCATAATACTATTGAATAAAATACATAAAAATCAGTGGCATTAAAATCACAAAACAGTGTTTAGGCTGGGTTCCACTCACGTTGGGTCATTGTTGAAAGACGCATTATGAGGATTCCGACGTGTCCGTACAACGGGTATGGCGCAGAAGTATCCCTCTGTTACGGCAATAACTGTACAGAATCCCAGAAGGCGAGGGGAGGAATGTTCACATCGTCAGCAGCTGGCGATTGGATGCTGCCCAATGAATGAGAAGAGTTCCTGCAGTGAAATCACAGGTTATCCCTCCTGCTAATGATGTATGCGCGGAGTGGGCGTGGGAAGAGATGCAAACGCTGCCATCCGCTCCACATAGCGATCTAATGCCTATGCTGAAGCATACGTGGCTCAGGGGAGGCGAAGGATGCAAGACGAAGTGCTATGTCTTTCCATCTACTTTTTTGGCATACATTAGTACGTGGTAAGATGGAGGCAACAACTATGATGTCAATGGAATGCAAGCAGAAACTTTGGCGCTTCCCCACGTATACATTAGCATATATCAAAAACGTGATGTATGTAAACCCAGCCTTAAAAGATTGATTTATTGATTCACAAGATTTTTGGGCAGAGTTATCCCAAGATGCCGCCAGCAGGCTACTACAAAGTACCATGGATCTGCAGTTCTCAGTAACAGATTCCTCCTTAATGCAGTGTCCTAGAGATGATTCTAACAGACTGTTCTTGTTGTTACCCATAGTAATGATGGTGTAACTGCCATCACTCACATTACCCAGTGAGATACTGCTGCACCACCTATATGGTGCACTGCAAGCAACTGACTACTGCCAAACATAGTGATGATCAACATGGACCTGCACAGGCAGAGCAGGAATGTTATGTATCTTCTCTCCTGTGTCTCCACACAGGGACAAAGTCACAGGATTGATTAAAAGGCCAGGAGCATTAATTCTGCATTTATAGTCTATGTTCACAAACATTTTTCTGTAATGGGCAAATGGTAAAATAAACAAACTAATTACCGTATATACTCGAGTGTAAGACAGAGTTTTCAACTACAAAACTCGGCTTATAACTCCAGTCGAAGAAAAAAAAGAGTACCACCTTACGTGTGACCCCCCACTCCCCAATTCCCCGGCAGGTTCTCGTATATCAGTAATGCTCCGGCCAATGCTGCTCTGTGTCCCGGCGGGGTCCATCACGGATCATGACGTCAGCTGCACGCTGAAATTTAGGCTGGGGGTGTCGGGGGTGTAGGAAGGCGAGTACACATTTTGTTTTCCTCAGGCTTTATACTGGGGGAAGTGGCTGCGGCGATATACTGGGTGGGCAGGGTTGAAGGCTATATACGGGGCGGTGGGGGGCTGCAGGCTATAAATCTTGGGGGGGAAGTAGAAGGTTGCAGCCTATATATGCGGTTAAGTGGGGCTGCAGGGACTATATATGGTGGGGGGGTTGTACTGGGGGCAAAGGGCTGGTTGTTTACTGGGGGCAAAGGGCTGGTTGTTTACTGGGGCAAAGGGCTGGCAATATACTGGGGGGTTAAAGGGCTGGTTGTATTACTGGGGTCAGAAGGCGCTGGTTGTTAGTAACTAGCGTCTCATCCGACCCTACTCTCCTCACGTCCGTTTATTTCTTCCCACCTTTACCCTTCCTTGCACTCTTTCTTCAACACCCCTTATCTTTATACTAGCCGCAATCCGCACTCGCGCTCTTTATTTGACCTCTCCTGTTGCCCAATTTAGACATCTCTACTATGTTGTTTACGGGCAAAGGGTGGTTGTATACTGGGGGTGGCGGTCTATATATGCGTGGAGCAAGGGGGCTTCAGGCTATATACTGGGGCATGAGTTGGCAGTGCGATATATTAGGCCAGGGGTGGCGATACCTTGGCACAGGGTGCCAAGTAGGGGACATTCGGCACCCGCTCTGTGGGCACCATGGGATGCAGGAGTTGACCATTCAGTGTGAAACGGGGTGCATGGCGATGTTGTCTTTATGAAGAAAACAAATAGGTGGTCAGTCGGTATAAGAAAGGAAGGGTCTGGGGTGCAGGCCGGACATGAGATATCCTTAAATATAGCAGAAGCCCTGCATTCAACTACTGTAGTCCTTTGAAGACTCAGTACTCCAATTTGTATTTTGCGCCTCGGGCACCAATAAATAAGTAAAGGCAGGTCCCCGGGTTACATACAAGATAGGGTGGAGGTTTGTTCTTAAGTTGAATTGTATGTAAGTCGAAACTGTAATTTTTAATGAAGTTCTAGACAATTTTTTGTTGCCAGTGACAATTGGAGTTTAAAAAGTTTTTTGTGTAATGGACAAAGATTATCAATAAAGCTTCAGTTCAGACAACTTACAGCTGATCATTGCAGTGTGGGGACATATAGTAAAGGGATACTCAGGAGAAATCACCAGAGGTACAGAGGGGTCGTGTCTGTAACTATGGGTTGTCTGTAAGTCGGGTTGTCTTAAAGGAGGGGAGCCTGTATATTATGTCATGGTGGTACACGTCTCATCCGAAGTAAATAGTTGGTTTTTTTTGTCTTTAGTAGGATTACCATTTATAATAGTCAAAGAATGAACTAGGTACTAAAATTTAGAAAATGCAGTTTTTTTTTTTAATGTATATTGGTGTACAGCAATCACAGAAAATGTGAGGTTCATCAACCGGACCTTCTTCAGACACAGACTTGGGAAGGGAAAAAAAAATGGGCCCAGTGATAGGAAAACAGAGGAGACATTGTCATATGGTTTAAAGTTTACGAGTGGATTTTGCAACCACAGTCAGATTGGAGCATTTCTTTACTGAGTTTCATATTGCGATTTCCCTAAACTCTGTAAAAAGTAGTGATACAGAAGGCGGATAGTATAACATTACAGAGGGGTTTGTGGAGGAAACTGGAGGCCTGGTGACACGTGAAGATGAGGATTAATGCAGGATAAGTAAGGTTATGCACTTGGGTCGAGGAATATGAAAATTATAATTATGGTGTTAAAATGATAATTTTCTGAAAAAACGGATGATGAATGAAGAGAAAAAGGATTGGCGGGTATTAGTGGATGTAAACTCAATTTTAGGATAGAGCAGGCCTCGTTGCTTAAGAAATAAAATCTGGGATGTATCAATAGGAATTATATTCTCAACACTAAGGACATAGTTTTGCACTTACACAAATCATACACAGCCCACATGGAAATTGTGTACAGGTTTGGGCACTAGGTGTATAAAAGAGGCAATGAGAGACTGGTAAAGGGTTCAGAGGAGAGCAACCAAGATTATTAGGGGAATGGGAGGGAGGGAACTACAATAAACAATGATAGATTACAAAACTTGGTATTCAGCTTAGAAAAAAAAGGGGAGACCTCATTGCAATTGTACAAATACCTGAACGGGACAGTCAAGGATCTCTCAAAGATCTTTCAATACGAGGAATGTGACCCTGGGAATAGGGACATGTCCTCTACACCATCACCGATAGGACTGTGTGATTACAGTGAGACTATTGCCCGCTCTGCCACAGATTTTGTAATGGCCGATTATTTCAAACAGTTTAACATAGCGTTCGGATGCCCTTTCTGGGAGAGCAATTATTTCCATTGTATGTGAATAAAACTTTAGTAGGATGCAGCGTCACTACATTAAGAATACTCGACTTACAGACGACCCCTAGTTACAACGGACCTCCTGGATATGTCAAAATTACTGTACTCATCCTTAGGACGACAATGAACAGTTCTCATAACAGTTATCAAAAGGGTTTGCCAATGCCTCTGGTGAAGCTCTCTGGATGCTTTACTATAGTCCCAGACTGCAATGATCAGCTGTAAGATGTCTGTAATGAAGCTTTATTGATAATTCTTGGTCCAATTACACCAAAAATTTTGAAACTCCAATTGTCACTGGGGCAAAAGAAAAAAAATTGTCTAGAACTTCCATTATAAAATATACAGTTCGACTTACATACAAATTCAACTTAAGAACAAACCTCCAGACCCTATCTTGTATGTAACCCGGGGACTGCCTGTATATGTCTTTGTCCTGTCGATCACTCTTGCACTTCCTGTGCAAGAGGACCCTGGAAAGGGAGGGGAGTAGAGAGGCAGCTGCAGATCTTAAGAGTTTTCTTTTTGCATATTTGGGTGCAGCAGAAAGAAAACTCCATGCTCCGATCCACAGGAGATTCCTCCTCTGCTTCATGCAAAGAGAATCCAGTGGCTCTTGCTGATGGGGCCCTGGGCAATCGCCCACTTTGCTCAGCCCAGTTGCCAGCCCTGCATGCAAATTACAATCACACATTTATACAATCATACACACACATATAGAGCATATACACACTTATAGCATATGTACAAGGTGTCTTCATTTCTGTTTTTTTCAACATGGTCCCCTTTTAGAAAGATACATTTCTCCCAATGTTCCTGCCATTTTTTAACCCCTTCAAAAAATAGGATTTTTTGAACTCTCCAAAATACGACTCTGTCTCGGCGATGACTTCCTCGTTTGAGCTAAAATTTTCCCGCAAGCCATTCCTCCATGTTTGGCGGCGACAACTGCGGATGCATGTGCTGGTGCGTTATCGTGGTGAAACAGCACCTTATTTTTCGCCAAATGCAGTCATCTCTCCTTCAATTTTTTGTCGAACCGGTCCTATAACTCACTGTAGTCTTGTCCAGTGATTGTTCTTCCTTTTTCCTTTTTCATGTGGATGACGCCGTTCCCATCCCAAAAAATCGTCGCCATGACCTTTCCGGCCGATGGAACAGTCTTTGCCTTCTTTGGAGCAGATTGACCAGGAGAAATCCATTGTTTTGATTGTTTCTTAGTTTCTGGTGTGTAATGATGAATCCAGGTTTCATCAACTGTGACAACTAAACGCAAAAACTCCTTCGGATGTCACTCAAATTGCTCCAAACACTGCTTCCAAGTTAACAATTGCAATTGCAGCACCTATCGAGCCGTCAATTTATTAATCACCAACTTATCATGTAAAATATTAATTGCCGTTCTGGTCAACACACCTACGACCTCTGCTACTTCGCGCACTTTCGTTCGTCGATGAGCAAGTATTATGTCGTGGACTTTTTGAATGATTTCCTTGGTAACCACGTCTGCCGGGCATCCTGGTCACTCCTCATCAAAAACTGATGTTTGCCCACGTTTAAATTCATTGAGCCAATATCTAACTGTGGATATAGATGGGGAAGTGTCCCCATAAACAGCATCCAACTTTGCTTTTATCTCCTCTCATTTTTTCCCATCCAAAAACAAAAAGCGAATTACCGAACCATACAGCTCTTTTTCATCTTGGCAAAAATCATGAAACACGTCTTACTCAAATGGCTGCCAAATCCAAACTAACCAATGAATCAAATGGATGCAAACTAACCAATCAATGGGGCACATTCACTTACCTGGTCCAGTCGCGATCCAGCGGCGCGTTCTCTGACGCTGATTCGGGTCTGCCGGGATTCACTAAGGTCCGTGCGCCCGATATCCAGGTGTCGCTGCTGCGCCGAGGTCCGCCAGAGTTCACCTGCTTCGTCGCAGTGCATGTAAGTGCTGATCTTGCAAAACAAATTCTTTTTTAAATTCTGACGTTTTTCCGAATCCGTTGGGTTATCCCACGGCCCCGCCGCCGATTTCTGGCGCGTGAAAGCCAGTGCCAAAATAGTCGGGAAACCCGACGAAAGTGCGCATTTCGCACCCTTAGTAAATGAGCCCCAATCAGTGTGCAATTTGTTTTGCCGTCGTTTGATAGATGGCAGCACATGATGATAAGCACCCAACTTCCCTCATAATAACGCCTTCTGTCATCAACAGCGGTACTTTAGTGAACCGAAGCTCTCTACAGCGCATACACGTATATCCAAAACACACAGCCATAATACACATTCAGATCTAGACATCACAGATACGCATAATATATATATATATATATATATAGATATATATAATATATATATATAATGATATCTATATTATCTGTTGCACATCCTTCACTCTATATTGTGTCAGGTCAGATGACAGGGTCCCCTGACTCTATGGGCCCCATAGCAGCTGCTATGACTGCTAGCACTGTATTTATGCCCCTACATAGGAGTCGTTATATTCTTGTACATAGGGGACAGTATTATAATAGTTATATTCTGTATATGAAGAATGACTTCCTCACTCATGCCACCTGTGTTGACCATGCCTACAGCACAGAGCCCCTTTTAATTATTTTTTCCAGGGCAACTTTTTTTCCCCAGTCCGCCCATGCATGTACTTTATATATTCCCTGCACATTCACAGAATGTTAACTATTGCTGTGGATTTCCAATGTACAGTATAGACTCTGCCTACTCCAGCAGCAACAGCTGCTTTCTGCAACAGTTTGAATGTTTGTAGATTACAATCCTTCTGTCTCTGCCCTCAGACAGTTAATCTGCTACAGTGTGCGGAGACTTGCTGAAAGAACTAGTAGCAGCAGCTTTACACATTTCAGCAGGTTCAACTCGACTGTAAATTTATTAGAGAAAATACTGGCCAAATAATAATGTCAAAATACTCAATTTTTGGAGGTGAGCGGGGAAGGGGGGTATATATGATTACAGTTGAAACTTTCACAGGTTTAATGAACAGGTTTTGGTAGCCGGTCTTTCTAGCATTCCATATACTGTATATGGAATAAAGGGACTTTAAAGGGACTTTTCAATAAAAGGAGCCAGATGTGTATATATAATGTTACATAGCAGGAAACTTGGGAATATCAAGGAATTATTCACTACTTTAGGAATTTCACGCCTTACCTTGGCTATCTGGAAAGCGTGAATCTCATATGTGGCGTGGAAAGGGTTAATATCCTCGTTCTAGTAGCCATCAAGTAGGAAATCCAATGGGTTGTTTAATTACCCCCAGCAATTCAGCAGGCACCAAGTTCAGCATCACTGCTAGTCATAACCTGGCAACCAGACATACACAGGGCAAGTTTGGGCTTGTCTCAGTAATACTCGGTCTGTGGCCAATGAGGGACAGTTTCTTTGTCAGGCAAAGCAGTCTTTTTCAAAGCTTTGGATTCCCTCTCAGTCAGTGTGACAGCTGCTTCAAACTTCGGTCTACAGACAGCGTGGAGTCCTGTCGTGTCCTTGGAGCTGGTAGGCATGTTCTGTTTTATGGCTAGCTAAAGGGGTGTCCATGTCCTGTATGTGTGCTGTGGTGCTGCTGCATAGATCCTAGGTATATAGTATACGGATGACTACGGAACATGATGTGAATCATCTAAGTTGTCAGCATTTCCATGTATAAATGTCTGAAAACTAGTCTGTGATATTTGTATGCAGTCTGGATATCTTTTGTAGGCTACATGCATCAGACTGATTTGGCAAGCTCTGCGTAATCTGTGAGCACTTTATAAATAAAGGAATTATTATTTTATCCTTTTTGTTATCAGTATTCCAAAGTTCTTACATTTCCTGTACTGAAATCCATATTGGGTTTTAACAAAATAAAAAATGGAGATTTGAGGTAATGATTCATCATAGAATTTTCCAAATATTCTAAAGAAATCTACGTCAATTATCCGCACTTTGGCAGTTTTCTGGCATACTTGCCCTGAAATAAACACTGTTCCTAGTGAATCGCCAGGAGTTGCAATTCTTTCCCACTTTATGCCACTTTCACACCAATTAGACGTGGAGGGGTGTTAAAAGGGGCGTGCCTGGCAGCAAAGTGGGCTGGCACAGGGCCTGCTCACTCGCTATAGCATACGCCCGTCAGGCTTTGTAGGGCTTATGCATCAATGTTCAGCGTATGATAAATGTCCCCCATAGACAATGGGGCGCATTTACTAAGGGTCTGCGGACTGAATTTCCGTCTGGTTTCTCGATTATTTCCGTTTTGCACTGCATTTAACAGGGTTCTTTGGCGCAAGCGATCAGATTATGGCGCACCGACTTTCATGTGAAATTAATCGGGGAGCATGGCTGTTGGACAACCCAAAGCGCGAGTTTTAAAATTCAAATTGTGTTGCAAAACATTCACTCACATACACTGGGAAGAAGAAGGTGAACTCCAGCGGACCTGAGCGGGGAAGCGACACATGCAGGCTCTCGGGTGCACCATCTTGTTGAATCTCGGCAGACTTCATCCTCGTCGGACAACGCAGCTCGGGGACCGGGTAAGTAAATGTGCCTCAATGTGCCAGTGTATAATAAATTTCCTGCATAGACTTCAGGACACTCTGTAGAGAATATATATCAAACACAAGGACCATAGGCTAAACCATTTTATTATCTTTGGACCACAAGGTCCAACATGTTAAACGGCAACTGTCATCAAAAACGGGTACAGGGTGGTGTTTTCCCATGAAAGAAAGTTCTAAAATTTTAACTCCTTAGTGATGTCTACACAATAAACCTTTTAACCCCTTACTTTACAATCTTACTCTGTTTTATTGTTTTAGCTGTGGTGGTCAGTGTAAAATGGGCAGGAAGCACATCATGATCCCTGTGTGCTGACAACCTGATCACATTATCGGGTCCAGGTTTATCTACACTTTAATTTAGCTTCTGAACATTCACTCGTAACTGACACATAGAAAAAAAGAGATGAGACAGATCAGAGATGATGAGATCCATGAGATGCACACTACACACAATAACACTGTTAACTCAGCTATATCACACACAGTCATCTCTGCTGTGCCTCCTTCCCCTGATATAAAGATTTACACTCCGAACGTATGGGGGACATTTATACGGCCGATGTATATATGTCCCCCATCCTCCCATCCATCAATGTTCAATTCGTTTTGACAGATGTCCGTCGATGTTCCGTTGATGGGACAGCCAAGTGCTCATTTGCATATTTGACAGGCAAGGTGGAATGCCAATTTACAAAAGTATTTCAGTACAAAGAGGCATAACGTGTAGGTGTATGGAAAGGTATAAGATAAACTAATTTAGAGGGTTCATTAAATTTGCTTTAGTTAGTGTTGACAAGTGTCATTGAATGCTTGGTTAGGTATTTTACAGACTGCCTATTCCAGGCACCATATTGGTGCGGTCACACATACCGCTCTGATTTCGTTTAGAAGAGCAATGAAAGCAAGAGGGCATGCAGCGGGCCTTTTGCGTATGAGTTTCTATGGAAACACATGCGAATGATAACTAGCATCCGGTGCATTTATTGTTTAATATAAGTTACTAGTTACCATTCGCGTGGATTTCAATAGAAACATATATGCGATCAGGCTTTGGCACGCCCCCATGGATGTCATCTTGGGCAATCATCAGTAAGACAAGGATGAGAGGGAGGGGGGTCCTATCTAAGTTTACTCTTCCTATCCCCCTTCTCACCTGAAATCTTGTTTGTATGAGTCTTAAAGGCCTCTTAGGATGCATTCACATATTCCAGTTTAATTGCTTTTTGAAATGCAATTTAATCACAATGGGGGTCCTTTTCCTGTTTACATATGCGTTGTATGAAATGCATGACCCCACATGTTTTTGATTTGTTTACATGTTTAACATGTTTTAAAACGTGGCGTTTTTAGGCCGTTTTTGGGGAGTTTTTAGTTTTTTTAAAACGCATGCATTTTTGATCAGTTTGTATTAAGATAATTGGTCAAACCTGTCAAAAACGTATGCGTTTTCAAAAAACGCATGCATTTTTTAACGCGTGCGTTTTTTACGATCTGAAAATGCACTAACTAAAAACGGCCCAAAAACGGCCTAAAAACGCCATGTTTGTCTTCACCCTAAGGTTGCATGCACACACGGCATCTGAACTGTGTTTTGATGCACAATTAAAGGCTGCAGAGAGGGAGGTTTCCACTTTCCTTATGAGATAACCACTCCCATATACCGTATATACTTGAGTATAAGCCGAGGCCCCCAATTTTACCACAAAAAAACTGGGAAAACTTATTGACTTGAATATAAGCCGAGGGTGGGAAATGCATTGGTCACAGTGTATATAGCCTGCCAGCCACTGCCCCAGTGTATATATCCTGCCAGCCGCTGCCCCAGTGTAAATAGCCACCCTCCCCCCGTCGTGCAGCACAACAATACCATTGCAGCGGCTGCGGTTGATCTCAGATCATGTGATGTCGCACAGACCTGCCGCCTCTGCTGGATGGATCGCACAGAAGATCTAGGGGGGCCACCGGAAAGGGGAGCTTTGATTTATTTTTTTTGACTCGAGTATAAGCCGAGTTTGGGTTTTTCAACACATTTTTTGTGCTGAAAAACTAGGCTTATACTCGAGTATATAAGGTAAATGGTTGGAGGCGTGTGTGGATGTCCTTGGCACGGAGTGGGTAGATAAAGGGGGCATGCATACAGTAATGACAGATGGCCACCTTCATCCACCGGATGAAGACCTGGGATGGTAGCCAGAGACAAACTTTGACAGTGCAAGTACAATATGGGTGACCCTATTAAGATCTTGTACATCTGGTAATGTTTGTTTGGTCTGGTACTCAGTGTTTGATTATTATGTGGTATTTTCTTCTTTGTCTACAGGAAATTTTCCAATGATTAGTGATGATTTGGTAAATTCATATCATCTTCTCCTCTGTGCCCTGGATCTTGTTTATGGGAATGCCTTGCTGTGTCCTAACCGTCGAGAACTCCTCAACCCTAACTTCCAAGGTAAGAGGTCTTCAAAAAAAAAAAAAAAATGAGCCAGTTAACCCTTTAACGACCTGGCCCTTTTTTTTTTTTTTGTTTTTTCATTTCCATTTTGTACTCCCCACCTTCAAAAATCTATAACTTTTTTATTTTTACACGTAAAGAGTTCTGTGATGGCTTGTTTTCTGCGTAACAAACTGCACTTCATAGTGACAGTATTTAATATTCTATGCCATTTACTGGGAAGCGGGAAAAAAATCCAAATGCAGTAAAAATGGTTAAAAACGTGTTTGCAACATTTTCTTGCGGCATGCGTTGGTTAGGGATTAAAGGGGTTATCCAACTTTTAGACGGGCTGTTAAAAAAAAAAAAAAAAAGAGAAAACTGTACTTTCCTCCTCCCAGTGCTCTTGGTCTGCCCCACCGCTGTACCTCGGTGCTGTGCACCTGTTTGTTTACAGGGGGAACGGCACCTCCGGTCAGACTGTTTCCGGCTACCTGCCAGTCCCACCTGTCCCAAAGCCTGATACAGCGCTGGGACAGGTGGGGGAGCCAGGTGGTCAGAGCGGATGCCCCTGTAAACAAACAGGCTTGGCACCGAGTGATGGTAGTGCATAAGACCAGGAGCGTCAGAGAGTGTAAGTACAGTTTATTTATTTTTTTAGCAGCCCCCCAGGCCCAGTTTTTATCAAAGTCGGACAACCCTTTTAAAGGAAAGCCAGTTTTCATAAAATCAGAAATCTATTACTGTTTTCTAATGTGTTTTTATTATCAAAATGTATTCTATTTTTAGCACATGGTTATGGAGACTGTCATCTTGCTTCTGCTCTGCTCTAAAAGCATAAAGTGATATGATTTTTCCCAGTTGAAAAACAAAAAAAAATTGATGCCACAATTAAATAGCTAGAATCCGAGTTTTAACCCACCCTGCTGTTGTAGGCAGGAATCTCACCCCCAGACCCTTTGTACAACTCTCTTGTGCACCAGAAACTTTTATAGGTGTATATTCACATTATAGTACAGAATGAGTTAAACATGAGCAGGTTAATTATGAGGAGGGTTTCCTCAATATTTCACACTAAAAAAATCATAAAGCTTATTTGACTACCCCCATCTTAGATCTACCTGACCATTACTGCTCTGAATGGGTTTCTCAGCTAGGATTTTAACTTCTTATACTGACTTGGTTTGAGATCCCATAGGCATATGCAAACAATTACCCTCACAAGTTTCCATTGAGTCAGCACTCTTTCTTTTCCTATGGAGTATGATGTTTTCAAGCATTTATATTGTGGCTTTTGTTTGGACTGGAAAAAAACTCTACCTGTGCAGTCAAAATGATCAGTTAAAGGAAATCTACCACCAGGATAAAGAATTGTAAACCAAGCACACTGACATACTGGTGAGTGCCCCCTCTGGCAGGTTCTGCTTTTCTTTTAACTTCTCAGGACCTTGTTTTTACAATAAAAAAGTTTCACAAATTATGCAAATGAGCCTCAGGGGCTCCAGACTCTGCAGATGTCAATGGAGCTTGGAGCCCCAAAGTCTCAGCTGCATAATTGTTAGAACCTCTTTTTCTTAAAAAGGAATGCACCAAGAAGAGCATATCCTGCAAGAGGGGGGCACACACCAGTATGTCACTGTGCTTGGTTTACAATCCTTCATCCTGGTGGTAGATTTCCTTTAAAGCTTCTCTTTTATCTTTTGTATTCTGCTGAATTCTGCTTTTGGGTTATGCACTGAGCAGGCGGATAATATGACTATATAGGCTATATAGAAAAGGACAAAGTTATGAACTTGCTGACTAGAATATGGGATAACCGACCTGTACAAGAGGAAGCCCGGAGGAAAAGGTAAAGATCTGCAAGGAAATGATAAATCCTGAATCTCAAAGAACTGAATAAAGCTGTCAGAAGAAATATGTTGTAAAGGAACTGATGTAAGAAAGAACATTGCCTAACGTGTCAGTGTTACAGAAGGGGCATTGGCACTCTTGTTTCTACTCTGTACCATATATATACAATATTGATGCATTATCACTATTTATTCCTCATGTACAGTTCTTTATTCTGCCTTTTTCTGCCCAATTCAATAGGTAACATGGCATTTCTTGCTCAGAATTAATATTTCATTTGATGCCCTAGCCCCTAAATATCATGGAAAAATGTTTGTTAGGCCACTCACTTTTTTTTTTTTTCCAACGTTCTGGGTGGACCCCTTTCTCCTTTCCGAATATTGTCCTTATAGTCTATGGAAACCAGAGTTCAGTTGGTCTACTGCATTTTGGGAAGTTGGACTGTGTTGCTATTAGTCAGAATATTTCTTGGTTTTCCACTATAGTATCATAGTAAAAAAGGTTAGAAAAAGACATCAGCTCAACAAGTCAAACATATACATTATATTAAGTTGAGCCAGAAGAAGGTAAAAACCCTGCAAGGCTGATGCAAATTAGCCCAAAGGAGTTTTTTGCCTTACCCCTAATGTGGCGGTCAGAATAAACCCCTGTATCAACAGAAACTACAGGCAGTCCCAGGGTTACATACAAGATAGGTTCTTAAGTTGAATTTGTATGTAAGTCGGAACTGTATATTTTATCATTGTAATCCCAGCCAGAATTTTTTTGGTCTCTGTGACAATTGCATTTTAAAAATGTTGGATTGTTATAAGAACCAGGATTAACAATAAAGCTTCATTGCAAACACTTTTGATAACTGTTAGAGCTGTTCATTGTAGTCTAAGGATAAAGTACAGTAATTTGACAATATCCAGAGGTCCGTTTGTAACTAGGGGTCGCCTGTAAGTCGGGTATTCTTAAGTAGGGGACCGCCTGTACTACATAAAAGTTTTATTCACATACAATGGGAAATAATTGCTCTCCAGAAAGGCACCCGGACCTTTGTTAAACATGTTTGAATTATCAGCCATTACAAAATCTTGTGGCAGAGCGTGCAATAGTCTCACTGTAATCGCACAGTCTATGGTGATGGTAGTAGAGGATGTCCCATTGTCCTGGTCACAGGCCTCGGTATTAAAAGATCTTTGGAGAGATCCTTGTACTGTCCGTTCAGGTATTTGTACATTGCAATGAGGTCTCCCCTTTTTTTTCTAAGCTGAATAACCCCAAGTTTTGTAATCTATCATTGTATTGTAGGCCCCCCCACCCATACCCATAATAATCTTGGTTGCTCTACTCTAAACCCTTTCCAGTTCTACTATGTCCTCTTTATACCCTAGTGCCCAAAACTGTACACAATATTTCATGTGTGGCCTGTGTAGTGATTTGTGTAAGTGCAAAACTATGTCCTTATTGTGAGAATATATTCCTATTGATACATCCCATAATTTTATTTGCTTAAGCAAACGAGGCCTGGCTCTGATCCCTAAAATTGAGTTTACCATCCACTAATACCCCCAAGTCTTTTTCTTCATCCGTTTTATTCAGAAATTTATCATTTTACACATAATTATAATTTTAATTTCCTCGACCCAAGTGCATAACCTTACATTTATCTGCATTAATCCTCATCTGTCACTTGTCAGCCCAGGCCTCCAGTTTTCATAAATCCCTCTGTAATGTTATACTATCCTCCTCTGTATTAACTAATTTACAGAGTTTAGTATAATCTGCAAATATTGAAACTCTATAAAAGAAAATGGTCCCAATACTGACTGTTGTTGCAATCTACTCGTAACTTTAAACCAATATGACAATGTCTCCTCTGTTTTCTATCACTGGCCCATTTTTCCCTCCAGCAATCTGTGTCTGAAGAAGGTCCGGTTTGAATGAACCGTCACATTTTCTGTGGATTGCTGTACACCAATATACAATGATAAAAAAAAAACTGCATGTCTATTTTAGTACCTAGTTCATTCTTTGACTATTATCAAATGGTATCCTACTAAGACACCAACTATTTACTTAGGAGTGACGTGTACCAACCATGAACAATAAGCTGTACAGGCAGTCCCCTACTTAAGGACACCCGACTTACAGACAACCCATAGTTACAGACAGACCCCTCTGACCTCTGGTGAAGTTTTCTGAATGCTTTACTATAGTCCCAGATTGCAATAATCAGCTGTAAAGTTTCTGTAATGAAGCTTTATTGATAATCCTTGGTTCCATTACAGCAAAAAATGTTTAAACTCCAATTGTCAATGGGGCCAAATTTTTTTTGTCTGGATCTACAATTAAAAAATATACAGTTTCGACTTACATACAAATTCAACTTAAGAACAAACCTCCGTCCCCTATCTTGTATGTAATCTGGGGACTGCCTGTACTTATTTTGGTGCCCTAGGCAGCAAATACAAATTGAGTAGCTGAGTCTTCAAAGGACTACAGGAGTTGAATGCAGGGCTCTGCTATAATTAGGATATCTCATGTCGGCCTGCACCCCAGACCCCTCCTTTCTTATACAGACTGAACCACCTATTTGTTTTCTCATAAAGACAACATCGCCATGCACCCCTTTTCACACTGAATGTCAACCCTGCATCCCATGGGTGCCCACAGAGAAGGCTCCGAATGCCACCTCTGGCACCCGTGCCATAGGTTCGCCACCCCTGGCCTGATACATAGCATGCCAACTCATGAACCCAGTATATAGCCGGAAGCCCCTTGCTCCCAATATATAGACAGCCAGCCCCCAGTAAACAACCAGCCCTTTTCCCCCAGTATACAGCCAGCCCTTTGACCCCAGTATACAACCAGCCCTTTACCCCCCAGTATATTGCCAGCCCTTTGCTCCCAGTATACGACCAGCCCTTTGCTCTCAGTATACGACCAGCCCTTTGCCACCAGTACAACCCCCCCCCATATATAGTCCTGCAGGCCCCACCTTATTAACCGCTATATAGGCTGCAACCTCTACTCCCCCCCCAAGATTATAGCCTGCAGCCCCCCCACCCAGTATATAGCCTGCAACCCTGCCCACCCAGTATATAGCCTGCAGCCACTTCCCCCAGTATAAAGCCTGTAGGAAAAAACAAAATGTGTACTCGCCTTCCGACACCCCCGACACACACACTAGAATGTCAGCGTGCAGCTGACGTCATGATGCCTGTGATGGACCAAGCAGGGACACAGAGCCGATGCCGGAGCATTACTGGATAGAAGAGAACCTGCCGGGGGATTGGGGGGTCATCGGAAGGTGGGTACACTTTTTTTTTCTTGACTCGAGTTAAAGCCGAGTTTTTGTGTTGAAAAACTCTGCTTACACTCGAGTATATACGGTAATTAGTTGTTATTTTAACATTTTGCTCCCATTAGCAGAAAAATGTTGTGAACATAGACTATAATGAAGAATTAAAATGCTCCTGGCCTTTTAATCAATCCTGTGACTTTGTCCCTGTAGTGGAGACACAGGAGAGAAGATACATAACATGTCCTGCATCTGCCTGTGCAGGTCATGTGATCATCACTATGTTTGGCAGTAGTCAGTTGCTTGCAGTGCATCCAGTATGAGGTGGTGAGACAGTATCTCACTGGGGTAATGTGCAGTGATGGCAGTTACACACATCATTACTATGGTAACAGAGCAAGACAGTCTGTTAGATCATCTCTAGGGACACTGCATGAGAGGGAGGAGCTGTTACTGAGAACTGCAGGATCATGGGACTTGTAGTAGCCTGTGGCGGCCATCTTGGAGATAACTCTGCCTACTTTAGAAAGCCCATAAAATTTTGTGAATCATAAAAGCAATCTTTTTAAGGCTGGGTTTACATCACGTTTTTGATATATGCTAAGCGTATACGTGGAGATGGTCCCCTCTGGAAAAATAATGAAAAAATTTGGCATCGGCGACAGATACATAGAATTTGTTAAACTATTCTTATGCAGAGCCAATAGCCAGAGTAAAGATAAAGGGGACAATCTTGGAGGGGTTTTAAATTCAGTAGGAGTCACCCTGTGTTATTCCCATTTGTTGTGAGAACCATTAGCGATAAAAATTAGGGGGACAACAGAGATAACAGGGATGTGGATGCGGAGGAGTAGATGACAAAATACTCCTCTACGTGATGATATTTTATAGACATTTGAGAAACTCAGAAAAAATCAGTCAGTCACACAATGGAGATTTTAGATGAATCGGTTTGTTTCAGGCTGAAAATTACTTAAATAATCTCTTATAAATGGACAAATTAAATCTCAGACAATTAGGAGAATTATGTATTTAGACGGAATGACTGCCATCTCAAGAGCGGACAGGATAGCTTAGCTAGATGTTCTTTACCGCAAATACTATATGTTTTGACGAATAGCCCTTGTTGGATCAAGGCATGAAATGTGTTTGAAACTTCTACGAAAGATATTTAAGACTTTTGGGGGAGATCGAGGGTTCGATTTTTAAAAACAGGATGTTTTATGTGAGAATAAGGATAGGGGTGGGGTGGGGTTTCTCTCCCATCCCAATTCATATTTGTTCATCACAATATAAGAATTTATAGGAAGAAATATAAGATAGACAGTCAAGAATTTTTAGGCAGTTACTAGACAGAACTGAATACACTGGGGATAATATATTTTCACTTTTGGAATCAGGTTTATTAAAAGAAAAAGGCCAATAAATTTGCCATATGGATTGGAATTGCTTCATAACACTTGGAAATGGTTCAGGGTTTTTTGGAATCAGGGTTGTCCAACAGTATTTTCACCAATATGGCACAATGAGCATGTAGTAGAATTAAAAGAAAATAGGTGGATTCACAATTTTGGGAAAAAAGAGGGAGTAGTTGATACATTGCGATTTATTTTGAGGTTAAAGACCAAAATGTTACAAATTATCATCTAAAAAGAACATGATTATTCAGATTATACAAGTGAAAACATAGACAGTAGAGCAGAAAGAAGAAATGAATAAGGAATATCTAAAAGTTGGGTCCTGCCCCTAATGACCTCGATGTTTCACGCTGGACAAGCACCTAAAAACTTGTCCAGAAATATAAAGGTGGTAATGGAAGAAAGAATAGAAAAGACATTACGCACCCCAGTCCCAAGAAAATAGGCGGCAAGGTGTTGGGATCACTTGGGGATGAACAATGGGTTTTCCATTTACAGAAATGTAAAATATGTCTTAAGAATGGAACCACAAGAGGATCCAACTAAACATCTTGTACAGATTATTACTCCCCGATATGTACATATAAGCCAAAATTAGGGAAGATCGAGGTGCGCTAGGTGTCAAGAGGAGGGGGCCGACATCTCTCATATTTATGGAACTGTATAAGGCCAGACAAACTTGGATCGAGGTCTATGAGTATATATCCACTAGATTGAAGATTAAACTTTGGTGTTCGATTGTCTCGGTGGTATCCTGGGTCTTGTTCCCTCTCGGGGATTTCATGGGAAAAAAAAACCCAATTAATTCACAAATTATTGTTCATGGGGGTAGTTCTTGTAAGATTGGAAGGGGAAAAAAAAGCTTGAATATCACAGACTGGCTGACTCAGTTGAAAGAATGAAGCATATGAAACAACCCAATGGGATTATAGCGATACTACAAGAGGAAATCTAAAACAATAGAATAGAACCAACTGTTGTGGTAGAATGGGTCACAGGTAGAACATCTAAGCAAGTGGTGCGATGGTCCCTATTGGAGCCGGAGGCATAGTTTGAGATATCTATGTGGGAGGTTTTTGGTTTTTGTTTTTTTTTCCCCACCGCTGCAGGGTAGGGAGGGGGGAATGGGGAGGGGAGGAGAAAGAAAAGAAAGGGAGAGAAAGCGAGAAGAGGGAAGAGGAGGGACGGAGAAAGGAAAAAGAGAGAGAAAAAGACAAAAAGGGAGGGAGAGGAGAGGGGAAAAAAGAA
The DNA here is from genome assembly GCA_019512145.1 of Engystomops pustulosus. Taxonomy (NCBI): domain Eukaryota; kingdom Metazoa; phylum Chordata; class Amphibia; order Anura; family Leptodactylidae; genus Engystomops; species Engystomops pustulosus. The sequence goes on from CM033647.1 coordinate 114,937,930, forward strand.
AAAAAAAAAAAGAAAGAAAAAAAAGTCTCTGAAGATTGGTTATCTGATGTTTTCAGGTGTTGGTCTCTCTTCTCCGTGTTATGGTTTCAATATATGTATTTAAACTTTGTATACTACTATGTAGTTGTGGTAAGAAAAAAGAAGGAAAAAAAAAAAAAAAAAGAACAAGCCATGCCACCCAACATGGCATCACTGCACACATACTGTATGTTCAGCCAAATTGGGGCCATTCATTTATACAAGAGCGTATACAAGAGCTTATTAACACTTGCCAGAACACTAATAAGTCAATACTTGTAGTCATGGAGGAAGTCAAGGTAAGAGGGCACTACAAATGAATGGCTGGCACTATAATTATAAGTAGGAAATATATAAATACTAAGGGTCAAACTATAGATGCACTAGAATTCAGGAGTTTTGGATTTATAAATGCATAGCAAGAAAGAGGCTTGGTTCAAACGGGGGCATATAATCTACATCCCACATTGTGCCCCACCCCTTGATTTTAACATATGCACTATCATCATAGGTATATAGAGCTCGGAAGAAGACCATCGAGTCCAATCTTTAAGAATTAATTAAATGTTTATCCCATAACCCGTGATATTTTTTCTCCAGAAAGGCATCCAGGCCTCTCTGAGAACATTTACATGGGTCCGCCATAACAACCTCTGCGGCAGAGAGTTCCACAGTCTCATGCTCTTACAGTAAAGACCTGTCTATTGTTGATGGTAAAATCACTCTCCTCTAGGCTCAGAGGATGCCCCCTTGTCTTGGTCACAGCCTAGGTATAAAAAGATCTTTGGAGAGATCCTTGTACGGCCGTTCAGGTATTGTACATTGTAATGAGAGTCTCCCCTCAGTCGTTCTTTTTTAAACTGAATATCCCAAATTTTATAATCTGTCATTGTATTTAATCCCCATTCCCCTAATATTCTGGTGCTCTCCTCTGCACCCGTTAACAGTTAGGTTCCTTTTTATACACTGGTGCCAAAACTGTACACAATATTCCATGTGTGGTATGACCAGGGATTTGTATAGCGCAAAACTAGTTATATCATGAGAATCTATTCCTCTCTTGATACATCCATATATTCTGCTTTAGCAGCAGCCGCCTGGCTCTGGTCACTAAAATTAAGTTTACCATCACACAATACCCTCAAGTCCTTTTCAGCTCAGTGTACGAAGTAATTGACATTTTAGAACATAATTTACTTTTGTTTCCATGGCCAAGTGCAAACTTTACATTTATACATTTTAAACCTCATCAACCATTCCTCTGCCCACTCATTCCACAGCGTCCCCCAGAATCCAGTCTTGAACTTACCTCCTCTTAGAAACCAATCAGATTAGTGACAGGACGATCTCTCATAACCTCTGCGGGTTATAAGGTCTGTGCACAGTGAGATACTCAGGATAGCATCTCATAACAAACCTCTCAAATATTTTCCCCACGACAGAAGTCTCCCAGGTCTGTATTTCCAGGATACGCTTTTGTATTTTTTTTTGTATAATGGTACCAAATTGCTATGCGCCGTCTGTGGAACCTAACCAGTCCTCAGTAAATTTCAAATTATTAAAAATACGGTATGTCTATCACACGTACATAGTTCATGCAGAACCCGGGGTGATTGCCCTCTGGCCCCGGTCAATTTATCTTATCTTAGTGGTTGTTGTGAGGCGACGCGTACCTCTTCCTGGGTTAAACTGTTGACATCCCAAAGAGGAATTTACATTATTCCTCATTGTGTCTTCCACAGGGAATTTTCCTGGGTAGAGAGCAGTCGAGAAGGAATTAGAGTTGGCCCTTTTCTCATCTCATTCCACCATGACCATGTTATTCTAAGAGGGCCCCACACTCTCCGTTTTTAGTTTCTTATCATTATATACTTGAAAAATAATTGGGATTATTTTTGCTCTCCATCAGCAAATTTCTCTCAGTCTCTATTTTTCGGCCTTATCTGCTTTTTACAGGATTTATTTTTCTTCTATAATCCTGTAATGCCTCATAGCTACCTTCACGATTTTTAGCACATTAAACGCCTATCTTTCTCGCTATATTGCTTCCTTACAAGACTAGTACCACATTGGCTAGGAAAAGCTCCCTAAGGTTGGATGCCTTTGAGAAAGACTCATAACAATGGCATCCATCACTTTGTCCATTGCACTATTCCACACGTTAAAATAAAAGAAACATTTCCAACAGTTCTTGACCAATGTAGGAGAAGGCATACACATTATTCCTACAGTCCATTATCTCCTATATTTACCCTGTCAAAGTGCTGCGTAAATGGTTTTTGACACTCGAGCTCTCTTGAGGATCTCTCCGTGCTCAGAATTCAGAGCAGCGGGAAAACACTTACAGACTCTTCCTCTCATCCTCCAGAAAGACTCTCTCATCCAGATGACCAGCTGAAGAGAACAAACACTTCATAGGTCTTATTGACAGCTTTCCTGCAGAAGACAACGTCTAGTAAACATGTGAGACAGGAATACACCATTGAACATAACAAAGAAGATCAGATTGAAACTTACAAGCTGTCTGCAAAATTCCCTGGATCCAAAAAATCAGATAAGGCTGTCAGATTTTCCTTTAGTACTGTGGGAAGAAAAAACTAACCTTATCATTACCTTCTGTAAATGCAGCAGTTGTGACATCACAGACTGAATGGAGTCTAGGATGAATGTTTAGTTGGCCTACTACGGGCCGATCTTAACATACTGTATACTGTATAGAAGTTTGTTCTCTTTAGCAGAATTCCTTTTTATATTCACAGGCTATTCATAAAAACACACAGACTACTTATTATTGTGCATTTGTAGCAATAAATTTCCACACACCCCATAGAAATCTGGGAGCTCCCTTATAAGATGGTTAGGACACCCATGCCTAGCCCAATAGGAATAACACCAGCGGGTCGATGACTTAGGTGTTACTGTCAAGGTGTACATAATTTTCTATGGCATAGTATGCAGTTCTATTCTTCTCTTTTAAAAATGCCATAACCCACCCAACGTGTGCAGTTTGTAGGTCCCAAACAAGGGTCCATGATCCTTGTTGGCGGCCGGTCTGTAATCTGTGGGTAAGCAACACGCAGTAAACTAACCATTGACAACAGATAAAACTCCCTTAAACACAAACTTGCAAGGAATTGGACTTTCTCAGTAATTGCGGTCCGGGCAGTCAGCTCATGCTTGGGGGCCATGGAATCCACAGCAATAAGCATAAGCTTATGTTCGTGTGCATGAGGCCTTAAACTGATTTCTAGAGCACACATCAAGACCAGTACATGCGGTCAGCTTGATCCAGACACCTAATGTTACACAAACTTATATTTTCCTAGAGAAAGAAAAGGCCCAATATTTACGGATTCTAAAGCACAACAGACCAGGTTATCTGGCATACGCTTTTATCAAAGAGCTTATGTATATATGGCTTCCAAAAATGTTCTTTAATGCCTTTGACTTCCAGCAGTAACCCTTGGTAGGAGACAACAGAGCGTTTCAATGATGCAGGGAGGCTCAGAAGGAGGTTTGTAAGTCTTACTGCAGAAATCTTCAGGAAGGCCTGAAGGAAATAGAGGTAGATACATTCTGAATGGATGGTAGGAGCAATTTTATTACTGAGAAGGAACACAAGTGCATTTACTGAACACACAGATAAGAGGATTTCTTTGGTTCTTCAATGGATTCTTATTAAAAAGGAACAGTTTAGACTGCACAAATAGGCCCCATGCACACAAAAACATTAGGTGGGGGGAGAATTCTTAAAGTAGTTTCTGGTAATATGAACGTTGCTGACTAAAATCCATTAAATAACTATTGATAAAATACATAAAAAACTCAGTGTGCATAAATCACAAAACAAGTGTTAGGCTGGCTGGGTTCACATCACGTTTGGTGTCATACGTTGAAAGACGCATTATGAGGATTCCGACGTGTCCTTACACGTATGGCGCAGAAGTATCCCTCTGTACAGGCAATACACTGTAAGAATCCCAGAAGTGCGAGTGGAGGAATGTCAAATCGTCAGCAGCTGGCGATTGGATGCTGCACGAAGAATGAGAAAGTTCCTGCAGTGAATCACCAGGTTATCCCTCCTGTAATGATGTATGCGTGAGTGGGGCGTGGGAAGAGATGCAAACGCCTGCATCCGCTCCCCTAGCGTCTAATGCCTCGCTGACGCATACGTGGCTCAGGGGAGGCGAGGATGCAAAGAAGAAGATGCTATGTCTTTCCATCTACTTTTTTTGGCATACATTAGTACGTGGTAAGATGAGAGGCAACAACTATGATTGTCACATGGATATGCATAAGCAAAACTTTGGCGCTTCCCCACGTATAAGGCTGGGTTTACATCACGTTTTTGATATATGCTAAGCGTATACGTTGGGGAAGCGCCAAAGTTTATGCTTAGCATATCCATTGACAAATCATAGTTGTTGCCTCCATCTGACCACTGTACCTAATGTATGCCAAAAAAAGTAGAATGGAAAGACATAGCATGCTTCGTCTTTTCATCCTGCAGCCTCCGCCTGAGCCACGTATGCGTCAGCAGAGGCATTAGATCGCTATGGGGAGCGGATGCAGCGTTTTGCATCTCTTCCCACAGCCCCACTCAGCGCATACATCACTTAGCAGGAGGGATAACCTGGTGATGTCACTGCAGGAACTTCTCATTCATTGGCAGCATCCAATCGCCAGCTGCTGACGATGTACATTCCTCCACTCGCATTCTGGGATTCTGTACAGTGTATGCCTGTACAGAGGGATACTTCTGCGCCATACGTTGTAAGGACACGTCGGAATCCTCATAATGCGTCTTTACAACGTATGACACCAAACGTGATGTGAACCCAGCCTAACACTGTTTTGTGATTTAATGCCACTGAGTTTTTATGTATTTTATTCATAGTATTATGGAAGGCTGGGTTTACATCACGTTTTTGATATATGCTAAGCGTATACGTCGGGGAAGCGCCGAAGTTTATGCTTAGCATATCCATTGACAAATCATAGTTGTTTCCTCCATCTGACCACTGTACCACGTATGCGTCAGCAGAGGCATTAGAACGCTATGGGGAGCGGATGCAGCGTATTGCATCTCTTCCCACAGCCCCACTCAGCGCATACATCACTCAGCAGGAGGGATAACCCGGTGATGTCACTGCAGGAATTTCTCATTCATCGGCAGCAGCCAATCGCCAGCTGCTGACGATGTACATTCCTCCACTCGCATTCTGGGATTCTGTACAGTGTATGCCTGTACAGAGGGATACTTCTGCGCCATACGTTGTAAGGACACGTCGGAATCCTCATAATGTGTCTTTACAACGTATGGCACCAAACGTGATGTGAACCCAGCCTAACACTGTTTTGTGATTTAAAGCCACTGAGTTTTTATGTATTTTACTCATAGTATTATGGATTTTAGTAGCAGACGTTCATATTACCAGAATACTACTTTAAGAATTCTCCCCACCTAATGTTTTTGTGCATGGGGCCTAAATTTGTGCAGTCTAATAACTGTTCCTTTTTATAAGGAATCCATTGAAGAACCAAAGAAATCCTCTTATCTGTGTGTTCAGTAAATGCACTTGTGGTTCCTTCTCAGTAATAAAATTGCTCCTACCATCCATTCAGAATTAGTATCTACCTCTATTTCCTTCAGGCCTTCCTGAAGATTTCTGCAGTAAAGACTTCAAACCTCCTTCTGAGCCTCCCTGCATCATTGAAACGCTCTGCTGTCTCCACCAAGGGTTACTGCTGGAAGTCAAAGGCATTAAAGAACATTTTTGGAAGCCATATATACATAAGCTCTTTGATAAAAAGGTATGCTCAGATAACCTGGTCTGTTGTGCTTAGAATCCGTAAAATATTGGGCCTTTTCTCTAGGAAAATATAATTTGTGTAACATTAGGTTCTGGATCAAGCTGACCGCATGTAGCTGGTCGTTGATGTGTGCTCTAGAAATCAGATTAAGGCCTCATGCACACGAACATAAGCTTATGCTTATTGCTGTGGATTCCATGGCCCCAAAGCATGAGCTGACTGCCCGGACCGCAAATTACTGAGAAAGTCCAATTCCTGCTAAGTTTGTGTTTAAGGGAGTCTTTATCTGTTGTCAATGGTTAGTTACCGTTGCTTACCCACAGATTACAGACCGGCCGCCAACAAGGGATCATGGACCCTTGTTTGGGACCTACAAACTGCACACGCTTGGGTGGGTTATGGCATTTTTAAAAGCAGAATAGAAATGCATACTATGCCATAGAAAATTATGAACAACTTGACAGTAAAAGCCTAAGTCATGAACCCGCTGGTGTTATTCCTATTGGGGCTAGGCATGGGTGTCCTAACCATCTTATAAGGAGCTCCCAGGATTTCTAGGGGGTGTGTGGAAATTTATTGCTACAAATGCACAATAATAAAGTAGTCTGTGTGTTTTTATGAATAGCCTGTGAATATAAAAAGGAAGTTCTGCTAAAGAGAACAAACTTCTATACAGTATACAGTATGTAAGATCGGCCCGTATAGGCCAACTAAACATTCAGCCTAGAACTCCATTCAGTCTGTGATGTAACAACTGCTGCATTTACAGAAGGATAATATAAAGGTTAGTTTTCTTCCCACAGGTACTAAAAGGAAAATCTGACAGCCTTATCGGATTTTTGGATCCAGGGAATTTTGCAGACAGCTTGTAAGTTTCATCTGATCTTCTTTGTTATGTTCAATGGTGTATTCTGTTCAGCAGTGTTTACTAGACGTTGTCTTCTGCAGGAAAGCTGTCAATAAGACCTATGAAGTGTTTGTTCTCTCAGCTGGTCATCTGGATGAGAGAGTCTTTCTGGAGGATGCAGAGGAGGAGATCGTAAGTGTTTCCCGCTGTCTGAATTCTGAGCACGGAGGAGAGTCCTCAGAGAGAGCTCGAGTGTCATACCATTTACAGCAGCACTTTGACAGGGTAAATATAGGAGATAATGGACTGTAGGAATAATGTGTAGCCTTCTCCTACATTGGTCAAAGAACTGTTGGAAATGTTTCTTTTATTTTAACTGTGTGGAATAGTGCAATGGACAAAGTGATGGATGCCATTGTTATGAGTCTTTCTCAGGCATCCAACCTTAGGGAGCTTTTCCTAGCCAATGTGGCTAACTAGTCTTGTAAGGAAAGCAATATACGAGAAAGATAAGGCGTTTAATGTGCTAAAATGTGAAGGTAGCTATGAGGCATTACAGGATTATAGAGAGAAAAATAAATCCTGTAAAAAGCAGATAAAGGCCGGAAAAATAGAGACTGAGAGAAATATTGCGAGGGAGAGCAAAAATAATCCCAAATTATTTTTCAAGTATATAAATGATAAGAAACTAAAAACGGAGAGTGTGGGCCCTCTTAGGAATAACATGGTCATGGTGGAATGAGATGAGAAAAGGGCCAATCTACTGAATGTCGCCTTCTCGACTGTCTCTACCCAGGAAAATCCCCTGGTGGAAGACACAATGAGGAATAATGTAAATTCTCTTTGGGATGTCAACAGTTTAACCCAGGAAGAGGTACGGCGTCGCCTCACAACCACTAAGATAGATAAATTACCGGGGCCAGAGGGCATACACCCCGGGTTCTGCATGAACTATGTACGGTGATAGACAGACCGTTATTTTTAATATTTGAAGATTTACTGAGGACTGGTTAGGTTCCACAGGACTGGCGCATAGCAATTGTGGTACCAATTTACAAAAAAAGAATCAAAAAGCGATCCTGGAAAATACAGGCCTGGGAGACTTCTGTCGTGGGGAAAATATTTGAGAGGTTTGTTAGAGATGCTATCCTGGAGTATCTCACTGTGCACAACCTTATAACCCAGCGTCAGCATGGGTTTATGAGAGATCGGTCCTGTCAGACTAATCTGATTGGTTTCTAAGAGGAGGTAAGTTCAAGACTGGATCTGGGGGACGCTGTGGGAATGAGTGGGCAGAGGAATGGTTGATGAGGTTTAATGTAGATAAATGTAAAGTTATGCACTTGGGCCATGGAAACAAAAAGTATAATTATGTTCTAAAATGTCAATTACTTCGTAACACTGGAGCTGAAAAGGACTTGAGGGTATTGGTGGATGGTAAACTTAATTTTAGTGACCAGAGCCAGGCGGCTGCTGCTAAAGCAGATAATATTATGGGATGTATCAAGAGAGGAATAGATTCTCATGATATAGACATAGTTTTGCCCGTATACAAATCCCTGGTCAGACCACACATGGAATATTGTGTACAGTTTTGGGCACCAGTGTATAAAAAGAACATGGAACTGTAACGGATGCAGAGGAGAGCAACCAGGAATATTAGGGGAATGGGGGGATTAGAATACAATAACAGATTATAAAATTTGGGATTATTCAGTTTAGAAAAAAGACAACTGAGGGGAGACTTCATTACAATGTACAAATACCTGAACGGACAGTACAAGGATCTCTCCAAAGATCTTTTTATACCTAGGCCTGTGACCAGGACAAGGGGGCATCCTCTGAGCCTAGAGGAGAGGTGATTTTACCATCAACATAGACAAAGGTTCTTTACTGTAAGAGCAGTGAGACTGTGGAACTCTCTGCCGCAGGAGGTTGTTATGGCGGACCCTATGTAAATGTTCAAGAGAGGCCTGGATGCCTTTCTGGAGAGAAAAAATATCACGGGTTATGGGGATAAACATTTAATTAATTCTTAAAGATTGGACTCGATGGTCTTCTTCCGGCCTTATATACTATGATATGAGTGCATATGTTAAAAATCAAAGGGGTGGGGCACAATGTGGGATGTAGGATTATAATGCCCCCGTTTGAACCAAGCCCTCTGTCTTGCTATGCATTTATAAATCCAAACTCTGAATTCATAGTGCATCTATAGTTTGACCCTTATATTTATATATTTCCTACTTATAATTATAGTGCCAGCCATTCATTTGTAGTGCCCTCTTACCTTATGACTTCCTCCATGACTACAAGTATTGACTTTATTAGTGTTCTGCAAGTGTTAATAGAGCTCTTGTATACGCTCTTGTATAAATGATGGCCCCAATTTGGCTGAACATACAGTATGTGTGCAGTGATGCCATGTTGAGGTGGCATGGCTTGTTCTTTTTTTTTTTTTCATTCTTTTTATTACCAAACTACATATAGTATACAAAGTTTAAAATACATATATTGAAACCATACACGGGAAGAAGAAGAGAACAACACCGAAAACATCATATAACCAATCTTCAAGAGACTTTTTTTTCTTTTTTTTTCTTTTTTTTTCTTTTTTCCCTTCTCCTCTCCCTCCCTTTTTTCTTTTTCTCTCTTTTTCCTTTCTCCTCCCCTTCCTCTTCCCTCTTCTCTTTTCTCTTCCCTTTCTTTTCTTTATCCTCCCCTCCCCCATTCCCCCCTCCCTACCCTGGCAGCGGTGGGGGAAAAAAAAACAAAAAAACCCCCCAAAAACCTCCCACATAGATATCTCAAACTATGCCTCCGGCTCCAATAGGGGACCATCGCACCACTTGCTTAGATGTATCTACCTTGTGACCCATTCCGACCAACAGTTGGGTTCTATTCTATTGTTTAGATTTCCTCTTGTAGTATCGCTATATCCCATGGGGGTTGTTTCATAGTGCTTCATTCTTTCAACTGAGTCAAGCCAGTCTGTGATATTCAAGCTTTTTTTCCCCTTCCAATGCTTAACAAGAACTAGCCTCCCATTGAACAATAATTTGTGAATTAATTGGGTTTTTCCCCATGAAATCCCCAGAGAGGGAACAAGACCCAGGATAGCCACCGAGACATCGAACACCAAATTAATCTTCAATCTAGTGGATATATACTCATAGACCTCGATCCAAAGTTGTCTGGCCTTAATACAGTTCCATAAAATATGAGAGATGTCGGCCCCCTCCTCTTGACACCTAGCGCACCTCGAGACTTCCCTAATTTTGGCTTTATGTAACATATCTGGGGAGTAATATAATCTGTACAAGATGTTTAGTTGGATCACTCTGTGGTTCCAGTTCTTAGAGACATATTTTACATTTCTGTAAATGGAAACCCATTGTTCATCCCCAAGTGATCCACACACCTTGGCCCATTTCTTTTGACTGGGGTGCGTTAATGTCTTTTCTATTTCTTCCATTACCCCTTTATATATTCTGGACAGGTTTTTAGGTGCTTTGTCCAGCGTGAAAATCGAGGTCATTAGGGGGCAGGACCCAACTTTTAGATATTCCTTATTCATTTCTGCTCTTACTGCATGTTTCACTTGTATACATCTGAAATAATCATGTTCTTTTAGATGATAACTTTGTAACAAATTTTTGAAAGGTATTAATAGACCCTCATAAAATAAATCGCATATGTATCTTACCCCTCTTTTTTCCCAAAATTGTGAATCCACTATTTTCTTTAATTCTACTACATGCTCATTGTGCCATATTGGTGAAAATACTGTTGGACCCTGAATTCCAAAATAAACCCTGAACCATTTCCAAGTGTTATGAAGCAATTCCATAATTGGCAAATTATTGGCCTTTTTCTTTAATATACCTGATTCCAAAAGTGAAAATATATTATCCCCAGTGTATTCAGTTCTGTCTAGTAACTGCCTAAAAATTCTTGACTGTCTATTTTCTTCTATAAATTTCTTCTATATTGTGATGAAACAAAATAGTGAATTGGGGATGGGAGAGAAACCCCACCCCTATCCTTATTCTCACATAAAAACTCCTGTTTTAATCGAACCCTCGATCTCCCCCAAATTAAGTCATTAAATATCTTTCGTAGAAGTTTAAACCATTTGTCCTTGATCCAACAAGGGCTAATCGTCAAAACATATAGTATTTGCGGTAAAAGAACCATCTTAGCTAAAGCTATCCTGTCCGCTCTTGAGAGTGGCAGATTCTAATAATACATAATTCTCCTAATTGTCTGAGATTTAATTTGTCCAATTTATATAGAGTATTCCAGTTAATTTTCAGGCCTGAAACAAACTCGAATTCATCTAAAATCTCCATTGTGTGACTGACTGATTTTTCTGAGTTTCTCAAATGTAATAAAATATCATCAGCGTAGAGGAGTATTTTGTCATCTACTCCTCCGCATCCACATCCCTGTATCTCTGTTGTCCCCCTAATTTTTATCGCTAATGGTTCCACAAAAATGGTGAATAACAAGGGTGACTCCTACTGAATTTAAACCCCTCCAAGATTGCCCCATTTATCTTTACTCTGGCTATTGGCTCTGCATAGAATAGTTTAACAAATTCTATGTATCTGTCTCCGATGCCAAATTTTTTCATTATTTTCCAGAGGGGGATCCACTCCACCCTGTCAAAGCCTTTGGTGGCGTCTAATGACAGGATGGAGCGGGCTCCCCCCCGGCCCATCTGTATAGCTGAGTATAGTCGCCTGATGTTGTCTTTAGTGCTGCGGCCCGGGATGAAGCCACTTTGGTCTTCATTGATGACCCTTCCTATGACTTTTTTTAAGCGGTTGGCCAGTAGTTTTGCTAATATCTTCCCATCGGTATTTAGTAATGAGATGGGCCGATAGGACTCCACATCGGTAGGGTTTTTGTTTTTCTTGCATATAAAGGTTATACAAGCCTCATAAAAAGATCTGGGTAGTTTCTCATCTTGAAGACTGGCTTCCCATACCTTAAGCAAAACGGGAAACAGGATATTCCCAAATCTCCTATATATCTCGAGGGGGAGCCCATCGAGGCCTGGAGATGAGTTCCCCCTGCAAGATCCTAGGGTCTCCTGTATTTCGAGAATGGTTATTGAGGCATCCAATGTATTCCTATCTTCTCTCTCAAGGGTGGGAAAGTCTAGTGGATCCAAGAATTCCTGGATCTCAACTCCAGTGGCCTTTAGATCTGAAGAGTATATATCTGTGTAAAAGGCCCGAAATTCTGCCATAATGTCCTCCTCAAAGTGAACCAGTTCCCCTGTGTTGTTTTTTTTTATCACTGTCAATAACTGGGTTTCTTGTTGATTTTTAATTCTCCTGGCCAGCCCACTACCTGGTCTCCCCCCTTCTAGGTGTGCTCTCTGACCCAAAAAGAATAGTTTACTATTCGCTTTATCCTTTATGTAGGAATTGTATTCTCTCTGACATTTTTCCAGGTTCAGGGATGCTTCTTGTGTTTTGTGTTTGATAACCTCTCCTTCTAATTTATTTAATTCTTGTCTGAGTGCCTCCTCTTTCTCATAAAATTTTCTTTTTAAACCTGAGATTTTCCTGCGCAGGAAATCCTTGAGATGTAATTTCAGGGACTCCCAGACTATGGCAATCGGAACTGAGCCCACATTGGTTTTAATAAAAAATTCAAGCTCCTCTCTTATTTCTTCCAAATCCCCTAGCAAAGATAACCAATGGGGGTTCAGTTTCCAGTGGACAATTCTTTCTCTTCTTTGTCCTAGACATAATTGAAGAATTATTGGGGAGTGGTCTGACACTGCCCTATTCCCATATTTCATCCTTGCAATATAATGAAAAAACTGACCATTTGCTAGTGGAAGATCAATGCGAGACCTTGTCTTATGCGTTCCGCTAAAACAAGAGAACATTGGAGTCCCATTTCCCAGTTCCCTCCAGACATCCAGCATCCCCATTTCCCCACACAATCGGGATAATTGAGTGAAGTGGCCTAAATGACCTGTCTCCCCCTTGGGGCTCCATTTGTCCGTACTGGGGTCCATAACTGAGTTGAAATCCCCCATAATTAAGGCCGGACAGTTCTCATACTTGTCCAGGAATAGCAAATATCTTTTTAAGACCTCTAGTTTAAAGGGGGGAGGTATATATACAAATCCTATAGAACACTTAATACCCATTAACACTCTGTGGAGAAAGACAAATTGCCCCTCGTTATCTATTACACTTTCAATCACTTTAAAATCAATGGCATTGTGGATGAGAACCGACACCCCTCTGGCGTAGTTCGAATACACTGAATGGAACTCTTGAATACACCATTTTTTTTAATACAAATCATGGTATCTCTGGTCAAATGTGTTTACAGAAGAACCACAATTGCTGGCAACTGTCTTTTGATTAAATCAAAGATAATACACCTTTTTTTTACTGTCATTTAATCCTCTGATATTCCATGATATCACGTTGATCCCCATATATCAAGAAAAAAAAAAAAAAACATGGCCCCACCACTAACACCGCCTCCCCCCCCCCCCGTCACTTCCCTACCCCCAGAATGCTCCAGCCTCTCTGGAGCCCTCAACTAAGGAGCTGCCTATAATCCCCAACGCCTATACCCCCTTTCCTCTGGCACATTCCTATTTGTCTTAAATGCCTTTGGCATCCAGCCACTCTGCTGCTGACTCGGGGTCCCCGAAAAAATGTGTATGCCCCTGATAAATGACCCTTAGTTTCACCGGGAACATCAACGCATATATAATATTGGCATCCCTCATTCGTTTTTTAACCTCATCAAACGATTTTCGTTTGAGCAATGTCTCCTTGGAGAAATCGGGGTAAACTGACACTTTTGTCCCATTAACTGTGGAGTCTGGGTGATCTCGCAATCTTTTCAAAATTAGATCTCTATCCCTAGATAGCAATATCTTACATAGAACCGATTGGGGGAATGCCCCAGGCGGAACCCTTTTTCCTGATAGTCTGTGGGCCCTTTCTACTACAAATGTGGAGGATAAGTTGTCTTGTCCCACTTTATCGATAATCCAGTCATGAATAAATTTGATCATGTCATCACCTTCCGCCTTTTCCAGGATCCCTATAAATCTTAAATTATTGCGCCTCGAGCGGTCCTCTAGATCTGCTATTTTGTCTTTTAACTCTTTATTTTCCGACCTCATTTTGTCCTGAGTTTTTTTCATAGAAGAAAAATCTTTCTTCACTTTTCTAATTTTCTCCTCAGAGACTCTTTGCAATTCTTTTACCTTGTGGACGTCCTCCCTCAAAAGTGATATATCATTTCTAACTGCCCCTATTTGCTTAGACAGGTCCTCAATTGTATTCTGGCACCCTTCTATTGAGTGGTTACACAGCTTTACTGATGATAGAATCTCATTTAGCACATCGTCGTTTTCATCTCTGACCCTCCCCCCTTGTTCCTCGTCCTCTTCTAAATGTAAGGGGGAATAGCTTGAACCCTTTGATTTATTTTCCTGTTGACTCTCCTGACTGGGACCTCTTCCCACCCCTCTGGTCTTTCCTGGGGGGGATTTCCATAGTTTCTCAATTTTACTTTGAGGTTTCCCTTTTTGGGGGGATGTCCCCAGGGATTTCCTAGTGCCTGTTTTGGGCCCCATCACTTTCGTAAGCACACAGACGTATAATACCAGGCCACTAATCGAGTAACGTGTTTTGCGGGCAAAAAAAAAAAATAAAAATGGGTTTAGGATTATTAAACCGTGTTTGGGCATACACGCCTGCCCTCAAGCTTAAGTCCACAGCTGCAGTGTCCAAAAATGTCCGAATACACAAGCTAATGGGATCAAATAAACGAAAAATCAGTTGTAGCTGTAGGATCTTCTTATACATTGTCCATATTTTCCCTTTATTCTCCCATATTCTCCATTTTCCCATATTTTCCCGGGGTTAGGCGTGGGGATTGCACGGCTCGTCCGTCTGACGGCTACGTCATGCCGTCACGTCCTGCCGCTCTGCTCCTGCTCCTTCCGAGGTGGGATGGCTTAGTGTCCCAAATAGTCCATCTAGGTTTCATTTCAAAATGACAAATAGTTATTGGATATTAAGGTCCAAAACAGACTATCAATACCTCAAATTTTGTGGTATACTGCTATGTTGGAATACTGCTATAGTCTTTATGTTTTTCATCCCTACAGATGAAGTCATTACGGATTTCCACTCCTCTTACCAGTCCAAAATACATTAAGGAGAGCTCGTCATACCATACACCTGTATCAAGTGCTACTTACAGTGTCAGTCGCCTGTTTTCAATTCTATCTGGTTTTAAAGCAGCCCCCAGTGAAAAACTACAGCAGATGCTAAGGTAAGTGAATAAAGTAATATGTATGCGTAGTATTATTGTGAAGGCTTTTTGTTTTCAAATCACGTAAAACTTGTAGATTCTGGATCCATTAAAGGGATTTTATACTAAAATGGAATGGTCACTAATATATGATTAGTAGGGGTCCAACACTCCAGCAGCCATTAGTGCCTGAATAACAGAGAATAGAGTTGGAGGCACAGCTTCATTCTCTGTATGCTGCCTAGCCCAGGCAAATCTTGTATTGGTCCTATTCAAGTGAATATTTAATAGGCTGCCAAATTCCATCCCTACGATTTCAATATGTATGATCAGTTCTCAGATTCTTTTATTTAAAATAAATGCATTTCTGAGTAGAACAGTCTAGTGGCACGTTAAAGGAAATTTACCATCAAAATGAAGCATGATAAACTAGAGACACTTACTCATAGATCTAGGCACCACGACTGGTAGCCTTCCTATATGTGTTATCCATGGTTTCCTTCTTTCTAAAGTAAACTTTTAAAATTATGCTAAGGAGACTGAA
Organism: Engystomops pustulosus; assembly: GCA_019512145.1. NCBI lineage: Eukaryota > Metazoa > Chordata > Amphibia > Anura > Leptodactylidae > Engystomops > Engystomops pustulosus. The sequence continues at coordinate 114,953,466 of CM033647.1, forward strand.
GGGCTACTGGGCCCTCATTGTTGTAGATTCACAGGCTTATCAATACTTTCGCAAAAATGGTGTAAAAAGTGCTCAAAAAATGTTACGTGCCCCTTCTCTCAAAAGATAAACTCTTAACAAATGTTATGCCTCTGAAAAGATGGTGATGCTAAAGTAAACAAGATTTTCTTCAGATTACCGTAGTTTTTATTCAGTAACATGGATGATTTTCATTTCTTTCTCCACCAAGAAAGAGTTAATAAAATGTTGATGATAATGTACCTCTTATCGTTTATGAATCCCCCCTGATGTGTCACACTAAAAACCTCCCAAAAATCAAAGTTACAACCTCTCATAGGGAAACAGTGCAGATTTGAAAAATTGGGCTTCATCCTTGAGGCCAAAGTAGGCTTATTCCTGAATGGGTTAATGGGACAAAATCTAACCACTACAAAAACATCAGTGGAAATTGTCATATCATGTGTTACATGTGTTTTGTAGTGCCTGTTCCAGAAACCCCACACAGACCATTTTTAAGTGCCTGAAGGAAATGCTAGACGTGTTTTATGAACACAAAATATCAGAAGGTGGGGAAAGTCAGCACTGTAAAGGTATGGCTTATATATGAATTATATATGAATTCTGTAACGTTTACTACTTTAAAGAACACTATTGTATATGTGAACAAAAAGGGAATTTCTTTTTGCCTTAAGCCAGCCCCCTCATATTGTGTCCCTCACAGCAGCTCCGCCTTTATTTTGCTCCCCCTGATAATTGTGCCTACCAGCAGTTTCTCATATTAAAGGACCCTCATATTGTGCCCTTCCCTGCAACTCCCCCTATAATTGTGGCCCCACCTTCTGTTTCCCCTCGTATTATACCTTCTTTCTTTGTTACCCTTCAATAGAAAAACATTATAAATTCAATTATTCACCGTCACCTTACCCCTGCAGCCTGCTGTTGTGTGAAGCTCGGTAGCTGCCAGGCAGGATGACATCATATCATCACAGCTCCTTTCACAGCAGCAGAAGCACCGTAATGGTGCAGAGAGTTGATGGTTTGACTCTATTATCATTGTAAACAACTAAATTGACTTCTGGAGGATGGATAAAATTGATGTCCCGGGCAAAGCCCCACAGACAAGCCCCCCCCAGTGCATAGGTAGTCCCAGCCCACCCCCCCCCCCCCGGGGCAGAGGTCCCCCCAGAAAATCCCCCCCCCCCCCCCAGTACATAATAATAACAATGAGATAGTCGTTATGGGTTATAATAATTATGAGAAACAAAGCATTCACTTAGTTTAGTAACCCCTACCCAATAAATTATAGTGTGGATTAGCTCACATTTATTTAATGTAGAATCTTTAAAAATGGTAGAGGATAGTTTAGCATGGACCGTTCTGTGCAAAACATATGCTGCCTAAGGCCTCAATGTTTCATACGCTCTACCTACACCCCGCTCTACCTTTACCCCCACTGTCCTTTCCGCTGCATGCAATTGACCATATGAAGCGGGTTCTGCTGCTCCTTGAGCACAAACTTGTTAGAGAAGGGTGTGGGCGAGGGTGTATTAAGATTGCAATGGGCAGTTTGAATGGGGTGTATGAATATTATATCCCCTACAAATTCACTTCCAACATATGGCACTAGGATCAAGCTTCTTGGGGAATGGAGAATGTGTGCCTGCTTTCAATCTGCGGTTTCAGGACCTTTGGAGGACCTTCTAAGGTTCTGCAATGGCTCTTGTGTACATGTGAATTAAGAGCAGGAACAGATGCACAAGGATTACATGGGTGAAAGTTCTTCTCAGTATAAAATTGGACGGGTGGTTTGGTTGGCCATGGGCCCACTATAAGGCTGGGGTCTCAGACTACCGCCCAAATAGCCTATATTATAATGCATTACTGGGTGTAAGTAGGGTAGTAAGGAGGTTCAGAGTAAGGGTGCAGCTAGTTGGATAACATGTAAACTCTTGGACCTTATATTAACCAACAGAACTGACAGAATATCAAAATTACAGGTCGGGTGCACCTGGTATGATGGACTTGATACGCCACTATTCAATCTAAGAAATTGGCTCCTGTTCATATTTTGGGCTCACTTTATTCGTTTCATCCTCTTCATTCCCACCAGTAACTCTTAATTGTATTTTCACTATGAAAATGCAAAAAAGGGCCTGGCCGTTAAGGGGTTAAAAAATAATTACTTCTGGTTTGATTATAAATCGTATGTGCAAAATGGAGGAACAGAGATACAAGTTTATGATCTTGCTTTACCTGTAAGTTTTAAATATTCCAGACATTTCAAAGAAATATTTCAGACTGGCAGAGGCGCTGTATTATAAGGTTGTGGAATCAGTGGTGGAGCGGGAGAAGAAGCGTCTGGGAGATGTGGATCTGTCTGTAAGTTTCACTCTTTGTCTTAAATTACTGTTTTTATCAAGCAATTTGCATTTCCTTAGTATTGCCGAGCATACATCATCCTCATGAACTGCTTTCTATTGGTTAGTCTCCAAATGGATCCAGACTAATCTTCTACAAGGCAAATTTACTAAGAAAATATAACCTGAAGGTTTGGGCCCACAATGATATTCTGTTGTATGTATGTGATGGCTCAGACCTTCCTTGATATGCCTGAACATATACACTCACCGGCCACTTTATTAGGTACACCTGTCCAACTGCTCGTTAACACTTAATTTCTAATCAGCCAATCACATGGCGGCAACTCAGTGCATTTAGGCATGTAGACATGGTCAAGACATCTCCTGCAGTTCAAACCGAGCATCAGTATTGGGAAGAAAGGTGATTTGAGTGCCTTACTTGGCATGATTGTTGGTGCCAGAAAGGGCTGGTCTGAGTATTTCAGAACTGATGATCTACTGGGATTTCACGCACAACCTACTCTAGGGTTACAGAGAATGGTCCAAAAAGAAAACATCCATGTGAGCGGCAGTTTCTGTGGGCGGAATGCCTTGTGATCCAGAGGTCAGAGAGAATGGGCATGACTGGTTCGAGCTTATGAAGCAGACAGTGACTCAAATCGCCACCCGTTCACAACCAAGGTAGGCAAGAAAGCATCTCTGAACGCACGTACTCGAACTTTGAGGTAGTGGGCTACAGCAACAGAAGACCACACCGGGTGCCACTCCTTTCGCTAAGAACAGGAAACTGAGGCTACAATTTTGCACAAGCTCATTGAAATGGGGCGTAGAAGATTGGAAAAACGTTGCCTGGTCTGATTGAGTCTCGATTTCTGCTCGCGACATTCGGATGTAGGGTCAGAATTTGGCCGTCAACAACATGAAAGCATGATCCATCCTGCCTTGTATCAACGGTTCAGGCTGGTGGTGGTGGTGTCATGGTGTGGGGGAATATTTTCTTGGCACTCTTGGGCCCCTTGGTACCAATTGAGCATCGTTGCAACGCCACAGCCTACTGAGTATTGTTGCTGACCATGTCAATCTTTATGACCACAATGCCCCCAATCTATGGCTCTTTCATCAGCAGGATAATGCGCCATGTCATAAAGCTGGAATCATCTCAGACTGGTTTCTTGAACATGACAATGAGTTCACTGTACTCAAATGGCCTCCACAGTCACCAGATCTCAATCTAATAGAACATCTTTGGGATGTGGTGGAACGGGAGATTCGCATCATGGATGTGCAGCTGACAAATCTGATGATGCCATCATATCAATATGGACCAAAATCTCTGAGGAATGCTCAGGCATGGTGTCCCTAATAAAGTGAGTGAGTGTAGATGCTGTAAGTGAAGTCGTGTACCAGAGGATGAACTGGATCAGTGCCTAAACAAGGGGGGAGCGGGTGATCTTTCAGAAGAGAAGTAGGGACTCGCTTTTGGTTTGGAAGCAAGTCCACTCACATTAAGCATGTTTATGTTCTGGAAGGGCAAATTTGTTTATTCTTTATATTTGCAAACAAGTGCATTTTTTTAGGGACTACATTTAAATACACAAAGGTACAAACACACACACACACAAACAATACTGATATACAGTAAATCATTAGAAATGGTTTAAGAGGTCACAATTACCGTATATACTGGAGTTAAAACCGAGCTTTTCAGCACAAAATTTGACCGAAGGACCCGAAAAGGATCTGAAGCAAGAAGAGGGGCAGGACAACAGGGGGCAGGCTGGCTATATACTACTGTGGGCTGGCAGGTTATATATTACTGTGGGCTGGCAGGTTATATATTACTGTGGGCTGGCTGGCTATATACTACTGTGGGCTGGCTGGCTATATACTACAGGAGGCTGGCTGGCTATATATTACAGGGGGCTGTGACCAATGCATTTCTCGCCCTCGGCTTATATTCGAGTCAATAGGTTTTCACATGTCGGCTTATACTGAAGGTTATATGGTACTCCATTATTATATCTACATAGTGTTTAGTAGTATTGTTGATCTTTTTCTTTCTTGAAATATTGAACTTTCTTTCGCTAAATATGATATGTTTGGAATATGTTTAGAAAATGTTTTTTTTTAAATTAGATTTGACTTCAATGTATAAAATCTTTAATAAAAGCGACCATATTCTTTTTGCCTGGATTAATTGTAATCACATAAGTCCACTGTTATTGGTCTTTTGCAGAACATATTGGAACAGGAGATCTTCCACAAATCTCTTATAGCATGCTGTCTTGAAGTTATCATGTTTTCATACAAACCCCCTGGTACTTTTCCTCAGATAATGGAGATGTTTGACTTGGTACCCTACCAATTTTACAAGGTACCTATATAAGAAAAATGATGGATATCACCACTGTCCTGCCTGGTATATTAAACCCCATGGAATCTTCTTTCACTGCTTCTTTACCATAAATTGCCTGGTTACTGTAATAAGCTGTCAGCGTAATGTGTCTGGATGACCCATTTTAGCCGTGTAAGCTAAGAATGTGCCAGATTGGAAAACCAGTGTAATGAATGAAAAGTGAAACTCATTGTTTCTTTCATATTTTTCCTTTGCTTTAAAAGCACATAAGATGAATATTTATAATTTCTTCAAGTCTGGTATAGTATGAGAACTATGGAGCACATTCACTTACCCGACCTAGGAGTTCATCCAAAGTGCATTGTTCCAACGATCATGCACTCTGCACGATTCACTAAGATTGTGCGCCCGATATCCTGCATGTGTAGCTTCCACGCTCAGATCCGCCAGAGTTCACCTTCTCCTTCCTGGTTTGTGTAAGTGCATTGTCTTGCGACACAAATTGAGTTGAATCCCGCACTCAGTCCTAATCCGTAGAATCATCCAACAGCATGCCCCCAATTTCTGTCGCATGGAAGCCAGTGCAGTTGTTCCAATACCTGTCCCAGAAGCGCAAATCCTGAAAACCATGAACCTATGTGTCCCTATAGATTCATATACGTATTGCTCTACAAAATGTAGACAAAAAAACCTCCCCCACCATGGGACCTTAATTCGGCACTGCAACTCCTGAGCTCGTTCTGGTGCACAGGAAACGATCCACAGCCGTCTGGTAGCAATATCCAAAATAGTATGATCCAGCACTACATACAGGAGTTCCACGTTGAGTCTTAGCCAAACACATGTCCGTTATTCGATAAAATGCATGATACAACACGAGGAGACAGTATGGTTAACGCCTTTCGACACGAAACATCTTAATCATAACCTGCACTAACTTTCACTGTACTGACTTATAACTGTTTCAGCTGTGCGGGTCAGGGGGGGGGGGACCAAACCCTCCCACCCGATCACATGATGACAAGCAACACTCCCCCTCCCTCACATGACATCAGGTGAGTTGAAAAAATTCTTATACGTAAATTAAAAACGTAATACCACCTTAAAAGTTACATTGCTAGTCAACAATTGCTAGACTGTGCTTTATTGCTGGACATGCTGTGTTCTGCTATACACATGTGTAATACAACATTCAGCTACACATTATTCTGCATGTTCTGCTATACACAGGATGCCACAGACTGGAAGTATAGAGAGGAACCACACACCAGGGAGTGTCCACATCCATTATACAGTGTGTCAGTCAGTGTATAGGAGAGTCCCTTACACTAAGAGGCTGCGGGGGCGCCAGCACAGGAAGTATAGAGAGGAGCCAGCACACAGTTGGGTCAACATCATTATACAGGCGTCAGTCAAGAACTTGGGGGTTGTGGCTGATGCCTCCAATTATGAAAGCGTGGGCAGCTAAAATATGATAATGATCCATTGGACCATAATAAGGGTCATTGCATTACAGCTTTAGATTTTACCTTATTGTTAAGTTTACAGGCTCTAGTGGGACAATGTGATAGGATAGGGGCAATGCCTTCTAATGGCAAGTTTAGAAATATCATTTAGTTTTGGGGGTTAAATTTGCATGGATGGTGGCTTCTTAAAATAAAAAGAATAATGGAGGCCCAGTTTAAGCAATAGTATATTGTAAGCTACTATCAAATTTTCTCATTGTTCTCCTGTATAAAACAGAAGAAGGGGTTGGTGTTGAAAACCATAAGAGGGGCCTGGAACGGAGGCTTCGGACAAGGGTCTTCCAAGAGGGTAAAATCTTATTCCATAGTAGACGCATCGGCGTTTAGCGGCTATAAGCCCTTTTCAGAGACATATGGGATTAAAAATAGGAGTGATTTTCAGAGGCAGCTTAATCGCCAAATCTCTGTTAAGACTTACATAAGTTTACACTGTACCTCATCTTATTGGTTCTTAAATCTAATCAATTTTTTAAGAACAGAATTTTCTTAGTTAAAATTCAATGTCTTGCACATTCTGTGAATAAATAAAATCAATGTTTAATGCCTCAACCTTGGCCCATCACAATTAAACAGGCACACATCTAAGCTGAGCCAAATGCCGGCTTCATAGTTCTGGACAGTTCACTAGTGTGAAAACTCAAAAGCAAGTCCAATCTTTTCCGAGGTCATCAAGACATTTTCTAACTTGTGAACAAGTCACCGCCGACGAACATGGCTAGATGATAAAACCAATGTAGGAAAATGAAGAAAACATTAAGAATTTAAAAGATATGAGGCCACTTTACAGTTGATGCTCTAAACAAAATTGCATTTTTGTCATGTATGAACAGTATCACTCACATACAGTAAGAACTAGACACGGTTATTAAAATGCATGCTGTTTTAAAACAAGATAAGTTCACGCGAAGGCCATATAAAGCCAATGAGAAAAAAGAGGGTCACGTATGGCACCATCCAACACCCCCGAATGACGACACACATGGTTGTTAGGGAACAACCATGGTGTTGCATCAGTGGGCGGGGGGTGGTATTGTTTGCCAACAGTGAATGCACTGAGGGGCAGTGACAGGATATAGGATAGTACATCACTAGGTGGGTACACCCTGAACATCTGACGCAGCCAACTCTGTTCTGGTGCCGATTGTTTTCTCCCGCCGAGCCTCGTCGTGGGAGATGGTTGAACAAGATACGTATGCCCACGTTAGGAATTACAGGGGAATACATCCGTGTGTGTACGTGATGCAGAGCGGTCTTCTGACTGATACTTACAATGGAGGCACAAAAACCAAATGCCTTACCACAGGGAATATTAATTCCACAAAATAAAGGACTTCCATCATTAGAAGTTGTCAAGTGTTTTCATCAATAAGACTATGGAAAGAGGAGGTCAGCCTCTTGCGTGATAATACCTCCCTCTCAATTGTAATAATAGAGCCGGAGCACGGAACAATCGAAGCCTCACACTCAGCCTTCGGCTTTTTAGAACTCTTTTTTCAGGTGATCCTGGCGTGTCAAGATAATGTGTAGAGTAGAGTAGCGCGTGGGATTGGAAAATGAAAATGGAGGGACAGGTTGGTACGTTTAGTTTGTTTTGTTTACTTTTCAGTAGTGGGAGATTTCCTTTATTCATTCATACAATGCTACATGTTTTATCTGAGTTGTGTTCTGTTGGAAAAATACTATGGCAAAGTTGCTCTCCATTTGAAACCAATGAAAGAGCGTTTGTTATGGGAGCGCCACAGGACGGATTGCAGAAAAAGATATGCAGGGCATTAATTAAATAAAGGACATTTGGTTACAATCCACATTGGAATTTTGAAATAGATTCTGATATATGACAGTGTTCCCAACGCTCCTTTTTCTAATAATACATTACATTGCACCTTAATAATGGGAAAGGATTGAGAAGGAAAGGAAGAAAAGAAAAAATAAAGTGTGATGACAAATACAGAAAGACACTTATTTGTATAATTATTACATTTTTAAAAGATTGCTCTTACCCTTCTGCAGAAAGAGACAGAGAACCCACTTTCTTTAATTTGTGCTGGCATTTTGTTGTTGGGGAAATGGGACCTGAGGGTGGTTCTTGTCGAACTTGCATCTGTTGCGTGGTCAGTGGGGCATGCAAGAGCAGGGCTGCTGAGTGGCTGAAGGAACTAGACACCACCAAGCTGTACACTCATACTGACTGGTACTGGAAAAAAACGTGATGCCTCCATCTAATGTAGGCATACCTAAAGGAGGGGGATGATAAAAGCAGACAGTCACAAGCCAAATAAAAGTAAACGTTTTTCTAACTTAGCTTCAACGGTCAAAGCAGGGAGAAAAATAAATAAATTGCTCTGGCTCCCCTATGTCAGTGTTTGCAGCCTCAGAGAGCAAGTGCAAAAAAAAAAAAAAAAACGATATTATAAAACTTCACCTTTTATTCCAGATCTAAGTTTTTAGTCATGGTATGACATGACTAAGAATAGATATGGATGTTCGACGGAAGGTCGTTACAGATCTAGCATCGAGTGATGTCTTTTAACTATATGGAATAAAAGATGAAGTTTAATGAATATCGATTTTTGAAGTGCTGCAGCAAAGTTTACTTGCACAAGTGTTGTTTATGTTTGCCTGTGCACCTGTCCAAGCTCCAGTGCTTATTAGATGAGGTTCATAAATCTAAGTAATCTTCATAAGCTTGTAAAACTTTCTAGATGACTTCCCTTGACAGGAATAGTGAGCTAGTTTGAACCATATTTGCTTTTGTTACAGAGCAGCGCCATGGTACCAGTGTCTGCAGAAACAGGTGAGGCAGAGGAATTAAGCAAACAGAATGAGGAGTGCTTGTGATGGACTCCCTTCTTCAGATGGGCTATCAGAGTAAAGAAGAGACGGCGTCGAGCTGTGTGCCGGCTATAGGAGAGCATATCGGTCAACAAGGTGGGCGAGGATGAGGAAAGGTCTAAAGACATAGATACACATATTAAAGCGCTGGTGTTAAGAAACAATATATTTTTCGGATAATAAATGTAAAGAAAATCTCACACACTTGTTCCAACACAGGATGCTGCATCTGCCCGTATTTCGGTTGAATCTCTTATTGAAGTAAGAGGAGCAGAAGAGCCTGTAACATGGTTACAACTGGCCTCCTTCAAAATGAATGTGGGTGCATTACCCTGGAAAAATACAGATAATCATCTGATTGGACTAAATCTACAATGTCTCTGCTAGATATAAATGGTAATGCCCTTCTACCTCTTCGCACAGTGGAATTTTTCCATTCGCATGTCGTTAACTCTTGTCCCACAGAGGAGAGTCAGGAGCCAGCATGCTCTCTAGAATCTGCTCCTCGATCTGTTTAGGTGTTTTTACTACTTCTCGACAAAACCATCTTGTGCCTTAATCACGAGGTTCAATTACTGGAAAGGAAAAAAAGCAACCTCTTAACTACACGAAATACCATGTTTACAATCCTCCAGGTTCTCAGAGATCCTGTAAAGGTTACTTCTAAATGTGAAACATAGGGACACAGATCCAAAATAGTACGATCCATCACTACATACAGGAGTTCGCGTTGAGTCTAGCCATACAAATATCCTTTGTTCAAAAATGCATTGATATGCATGGATACAAACACAAGGAGACAGTATGGTTAACGCTTTTTGCCGCTAAGCGTTCTTAATCATAACCTGCACTAACTTTAACTGTGCTGACTTATAAACTGTTCAGCTGTGCGGGTCAGGAGGAGAGGAATCAGGTGAGTTGAAAAAATTCTAAAAGTTACATTGCTAGTCAATAATTGTGAACTAATAGCATGGAAAGCATGGCCTTCCAATGGGAAACTACCTGTGACCGAGACCCACAATGTGTCCCTAATATCACAGGTGATGAAATACAGGTACAAATTACATCATCATACATCAAGAAAAATAAAGAGAACTGGGGGTTTAGGATTCCTAAAAATTTCATCAAAATACTAAATATAATCTAAAAGGGAACCTAGAGAAAAGAGAAAATGTATTTCCTGCCACAGATACCGCAAGTCAATGTAGACTGTGGAAAAAAGTATGCAGATCCATTCTAAAAATAGAACATTCCTAAATGAAATAAATTAATTAGTAATGTTAGTAAATATAGGTACATAAGCATGTATGGAGTTCACACAAACCTCCAATTCTCAAAAAATTTGATGAGTAATACATGGGATGCACCAACATATCTGAGGGTAATATACCCCTATATCGCAAAAGCAGAGGAGAGAAAGCAAAAAAGGTAATGCATGCAGAAACACAATCAATCAGTACGTGAGAATAAGGTCTTGAGCTTATTCAAACCCAGCGGCACCCTACATCTCCAGCATGAATATCCAAAATGCTTCTTGATTCATAAGTTTCCTCTTAATATTGCCTCCCCTAATAATAGGATGTGTGACTTTTTCAATTCCCATCCACACTAAAGGTTGTGGGCTTCTTGTGGTCTACTCTAAATGCCTGGAAGCCGCTGATATATTAACCGCATCATTTAAACACGTCTGAAAGATGCCGTTTTTTAAAAACGTAATACCACCTTAAAAGTTACATTGCTAGTCAACAATTAAACGGCATCTTTCAGACGTGTTAAATGATGCGGTTAATATATCAGCGGCTGGCATCTTTCAGACGTGTTAAATGATGCGGTTAATATATCAGCGGCTTCCAGGCATTTTAGAGAGACGCACAAGAAGCCCACTAAACATTTAGTGTGGGTGGGAATTGAAAAAGTCACACATCCTATTAGGGGAGGCAATATTAAGAGGAAACTTATGAATCAAGAAGCATTTTGGATATTCATGCTGGAGAGTAGGGTGCCGCTGGGTTTGAATAAGCGGCAAGACCTTATTCTCACGTACTGATTGATTGTGTTCTGCATGCATTACCTTTTTTGCTTTCTCTCCTCTGCTTTTGCGATATAGGTATATTACCCTCAGATATGTTGTGACAATTCCCATGTATTACTCAATCGAATTTGTTTGAGAATTGGAGGTTTGTGTGACTCATACATGCTTATGTACCTATATTATGACATAACATTTACTAATTAATTTATTCATTTAGGATCGTTCTATTTTTAGAATGGATCTACATACATTTTTTCCACAGTCTACATTGACTTGCGGTATCTGTGCATTGGAAATACATTTTCACTTTCTCTAGGTTCCCTTTTAGATTATATTTAGTATTTCGATGAAATGTTTTCGGAATCCTAAACCTCCAGTTCTCTTCTTATTCTCGATGTATGATGATGTAATTTGTACCTGTATTTCATCACCTGTGATTTTCAGACACATTGTGGTCTCGGTCACAGGTAGTTTCCCATTGCTTTCCATGCTATTAGTGTGGTTCACAATTGTTGACTAGCAATGTAACTTTTAAGGTGGTATTACGTTTTTAAACTTGCGGTATCTGTGCATTGGAAATACATTTTCTCTTTCTCTAGGTTCCCTTTTAGATTATATTTAGTATTTTGATGAAATTTTTAGGAATCCTAAACCCCCAGTTCTCTTCTTATTTTCTTGATGTATGATGATGTAATTTGTACCTGTATTTCATCACCTGTGATATTAGGACACATTGTGGTCTCGGTCACAGGTAGTTTCCCATTGGAAGGCCATGCTTTCCATGCTATTAGTTCACAATTATTGACTAGCAATGTAACTTTTAAGAATTTTTTCAACTCACCTGATTCCTCCCCTGACCCGCACAGCTGAAACAGTTATAAGTCAGCACAGTGAAAGTTAGTGCAGGTTATGATTAAGACGCTTAGCGGCAAAAAGCGTTAACCATACTGTCTCCTTGTGTTGTATCATGCATATCATGCATTTTATTGAATAAAGGATATTTGTATGGCTAAGACTCAACGCGGAACTCCTGTATGTAGTGATGGATCGTACTATTTTGGATATGTGTCCCTATGTGTCACATTTAGAAGTAACCTTTACAGGATCTCTGAGAACCTGGAGGATTGTAAAACATGGTAAATGTCTGTAGGTTAAGAGGTTGCTTTTTTTCCTTTCCAGGTAATTGAACTCGTGATTAAGGCAGAAGATGGTTTATGTCGAGAAGTAGTAAAACACCTAAACCAGATCGAGGAGCAGATTCTAGAGAGCATGGCATGGGCTCCTGACTCTCCTCTGTGGGACAAGATTAGAGACAGTGATGGAAAAATTCCACTGTGCGAAGAGGTAGAAGGGCATTACCAATTTATATCTAGACAATGAGACATTGTAGATTTAGTCCAATATGAATGATTATATGTATTTTTCCAGGTAATGCACCCACATTATTTTGAAGGAGCAGTTGGTAACAATGTTACAGGCTCTTCTGCTCCTCTTACTTCAAGAAGAGTCAACGAAATACGGGCAGATGCATCCTGTCTTGGAAAAAGTGTGTGAGATTTTCTTAAAATTTTATAATTCTGCATTTGGTTCTAAAAGAGTATGCTTACTATTCGTACATTTATTATCCGAAAAATATATTTTGTTCTTACAGCGCTTATCATATGTGTACTATGTCTTTTAGACCTTTCCTCATCCTCGCCCACCTTGTTTGACCGATATAGCTCTCCTATAGCCGGCACAGCTCGACGCCGTCTCTTCATTGACTCTGATAGCCCATCTGAAGAAGGGAGTCCAGCACAAGCATCTCCTCATTCTGTTGCTGCTGATTCCACTGCCTCACCTGTTTCTGGGCAGACACTGGTGACCATGGCGACTGCTACTGTAACAGCAAATAATGGTCAAACACTCACTATTCCTGTACAAGGTAAGTCATCTAGAAGTTTACAAGCTTATGAAGATTACATGAGATTTATAACCTCATCTAATAAGCACTGGGAGGCTTGGGACAGGGGCAAAGGCAAACATAAACACACTTGTGCAAAGTAAAACGTTTGGCTGCAGCACTTCAAAAAATCGATATTCATTAAAACTTCATCTTTTATTCCATATAAGTTAAAAGAACATCACTCGATGCATGATTCTGTAACGACCTTCGCGTCGAACATCCATATCTAGTTCTTAGTCATGGTCAGACCATGACTAAAAACTAGATCTGGAATAAAAGGTGAAGTTTTAATGAATATCGTTTTTTTTTTTTTTGCACTTGCTCTCTGGAGGCTGCAACACTGGACAAGGGGAGCCAGAACAATTTTATTTATTTTCTCCCTGCTTTGACCTTGAAGCTAAAGTTAGAAAACTGTTAACATTTTATTTGGCTGTGACTGTCTGCTTTTATCATCCCCCTTTTAGGTATAGCTAATGAGAATGGAGGCATCACGTTTTTTCCAGTACAAGTCAGTATGAGTGGACAAGCTTGTGGTGTGTCTAGTTCCATTCAGCCACTCACAGCCCAGGCTCTTGCTAGCCCAATGACCACGCAACAGATGCAAGTTGCAGGACAAGTAACCATCCCTCAGGTCCCAGTTTCCCCAGGACAACAAAATGCCAGCAACAAATTAAAGAAAGTGGGTTCTCTGTCTCTTTTCTGCAGAAGGGTAAGAGCAATCTTTTAAAAATGTAATAATTATAACAAATAAGTGTCTTTCTTGTATTTGTCATCACCTTTAATTTTTCTTTTCTTCCTTTTCCTTCTCAATCCTTTCCCCATTATTAAGGTTGCAATGTATGTATTATTAGAAAAAGGAGCGTTGGGGAACAGTCATATATCAGAAACTATTTCAAAATTCCAATGTGGATTGTAACCAAATGTCCTTTTATTTATTAATGCCCTTGCATCTTTTTTCTGCAATCAGTCTGTGGCGCTCATATATCAAAACTGCTCTTTCCTATTGGTTTCAAAGGGAGAGCAACTTTGCCATAGATTTTTCCAACAGAAAACTCAAGATAAAATACATTGTATGAATGAATAAAGGAAATCTACCACTACTGAAAAGTAAACAAAAAAAACTAAACGTACCAACCTGTCCTCCATTTTCATTCCAATCCCAGCGCTACTACTCTACTACTATTATCTTGACACGCCAGGATCACCTGGAAAAAAAGAGTTATAAAAAGCAGGCTGGAGTGTGAGGCTTCGATGTTCCGTGCTCCAGGCTGCTAATTATTTACAACATGGGAGAGGGAGGTATTTATCACGCAAGAGGCATGACCTCCCTCTTTCCATAGTCTTATGATGGGAAAACACTTTGCCAACTTATAATGATGGAAGTCCTTTATTTTGTGGAATTATATTCCCTGTGTAAGACATCTTGTTTTTTGCCTCCATTGTAAGTATAAGTCAGGAAGACTCTCTGCATATACTTACAACGGATGTATGCCCCTGTATCCTTAAACTGTGGCATACGTAATCTTGTTCAACATCTCCCACTGAAGGCTGGAGCGGGAGAAAACATCGGCACCAGGCAGAGATTGGCTGCTGTCGATGTTCAGGGTGTCCCCCTAGTGATGTACCTCTCTATATACCTGTCACTGCCCTCAGTGATGTCACTGTATGGCACCAATACCAACCCCCCCCCCACTGAATGCACACCATGGTTGTTCCCTAACAACCATGGTGTGCGTTCAGTGGGGGTTTAGGATGGGTGCCATACAGTGACCTCTTTTTTCTCATTGGCTATTATGGCCTCCGCTGAACTTATACTTGTTTTACAGCATGCATTTTAATCCTGTGTCTAGTTCTTACTGTATGTGATGTATACTGTTCAGACAACGACAAAAATGCAATATTTGTTTAGGAGCACACTGTAAAAGTGGCCTCATATCTGTTTAAATTCTAATGTGTTTCTTCCTTTCCTACATTAGGTTTATCATCTAGCCAGTGTTCGTCTGCGGGACCTGTGTCACAAGTTAGAAATTTCTGATGAACTTCGGAAAAAGATTTGGACTTGCTTTGAGTTTTCACTAGTGAACTGTCCAGAACTTATGAAAGGCCGGCATTTGGACCAGCTTATGATGTGTGCTGTTTATGTGATGGCCAAGGTGAGGCATTAAAAATTGATTTTATTTATTCACAGAATGTGCAAGACATTGAATTTGAAAACTAAAGAAAATTCTTTTCATTAAGAAAATTGATTTAATATTTAAGAACACCAATAAGAATGAGGTACAGTGTAAAACTTATGTAAGTCTTATACAGGAGATTTGGCGGATTAAGCTGCCGCTGAAAATCACCTCCTATTTTATCCAATTGTACTTGAAGAAGGGCTGATTAGCCCGAAACGCGTCTACTATGGAATAAAGCATTTTAACCCTCTTGAAGACCCTTGTCCGAATAGCTCCGTTCCAGCCCTCTTTTGGTTTTCTAAACCACCCCTTCTGTCTGTTTATACAGGAGAACAATGAGAAAAATATTGATAGTAGCTTACAATATACTATTGCTTAAACTGGCCTCCATTATTCTTTTTATTTTAAGAAGCACCAGCCAGGCAAATTAACCCCCAAAACTAAATATATTTTCATAAACTGCCATTAGAAAGCATTGCCCCTATCCTATCATTGTCCCACTAGATGCCTGTAAACTTAAACAATAAGGTACTAAAGCTGTATGCATATGACCTGATTATGGTCCAATGGATCATTATCATATTTAGCTGTCCAGCTTATTCATAAGTGGGAGGCACAGCCACACCCCTAAGTTCTTGACTGACAGCCTGTATAATGATGTGACACAACTGGTGCTGGCTCCTCTCTATACTTCCTGTTGCTGGCGCCCCCTGCAGCCCTTTAGTGTAAGGGACTCTCCTATACACGACTGACAACCTGTATAATGATGTGACACTCCTGGTGTTGGTTCCTCTCTATACTTCCAGGTGCTGTTGGCAGCCATGTGTATAAGCAGAACATGTCAGATACATGTGTAGCTGATGTCTGTATTACACATGTGTATAGCAGAACACAGCATGTTAGCAAATAAAGCACAGGCACTAGCAATGCTTTCCTAAACATTACACACAGACATGAGCAGGGGAAGGAGAGAGGAGGGGTAACAGGGGTGACATCACTTTCTCTTTCCATGCGCCCAGTCTCAATTGCACAATAAAGAAAAGATCATTTTAGAATGATTAATGTATGATTTGACTAGATAAACAGGTGTCCTTTCAATTGTTTTAAACAGGTAACAAAAGAAGACATATCATTCCACAACATCATGAGATGCTATCGTACACAGCCTCATGCCAAGAGCCACGTATGTACAAAGCCGCAAACTAAGTTAAAAAAAAGCTGTAAACATGGTCCCTTAACTACAGGATAGGGGGATGATATCCAAACAGGCTGTTGTGACAATGGAGGGCCCATGTAAAAGAGCAGTGGTGTCAGACTCTGTAGAATGTTGATTATTGAGGAGCTTTCATGATTATTGATGAGTCCTGTGGTCAAACCTGGCTGCGGGACCTTAACAGAAGTCCTCACAGGTTAAGTCCTGCACATTTTACCAAGAACCACAGTAAATGATCTTTTCTTGTTTTTTTTGTATATGAAGATTATTCCCGACCACTGAGTTTAGGAGAAACAAAATTACCTTTTTGGTTTAGTACATGATTTCAGGTTTATTTTCTTACTGGTAACCCACTCCATTTAATATTTCACTACATTTCTCATCCAACAGATGTTAACCTATAAAATCTCAACTTCAAAGCCCTCCTTTGTCATAATTCAGTGCTAGTCTTAAAGAGAAACTGTCACCACACTAAACCCCTCCCATGAAGCCCACATATAGTATCTCCTTCTGTAATATGTGTGTGCCCTGGAGGTCTTTTTAACATATTTCTAGTTGTCACGGAGCAGAGGGTGTGGACCCACTGCTCTACTCTGGTTTCTTCAGGACCTGCGATGACATCACTTCAAGTGATGTAAGAGAATTGTTCATGTGACCTGAGCAACCAATCCTGGCCCTCCAGCAGGTATTTATTGGAATACCTGCCCTCTCTTTCAGTGCAACTGGCCAGCAAGCAAAGTGAAGAAGAAAATAAGATCTGGAGAAGTGAGTAGGAGAGTACTGGTGCTGCACAGTACCCCCCCTTTTTGCTCCCTCTTCTTAAGGACGAGACAAGACGTGGACCTTTTAAGAAGATTAGGAGCATTAATGTTCTCCTCTGCTTCCCAAGACCTCTCTTCAGGACCAAACCCCTCCAATCCACTAGATGATAGGTCTTCTTGCCACCTTTCTTGATTCCCAGGAGGACTTTGACCTTGAAGACATAGGGGCACATTTACTTACCCGGTCCAGTCGCGATCCAGCGGCGGGTTCTCCGACGCTGATTCGGGTTCTGCCGGGATTCACTAAGGTCCGTGCGCCGATATTCACCATGTTTCGCTGCTGCGCCGAGGTCCGCCGAAGTTCACTTGCTTTTTTCCCGTGAAATACAGCGCAAAGCGGAAATATTCGGGAAAAACCCGACGGATTCGCGGCTGCGGACGCTTAGTAAATGTGCCCCATAGTCAGAGTCTCCCGGGTAGAAGTTGAAAGAACTGAGGAGAAGTGGTTGCAAACACAACAGGTTTCAGAAAGGATACATGGAAGGAGTTGGGAATCTGCAGAGAAGGAGGTAATTGTAGCTTATAAGTAACCTCACTATTTCTCATCAAAATTACAAAAGGTCCTCTTTTCAAGCGATTGTTTTTTGAGGAAGGCCAAACTTATCTCCAAGAGAGAGCTGAGGTGGTTTTCTTCTTCTCTTGTCTGCATAAACCTTCATTCGAGGGACATCCTTACCAATACAGTTCTTAGTCTGGCCCCATATTTCCAAAAAGTTTCTAAAAGAGTCAGCAGCAGGGACCTCAAAGGAAGTAACAACGGGAAGAGAAGTACGAGGATGTAAACCATAAACAAAAAACAGGGAAGATCCTGAGGACTAGCGTAATTATTGTGGGTGAACTTTGCCCAACATAACAACTGGGTTCAATTACTACCTTGGGCAGAGACAAAATGCTGAAGGTAATTCTCTAATATTTGATTCGCCCGTTCAACCTGCCCATTGGATTGGGGATGGTATGCAAAAGAGCTCTCCAAAATTTGGAGTGAACTGGACACCCTAATCTGACACTATGTGAAGAAGCAGTCCATGCAAGCGGAATATGTAGTCTATAAATAGCTTGGCAACATTTGCAGCCGAAGGCAGCCCAGATAATGGCACAAAGTAGGTCATTTTGGAGAACCGGTCTACGATTATGCAGATGACTGTACGACCGGCAGATACTGGAAGGTCTTTAATAAATGCAATGTGTTGCCAGGGAATATTGGGAATCTGCAGAGGCAACAAGAGTCTAGCTGGTTTGGGCCTAGAAGCTTTATTGTGGGCACAGGTCGTGCAGGCTGATACATAACACATCCTTAGGAAGTGTGGGCTCCCAGTAGTTACGGTGAGTAACATAGTCTGGAGAAAACATTAGACTGGTAAACGTTAACCCATACATAAAGCAAGTCCTGGAAAATATCATTCACAAAGTCCTGGAATACCACTTGAGCATTGCAAAGTCCAAAGGGCATAACTAGATATTCATAGTGACAATCACGGGTGTTGAAAGTCTTCCACCCTTACAAATACGGATCAGGTTTTACCTTGCCTCCCCGGATTCTTTTAAAAAGTTCAGAAATTAGCAGGAGAGGATAACGTTCTTTATTGTCACTTTATTCAGTCCACTCTAATCAATGCAAGGCTGCAATGAACCATCCTTTTTCTGGAAAAAGAAGAACCCAGCACCAGCAGGCAAGGTAGGCTTGTGAATAAAGCCCCTCTCGAGGTTCTCTTTGATGTAGTCAGATATCGCTTTAGAAGCAAAAGTGGATAGACTCATCCCTGAGGAGGCGTTGCACCAGGCAATAGATCAATCGGACTGTTGTAAGTCCAATGAGGAGGGAGTGACTGTAGGGGTAGTCCAGACAAATCTTCATGCACTGCAGGTGGAGTCAAAGGTCAGATCTCCGATAGGATTGACAGGAGGTTCCCCAACGTAGTGCCCAGAGTGCCAGTCGAGAGTGGGAGTGTGCAGACGCAGTCAGGGTAGACCTAGAATAATGGCATTCACACAGGCTGGCAGAACATAAAAGGAGAACAACTCTGTGTGCAGAGCCTCTATTTTCATCCTCATGGGTTTAGTAGCAAGGAGCATGGGTTCCATAAGAGGCCGTCCATTTAAAGAAGTCACCAACAGAGGATTATCAAGGCAAGTGGTTGGAATCCGGTATTGCAAAATTAGGGCTTGCTGAATAAAGTTTGCGGTAGGACCCGAATCACAGTCCAGCAGCTCGCATACTGACAAAGTACAAGATGTACTGACAAAGTATTGGTCGTAGGAGAGATTCAGTCAATTTTGAGGAGGATTTCTCTCTGTCTGGAATCGCCTCCCCAACAGATCCTAGAAACGGGCGTTTGCCGGCCTCCGTGGACAATTGCACAGGAAATGATTCTTGTCACTGCAATTTGGATATGCTTGATTTGAATGGGCTCTTCAGCGAGAGTGGGTCATTGCGGAAGATTATGGAAGATTGGTGCAAGGCTAGTTGGTCTTCTATTGCAAAGAACTTCCACACTAGATGACCTGATTTATTTGACCACAAGTATTGATATGCACTACAGGGAGCGGTCTGAGGAAGGACGTTCACGACCAGCAAGTTCATCTTTGATTCTGTTGGAGATTCCCTCCCAGAATATGGCCAAATGCGCATCATCATTCCAAAGCAGCTCAGCAGCCAAGGTATGAAAATGAATTACATACTGACCCACTGTCATGGAACCTTGATGTAAACGTTGCATTGAGGAAGATGCTGTAGCTGTGTGACCTGGTTCTTCAAAGACCATCCGGAAGGTAGACCGGAAAGTCTAGGTAGGTAAATGTAGGTTAGCGGCTTTTGGATCTCGCAAGGACACAATGAAGGCTACCCTTGGGAGCTCAGCTGGAAACCTCATCCCATGTAACTCAAAATGGATCAGGCATTGATTAAGGAAGCCACGACAACCCTTAGGATCACCACTATAGCGTGGAGGTAGCGGAAGCACCATGCCAATGGAAGACGGCCCAGGATCCATGGCCGCAGGGCCTATGGGTGTAGGAGTGGGTGCTGTACTTGCATTGCGGTTGGAGAGAAATAGAGTGCATGTATTGCATCAATACATCCTGACATTCACTCTGATGCTTCAGTTCACCTAGTACATCACGTATGGCAGGCACGGTTTGACCAGTGGGGTCCAAGGCTTGAGGGTACTGTCATGGAGCAGAGGGTGTGGACCCACTGTGCCACAAGACCCACCTCCTCAGAGGGCAATGACCCAGTGATCCCCTTATTTCTCACAGAGCTCCTGATGGTGGAGATGGCTGAACCAAGGGGATACCAGATGCACATCTAAGAAGATAGGAACACATGACAGGAAGACTATGGAATA
Source organism: Engystomops pustulosus (assembly GCA_019512145.1). NCBI lineage: Eukaryota > Metazoa > Chordata > Amphibia > Anura > Leptodactylidae > Engystomops > Engystomops pustulosus. The sequence goes on from CM033647.1 coordinate 114,974,072, forward strand.
CCAGAACAAGGTCAGAGGTAGGCACCATGAAGTACAACCACAGTGCAGATCCAGAGGACAAGGCTATACAGCAGAATGACAAAGGCAGCACATCAATTCAGGCAAATCACAAGGTACTTTGACCTTCAGGTACTGAAGGAGAGGGCAGGGTCCAATAAATATGTGCTGGAGGGCCAGGATTGGTTGCTTGGGTCAGATGAACAATTCTCTTTCATCACAGGAAGTGATGTTATTGCAGGTCCTGCAGAAACCTGTGTAGAGCAGACTCAATGGAAACTCTGGAATGGACTCCAGGAAACACCATTATCACTGGCAGGAAATCTATGAGTGGAGTAAGGCTTGGAAAGCACCTGGCAGACCAGTCAGCCCGGCTTCCTGCACTACAATGCAACAGGCCGGCGGCCAGGGGGGGAGATGATCAGAAGGGGCAGCGCCCCTCTGAACACGAGATCTGGAGCAGTGAGTAGGAGAGCACCAGCGCTCCGCCGTCGTCATTATACTAGGTTGGAACATGAATGAAAAATCATCTTTTATTCTTTTGTAAAAGGCAGTCAGGCAACCCCGCCTCCTACAGTCAGTTTGCTCTGCCCACTAATTGCCTACTAATTGTGGATACCCAGAGAATGACTCTGCAATTAGGAGGCAGTGCTAGGAGGCCAAATGTGTGGAATGGGCAGGGCAAACTGACTGCAGGAAGTGGGGGTACCTGAGAGCAGGAGGCAGGGTTGCCTGACTGCATTGTAAAGAAGAATAAAAGATGAATTTTTTATTCATGCTGTACCCTACAAATACTAAAAATATCTCCAGGGGATGTACTGTACCCTTTACAGAAGAGGGTACTGTTTTTGTAGGCTCTGGTGTGGTGCCAGGTTCCCTTTAAGACAAATTTGTCCTCTTTTCTTAACTTTTCTAAAAACATGGTAGCCTATCATAATAGTTACTCAGCAATGAATTTTAGGCAGTTAATATCATCAGACTCTATGGGAGTCATTTATAATGAATTTTTTTGGGCCACTGCTTGAGCAACGAATTGTAAAGCCAAATTTATGACTTGCGATTTTTTTAAAAAAAATAAATCACAAAAAAAATCTCATAGTCGCTTTACTCCCCTTATCGTGCATGTGCATGTGCTGCTGCTGATTTCTTTTTTACTCATCTTGAGATTACTTTAATAAATCCCCTAGCATCATACATAATAACAAATAACCCCCAATGTCTGTCAAAGGTGGACATAAATTTATGGCACATCATATGCCAGATAGCCGTGTGCTCAATCCAGTAGTACACTTGTGAAGGACATCTTGGAAATTATCAGTTTTTCCATTTCATGTTGCACTTTATTTTTTTATAAAAAAAGATCTTCCTGTTCAGTTTTTTCTTTCTACACGATATAGGTGTACAGAAGAGTTCTTATAAAATCCAGAAGAAGGTGGCAGTCTGGTGGCAGTGAATGTGCACGGTCAGGTTCCCCCACAGAGACCAACAGAGAATTAGGTAAGTACATGCTGTACTAATACAGTTGTACTTGTGCTCCCAGTTCTAGAACTGATGGTGGTATGTGTTCTGTCTGAATTATAAATCCAACACAAACATGTGTTTAATGTGTTGTAAACAGTGTGTTAAGACATGTAAAATGTTCTTTTCCAGGCAGCAGAGAACCCAGTCCAATAATGCGATCTAGTAGTACCCTGCCCATACCCCAGCCCAGCAGTGCTCCCGCTACGCCAACACGTTTTACAGGAGCTAGCAGTGACTCTGAAGAAGAGGAAAGAGGAGACCTTGTCCATTTCTACAACAACATCTATATTGGAAATATGAAAAGCTTTGCCCTGAAATACTCTCATGGGAATGCGGTAAATACCTTTACATATAATTCTTACTGTCTTTATTCTTTGTAAGAACAGTGTGTAAACAGTGTGAACAGTGTGCCTTTTTGTTGACTGGAACCAGTAGTCTCTTCAGATTGTAATTGTTTAATAATGTTCTCCGACCGATATAATCCGAGACCTAATTGTAACTTACACTGTTACACTTCACTGACTAGCAAAGACTGTGGGGCACATTTACTTATCATGCCACTAGAGTTCACCTAAAGTGCATTGTCCGGGGATAATGCACTGTGCCGCGATTCACTAAGTTCGTGTGCCCAATACCCTGCATGTGCCACTTCCCCGCTCAGGTCCGCTGGAGTTCGCCATATTTTTTGTGGTACGTGTAAGTGCAATAGCTAGCGATACAATTTGAAAGTTAAATCCCTCCCCCAAGCCGAACCAGTCAGATTGTCTGTCGCCACACCGCCTAAATTTTACCGCATGGAAGCCAGCGCAGCTGCGCCCAAAAAGGATTGCATGCGCCAAAATCACAGCGCACACACTTGTTAAATACCTGTACAAGCCGTGTAATCCCAGAAACAGGCGCGCAGTCTGACGATGTGATCTCCGTATGAGGCATATAGACAAAGGGTACTAATAGTTGTGGCTATTGTTATGTTGAAAAGGGATATTTCAGGTCATTAAGGTATACAAGGAGTGAAATAATTATCAGCGAAATATGAAAATAGGTTTTCCTAGATGGGACAAGGAAAATCACAAGTGTTTTTTAAGGAAATCTATTTTTAAAGGTGCCAGTAGCAGCCCATCCAATCCACACTGGTGAATAAATCAAGGCATAGATGTCCATAAACTTCTTTTTTTATAAAAATGCATTTACTTTACTGGTTTTTATACTCAGCTGGTTTATGTATTGCAGAATGAAACTACTCCCATTTCACCTTATCCTTCTATGCGGATCTGGTCTCCACGTCGTGTGCAGTTATCTCAAAGTCACCCAATCTACATTTCCCCTCACAGTGAAGACTCTGCCACATTATCTCCTCGAGAAAAGATCTCCTACTATTTTAACCTCAGCCCAGCAAAGGTGAGTTTGAGACATCACATGGACAAACTTACATAAAGATCCTTTTTCTCAACATTGCTCAAGTGACTCAAGTACAAGATAAACCAGCCTTTACTTTAAAGGGATTTTTCATTAAAGGACACCTGTGATCAGGTCTGTGTCACTTGTCCTGTCACCTTTACCTGTTGGAGCAGCTCTCAAGGATCCCATCCCAGCCTTTATCTAGTTATTTCATACATTATTCATTGTAAAATCATCTATTTTTTATCATGTAAATGAGGCCGGTCACATGGTCAGAGGCAGTGATGTCACCCCTGTTACCCCTCTCCTCCCCCTGCTCATGTCTGTGTGTAATGTATAGTAAAGCATGGCTAGTGTGTGTATGTCATCTGCTGACATGCTGCATCCTCCTAATATACAGGTGAGAGACACAGACATCAGCTACACATGAATCTGACATGTTCTGCTATAACATGGCTGCCTGGAGCTGCTGTATCTCTCCTAAACACACACACATGCACACACAGGCTGCAGGGGGTGTGGCCGCCAGCACCAGGAAGCACATCATTATACAGCCTCACATCATTATACAGGCTGTCAGTCATGTACTGGGGGTGTGGCTGTGCCTCCCACTCATGAATAAGGTGGACAGCTTGAATATGCTAATGCTTCATTGGACATTTCACAGGTCATTTGCATACAGCTTTAGGACCTCATTGCTTAGGTTTACAGGCATGTAGAGGGACAATGAAGGGATAGAGGCAATGCTTTCTAATGGCAGTTTATGAAAATATATTTAGTTTAGGGGGGTTATTTTGCATGACGGGTTTTCTTGAAATCACATTCCTGTGAATAGGGGGTAGTTATCTTATCACGAGGGTTCTGAATGCCGGGATCCCATGATTAAGAGAAAGGGGGACTGCAACTTTCAGCATTGGCTTGTCCTGTGAATCATGTCTGTAGGCTATTAGTCTTTGGGGCACTAGATGAAAACTGTATAGGGGACAAAAGCAGTTAATAAGGAAACTTCTTTAATTATCAGAATTGTTTGTGAGCTACAGGGCAAATTGGACAGGAGGCAGGGAACGCTGCAGGACCAGGCCCCTTCAGGACAAGGCACAGTTTTTCCATGGGCCCTGAAGTCTTTTATTATGACTCATCAAAAGTAAACTGACTCTTTTTGTATGCGACTTTATATGTAAATGAGAGAGTTTAAACATAAAAGAGGTACCACTAAAAAGGGGAATTGTTAATTCTGTAGATGGAATTATTCAATATGTATACACTGCATCAATACAAGGACTAAAAAGAACATAGGTTGATCAGATTGTGAGCCCCATTGGGGACAGGGACCTATTTAGCAAGCTCTGTGCTGCACTGCGTAATCTGTGCGCTATATAAATAATTATTATTTATTAAGACACAAATCAAGATTGAATGGGGTCATTGCGTATTAAATGTGGCTGTATGGATTATATTAAGTGGGCAGAGCTGAAGAAATGAGTTTTATTATAAGTACTGCAGTGGTCTACAGGAAGGTGGCATTGTATAGAATAGGTGTCCAGCAAGAATGGCTCTGCTGTTGAACAAATCTGTGACTGGAAACTATTCATTTTTTATCTGCTGGTGCTTCAATAATAATATAATATATAACTAGAAAACCCCTTGCAGTATCCCTGTCTTTTTGTAAAGACAGCATTCTTTTACTAGAGGGCATCTTAACACTGAATTTAAAATTTTAGTTATTTGATTTCATAAAATAAAAGTAAACTCCTTTTTACATCTGCTGTTGACTTTAACCAACAGAGATTGCAAGAGATCAACAGCATGATCAGGACAGGAGAAACCCCAACCAAGAAACGGGGGATCCTTCTAGAAGATGGCAATGAATCTCCAGCAAAACGGATATGCCAGGAAAACCATAATGTCTTATATCGGAAACTTCAAGATGTGGCTAATGACAGAGGCACCTTCTGCACAAGCTAAACGGTTGGAGCATCTCAGCTTCAGTATTTAATATATATATAATAATGCTGTAACATTATGTGACTTCAGACTCCAGGGCTGTAACTTGTTGGTGTTATAATTTGAGTTATATGTATCTGACTGAGCACTTAAAGGGAACCTGTCACCAGGGAGCTCATTTTCACTAAAGACCGGTTGCAGAAGCCCATTACACCTGCAGTGTGAATCTGCTTTCTCTAAGCATTTGCATTACAATATAATTGTGTGTTATAACTTATCTGCACCCTGACACAATCCTCTGTGTAGTCCCAGGGGTTGGGCTTTGGTTTGGATGCATTTCAAAAAGCAACATGTGACTTGTCTGTGCTGCAGATTGCTCAGTTCTTGGCCCCACCTTTGTCTTACCTCTCTGATGGATCAGAAGGGAGGAGCTATACATGAGCACAAAGGTGGGGGCTGAGGAGTGAGGATTGAGTAGCACAGACAAGTCTCATGTTGTTTTTTGAAATGCATCCAAACCAAAGCCCAACCCCTAAGACTATACAGAGGATTATGTCAGGGTGCAAGGTAAGTTATAACACACAATTATATTGTAATTCAAATACTTAGAGAAATCAGTAAGGCAGGTTTGCAATGCAGTTGTAATGGGCTTCTGTAACCTGTCTTAAGTGAAAATGTAATCCCTGGTGAAAGGTTCCCTTTAATAAACAAGTATTGCACTAAAATGACTCGTACACAATCGAGTTCTGCCAACATAATTTGAAGAAATATTATATTAGTGGCAGGGACCAGCTGAAGCAGTAATGCTGTACATGAGTTCTTAACTCGTCATGTATATAGTACAACTTGTAGCTGGACGTGTTATGGCTTCCTGGTAAACAGTCCTGTAGTCCACATGTAAAGTCTCATGTCTCTGCTATGAAGAACGCTTTAGAACACAATATTCCTAATCTATACTATCTTCTAGAATTTACTTCATTGATTAGGCCTCCCTGATATACATCCCACACAGATGCACCTCTCCCATCCTAGAAATTAGCGTGCTGATCCCATATCCAGGCTCAGGCTAAGGTGTCAAAGATAGAAAAGAGCGCATCATGTGTAAATCTTTCTTTACAAATTTGTGGGAGAAGTAAGTGGCAAAGATGGTTGCTCACCGTTTTGTGTTGTGCAGTTCTGCGCAACATGTTTACTTTGCCTGTGATTATTGATTCGCTGCCTATTCTGGGTACTGGGTCCAGAACTATATCGTTACTTGTATAAAAGTGCAGTTCAGCTTCTCCGTATAGAAGATTGATGTTGTATCCTCTTCATACAAAATCTCAGTGCAGGATTACATTATTCCTGTTAAAAATTATTTTGTTTTATTGTATTAAAACCAATGCCATCCTCTGGGCATTGTGAACAAGAGAAAAATTTTCCTCTTGCTTCACGATGCTTGGAGGAAAGCATTGGTTTTATTACAATAAAACAAAAGATTTTTTAACAAGAAAGGTGTAAGCCTGTGCTGAGATTTTGTCTTAAGGGGATACAACCTCAAGCTTCTATACGGAGAAGCTGAACTGCACTTTTATACCTAAGGTGTCACAGAGAGCTTCTTCCCAATAGGCAATGTAAGGCACTATGCAATTCTGTGCATGGTGTATTGTGGTATCTGCATGTGGTCCTATTACAGGGACAATAGATCATTACCATGACCTGGCTGGTGCGCTCAATATGGTGTATACCCTCATTCCTTCTTTATCTGAAAGGACATTTCAAGGTCTGTTATATGAAAGAGTTTTTGTAACTGTTGCTAACACCTGTTACTAATTCTACCTATTAGTAATAATTCTGCTCGTATGTACAAATACAAAAAGCTGTGGGTCCTACACAACCATACATATACGGTGGGTATATGGGCACTGACAGTATATATTTATTCACAAGAAAGATGTGCCATAACAACCCAAAAGTAATTACCAAATATGCTTTATAAGTTCAACACAACCAAGGCATGACAACCCCAATAGCAATCCTGAATTAGGAACCTAGAACCAGCATGGCTGTGTGAGGGGGAGCAAGGCACCCAAGCAACCAGGGAACGCGCGTATCCACCCCACGCGTTCCGTCACTCACGGTGATGCCACACATGGAGTTTTGAACCTGTTTTTGGTCTGTTTTGAAGCAGTGCATTTTTTGACCCGTTTTGATTAAGATAATTGGTAAAACCTGTCAAAAACGCATGCGTTTTTTAACGGACTGCTTAAAAACAGACCAAAAACGGGTTCAAAATGCCATGTGTGGCATCACCCTAAGAAGACTGCATGGTTCTATGAGATAAAAAGACCAAAAAGAGCAACCATTATAGAGCCAGGTAATTTCATCCTAAAAAAAAAAAAAAATAGAGCAGTTTATTGTTGATGACTTTTGTAAAAGTAGGCCAGAAGTAATATTCTCTAAGGGCGCGGTCACACGTGGTGTTTTGGTTGCGTTTTCATTGTGTTGAGAAACTCATTACAACAGCTGAAGAGAGGTGATTTTACATTACTTTTTATTTTTGTTTTTACAAAACAAATTAACATGTGTTAACAAATGAGTTTACAACGCGTTTTGTAAACGGAAATGTTAACAGTAATGTAATTAGGGAAATCATCTCTCCTCAGCTGTCAATGTGTTTAAGGCTGGTGCCACACGTGCTGTTTTGCCTGCGCCTGGGGAAATGCCGGCGATGGAGAACGAGCGGCCGGTGTTTTGCATTAAATTAACGCAAAACACATAGAAACCCCGATGCGATCGGGCCGCGGCCCGCCCTGGTGGCACGTGTGGCACCAGCCTAAAAGCACAATAAAAATGCAACCAAAACGCAATGTTTGACTGCGGCCTAAGCCTTTCTGTCACATTACTATATAAGTGCATTGGCTCAAAGAGCTGTTTTGTGGTAGTCAGAGTTTGGCTTAATCCACGGTGATGCCACACGTCACATTTTTGGACCATTTTAAAGCATGTGTTTGGCTCTTTTGAACCTGTTTATCTTCATTTCTAGAAGTGTGGGCAGCCGTGAAACTGATTAAAACCAGCCAAACACATGGTAAACATTCAAAAACGCATGCGTTTTAAAAACACACGTTTTTAAAAGGTATGCGTTTTTAAATGGACTGAAAACACATGCTTTAAAACTGTACAAAAATGCGACATGTGGCATCATCTTAAGGCCAAGTCCACATCTCTGTTAGGCCTTGAACTATTTCCTTCAGTCATTGTGAGCCCATACCAGGTGTGGTACAACACACAGAACGGGTGCAGGACTTTCCAGCGACTATACAGGGGTAAGATATAATGGAAATACTTATTGAGCTCACATCAACTGAAGGAAATAACTGAGTTGTGAACTGGTCCTTACTGGCATCAAAAAGATTTCATGGGGCTAATAAATGATGTGGTTTATTCTATCATGTACTACTATCTCACTCTGTGGTAATAAGCAGGTACTGATGCCTTCTATTCCAGAAATAAATGGTTACCATGGAAGGCTACATATCCGAGTGGCTGACCATGGCTTCTCCTGTAAAATCAGGTATGTGTCCAGGACGGGACCCAGCTGGGGCGGTCAGCTGATCACCACTAAGGGGCAAAATTACTTTAGATCCCATCTCAGGCAGCTATAACCTCCTTGCTTATGAAGGGCATAACTATATGGGTCTATCCACAGTAATTCCATCCATTTCTTTAAGGTAGCAGTTACTATGTACCCACTTAGATAGATAGATATTGTTTACTTCAGCTTTCTTGAGATCAGTTTGTTAACATTTGTATGTGTTCTTACTTTTCCACGCAATGCTCTGCTTACTAAAGATCAGCTGGTGCAAGAGAAAGCCTAATGAAAAATAACTCCTCCCCAAAAATATAAACATGTAAATTATTTTATTTATTATTTTTCAGCTTATCCCTGATTGAAATGCTCTAAATTAAAAGTGATACGGATGAATAAATACAACCCTTTTATGATATGATGATGGAAGTGACTCATTTCTGTACATAATGTTTAATATGTTGGTGTTTAACATGTTGGTTTGTTAATAAATTACACGTTGTACAGAATCCTGTGTGCTCTGGTTCCTTGTTTTTATTCTCCTCTCCCAAGAGAGTACGATGGGAAGTCTAGGGGCACAGTACTCTGAAGTGCAGATGAATTCCTGATGATCATTTTATCACAACACAGAGTATGCTTGGAATACTCCATAGATCCCACTGAGATGGTTCCAGACCAGGAGCCACTGTAAAGTGCAGGCAAGATGGCAGCCATCATGATCAGAAATCTTCAATCAAATAAGAAAAAAAGGGTTATATTTCTATGTGGTTTATATATAAGTCTTAACAAAAAGCTGTTTGGGTTCCCTTGAATCATATTCACATGCTGTGTTTGAATATCGTATTGAAAGACATTTCATAGGCAGCAGGGAGGAGCTTGGCCCAATTAAATATTCATTTACCTTATATACTTAAGTATAGAATTCCCTCGACTCGGCTTATACCCGAGTCTATGGAAAAACCAACAACTTTGTTCTCCGCTTTCCAGTGCCCCCGCAGGTCCTCTTCTATCTTGTGAACCTCCGTCTTCGGGTCCTCGCGTGTTGTGGCTCACACACCATGACGTCAGACTCTTGCTGACATCACAGTGTGTGGGCCGCCATCGGCATGCACTACGATGTCAGCAAGCGGCCGACATGATGGTATGTGCAACGGCAGTGCACAGGACACGGAGATGGAGTTTCATAAGACAGAAGATGACCTGCTGGGGCTTCGGCAAGGTGAGTAGTTTTTTTTATAGTCTGGGCATACTGGGTGAAGGGGTTGCTGGCTATATTCAAGGGGGCAGGCACTGGCTATATACTTGGGGGCTGCTGGCTATATTCTAGGGACCAGACGCTTGCTATATACAAGGGGCAGGCACTGCCTATATAGAAGGGGGTGGGCACTAGCTATATACTAGGTGCCTGCTGGCTATATACTAGGGGGCAAACAGAAAGTAAAATCTACACTGTAATAGTCCACAAATAAATGTATCCAGTTATTAGCTGTACACAAATACCTATACCTGTCAATATACACATAAATGCACCTCACTTTATACTGTACAATTTACTATAAACACACATATATATATATAGTTATATATATGAGCTACAGTGACTCTGAGAGAAGAGAAAGAGGAGACCTTGTCCATTTCTACAACAACATCTATATTGGAAATATGAAGCTTTGCCCTGAAATACTCTCATGGAATGCGGTAAATACCCTTCATATAATCTTACTGTCTTATTCTTTGTAGAACAGTGTGTAAACAGTGTGAACAGTGTGCCTTTTGTTGACTGGAACCAGTATCTCTTCAATTGTAATGTGTTAATAATGTTCCTCCGACCGATATAACCGAGACCTAATTGTAACTTAACTGTTACAGTTCACTGAACTAGCAAAGACGTGGGGCAACATATACTTATCATGAACTAGAGTTCACCTAAAGTGCATTGTCCGGGGATAATGCACTGTGCCGCGATTCACTAAGTTTCGTGTGCCAATACCCTGGTGTGCCACTTCCCCGCTCAGGTCCGCTGGAGTTCGCCATATTTTTAGTGCTACGTGTAAGTGCAATAGCTGCGATACAATTTGAAAGTTAAATCCCTCACTCAGTCCGACCAGTCAGATTGTCTGTCGCACACCGCCTAAATTTTACTGCATGGAAGCCCAGCGCAGCTGCGCCCAAAAAGGATTGCGTGCGCCAAAATCACAGACGCACACCTTGTAAACATGTACAAGCCGTTAATCCCAGAAACAGGTGCACAGTCTGACGATGTGACTCCGTATGAGGCATATAGACAAAGGGTACTAATATTGGGCTATTGTTATGTTGAAAAGGGATATTTCAGGTCTTAGGTATACAAGGAGTGAATAATTATCAGCGAATATGAAATAGGTTTTCCTAGAATGGGACAAGGAAAATCACAAGTGTTTTTAAGGAAATCTATTTTTAAAGGTGCAGTAGCAGCCCATCAATCCACACTGGTGATAAATCAAGGCATAGATGTCCATAAACTTTTTTTTATAAAAATGCATTTACTTTATCTGGTTTTTTATACTCAGCTGGTTTATTGTATTGAAGATGAAACTACTCCCATTTCACCTTATCCTTCTATGCGGATCTGGTCTCCACGGGTGCAGTTATCTCAAGTCACCCAATCTACATTTCCCCTCACAGTGAAGACTCTGCCACATATCTCCTCGAGAAAAGATCTCCTACTATTTTAACCTCAGCCCAGACAAAGGTGGTTTAGACAATCACATGGACAACTTACATAAGATCCTTTTTCTAACAAATTGCTCAAGTGACTCAAGTACAGATAAACAGCCTATTTAAGGGATTTTCATTAAAGGACACCTGTCATCAGTCTGGTCACTTATCCGGTCACTACTACCTGTTGGAGCAGCTCAAAGGTCCCATCCCATCCTGTATCTAGTTATTTATACATTATTCATTGTAAATCATCATTTTTTATCATGTAAATGAGGCGTCACATGGTCAGAGGCAGTGATGTCACCCCTGTACCCCCTCTCCCCCTGCTCATGTCTGTGTGTAATGTATAGTAAGCATGGCTAGTGTTGTATGTTCATCTGCTGACATGCTGCATCCTCCTAATATAAAGTGAGAGACACAGACATCAGCTACACATGAATCTGACATGTTCTGCTAAAACATGGCTGCCTGGAGATGCTGTATCTCTCCTAAACACACACACATGCACACACAGGCTGCAGGGGTGTGGCCGCCAGACACCAGGAAGCACCATCATATAGACCTCACATATTATACAGCTGTCAGTCATGTACTGGGGGTGTGGCTGTGCCTCCACTCATGATAAGGTGGACACTTGAATATGCTAACGCTTCATGGACATTTCACAGGTCATTTGCCTACAGCTTTAGACCTCATTGCTTAGGTTTACAGGCATGTGTAGAGGGGACAATGAAGTGGATTAGAGGCAATGCTGCTCTAATGGCAGTTATGAAATCGTTATAGTTAGGTTAGGGGGGTTATTTTGCATGACGGGTTTTCTTGAATCACATTTCTTGTGAATAGGGGGTAGTTATCTTATCACGCGGGTCTGAATGCCGGGATCCCATGATTAAAGAAAGGGACTGCAACTTTCAGCATTGGCTTGTCCTGTGAATCATGTCTGTAGGCTATTAGTCCTTTGGGGCACAAGATGAAAACTGTATAGGGGACAAAAGCAGTTAATAAGGAAACTTCTTAATTATCAGAATTATTTGTGAGCTACAGGGCAAAATTGGACAGAGGCAGGGAACGCTCCATGACCAGCCCCCTTCAGGACAAGGTCACAGTTTTTTCCATGGCTCCTGAAGTCTTTTATTATGACTCATCAAAAGTAACTGACTTTTTGTATGCGACTTTATATGTAAATGAGAGAGTTTAAACATAAAAGAGGTACCACTAAAAGGGGATTGTTAATTCTGTAGATGGAATTATTCATATGTATACACTGCATCAATCACAAGGACTAAAAAGAACATAGGTTGATCAGATTGGGAGCCCATTGGGGACAGGGACCTATTTGGCAAGCTCTGTGCTGCACTGCGTATCTGTGCGCTATACAAATATTATTATTAAGACACAATCAAGATTGAATGGGTCATTGCGTATAAATGTGGCTGTATGGATTATATTAAGTGGGCAGAGCTGAAGAAATGAGTTTTATTATAAGTACTGAGTGGTCTCAGGAAGGTGGCATTGTATAGAATAGGTGTCCAGCAAGAATGGCTCTGCTGTTGAACAAATCTGTGACTGGAAACTATTCATTTTTTATCTGCTGGTGCTTCAATAATAAAGAATATAAACTAGAAAACCCCTTGCAGTATCCCTGTCTTTTGTAAGAACAGCATTCTTTTACTAGAGGGCATCTTACACTGAATTTAAAATTTTAGTTATTATGATTTCATAAATAAAGTAAACTCCTTTTTACATCTGCCATTGACTTTAACCAACAGAGATTGCAAGAGATCAACAGCATGATCGCGACGAGAAACCCCAACCCAAGAACGGGGATCCTTCTAGAAGATGGCAAGGAATCTCCAGCAAACGGATTGCCAGGAAAAACCATAAGTTTATATCGGAAACTTCAAGATGTGGCTATGACAGAGGCACCTCTGCACAAGCTAAACGGTTGAGCATCTCAGCTTCAGTATTTAATATATATATAATAAGGCTGTAACATTATGTGACTTCAGACTCCAGGGCTGTAACTGTTGGTGTATAAGTTTGAGTTATATGTATCTGACTGAGCACTAAAGGGAACCTGTCACCAGGGAGTCATTTTCACTAAAGACCGGTTGCAGAAGCCCATTACACCTGCAGTGTGAATCTGTTTTCTAAGCATTTGCATACAATAATTGTGTGTTATAACTTATCTGCACCCTGACACAATCCCTGTGTAGTCCCAGGGTTGGCTTTGGTTTGGATTGAGTTTCAAAAGCAACATGTGACTTGTCTGTGCTGCAGATTGCTCAGTTCTTGGCCCAACCTTGTGTTACCTCTCTGATGGATCAGAAGGGAGGAGCTACATGACACAAAGGTGGGTGGGTGAGAGTGAGGATTGAGTAGCACAGCAAGTCTCATGTTGTTTTTTGAAATGCATCCAAACCAAAGCCAACCCCTAGACTATACAGAGGATTATGTCGGGTGCAAGGTAAGTTATACACACAATTATATTGTAATTCAATACTTAGAGAAATCAGTAAGGCAGGTTTGCAATGCAGTGTAATGGCTTCTGAACCTGTCCTTAGTAGAAATGTAATCCTGGTGAAAGGTTCCTTTAATAAACAAGTATTGCCTAAAATGACTCGTACACAATCGAGTTCTGCCAACATAATTTGAAGAAAATATTATATTAGTGGCGGGACCCAGCTGAAGCATAATGCTGTACATGAGTTTTAATCGTCATGTATATTAGTAAACTGTAGATGGACGTGTTATGGCTTCCTGGTAAACAGTCCTGTAGTCCACATGTAAAGTCTCTGTCTCTGCGTATGAAGAACGCTTTTATGAACACAATATTCCTAATAATCATATATCTTCTAGAATTTATCATTGATTAGGCTCCCTATATACATCCCACACAGATGCACCTCTCCCATCCTAGAAATTAGCGTGCTGACCCATTCCAGGCTCAGGCTAAGGTGTCAAAGATAGAAAAGAGCGCATCATGTGTAATCTTTCTTTACAAATTTGTGGGAGAAGTAAGTGGCAAAGATGGTTGCTCACCGTTTTGTGTTGTGGCAGTTTCTGCGCACATGTTTACTTTTGCCTGTGATTATTGATTCGCTGCCTATTCTGGGTACTGGTCCAGAACTATATAGTTACTTGTATAAAAGTGCAGTTCGGCTTCTCCGTATGAAGATTGAGTTGTACGCCTCTTCTACAAAATCTCAGTGCAGGATTACTTATTCCTGTTAAAATTATTTGTTTTATTGTATTAAAACCAATGCCATCCTCTGGGCATTGTGACAAAGAGAAAAATTTTCTCTTGCTTCAGACGCTTGGAGGAAAGCATTGGTTTATTACAATAAAACAAAGATTTTTTAACAAGAAAGGTGTAAGCCTGTGCTGAGATTTGTTTTAAGGGATCACAACCTCAAGCTTCTATACGGAGAGCTGAACTGCCACTTTTATACCTAAGGTGTCACAGAGAGCTTCTTCCCAAATGGCAGTGTAAGGCACTATTGCAATTCTGTGCATGGTGTATGTGGTATCTGCATGTGGTCCTATTACAGGGACAATAGATCATTACCATGACCTGGCTGGGGCGCTCATATGGTGTATACCCTCATTCCTCTTTATCTGAAAGGACATTTCAAGGTGTGTTATATAAAGAGTTTTTTGTAACTAATTCTACCTATTAGTAATAATTCTGCTCGTATGTACAAATACAAAAGCTGTGGGTCCTACAAAACCATCAATATACGGTGGGTATATGGGACACTGACAGTAAATAGTTATTCACAAGAAAGATGTGCCATAACAACCAAAAGTAATTACCAAATATGCTTTATAAGTTCAACAACAACCAAGGCATGACAACCCCATACAATCCTGAATTAGAACCTAGAACCAGCATAGCTGTGTGAGGGGAGCAAGGCACCCAAGCAACCAGGGAACCGCGTATCCACCCCACGCGTTCCGTCACTCACGGTGATGCCACACATGGAGTTTTGAACCTGTTTTGGTCTGTTTTGAAGCGTGCATTTTTGACCGCTTTGATTAAGATAATGGAAAACCTGTCACAAAACGCATGCGTTTTTAACGGACTGCTTAAAAACAGACCAAAAACGGTTCAAAATGCCGTGTGGCATCACCCTAAGAAGACTGCATGGTTCTATAGATAAAAAGACCAAAAAGAGCAACCATTATAGGCCAGGTAATTCATCCTAAAAAAAAAAAAAATAGAGCAGTTTATTGTTGATGACTTTTGTAAAAGTAGGCCAGAAGTAATATTCTCTAAGGGCGTGGTCACCCGTGGTGTTTTGGTTGCGTTTTCATTGTGTTGAAACCCATTACAACAGCTGAGAGAGGTGATTTTACATTACTTTTTATTTTGTTTTTTACAAACAAATTACATGTGTTAACAAATGAGTTTAAAGCGTTTTGTAAACTGAAATGTAACATAATGTAATTAGGGAAATCACTCCCCTCACTGTTCAATGGGTTAAGGCTGGTGCCACACGTGCTTTTTGCCTGCGCCTGGGAAATGCCGGCGATGGAGAACGAGCGGCCGGTGTTTTGCATTAATTAATGCAAAACACATTGAACCGCCGATGCGTTCGGGCCGCGCCCCGCCCTGGTGGCGCCTGTGGCACCAGCCTAAAAGCACAATAAAAAATGCCAACCAAACGCCATGTTGGACTGCGGCCTAAGCCTTTCTATCACATATTATATAAGTGCATTGGCTCAAAGAGCTGTTTTGGGTAGTCAGAGTTTGGCTTAATCCACGGTGATCCACACTCACATTTTTGGACCATTTAAAGCAGCGTTCGGCTATTGAACCTGTTTATCTTCATTTCTAGAATGTGGGCAGCCGTGAAACTGATTAAACCAGCCAAACACATGGTAAACATTCAAAAACGCATGCGTTTTAAAAACACACGTTTTTAAAAGGTGTGCATTTTTAAATGGCTGAAACACATGTGAAAAACTGTACAAAATGTGGACATGTGGCTCATCTTAGGCCAAGTCCACATCTCTGTTAGGCCTGACTATTTCCTTTAGGCGCGGTCCCACGTTGCGTTTGCAAACGCAGAGCAGACCAAACCACGCCCACTGGGGCGGTCCGCGGTCGATCGATCGGTGTTTTTCTATGGAAACGCCTGCGGGCTCGTTCCCGATCGCAGGCGTTTCCATAGAAACACTGATGCGATCGACCGCGGACCGCCCCAGTGGGCGTGGTTTGGTCTGCGTCTGCAAACGCAACGTGGACAGCGCCCTCAGTCATTGTGAGCGATACCAGTGTGGGTACAACACACAGAACGGGTGCAGGACTTTCCAGCGACTATACAGGGGTACAATATTAATGGAAATACTTATTGAGCTCACATAACTGAAGGAAATAACTGAAGACAGAGTTGAACTGGTCCTTACTGGCATTAAAAGGATTTCCAAGGGCTAATAAATGTGTGGTTTATTCTATCATGTACTACTATTGTCACTCTGTGTAATAAGCAGGTACTGATGCTTCTATTCCAGAAATAAATGGTTACCCGAAGGCTACATATCCGAGTGGTGACCATGGCTTCTCCTGTAAAATCAGGTATGTGTCCAGGACGGGAACAGTGGGGCAGTCAGCTGATCACCACAAGGGACACAATTACTTTAGATCCCATCTCAGGCAGCTTAACCTCCTTGCTTATGAAGGGCATAACTATATGGGTATATCCACAGTAATTCCATCCATTTCTTTAAGGTAGCAGTTATATGTACCCACTTAGATAGATGATATTGTGTACTTAGCCTTCTTGAGATCAGGTTGTTAACATTGTATGTGTTCTTACTTTTCCAGCAATGTTCTGCTTATAAAGATCAGCTGGTGCAAGAGAAAGCCTAATGAAAAATAACTCCTCCCAAAAATAAAACATGTAAATTATTTTATTATTATTTTTTAGCTTATCCCTGATTGAAATGCCTACTAAAAGTGATACGGATGAATAATACAACCCTGTTTATGATATGATGATGGAAGTGACTCATTTCTTTACATAATGTTTATATGGTTGGGTGTTTAAAATGTTGGTTTGTTAATACATTACACGTTGTACAGAATCCTGTGTGCTCTGGTTCCTTGTTTTTATTCTCCTCTCAAGAGAGTACGATGTAAGTCTAGGGGCACAGTACTCTGAATTGGCAGATGAATTCCTGATGATAATTTTACACAACACAGATATGCTTGGAATACTCCATAGATCCCACTAGATGGTCCAGACCAGAGCCACTGTAAGTGCATGCAAGATTGCGCCATCATGATCAGAAATCTTCAATCAAATAAGAAAAAAAAGGGTTATATGTCTATGTGGTTTATATATAAGTCTTAACAAAAGTTGTTTGGGTTCCCTTGAATCATATTCACATGCTGTGTTTGAATATCGTATTGAAAGACATTTCATAGGCAGCAGGGAGGAGCTTGGCCCAATTAATATTCATTTACCTTATACTTTAAGTATAGAATACCCTCGATCGGTATACCGAGTCTATGAAAAACCAACAACTTTGTTCTCCGCTTCCGCAGGTCCTCTTCTATCTTGTGAACCTCCGTCTTCGGTCCTCGCGTGTGTGTGGCTCACCACCATGACGTCAGACTCTTGCTGACATCACAGTGTGTGGCCGCCATGGCATGCACTACGATGTTAGCAAGCGGCCGACATGATGGTATGTGCAACGGCAGTGCACAGGACCGATATGGAGTTTCATAAGACAGAAGATGACCTGCTGGGGCTTCGGCAAGGTAGTACAGAGTTTTTTTTATAGTCTGGCATACTGGTGAAGGGGTTGCTGGCTATATTCAAGGGGGCAGGCACTGGCTATATACTTGGGGGCTGCTGGCTATATCTAGGGACCAGACGCTTGCTATATACAAGGGCAGGCACTGGCTATATAGACGGGGGCGGGCCTAGCTATTTACTAGTTCCTGCTCGCTCTATACTAGGGGGCAAACAGAAAGTAAAATCTACACTGTAATAGTCACAATAAATGTAATCCAGTTATTAGCTGTACACAAATACCTATACCTGTCATATACACATAAATGCACCTCACTTTATACTGTACAATTTACTATCAAACACACTATATATATATATGTATATATATTTGTGAGACACTGAGAGGTTAACTGTGGATGGGCGGTATGTTTCCCCTGGTTTTCCTACTAGCAGGCTTAGGGTGAGACACACGTGGCGGTTTTTGGATAAAACGGACAAAAACGCATGCGTTTTTTAGCGCATGCATTTTTTACGGCACTGAAAAACACTTAGTAAAAACGGCCTAAAAACGCCAGCGTGTCTTCACCTTAGGCGAGGTCACACGTACATAGGACGTCCGTCAAACGCGACGCTAGCGCACAGGGGGAGTTCAGGGAAACACATGCGATTGTTAAGCTACTCGCATGCGTTTCTCTGGAAACGATGTACGTTCGGGGCGAGACCTCCCCTGGCGCTAGAGTCACGTTATGAACAGACGCTAGCGGTACGTGTGAGCGGCCTTAGGCGGGTCCCACGTAAGGCTTTGTCTGCGCTTGCAAACGACAAAGTGGCCAGGGGGGGGCCCCCCACGTAAACGGTGGCAGGAAACGACAATGTGGACAGGACGAGAGCCAAAAAACACCAATGGGGCTGGGCCCCGATGCCACTTTCCTTACCCCATCCCCCCTCCCCTGCCGATCGCATCGGTTGTTGCGATGGAAACGCTGCGTCAGAACAAGCCACCTTTTTTGCATTAAGTAAACACTGGCGCTTCGCTCCGATCGCAGGCGTTTCCATAGAACGCGACGATGAGCCGAGCCGCCCTGGAGGTCGACTTTGTCTGGTTTGCAAGCGCAGACAAGCGACTGTGCCAGCCTTAGGCCGCGGTCACAGTACCGCTAGACTCGTTCATAACGCGACGCTAGCGCACAGGGGAGGTCCTCGGCCCCCAACGCACAGTTTCCAGAGAAACGCATGCGCTCGGCTTAACAATCGCATGCGTTTCCCTGGAAACGCAGTGCGCTCGGTCCGAGGACCTCCCCTGTGCGCTAGCATCGCGTTATGACGGACGCCTAGCGGTACGTGTGACGCGGCCTTAGTGCTGAGTTGTGTTGTCCTGCACCTGGACACAGGTGGTTGGAGCAGCCTGATCAGTCTGCATAAAGCTGCTGAGCAGACTGAGAGCGTTGTCTCTCCGAAAGGAGGCTGGAGAGCACACACGTCCTAACCCTGTGCCTGGAGCAGACGAAATCCTTTATGTTTTAGTGGTGAGTTGGGGTGATGCCACACATGGTGTTTTGAACCCGTCCATTGATTGTGTTTTGACAGGTTTTAACAATATATTAATTAAAAACTTATCACAAACGCATGTGGTTTTGGACAGACTGCTTGGAGGGTGATGCCACATGGCGTTTTGAAACCGTTTTTGGTACCGTTTTAAGCAGTCCGTAAAAAAAACGAAAGGCATGAAAAGCATTCTGTTTTGTCTGCTTTTTAATCGCGCCAATTCAGGAACCTGTCAAAAACTGATGCGTTTTTCAAAAACGCATGCATTTTAAAAAACGGTGCATTTTTTAACACATGCGTTTTTTTAGGGATTGCTTAAAAACGTTTCAAAACGCCATACTGGCATCACCCTAACCAAACTACAACAAAATCAAGGCTATTTTGCAATACAGCTGTAATGGGCTTTTGCAACCTGTCTTTAGTGAAAATTAAGTCTCAGTTCCCTTTAGGGCTGTTACCTAGGGTGCGGTCACACGCGCGTTTTGCATGCGTTTAAAAACGCATTGCTACGCCGAAGGGAGATTTGCCTATTAAACAGACTGTTAACTCTTGATTTACAAACGCAAGTATTAATGCATTGTTAACGCATGTGTACATCACGGTAAATATGCCGTTTGTAACGCAAGTGTTAACAGCTGTTTAATGGGCAATCTCCCTTTAGCGTAGCAATGCGTTTTTAACGCATGCAGTAAACCGCCGTGGACGCACCCTCAAACTGTTACTTTCTAGTCAATCAAGTCTAATCAGTTCACAAGGCAAAGGCTATCTGTGTAAAGCTTTATGAACAAAAGATGAATGGGATAGTTTAGATTGTGGTTCGTTGTTAGAGGAGGTATGTCCCAGGGGTCTACTCTACTCTCCTGGAATGAAAGGTAAATGGGGGGCCTCGGCTGTGTGTCCTGCGCCTTCACACGTTCCGTATCGTCGCGTCATAAACGCACACGCTTAGCACACAGTGGGCGGGGCTCAGACGATGCGATTACTAACCCGATCGCATGCGTTTCTCTGGAAACGCATATGCGATTGCCCAAACTCCGCCCCCCGTGCGCTAGCCGTCGCGTTATGAACGGGCGCTAGCGGAACGTGTGAACACGCCCTCAGGCACACAGGATGATGGGTAACAGAAAAGCTATCACTATTAAGAAAAAAGTGAGTTAAATTGTAACCACAATCTTGTTTCTATGTGATAAAGAGTTCAGGTTTGAGACATACTGTAATGAGATGTGCTGCAGTTTATACGTACTTCTTCTAGGACAGTGGTGGCCGAACCTTGGCACTGGTGCCAGAGATGGCACTTGAGGCACTCTGTGGGCACACAGGGCTGTTCCAGGCAAGAGTTTGCCAGACATGGCATCTTCCTGCAGTCTCAGGCGGGTCCAGGTTTGCCCTGCTACTTTAAGGGCGCTGTCCCCGTTGCGTTTGCAAACGCAATGCAGACAAACCGCGCCCAACCGGGGCGGTCTGCGGTTCCGATCGCATCGGCGTTTCTATGGAAACGCCTGCGATCGGGTACGAGCGCCGGTTGTTTTACGTTAATTAATGAAAACACTGTTGGCTCGTCCCGATCGCGGCGTTTTCCATAGAAACGCCATTGCTATCGGACCGCCCCGGTGGGTGCTTTTTCCTGCGTCTGCGTTTGCAAATGCAATGTGGGACAGCGCCCCTAAAGTGACCTACTTTGCTGCTTGTCCTGTCCGAAGAGTGAAAAGCGTGGACAGGGTCAGATACTGGTAGCAATAAGTTTGTTAGCCTAAAATTGCCATGTTGGCACTTTGGGAAAAGCTAGAGTTTTTTTGGGTCTCATTTGGCACTCGATCTCTAAAAGGTTCGCCATCACTGTTCTAGGAGATGTCTGTGGAATTTGCCCCACCATAAACACTTTAAATACACATATTTCCCTGTTGAAAAATATTTTTTGATATCAACATATCACAAAACAGATCCTAAATGGTGTAGCATAATTTCTAGAACCCACACAAATAAATATCTATGTATGTGTCATATTTAGATTTGTACTAGATGGTGCTAGAGACAAAGTTAACATGACATGAAAGAATGTTCATGTAAGGATGGGTGGATAAATTTTTTTGAGATGTGAACATAACCACAGCTTCCAGGTACAGGGGTCCCCTACTTAAGAACACCTGGACTTCATACGACCCCTAGTTACCAAACGGACCTCTGGATGTTGTAATTACTCTACTTAGCCTTGGCTGCAATAAACAGACTGTAACAGTTATCACTGGTCTACAATGAAGCTTTATTGTTAATCCTTGTTCTAATGACAACCAGCATTTTTAAAATCCAATTGTCAGAGAGACCAAAAAATTTGGCTGTGGGTTACAATGATAAAGTATACAGTTCCGACTACATACAACTCAACTAAGACAACCTACCTACATACCTATATCGTATTGTAACCGGTACTGCCTGTACTGATGCGGGATGGCTGACAGAGCATCTTAAAAATTCTGCTGATTTCAATGTACATTTAAAGTTTTTGTTACTATCCATTGTTTCACTTTGTAGAGCTTCTGTTATCCTTACAAAGCACTAGGGCTCTTTCACATTGGTGTTGTTTTTCACGTCCGTGGGTCATGTTTTCCCCTGATTCCTCACAAGCCATTGATTTCTATGTGGTGCCACGTTGGCTGTAGTTTCCATTGTCCATGGAAAAAATGATTGAAACATTTCCTTTTTTTTTTATTGGATCATGGAAGAAATAGACAAAAAACGTCAGGTTTTTTTTCACTAACGAGCTGAAAACCGGTGTGGGGGGGGTTTTTTTTTTTTGTGGACTGTTTGTTTTGTTTGTTTTGCAGAACCAGAGATAAAACGGAAGCTAAACTGAGAAACACAACTGACTCAAAACGCAACAGATGCGCAACTGAAGCTGAGCACCAACACCAATGTGAAAAAGCACTTAGGGAAGTGTGCACCACTGGGCACTAACAAATGCATCAAAAGTCCAATAAAATTAATGTGATCTGTTAAAATTTGTTATTGTTTTAGTCCCTTGTTTTAGTTAATAGCAGAGGTTCAAATGTGGATGTGAACCAACCCTTGCACATAATATTTATTGCATTAGGAAATGTTTTATACATTCTAAACCAAAATGTGTATAGATACAACACATATTGGGGGGGATTTACTAATTGTGCAGCAAGGACAACTGTCGGCATCGGAGATCAGTCTCCGCAAAGCACAGCCCGATGTATTAAAGTGGTGCACGGCTGTTAGTAATTACTGGATTGATGGTAGTAATCAGTTGTGCGCCAGAAAAATGACGACAGTAATGAAATGTGCGCCAAAATCTTACATGGACTGCACCTTAATTTTGCTCTCAGACCATTTTTTTTCCTGGTCTATCGTGCGCCAAAAATTGCACCTAAAAATGTCAACAAAATACACATAAATGTGGAGGATAATGTGGAAACGTTAGGCCATGCCCACTTGCGGTGTCGGGATAGTCGGAAACATCTGTTCTTTCTGGCGCAAACTCATTATAAATGATCCGCAAAAGTTCTGTGCCAAAAAAACATTAAAATACCGGCATTTTTTTGGGCGCAGATGCGATAAAGGGGAGACGGGGGGGGGTCCCTCTGTGTTGGGACCACTCCGCTCTCAAAGCAATCGGACACAGGTCAATTGTGCTTCGAAAAAGGCCACGCCCCCTCTTTGCCGCTGAGCTCACGGCACCCATACAACATTTGATTTGCATGTGTGGGGCTTTATACTCAGAGAGAAATGCTAGTACAACATTTTTTGGGGTTGTTTCATCTTTAATACCTTATGGGATACAAAAATAGCCGAACAAGTGACTTTTTGGGAAAATGTAATCGTTTCTTTTTAGGGACCTAATTGAAGCAAACACCTGTAGGGAAAATACCATATTACATCTGTGCTAAATCTCCAAAGGGTGTACTTTCCAAATGTTTGACACTTTTGTGTTCCCCCTCGGTATTATTGGGTACCACTTAGGGGCTTCTCACATGCATCCTGACACATGTAAAGGATGTTGCAATCTGGCTCTCTAAAAGGCCAAGCCCCTCTTTCCCTTCTGAGCTCTACTGTGTACCCAAACAACACTTTATTATGCAAAGTGGTGCATTTCTGTGTTTAGGAGAAATAGTTTTACACATTATGGGGGGTTGTTTCAGCTTTTATCCATTGTGGCTTACAAAATTTGTGTAAAAGTTACTTTTTTTTGAGAACATTTCACCTTTTTTCCCTTTTGGGCCAATTGATGAAACATCTGTTGGGGCAATACACAAATTACACCTTGAATAAACTCTCCAAGGGTGTACTTTCCAAAATGGTGTCTCGTGTTGGGGCTTTCTTCTGTTTTGGTACATTATGGCTCTCCAAATGCTCCGCAACATAAAACTTTTTCAGTCATATTTGCCCTCCAAACGAAACAACGCTTTTCCATTCCAAGTGCCCCCCTGTCCGTACGCAGGTACAGTGACAAAAGGTTATGTGGCAAATCGTGAGGTGGAGGGTGATGCCACACATGGCGTTTTGAAACCGTTTTTGGTCCGTTGTTAAGCAGTCCGTTAAAAAACGAATGCGTTTTCTGAAAAAGCATCTGTTTTTGTCTGCTTTTTATTGCGCAAATTCGGAAAACCTGTCAAAAACTGATGCGTTTTCAAAAAACGCATGCATTTTTAAAAAACGGGTGCATTTTTTAACACATGCGTTTTTTAAGGGATTGCTTAAAAACGGTTTCAAAACGCCATACGTGGCATCACCCTAACCAAACTACAACCAAAATCAAAGGCATATTTGCAATACAGCTGTAATGGGCTTTTGCAACCTGTCTTTAGTGAAAATTAAAGGGGTATTCTCGCCTAGGCATTCACATTCAGTTTGATAAATCTGCCATATATAAACATTTCTTCAATTGGATGTTATTAAAAAAACTGTTCTGGTGGATAATTTCCATAAATGTAGTCTTTGGTCCCTTAGAAACAGAGGGCTTTCCTCGATCCGCCACCATCTGCTGATGGATTGCACAAATAAAAAAGTTTTTTGTCATAGGAAATGTCTGGAGTTACTACCGCCGCCCTGAAGTCTGAGACTGATCCTGTGTCATGCAGTACTCAATCGCGGTTTGGTTCTTAAGTTGAATTTGTATGTAAGTCGAACTGTATATTTATAATGGAAGTTCTAGACAATTTTTTTTTCTTTTGCCCCCCAGTGACAATTGAAGTTTCAAAATTTTTGGTGTAATTGGACCAAGAATTATCAATAAAGCTTCATTCACAGACATCTTACAGCTTCCAGCAGCCACAAAGCATCCAGAGAGCTTCACCAGAGGACACAGTGGGCAGAGGGGTCCGTCTGTAACTATGGTTTGTCTGTAAGTTGGGTGTCCTTAAGTAGGGGACCGCCTGTACTATAATAAGCCTGGTTTAGGGATATAAATATATTTATATGTTTGGGCCACCATATTGGTGGCGACAATTGGTCACGAATGAGAGCCTGTAAAGTGCAAATCCCTATATACTACATAAAGTAGTATTGCAGTACATAGCTGGGTGATCAGACCCTTTAGGGTTTAAGTACCATAGAGGGCTTAAAATATACACTGTAGAGAAAAAGTAAAAACCTAGAAATATTATATCGGCCCCCGTTCCCTAAACCGATAAGAAATAACAAAAAAAACCTTAAACATATTGGGGCAGATTTATCAGCTGTCTAAAAGTAAGAATGTTTTAGTTGCCCCCTTTGGTTGGTCCAGCAACTAAAAACAGTCTAAACAACTAGTTTTTAGTTGCTGATGCCAACCAAAGGGGGCAACTAAAAACATTTTTAATTTTAGACATCTTGATAAATCTGCCCCATTGGATATTGCTTGCTCCTCCCAAAATTCCCAGTACAATCAGTATATAAAAATGATGATTTCTACTGGTGAACCCCACAAAAAAAGAAATGGCGATGAAATGCCACTTTTTGTCCATATTCTCACTCCTATGTTCCATATAACTGTTTTGTAGTTAATTTTGTATTTGTATATGTCCCCTGTGATTTGTAAAATGCTATGGAATATTATGGCGCTATATAAATAAAAGGCAACTGCACATATTTTTGATAATTGTGGGTCAATGTGTTACACAGAAAACAGGCCTCAAACAGCTCTGACACTAAAAATAAGTTATGGATTTCTGAAGGTGAGGAGCACACACATCTGTAGACAAAGCTGAGGAAGCGCATTGATTGATAATAAAAGGGTTTTCTTGGGATTGTTATATTTAGCCAGCGATCAGGATTTTAGGTCCGATAGGAGTAGATGCATAACAAATGTGCATATAATCACTTCAAATGCAGCTTCTGATGCCAACCAGAGTGAGTTAACAAAGAGCGGATGAGTAGCACTTCTTTTTTTTAAATCAGATAATTTTTTATAATTCTTTATTTATATAGGGCACCCCGATTACGCAGCGCTCCACAAAGCATGTCAAATTGATTTTTTTTAATTGATTTTCGCCAACACATTTTCCATTAACAACATTGAGGACAAACCACAAGAGACCCCCCCCCTCCCCATTCCCCAGTACAGTTCTCCAAAAGTCTATAATTCGATGAGTTTGGTAAAATGATGAATCCATCGGGTATAAGTTTTCTCTAATTAGAAATGTAAGTGTAACAACCCTACTATTCACAGCCCCACAGAAATAGCACACCTCCTATCAGACGCTGTTAGCCATCCTGGCCTCTGTTTAGCACTTGCACAGCATGGCTACCCCAAGAGGCAGTGGCACTATTAGGAACCTGGGGGGAGACCTGGTGCAGCAATCCAAGGACCCTCATGTGTCAAACTTCTTCATGGCTTTTCTTTTCTTGTACCCCCCTTTTCTAAGCTAATCACCTGATTCAGGACTCTTTCAGCCTTTCAATAGTGTGTTGTGTGTGTGTGTGTGTGTTGGGGGGGGGGGGGGGGGGGTGGTGGTATCCATGGGCTGCTATTAGTTTTCAAGCCCTGATAAGTATACAAGACATGCCTATGATGTTAGGTGTAGGCCAGATCTGTGTGGGATCCTCCAACCACATTGAATACACCTTGAAAATAAATCCAGGACGTTTTGCCAATACCCGCCCTGGCCCCAATTTTTATTTTTTTTTGCAAATTGGCATTTTATAAGCCCTGTGCAGTATAGGAAATGTGAAAATCGCTTACTTGATCATCTGTAAGTAATCCTATGTCAGCCTCCCATTCGGGCCTACTGGGGATGCAACACTTTTAGGGCGCGGTCCCACGTTGCGTTTTAGCTGCGTTTGCAAACACAGACAAAACCATCCCAACCCCGGGGCGGGCCGCGGCCCGATGCACTGGCGTTTCTATGGCCTGCGATCAGGATGACCGCTGGTGTTTTGGTTACTTTATGCAACGCACCATAAACGTCCCGTTTGACACGCCCTTAAGGACTCGTCCGCAATGCCAAAGCTTTTTGGTTCCCCGTCCCTTGGATCTCTCGCCAGGGACGCGATGTGTCCGTACTGGACGAGAACTGGGCCCAGGATAACACTTCTTAATGATAAGTCCTCACCATTATGATCCTCACCTGCTATTGTCTTCAAAAACTTGCATCTGAAAACTGGCATGTGCCTTCAGGTTCAGGGAAAACCCTCCATCACCATCAGGCTTTTCTTTATCAGTTCCTGTTTTATTTCATTGGATTCATTGAATTACATTGATTAACTTGTAACACATTGTTTAAAAAAAAAAATGTGGCATCTGCTGCCGCAGTATTCTTGAACATAGTGGGCAGTTTACATAGTCATTATATAGTTTATTTTTGTACCAAAGGCGCAGCGTTGTAGTAGTTACATCATATACACATATACAAACACATGTCTATATACAGGCGGTCCCCTACTTAAGTACAACCGACTTAACAGACAACCCATAGTTACAGACACGACCCCTCTGCCCACTGTACCCTCTGGTGAAAGCTCCTACCTGGTATCTTTAACTATATAGTCCCCAGCAACTGCAATGATCAGCTGTAGTGTCTGTAATGAAAGCTTTATTGATAATTCTTGGTGCCAATTACAACACAAACTAATTTTGAAACTCCAATTGTCACTTGGGGCAAAAGACAAAAAAAATTGTCTAGAAACGTTCATATATAAATATACAGTTTCGACTTACAACAATTCAACTTAAGAACAAACCTCCAGACCCTATCTTGGTATGTAACCCGGGGACTGCCTGGGGTATATGTCTTGGTCCTGTCATCACTCTGTTGACTCCTGTGCAAGAGGACCCTGGAAGGGAGGGGAGTAGAGAAGGCGCTGCAGGATCTTAAGAGTATTTCTTGTTGCTATTTTTTGGGTGCAAGCAGAAAAAAACTCCATGCTTTCCCGATTCCCAGGAAGTTTCCTCCTTTCTGCTTCCATGCAAGAGATCCAGTGGCTCTTGCTGATGGGGCCCTGGGCAAATCGCCCAACCTTTGCTCAGACCCAGTTGCCAGCCCTGCATGCATTTACAATCAAGACACCCCCCTTCTACCCCATCCTCGAGCCATCTCGACACCTTCCATCCCCGTGTCAGGTGTCTTTCACTTTTCTTCGCTTCTGTTTTTCTACCTATCTCCGCTCGTTTTTTCAAATGGGTCCCCTTTTAGAAAGATACATTTCCTCCCAATGTTCCTGCGCCATTTTTTAAACAGCCCTTCCAAAAAAATAATGATTTTTTTGAACCTCCCAAAATACGACTCTGTCTCGGCGATGGACTTCCCTCCGTTTTTGGAGCCCTAAAATTTTCCCACAATGTAATACTACAGTATGGCAGTATATGTGGATTTAACACATAATTATTACAATGTGCCACTGGAAATATAACAGAATATAATTCTGTATTCACAGTACAGGCAGTCCCCGGGTTACATACAAGATAGGGTCTGGAGGTTTGTTCTTAAGTTGAATTTGTATGTAAGTCGAAACTGTATATTGTAATGGATACTGAATCCATGTGGTCAGGCAGGACTCAATAGCGCATGTCCGGCCATCTTGTTTCTAAGGGACAAAATGACTACATTGATGAGAAATTATCATGACACAGGAACATTTTTTTTAATAACATCCAATTGAAGAAATGCTTATATATGGCAGATTTATCAAACTGAATGTGAATGCCTAGACGAGAATACCCCTTTAAGTCTCAGGTTCCCTTTAGGGCTGTTACCTAAGGGTGCGGTCACATGGGTGCGGTCAAAGCTGAAGGGAGATTTGCCTAATTAAACA
Source organism: Engystomops pustulosus (assembly GCA_019512145.1). Classification (NCBI taxonomy): domain Eukaryota; kingdom Metazoa; phylum Chordata; class Amphibia; order Anura; family Leptodactylidae; genus Engystomops; species Engystomops pustulosus. Next base: position 115,002,743 of record CM033647.1, read on the forward strand.
GCTGTTAACGCTTGGGTTTACAAAACACAAGTGTTAATGCATTGTTAATGCATGTGTTAACATCGCGGTTAACATATGCATTTTGTAAACGCAAGTGTTAACAGCTGTTTAATTGGGCAAATCTCCCTTCAGCTGTAGCAATGCGTTTTTAAACGCATGCAGTAAACGCGCCGTGTGACTGCACCCTCAAACTGTTACTTTCATAGTCAAGTCAAATCAAGTCTAATCATGTTCACAAGGCAAAGGCTCATTTGTGGAAAGCTTTATGAACAAATAGATTGAATGGGATAGTTTCAGATTTGTGGTTCTGTTGTTGGAGGAGGTATGTCCCAGGGGTCTACTCTCCTCTGCCTGGAATGAAAAGGTAAACTGGGGGGCCATCGGCTGTGTGTCAGGGCGCGTTCACACGTTCCGCTATCGTCGCGTTCATAACGCAACGCTAGCACACAGTGGGCGGGGCTCAGGCCGATGCGATTAATAATGGAAACGCATTAATCTCTGGAAACGCATATGCGATTGCCCCAAACTCCGCCCCCCGTGCGCTAGCGTCGCGTTATGAACGCGGCGCTAGCGGAACATGTGAACACGCCCTCAGGCACACAGGATGATGGGTAACAGAAAAGCTATCACTATTAAGAAAAAAGTGCATAAGCTACAGTGACTCTGAGAGAAGAGAAAGAGGAGACCTTGTCCATTTCTACAACAACATCTATATTGGAAATATGAAGCTTTGCCCTGAAATACTCTCATGGAATGCGGTAAATACCCTTCATATAATCTTACGGTCTTATTCTTTGTAGAACAGTGTGTAAACAGTGTGAACAGTGTGCCTTTTGTTGACTGGAACCAGTATCTCTTCAATTGTAATATGTTAATAATGTTCCTCCGACCGATATAACCGAGACCTAATTGTAACTTAACTGTTACAGTTCACTGAACTAGCAAAGACGTGGGGCAACATATACTTATCATGAACTAGAGTTCACCTAAAGTGCATTGTCCGGGGATAATGCACTGTGCCGCGATTCACTAAGTTCGTGTGCCAATACCCTGGTGTGCCACTTCCCCGCTCAGGTCCGCTGGAGTTCGCCATATTTTTAGTGCTACGTGTAAGTGCAATAGCTGCGATACAATTTGAAAGTTAAATCCCTCACTCAGTCCGACCAGTCAGATTGTCTGTCGCCACACCGCCTAAATTTTACTGCATGGAAGCCCAGCGCAGCTGCGCCCAAAAAGGATTGCGTGCGCCAAAATCACAGACGCACACCTTGTAAACATGTACAAGCCGTTAATCCCAGAAACAGGTGCACAGTCTGACGATGTGACTCCGTATGAGGCATATAGACAAAGGGTACTAATATTTGGGCTATTGTTATGTTGAAAAGGGATATTTCAGGTCTTAGGTATACAAGGAGTGAATAATTATCAGCGAATATGAAATAGGTTTTCCTAGAATGGGACAAGGAAAATCACAAGTGTTTTTAAGGAAATCTATTTTTAAAGGTGCAGTAGCAGCCCATCAATCCACACTGGTGATAAATCAAGGCATAGATGTCCATAAACCTTTTTTTTATAAAAATGCATTTACTTTACCTGGTTTTTTATACTCAGCTGGTTTATTGTATTGAAGATGAAACTACTCCCATTTCACCTTATCCTTCTATGCGGATCTGGTCTCCACGGGTGCAGTTATCTCAAGTCACCCAATCTACATTTCCCCTCACAGTGAAGACTCTGCCACATATTCTCCTCGAGAAAAGATCTCCTACTATTTTAACCTCAGCCCAGACAAAGGTGGTTTAGACAATCACATGGACAACTTACATAAGATCCTTTTTCTAACAAATTGCTCAAGTGACTCAAGTACAGATAAACAGCCTATTTAAGGGATTTTCATTAAAGGACACCTGTCATCAGTCTGGTCACTTATCCGTCACTACTACCTGTTGGAGCAGCTCAAAGGTCCCATCCCATCCTGTATCTAGTTATTTATACATTATTCATTGTAAATCATCATTTTTTATCATGTAAATGAGGCGTCACATGGTCAGAGGCAGTGATGTCACCCCTGTACCCCCTCTCCCCCTGCTCATGTCTGTGTGTAATGTATAGTAAGCATGGCTAGTGTTGTATGTTCATCTGCTGACATGCTGCATCCTCCTAATATAAAGTGAGAGACACAGACATCAGCTACACATGAATCTGACATGTTGCTGCTAAAACATGGCTGCCTGGAGATGCTGTATCTCTCCTAAACACACACACATGCACACACAGGCTGCAGGGGTGTGGCCGCCAGACACCAGGAAGCACCATCATATAGACCTCACATATTATACAGCTGTCAGTCATGTACTGGGGGTGTGGCTGTGCCTCCACTCATGATAAGGTGGACACTTGAATATGCTAATGCTTCATGGACATTTCACAGGTCATTTGCCTACAGCTTTAGACCTCATTGCTTAGGTTTACAGGCATGTGTAGAGGGGACAATGAAGAGGACTAGAGGCAATGCTCTCTAATGGCAGTTTATGAAATCGTTATATTAGGTTAGGGGGGTTATTTTGCATGACGGGTTTTCTTGAATCACATTTCTTGTGAATAGGGGGTAGTTATCTTATCACGCGGGTCTGAATGCCGGGATCCCATGATTAAAGAAAGGGACTGCAACTTTCAGCATTGGCTTGTCCTGTGAATCATGTCTGTAGGCTATTAGTCCTTTGGGGCACAAGATGAAAACTGTATAGGGGACAAAAGCAGTTAATAAGGAAACTTCTTAATTATCAGAATTATTTGTGAGCTACAGGGCAAAATTGGACAGAGGCAGGGAACGCTCCATGACCAGCCACCCTTCAGGACAAGGTCACAGTTTTTTCCATGGCACCTGAAGTCTTTTATTATGACTCATCAAAAGTAACTGACTTTTTGTATGCGACTTTATATGTAAATGAGAGAGTTTAAACATAAAAGAGGTACCACTAAAAGGGGATTGTTAATTCTGTAGATGGAATTATTCATATGTATACACTGCATCAATCACAAGGACTAAAAAGAACATAGGTTGATCAGATTGGGAGCCCATTGGGGACAGGGACCTATTTGGCAAGCTCTGTGCTGCACTGCGTATCTGTGCGCTATAAAATATTATTATTAAGACACAATCAAGATTGAATGGGTCATTGCGTATAAATGTGGCTGTATGGATTATATTAAGTGGGCAGAGCTGAAGAAATGAGTTTTATTATAAGTACTGAGTGGTCTCAGGAAGGTGGCATTGTATAGAATAGGTGTCCAGCAAGAATGGCTCTGCTGTTGAACAAATCTGTGACTGGAAACTATTCATTTTTTATCTGCTGGTGCTTCAATAATAAAGAATATAAACTAGAAAACCCCTTGCAGTATCCCTGTCTTTTGTAAGAACAGCATTCTTTTACTAGAGGGCATCTTACACTGAATTTAAAATTTTAGTTATTATGATTTCATAAATAAAGTAAACTCCTTTTTACATCTGCCATTGACTTTAACCAACAGAGATTGCAAGAGATCAACAGCATGATCGCGACGAGAAACCCCAACCCAAGAACGGGGATCCTTCTAGAAGATGGCAAGGAATCTCCAGCAAACGGATTGCCAGGAAAAACCATAAGTTTATATCGGAAACTTCAAGATGTGGCTATGACAGAGGCACCTCTGCACAAGCTAAACGGTTGAGCATCTCAGCTTCAGTATTTAATATATATATAATAAGGCTGTAACATTATGTGACTTCAGACTCCAGGGCTGTAACTGTTGGTGTATAAGTTTGAGTTATATGTATCTGACTGAGCACTAAAGGGAACCTGTCACCAGGGAGTCATTTTCACTAAAGACCGGTTGCAGAAGCCCATTACACCTGCAGTGTGAATCTGTTTTCTAAGCATTTGCATACAATAATTGTGTGTTATAACTTATCTGCACCCTGACACAATCCCTGTGTAGTCCCAGGGTTGGCTTTGGTTTGGATTGACTTTCAAAAGCAACATGTGACTTGTCTGTGCTGCAGATTGCTCAGTTCTTGGCCCAACCTTGTGTTACCTCTCTGATGGATCAGAAGGGAGGAGCTACATGACACAAAGGTGGGTGGGTGAGAGTGAGGATTGAGTAGCACAGCAAGTCTCATGTTGTTTTTTGAAATGCATCCAAACCAAAGCCAACCCCTAGACTATACAGAGGATTATGTCGGGTGCAAGGTAAGTTATACACACAATTATATTGTAATTCAATACTTAGAGAAATCAGTAAGGCAGGTTTGCAATGCAGTGTAATGGCTTCTGAACCTGTCCTTAGTAGAAATGTAATCCTGGTGAAAGGTTCCTTTAATAAACAAGTATTGCCTAAAATGACTCGTACACAATCGAGTTCTGCCAACATAATTTGAAGAAAATATTATATTAGTGGCGGGACCCAGCTGAAGCATAATGCTGTACATGAGTTTTAATCGTCATGTATATTAGTAAACTGTAGATGGACGTGTTATGGCTTCCTGGTAAACAGTCCTGTAGTCCACATGTAAAGTCTCTGTCTCTGCGTATGAAGAACGCTTTTATGAACACAATATTCCTAATAATCATATATCTTCTAGAATTTATCATTGATTAGGCTCCCTATATACATCCCACACAGATGCACCTCTCCCATCCTAGAAATTAGCGTGCTGACCCATTCCAGGCTCAGGCTAAGGTGTCAAAGATAGAAAAGAGCGCATCATGTGTAATCTTTCTTTACAAATTTGTGGGAGAAGTAAGTGGCAAAGATGGTTGCTCACCGTTTTGTGTTGTGGCAGTTTCTGCGCACATGTTTACTTTTGCCTGTGATTATTGATTCGCTGCCTATTCTGGGTACTGGTCCAGAACTATATAGTTACTTGTATAAAAGTGCAGTTCGCTTCTCCGTATGAAGATTGAGTTGTACTCCTCTTCTACAAAATCTCAGTGCAGGATTACTTATTCCTGTTAAAATTATTTGTTTTATTGTATTAAAACCAATGCCATCCTCTGGGCATTGTGACAAAGAGAAAAATTTTCTCTTGCTTCAGAGCTTGGAGGAAAGCATTGGTTTATTACAATAAAACAAAGATTTTTTAACAAGAAAGGTGTAAGCCTGTGCTGAGATTTGTTTTAAGGGATCACAACCTCAAGCTTCTATACGGAGAGCTGAACTGCCACTTTTATACCTAAGGTGTCACAGAGAGCTTCTTCCCAAATGGCAGTGTAAGGCACTATTGCAATTCTGTGCATGGTGTATGTGGTATCTGCATGTGGTCCTATTACAGGGACAATAGATCATTACCATGACCTGGCTGGGGCGCTCATATGGTGTATACCCTCATTCCTCTTTATCTGAAAGGACATTTCAAGGTGTGTTATATAAAGAGTTTTTTGTAACTAATTCTACCTATAGTAATAATTCTGCTCGTATGTACAAATACAAAAGCTGTGGGTCCTACAAAACCATCAATATACGGTGGGTATATGGGACACTGACAGTAAATAGTTATTCACAAGAAAGATGTGCCATAACAACCAAAAGTAATTACCAAATATGCTTTATAAGTTCAACAACAACCAAGGCATGACAACCCCATACAATCCTGAATTAGAACCTAGAACCAGCATAGCTGTGTGAGGGGAGCAAGGCACCCAAGCAACCAGGGAACGCGTATCCACCCCACGCGTTCCGTCACTCACGGTGATGCCACACATGGAGTTTTGAACCTGTTTTGGTCTGTTTTGAAGCGTGCATTTTTGACCGCTTTGATTAAGATAATGGAAAACCTGTCACAAAACGCATGCGTTTTTAACGGACTGCTTAAAAACAGACCAAAAACGGTTCAAAATGCCGTGTGGCATCACCCTAAGAAGACTGCATGGTTCTATAGATAAAAAGACCAAAAAGAGCAACCATTATAGGCCAGGTAATTCATCCTAAAAAAAAAAAAAATAGAGCAGTTTATTGTTGATGACTTTTGTAAAAGTAGGCCAGAAGTAATATTCTCTAAGGGCGTGGTCACCCGTGGTGTTTTGGTTGCGTTTTCATTGTGTTGAAACCCATTACAACAGCTGAGAGAGGTGATTTTACATTACTTTTTATTTTGTTTTTTACAAACAAATTACATGTGTTAACAAATGAGTTTAAAGCGTTTTGTAAACTGAAATGTAACATAATGTAATTAGGGAAATCACTCCCCTCACTGTTCAATGGGTTAAGGCTGGTGCCACACGTGCTTTTTGCCTGCGCCTGGGAAATGCCGGCGATGGAGAACGAGCGGCCGGTGTTTTGCATTAATTAATGCAAAACACATTGAACCGCCGATGCGTTCGGGCCGCGCCCCGCCCTGGTGGCGCCTGTGGCACCAGCCTAAAAGCACAATAAAAAATGCCAACCAAACGCCATGTTGGACTGCGGCCTAAGCCTTTCTATCACATATTATATAAGTGCATTGGCTCAAAGAGCTGTTTTGGGTAGTCAGAGTTTGGCTTAATCCACGGTGATCCACACTCACATTTTTGGACCATTTAAAGCAGCGTTCGGCTATTGAACCTGTTTATCTTCATTTCTAGAATGTGGGCAGCCGTGAAACTGATTAAACCAGCCAAACACATGGTAAACATTCAAAAACGCATGCGTTTTAAAAACACACGTTTTTAAAAGGTGTGCATTTTTAAATGGCTGAAACACATGTGAAAAAACTGTACAAAATGTGGACATGTGGCTCATCTTAGGCCAAGTCCACATCTCTGTTAGGCTGACTATTTCCTTTAGGCGCGGTCCCACGTTGCGTTTGCAAACGCAGAGCAGACCAAACCACGCCCACTGGGGCGGTCCGCGGTCGATCGATCGGTGTTTTTCTATGGAAACGCCTGCGGGCTCGTTCCCGATCGCAGGCGTTTCCATAGAAACACTGATGCGATCGACCGCGGACCGCCCCAGTGGGCGTGGTTTGGTCTGCGTCTGCAAACGCAACGTGGACAGCGCCCTCAGTCATTGTGAGCGATACCAGTGTGGGTACAACACACAGAACGGGTGCAGGACTTTCCAGCGACTATACAGGGGTACAATATTAATGGAAATACTTATTGAGCTCACATAACTGAAGGAAATAACTGAAGACAGAGTTGAACTGGTCCTTACTGGCATTAAAAGGATTTCCAAGGGCTAATAAATGTGTGGTTTATTCTATCATGTACTACTATTGTCACTCTGTGTAATAAGCAGGTACTGATGCTTCTATTCCAGAAATAAATGGTTACCCGAAGGCTACATATCCGAGTGGTGACCATGGCTTCTCCTGTAAAATCAGGTATGTGTCCAGGACGGGCACAGTGGGGCAGTCAGCTGATCACCACAAGGGACACAATTACTTTAGATCCCATCTCAGGCAGCTTAACCTCCTTGCTTATGAAGGGCATAACTATATGGGTATATCCACAGTAATTCCATCCATTTCTTTAAGGTAGCAGTTATATGTACCCACTTAGATAGATGATATTGTGTACTTAGCCTTCTTGAGATCAGGTTGTTAACATTGTATGTGTTCTTACTTTTCCAGCAATGTCTGCTTATAAAGATCAGCTGGTGCAAGAGAAAGCCTAATGAAAAATAACTCCTCCCAAAAATAAAACATGTAAATTATTTTATTATTATTTTTTAGCTTATCCCTGATTGAAATGCCTACTAAAAGTGATACGGATGAATAATACAACCCTTTTATGATATGATGATGGAAGTGACTCATTTCTTTACATAATGTTTATATGTTGGGTGTTTAAAATGTTGGTTTGTTAATACATTACACGTTGTACAGAATCCTGTGTGCTCTGGTTCCTTGTTTTTATTCTCCTCTCAAGAGAGTACGATGAAGTCTAGGGGCACAGTACTCCTGAATTGGCAGATGAATTCCTGATGATAATTTTAGCACACACAGATATGCTTGGAATACTCCATAGATCCCACTAGATGGTCCAGACCAGAGCCACTGTAAGTGCATGCAAGATTGCGCCATCATGATCAGAAATCTTCAATCAAATAAGAAAAAAAAGGGTTATATGTCTATGTGGTTTATATATAAGTCTTAACAAAAGTGTTTGGGTTCCCTTGAATCATATTCACATGCTGTGTTTGAATATCGTATTGAAAGACATTTCATAGGCAGCAGGGAGGAGCTTGGCCCAATTAATATTCATTTACCTTATACTTTAAGTATAGAATACCCTCGATCGGTATACCCGAGTCTATGAAAAACCAACAACTTTGTTCTCCGCTTCCGCAGGTCCTCTTCTATCTTGTGAACCTCCGTCTTCGGTCCTCGCGTGTGTGTGGCTCACCACCATGACGTCAGACTCTTGCTGACATCACAGTGTGTGGCCGCCATGGCATGCACTACGATGTTAGCAAGCGGCCGACATGATGGTATGTGCAAACGGCAGTGCACAGGACCGAGATGGAGTTTCATAAGACAGAAGATGACCTGCTGGGGCTTCGGCAAGGTTAGTACAGAGTTTTTTTTATAGTCTGGCATACTGGTGAAGGGGTTGCTGGCTATATTCAAGGGGGCAGGCACTGGCTATATACTTGGGGGCTGCTGGCTATATCTAGGGACCAGACGCTTGCTATATACAAGGGCAGGCACTGGCTATATAGACGGGGGCGGGCCTAGCTATTTACTAGTTCCTGCTCGCTCTATACTAGGGGGCAAACAGAAAGTAAAATCTACACTGTAATAGTCACAATAAATGTAATCCAGTTATTAGCTGTACACAAATACCTATACCTGTCATATACACATAAATGCACCTCACTTTATACTGTACAATTTACTATCAAACACACTATATATATATATGTATATATATTTGTGAGACACTGAGAGGTTAACTGTGGATGGGCGGTATGTTTCCCCTGGTTTTCCTACTAGCAGGCCTTAGGGTGAGACACACGTGGCGTTTTTGGATAAAACGGACAAAAACGCATGCGTTTTTTAGCGCATGCATTTTTTACAGCACTGAAAAACACTTAGTAAAAACGGCCTAAAAACGCCAGGTGTCTTCACCTTAGGCGAGGTCACACGTACACTAGGACGTCCGTCAAACGCGACGCTAGCGCACAGGGGGAGTTCAGGGAAACACATGCGATTGTTAAGCTACTCGCATGCGTTTCTCTGGAAACGATGTACGTTCGGGGCGAGACCTCCCCTGGCGCTAGAGTCACGTTATGAACAGACGCTAGCGGTACGTGTGAGCGGCCTTAGGCGGGTCCCACGTAAGGCTTTGTCTGCGCTTGCAAACGACAAAGTGGCCAGGGGGGGGCCCCCCACGTAAACGGTGGCAGGAAACGACAATGTGGACAGGACGAGAGCCAAAAAACACCAATGGGGCTGGGCCCCGATGCCACTTTCCTTACCCCATCCCCCCTCCCCTGCCGATCGCATCGGTTGTTGCGATGGAAACGCTGCGTCAGAACAAGCCACCTTTTTTGCATTAAGTAAACACTGGCGCTTCGCTCCGATCGCAGGCGTTTCCATAGAACGCGACGATGAGCCGAGCCGCCCTGGAGGTCGACTTTGTCTGGTTTGCAAGCGCAGACAAGCGACTGTGCCAGCCTTAGGCCGCGGTCACAGTACCGCTAGACTCGTTCATAACGCGACGCTAGCGCACAGGGGAGGTCCTCGGCCCCCAACGCACAGTTTCCAGAGAAACGCATGCGCTCGGCTTAACAATCGCATGCGTTTCCCTGGAAACGCAGTGCGCTCGGTCCGAGGACCTCCCCTGTGCGCTAGCATCGCGTTATGACGGACGCCTAGCGGTACGTGTGACGCGGCCTTAGTGCTGAGTTGTGTTGTCCTGCACCTGGACACAGGTGGTTGGAGCAGCCTGATCAGTCTGCATAAAGCTGCTGAGCAGACTGAGAGCGTTGTCTCTCCGAAAGGAGGCTGGAGAGCACACACGTCCTAACCCTGTGCCTGGAGCAGACGAAATCCTTTATGTTTTAGTGGTGAGTTGGGGTGATGCCACACATGGTGTTTTGAACCCGTCCATTGATTGTGTTTTGACAGGTTTTAACAATATATTAATTAAAAACTTATCACAAACGCATGTGGTTTTGGACAGACTGCTTGGAGGGTGATGCCACATGGCGTTTTGAAACCGTTTTTGGTACCGTTTTAAGCAGTCCGTAAAAAAAACGAAATGCATGAAAAGCATTCTGTTTTGTCTGCTTTTTAATCGCGCCAATTCAGGAACCTGTCAAAAACTGATGCGTTTTTCAAAAACGCATGCATTTTAAAAAACGGTGCATTTTTTAACACATGCGTTTTTTTAGGGATTGCTTAAAAACGTTTCAAAACGCCATACTGGCATCACCCTAACCAAACTACAACAAAATCAAGGCTATTTTGCAATACAGCTGTAATGGGCTTTTGCAACCTGTCTTTAGTGAAAATTAAGTCTCAGTTCCCTTTAGGGCTGTTACCTAGGGTGCGGTCACACGCGCGTTTTGCATGCGTTTAAAAACGCATTGCTACGCCGAAGGGAGATTTGCCTATTAAACAGACTGTTAACTCTTGATTTACAAACGCAAGTATTAATGCATTGTTAACGCATGTGTACATCACGGTAAATATGCGTTTGTAACGCAAGTGTTAACAGCTGTTTAATGGGCAATCTCCCTTTAGCGTAGCAATGCGTTTTTAACGCATGCAGTAAACCGCCGTGGACGCACCCTCAAACTGTTACTTTCTAGTCAATCAAGTCTAATCAGTTCACAAGGCAAAGGCTATCTGTGTAAAGCTTTATGAACAAAAGATGAATGGGATAGTTTCAGATTGTGGTTCGTTGTTAGAGGAGGTATGTCCCAGGGGTCTACTCTACTCTCCTGGAATGAAAGGTAAATGGGGGGCCTCGGCTGTGTGTCCTGCGCCTTCACACGTTCCGCTATCGTCGCGTCATAAACGCACACGCTTAGCACACAGTGGGCGGGGCTCAGACGATGCGATTACTAACCCGATCGCATGCGTTTCTGTGGAAACGCATATGCGATTGCCCAAACTCCGCCCCCCGTGCGCTAGCCGTCGCGTTATGAACGGGCGCTAGCGGAACGTGTGAACACGCCCTCAGGCACACAGGATGATGGGTAACAGAAAAGCTATCACTATTAAGAAAAAAGTGAGTTAAATTGTAACCACAATCTTGTTTCTATGTGATAAAGAGTTCAGGTTTGAGACATACTGTAATGAGATGTGCTGCAGTTTATACGTACTTCTTCTAGGACAGTGGTGGCCGAACCTTGGCACTGGTGCCAGAGATGGCACTTGAGGCACTCTGTGGGCACACAGGGCTGTTCCAGGCAAGAGTTTGCCAGACATGGCATCTTCCTGCAGTCTCAGGCGGGTCCAGGTTTGCGCCTGCTACTTTAAGGGCGCTGTCCCCGTTGCGTTTGCAAACGCAATGCAGACAAACCGCGCCCACCGGGGCGGTCTGCGGTTCCGATCGCATCGGCGTTTCTATGGAAACGCCTGCGATCGGGTACGAGCGCCGGTTGTTTTACGTTAATTAATGAAAACACTGTTGGCTCGTCCCGATCGCGGCGTTTTCCATAGAAACGCCATTGCTATCGGACCGCCCCGGTGGGTGCTTTTTCCTGCGTCTGCGTTTGCAAATGCAATGTGGGACAGCGCCCCTAAAGTGACCTACTTTGCTGCTTGTCCTGTCCGAAGAGTGAAAAGCGTGGACAGGGTCAGATACTGGTAGCAATAAGTTTGTTAGCCTAAAATTGCCATGTTGGCACTTTGGGAAAAGCTAGAGTTTTTTTGGGTCTCATTTGGCACTCGATCTCTAAAAGGTTCGCCATCACTGTTCTAGGAGATGTCTGTGGAATTTGCCCCACCATAAACACTTTAAATACACATATTTCCCTGTTGAAAAATATTTTTTGATATCAACATATCACAAAACAGATCCTAAATGGTGTAGCATAATTTCTAGAACCCACACAAATAAATATCTATGTATGTGTCATATTTAGATTTGTACTAGATGGTGCTAGAGACAAAGTTAACATGACATGAAAGAATGTTCATGTAAGGATGGGTGGATAAATTTTTTTGAGATGTGAACATAACCACAGCTTCCAGGTACAGGGGTCCCCTACTTAAGAACACCTGGACTTCATACGACCCCTAGTTACCAAACGGACCTCTGGATGTTGTAATTACTCTACTTAGCCTTGGCTGCAATAAACAGACTGTAACAGTTATCACTGGTCTACAATGAAGCTTTATTGTTAATCCTTGTTCTAATGACAACCAGCATTTTTAATAATCCAATTGTCAGAGAGACCAAAAAATTTGGCTGTGGGTTACAATGATAAAGTATACAGTTCCGACTACATACAACTCAACTAAGACAACCTACCTACATACCTATATCGTATTGTAACCGGTACTGCCTGTTAACTGATGGGGGGGCGGGAGGGGGCGTGGGGGGGGCTGACAGCGCATTTTTAAAAATTTCTGCTGATTTCAATGTACATTTAAAGTTTTTGTTACTATCCATTGTTTCACTTTTGTTAGAGCTTCTGTTATTCCTTACAAAAGCACTAAGGGCTCTTTCACATTGGTGTTGTTTTTCACGTCCGTGGGTCAGTGTTTTCCCCTGATTCCTCACAAAGCCATTGATTTCTATGGGTGTTTCCACGTTGGCTTGTAGTTTCCATTGTCCATGGAAAAAATGATGAAACATGTCCTTTTTTTTACGTATTTGGATCATGGAAGGAAATAGACAAAAAACCTCAGTTTTTTTTTTCACTGACGAGGCTGAAAAACCAGGTGTGAGGTTAAACCTTGGTTTGTTTGTTTTTTTGCAGAACCAGAGATAAAACGGAAGCTAAACTGAGAAACACAACTGACTCAAAACGCAACAGATGCGCAACTGAAGCTGAGCACCAACGTACATGTTGCCCTATGTATTAATTGAATAGTCCTGATTGTAGACAGAGTAAAATATTCTGAATGCCATCTTCTGGGGTGGTTTTTTTATTTTTTAAATCAGATTATTTTTATTTAAACAACTCAATCACATTTTCTGTTTACAGCATTGAAGACAGATCCCAACAAATATTCACAACCCCACCCCCCCCCCGAGGGGCAGTTAGACCCTCACACTCAACTACCGCTGAGGTACTATGAGATGCTATTTCAGACAACATAGAATGATTCATCCTTTTTATAAATGTTAATAATTAAGAAATCCAACTGCATTGACTGCAATCGGGAACGAGCCGCCGGTGTTTTGCGTTAATTTAATGCCTCTTCATATCACTTGCTTGTACCGACAGTCATATCCAAACCGCGCTTTCCAGCTAGTTGTGGAACATTATCCATGTACATGCTGACATGTTGGTAATGCTTTAGTTATGAGGGTGTATTACCTCATGGTTGTTGAAGTGACATCTTTTGTTATTCCTGTTCAATAATTGTTGCTGTCTGTACATATGCCCCATGTTTCATCATCATCCAAGTTTCATCCTTTTCCTGTCTACTATCAATAAAGAGAAGATTAGTACATGTCAGATGTACACCAGTGCTAACGTGTAAGAGGACAGCATAATATCATGATAAGCAATCAGAGATTTGCTATTGTCCTTGTTCATGTCCCATGGTAGAATAACTAGGAAAAAAACGATTAAAAAAATGTTTTTTCAATAAAAAAATAAAGAATAAATAACTAAAATGCCCGAAAGCCCCATAAACATATAAAGGAGACTTCTAAACGCTAAAAAAGTCAAACACAAACATCCCACAATATATAGTATCACTGTCGTCCTAACACTCCAATGTAGATAACAACTAAATAATTATTGAACCGCATAATGGAAGCCATGAAAAAAAAAACTGTTAAAAAAAACCAGCCAAAAAATTATTATTTTACCTATGAATACCACAAAAAATGCAATATAGGGTTTCAAAAAAACTACTGGACTAGATCAGAGATACTGTCTGCAAGTAACATGGCCCCCCGCAAAAACAAAATGACCATCAACCAGTCCCGTGCCAAAAGGTTCAAACCTTTTCCAACTTTGGAAGACGGCCATGCAAATATGATATATTTTTTCCCATTTAGATTTATCTTGGGCACATGTTTATTAACGTAGAAAGTATACGTCTGGGCCCGTACAAGTATCGACCCAAGACAGTTAAGAACTGGAAGGCTTCTAGGGTGGCATTGCATATTATACGGTGACACGTAAATAAAAATGAGAGATAAAAAATAAGAGATATTGACCTCTATCCTGTTTCTCTACTACACGTCAAAAAAAAGAAATTCAAAAGTTGACAAACAGTTTGAGGGATATTTTACCACAACTGCAAAAATGTTCAAATCTGCAGAACAAAGATCTAATCCCACAACAGTTAAAAAACTGGAAAAAAAACATCCATCACTGCCCCAATAACATGATCCAATAAAAAGTTATAGCCAGACAAGTTTGCAAACGACAGTCAAAGATAGAAAGGCCCAACAATCGATGATAAAATCCTGGGATAGTGCAGGTCGCTCCTTCCCTTGCTATATTTATTATTTTTGTGATGATTTTTTTTGTGTGGCTTTAATTTTTTGTTTTTGGTAAATTCATTCCATTCATTTGCTCTATATATAGTATACCTTTTATCATTAATCTATATAGTTTATGTTCTCATATAAGTAGAATCATCAATTCTGTAATCACGTTTTGTCATCATTGTTTTGTTTGTAGCACATATTTTAAGGCAATGTTTATGAACACACTAGGCAATACGAGCATTGACTGTGAAAACTATGTGTTCTGATTAGGTTACTACTACAATATACACCATCTTCACATAGTTAACATACACGTAGTACTTGGCTTGGTTTATTTAGAGTGCTGTAGGTGTTGATAGATTATAATGTTGTGTGCACTTCGTATAACCTGGTGGAAAAGTTCTGATTTTTGTATCTTATCAGACAGTGTCAGGATTGCCACGAGAATGTCAGGCCACTGGCGCTAGTTCACAACACGGACTAAATAATTTCGTTACATCTGCTTTTGCTATAAAATAATAGAAATGGAAACTGTAACATGGTCATCCGCCGCTATCCTGAATTGCACAGGTTAAAGCTTATGGATGCTTGTACATCTGAAACTCCACTTATCAAAAATCTAAACGTTGTTAATTTTCCAATTCGTCTCAATAACGTTACATATTATCCATGCCATATTACTGGTAAGATCTAGTAATGGAAAAAAAAAAACGTATCCAAATGTGGTGAATTTGTTCCCCAAACAAAATGCATTTAGTGGACTTAGTTTTTTTCACTTCAGTGCGCTCCAAATCTCTACTTTTATTTATATAAGGTTTTATTGTGTTTGAATACATTTTAAAATATTCATACACAATATTTTTTGCGTGTCATCTGCTATCCTCCCCTTCTGTTCATACTCTTCATGGTGCAACCGAGCTTAAATAAATTTAATTCGGGTTGCATCTCGAAGCAGATAACTGGGGACATGTGTCATTGGCGTGATTACCTAGAGCCTTGTGACTTTTGTACTTTTTTAAGTCAAATTTATGAACATGTAAAAGTGGCATGCTCTGACTTTCGTGCGTATTTTCCATGTTCAAATCGCCTTTGAATAGCTTGTTCGTTTTTGATAACTTCAATGGTTGTGCCTATTTTTCGGAAGGTTTAAGTGCTCATTTTGAGGAAATTGGGTATGTTAAGATTTGGGATTTCATCGCCAGTGTTGTTTTTTATATTGTATAACGCTTTTGGGGAGCATTATTGTAGAATGGAGATTTTGCCAAGTTTACCACTCTCGGCTGTCTACCATTCTCAGTCCCCATCTTTCTGAAATGCACGACCAGGAACAAGGATGGAGTAGCACCACTTGATATGATCATTTGATTTGTTACATCATACTTGATTAGGAAGTGATGACAATCCAATCTGCATTGTCTAAAATTGATCTGTGCCTTTTACTTAACGCATCAAGTTAAAGTTAGCACCCCTGAGCAAGATACGTCTACTATTGCAGCTCGATTCGCCTCAGGATCATGCTCGGTTCGTGCTTCTCCTAGCACGTGCGTTTCTTCTCTCTGCAGGAGATATGATGCAATCACTCACTCGCTCCCTGTCCAGACAGAATATCAATTGACTGCAACATCCCCCAGCTGCTGATTGAGTGAGCCAGCCTCAAGTTGTGTCAGGTTGTAGTATCTTGCTTGCTACACTCCATTTGTAATTCCAAGCTCCAGTAAGTGTCCAGCGCCAGCCTGTCCCAGCTTTCCCAAGTCCCTGATGTGATAATTGTTTTTTCAGCAAAACCACCTCATCTAAGGAATTAACCAAGATATGCATCCTGCATCAGTGTAATGCAAACAGTCATTCTCAGTGTGTTTGCTTCATACGCCAATCAAATCCAAACTGGTAGGTGTCCTTAACACTGATGACGTGTCCTAAATTTCTATTACCAAACTCTCAGGGTAGGAAGAAGCCAGAGAAGAGCATGCTAGTAGGTATCTTTGTGAATGTGTTTGTCAAACTGACGAAGTGTTATTTTTTAAAGCTAAGTACAAAACATGTTTTTGTAGGTAACTTTATAGTTACGCTCTTAAAAAGAGAATATGCCAAGATATAATACTGACAGTCCAGTTAATTATTTCACACATTCATACATACAGACACAGTGCTGCATCTTATTCTACACATCCAGGGCAGAAATATGACCAGGGTCACACAACTGTACAGCTTGTGTATAGCACACATCTGTATACTTCCGTTACTAACATTGTGCAATCGTGCGTACCCATGGTTCAAATTTCTGTCAACATTGATGTACAACAAAAGCTTTCTAAAGAAGACAGCAAGCGAGATCTAGGAAACCACTTAGGATGTACATAACAATATAAAAGGGTTCTGACATGAGCTAAGGGAAAACAGTGCAAGTAATACGTGTCCCAGGCATGGGATAGGCAAACAATGCCTGCTTGAGCTACATGTCCTACATCCTCCAGCCACCCTTATATCAAATGTTTGTTCCTTTTCGCCAGTGAACATTGGTTTTCCTCTCGTCCCATTACGTTTTCTTTCTCCCATGACAATACGGCGGACTTATGCGTTTCAAGTACAGTGTGAAACGAAAGTGGTTTAGCTGAGGAGGGCCTTTGACTACGTAAGTCATATCCTCCCTAGCGCTATAGAAAACAGTCATATGAAAACAATGGGCGTTAGGGTCCTGTTCGTCGGAAGAAGTTACTAGTATATGAGGGAGGAATTGTCCTAAACATTGTAAAATGCATTTTCCTTTTTAACCCATTGTGAAGGTGCAAATTTTAGTGTTCAATGAATCTATAGTAAAATAAAATTACATTTCTGTAATTTCACTTTCATTTATCTTTCACCCTCATGAAACGCTCATAGGGTTAACAAGATTCCCAAAGGTTGTTTTGAATATTTTGAGGGGTGTAGTTTCTAAAATGGTGTCATTTGTGGGGGTTTTCTGTCATGTGGGCCTTATAAAGTCACTTCTAACTAAATTGACCCTACAAAAGTAGGTTTTGATGATTTTCGTGAAAATCTGAAAAATTGCACCTAAAGTTATAAGCCTCCTAACATCCTAAAAAAGGAAAATATGTTTGAAAAATGATGCCAAGTTAAAGCAGACATATGGGAAATGTTAGTTATCAAGTTATTTTAGTGATATGACCAACTCTCCAAAAAGTTGAAAATTTTGAATTTGGAAAACATTGTTTTTTTCAAAATTTTTGCCAAATTTCCATTTATTTCATAAATAAATACTAAACATATTGATTACATTTCTCAACCAACATGTGTCACGAAAAAACAATCTCAAAAATCAACTGGATATGTTACAGCGTTCCAAAGTTATAACCACTTAAATAGACACATGTCAGATTTAAAAAAATGGGCCGTGTCAGGAAGGTGAAAAGTAGCTTCAGCGTTAAGGGGTTAATAAGTCCTTTCCCGGTTTCGGCAATAATTTGATATACGCATTTGAATTCCTCCTAATTACTGAGTTGAAATACCTACACAGAGGCGAGACCACTTGTTCACACATCCCCTTGTAGAACTTGCCTGAGTAGCCATCAGGTCCTGGAGATTTCCCTCCCGCCAATGAACCTATCGCACTCAGCACTTCCTATTCAGTTATTGCTGCATTTAATTCTGTCCGCTGATCCTCACTTATAGAGGGTATCTTTACTTTATTAAGGAATTCTTTCCCTTTTGCCATTTGACAGTGGTATGTGTGTCCTGGTACAATTGCTCGTAATAATCGCTGAAAAGAGAGTTAATCTCCTGTGGTTGCTTTTCAATCAGACCTGATTGGTCCCGAAGGGCCCCTATGTATGGGACTGTATATTTCCCTTTTGCCAATTTCACCAAGAGCTTCCCTGCTTTATCCCCAAATTGCCTCACGGAGTTGCTGACTTGCAAGGAGAAATTTTCCGTGTTCTTCACATTTTTTCGACCTCACATATGACATGATTCGCCGCCTAACCATCATTTTGGCACATGCCCAACAGAGGCCCAAATTGTCAATGTGCTGTTCGTGTCACATGGGAGCCACTGGGATGGAGCACCCAATCTTCCCCCTGCCAAGGACGACATTGAGTCCCCCCCACTACAACATATTTTGACATAGATTTAAGGACATCCCCCTCCAACTTTATGAAAAAGGGACCAGATTTTCCATTGGGACTAAGTATAGAAGGTCAGGCAAGGTACCCTGCCCTCCTGGGGGGTGTGTGTTAACACCTGAATGGGTAGGTGTCTATTGTTGGCAGGACTCCTGCTTTTCTATTTCTAGCTGCCGATCCAAATACACCGCCCACCCACATCTAGTGCATCCTTACAAAATCGGAGCCTTCCAGATGAGTCTCCAGCAGCATAGCTATGTCAGTGCGCATGCATTTCAGATGGCCCTTTTACATTCCAAGCTATTAACTTAATTGTGCATGGTTAAATGAAGGTTAACATTGTAAAGAATAATGTGGCGTAGTAACCACCTCATGACCCAAAGTTCCTAGATATCCCAGGTATCTGGATTGGCAGGCGGGAGACAACACACAGGCACATCCCTCCCCTGCCCCAGCAAATAAACCAAACTCCCCAGCAACAAAATACCCACATTCCCCTCCGTGAACTTCTTTTCAACAAGAAACAATTCCCCCGCCATGCCAATAGAAATATTGGATCGGGATAGTCCCGACCCCATTGGTTGGTGTTTGTGACTTCACTTTTTTCTACCATGTGTACCGTGCTCCCCCTCTCACCGTATCAATACCTCCCTGCCATGTTCCCTTCCACCCTTTGGGGTTTCATACCTTATTAATACGTAAACCCTTATTTCCTCTTAACTAATACTCCCCCCTAAATGAGTACATAGCTATAGAGTCTTAGGTTTATTTGTCTTCAGTCTCCCCAGGCATCTTGTGGTGATTTTTCCTGGCGTTGCCTGGAATCCCTTTGCTCTTTAGGTGACTCTCCTCTCTCCATTTGCTCGTCTGATGATGTCGCCATTCCACTCGTCTTTCTCCCCTGGGCATGTTGTCTCGGGCTCACTGTCTGAGGTGAAGTGCAGCTGAAGAGGGCTGTCAGTTCCTTTTTCGCTTCTTCTGGGGAGCGATAAACTTGGGCTTGTGCATTTTCAGGGAATACCCTGAGTATGGCCAGATAGGCTAGTTGGAATTTAACTTTGTGCTTGTATAGTTGGAGCATATTTTGCTGAAAGCCCTACGGTGCTGTGCCATCGATGACGAGTAATCCTCAAACATGAGTACCTGTTTGCCCTTATACGTCAGCAGGTGTCTGCGCCTCCTATAAGCTCTTAAGAGTTTTGCTTTGTCTTTGTATTCCAGAAATCTCATAATAACTTGTCTGGGTTTCTTGGAGCGGGAATCTTGAGTGGTGCCTTGACCGATCTGATAAATCCTTTCGATGAGACACATGTGCTCTAGTCCCAACGCATAGGGCAGTTCTCTTTCACATAACTCCCTTAAAGCATTTTGTTTAACAGATTCTGTAAGTCCCACAATACGTAGGTTATTCCACCTCCCGCGATTTTCTTGATCTTCAATACGGGCTAGCAGTATTTTATTGTCCTCCTGTATCCTTTCCAAGTCAGTCTGCATCGTTGCTCTATCATCTTCTAAAATAGAAATCCTGGATTCTAGCTCCTCAAAACGTGCATTGTGCTGTTGTATCTCTTCCCCCAGTCTATCGAGTGTTTTCTGGACATCAACAGCTAAATGTCTGGCTACCTCCACCACCAATTGTCTTTAGTTAACACCCGGAAAATCTAATGGTGGGGGAGATTCAGGTGACACATTGTCGCTACCTCCTGTACTGACCTCCGCTCTGTCTGTGTCAGACTGTGCTGCCACAGCTAACGCCACCATATTAGGCACGCGCGCTGGGCCTGTCTCCTTCTCCTCTGGCGCGGCTTCCCCCTTCTGCGAGCTCCGGAGGGGATACCCCTCTATACACTCGGCGTGGTAAGTTGGGGTGTGGGGTGGTTTAATTCCCCGTTTTGTGGAGGCTTCTGTGCGGTACTTAGCAGTCTGTGTGAGGGGATGGTGGGAGCTCCGTTCCTCACCTCCTCACATGGCAGCGCCGGAACCGGAAGTTGGTATACAGGAGATTTTGTTGCAGTCATTTTGTTGCTGCATAATTCTTATGAATGTAACTTGCAGAAATGTGTTTCACGCTTTGTGTAGAGAGATCCTCTGTAGAAATACTGCAATAGGGCAGTGACAACTTATTCTTTAGTAGCCAAAAAAGAAAATGTATGCTATATGTTATTTACATATAGATAAATTAACACTTAGTACACATAGGGGGTCATTTATCTTAGTTTTTCTTTTCTGTTTCCTTTTTAGTTGGCCTTTTTTTGGTGCATTGCGCCTTTTTTTGGGCCTGTTCAATTGGTCGTAAAAAGTTAGAAAAGTTGTCGACTGCCTCTGGTTCTCCCTATTTATCTTAGTATCGCAGATGTTCTTGTTCGAATTTGCAACTTTTTTAGTGCAAATCATCTGAATTATAGCAAAAAAAGACACAAAACTTTGCAACTAAAGCCTTGCCGTTAGCAAGTTTTTTCCATGGAAGAAGAAAAAGGCGCAAAGAAGACGCAAATAGTATGTGAAAAAAAAACCAGGAACATAAAACTGAATTGACAGATTTAACACAGTAAAAAAATATTAAGATAAAGTAGGCACAAAAACAAAACTAAAAAAACTAATGAAGATAAATGACCCTCATCAATTTCAACTTGCATTTTTACGTTATATAGGCGGAATTCAGAGCTGTGTGATAATTCTTGAGTGACAGCTGCTTCCTGGGTGCTTAAGCCTAGCGTGACTGACACACAATGTCAGTAATTCATTGTAATGTTGCAGTTTTATTGCAGATAAGCTGATAACAGCTGTACTAAGCTTCACAGAGGGAAAACAAAAAAGGCGTGCATAAAAATGTATGTAGAACTATTGTAGATGTTATTCCATAAATACTTTAAACAAGGACATACATACATGAGGTAATAAAAATCACAATACAGATATATATAGATATATATCTATATCTATATCTATATATATTACATTTTACAGTGATTTGCAAACAAAATCAGGACAGAGATGGAGAGGGCCACAACCAAGAGTTTACAATCTAAAGAGGGATATGAAGAACACAATAGTTAAAAATTAACAGTATGAATGTATACAATAGAGGAAATAAACAAGGGATACAAGTTATTCTTAATAAATTAGAATAACATTTTTTTGTGTTATGAAAGCTAACCTGAGCTTTTTTTGCAGCATTTTCGTCTGGATTGTTTGGTCTTGAGTTTCTCATCTTCCTCTTGACAAGGCCAGTCAAGCACAGTGGTACTGCAGTTAATAAACCAGGTATTGGTACTTTTGGCGTGTTAACAGGTGCCAAGTTCTGCTGGAAAAAGAACATTCCATCTCCCAAAAGTTTGACAGAGGGAAGCATGAAGAGCTCGAAAATATCCTTGATTCGCTGACTTTGGTCTTGATAAAACAAAGTGGACCATCGCCAGCAAATGACATGGTTTCCCAAAAACTTTACACTAGACCTCAAGCAGCTTCATTGTATCTCTCCTCTCTTCCTACTGACTCTGTGACCTTGATTTCCAAATGAAATACATTTTCATCTGAAAACAACACCTTAGAACACCGACCTTGGACCACAGTCCAGTTCTTTTTCTCCTTGTCCCAGGTAAGACACTTCTGGTGTAGTCTATTCATCAGGAGTGGCTTGACCCATGGAATGTGACATTTGTAGCCCATATTGTGGATATGTCTGTGTGTGGTGGCTCTTGAAGCAGCAGTTCACTTCTTGTGATTCTCTCCCATGCTTATGAATAGCTTTTTCTTGACAATCCCATCAAGGCTGCGGTTATCCTCGTTGCTTGAGCACCTTTTTCTTTCCACTTTTAATACAGCTATCTTCTTTAGCAATTACATTATGTGGATTGCCCTTTTTGTGGAGTGTGTCAATGACATCTGTCAAGTCAGCAGTTTTCCCCATCATTGTGTTGCCTACTGAACCAGACTAAGGAACCTATTAGAATGCTAAGGAAGCCTTTGCACATGTTTTAGGTTAATTATTCCTGTTTTCTGAGATAATGACTTTGCGTGTAATAACTCTATATAATATATGAGTTTAACTTTTTTTTTTTGGAAAAAAATAACTTTTTACTGATTTTCTAATTTATTGAGAAGCACTTGCACTTGCATGCTTGGCGATCTCCGTCACCTCCATAGAGATTAATGGAGCAGAACGGTCATGCACGGCCATCTGCTCCATTAGTCAGACGGAGCAATGAGGGGTCAGAGGGGTCAGCAATGAGATCCCCTCTGATCAGCAAGTTAGGCCCTATCCCGTGTATAGGGCCTAACTTTTGTTTATGGGAAAACCCCTTTAAGGCTCTGCACCACAATATAAAATCACAATGCTACTTGAACACACAGAGGCTATTCCACATCCTGAGTAGCCCCTGCAGGTATTTTGCATATTAATAAAATAATGTATTTTAGGAAAGGGCTGCATACTAGGAAATATACAAAGCAGTTTATGGATGATGCATCCATGAGGAATCTACCATAGTATCTACTTAAGTAAGTATATATTTGCGATGGTAGATTTCCTTTAACTTGTCCTAGAAAATGTATTTGAATATTTCTTTTCCCAGAATCCCCAGCAGAGCATCAATGGCTGTAAGTGTCCACATGCCTACAGAGGCAGCCTAAAATAGCAAAGTCTCCTTAAAGGGGTACTCCCACAAAGTCAAAATTCTAAATAACAAATTATCTAATTCAATATTATTAACAAAAATACAGTATTTCACATATGTAATTCCAACCTGTCTCTATCAGTCCTTTTGTTTAAATTTTGGTTGTCTCTAGATACCATAAACTCCTGACTATGGTCAGGCAGATTCCTCTCTCATGACTAGCTTCTCTTGTACTGCAGAGGGAGGGGCAGGAAGCAGAGAGAGCTACAGACAGAGGGAGTTTTTGTCCAGCAGCAGCGTGCAGAGGGGACCTGCTCTATAAACTCTGTAGACAAGATAAGGTCTTGATCCTAGGGGAGCGGGACATAGCAGTGCTGACTATCTGTTTTATTGATTAGGTAAAGTAGTAGAGCTGAGTGTTTCATTGTGAATGATATCCACCTCATGAGTCTAATCTGTCATCTCTCTTTTTCTAAGTGTCAGATATTAGTAGAATATTCAGAAGCTAAATGGCAGCTAAACTCTTAATAGCTGATCTTTACAAAGCAAACTAGTAAAGGACAATCCTCTAAAACTTACATATATTTATTTGATAGAAATTAAAAATAAAGGCACCCAATCTTGTAGGAATTAGTGTGCACCATTCAATTCAACAACAGCAACAGAAAATTAGTGTCCACTGCATAAAGACGGCGTCTTAACAGTCCTGAAGACTAAATGTCTACCCTATCGGACATTTACCCTTCAGGACTGGTCTTGTACCAGCAATGTGTCAGATGCTCATTACCCATGGTCCATCCTTCTTGTCATGAGTCAATTTCCAACTATCCCTGACATCCCAAATAAAAATGGGAAAAAAACATCCCATAGAAAGACTCCCGCACTTTAAAGGGCAGAACCCCCCACATCCATCCCTGGCACATTTCTTCCATACTCTGGATAGGATATTGTGGATAGGAATCATCAGCTTTTCTTGCCCTTGCAGCTGTGAATGGAATGGTAAGTGATGACTTTGGCCATAAATTGCGCTATTGCACTTCTCAGCAACTCCCTTCATGTTGTGAATGTTTTACAGGGTACTCTCTACATAATATGAGTGGTGGACAGTATTAAGGCATCATGTTATAGAGCAGGAGAAGCTGAGCAGATTGTACATAGTGTCCTATCTGCAGGCGTGTGGGTGGTAAGGTGAGTGAGCGTGTGAGTAAGCGTGTGCGCTCTGATGAGTGAGCGTGTGAGTGAGCGCGTGCTAAGTGCGGTGAATGAGCGTGTGCTACGTGCGGTGAGTGAGTGTGTCCTACATGCGTTGAGTGAGGGTGAACGTGTGCTACGTGCGGTGAGTGTGTGTGTGCTGTGTGCAGACCAAGATGACTTTTTTGTATAAATAGCATCCATTAACATTATACACGACTATGAGTTATACTCCCCAAAAATAGTAAGAGGAGTATTATTACCCTTCTGGAAAAAATGATAGTGCGACCTATGGTGGGTGGTATACAGTGTATACAACATTACTTGAATAACATTAGTTGAATAAATAGAAGGAATAGAGAGGTCAGGGATAAAAAATATAAGAAGGTTACCACAATCATGGTGCCTGGATCTATAACAAAATGTCCATGGTTTATCATTGATTTTTATGGTAGATTTCCTCTAACTGAGCAGAACGGTGCCTTAGCTTTCAGAATCATATCATAAATATATCTATATCACCCAGTCACCAAAGGGTTACAAAACTTGCTTGCAAAAATGTGCCCTGTGTAATTGACTGTGGCCTTATTCAGAAGTCCACAGATGACATCCACACATGGCCTGGGATGAGCTGGTTGTTATGTGTGACAGTATGTGTGTCCCCAGATAAACACTGGCTACCGAGCAACACACAGACATGCAACACAACACAGCACACTGCTTCCTGCCCGGGCTACACAACAGGGAGGTGACTGCCGCCAGACTGAAATCCTGCCTGAGAGCTTTTAACCATTACACACTTAACATGAGTTAGCACTGTATCACATGTGCTAGAAATATACAATCATTACATATTAGGTTGCACAGTGGCTATATAAGGGAACAAAGTGCATGTCCACAAGACGATTAACAGAAATGTCTATAAATCACTTTCTTCCTAAGACGGATACATACATAGAATCTCATTAATGTCATTTGACATCACTACCAATGTCTATTTTTGTTGAAATTTTAATAAAGTAAAAGTTGTCAGCATGTCAAGTGTTAACACTGATATAAATATTAGGACAGACCTGTGAAAGTATTATAAGAAAAAAACAACAACAACCAACAAAAAAAAAAGAAAATTGAAAGCTACACTGTGAGTGGTCGCTGTGGGCAACATTCAATGAGTACAGAAAGTATTCAGACCCCTTTACATTTTTTACTCTTTGTCTCATTGCAGCCAATTGGAAAAAAAAATCTTTTTTTTCCCTCATAAATGTAAACTCTGCATTTGACAAAAAAAAAAAACTGAAATGTAAATATTTTGGTAATTTATTAGAAACTGAATTATCACATGGTCACAAGTATTCAGAACCATTTACTCAGTATTGAGTAAAGGCACATTTTGAGCTACTACAGGCTTCTTGGGAACGGTGCAACAAGTTTCTCACACCTGGTTTTTGGGATCCTCTGCCATTCTTTTGCAGATCCTCTCCAGTTCCCTCAGGTTGAATGATGAATGTTGGTGTACAGTCATTTACAAGTCTCTCCAGAGATGCTTAATTGAATTTAGGTGTGGGCTCTGGCTGGCCCAGTCAAAAATGATCCCAGAGTTGTTTTGAAGCAACTGCTTTGTTATTTTAGTTGTGTGCTTAGGGTCATTGTCTTGTTGGAAAGTGAACCTTTGACCCAGTCTGAGGTCCAGAGCACTCTGGAAGAGGAGATTTCATCCAGGATATCTCTGTACATGGCCGCATTCATCTTTACTTCAGTTCCAACTAATCATCCTGTCCTTAAAGCTGGAAAGCATAGCATGATGCTGCCACCACCATGTTTTATTGTTGGGATTGTATTTGGCAGGTGATGAGCAGGTTCTGGTTTTCTCCACACATAAGACTTAGAATAAACACCAAAATGTTCAATTTTCGTCTCATCAGACCAAAGAATCTTATTTATCATAGTCTGGGAGTCCTTCATGTGTATTTTGCAAACTGTGCGCAAGCTTTCTTATGTCTTGCACTGAGGAGAGTCTTTCGTGGATTGGATAAGGAAAACCATGCCTCTACCTTGTAAGGCAGCTCCCTTGACATCAAGCATGACCTACAGAAAGTCTTATGACATGATGCAGGATTAAAACCAAACCAGTATATCTAATAAACTTGAAGGCTTGAGAAAGTGTGTGTGTATGCGCAAAACGGCCAGTCGCCTTTGCGAGGCAACTCCTCACTCTGTCCTGTTATATCTGCAACAAAAAAGAAGTTTGTCCTACACTACTCCGGTGAGTGTCAAATTTTTAAATTTTTTTACTGTTTCATTGGACTGTGTATACTGGATGTGCAACCCGGCTGCTTGGACTTTCCGAACGCCTAGTATCCTGTTATTTGTCCGCTAAATGTGTCTGCTAATTATGGTCTGAGCAGTGCCGGCTACCCTTTTTTTCTCTCCCTTGTGAATTGCATCTAATAAATATTCTTATTTAATCATAAGGTTCCCTGAAGGTCATGCTTGATGTCAATGTGGGGTGGTTTTTCTTATCCCAAGCTGGAAAACTGTGCATATTTTCCCAGATTCCCCCGAGTGGAGCATCCATGGCTATAAGACTCCACACACCTACACGGCAGTCTCTGTGATTGATTCCCAACCTTAATAAAGTCCAATCAGTTTATCTAGAAGGAGAAGAGCCATCTCAAGTTAGTTAAATATGAGTGTCATAGCAAAGGGTCTGAATACTTATGACTGTGTGATATTTCAGTTTTTTGTTTAATTAATTATCAAAAATATCTACATTTAGTTTTTTTTTGTCAAGATGGGATGCAGAGTGTACATTAATGAGCAAAAAAAAAGAACCTTTTTGATCTTACCAGTTGGCTGCTATGAAACAAAGAGTGAAATGGATAGGGCCTAACTTGTGATTGTAGGAAAACCCCTTTAAATATCTTTGTCTCCCGGTCTGTCAAATTTATCTTTCCAATCTATCTTGCATGGCATGGACAATCATTCATTAGAATGGGCACCACTAGATTTATGTTTTTGTGGCCTATGCTAAGGGCAACTTCCTGTGGCATTAAAAGAGGATTATACTTTCAGGGATCATTTCTACAGTTGTTTGCCAGGAGCCTCACAAACAAAATGGAGGAACTGGAACTCTTGATGTTGGAGCAGAAATATGATAAAGTGAGTATCAGTGAGACATGGCTGGACAGTAGCTATGGCTGGGCTGTTACTACAGATAGTTATAGTCTTTTTAGAAAGGATTGTAGAAATAAAAAAGGGGGAGGGGTTTTTTATATGTGAATTCTTGCCTCAAGCCTGTCTTGCGAGATGACATCAGTAACGCAAATGCAAATGTGGAGTCCCTATGAGTGGAGATAAGAGGAGGGAAAAAGAATAATAAAATATTACTAGGGGTTTGTTATAAGGCTCCAAATATAATGGAGGCAGCAGAGGAAATGCTGATAAGTGAAATGGATGCGGCTTCAAAGCATGGTGAAATACTTATCATGGGGGACTTCAATTACCCAGATAATGACTGGGGGGCAGAAACCTGCAGGTCCTTCAAAGGTAGCAGGTTCTTGTCAACAACAAAAGACAATTACCTGTCGCAACTAGTCCTGGAGCCAACAAGAGGGGGGGTCACTGCTGGACCTTATCCTTACCAACAGACTTGATAGGGTATCAAAACTACAGGTTGGGGGGAACCTGGGGAATAGTGATCATAATATCATTGATTTTGTATTACGCTTTACTAAGAGCGTTAGTGAAGGGGCAACCAGCACTCTAAGGTGGTTTTAGGTGCTTAAACGTGAAGGTAGCGATGATGCATTACAGGATTATAGAGAGAAAAATAAATCATGTAAAAAGCAGATAAAGGCCGCAAAAATAGAGACTGAAAGAAATATTGCCAGGGAGAGCAAAAATAACCCCAAATTATTTTTCAAGTATATAAATGATAAGAAACTAAAAACAGAGAGTGTGGGTCCCCTTAGAAATAACATGGGGGTCATGGTGGAAGGATATGAGGAAAGGGCCAATCTACTGAATGTCGCCTTGTCAACTGTCTTTACCCAGGAAAATCCCCTGGTGGAAGACACAATGAGAAATAATGTAAATTCTTTTTGGAATGTCAACAGTTTAACCCAGGAAGAGGTACGGCGCCGCCGCGCCGGCCCTCACAACCACCTTAAGGATAGAATAATCACAACAAACAACACACCGAGGCCCAAGAATGGCATACACCACACCCGGGATTTTCTGGCTGAATTATGATTACGCGTGATAGACAGCCATTATTTTTTTAATTTTAAATTTGAAGATTCACTGAGAACTGGGTTTACTGTTCCGTTTCCACAGACTGGCGGCATGTAAATGTGGTACCAATAATAGCAAAAAGGAATCAAAATGTGATCCTGGAAACTACAGACCCGTGAGTCTAACTGCTGTGGTGGGAAAATATTTGGGGGTTTGTTTAGAGATTGCTCCTCCTGGAGTATTCTCACTGTGCACACACCTTATAACCCCAGCTTCAGCATGGGTTTATTGAGAGATCGGTCCTGTCAACTATTCTGATTGGTTTGCTGCTTACTACAGAGGAGGTAAGTTCAAAAGACGGATCTCGGGGTGAGCTGTGGATGTTTGTATATCTGGATTTTTCAAAGGCATTTGACTCCGTGCCACATAAAAGGTTGGTAATATAAATGAGACTCCTGCTGGAATAGGAAAATCTTGTATTTGGGTAAGTATTTGGTTAGTGAAAGAAACAGAGAGTGGTCCATTAATGGCAACATTCTAGAATTGGGTTGATGTACGCCAGTGGAGTGCCACAGGGGTCAGTATTGGGGCCACTTATTTTTCTTTTAAAATATTTTTTAATTAATACCTTGTACCTGTAGTGGTTAACACAGTCAAGTTTCAATATTTGCCAGATGATACTAGCTGTGTAAAGTAATAAATACTGAGGTCATAGTTTAGAGCATACAGAGGATTTTGTGAAGCATGGGGAGTGGGCAAGAAATGGTTGAGGAGGTTTTAATGTAGTATAAATGTAAAGTTTTGATGGAGCACTTGGGCATGGAAACAAAAAGTATAATTTTCTAAACAGTCAATTTACTTAGTAAAAACTGGAGCTGAAAAAGGCTTGGGGGTTTATTGGTGGAGGTAAACTTAATTTTAAATCGGACCACAGCCCAGGAACATCTGCTGCTAAAGCAAATAAAATTTTGGGATGTATCAGAGAGGAAATAGTTCTCATGATAAACCAGACATAGTTTTGCCCTTATACAATCCTCCCTGGTCAGACCACACATGGAAATATTGTGTACAGTTTTGGGCATCACCGTGTATAAAAAGGAACATAGTAGAGCTGGAACTGGTGCAGAGGGAGAGCAAACCAGGATTTTTTATTAGGGGGAAGGGGGATAGAATACAACACTGGACAGATTACAAAATTTAGGATTATTCAGTTTATAAAAAAAGAAACGACTCGGGGCTGACCGTTTACACGTTCTATCAATGAATGTACATTCTTGAACGGAACAGTACACCGCCAGGATCACCTCCAAAGATCCTTTTGTTTATTTATAAATCTTCCTAGGTCGTGTAACCCAGGACCAAGGGGGCATCCCTGCTACTTCTACTACGCTGAGAGAGGCGATTTTACCATCAACATAGACAAAGGTTCTTTATTATGGTACGCGGCAGGAGACTATGGAAACTCACTCTGCCATGGCATGAAAGGTTTGTTTATGGCGTGACGTTGGCTTATGTTACATGATTTCAAGAGAGCCTGGAGCCTTTTCTGCCTGCAAAAGGAAAAAATATCAACACGGGTTATGAGAGATAAAACGATTTTATCTGTTAACATTAGATATTCTTTAAAGAAGTTTGGGCTTGAAAGGACTCTTTTTTTTTTTCTTCAGCTTTTTTCTTTTTATATTTGTTTTCACCTTACTATATCGAGGAGACTATGACTGACAACAGATGGTTTCCCCCCCATTATAACTTTTTAGCCCAGGGAACAAGGGAGTTGGGTATGAAATAAATCTTCGGTATCGAGGGTGACACTTTTGTATTTATGTGAAATTCCCACCAAGTCCAGTGAATAATGAGCGAGATATACGTCACCCCCCCGGCCGTCCAACCTCCCCCGGGTTGCCCCAGTTCGCCAGAGAGTATGTATTGGCATCTGAACATTATTGTCCCATACAATGCTTTTTGCAGGTTCGTGAGGGAATGTCTTGGGTGCCGATGATGTCCTGCTTTTAAAAAGTGTAAAATGGTCGCATCATAACCAATGTAACTAATCAACCCCTTTCTATTGTTCGTCTTTGTTTCATCAATGTTATCATGCTAAGGCTGGGGAGTTGGGGCATTTTTTATTGCACTGTATATGTTATGTACATAAAATCCCTGACATGTGCCCCTCAAACCTTTGTCTCTGAAAACTCAATATCAGCACAACTTCCTAAGGTTGCTCACAGCTACATTCCAAGCTAATTGCCAAGAGTTTCAGGACCCCATCTTAAATTTTTCAAAAAGCAAAACAAAATGTTGTGTTGTAGTCGGTGCTAGGGTCAATATAAAATTGCTTTTCCAATTTTCTTTCAGACCCATAGAACATATTCTCGCGTCTAAAAATTTGGTCAACAAAATTTTAATTTTACACTAAAAATGTTGTTTATAATAAAAGCAAATGTAAAAGTGTCTTTCATTAAAAAAACATTTACAATTGCTTTTATTGTAAAACAAGAGGGTTCTCAAACACAAGTCCCTCCCTCCCCTGCCGATGCGGATTCTTCTTTCTGTTGGCAAGAAGGATCGCCTACTCTCTGTCATGCTTAATTACTGCAGCCTTAATAAAGTTTACAGTGAAGAACCACTACCCACTACCTCTGATCACGGAACATTTTGATTGTCTATGTGGTACCAAGTTTTTCACCATGCTGGTCTGCTTGGGTGGGGGGGGGGGGGGGTGATATAATCTCATTCCTCATCCGTGAAGGCGATGAATGGAACGACCGCCTTCAATACTTTGAGATGGGCACTCCCGTTATACATTGTTAGTAGCCTTTGGACTCGTAATGCACCAGCAAGATTCCAGGAGTTTATCACGCATTTTCAGAGACTTACTTATTACCTTTGTCGTGGTCTATCTGGCGATATCCTGGTTGTTTTCCCACGGATCTTGAGTCCATTGGGCTCATGTACCTGCGAGTTTCAGATGCCTAAGGGCCCCATCGCCTCTATGGCCAATTCAAGAAGTGCCAATTTCACCAGAAATTCGGCTGAGACTGAGCCTTTATGTCCAGTCAACTCAGTCAGAGCCATCTTCAGGAGCTGAAATGCGTGTTAGGGACGCAGTTATCCCGGACATTGGGAGCCTATTACTTCTATACCTTTGGTAAGCACTGCCCAATTTTGATGATAGGCGGTATCCATATAAATCTCACAGCCAGGTCCTCCGTGCAATATGTCTAACACTTACATTTTTGCCATGGGCCCACCTTTTTTATTGCTAATGGTCTCCTTTTAATTCTTTTACTGTTAGTCCTCCAAACAATGTGTCCGTTGTTTTGACTGTTTTTTTTTTTTTTTTTTTTTTTTTGCTTTTTGTTTTTTCTGTACCCTCACACATTATTGTTGAGAACTACGTACCCTGTTAGGTACTTTATTTATTGAGAGCCTAGGAATATAGATTATGCAAATGTTTTATTGTATTGAGTACCTATAAAGATTTATTATCATTTTTAAAGTATTTTAAACTTGCTTTTCTGTGTATAGTACTTTGCTGCCTCTTCTGCTATCCCTTTAAGGGGGTAAAATCAGTATATATTGTCTAAAATTTCTTGCGGATTAGACTAGGGTGGCTAATTGTAAAAACACAGGGGTGATGGTTTTTGCACAAAACCACGTGGGAGCTTTTTCTTAACCCTCCTCTCCGCCTTTTGTTCTTCCTCTCCCTCTCAACCACTCTTATTTTCTGTTGTTACATTTTTTGATTAAAAAACCAGTTGGACTCTTCGTGCTATCAAATCCAAAGATTCCTGGGCTTCCGTAATTACTACTCCCGGAGTTTATAACGCTATTTCGTCCTCCATTGTATATCTCTATTTGTGGCGCTGACCAAGAAAAACGCCAATCCCTAAACTCTGGACTCCTGTAGCGGTGAAGAAGCCTCTCTTTGCCTTTGTTTCCTACCGCTCCCATTGATTGAAACCATCGGCCCATTTGAGGTTTGTGGCTGGGCTGACCAGTTTTTCACTTAGATAGGACCTAAGGTCGACTCTCATGTGTGAACTTGTTCTCTAAAAACTTTTTTAGCTGCAGACAGTATTATTACTACCTTTTTTGTATACGTTGGGTAATCGGGAAGCTTCTGCCTTAAAGCGTTAAGAGTGGTGTCATCCCTTTGGAACAGCGTCTCCATCCAGTCCGTATCATAACTATCACAAAAAAGAAAACAACGACGAACCATCCTCTTTTTCTTTTTTCCCCCCTCATGTTAATTCGTCCCTAGAAGCGTTATCCATCCAACAGGAATTCGTTGGTCCCTGTTCTTCTTCTGCTTACAATTTTCCTTATACATCCCATCGGCTCAGAAATAGTTAAGCCCTATAGCCCTGCCTCTGGGGCCTCAGATGTCATTGGGAAGAGAACCTTCTCGCTCCAACTATGTGTCTCTGGCCTGAAGTCCCAAGTTCTGCGCTTATCTAAATGTAGCAGATTCCGCTCCTCCGGTAAAACCTATAGCCGCAGCAGATCTCTATTGAGAAGAGGATACTAATTTAGGGACATTGCTACTCTGTGGCTGGGCACTTCTGGGTTGCAGAAATCTTGTTGTAGGATCATGTCTGTTTTCTACTGGTGACCTGTTCTCGGAAACGGATATCTGGTCAAGGTATGTATGAGATTTTGGTGAGCTTTCCTCTGCCACTTTGCCTGTATACCGTCGCAAAGTCTCATGTCCATCCATAACCTGGAGGTCTGCCGTTCTTTGCCATGGCCAATACAGGCCCGCTGTGACTCATCATTGCCATTTTTAATACTTTTTTACGATTCTTCTTACCATCTTCCAGTAATAACGTTGTGGGGTGGTTAAAGCTGGTTTTTTTTTAAAGATATCCCACTTCAATTTCTCTCTTTTTTGACCCCTCCATTTCTCCTTGCCTGGTCATCTTGCAGCTTTGTTCTTCCTTCACAGGTTCCGGCTATTTCAAAATGGTTCTCCCTCTGCATATTTGTGTAAGATCGGGGGGGTCCCAGGTTGTTTTGTCTCGGTTGTTCTGGCAAATACCCTTGCAACCAACTCTAAGTAAAGCAGCTGGATTTTTTCTGCCTGACCGCTACCACGCCGCTTCTCTTAATGGACAATTTGGAGAGAGTTAATATAATGAGATTCTGGGATGCTATCTCATGCCAGTTGTTTTGTTTCCGTCTGAACAGGAGACCGGTCCCATTCTGTTACCAATGGCGGAATGTTTCTACATCCATGGAACTCTGAAACGTGCCGCTCGCAAACACCTTTTTTGTTTATGAAACATTAAACAATCCCACCTCCTCCTCTCTTGCTGAGGGTGTCTGATGTTTCTTCTTTCTATTTCTTTCTTTCTCTTTTTCCTTTCTTTCCGTTGCTCTTATCATCTTCTAAATAGAATCCTGGATTCTAGCTCCTCAAAACGGCATTGTCTGTTGTGATCTCTCCCCAGTCTAATGAGTGTTTCTGGACATCACAGCTAACTGTCTGGCCATCCACCACCAATTGTCTTTAGTTTAACACCCGGCAAATCTATGGGTGGGGAGATTTCAGGTGAACAATTGTCGCTAATCCTGTACTGACCTCCGTCTCTGGTCTGTGTCAGACTGTGCTGCCACAGCTAAAGCCACCATATAGGCAACGCGCGGGGCCTGTCGGCCTTCTCCCCTGGCGCGGCTTCCCCCTTTGCGAGCTGCGGAGGGGAGACCCCTCTATACACGGCGTGGTAAGTTGGGGGTGGGGGGTTTAATTCCCGTTTTTGGAGGCTTCTGTGCGGTACTTAGCAGTCGTGTGAGGGATGTGGGAGCTCCGGTCCTCACCTCCTCACATGCAGCGCCGGAACGGAAGTGGTATACAGGAGATTTTGTTGCAGTCATTTTGTTGCTGCATAATTCTTATGAAGTACCTTGCAGAAATGTGTTATCACGCTTTGGTAGAGAGATCCTCTGTGAAATACTGCAATAGGGCAGTGACAACTTATTCTTTAGTAGCCAAAAAAGAAAATGTAGGCTATATTTATTACATATAGATAAATAACACTTAGTACACATAGGGGTCATTTATCTTAGTTTTTCTTTTCTGTTTCTTTAGTTGGCCTTTTTGTGGTGCATTGCGCTTTTTTTGGGCCTGTTCAATGGTCGTAAAAAGTTTAGAAAGTTGTCGACGGCTCTGGTTCTGCCTATTATCTTTAGTATCGCAGATGTTTCTGTTCGAATTTGCAACTTTTTTAGTGCAAATCATCTGAATTATAGCAAAAAAAGACAAAAACTTTGCAACTAAAGCCTTGCCGTTAGCAAGTTTTTTCCATGGAAGAAGAAAAAGGCGCAAAGAAGACGCAAATAGTATTGAAAAAAAACCAGGAACATAAAACTGAATTGACAGATTTAACACAGTAAAAAAATATAAGATAAGTAGGCACAAAACAAACTAAAAAAACTATGAAGATAAATGACCCTCATCATTTCATTGCATTTTTACGTTATATAGGCGGAATTCAGAGCTGTGTGATAATTCTTGAGTGACAGCTGTCTCCTGGTGCTTAAGCTAGCGTGATCGAACACAAGCAGTAAATTCATGTAATGTTTGCAGTTTTATTGCAGATAAGCTGTATTACAGCTGTACTAAGACTCACAAGGGAAACAAAAAGGCGAAAAATCTGCATAAAATGGTATGTAGAACTATGTAGATGTTATCCATAAATACTTTAAACAAGGACATACATACATGAGGTAATAAAATCACAATACAGATATATATGATATATATCTATATCTATATCTATATATATTACATTTTACAGTGATTTGCAAACAAAATAGACAGAGATGGAGAGGGCCACAACCAAGAGTTTACAATCTAAAGAGGGATAGAAGAACACAATAGTTAAAAATAACAGATAGTATACAATAGAGGAAAATAAACAAGGATACAAGTTATTCTTAATAAATTAGAATAACATTTTTTGTGTTATGAAGCTAACCTGAGCTTTTTTTGCAGCATTTTCGTCTGGATTGTTTGGTCTTGAGTTTCTTCACTTCCTCTTGACAAGGTCAGATGAGTTTGCTGGCCAGTCCAAGCACAGTGGTACTGCAGTTAATAACAGTATTGGTACTTTGGCGTGTTAACAGGTGCCAAGTTCTGCTGGAAAAGAACATTCCATCTCCCAAAAGTTTGACGAGGGAAGCATGAGAGCTCTAAAATCTCTTGATTCGCTGACCTTTGGTCTTGATAAACAAAAGTGGAACCATACGCCAGCAAATGACATGTTTCCCAAAAACTTTACACTAGACCTCAAGCGCTTCATTGTATCTCTCCTCATCTTCCTACTGACTCTGTGACTTGATTTCCAAATGAAATAGAAGATTTACTTTCATCTGAACAACAACACCTTAGAACACCGACCTTGACCACAGTCCAGTTCTTTTTCTCCTTGTCCCAGGTAAGACACTCTGGTGTAGTCATTCATCAGGAGTGGGCTTGACCCATGAATGTGACATTTGTAGCCCAGATTGTGGATATGTCTGTGTGTGGTGGCTCGTGAGCAGCCAGTTCACTTCTTGTGATTCTCCTCCCATGCTTTATGAATAGCTTTTTCTTGACAATCCATCAAGGCTGCGGTTATCCTCGTTGCTGAGCACCTTTTTCTACCACAACTTTTTTCCCTTCCACTTTTAATACAGCTATCTTCTTTAACAATTACATTATGTGGATTGACCCTTTTGTTGGAGTGTGTCAATGACATCTGTCAAGTCAGCAGTTTTTCCCCACATTGTGTTGCCTACTGACCAGACTAAGGAACCTATTAGAATGCTAAGGAAGCCGTTGCACATGTTTTAGGTTAATTATTCCTGTTTTCTGAGATAATGACTTGCGGCTTTTCCTTGGCTGTAAGCCATAATCATCAACATTGTTATGAATAAACACTTGGAAACATCCACTTTGCGTGTATAACTCTATATAATATATGAGTTAACTTTTTTTTTTTGGAAAAAAATAACTTTTTTACTGATTTCTAATTTATTGAGAAGCACTTGACTTGCATGCTTGGCGATCTCCGTCCACCTCCATAGAGATTAATGGAGCAGAACGGTCATGCACGGCCATCTGCTCCATTAGTCAGACGGAGCATGAGGGGCAGAGGGTCAGCATGAGATCCCCTCTGATCAGCAAGTTAGGTCCTATCCCGTGTATAGGGCCTAACTTTGTTTATGGAAAACCCCTTTAAGCGCTGCAACCACAAATAAAATCACAATGCTACTTGAACACACAGAGGCTATTCCACATCCTGAGTAGCCCCTGCAGGTATTTGCATATTATAAAATAATGTATTTTAGGAAAGGGCTGCATACTAGGAAATATACAAAGCAGTTATGGTGATGCATCCATGAGGAATCTACCATAGTATCTACTTAAGTAAGTATATATTTGCGATGGTAGATTTCCTTTAACTTGTCCTAGAAAATGTATTTGAATATTTATTTTCCCAGAATCCCCAGCAGAGCATCATGGCTGTAGTGTCCACATGCCTACAGAGGCGCCTAAAATAGCAAAGTCTCCTTAAAGGGGTACTCCCAAAGTCAAAATTTAAATAACAAATTATCTAATTCAATATATTAAACAAAATAACAGTATTCACATATGTAATTCCAACCTGTCTCTACAGTCCTTTTGTTTAAATTTTGGTTGTCTCATAGATACCATAAACTCCTGACTATGGTCAGGCAGAATCCTCTCTCATGACTAGCTTCTCTTGACTGCAGAGGAGGGGGCAGGAAGCAGAGAGAGCTACGACAGAGGAGTTTTTGTCCAGCAGCAGCGTGCGAGGGGACCTGCTCTAAAACTCTGTAGACAAGATAGGTCTTGATCCTAGGGAGGGACATAGCAGTGCTGAACTATCTGTTTTATTGATTAGGTAAAGTAGTAGAGCTGATGTTTCATGTGAATGATATCCACCTCATGAGTCTAATCTGTCATCTCTCTTTTCTAAGTGCAGATATTAGTAGAATATTCAGAAGCTAAATGGCAGCTAAACTCTTAATAGCTGATCTTACAAAGCAACTAGTAAAGGACAATCCTCTAAAACTTACATATATTTATTTGATAGAATAAAAAATAAAGGCACCCATCTTGTAGGAATTAGTGTGCACCATTCAATTCACAACGCAACAGAAATTAGTGTCCCACTGCATAAGACGGCGTCTTAACAGTCCTGAAGACTAAATGTCGGACATTTACCCTTCGAGCTGGTTTGTACCAGCAATGTGTCAGATGCTCATTACCATCGGTCCATCCTTCTTGTCATGAGTCAATTTCCAACGATCCCTGACATCCCAATAAAAATGGGAAAAAAAATCCCATAGAAAGACTCCGCACTTTAAAGGGCAGAACCCCCCACATCCATCCCTGGCCACCTTCTTCCATACTCTGGATGGATATTGTGGATAGGAATCATCAGCTTTTCTTGCCTGCAGCTGTGAATGGAATGGTAAGTGATGACTTGGCCATAAATTGCGCTATTGCACTTCTCAGCAACTCCCTTCATGTTGTGAATGTTTTACAGGGTACTCTCTACATAATATGAGTGGTGGACAGTATTTAGGCATCATGTTATAGAGCAGGAGAAGCTGAGCAGATTGTACATAGTGTCCTATCTGCAGGCTGTTTATTATAGAGCAGGAGGATATGGAGGAGCTGAATGTGTGCGGTGAGTGAGTGTGTGCTGTGTAGGGTGAGTGTGTGCTGTGTGCGCTGAGTGAGTGTGGGTGGTAAGGTGAGTGAGCGTGTGAGTAAGCGTGTGCGCTCTGATGAGTGAGCGTGTGAGTGAGCGCGTGCTAAGTGCGGTGAATGAGCGTGTGCTACGTGCGGTGAGTGAGTGTGTCCTACATGCGTTGAGTGAGGGTGAACGTGTGCAGACCAAGATGACTTTTTTGTATAAATAGCATCCATTAACATTATACACGACTATGAGTTATGTATACGTATTACTGAAATTTTCATACTTCTCCTCGGCTAAAAATACTCCCCAAAAATAGTAAGAGTATTATTACCCTTCTGGAAAAAATGATAGTGCGACCTCTGGTGGCTGTCTACAGTGTATACAACATTACTTGAATAACATAGTGAATAATAGAAGGAATAGAGAGGTCAGGGATAAAAAAATAATGATGGTTACCACAATCATGTGCCTGGATCTATAACAAAATGTCCATGGTTTATCATTGATTTTTATGGTAGATTTCCTCTAACGTGGCAGAACGGTGCCCTTAGCTTTCAGAATCATATCATAAATATATCTATATCACCCATCACCAAAGGGGTACAAAACTGCTTGAAAAATGTGCCCTGGTAATTGACTGTGGCCTTATTCAAAGTCCACGATGACATCCACACATGCCTGGGGATGAGCTGGTGTATGTGGGACAGTATGTGTGTCCCCAGATAAACACTGGCTACCGAGCAACAACAGACATGCAACAAACACACAGCACACTGCTTCCTGCCCGGGCTAACAACAGGGAGGTGACTGCCGCCAGACTGAAATCCTGCCTGAGAGCTTTTAACCATTACACACTATACTGAGTTAGCACTGTATCACATGTGCTAGAAATATACAATCATACATATTAGGTTGACAGTGGCTATATAAGGAACAAAGTGCATGTCCACAAGACGATTAACAGAAATGTCTATAAAATCACTTCTTCCTAAGACGGAACATACATAGAATCTCATTAATGTCATTTGACATCACTACCAATGTCTCTTTTTGTTTGAATTTTAATTAAAGTAAAAGTTGTCCAGCATGTCAAGTGTAACATGATATAAATATTAGGACAGACCTGTGAAGTATTATAAAAAAAACAACAACAACCAACAAAAAAAAAGAAATTGAAAGTACACTGTGAGTGGTCGCTGTGGGCAACATTCAAGAGTACAGAAAGTATTCAGACCCCTTTACATTTTTTACTCTTTGTCTCATTGCAAGCCAATTGGAAAAAAATATATTTTTCCCTCATAAATGTAAACTCTGCATTTGACAAAAAAAAAAACTGAAATGTAAATATTTGGTAATTTATTAGAAACTGAATTATCACATGGTCACAAGTATATCAGAACCATTTACTCAGTATTGAGTAAAGGCACATTTTGAGCTACTACAGGCTTCTTGGGAACGGTGCAAACAAGTTTCTCACACCTGGTTTTTGGGATCCTTGCCATTCTTTTGCAGATCCTCTCCAGTTCCCTCAGGTTGAATGATGAATGTTGGTGTACAGTCATTTACAAGTCTCTCCAGAGATGCTTAATTGAATTTAGGTGTGGGCTCTGGCTGGCCCAGTCAAAAATGATCCCAGAGTTGTTCTGAAGCAACTGCTTTGTTATTTTAGTTGTGTGCTTAGGGTCATTGTCTTGTTGGAAAGTGAACCTTTGACCCAGTCTGAGGTCCAGAGCACTCTGGAAGAGAATTTCATCCAGGATATCTCTGCACAGGCCGAATCATCTTTACTCATTCAAACTAATAATACTGTCCTTAAAGCTGGAAAACATAGCATGATGCTGCCACCACCATGTTTATTGTTGGATTGTATTTGGCAGGTGATGAGCAGTTTCTGGTTTTTCCACACATAAGACTTGAATAAACACCAAAAGTTCAATTTCGTCTACATCAGACCAAGAATCTTATTTATCATAGTCAGGGAGTCCTTCATGTGTATTTTGCAAACTGTGCGCAAGTCTTTTTATGTCTTGCACTGAGGAGAGTCTTTCGTGGATTGGATAAGAAAACCATGCCTCTACCTTGTAAGGCAGCTCCCTTGACATCAAGCATGACCTACAGAAAGTCTTATGACATGATGCAGGATTAAAACCAACCAGTATATCTAATAAACTTGAAGGCTTGAGAAGTGTGTGTGTAGCGCCAAAAGCCAGTTGCCTTGGCGAGGCAACTCCTCACTCTGTCCTGTTATATCTGCAACAAAAAAGAAGTTTGTCCTACACTACTCCGGTGAGTGTCAAATTTTAAATTTTTTTACTGTTTCATTGGACTGTGTATACTGGATGTGCAACCCGGCTGCTTGGACTTTCCGAACGCCTAGTATCCTGTTATTTGTCTGCTAAGTGTCTGCTAATTATGGTCTGAGCAGTGCCGGCTACTGGATCCTTTTTTCTCTCCCTTGTGAATTGCATCTAATAAATATTCTTATTTAATCATAAGGTTCCCTGAAGGTCATGCTTGATGTCAATGTGGGGTGGTTTTTCTTTTCCCAAGCTGGAAAACTGTGCATATTTTCCCAGATTCCCCCGAGTGGAGCATCCATGGCTATAAGACTCCACACACAACTACACGGCAGTCTCCGTGATTGATTCCCAACCTTAATAAAGTCCAATCAGTTTATCTAGAAGGAGAAGAGCCATCTCAAGTTAGTTAAATATGAGTGTCATAGCAAAGGGTCTGAATACTTATGACGGTGTGATATTTCAGTTTTTTGTTTAATTAATTATCAAAAATATCTACATTTTGTTTTTTTGTCAAGATGGGATGCAGAGTGTACATTATGAGCAAAAAAAAAGAACCTTTTTGATCTTAACCAGTGTGGCTGCTATGAAACAAGAGTGAAATGGAAAGGCCTAACTTGTGATCGTAGGAAAAACCCCTTAAATATCTTTGTCTCCCGGTCTGTCAAATTTATCTTTCCAATCTATCTTGCATGGCATGGACAATCATTCATTAGAATGGGCACCACTAGATTATGTTTTTGTGGCCTATGCTAAGGGCAACTTCCTGTGGATTAAAAGAGGATTATACTTTCAGGATCATTTCTAACAGTTGTTTGCCAGGAGCCTCACAACAAAAATGGAGGAACTGGAACTCTTGATGTTGGAGCAGAAATATGATAAAGTGAGTATCAGTGAGACATGCTGGACAGTAAGCTATGGCTGGGCTGTTACTACAGATAGTTATAATCTTTTTAGAAAGGATTGTATAAATAAAAAGGGGGAGGGGTTTTTATATGTGAATTCTTGCTCAAGCCTGTCTTGCGAGATGACATCAGTAACGCCAATGCAAATGTGGAGTCCCTATGGTGGAGGTAAGAGGAGGGAAAAGAATAATAAAATATTGCTAGGGGTTTG
Source organism: Engystomops pustulosus (assembly GCA_019512145.1). Taxonomy (NCBI): domain Eukaryota; kingdom Metazoa; phylum Chordata; class Amphibia; order Anura; family Leptodactylidae; genus Engystomops; species Engystomops pustulosus. The sequence goes on from CM033647.1 coordinate 115,044,621, forward strand.
TTATAAGGCTCAATATAATGGAGGCAGCGAGGAAATGATGATAAGTGAAATGGATGCGGCTTCAAGCATGTGAAATACTTATCAGGGGGACTTCAATTACCCAGTAATGAATGGGGGCAGAAACCTGCAGGTCCTTCAAAGGTAGCAGGTTCTTGTCAACAAAACAGACAATTACCTGTCGCAACTAGTCCGGAGCCAACAAGAGGGGGGGTCACTGCGGACCTTATCCTACCAACAGACTTGATATGGTATACAAACTACAGGTTGGGGGGAACCTGGGGAATAGTGATCATAATATCATGATGTTTGTATTACGCTTACTAAGAGCGTTAGTGAAGGGGCAACCAGCACTCTAAGGTGGTTTTAGGTGCTTAAACGTGAAGGTAGCGATGATGCATTACAGGATTATAGAGAGAAAAATAAATCACAAAGCATGTATTGTTATGGCCCAAAATCAAGGACGTTTTTGCCTCTGGTTCACTCAATATTCAAATTTATCAGCATGGCTGTGAACTAAAACTTATATTTTATTAGATATACCTAAATATACAAGGTCACAGGTTGTGAATTCTAAAAACACAACAACAATCCGTACTATAGACGCCGACCTAGGCGACTATACTGATCACACACAACCCCAACGGTTGTGGATCAAACAATGGGGATACCACGTACCTGCAAATCACGGTGCCATGCACCATACCATCCAAAATACCTTGCAAAGAGAAATAAAAGATGGTCTTAACAAACTGGTAATGGTCTGTAGTTGTGTCCAGGGCACGCTGTGCTGTTTCCAAAGTACGTGTATTGACGGGAGCATTAAGATGGAAAAGGACATACCTGTATATGTTAGATCCAAAAACGTCACGAACTGTAACAAGGCTACAACTGTCCCCAGGTGTGATTAGCTCCCGCCCTGACAAGGGCAGTCCCAATAACTTGCCCTAGTTTAGAAAAAAAAAACCAAAAAAAAACAAAACCCTGCATTCCCCTTCCCTGACACGTTTCTTCCTGCTGTAGGTTCTTCAGAGGGATTGCGGTGGAATCAATGAAACATGGGGTCTCCAATGTAGAGGAGCATCCCTTGGGGTGTAGTAAATAGTCTGATAAACCCAAGTGTAGGGTCATCTACTGGGTCCCTGGTGTGGAGCCCCAGGCGTTGATCCCTATCTGATGGTGTAGGGATAACTGTCCCCATCAACTGACGGATAATATATACTCTCCTTAGTACATCCCCCTGTGGATCACTCACCAATCGGGGATCCTATCACACACATGTCCGTCTGTGGTGCCAGCTGCGTTCTGTAATTACCACACAAGCTGCCCTCACATGCCGGCGGAACTTCCGGTCACGTGATACCGTCACGTGATCACCAGTCACGTGATCCGGTCACATGACCGCTCGGGGTGTATCTAATGTGGTTGTCATGAGTGCATGACGCTGTCATCTGTGAGAGCATCAGCTCTCTACTGATGATCCTTACACAGTTTAAAATGGCTAGTAAAACTTAGCGACCAGATCGGCTGAGCAACAAGTGTCTGAATAAGTGAATTTTTTTTTTTTTTTTTTTTCCCCATCCTTCTTTATTTAAAAAAAAAAAAAAAAAAAAAAAAAACAAAAAAAAAAAAAAAGAGATTTATTCCTTTGTTTACTAATACAATTTACTAATACAAATTAGTCATAAGGTATTTTTACTAGGATTATTGGGCTGGTGGTTAATCTCGGCGCTGTTGAGGGGGCCCAGTCCTTACCCGGAGGTGGGGAGATGTAATGTTGTATCTGTAGTTGGATCTTGTGGGGAACAATTTTTAGAGGAAACATGTAAATTGTAGTTGTTCATTTAGTCCCCTTGGTGTCACTGTCCCCAGTCTGTAGATCCACTTGGCCTCTACTTGCAGAATCCTCTTGTTCCAGTCCCCTCCTCTCTCAGGGTATGGTATTATGTCAATACCCACAAACTGTATTTGTTTAGGGTCTCCCCCATGAATCTGATGCATATGTCTGGCTATTGGTGTGTCTCTGTCATGCCTTATGTCCCCTAGATGGTCACCAACTCTTCTCCTAAACTCCCTGCAAGTTTTTCCAACGTACTCAAGTCCGCAGTTACACGTTGCCTTGTAAATCACACCCTTCGATCGGCAGTTGATGAAGCCACGTATATCAAAGGTTCTACCAATTACATTACTGTAAAAAAGTTTTGGTGGTTTTGATGTAGGGGCAAGCGACACAGTTTCTCCCACACTTAAAACAACCTTTAGGACAACGATTAAGCCATGACCCCTCTGGTTTCGCAGGAGAGAAAAATAAATCATGTAAAAAGCAGATAAAGACCGCAAAAATAGAGACTGAAAGAAATATTGCCAGGGAGAGCAAAAATAACCCCAAATTATTTTTCAAGTATATAAATGATAAGAAACTAAAAACGGAGAGTGTGGGTCCCCTTAGAAATAACATGGGGGTCATGGTGGAAGGATATGAGGAAAGGGCCAATCTACTGAATGTCGCCTTGTCAACTGTCTTTACCCAGGAAAATCCCCTGGTGGAAGACACAATGAGGAATAATGTAAATTCATTTTGGAATGTCAACAGTTTAACCCAGGAAGAGGTACGGCGCCGCCTCACAACCACTAAGATAGATAAATCACCGTGGCCAGATGGCATACACCCCCGGGTTCTGCATGAATTATGTACAGTGATAGACAGACCGTTATTTTTAATATTTGAAGATTCACTGAGGACTGGTTATGTTCCACAGGACTGGCGCATGGTAAATGTGGTACCAATATACAAAAAAGGATCAAATAGTGATCCTGGAAACTACAGACCCGTGAGTCTAACTGCTGTGGTGGGGAAAATATTTGAGGGGTTTGTTAGAGATGCTCTCCTGGAGTATCTCACTGTGCACAACCTTATAACCCAGCGTCAGCATGGGTTTATGAGAGATCGGTCCTGTCAAACTAATCTGATTGGTTTCTACGAGGAGGTAAGTTCAAGACTGGATCTCGGGGACGCTGTGGATGTTGTATATCTGGACTTTTCAAAGGCATTTGACTCCGTGCCACATAAAAGGTTGGTATATAAAATGAGACTGCTGGGAATAGGAGAAAATCTGTGTATTTGGGTAAGTAATTGGATTAGTGATAGAAAACAGAGAGTGGTCATTAATGGCACATTCTAAGATTGGGTTGACGTTACCAGTGGAGTGCCACAGGGGTCAGTATTGGGGCCACTTCTTTTTAATATTTTTTATTAATGACCTTGTAGTGGGTTAACACAGTCAAGTTTCAATATTTGCAGATGATACTAAGCTGTGTAAAGTAATAAATACTGAGGTCAATAGTTTAGCATTACAGGGATTTGTGGAAGCATGAGGAGTGGGCAGAGAAATAGTTGATGAGGTTTAATGTAGATAAATGTAAAGTTATGCACTTGGGCCATGGAAACAAAAAGTATAATTTCTAAACAGTCAATTACTTAGTAAAACTGGAGCTGAAAAGGACTTGGGGTTATTGGTGGATGGTAAACTTAATTTTAGTGACCAGAGCCAGGGGGCTGCTGCTAAAGCAAATAAAATTATGGGATGTATCAAGAGAGGAATAGATTCTCATGATAAAGACATAGTTTTGCCCTTATACAAATCCCTGGTCAGACCACACATGGAATATTGTGTACAGTTTTGGGCACCAGTGTATAAAAAGGACATAGTAGAGCTGGAACTGGTGCAGAGGAGAGCAACCAGGATTATTAGGGGAATGGAGGGATTAGAATACACTGACAGATTACAAAATTTAGGATTATTCAGTTTATAAAAAAGACGACTGCGGGGAGACCTCATTACAATGTACAAATACCTGAACGGACAGTACAAGGATCTCTCCAAAGATCTTTTTATACCTAGGTCTGTAACCCGGACAAGGGGGCATCCTCTACGCCTAGTGGAGAGGCGATTTTACCATCAACATAGACAAAGGTTCTTTACTGTACGAGCAGTGAGACTATGGAACTCTCTGCCACAGAAGGTTGTTATGGCGGACTCTATGTACATGTTCAAGAGAGGCCTGGATGCCTTTCTGGAAAGAAAAAATATCACGGGTTATGAGGATAAAACATTTGTTTAATTCTTAAAGTTTGGGCTTGATGGACTCTTTTTCCAGCCTTATATACTATGATACTATGATACTATGAACACTGACAACAGATGTTTCCCCATTAAACTTTTTAGGCCCCGGAGGTAGGTATGAAATATCTTTTCTAGAAATTTGTATGTTATGTGAAATTCCCACCAAAGTCATGTAATAATGAGCAGAGATACGTCACCCCCCTGCCCCAATCCCAGAGATGTATTTGGCATCTGAACATTATTGTCCATACATGCTTTTGCAGTTCTGGAGGGAATTCTTGGTGCCGATGAGTCTGCTTAAAGTGTAAAATGGCTCATCAAACCATGGAACTAATCACCCTTTCCAGCATATATTCATGCTAAGGCTGGGGGAGGTGGGGCATTTTTATTGCACTGTATTGTATTGTACATAAAAATACCTGACATGTGCCCCTCAAACCTTTCTGTATAACTCAATATTCAGCACACTTCCTAAGGTTGCTCACAGCTACATTGCCAAGCTAATTGCCAAGAGTTTCAGGACCCATCTTAATTTTCAAAAGCAAAACAAAATGTTGTGTTGTAGTCTGTGCTAGGGTCAATATAAAATTGCTTCCAATTTTTCAGACCATAGAGACAATTCGCTAAAAATTTGGTCCAACAAAATTTTAATTTACACTAAAATGTTTTATAATAAAAGCAAATTGTAAAAGGTTTTCATTAAAACAATTTACAATTTGCTTTTATTGTAAAACAAGGGTTCATACACAAGTCCTCCTCCCCTGCCGATGCTGGATTCTTCTTCTTGGCCAAGAAGGATCGCTCTCTCTGTCCATGCATTAATTACTGCAGCCTTAATAAAGTTACAGTGAAGAACCACTACCCACTACCTCTGATCACGGAACATTTTGATTGTCTATGTGGTACCAAGTTTTTCACCATGCTGGATCTGCGGGGGGGGGGGGGGATATAATCTCATCCCCATCCGTGCAGGCGATGAATGGAAGACCGCCTTCAATACTTGAGATGGGCACTTCAAGTACATTGTTATGCCCTTTGGACTCTGTAATGCACCAGCAGAGTTCCAGGAGTTTATCAACGGCATTTTCAGAGACTTACTTTATACCTTTGTCGTGGTCTATCTGGACGATATCCTGTTGTTTTCCACGGATCTTGAGTCCCATTGGCTCATGTACTGCGAGTTTTCAGATGCCTAAGGGCCAATCGCCTCTATGCCAAGCTCAAGAAGTGCCAATTTCACCAGAAATTCGGCTCTGACTGAGCCTATGTCCAGTCAGAGCTCAGTCAGAGCCCATTCAGAGCCGAAATGCGTGTTAGGGACGCAGTTATCCCGGACATTGGAGCCTATTACTTCTATACCTTGGTAAGCACTGCAATTTGATGATAGGCGGTATCCATATAAATCTCACAGCACAGGTCATCCTGTGCAATATATGTCTAACACTTACATGTTGCCTGTTGGGCCACCTTTTTATTTGCTAATGAGTCTCCTTTTAATTCTTTTACTGTTAGTCTCCAAACAATGTCCGTGTTTGACTGTTTTTTCTGCGTATCACCATTATTGTACTGTACCTGTTAGGTACTTTATTTGAGATGCTAGGAATATAAGATTATGCATGTTTTATTGTATTGTACCTATAAAGATTTATACATTTTTACCATACTTTCTGTGTATAGTCTTGCCCTCCTTCTGCTCCTTTTGAGGGGTAAAATCAGGTATATATGTCTAATTTCTTGAGGCATTAGACTAGGTGCTAATTTTAACACAGGGGTGATGTTTTGTCACATAACCACTGGAGCTTTTCTCCTCTCCCACCACTTTATTCTGTTCGTCATTTTTGATTAAACCAAGTTGGACTCCGTGCTATCCAAAGATTCCTGGGCTTCGCTAATTACTACCGGCAGTTCATAACGTATTTCTCCTCCCTTGTATCTCTCATTGTGGCGCTGACCAAGAAAAACGCCAATCCTAAACTCTGGACTCCAGCGGCTGAAGAAGCCTTCTCTTTGCTTTTGCCTCCGCTCCCATTGATTGACACCACCTCGGCTGGTGCTGGTGCCATTTTCACTTAGATAGGACCTAAGGGTCGAACTCTCATGTGTGACTTGTTCTCTAAAACTTTTTTAGCTGCAGACAGTAATTACTCCGTTGGTAATCGGGAGCTTCTGGCCTTAAAGCTTGCTTTGGAAGAGTGGTGTCATCTTCTGGAAGCAGCTCGTCATCCAGTCCGTATCTATACTCATCACAAAAACCTCCTGTTTCTCCAGACTGCAAAGCGTCTCCATTCACAACAGGATCGTTGGTCCCTGTTCTTCTCCTGCTTCAATTTCCTTATACATTTCCATCCTGCAGAAAAGAATGTTAAGCCCTATGCCCTCTCTGGTGCCTCAGATGTCATTGGGGAAGAACCTTCTCCTCAACATATTGTTCTGCCTGAATGCCAAGTTCTCGCTGCTTCTATGGCAGATTCCTCCTGGTAAAACCTATAGCCGAGCAGCTCTTTGAAGAGGATACTAACTTAGGGACATTGCTCTCATGTGGCTGGGCACTCTGGGGTGCAGAAATCTGTTGCTATCATGTCTTGTTTCTACTGGTGACCGGATCTGGTCAAGGATGTATGAGATTTTGTGAGCTCCTGCACTTCCTGTACCCGTAGCAAGTCATCATGCCATCATACCTGGAGGTCTGCTTCTGCCATTGCCAATACACAGTTGCCCGTGGACTCATATTGCCATGAACTTTTTTACGGATCTTCCACCATCTTCCAGTAATACTGTTGTCTGGGTGGTTACAGACTGGTTTTTAAAGATATCCCACTTCATTTCTCTGCATTTCTCTGCCTGGTCATCTTGCCAGCTTTTTCTTCCTTCACATGTTCCGGCTTCATGGTCTCCCTCTGCATATTGTGTAAGATCGGGGGGTCCAGTTTGTTTCTCGGTTCTGGCAATCCCTCTGCAACCAACTCTAAGTAAAGCTGGATTTTTCCTCTGCGTACCATCCGCTTTCTAATGGACAATTGGAGAGAGTTAATGAGACTCTGGGATGCTATCTATGCCATTTTGTTTCCGTCTGACAGGAAGACCGGTCCATTCTGTTACCATGGGCGGAATTTTCCTACAATTCCATGGACTCTGAAACTGCCGGCTCTGCACCCTTTTTTTTGTTTATGGACAACATTAACATCCACCTCTCTCTCTTGCTGAGGGTTCTGATGTTTCTGCCGTGGAAGAATCTGAAATCCATCTGGGAGCAGATGCCAGTCTCTACATCGGGCATCTGCATGCACCAAGACCCAGGCTGACAAGAAATGCAAGCCTTCTCCAGTCTTCTCTTCAGTTGATAAAGTGTAGCTCTCTTCTAATTATGTTCGGCTGAAGATTCCCAGCTATAAACTTTGTCCTCAATTCTTGGGTCCATTTGAAGTGCTGAAGCACATCAACTCTGTCGCCTATAAGGTTCGTCTTTCTCCCACCATGCGCATCCCAAACTCCTTCTTCTTAAGCCAGTCATCCTCAACCGCTTCTCCTGGCAAGTACCTCCACCTGCTCCTGAGGCTGATTCCACCAATGTCTTTGAGGTAAAAGAGGTCCTCGATTTGAAGTCGGTCAGAGGGAAGCGGTTTCTCTTGTTGTTTGGAAGGGATTATGGGCAGAGGAGAGATCTTGGGAGCCCAAGGACAACATCCTGGACCTTGGGCTTCTGCAGATGTTTCTCCTACTGCAAACACTTTATTAATTATTATTTATTTATTAATTAATATTCTATCCAGCAGCCCCACAACTTCTGTCCAACAGCAAACCCGCTTATTAATTAATGACAAGCAGCCAGACTCCCTTATTAATAAGTCCAGTAGCAGCCCCCATATTTCATAACTGTACAGCAAACCCTTATTAATTACTTTCCATCAGCATCCCCCATGTTAGGTCACTGTCCAGCAAAACGACCCCTATGTTATATTACTATCCAGCACCCTCCCCCACCTAATTACTGTCCAGCAGTCAGATCCCCATATTAAATTGCTGCCCAATAGCCTCGCCCCAACCCCGCCCCCTCATGAATACTTCGGACCGCTTTGCGAGCGGTCCGATGATTACACTGTACACTGCGGCGTTTACTCAAGCACTAGTAGCTGCTTACTTTAGTAAGCAGCTCCTAGTGCCGAAAATTTGGGTGACAGGTGCTCTTTAACGTTTGATGCCAGAGTATTAATACACTGTATTTATATTCATACTAGTGGCAATGCTATTCTAGAGGCAATGTTAAACCCAATGCTACTGGGTCCCAATACAAACCTGTATCCCCCAATTTATTGTTTATACTATATTACTGTATCCTCAAATGGGGACAAATTGCCTTATGGCCCCCTAGGACTCCATTTCTGGATGAGCAAGTTATGCCACAGGGCCTATTGGAATTTTCATTAAAAAATTAAGCAGTCACAACATATCAGACTAAACAACAGCTCCTAATACTACTGATTAGCTATCTTTGGTGAGGCGCAAAAACTGTAGCTCACCTAGAATTTCTGAATTTTACATTATTATAGAATTTTTTTTTTTTTTTTTCAATTTAAACATGTTTACTATTTTTCTGTTTCTTTTTTATTCACTGTGTGGGGAAAGCTGCTCTTGTGCTGTGTATTACAACAGTTTTTTCTACTGTTCAATGAATCTCCTGTCTCACAGCAAAACATACCAACCATTTAACTCACTTGAAGGACACTGCTTGTTTGGATAAACTGTGCTGTAACTAATGGCAATGTTTTGGAGGTCTCACGGCCAGGGAAACAAGTCTGAATGTTGTACATGAGCTTACACACCCAGTGCACAGAATTCCCATTGGATATGGTCCATTGAAAGATGTTTCTTTTCCACTCTCTCATATGAAAAGTCCAACGACAACAAAATCCTCATTGTTACAACAAAGACTTATCTGTTATATCTACTTGGTCCAACCTGCAAATACAGAACTTTTGTATAAGTTGCTTTTCTATTAACACTACTATAATTTTTATGAAGCGTTCCTTTGAAAGATGTCTAGCGTCCAGTTCTTTTTTTAATCTTTCTCTTCCTGAAGGAAAGTAATCCTTATTCTAATAAAATGAAGTTATTTATATAGTAAAATGTAGGTATTAGTATAATGTGTGCTTGTGAGGGTTAATACAAACAGGCAAACTGCTTTACATACTGTAAAAAAACAACAGCGTTGTCTGTACACATAGTGTATAGTGTGTACACATCAAATTTTCACACACACTGTATAGTACATACACATATACATACATGCATACATACATATAGTATAATGAAAAAATGAATATAATATATATCATATACTCATGCATGCAGTACTTAAACACCATATACCCACATACTACACATAAATACAGTATGTACAGCATACATCATATACACAAATACTGCATAAATATACAGCAAATACACGCATACAGTATATACACATACTGCATATACATACAGTATATAAACATGAATACAGTATATACACCATATACACACATACTGAATATACATACAGCATATACACTTATGCAGCATTTACATACACCCATACAGCAGATACATACTAACACTCTAGGAAGGTTCCAGAACCTGGACATTATGTAATAGCAGCTGTAGATCCTGCCTGAACAGGCAATGATTAAGTGGGTGTAAGTTATTGACTAATTATGTTTCTGACATGTACACTATAGTGTGAATGGAGAGATGCTACCACCTGACCAGGAGAATAAAACCCCTGGACAGTGAGGAGCATGAGGTCTAAGATTTTGGAGCACATGCTCTTACCACATGCTCTCAGCACATGAGTAAAGAGAGAGACAGTATCAGCACACCTTCAGTACTGACACTTATCCTAATCCCAGGACTAAAGTCAGGAGACTAAGAGCTGCAGCTTCCACAGCTTGGACAAAGCTTCATCCTAGCCTGCATCTCCTACCAGGCTGGTGCCCTATTCCTGAGGACCCTCTCCAAGACCACTCCAGTAATCCGAATCTGCTGAAAGAACGTTTAGGCCCGTTGCCTGCAGTTGTTCAATAAAGAACTAAGAGTTATTTTGCACAACGTTGCCTCTGTCTGATCCCTGGATACGGCTGTCCACGGGTTTCCCATAAATTACCCAGGGACATATCTTACAGACACTCAGGGGTTGTGCCACGGAGAACCAGTACATCAGCCTCTCCATACATGTTTCTTGCAGCCCTCTGGTCCCCATACCAAGCCACTCCGGTGTTCTGGGCCCCGGCTGCCTCTAGGCCTCAAGAAAAGGCTAGGCCCTGATGGAGGATGTTGCATATATACCATATATATGGTGTATACAGGGGGAGAGGCTGTGTATACTTGGGAGGCTGTGTGTACAGGGGAAGACTATTTATTTTAGAGGAGGCTGTGTATACTGGGCGGAGGCTAAATTATGGCACCTAATAAATTGTTGGTGCTGTATATACTGTAATTTACGATAATATATATTAGGAACATGCTCCATCATACTGTAAGTGACTGTGGTATTTTTAGGGGTACAGTGTAGAGTTGTGCTGCATAGAACTGATGATGTTTGGCTATGAATTCAGCAGAGAAAAACCATGGCTGGGAGAAATCGTAAAGAAGTCCTCGATGGAGCAGTTCATCACCTGTAGCATACTAAATACTAGATGTCACTAATGTCAGTGTCACTGACTGACTACTAGTGTGTAAAGTAGCATCACAGGCACAGCATTTTCAAGTTTTGCCTCAGGCAGCAAAAAGGCTAGAATTGATCCTGAATGCACCTCATGGCCACAACCATGGAGCATTAAGATTATTATTTGCAAATAAAAAAAATCTAAAATTTATTTAGCTCCTTGGACCCCAACAATTATCTGTTTCAAGGTTTTTTGCTAGAACAGGCCCTGCTCCATATATATTATACAGTGGCTAGAAATGGTATTGCTGCTCTCTTACATTTACTTGAGGCGGCAATACCTATTACAGACACTAGCAAAGTACGATTCACAGCTACTACCAAAGGCCATGCAGTCTAGTTATATGATCATCAATGTGGATTTTGAATCTCCATGTTTTTCTTGGGGCTCACACCCAGACATAGTTTCCTCAGCCCTCTGTATAAGCTGAGTATCTGGGCCTCAAAGTATAGGCCAGGTCCTATCCCTGCCCATTTTTGTAGCTCAGGCAGTTTTTTCTATTGTCATTGGCACATGAATGTAGCTCAACTGCCGATTACACACAGACCATGGCAGTTGAGCTCCATTAGTTTCATCAATCAGCTGGGATGACACCCCCACAATTTGTTATTGGTTACTTGTCCTGAGTTCTAAAAATCTCTCTTTAACTACAATGTCAGCTCTATATTTTGTTATTTTCTGCATCTCCTTTATGTTATTGTATTGGAGACTTGTCCAACTGGAAAATGTTCTAGTATTTTAGTTGTTCCGTCCAAACCTGAATTTTGGATACCTAGATAGTCTACACTGGTGGTGGTGAACCTATGGCATGGGTTCCAGAGGTGGCAATCGGAGCCCTCTCTATGTGCAACCAAGCCTCTACTTCATCCTTCAGTTTCAGGCAGCCCAGGACATGCCACACTTGGCACCATTTTAAAGCAACACATCCTTGGCTACTTGGAAACCTGGAACTACAGGTGGAGTGTGGAGGTGTGGACAGAGCTGCTCCAGATCCCACTATTCTTCATGTTAACAGGACCCTGGATGGATGCTACAATGAAAATCCTTCTTTCTATTGTACTGTTTTGGTTTCCTTGGGATGCTGATAGCTGTGATAGCAATAAATAAATACAAAAGTAAATACAATAAATAAATAGCAATAAATTACTCCGCACTTTGCGATATATTCGTTGGTTTTGAATATTGTTTGGGCACTCAGTCTCACCATCACTGTCCGGGCTATTGTATAGAGCCTGTTTCCCTATTTTTTTGTCCCACTATTTCTTTGAACACCTTGTACACCTACCTTTTGCATATTTTCTTCTGAATTATGACAGACAGCTTGTCCTTCTTCTTGTCTGCTGATATGGGTGGGGCAAGGATAATGCACATGTGTGAATGTGATGAAGGCCCTGTCAGTTCAGGGTCATGAAAAGTGGAGTTGAGACTTTTTTTGTCATGGCAACTAAAACACAGTCAAATACACTGAAAACACCTGGTAGTAACAATCTTCATGTTTTTGTTACCAAAACATGGGGCCTCATGGCAACGCTTGTATGTTCTCAAAATTTAACTGTTGTGCTGCCAGATGCCATCACTATTGAAGCTTCTGGGCTCTCAGCTATGGGACATGGCCCTCTTTCAACTCATAATAAAAGGTTTCTTACACTATTTTAGGTGGGATATGTACATTAAAGTAAATATATAAAAAGCAATGACTAAAAAAAGATATATTTATTGCAGAAAAAGATTTTTTTACACACACATATATATATATATTTATATAGACAGAAAGACATTTTAATACATTAACCATTCACTTTCAGAAGGGGGTAATAATATACAACCAAATATTGCGCTCTCTGCACTGTAAAAAGAAGATTAGATTCATTATTGAGAAATTATATGAAACAAGTGTTAACTCTTAACATCATCAGATGACACATTGACCCTGCATTGATTATTGTATTGACCCCTGACAATTGACTTCTAAATAAATTAATTTTATTTATCCAGAAAGTAGTAATCAGATATAATATAGCTTGACCTGATACTCCCACCAGTTTAAATGCATTTAGTATATTGTGTGCAACACCTTATGTGTATGATCCTATAAGCATAACATTGTGGTTTGGTATATTTGTGTGTTTAATTCCTCAACAAATATTTCAGCATTACAGTACAATTCTGTGATCAAGTTTTAACATAAGCCTGTTCTACATCCTTGTGAATTATTTAATTTAGGTCACTAACCTTTCACCGAACTTTGTATGAAAAGTACAACTGAACACAAAAAAACTGTGTGATATATAGTATTGGAACATTGTTACTCTTTCCTTCATCTGCTTTGATGCTTATCCTCACTTTTTTCATAGTGATCTGTTTTTCACTGCTGAATTCTGTCTTTCTAGGTAGACATATTACATAGAAGTTTATTGAGCCCACAGAGTGAGAGATAATGCAGAGAGAAAGGCTTCTAGATAGTGAAATCGTATAATGACCATAAATAGAGTTAATCAAGTACAAGCGGTCCCCGGGTTACGTGCAAGATAGGTTCTGCAGGTTGAATTTGTATGTAAGTTGGAACTGTATACTTTATAATTGTAGCACCAGGCAAATTTTTTTTGGGTGTCTATAATTTTAAAAATGGTGGGTTGTCATAAGAAGCAGGATTAACAATAAATCTTAATTACAGATACCTTTGAATAACTGCTCAGTAAATTACCAAAATCCAGAGGTCCGTTGGTAACCAGGGGTCGTCTGTAAGTTGGATGTTCTTAAGTAGGGGACCGCCTGACTGGACTACTTATTTCTGCAAATTCTTTGAAAAGTTAGATATGGTTTAACATATTAAGTTCTAAACTAGTATGATAGAAAAAGTCTTTTTTTAAACTATAGTTTAAGAGCATAGAATGACCAAGCATTTAAAATATAGATATCTCATAATATAGGTGTCAGCAGAGCATTGCACCAGACTGTTAGTTTGCAGGTGAAGTTCACCAAGAGTGGTGTACCTCGCAATTTGAGAACATCTGGTTCTTTGTGACTCTCACTGTCCCTATTAGGGGCTACTTTTACCAAAATGCTGCCTTAATTTCTGACAAAAATCTGGTGTACAGAATGTGCAGTCCATCTACTATGGACTATATACTAAAACTGTTGTTCTGTGCATAGTTTCATCTATTTTTTTTTTTGCTTAGAGGGGTATTCCCATCTGGGCATTTACATTTAATAAAATTCCATATGTAAACATTTCTTCAATTGGATGTTATTAAAAAAAATGTTCCTGTGTGAAGATAATTTCTCATAACTGTAGTGATATGGTCCCTTAGAAACGAGATACTTTCCTCGGATACGACCACGTCATACTCTGGCAGCGGTGGCCAGACTTGCGCTATAGAGTCCTGCCAAACCACCAGGATTCACCGATCATTACCACAGGACGGCTGTGCGACATGTAGTAACTCCCAGACATTTTATATACAATAACCTTTTGTTTCTTTGTGCACTCAATCCATCAGAGGTGGCCGTATCCGAGGAAGCCATCTCGTTTCTAAGGGACAACATGGTTACATTTATGCGAAATTATCTTCACACAGGAACATTTTTTTAATAACATCCAATTGAAGAAATGTTTATATATGGCAGATTAATGAAACTGAATGTAAGTGCCAAGATGAGAATACCCCTTTAATGTTGTTGCATATCAGTAATGAATGTGTCGCAAACTAGGAATACAAACAACCATCCCCCTTTAAGTACACAGTATTAAACATTGTTGGACAATATGCAACCGTGACGCACAATAGGGACGCACAAACATAATAAATACATGTGCAAACTACAAAAACACTTTTTTATATGCAAATGTGGACAAAAACAATAATAATGGAAACTAAAATATATTTTGGCTTATGTGTTTAAGTCCTAGAGAATAGATAAGGACCTTTGGTGGTCAACATAGCTGGACAGAAAAGATTGACCATTTCTAGAGTAGTTTACAGACCACTGGCTTCTTGGTACGGGGTATAAGAGTTTCTATTAAGTCCAAACTGTTTTATCATAGGACATTACTTTGTACATTACATGGTTATGGTAAATTAAACTGGTGTAAAATGTCAGTATCAAAATGCCTTTGCACATTACCATATTCTAATAAAATAACATACTAATTATATGAGATACAGCAGCTAAAAGAATTGCAGGAACAGCGTACATTGTGCAGGCAACATAAGGCAAATTGCTAGGCTCCATCTAAAGGCAACGTTAAATTTATGCATATTTAGTGTATTTTCTATACTGGACAAGGATATAAATATGTAAGGAGAAACAAAAAAAAAAAAAGAAAGGGCTACATTCACCCTTTTATATTCATTGTGTAATTCTGATGTTATGTTTAAATAATGTGTACAGTGAATAACACAAACTTAAACAGGTTTTTAGACTTTACAGTAATCCTGTTTAATCACTATGAAAACAAAATGTAACACAAATTTGTAGTATATGTCATGTTTCAATCCCTTGCTACCGTACTTGAACATCCAGTATTAGATCGGTTTGTGTGAATGACAATGTGATAGACATACCCTGTGTATAATTGCATAAATCTCTTGATTAATTTGACACAATGGGGCTTATTTACTAAGGGTCCTGCGGCTGCATTTCCATCAGGTTTTCCGACTTATCGGGGATAACGCCGACGGGACAGGGATTTAGAAGTGGATTATATCGTACAAGGTCGGTTTTTGAAAATGGTGAACTCCGGCAGAACTGAGCAGGGAAGCGACACAAGTAGGAAATCGGACGCACAATCTTAGTGAATTGCGCCGGAGTCCATGATCATCGGACAATGCACAGTTGGGATCGCGACAGGACCGGGTAAGTATTTATTCTACAGTTTAGCATACAAACCTTTGCCTACACTGGAAACAATTTTCATTACCTCTTAGCTGAGAACAGGGCTAGCATTGAAGGGGTTTCCAGCATTTCTTTTTCTGCCAGAAAGCTGTAGAAAGATGAAGATCTTTTATCTATATAGTGATGGATTTGTATAGAATCCCTTCAGCCTTCTGGAATTGTCTATTTTATGAAATTCTATTTAAAAGAACAGCAAAGCATTTTTGGTATATGTAACTCTGCATTGTACAGTTACTCTTTAATTCCTCCTCATTGATTTTAAAAGGCTGCTAGTGACACCACTATCAATAATTCTATTTATAGGAGGAATAACTGATGAGACAAGATATATATACAGCTCAGGAGTGGAGACAAGGCCTTCTTAACACTTTCAGCAAACATTTGTGCACCTTTTAGAATTTACATTTGTACAGAGTCACATGAGTCCTTATTTTGAAGAATGGGAACACACATTTTACAAAAAAAAAACAACTTGCATATAAAAAATCCCTGATAATTTGGATAATACACAGTATATTTCATCCTTTCATCACAGAGACTTTACCCATTTATTGCTCCTTTTTAAATGTACCTTAGAACATTTCCTATTACATTACAAATGTCCTACTGTTCCCACTGAACATTGAGTAAATAAGCTTTACATATCCTGTTACTTTTCATTTATGTAGCATGGACCTTTGTACAATGCTGCCACAACTAAAATCCAGAAGACACCATATGCAATCCTAGATGCGGGCACATCATTAGCAAAACACAATGGCCCATATATATCAAAATTGAGATGAACTGCTTTAGTTTGCCTCACAAATGTGCAGGGTGTGCCTGATCATTGAATCTGGTCTTCAATTATCTGGCGCACCCTGCTCTGCTCAGCACCTTTTTTTTGGTGCTCCTTTAATATACAGCGTGCAACACTCACTCTGTCAAGTCGCTCTAATAAATGTGTCGCAAACTCTGACTAAACACTACCACGGCCCCTTCGGTGCCCCCTTCGGTGATGATCGGGCCAGCTAGTGATCTTAACCTTTTATCAAGACTATTAGGCTGCATTTAAATGAACGAATGGATGATGTCTGTACGTCCCCCATAGAGGGTAATGGGAGCATGGACTTACCACCCACTTACTGCTCCGCACACCGGGAAAAGATAGGACATGTCCTATCTTTCCACGTGTGCATGGCCGTACACCATGCGTCTCTATGGAAAGGGGAGAGGCTACGGTCAGGCCGGTATATGTTGGTGTAAATGCAGCCTGAGGCTAATTTTTGGACACACCAAAATAACAGCCTAGTGAAACCAATCAGAGTCAATGCTGTTAGGTAAAAACATATAGAAGGAGTAAAATGTACCGGCAGAACTAGAAAATATGGACAAAAGTGCTAAATAGCTAAAACTTGTTTAGTCAATATCCCCTTGATGCTGATGACTGGAAGATGCAGCTTTTAAAATGGTCACATCCTTAGCCGACACTTCAATATTACATGTTGTAATTGGGAATTACAAACCCATTATGTATATTATGACATTCTGTGGTTAATGGATTAGAATGTATTAATAATTTATTATATATCTTGTACTTAAATAGAAGAGGATCTAAGCAATTATGACAACAGTAAAAATATTCTGCAGCATAGACACAAGCATAATTTCTAGCAGATGCACCATTCAGAGTGTAATATTTCGGGACAATATAACTAGGTAAAGCTTCTGTTTCATTCCTGCTTTGGTTGCAATTCCCTATGCCAGTAGGTGGCCTTGAACAACTACGAAATTTGAAGGCACTGTAGACCAGGTATGACAGAGGGTTCGGTATAATTCAGAAGTACAATAATTTTCTTGTAGAAGATATATATATCTATAGGGTAATGGCTAAGAAATGCATGATTGATTAGGAGATACACGCAGTTACTAACATTAGGACATGCTTAGCAGTGAAATGTTTTATATACCTTAACCCCAAGAAAACATTGCTGATAATTGTACACATTTTGCTGTAGATGTTCTTGACTTCTGATATTCTTTCTTCTCGCAACAATAATATTATACTGCATCAATCATCCACTTCTAACATAATCTTCATCACTAGCAGAAGGACTTTCTTACTTCACTGGAAACGCAGAAGTTAATTTTGTGAATGCAGGAGCTAATAAATGTTACATACTCTTATGGGACTTATTTCTTCACTTTAGCATCATAGGTGCCGGCATTTTTGTAGGACGCCACATAGCCAGTGTTTTCTACAATATTCTCTCGGCCACTTTTGCCTTTTCCTTTGCCAGTTTCATCAAAGCGTTCCTTGTGGGATCCAGTGTACTTGGATGTATCTGTTAAACGATCCACTGCACCAACTGCTGCAGCTTTCTATAGGAAGTAACAATGCAGAATAATTAAGATATGGAGATTAAGTCATGCAGCTCACATATATACACATATATATATATATACATATTATATATATTTTTTTTTTTAAAAAAACCTTTTAATATTTTTATTCATTCTGTTTAGGCTCCCTTGATGGATTGATCGCTCATACAGTATACTGCAAAACATGACCTGGAAGGTGTTCAGCTACTTGAAAACATGATGGTAGAAACCAATTTCTCCTGACAGGTTCCCTTTTACATACCCATATCTTGTGCATTTCCACTTACTGTAACTCCAGAGCTTATAGGTTCTTTTCCAGCCACAAGTTTGCAGATAGAGTCATATGCTTCTTCCTTGCTCTTTCCTTTAAACCTTTTTGAGGATAGTTCCTCTAGAGCCTGCTTAAATTCTTCATAGTTGATAACTCTTGCTGTTTTTGCTCTATACGAAAAATTAAATAAGGTTACCATGTAAGAAATGCGGCAACTTAAAATGTGAACTGCCATAGTACAATGGCACTAACTTAAGATGGTGCCATCAGCGTCGCAAAGTGTAGCATACGCCTGACAGTCAGGTGCAATACTGCATCTAGAGGGTTTGACATTGCTACCAATTAAAACTACAACTCTACTTGAGGAAAAAAAGTCCTTAAACATCTGATTATTATTAGTAAGTTGAGTTGATTTATAGAAAGATTTATATTTAAAGGTACACTAATATGTTTCACATACTTTACTTTGGAGAACACGATGTCAACATCAGTTCCGGTTATAGTTTTTCCATCAATGACTTTGCATTCTTTACAAAGCTTGGCCCAGTTTTTACCCGTCAATTCTTGACCTGTTGCCTTTGTATCACCATAGATGGCAAACTTTTTGAAGCTTTCTTCTAGGGAAGCAAGATCGGAGTTTTCTGCCATTGTTATCCTGGCAAGTAAAAAATATTACAAATTTGATGAAAAATGTAATTCATTCAAAAAAGATCAACAGGTTAAATATTCCTGTGAGGCATAGCTTGTGTTAAACACAATGCATTTCGAGGAAAATGTACCGCTTTATCAAGTGAATGAAGGCTAAAAGGTACACCAAAACCAGTGCCGAGGGTGCAGTCGTGGATCCCTCCGAGGCATGGTATGGTATGGAATGGTGGACAATATGGCAATGTAAATGTATGGCTGTTTTGCCCATTGAAATGAGTGTGGCGGTATGCTACCAGTATCAAAACAGTATGGGCCTAAGATATATACTTATTAGTTTGGTCCCCATCAGCTCTACCATGTGTTCATCATATCCCATTCTTTATGTAGTATAATAACACAATTTCAACCTGAAATATTTAAGTATCATGGTGCAGTTGACTGTGTATTTTGTATCATTTTTACTAAGCCTTATGAATAATACTTTGAAGATCTACCACTGGTTTATAGCTGCATGTCTACTTAATTTATATAAAGATTACACTTAATATTTAACCAAAATATAGGAGCAGATCTGTATTCTCCCTGCTATGATCTACCCAGCATCATTTGGGGTGAAAACCGCTATAAGCCAGTGGTAGATTTCCTTTAAACAGAATGATTATAAATGTATAAAAGATAACTAGCACGAAACACAATGACTAAATGATATGAACCACTAAGAACTCCAAGGCAACCCCTTATTTATGTGTCTTATTTTTTAGCATATGTTGCATGCATCATTTGTCCTCTTGATGTCCTTTGTCATATTGACATTATTACTTACAGCAGAATTGAACAGAATCCAACAAACCGTGGTGTCATACAGCATAAGGAAGTTTGGAGAACTTTTGTTTTGCTGTGTATTTAGTAGCAACAAGTAGTTGCTATTTGGCATCCAGTATAATGTTTACAGCTTGGTATTTGTACCTACACCTTGTTGCTATGTAGCTTCTATGTGTTTTACTTTATGTACAATGTATTTACAGATTTGTGGGAATCAGATTTATGGATTGGGAATGCAAGTGAAATAGATTTCTTCCCTTAGGGCATTGGTTTTGAGTTTAGTTGTAGAGGCTCTTTTAACTTAACATAGAAGCTAATATACAAAATACTTCCATGTAATGGTTCCTTCCCCCTGAAGCAGACACTATAGGGTGAATATGGTGTTTGCTGGTTGATTCCAAGCTGGTATTATAAACCAATCTAAACCAAGTTTATCAATAAATTCCCTATGGATTTAAAATACATCACAGTTGTCATTGCAGAAAATAATTTTTTCAGAGTGTTACTAAAATGTAGCTAGCCTGTGACTTTTCTACTTGCCATCTGCAAGACAAATGAAGACTGTTAGCCCTCAGAGTAGGGCCCTCTTTCTACTTTCTACTCAGCTCAGTTCTTTCTACTCAGTTCAGTCTGATGGTATAAAAATTAAAGACAAACATAGTCTACCAGCACATAATTATGTTCACAGATATTTTTCTGTGTCATCACAGATATTTTTCAATGCACATGAATCTGATAAATATACAGTTTTCACTTGCACTGAATGCTAACAGATTTGATATAAGCACAGAATGCTCAACCAATTAGCTACTACATCTCTCACTACATGAAATAAATCTACTGTTCTACCTGGTGACCTACTTTACAGAAAATGTTTAAAGGGAACCGGTCACCAGGAATGTTATTTTTAGCTGGTGACCATTAGCCAATGCTATGCTTATTTTATAAATGCCTTTGTCAGCATCCTGAATGATTTCATTAGTTTATATAAATTTAATTCACTTTACTTGGCTCTCTGCCAGAAGCATGTACTGAATTCCTGGGGTGAGCCAGGGGGCGTGGGGGGGGGGCTCAGCTGCAGCCTGTGTGTGTCAGTCTTCTCCTGCAAACTCATGCAGCTCCCTAATCCCTCCCCACTTCCTGTCACCTTCAAACTCATGCAGCTCCCTAACCCTTCACTGTCATGTGCAATTAGCAGGCAGGACAGGGGAATGATCTGCAGGAGAGCAATAACATATGAGTAGACAAGGGCTGCAGCTGCACCACCCAGGGCAAATGGGGCTTTCTTTAAATGCCTTAAATAGGGCTTGCTGTATGCTCCCTCTGCCATTTTTCTGGCGTAGAGGGCATAGTGAATGATCGCTATTATGTCCTGATCAGATAGTCCATGTCTTTTGTAGCCTAGCAAGCAACTTGTTGACCTTGGCCCTTTCTGTATCAGTTTTACCCTACTTAACACATGCAGGGGCATTTATCAATTGTGGGGGTTTTTTGGTGCATGTGTGTGGCAAGTTTGGTTAGGATTTTAGATTTTGGTGCAAGGACTTAATAAAATGGTACACAACCAAAAAGGATCTATATTGACTCCACATTCATGAAGATGAATTAGAACTTGGTACACCAGCTTTAGCTTTTCTATTTGTGTGCAAAAAGTTGTGCCTAAAAAGTGTCCGGAACCTGAACTGATTTCGCAGGCTCTGTGTAGCGCTGCGGAATATGTTGGCACCATATAAATTAAGGAATAATATATTATAGAAGCGCAGGAATAGTTTTGTGATTACCAAGCTGTGCCCTAATTGAGAAATAACAAAGCCATACACAAGGTGGGGCAAGAAAGAAAAAACAAACTGGTGGCAAGCCAATAATAATTGCCCCCCCTTGGTGTGTACAAATTCTTAGTACCCTGGATACAAAACTGGTTTTGAAATGACATGAATAAATTACAATTTTAGATGATATCAGGCATATAGAAGACATTTACGGTAAATATATTTAAAGCTAAGAATTTTCTTCTTTAGTTAGTGTATTGTTTGCATTCATGTGTGCACAGTCAACTGGCATCATGATTGCTGTACAAGCCAGGGCAAAATGCTGTTTACTTAATCCTTTTCACCCAGGCAAACAATTTTATCACTAGATTTAAAGAATGAATGATCTTACAAATGAGACAAATATTTGTTTAGGATAGCAAATGATTTTAAAGTATCTCGATCTGCTCATGTGCCAATTATCTTTTACGCCTGTATCCTGTCAATGAGCTCACTTTGCGCTTAGAGTAGACTCGGCTTATAACCAGTTTGCAGACACAATTTCATCGTAATAATTTTCTCTAGCATATACTTATATACCAGTAAAATGTCACAGTATATTTAATAACACAAGGACCTCCACTCTTTCAAGGAGATGGAGGACCTCAAACAAAGGAGATGATCATCGACCTATAGAGGAACAAAACTGCCGCAGAACTAATTAGGATAAACGGGCGAGAAATAGATCAAGTCAACACCTACAAGTACCTGGGGGTGCCCATTCATGACAGGCTTAAATGGAGAACCAATATGGACTGGTTATGCGGAAAGGCCATGACCAGGTTGCACTTGTTGAGGAAGCTGAGGTCATTCCAAATTTCAACCCTAATATTAAAAATATTCTACCAAACAATGATGGCGAGCGGATTGTTCTATGCATTTGTCTGTTGGGGAGGAGGCTTAAACAGTAGAGAAAAGAACCGACTCAACAAGGTCATCCAAAAAGACCAGAGCACTTTTGGGGAGACTCTGCATCTGCTAGAGGAAGTCTGGCAAACCAGATGCCTTAGGAAATTTGACACCATTGCGAAAAACATCAGCCACCCACTACACGACACTACTGCAGCAACAGAGTGACAGAAGTTATCGCTACCGCCAGATGTATTGCCGTACCTCGAGGTTCCACAACTCCTTCATCCCGAAGGCAATAGATCTATTCAACTATACGGTGGCTAAAGCGAAAGACTAAGTCACACCTCCCCCCAAACCCTCTCCCCACCCCCCAAAATTAAGGTAGTAACTGTAATGTTATTTGTGTTGTTTATTATGTGAAACGCTGGTCATGCCTTGCCTGGAGTAATAATGCACAAAACAATTTCCCAACAGGATTAATAAAGTTTTATTCTATTCTATTCTATACTATTCTATTATTTCACACTTGCATTGTTTTTCACGTCAATGGTTCATTTTCATGAATGTCTTACTAAACCATTGTTTTCAATGGGTGCTTTCACATTTAAGTTGTTTTCCACTGATCTATTGTTGGCGAAAAATTTTTTAAAACCTGTCCTAATTTTTTATTTATGTGGATCAAGTAAGTCAATAGAAGTCTATAGGCCAGCAAAAAAAAGGGATGGCAGGTCTGTTTTTTTCACTGATAAGGCTGGAAAACTAAATGTTATGTTTTCTCACCAATTTTGAACCTTCAGTTTTTTTTCCAGACATGAACCAAAAACAGAAGCAAATAAAGATAGCGTGAATCTTCCCTCATTCTATGTAATGATTGGTAAATCAGCTAAATAATGCTATCATGTAAGGATGACTTTTCCTATGACAAGCCATAGCACAGGCATACACTATATTACATGTGTATTTCCAAACTTTTCCAATGTGTATTCCATATCATCTGAACAGATAACCCTTGTGCAAAGGATAGATACATTAAATATATACTACTTAAAAGACAAACAGCATTTAACTGCCTCCTGAAAGGGTTTTGCCCATGAAAGAAAATTCTCAAATTTTAATCCGCTAGTGATGTTTACACAAAAAAGATAATTTATAACAGCTTATTTTACAATTTTACTCAGTTTTATTGCTGTTTTAGCTCCTACCTCTCTCTAGGCTGGTCACTGTAAAATTCCAGAGTGTGGGCGGGGACTCTCTAAGGAGACACATTATGATTCTTTTAGTGCTGTGAGATGTCGTGTGCTGACAAAGTGGTTAGATTATCAGGATACAAGGCTTATATACACTTTCATTTGGCTTCTGAACATTGTACTAGTATCTGACACATAGAAAGAGAGATGAGACATATCAGAGATGAGAAGATCCATGAGATACATATAAAGTATGCATGTGTGGGAGCTCGTCCTGGAATGCTGGGTGGGGGCTGGAGGCAGAGAGCAAAGAGTGGGCTCTGGAGGGAGCACAGTTTGTGCCAGGTTGCGCAATTCTAGACTGGACTTGGTGTTGAATTAATCTGGGTCCCGGAGCCTCTTAGTATATGAGATGCATTGTGTTCTAGTTTACTGACACCCAAATTTATGTTGCATGCTAAGGCTCCTTACACACGAATGGGTATAGCATATGTTTGCCGGAAAATATAGGGAGGCGTGCTGCCAGGCTGTACATACTGCGAAGGATAGAGCACACTGTATCTTTTTTCTAGCAACAGCATGTTATGGTTGTAAGTCTTTCCTTCAGCTTCTTCTACATCCTGCCTTCAGCTGACAGGCTGGGAGCACACTTCAAATTCCTACATCTCCTGAATCATTGCACACAATTCTTGTGTCATACTAAACAGGAGACCTCCCCTTTAATTTAATGTCAAATTATCAGATTGTGTTTAGATGTATTACAGAAACGGAGATATCCACCGTTAAAGCTAGAGTCGAAAATAGAAAGCTGTATATAAAAATCACATTTTATACTGCAACTTTAACCCCTTAATAACCCTGTAATAGTACTTCACGTATCGGCTCACGGGCTGAGCCCTCTCCATACCCGGTAAGTGTTTGCTTCATATTGCAGCAAACACTTACCGGCAATAGCCGCAATTACCAGCCGTCGGCTTCAAAAAGATGGCGGCACCCATGCGTTGCCATCTTGGTGAAGATTGGTTGCCAAAGACCTGAAGACTGGTTGCGGTCTCGTTTCAACCCATTCATTACAATGTGTGATTCACACATTGTAATGAATGAGGAGAAAAATACTCATATACAGCCATACTGTAGTATGGCACTATATGGTATGAGCAATCAGACAACCTAGGGGTAAAGTACCCTAGGGGGTCTGAAAAATTTCCCCTGCATTCCCCCTGCAGTCATATAAATATAAATACACAGTAAAAATAATAAACATGTTAGGTATCGCCACGTCTGAAAATGCCCAATCTATCAAAATATAATAATGTTTTTTCACTGCTTTTAACTCTGTAACAGGAAATGCACTTTTTTGCCATTTTGAAAAATATTAAATATTCACTAAAAAGGGATCAAAAGACCATACAGACCTAAATATAGAATCAGTGAAAACGTCACAAAAGAAGACACCACCCATGGCTCCGTCTACCGAAGTATGAAAAAGTTATTAACGCCAGAATATGGCAAAATATTTTTTTTTTGTACAGGAGGTTTTAATTTTTGTAAATGTATGAAAACATTATAAAACCTATACAATTTGGTGATCACTTAGACCCAATGAATAAAGTAAACATGTCATTTGGGCCGCACAGTGAAAGCTGTAAAAGAGAACGGCGGAAATGCATTTTTTCACCAATTTCACTGCATTTGGAATTTTTTCCTGCTTCCTAGTACACGACATAAATTAGTAAATACTGTCACTATAAAGAGCAATTTGTTACACAGAAAACAAGCCATTACATAGCTCTTTACATGGAAAAATAAAAAATATATAGATTTTTGAAGGTGGGGAGTGAAAAATGGAAATGCAAAAACAAAAAAGGGCCAGGTTGTTAAAGGGTCAACAGTGTATGTCTCTGGTACTGTGAGGCATCCAAATACAATCCTGATTTTACAATTAAGGGGAGACTCTCCTGTCTAATATGACACCTAGATTGTTTAGGTTTCTACGTGCCAGGGTTCAGGAGATATCTGTTTGAATTTCGCCACTGTCATCTTCACGGGGTATGGGAAAATATGACATATATAGATGCAAGGGAGTTATGATAGAGTTAAAGATGATTGATCCAGTTTCCAATATTACCGCATCATTGAGAAAAAAAGAAGCGTGAATCTAAACTATCAGTAAGGCTACATCCACATGGCCATGTGTGCAAAACGGGCTGCAAAAAGGGAAAGTATGCGGCCTTTATTACACCGGGGAGAGGGAAAGGTGAGCATATCCATGGAAATAAAATGGCTGCTCGGCTCTCTCACCATGTTCACCATACAGTCCTGTTTTCCCTACTCATTCATAAAGAAAGCTCCACATGCTCACACATAGTTAGTCATACCTCCCAACCGTCCCAGATTTGGCAGGACAGTCCCATTTTTTGGTCTCTGTCCTGCTATCACAGGCGGCTGGGAGAATGTCCCGGGTTCTCCCTGCCTCCCCCGGTTTGTACTGCCTCTTTCTAGTCCCATACATAAGAGCTGCAGAGCAGCCAAAGCATAGAGACGAGGAGGATGTGTGACCAGCCCCTGCTACCTCCTCACATAATGTCTGCACGAGTCATGTGAGGAGGTAGCTCCGCCCCCTCCATGAGTCAGTCGGAGCCCGGGAGAAGAGAGAGTGACTGCGGCGGAATTATAAGAGTTGAGAAATCTGTTTTTTTTTTGTTAAATACCAGCGGGTCAGGAGGAGGCTGGAGGACCGGAGAAGGATAGGGGACAGGAGGAGGAGGCTGGAGGACAGGAGGCTACAGGAGGAGGATGCAGGAGAATGGGCCACAAGAGGAGACTGGAGAACAAGAGGCTACAGGTAGAGGAAAACAGAGGACAAGGGCCACACCATGAGGAGAACAGGAGGCTACAGGATGAGGCTGAAGGACAGGAGGCTACAGGAGGAGGCTGGAGAACAGGGAGCTACAGGAGGAGGATGGAGGACAGGGGGCCACGAGAGGAGAATGGAGGACAGGAGGCTACAGGTTGAGGAGGCTGTAGGACAGGAGGCTACAGGTAGAGGAGGCTGGAGGATAGGAGGCTACAGGTAGAGAAGTCTGGAGGACAGGTGGCTAGTAGAGGAAGATAGAGAACAAGGGCCACACCATGTCAGGAGGGGTGGGGGTAGGAGTTCAGATAGTATTATGTGTAAGTTTGGGCAGATAAATAAAAAAACAGATGTTAAGAGAGGATAAAAAGGTTTTATATATTGTAGAGTTCCATTAGGGGGTATTTTACGGTTTCATGGGGGGATTGTCAAGGGGTCATTATACTATGTAGGGGCAATTAAGTTCCATATAATACTATGCTTGCGGGTGGGACAATGAGCATAGTTTAGAAAAAAGGGGAGGGGCTTTTTGTCCCTCTTTTCTTGCCCAAAAGTTGTGAGATATGAGTTAATGTCCCCTAGGATTTATAGGATAATTATATTACTCTAGGCAGAATTCAACAGATTCTAGAAAACTATTTGGCCAAGAGTTGAAACTAAAATGGGGGAGAGTGTGCCATATGAATAGAGTACCGGTGTAAATACTGTAGCCTACCACTGCTGCAACATTGCTTACTTGCTTCCAAGAGACATTCAAACATATAAATTGAATATGTATAATCAGCAGACATATAAAGGCACATTTATCATTTGTGTTGCAGGGTCTCTTTTTTTTTTGGCTGATGAATCGTGCAGGTTTTTTTTTTTTTTAAATCAAAGCTTTTTATTAAACATTTTTAACTTTTTTACATAAAATGAGACCATAACTCTGAGATTTTCCTACAGGCATATGCTGAGTAATGTAGGATATGAGCACCATACTAGTTATACAAAGAGTATATACAACATTTCTTTTTATTTTGATGCTACTACTCAGCATTATAGCCCTATGGATATTTCTCAGTGTAGACATATAAGCAGTTAACCCGACATTCTGTTTAATTGTATTTAGCTGTAGATTCACCACCCTTCTGTGTATCCCTGTGGGCCCTGCAGGCAGATCATGTCACTGCTATTTCTCATCCCGCAAATCACCATGACAACAGTCTGTAATGGTGTAAGCAAAGCGTAACAGAGAAAGCATAGGGTGGGAGGCAGCGTGCCCTTTCTCATAGTGATTGGATCAAAATTGTGTAATCCCCATGTGTTCTTATTAAGAGTTATTAATTAATTTAAGTGCATGAGTGTCATAGGCGACAGCGAGTCCTCAGTGTAAGACAGGCTCATAGAGTCAGCATATAGTACTGCATTCTCACAGTCTCTACAGACAAGGACTCAGACAGCAGATGTTCTTCTATAACATCAAGATTCCCTTTGGACAATTGTAGCTTCTGCTTTTATTTTGGGGTTCTTATAACTCTGCATTATTGTTTAGTTCTATTTTAGTCATTATTAGATGCTTGCATTTTTTGCTGCATTTGTACATTATCAAATGAATTATACGTCCAAGTTGTGGCCTTACACAGAAAAACTAGAGGGGATTACTACAGGGGATTCTAAATCTATTTTTAATATAAATGTATTCCCTATGTGCTTCCTAGGGTTTTGACACAGAGGCAACATATTGCAGTGATTTAACCAGATCTATCATATTAGTCCCCACTAAAGTCCTCATTTTACTTCACTGGAGATGCTGAGATCAATTTCACATTATCAGAGGTAACCTACTTGGTGAGGACTAGCTGCCAGTGCTACCCTACTCTCAATATTAGAAGAATCTAGAAGATTTATAATTTTACAATTGCTTACATGATGTAATCTCAGTCTCGTACACTGTATTCTTTTTTATTCTCAAGGTCCCAGCACTGCAATTCCTGGAGCATCTTGCAGTTTGTGCCTTTGTATGGCAAGATGTAATACATGGAACAAATGTCTGTTTACTTTTACCATGTGAGTTTAGGATACACTGAATTCTACAGCCACTCCATGTTGGACTGCAAGCTGGGAATTTCTGATCTTGCTTTATTATACATCATTTCCTAAATGTTCCAGTGAGAACTATTTATCCCATCTCTGCTGGTTCTCACATCCATACTCATGTGAAAGAACTCAATGTGTCATCTGGCACTATGTATGGTGATATTGTGAATGTGTACACAGGGCAGCACTTTGACCTGCTATCTTAATACACAGAATCACCAGTGCTTCTCAAAGACCTACATTTGCTGTACAACTGTTGCTGTTTGCATCACACTAGCTGATTATTCACATTATGTTACATGGTAATATCATGTTCTTGTAAACACAATTTGTACCTAGCATAAAGAGTACAACCCTCACAAGACTTATAAAAACCTTATTTATGTATCTTAGTTATTATGTATATATCTATCTATATAGAGTTTGTGTTCGGAATACTTAATATCTAAAATGAGTGATGCAGCAGAGCATGTTCATAGTAATGTATATTTATAGGCATAATTATTTTGAACCTACAGAGAAAATCACCTATTGAAATCACCTAATGGGGTTATTAGGTTACCAGCAATAGAACCATACAAGTGACAAACCCAGTTCTGATGCCTCCAGCCATAAAGAATCTGTAATATGCAGAATCTCTCTCGCCAAACAACATAGAAATTAAACTATCCCCTGTAAAATGATCCAGAATGTAACAACCATTGTAGTCATTTCCCAGCTTCCACAAACAGATGTAAGGTTAGATAAAAATACTACAATGAGAAGAGACTGAAGCATTGTTTATAGGACATACTGCAAGACTATATTGAGCTGCAGGACAGCAGAACACAGTGCAGCTTTAGAATAGAAAAAGATGGAAAAGGCTAAATGCAGTAATAAAATAAATATTCTCATTGCATTCTGTTCTGTTTTCACTATGCACCTGCAAACCAACGATCAAACACGAGAAAGAGAAGGAAAATATGGCATATGTTCACCGTAAATAACTGAAAAGAGAAATATTTTCTTTTTATTATGGAAGGATAAGGGGTTGTGTTGAGTTATGTGCAGAATGTCATAGGCAGAATCCTGTTCTTACCTCCTGATTCCCTCTGTCTGCTGTAGACGCCTCCTCTCCCCGCCTGGCCCTGTAGAATGAAACGCTGCTTTAAAGTCTGTAGGGCTATTATCTAGTGTTTATTCCTGTATCCATAGAGACATCCTGTAAAACATCAAGGGAGTGTAATATAAATATAAGTGACCAAGGTCATTTACAGGCGTAAGAGATGTGCCCTCCTTGCTTGCAGCAGTCAAGATTTGGCTTGGTAGAGATCTTCAATTCAAGTGACTAGATGGGCTCCTGTGCCAGAGGGGTGTGTCAGAGCAGAACAAAGACACACTAATAGTCAGGGACAGTCATTCATTAGCTGGCTAGTCATTTTATGGACAGGCTTCCAGAAGTACCATTGATTTTAGTGATTTACCATGTAAAACTATTACTATCTTTTTGTAGCTTTTTATCTTAGGATGCTGACAGTTTTTACAGGAATAGATATGCATGATAGAGCTTGTGCTCCTAATCTATATGAATTAGTGAAACAATATATATTGTTTAATTTTTATTTTATTTTTACCACATTAATGAACATGAAAGTGTGAATGTAAGGGCTTATACACACAACCATTTTTATCTTCAGTGTGCTGAAATTTTAATAGATAGCACACCAACTCATACATGAGCTCACCCACATTCACAGATCCCTAGATGCGTGTTAATACATTAAAAAACAACACACATTGTTCACTTTACAGCCTTTATCCACTATTTCTGGTTACCTCTAAATGAAATGTACTACATGGAGCATACCTACTAAAAGTGTCTAAAACAAGTTAGGACACCCACATACATAGCATATTACCTGTGGATGTGCCGGATTTCTAATGTAAATATATATTAAATATTACATTTAGTAGGTATGCTGTTGGCAAAAGGCTGTTGATGGATTCTGAAAACAAGGATTACTAATGAATATCTGTTATTAGTATTTTGAGTATCCTGATCTTAATTGAATCAATAGAAAGAAAAAAGGTATTTAAAGGGAAGCTGTCACTAGTTTTACAACATTAACCCCTTGATGCATTATGACGTACATTTAAAGGGGTATTCCGGAAATATGAACGTCTGATACGAAAAACCCGTGATGCTATAAATAAATGAAAATAACAAAACTCAACGTAATTAGTCCCAAAATGGAACTTAAGTTTGATTTTGTGGTTCACGAAATTTAATTGCCTCTCTAAAGTATGCTGAGCTATCACCAAGATGGCCGCCACTTAAAACTACAAGTCCCATGATCTTTTAGTTTTCAGTAACTCCTCCTACCTCTTATGCTCTGCTCCCAGTGATGATCTAACAGACTTTCTTACTCTGTTACCATAGTAATGATGTGTGTAACTCCCATCCCTGCAAATCACCACAACACTGGCATATTGGATGCACTGCAGCCAACCAACTACAGTCAAACGTAGTGGTGATCATATGACCTGCACAGGCAGGTGCAGGACATGTGATGTGGACATGTGAACAGCAGCCATCTTCTGTCCTGTGTCTTCTCCGCGCGGAGGAAATTACTGGACTGATTAAAGGGCCAGTAGCATTTTAATTCTACATTTCAGTATACGTCCACAGCATTTTTCTGCTAACAGGAGCAAAATTTTAAATAACAACTAATTACATATTAGCTTATATTTTAAGGACCCTTTGTATATAAATTAATGTTGTTTCTTGGAATACCCCTTTAAGCCATAATGCCGTTAAGGATGTATAAAGAGGGCTCATCTGGATGCCGCTCTCTTGGATGGGAACGTTGACCCCTGTAACGTCATCTGGAAGCCAAGATCCATTCTCATAGCAGCCTAGAGTCTGCATGAGACTCCAGAACCTGTAATTCATAGGCTCACTGTTATAGATCCATACAAATTCTCCATATACAGGCGGTCACCTACTTAAGAACACTCGACTTACAGACGACCCCTAGTTACAAACGGCCGCCTGCGTGTTGGTAATTTATTGTATTTTAGCCTTAGGTTACAATAATCAGCTGTAACAGTTATCACAGGTGTCTGCAATTAGTTTTATTGTTAATCCTGGTTCTTATGACATTTCCAACATTTTTAAAACCCAATTGTCACAGAGAACAAAAACATTTTGACTGGGATTACATTTATGAATTATACAGCTCCGACTTACATACAAAGTCAATTTAAGAACAAACCTACAGAACCTATCTTGTACGTAACCCGGGGACTACCTGTACTGTAGTATTGCAGTATGAAGTATTTCAATATATGATAGGAACAATTATAGCCACAAAGGTTAAATGTAGTATTAGAAATAGAGTCTAGAGTCTAAATGTAGTATTAGAAATTGTAAAAAAAATAAATTTAAAGACCCCCAAAAATTTAGATCACCCACTTTCCCTTGAACCGATATAAAATAAATAAATAAAATCATAAATATTTTAGGTATTGCTGCATCCCAAAAGTCCTGATCTATCAACATAAAAAAGGTTATTCCCAGCAGTTAACCCTGTAACGGAAAACAGTGCCCAAATGTGCAAAACGCCACATTGCTTTCCTTAAAGTGGTAGCAATGTAAATCTACATCTTACATAGGTCTGTATGCAGAAGTATAAAGTACAAAAGGTTTTCAAAAATCTTTTAAAACATAAAAAAGCTTATTTATATTTGCTATTCCCTACATTGTACCAACCCATGGAATAAAGTACAGAGATTATATTTGGAGCATACAATGAAAGCATTAAAATGGTGTCCACAAGAAATTGGTGCAAATGTGGTTTTTCCACAATTTCATCGCATTTGGAATTCTTTTCCAGCCTCCCAGTATCCAGCATGGAACTTGAAATGGCGTCACTGGAAAGTAAAATTTGTTGTACAATGCCAGTTAGGGATCTTTAAAGATTGGAGAGAAAAATTGAAAGGCAAAAATTAAAATTACGTGGTCCTTAAGGGGGTTGACTACTTTAAATGAGTTATGATCTGGGATTTTAGGGCAGTAAATCAAATAATATTATAACTTATATAATTTACATAACCTTCTGATGGAACTCTCAAGAGTTGTCCCTATTCTCCTGGATCCACTTTGTTTTAAAATACTTTTTATTACATTGTGAAACAACCCGGAACATTATAGGTTATTCTGATGGCAAAGTTTACATAGTTCAAGTAGTCATTCGTCATCTTAATACCTATGGATTTCCAGTATTTCCAGCAATTGAGGAAAATGGGTAATCCATCACTGATTATTACAAGAAGGAAGCTTTCAAGTTTAGAAACACTTCACATGCGTGAGATGTTCTACTATTACACAATAACTTATGGGAATGCACATTAGGCAGAACATCATCTAAAATAATATACCACAACAGAGAAATCCCATTATGTTTATCTTTTGTTATTCTATTCAGCCATCTTTAGAGATAGTTTATAAAATGTAGAATTATGCTAATATTATATATTAAAGAATGCTTCATATGAATATTGCTATAATTCGAACCCAGGCAGGGAATGGCAGCAGTACATGGCATTGTGAGATGTAATAAAAATGAAACTGAAGACAAGACAAAGAATATTGGATGCCCTTCTAATATTAGCAAAAATGGCTCAACAAAATATAGAAATATCAAGAAACAGCATTACAAAATTATGGCCATTTTTAATAGTATTTTTAAAATTTTCATTTTAAAACTCTGTACATAAAGAAAAAGGTTTTAGAATTTAAAATGTATTGGCATGATGATGGCATGTTAGAAAAATTGTGTTGTTCAGCTAATAATTGTGACCCTTGGTGAATGTCTGGATCACCATTACTACCACAGACAGTACCTGATTTAGAGGAAATGAACCAGTTGTAAAAACACCTACAAATACTCATCTCCACTCCTCTTCATCTTAACCCCGCCAATGTTCTTTTCTAGTTTTGCTACCCCAGGATCACCTAGAAAAGAAACTTATAATTAGTCGCTCTGGGCTGCTAATTATGCATGCCCCTGCACCTCCCTCTCCCATGTTAGGAGAGGAAGGTAATGTGATGTGAGGGATGTGAATTCACGCCTCTTGTGTGATGTCACCTCTCTCCAATGCACCCAGCATGGGGGACGGAGTGGCAAAGGCATGCATAATTAGCAGCCCATGGCACCGGACATCTTGGCGTTTTTATGTTTTTACAACTGGTTTATTTCCTTTAAGTGAAAAAACAAAAATAAAACAAATACTCACCTCTAACTCTAATTAGCAGTCTGCGGGGACAAGATGTTCGGTGCTCCGGGGTGTCAATTGTTAGGAGAGGGAGGTGACATGATGCGAGGGAAGTCTTGAATGCTCTCCAATGCACCCAGCATGGTGATGGAGTGCATAATTAGCAGCCCCGAGTGCAGGACATCTTCATGTGTTTTTGTTTTTGCAACTGGTTGATTTCCTTTAAAGGGGTATTCCCACGAAGACAAGTTTCTTAAATACACTCTCTAATTTTCAATAATACATTCTTTAATTCACTGTTATTAACAAAAATACAGCATTTCACAGATATTATTCCAATCTGTCTTTATCAGTCCTGGTGTACACAATTTCAGTTGCCTCTGGTTTCAGACCCTGCATCTTCTGAGTTTATAGTAAGCAGAAATCTTGTCTGATGCTGCGGAGCTGGCTGTTCGCTGCTCTCTGCCTCTAGCCCCCACCCTTGCTTTCCAGGACAAGCTTGCACACACACACTGGGGCAAATTTACTAAAGGTCACGGATCGCACTTTCATTGGACTGTTCGCTGTTTTCGGGATTTTCGCAGCTTTGACAGGTATTTTACAAGGGTTTGCGCTGGGATTGTGTTGCACACGATCGGATTGTGGTGCAGCTGCACTGACTTTCATGCAACAGAAATGGGCGGGGGGCATATTGTCAGATGATCCGATGGATTCGGACTGAGCGTGGGATTTAACTTTCAAATTCTGTTGCAAGACAATGCACTTACATGCACCAGGAACAAGAATGTGACCTCTGGCGGGCCTGAGTGGGGAAGCGACATGCAAGATATAGAGTGTATGAATCGTGTCAGAGTGCACTATACTCGGACAACGCACTCCCTGGGGAACTCGCTGGACCTGGGGAAGTAAATGTGCCCCACTGACTTCCTGCCGGCAAACAACAGATCATATTGTAAGGAGAGCTATAAGCAGGCAGATTTCTATCTGTGGGTGGAGGAGGGAGGCACATCAGATCTGACAGTGTGTTGTGGCAGAGCAGAGATGTAGCAGAGCTAAGAATGTCATTGTGTTTAATATGCATCTCATGGATCTCATCATCTAATCTCTAATCTGTCTCATCTCTTTTTCTATGTGTCAGATACTAATACAATGTTCAGAATGTAAATGAAAGTGTTTATAAACCTTGTACCCAGGTAA
Source organism: Engystomops pustulosus (assembly GCA_019512145.1). Lineage (NCBI taxonomy): Eukaryota > Metazoa > Chordata > Amphibia > Anura > Leptodactylidae > Engystomops > Engystomops pustulosus. The sequence goes on from CM033647.1 coordinate 115,079,677, forward strand.
TCTAGCCACATTTTCAGCACACAGCATTTCACAGTATTAGATGAATAATTAAGTTTTTGCTTAGAGAGTCTCCATCCACACTCTGGAATTGTACACTGACTATCACTGAGTTATAGAAGCTAAAACAGCAATAAAACTGAGTAAAATTGTAAAGTAACGGGTAAACATCAATAGCGGATTGAAATTTCAGAATTTTCTTCCATGGGCAAACCCCTTTCTAGGAAATCAACAAGTGAAGAAACAGAAAGAAAACCTGCGAATACTCACCCCTGCTCATCTTTGTCATGATCCTGGCGCTGTCCGTTGCTAGTCATGACACGCCCGAATAACCTAGAAAAGAGAGTATTAATTAGCAGCCTGGAGCATGGTGACAAGATGTCTGCCACTGCTGGCTGCTAATTATGCAGGCCCCTGCAACTCCCTCTCCCATGCTGGGAGCATGGGAGAGCTAGGTGACTTAACATGAGAGGCTTGAATTCAAGCCTTATGTGTGATGTCCCCATACTCTTTCACCATGGTGAAAACATTCAGAATTAGCAGCCTAGAGTGCCGGACATACTGTCCCTGTGTTCTGTGCTGCTAATTATAACTTTCTTTTCAGAATAAACCTTAAAAAAAACTTGTATGGAGCCCAGGGAGCGCCTGTATTTCAGATTCTCCTTTAATATATTGTTATCATCATAACCGTATCATAATAACAATTATAAAAATTCTATATACAGGCGGTCCGCTACTTAAGGATACCCGACTTACAGACGACCCATAGTTGCAGGCGGACCCCTCTGCCCACTGTGACCTTTGGTGAAGCTCTCTGGATGCTTTACTATAGTCCCAGACTGCAATCATCAGCTGTAAGGAGTCTGTAATGAAGCTTTACTGATAATCCTTGGTCCCATTACAGCAAAAAATTTTGAAATTCCAATTGTCACTAGGGCAAAAAAAAAAATTTGTCTGGAACTACAATTAGAAGATATACAGTTTCGACTTAAATATAAATGCAACTTAAGAACTGCCTGTATAATATCATAAAGATCTGAAATCTATATTTGTATGGGAAATATATGTAAGCTTGTGTACATATCTGTTCCTATTGCCAATTAATAGAATATCAAAACTGTATGACTATAACATTATACAATCACACAATGCTGGTTGTTTATGACACTCAATGACTTATCTGTGATCACAGTGGTAAACAGAATAAGAATAGAAGGCCTCGATGTACCATGCAATGACGTTTTTGGTACTTCTAAAACAATACGTATGAATAAATCGAATGCCTGTTTATTCATTCTCTGCTTATGACATACAGCCTTGGTGTGATTTTCCTGTCAATGGAGCTTTTCATTGTCTGGGCAGAGCAGAGTCTCTCCACCCATTGCTTGTTCAGGATGACAAATCTCACAAAGGAGTATTTTCTTTGTTTTAATTAAAGTTAGTTACAGAAGCATATGATTTATGACTTTATATGTGGATGGTACAATTATATCTAGTGCTAGTGATATTGTGTTTGTTTATCATTCTGAATGAAATATTACACATTTTACACATTTTATTAGTTGATACTGGAATTCAGGTAATTCAAATGGTTAACTTATTTTTTTTGTCCCCTGCACAGTTTCTGTAAACGCAAACTATACTGTAACATTTTTAACATTACTGTAAAATTATATACGTAAACACTGGCGGATTTTGGCCAGTGACCCCTCCGACATCCCGGAGTTCAAAAATCCTCCACTTCTGTCATACAGACGGTCCAAAAACACATCCGGGACCGCCTGTACTTCAATGGATTGGTCCCTGAGAAAAACCCAACAGAAAACCAACTTGGCGCATCAGAGCGGGTAGTTCCCTGCACGCATGTGGTTCAATTGTGGTCACCACATCATTAAGGAAATACTTTTAACTCTAATAACTGTCTCATACAAAATCAAACTGTACGGACTGTCAATAGTGACTTCGTGATTTATAAGCGTCATGTCCATGTAAGTCTTATTTACGTGGGAGAAACCATCCTGCACCTAAAAACCAGACTGACACAACATAGATACACATCGGATAAAAGAGACTTGATCTCCAGTAAGTTGACACTTCCCCGAAAGGGCCACACGGAATGTGATGTAAATGTCAACTAATTGACCGCATCCCCCCCCCCTAGGAGAGGGAGAAATAGGGAATCCATACTAAGAAAAAGAAACTAGAGTGGATATACCCTCCACAGTCGTTACAACCCCAAGGAGCTAAAATTGAATTTAACCCTACCAATATCCTACTAATAGCTTAATATAAGGTTGATGTCCCCCAGTCACCTGATATGTCCGATCTTGGCTTCTTCAAAGTAATAAGTGAATTTATGTAGGGTGATCCCCCAACCTGACCCTACCTTACTATCTTGTACTTGTTTGTTCTACTCTATCCTCCTACGGTTGGACCGGAGACCCCCACACGTCTCCAAATTTTCAACAAGTAAAATTGATACGGCTCCCGAAAAACTGTCCTACCGGAACTCTAGTGACTCTTACTCACAATGTTTCTCGCTCTCACCCCCCGACAAACTTATAAGTTCGGGTATGGTGAGAACCGAGGGGAGATCATGGAGGACAATACGGAAACATGCCACTGCGCGCTTCTGTAGTTATTCATGTCCCGATCACTACAACTGTCAAACACCGTGTGTGTCCGTTCTTAGCTGCGAGCTTCTATCTATACGACTCGTCTTATGTTTTCCTCTTGCAATAGGACCACGTAGGCGATAACGCGGGTAACATAAGGAGCTGCGCACCTAGGGCCCATTCAATGTCTCACTTGTCCCACAAATACAATCCGTTCCACAGTGGGGTTCCGGATCCACAAATCATTCTTTTATAACTTACTGATATCCAGCCTTCTATGCTTTTTGGTCCCTAACCAAACATGGTCCGGCCAGCTCGATGAGGGTGCCGTAGGGCAGTGCGCGGCTCGCGGTCCGATCAGGGTGACACCCTGACTTCGCGTTTTCACGGACATAACGTACGAGGCGCTGTGTTCCCGGGTTGGTATGTTTCCTTGCAGTCTACAGCTAAAGTTGCATGAATGTTGATCAATGACATGGGGCGGTCCTCATACTAGTACGAACTAACTACGTTTTAAAATACACTGCACTTTAATATTTTCATGTAGCACTTGCACTTTACTTGTACTTATCCTCTGGATGTATTTCACATTCATTGTATAAAGAAAAAATTATATCTGTATATTATTCAGTGGCCACAAAAACAATTGTCTGTACCATCAAAATAGTAGTTGTCCTATTAGAGAAATGCTGTTCACTATGTTGTATCTTGAAAAAAGGTGATAACCGAAACGCGCATCTGCAATAAAGATCACCCGATTTAAATTACCATGGAGTGCTGTGCCTTCCTCGTATATCCATTGTCCTTGCCGATGGACTCCCGAATTTTGCCACCCAGGCCATTCGTTGTGCGGCTTGGGACGTCTTTGTTTATTCCGGCTACCAGGATTTTTGCCACCACCTTTACTTAAGTTTCAATTGGTTCAATATGGAATCCTTGCGGGCTATCTGATTTACTCCTTCCTTATACTGATGAAACCAAGCAAACGATATTATCAAGTTACTCGACACCTCCTCAAGTAACCATCAAATCTGAGCTGGAAACGTCAAGTAGATTATTGTCCAAACGAGTTATCTCTCAGAACTTCACCTGGCCACTTTGAGTGAATACCTGAAGGCCAAAAGAATCCCACGGAGGATCGATCAACCACATCGACCCAACTGTTTATAGCAGGACCTCAGTCCTTCTGCATGAATTCATGCAATATCCAAAAATATTCGCTAGATCTATGATATGTTAAATCTAGATTTTTGCAATTGGGAAATCAGCAAGGTTACATGATTCATGATCCACTTGAAACTCGACTGCTCAAAGATACCCTTACTGCATGATATTTTTTTAAAACATGTATAGACTCTCGATACAATCTACAGATCACTCACGAGCAAAAGTGACCGAACAACGAAACGATGAAATGGTCCCGAGACTTGAAGATTATACGACAGGCAAGATCTATGCATGGCAGAATCCCACACACAAGCTTCAATCCTCAAACCAAGGATAGTGGCAAAAAAACGCCTGGCTCCAGCCAACAGAACGCTACAACGAACCCCAACAAAGGTGAAGCCGGGACCCTACTGCACACGTCAAGAAGATCGTCCTCTCTTCTTTTTTAGGAACAGGCCCACCACACTCAGACGAACCAGGAGAGGGGGCAAACCCACTCATATCCAGAAGAGACAGACCACGAGGGAGCTTACCCAACCACAGAGATCCAGACCAAAGAAGAAGTCACACCGTGGCAGTTGTATAGTGTCCTATAAGATTTATCCTTGGGATGAATCATGTTTATCAAGAAGGCCTATCATTCAGCCCGTTGTCTTATACACTTGTTTGAATGGAATGATGTTGTAAATTTGTACGCCATAATTAAGCTTAACACCCTGGTTTTTTAATCGTGTGTCATTGGGTTTTATACTGCAGGGAACTAGACCCAAACACTCGGTTTAACAATAGGAGAAATTTACCCACCCGCGAGTACCGCCATTGAGCCTTTTCTAAGTCTGTCAACAGACATACAATGTCTTCGCCAAAACAAAGAAAACATTTTTATCAATAAACATGACTAATCAGAGCCCGCGGCGCTCGGGGGTTGCCCATGGAACGACGTCGTCATAAAACCCGCGGATAAGGCTGGCGTGTCGTGTCATGGACCACGTCTCAATAGCTAACTGAGAGTTCGCCGCCAACGTTGCTGAATGCAAACGACTATAAGCAGGTTTCTTTAGACCCCAAATTTGAACTAGGACGAAAAGCATCACGCTCATATCCTAGATAAAGCTTTTGCACTCAGGCATAATTAGCGAAAGAGCTCAGAAATACTCTCTGATCACTGACCCGTGGACCCTCGTTATAAGTATTTGCCAAAATACAAAAACCTTGAAAATCCCCTGGCGCCCGCATGTGGTCTGGTACTGAGACCTTTTGTTCTCACATCAAATTGTTTTTACAACCGGCGGTCTCAGGGACTTTGCAAGTAACTAGCCGCTCATAGGTCAAGAGACATCTGATTTTTTATGCATTACAGAATCTCCATAGAAGACGCATCCAACTAGTCATTTCTTGCCGATTTGATGTCGTTTCTTTGTATACGTCTATGAATAGCACCAACCGCCTAAGAGTGTTAGAAGAAATGCCCTCGAAATCACGCTTTATTGATCAGGAGGTGCGTTTATTCTGATTGCTCAATTGTTTTATTTAATAACTACTTTCTCTTGTTGGACGATTCTTTATTCAACAGAAGAGGGTTCGGCCATGGGGGCAGCATGGCCCCATGTACCAAACATGTCATGGCTGCACAGAAAGTGAGTTTCGTCTATGTGTCCCACCACTTCAAACATGTCCGGCGGTGTGGTGCGCATACATATACGAGTGTTCCCATCTGGGAATGCCCACCTCACGGGACTCCTCTGATACTTCCACGATTTTCTAAAATATAGTGACCAAGCCATTAAGTTTACATTAGTCGCACTACTTCCCCCCCACCAACTGATCCAGTTTTCTTGGATGTACAAGTCATACTTACAGTTGACCATGGACATCATACAGACCGCTATACACAAACCGCGATAGGAATAACCTTCTGCGCTACGAGAGTAGTTCACCCCGGACCCCTTGATTAGATCACTACCCCTAGCGTTCTTACGGTAAAAAGCTCTTTCGGATAGCGATAAGTACCAGAAGGAAAACTATAGGACAAATGGTCCCTAAATTTCGACAAATGGGGTTACCAGAGAACGAGTGTTTGACAAAAAATCTGGTTGCTGCACCCAATAAAGAAGACGACTTATACTACAGCCCCAAAAAAAAAAGGAAGGTACCCCCTAGATCCCGTTCGTATCCAGTTTCCAGATAACAGCTACCAACTTATTATTTCGGACATAATACGTAAACACTTGGCGGATTTTGGCCAGTGACCCGCGCCGACATCCAGAGTTCAAAAATCTCCACTTCTGTCCTACAGACGGTCCGAAAAAACATCAGGGACCGCTGTAAAGTCTCCGATGTTGTCCTCTGAGGAAAACATACCTGTGTCAATTGTCACACATCATAACGGAAATACTTGTGACCATAATAAGGTATCATACAAAATCAAAACCTTTATATGACGCAATAGTGACTTCGGATTATAAGCTGGCATGCCATGTTAATCCTGATTTACGGGGAGAAGAAACCACTATGACCTAAAAACCAGACACACAACCTAGATTACACTCGGAAAAGGAGACTTGATTTACCAGTAAGGAGACACTTATTCCGAAAAGGGACACAGGAAGTGACTTGAAATGTTCAAATAATGAACCGCTCCCCCCCCCTAGGAGAGGGGAAATAGTGGAATCTATAAGGAAAAAAAAAAAATAGAGTGGAATACGCCACAGTCTGTACAACCCAAGGCTTAAATATTGAATTTAAACTCAACAAATCATAGTAATATGGCCTTAACTATTAAAGGTTGACTGTCCCCCAGTACACCTTGATATGTCCCTTACTTGGCTTACTTCAAAAGTAATAGGAATTATGTAGGGGTTCCCCGCTGACCCTAACATACTAATATTGCTTTTGTGTTTACTTAGATCTTCCTACGGTTGGCCCGGAACCCCACACGTCTGCAAAATTTTCAACAATTAAAAGTGATACGGCTGCAACGCCGAAACTTCCTCCAGGAACTCTAGTGACCTTTCTTCCAAACGTTCTTTCCTCTTATTAAGGTTCCGCGGTGGAGGTGAGAACCGATTGGGACGATAAGGAGACAATACGGAAGGAATGGCCCAACTCGGCTCTGAGTGTCATTAGTCCGCATATAAACACTTGTCACCCAAGTGTGTGTCCGGTTTTGCTGCGACTTCTATCTATACAGACGCTGTACGTATGTTTTCTCTGCAATAGGAAAACGACGGTGACGATAAGCAGGTACATAAGGAGCTGCACCTAGCGGCCCCTCAATGTCTCACTTGTCCCCACAAAACTCAATTGTTCCCCACAGTGGAGGTTCCGGGTCTCAATAATTAATTCTTTATACTTACCTAGTATACAGAACTTGCTAGTTCGTCTTTGGTTCCCTGAACTCCTACCTCCTCTTTCCTATTTCACATTCCTTTCCGTACTTCATCTTTTCGCCCATCTTGTCTCATCCTATTTAAATCCCCTATTTTGTCTCCCTTACTTCGACCCTCTATCCTTTGAATTCTCTTGTCTTATTCCAAGCTTTCCCCTCCTCTTCCCTTACATTGCTCAAAACACTTCTCCCTTTTACCTCCCCCCATCTTTCTTGGTTCTGTTGCGTCCAACTGGCGACCAAAGATACGATGAGGTGCCGTGCGCACTCTGCCTCTATCTTAAATGAGCGGAGTCAAGGAGAGTGTTCGTACCTTCACTCTATCTTCTCTCTTCATACTCCACCTCTGCTACCTATTCCCCTGCCATCTTCTTTCCTTCTTTATTACTTGCCTTTACTTGTTCGCTTCCTGTCCCTCTCAATGACGTTTTCCGCGATCTATTGTCCTTTCGATCATGGTGACACACTGAATTCGGTTTCACCGGAAGTAACATACGAGGCGCTGTGTGTCCCCCCCGGGTTGGTGATGTTTCTTAGCAGCTAAAAACCAGCCTAATACAGAATTTGTCAATGACGATGGGGCGGTCCTATACTAGTCGCGAAATACTAATGTTGTAAATTTAAAAACCACTGACTTGATATGCACTGTCGCATTGCACTTTAATTGTATATATCAACCTGATGTATCCCATTATCTGTATAAGAAAAATTATATCTGTATCTATTCATGCGAAAAACAATTGTTCTGACCCAATCAGAAATAGGGTGGTACATTATAGAAATGTGGTCCACTATGTGTATGATTGAAAAAGGGGGATACACGAAACGTCGCAGTCTGAAATAAAGATCACCCTGATTAACATCTACCAAATGGGAGTGCTGCTTGCTTCCTCGATATACCCACTGGTCCTTGTTGCCAGGACATCCAGATATTTTTGCACCCAGGCCATTCGGTTGTGCTGCCTTGGACTTCTTTTGTGTTATATATATATATATATATCATACAACAAAGGAAGTAGCAGCACTCCGTATCGAATTCAAGGTAGTTTATTCACCAAGTGAGGGTATAGCGACGTTTCAGCTAACTCATTGTAGCCATAAACTACCTTGAATTGGATACGGAGTGCTGCTACTTCCTTTGTTGTATGCTGTATATAGCGGTCTAGGATCGGACTCGCTGTAGCTTGAACCCTTTTTCTACTGTGCCGCCCACCCACACCGACGTCCGTGGCAAGGACCAAGTGATATATACGAGGAGATATATATATATATATATATATATCACTTTATTGACACAAACTGGTAAATAAACAGTTTGTGTAACATACACAATCAGAGTGAAACAAAGGGGAATAAAATTGTACACATATTCCCAGCCGGTTTTTCAAAAGCAAAAGCCCAGAAAGAGGGAAGTTGCAGTGAGTTCTAGAGAGAGAGCAATGGAGCCATGAGTACACGCATATATCCAATAGGAGCACCTCTCTGAGACTCCATACATTGAATAAGGTATCTGAGATAGAGCACCAAGATCCCTACATCTTCTGAAATTTATCCAGGCAGCCACAATGTTTATATACTCTAGTCTCATGTTAGAGTCAGGTTAACTAGTTTCTTTCACTTGGAAATGTTGGAGGATGATCAGCCATCCTGCAAATAGCTAAAGCCTTGCAGGCCAAAAATAGTAGTTCAGTCATCATCCCCAGTGAAACCTAACAAGCGAAGGGCAGAGGAGGCAGGGACCACCTTATTAAGAATGGTAGATACAAGAGAAATCACCTCCCTCCAGAACCCAGGCCCATATGAGGTGGACAAAGTCTTCCCAATCCTCCTGGGCCCCATGACAATTAGAAGTGGTTGATCTATGCATGTGTAGCATTGTTATGTTGTAACTTCTTTACTCGAGGGAATTGAGCCAGGAAAACATGGCAAAGTTGGAGGCAGCAAAACACTTCCTCATGAATGTATATTGTACCATGATTTCAAAGTGTACAAATAATGGGTTGTGGAGAAAATATTTGAAAGGGTTTGTTATAGATCGTATTCTGGAGTATCTCAATATTTGTATAACCTTATCAGCATGGGTTTATGAGACATCAGTCATGTGAGACTAATCTGATCTGCTTGTATGTGGAGGTAAATTCTAGACTGAATTTGGGGAAGGCTGTAGATGTTGTGTATCTAAACCTTTCCAAGGCATTTGATATTATAATACATAAAAGGTTGGTACATAAAATCTGAGTAATTGGCTTAGTAATAGAAAACAGAGGTTTTTCATTAATGGCACCTTCTCAGATTAGGTTGAAATGTCTAGTCTGGTGCCATTGGGGTCAGTATGGGGCGGTGGCTTTATTGTAGTATATTGTCAATATATTGCTTCTCTGGGCAGACAATACAGTATATCAAACATTTTTTGGAGACTCTAACAAGCAGGTGTTCTGGCAATTAATTGGCACCCTACGATGATGTAGATGAGGGTGTTCCCATTTCAGCAAATTAATCTTATTGTTCGTATGATGAAAACTTATGCAAGTTTCCAATATACTTTCTGTATCAATTCCTCAGTTTTATGTTTATCTGCAGTGGACAGAAATCTCACCATGGTTACACAGGTGTATAGCTCACTAGTATTATAGAGAATAATCGGAGCTGTGTGTTATAAATAGTCATGAACCTGTGACCATGGTCCACTGGAAATAAATAATGAAGCTTTCTATAGGAGGATGGCAAGCAGAGATCTAGATGCAGGGGCACACCATCCATGAGGCTATCTGGATAATGGGGGAGGCATTTTGAGGGCAGTACACCCATATCCACAGGATAGGTAATAACTTGGTGATGGTGCTGGTGTCAGTGGTGGGATCCCCAAAGATTATACACATATGGCACTTCTTAAATACATGTGTAAGTAGTTTGCACTAAAAATAATTTGTAAAGTCTGACAGAAAACTAGAGCAGTGGTTTTAATAAATCTGGGCCAGTGTCTGCTACTGTACAACCCTTTACTATTCACATTGGCATGATTTCAGAGCTGCTTGTTCTATGCCTCCAGTTTCTTTCAGCTGTGACATTTATAAAGAAGCGGTTTTATGATCTGTTTGTACCACTCTCATTTATTGTAGTAGAAATCATTTTATGAAATGATCTCATTTCAATATCTGCCAAATCTAATGGAATAACGATTTGTTATGTGGCTAAATCCCTGCACTGAAATATTCATCAATGTAATATATTTATATTTTATCTTGGTACTCCCCTAGAAGGAAGTAAATACAAGGTGAAAGTACAGATTAGTGTTATAGACCATAATGTTCATGATTAAAACTGTATCATGTAAAGTACTGACATTTTGAAACTTGTGGTCAGAGGTTGACTGATTAAATAGACTAAACCTAAAATTTACCTGGACCAGTTGGCTTTTCAGGATAAGCCGTCATACACATGCCAATGAGGATTTATAATATTTCTGGTAAATGAAGAACTGTTATTCTTATACCTTCTAGCATATATTTTCTCCTGTGGAGGCTCTATCTATAATTTTAAATGGTACCTCAGCAAGAAGGCGGAAAATAACCACTATCTTATTAAGCTATGACATCAACTCAAAAAAAACCAAGATTGTGCGGTCTGTAAACTTCTCTCTCTTGGGCTGAATTTACATTTTTCCTTGAACAGTCCATTAGAAATTTTGTGCCACGGTTTGATCACTATGCTGGTGACTGCATAATGGCTGTAATACCACTGCTGCAAAGGACGATTCAGCACACAGTGGGAGGGGGGAGTGCTACTTGCACACTGCAACAGCCTTTAGAACTGCAGAATAGGGGGGCTCTGATAACACCCCCCCCCCAGAGCCCTTCTGGCTCATCAATCTATTTTTCAAATTGATTTTAGAAAGAAGGATTCCATGGATAACAAATTACCACAGTTATGGTGCCTGGGTCAGTGAGTAAGTGCCCCGGTGTTATCATGCTTGGTTTTAAGTGCTTGCTTGCTTTAAGTATTATTTTAATATAAGATAAATACAGTGTAAGATGTGTGCCCATTTGAACCTATGCATGCAGTGCAGTCAAGGAGGCTCATTTTGTTTCATTCTTTCCGAACACTGGTTTGCCCCTTTCCTAATAGTATTAATTGATTTCCACAACACCTGTCTGTATTTTTGACTCTTTGCCCAGGGTCAAATTATGGGGGGTGGGGGAGAGCACCGCTTTGCCCTTAAAGGAACCCCCACCAAATGTGGGCGATTCAGGTGGTCACAGTGTATTTGGGCTGTATACAGTGATTACTGTGGGGTGTATATAGTTATTGCTGGGGGAGCTGTATATTGTGATTGCTGGGGAGCAGTATATAGCGATTGCTGTTCCCTATCTGGACTACATTCAATGGGGGCCCCAACTAGATTTTGAACCCAGGAGCCACTTACAACCTTAATCCTGCCCTGTGTTTGCCTGCCCATTCTGTACTGTATTTGTCCTCTTGGTTCTGAACTGTATTTTGTTGACTCTGCACTTTGACACAGGAATGGAGACCAATGGTCATCTACTGCTTAGGGTAGACAGGCAAACGCCTGCCCAGATGTAGCCCTTCTTTCAGTACTTCCCAGCCAAATTGGAGCTCAAAAGAAAGACATACTGCGCTTTTGCCTAATTGCAGCCAGGGCGGTCATACCTCGCCACTGGCGATCCACTACATGCCCCTCAATGGCCAAATGGGCTCTGGAAATGTCTCACCTCTTTCGCATGGAGGAGTTGGCTATAATTAACCCGGAGGCCCATAAAAGATTCCTGCATGTGTGGTCTCCATGGATGAGCTTTAGAGAATCGCAAGACTTTAAGGTTCTCTTTGAAGCCCAGGCCACCTGATGGTCCCTCTTGCCCTCCTTCTGGTGATACGAGTTGCCCTGCCTCGGAGGATGGGAAATCCTATGGCCACATCTCCATCCCCCGTCCTAACCCTTGTGGTGATCTCATACTGGCCCCTCCTTCCCGTGTGATATCCTTCACGTGTTTCTGTCTATCGTCTTGTGTATTGTGTTTGTTTTTCTTTTTTTATTTATGTCCCTAGCATGTTCACTTCGGGTGTCTAGTTCATCATTGGCCTTTAGCATTATATTGTGCCCCAACACTAGTAGTGATAAACCTCGCTGAGAAGAGCAAGGGTGGAGTTATGTTACCATACAATAGTGGCCCTTCTGGGATCTGTTTCTGCTCTCCCATTTCTCCCTATCCAAGAGGCCACTCCATCCCCACGAAGCTTTCGCTGATTGTCAGAGGCCTGACTTGGACTGATACATACCGTGTGTAATTTGTTAAGATAGAAGCTTATTTTTATAAGTTTTTATTGTACTGTGTTTTGTGTTTTTATATTGTTCAATAAAATTGATTCAACATACTGCTTAGGGTAGGCTGGGTAAATAGGCAAGGACAACTGGGAAGAGGGTTTTAGTCTTAGGGCTTACAGTCCTTACCTGTCCTTCTTCTCCATCCAAGCCATTTCCTTACAGGAGGATACCATACAGTTTTTTTAGTTAGTAGTTCTGCCAAGAGTATAGATTATTATTGCTGTATGTCTGCATATACACATAACACACAGAGAGTGACTTCTTTTGGTAAGTTAGGAATTTATTGATTGCCTGCCTTTATATTCCTATTATCTCTGACCTTCTTTCTCCATTATAGTTAAATGTAACTATTGGCAGGAAAATATCATTAAACTTCCTGGAAAAAGCTGCAGAGTAGGAACCATAAATCTAATTTAATATCACTCTGCTTGAATGGATATCTTTGATGGGGCCAAATAAAACCTTTTATGAGATGAGCTGATCTCTGCCTGCATATATTCAGGTAAAATCAAAATATGTGAATACATTTGCAATATATCTATGTTTCATTTAAGCAATTGACTATCTTATATGAAACAGTAAATTTACCAACCAGGTACCATGAAAAATACATTTGGTATATATATATTGTGGGGAATTGCTCAGGTAGATGCTTTGCAGCAGTGCAGGAAGCAGGGACACAAGCAGAGCTAAAGTCCAAAAATCAAGTGTTTATTCACACTTCTTTGTCAAAACACAAATTCAGCCTCCGCTTAAGCACATACAAAATACAAAATAAACCCTGCCCGGCTGGGTGCCTAGTACAATAATATCGCCTAACTATACATGTAGCAGGCTGCCTGGCACACTCTCTTGGCCAGCAGAATATCAAAAGGCACTCAGTTGCCTTCAGCTCTCCAGGAGGATGGAGGCTCTGGTGAGCTTGATATGGCTGTCAGTAACTTATATGGGAGAAATAGTTTCTATAAATTTGTTTGAGGTGGCTTTTTTTAAGAAAAAACATTGTCAGACAATTTGGGCGCAGAGCGGTGCATGAAGGGTGCTATAATTTACAGTGGGATGTAAGTTTATGGCGCAAAGTATTAACCATTTGGCACATGGATATAAAGGTTAAGAACTGTTAGGGAATGCTAGACTTTTTTTCAAAAAGTTGCAAATTTAGCTACAAATCAAATCCAGTCTATTAGCGGTTTAGAACAAGTTGCATCAAATGTGCAACTTTTGTGTGACTTCTTAACTAAAAAGTCTCTTATCCACTGGAGACATTAATACCTTATGTTCTACTTTTATCAAGCCGTTTAAGCCACTTTGATAAATCTTATGTGCAAAAGTCATCTCAAGAGCTCATAAGTCACTCAGGCGGCAATATGGCTCTTGGGGCGTGGAGTAGTCTTAGCTCCCAGCGCTTGGCTAGGCTATGCCCAGGAGCATCTGCAGCTGATTTACATATTACTTAGAATACGTTTTCACACATTTAGATTATGTTATAGTAAATAAAAGATTAGGGATAAGGCTGCCAGGAGTAATCTATTATCAAATCTACATCTGATGGTAGGTTTCCATTAAACCAGCCATTGGACACATCCATTGCACAGCCTGATACTGCTCCTGACCTGCTGTTTTGCAATTAAAGTTTTTCACCATCTGACTCTGGCTAAAGCCTTGTACCGTCAGCTGGGACCCACTACATACACCAAGAGTGTCCCACTAGCTTGTTGAAGAGGTCTACACCTGTGCTCCTGTGATGTCAGTGGTTAGGCTTCAACCAAGCCAGACTCTCATCTCCTGCTTCAGAACTACAGAATATATTATTTAGATATATCAAATAAATCACTTTCTGCTCACTTTACTACCCTATAAAATAATAGATGGCCATCTGCAAGTAATAGTGTTTTCTTGGACAAGGTTCTACTTTATTGCTTGTAAACTATTATACACTTATTCTACTCTCATCCTAGATTTTTTTTACAATAGTTTTTTATAGACACAGTAAATGAAACTAAATTACATTGAGCACACACCCAATCTCGCTATATTATTTTTTCTTCTCTCAAGCATCCTGCCAAGAAGAGTACAAACATTTTGAACAATGCAAGACAAGTGAATATGTTTTGTGTTAGTTGTGAAAGCAAACTCTGTCACTAAGGCGCCCATCCTGCTACAGGGAAATACATTGAAGTTTTATGAACTACTGGTTGAATGATAAAGCAGTTGCTGATAAAATCTGAAGCACAACACAAGGCTTAAGTAATCTCTTAACTCCATAATTGCTATGGTGTCTGTGCAAGCTTTGCAAAGCCTCTGGTGTCTGGGGAGACATCTCCAAGTTATGTGATGTTTGAATGGCAAAAACCATAATGGAAAACTTTCTTCTTAACACCATCCATTATAAATAATTCATAATAATGGATTCATAAAAAGAAAATATCTGGGAAGAACCATATGTTCGTAGCAGTGGTTGCTTGAACAAAGCAATGTAATAAGCGAAATGTTATATAAAAGAACATAGAAAAGAAATGTACAGTTCCTATAAAAGCTGGAAAAATAACATTAGAAAAAAATTAATACCCATCTACTAAACAACCTTCCAGGCCATTGACGGCACTTCGCTTTCCACACCTTTTGGTCCTGAAATAAAATGTGCTTTTCATATCATGTGACTGCTAAAGCCAATGGTGCACATTTACTTATGGACGTGCGACTGGTGGAGTTTATGGGGCACATTTATGGGGCAGATTGCAAAATCACTCTATACAACCTTCAAATATAATACAAGCCACAATTGCCACACTTTTAAAAATGGCTATGATAAGCTACACTAATTTGAATATCTGGTGTATGAGTTTTCAAAACGGTAATTAAGGCAGATGTGTTGAGGTCGAGATACAATGTTGTTTTTGATTTGGATTACACGATTATTGAAAAAATATTTAAAAAAAAAAGTTCTACTGTTATTATATGATATGTAAAGACCAGAATGGAATGGTTGTAATGATCTTGCGTGTGCTGAGATACCTTTGTAGCACAATACGTGGTGATTGAGAAGAAATTTACATTGGATATCTCTGTAATGGGAGACTGATGATTGGTTTATACAGAGGTATGGTTGTTTTGGAGGCTGGAAAGTTTTGGAGGAAAATAACAGCCTGACGAAAAATGCAATTGGGTTAAGACAGGGAGGATTGGTGACCATGACGTGTTCATAGAAAATGAATGATCAGGTTATTGTTAAAAAAAGTCTTAGACTTTGTGAAGTTTAAATAGAATGAATGGTACGATATGTAGAGAAATATGTTTGTTAGAAACGAATGTATATATAAAATGGAATGAATACATTTCTGTATTAACCCCTTATCACCGACACTAGTTTTCAACTCAATGACCAGACTCGATTTTTCAAATCTGACATGTCTTACGATAATTGGTTATAACTTCGGAATGCTTTAACATATCCAGGTGATTTTGAGACTGTTTTCTCTTGACACATTGTACTTCATGTTAGTCATTTTCGTTCTGAAAAAAAGTGAAAATTTGGCAAAAGTTTGTTAAAATTCTTCATTTTCCAAGTTTTAAATGTTCTGCTTTCCAGACAGGATCAGAGTTTTTACAATCCCGGGTATTAGTGCCTGGTCTGGGCAGTAATATCACAGCCCGACACCGGCACTTGTAGGACTCGATGTCCCGAAATCTTCTTCTGACGCGCCGCCGTAGAAATGTGTCGCGTCAAAAGAAGTGCCCTTATTGACCGCCGTAAAAATCCGATAGGGCGGTCATTAAGGGGTTAAGAGTATACATTTTGAGAGAGGACTGACATCAATCATGCCTGAAATCATCAAGGCCTGAAATTTATTCTAAGACATGTCACCCAGGTGGCATAGTCATATACATAAATGAAATACAATACATTATACCTGGCATCTTATGGTCTTACCCTAACGTACGACATCTAGGTGTCACTGCTTAGACAGCCCCGGTCCCCTTAAGACCAGCAGTTTACAGAGTGTCACACAAATAAAGACAAAAAATTGATTGTATTCACAAGGAAAGCAATACAAATATGGTCAGATCACCTTATGATTTACTGAAAACCACCTATGTCCACCTAAGTCCTTCAAACGGGTGCACGGAGGAAAGGAGAGAGAGGGAGTAAACCTCTGGCCAATGGTGTGAATATAATCCAAGAGAAGAAATTTGCTCCTCCAGAACACAAAAAAAAGTATGGTAACATATCTTCGTTCCTTTATTTAATCCATATTGGTACAAAGTTAAAATCCAATAATGGCATAAAAAGTAGGCAGCTCAATGGTAGTGGATTGTGCATTATATGTGAGCCTTATGGTCTCCCAAAGAATGTGTTTCCACCCCAACTTATATCTGGTTTAGGATCACTTTATGTGCTTAACCTATAGTAAAGTGGCTCCCTAGCTTTTTGCAAAACACTAAGGAGGTTTTAAAATGAATGGATACATTGCAATGGTCTCCCCATTACCCATGGTTGTCCTGTGATATTGTATCTTCTCTTGTCAAATAATTTTTCATTTTTATTGGTACCTATTGTTTGCAGTTATAGGGGTGTCCCATGGGGGCACGTTATTCTCCATCTGTAGCACATTTATAAGTTGCATGGTGGGAGGAACAAGTCCTTTTTGATGTTCGCAATCTATTTGCACCACACATACAGTGGTACAGTTGTTATATCAATGATACCCTGTATGTATGGTCGGTACCCCCTGGCGACATTGTACAATTTCTAACATACATTAATAACAATGAATGTAATCTTGTGTTTACGTATGATATTCATCCATTTTTGGATTTTCTTCTGTTGGGCAGTAGCATATCTGGGAGAATCACTACAAAATTGCATAAAAAAGTCAATAGTGGAAATACATTACTTTTTGCAGACAGCTGTCACCCCAGACATATTGTCAATAATTTACCTGTGGGGGAGTTTATCAGGGCAAGATGGTGCTGCAGTAACAATGTTGATTTTGGAGACGAATGTGTCACGGTATCTAAACAATTGTACCAAAAGTGATATACTACACAAGTGATAAATAAGGCGTGTACAATAGCCAGGTCAAAGGACAGGGAAAGTTTGTTATTTGGGTCACATAAGAAACAAGATGTTTCTGAACACATGGTTACATTTTCAACTAGATACAGCACTGATTTTCACCATATAGTTAGTATAATTAAAAAATATCTGCCCATCGGACAGTCCGATGACAAACTCAAGGATATCATACAGGAAGGATGCAGATTTGTATCCAGGCGAGATAGTTTGAACTGTATGAAATGTAGTGTCCCCTTCTTTATGTGAGCCTAGCCAGATCAGATCCAATAGGCTCAAAACAGAAGGATCTTACAGATGTGGAGGTACCCGCTGCAGAGCCTGTTCTTATATAACACCCACTAAAACATTTCAGTCTGTACAAACAATAAAATGATATAATATTAACCCCTTAACAATGTGTGCCAGCACATGGAGGGTACAGCACATGGAGAGCCCTCTCCATAGAGTCTTCGCTGCATATTGCAGCAATGACTTACCGGTTACACCTGTGATCGGTGGTATCAATGATCGTGGGTGTTTTCCCATCAATCGTTGCCAGCAAAGTTCCATCTTGGTGATGATCGTTGCTCCCCATGACGTCAACGGGGAGCAGCAATCCGTCGCCATGACAGCCTCAGGTCTTCCGAAGACCCAAGGCTGTCTCGTTTTAACCAATTCATTACAATGTGCGATTTGCACATTTTAATGAATGAGGTGGAAAATCCCCATATACTGCCATACTGTAGTATGGCAGTATATGGTAGGATCGATCAGACAACCTAGGGTTAAAGTACCCTAGGGGGTCTGAAAAATTGTGAAAGTAAATATAAAATTAACACATAACTGAGGATACTAGAAAGGAAAGGATTAGACAACATATTTCAGGTACTAATTATATGAACACAGGGGAAGAAAATATAAGCATCTTTGGATATAAGCATTTTGGATCCTGGAATTGGATACCAGGTATCTGAAGGGCCTTAATAATATGACGGAGCTTATTTATATTTATGAACCATCTTAAGTTTCCTCCTCATTTGTTTGTTCATTTTTTGTCTCCCATAAAAGACATATACTAGTATTTTACATTTTTCCCCTTTTTAAATATATACCGTATTGTTTTGTAATATTCATCCAATTCACACTTTGCTTTAGATGTACTATACCTGCCAAGTAGTGGTGATCTGTTCAGTCCAGATCCTCCCCCTTTTCTGTTACATGACAGGAGTCACATGATTGTGGATTGTCTACTTTTTATACCATTATTGGATTTTATCTTTGTACCTGTATGGATTCAATAAAGGAACCAAGATTTTTTACAACATGTTTTGTGTGCTGGAGGAGCAAATTTCTTCCCTTGGAAACAAAAACAGAGCTCTGATTTTTGGAGTAAGCCCGTGGTCAGGATTTGTTAGTTTTCTTGTTAGAAGTATCGACTATTGTCACGGCCGCACCCGCATCCTCGGTACTCGTGCCCTTACATGTGGCGCGACACCCCCCATCCTGCTCCCCGACACCCCCTCGCTCCCACTGCTAGGGCGTTCTCCTGATTGGTGCAGGCTAATCCGTCTCCACCTTATAATCCAGCACTTCCCTTCACTCCCCGCCAGATCTTCAGCTTTGTTTAAGCATTCTACCAGGAACTTCCAAGGTTTTCACACCTCGCTTCCCACAGCGGTTCCTGCTGAAGAAGAAAGCCCATCAGCGTTTCCAGACGCCGCCTTGTTTCCTGTGTTCCTCCAGCGTTTCCAGATGCCTCCGTGTTTCGCTGTGTTCCTCCAGCTTTTCCAGACGCCTCTGTGTTTCCTGTCTCCAGCGTTCTCAGACACTTTTGGTGGCTCCCGTGTTCCAGTGGTCCCAGATGCCTCCAAGCCACCAACTCTCCTCCAAGGACCTCTCCGTTCCTCCTCGCCTGGGTCCTGAGCCAGCTACTGCCTGCCTGCCGTTAGTTCCAGCTCATCCTTACAAGCCGCTTTCCGGCTGTCATCCCAGGATCGGACTGTGTCATACATCCCTGTCTTCCCTGGCTGCCCCAGCGTGCCTAGTCGCACCCTTGGAATGACCTGGTGGCACCCTGCTGCAGCAAGACCATCCCGCTTTGCAGTGGGCTCTGGTGAAGACCAGGGTGCCACTTAGACTCCGGTCCTGGGTTGCGGCTAGTACTCTCTCCATCTCCCGCGGTGGTGCAGAAGGTCCACTGGTCCACAAACTCCTCCTCCGGACTCTTTCCATAGGGACTTTCCTCCCGGGTACTCCCAAGTACCTTCTGTCCTCTGTCTGACCTTTACAACTATCAGTCTCTCAGAGTGCTCTCATACATTAGAGTCCATTCTCAGGGCACAGTCCTTGAGAAAAGGGGTGCTGCCTCGATTCACAGCATGGGAACAGGGGCAAAGAATCTCCTCTGCGATGAGGGGAACAGGTAGTTGGGGCTCCACAGTGGCTTAATGGTTTGGATTACAGCCTTGCAGCGCTGGGGACCTGGGTTCAATTCCCAGGGTCAACATCTGCAAAGAGTTTGTATGTTCTCTCCGTGTTTGTGTGGATTTCCCCCGGGTCCTCCTGTTTCCTCCCACACTCCAAAACATACTGGTAGGTTGATTAGATTGTGAGCCCCATTGGGGACAGGGACAATTTGGCAAGCTCTGTGCGCGCTATATAAATAAAGGAATTAATATTATTCTGCCCTAAGCAGAGATGGTTGCTTTAAAGCACAACTGGGGAAAAGTCTAGCAATCTCTCTGGCTTTTAATAAATTAGTTTAGATTAAAGTCTTTAGAAAAGTCTCTGGTTCAAAAGCAGCAAAGGAATTATGGCCTCAGCCCATCTGGGAAAAAAACAATAGCAGAGTCATAAGTATGATATTTAAAGTATTATATTAGTAACATATTAACAATGTCATAGTCCAGTGATGGCTAGCCTATGGCACTGGTGCCAGAGGTGGCACTCAGAGCCCTTTCTGTGGGCACCCAAGCCATCACCAGAGATGACTCCAGGTATCTTCCTGCAGTCCCAGACAGCCCAGGACTTGCTGTGCACAGAGCTATTTTAAAGTGACAGCTCTACCTTGGACTATTTCTGCTTTATTTGTGTCCTCAGGGTGCTGGTATCAATGAAAACTGTGACAGAGAAGGGAGTATAAATCATAAATTAAATTTCTGTGTTGGCACTTTGTGATAAATAAGCGGCTCTTTGTTGTAGTTTAGGCATTTGGCCTCTAAAAGGTTTGCCATCACTGTCCATAGTCCATAGTACTGTTATACACTCACCGGCCACTTTATTAGGTACACCTGTCCAACTGCTTGTTAACACTTAATTTCTAATCAGCCAATCACATGGCGGCAACTCAGTGCATCTAGGCATGTGGACATGGTCAAGACAATCTCCTGCAGTTCAAACCGAGCATCAGTATGGGGAAGAAAGGTGATTTGAGTGCCTTTGAACATGGCATGGTTGTTGGTGCCAGAAGGGCTGGTCTGAGTATTTCAGAAACTGCTGATCTACTGATTTTCAAGCACAACATCTCTAGGGTTTACAGAGAATGGTCCGAAAAGAAAAACATCCAGTAGCGGCAGTTCTGTGGGCGGAAATGCCTTGTTGTATTGCCTAGAGGTCAGAGAGAATGGGCAACTGTTCCGGGCTGATAGAAAGGCAACAGTGACTCAAATCGCCACCCGTTACAACCAAGGTAGGCAGAAGAAGCATCTCTGAACGCACAGTACGTCGAACTTTGAGGCAGATGGGCTAGAGCAGCAGAAGACCACACCGGGTTGACACTCCTTTCAGCTTAGAGAACAGGAAAACTGAGGCTACAATTTGCACAAGCTCATTGAAATTGGACAGTTAGAGATTGGAAAAACATTGCTGGTCTGATGAGCTCTCGATTTCTGCTGCAGACATTCGGATGTGTGATCGAATTTGCGTCAACAAATGAACATGGATCCTCCTGCCTTGTTCAACGGTTCAGGCTGTGTGGTGGTGTATTCATGTGGGGGAATTTTCTTGCTCCTCTTTGGGCCCCTTGGTACCATTGAGCATCGTTGCAATGCCACAGCCTACCTAAGTATTGTTGCTGACCAATGCCATCCCCTTATGACACATGTACCCAACTTCTGATGGCTACTTTCAGCAGGTTAATGCACCATGTCATAAAGCTGAATCATCTCAGACTGGTTTTCTTGAACATACAATGAGTTCACTGTACTCAAATGCCTCCACAGCCCACCGATCTCTATCCAATAGAGCATCTTTGGGATTGGTGGAACGGGAGATTCGCATCATGGATTCAGCACAAATCTGCGGCAACTGTGTGATGCCATCATGTCCAATATGGACCAAATCTCTGAGGAATGCTTCCAGCACCTTGTTTGAATCTATGCCACGAAGAATTGAGGCATTTCTGAAGGCAAAAGGGGGTCCAACCCGTTACTAGCATGGTGTACCTAATAAAGTGGCCGGTGAGTGTAGGTTACAGCCATTGCGGTGGGAAAGCTGGTAGCCTTTTGGGTATGCAGGAGCTTTTCCTTTGGTCTCCTTCTGAGATCTGTGGAGGACCTGCTGCATGGATACCTGTGGTTCTTCACTGTCATCCTCGCCATCAGGAACTGGATTACAGGTCTACAATCACCCTCGTAACTGCAAGGGTTACAGCCCTTGCGGTAGGAAAGCTGGCAGCTTTGCAGGTATGCAGGAGCCTTTCCATTGGTCTTCTGATATTTGCGGAGGACCTGCTGCATGGATATCTATGGTTCTTCACTGTTGTCCCCACTATCAGGAACTGGATTACAGGTCTACAATCATCCTGGCAACTGCAAGGCATCCCTGGTGCTCTTGGACCCATTCAGTCTGGGGAAGCAGAGATTGGGAGTCAGGGGCTTCCATGTCCAGGGCCATATCTGCTGGCAAATGGCCATGTTCTCCTGAACATTAAGTAGTAGGGGGTGTATCCAGTGCAACAGAGTGGTGTTGTTATAGAGGTACACTAACTCCAGTAAGAGCTTTGGCCTGTCATCCCTTTTGTCAGGTGGCAGGGCACTCAGCATGTTGATGAGGGCCTGGTTCATCTTTACTCAGAGCTGTTTCTCTGTGGGTGGTTCGGAGCTTCTTGCAGCCATGGAAAGCACACATCTCCTGGAATAACTGGCACTCAAAAGCTGGCACTCAAAAGCTGACCCATGGTGCGCAAGTATCTTATCTTGACACGCATAGGGTAGGATGAAGTGCTTCCACAGGGCCGTCGCTGGCAGTACATTCCTGTGTGCCTGTGTTCCCGTTCCCATCTGCCTGGACCTCCCATTGCTGTCCCCGGATTGGACTTGATGTTGCATCTCTGCCGCCTGCACCTGGCGCCTGTCTGGACTTGACCCCGAGCCTGTATCCTGCTATGGATCGTCACACCTGTGGAATGACCAGAGCTTGGCTGTCTCCCCAGGAACGTTCCAGGTGACTTTAAGAAAACCTATGTCTCTATTGTGCCAGCCCAGAACACTTCATTCAGTCCTGTCCACTCCATCCTCAGCGTCCGGGAAAACGCACGCACCTAGGGTTCTTGGGAGAAGCGTCCCTAGGTGAGAACAAAGCTTCTCCATGTCTGACATTCCTGTCTTACTTAGCCCTAGGATGGGTCAACTGTTTCCAGCCTCTGCTTTACTGGATTCCGGTTCGGCAGGAAACTTCATGGATGCTACCTTGGTCTCTCAGTACCATCTCATCAGTCACTCTGGTCATCTCATCAGTCAGTGGGCAGATTCTCCAAGACCCGATCCAGTACCGCACTGAACCTCTTTGTCTACAAGTTGGGGTCTTGCACAAAGGAGACTTTCCTTTTATGTACCTACCCGATGCACATCTTCAGGTCTTCTGGGCCTTCCACCTGTGCTTGACTGGCAAACGGGTGAAGTTCTCTGCTGGGGACCAGAATGCCAGTGATAAATGGAAGACCGCCTTCAATACTCGAGATAGCCACTTCGAGCACCCTGTCATGTCCTTTGCAATTCATCAGCGGTGTTCCAGGAGTTTGTTAACAACATATTCAACGACTTCATACCTGGGTTGTGAAGTATCTAGACGACATCCTGGTGTTCTCTGCAGACACTGAGTTCCATCAAGTCCATGTACGGCCAGTTCTCAGGCGCTTAAGGGCCAATTGCTTGTATGCCAAGCTTGAGAAGTGCCAGTTCCATCAGAAGAGTCTCCCATTCCTAGGCTATATTATCTCGGACAAGGGACTACAGATGGATCCTGCAAAGTTGCCTGCAGTACTTCAGTGGCCCCATCCAGTGGGGCTTCAAGCTATCCAGAGATTCCTGGGATTTGCCAATTACTGCCAGCAATTTATCCCACATTTCTCCTCTCTGGTATCTCCCATTGTGGAAAAAGTTTTCAATAACCTGAAGTCTGCCTTTTCATCTGTTTCCGTTCTCACCCGGCCTAATACTGAGAATTACCATTCCTACCATTACCATACCATTCCTGATAGAGGTTGATACTAGAGATGAGCGAACACACTCGTCCAAGCTTGATGCTCGTTCGAGCATTAGCGTACTCATAACTGCTCGTTGCTCAGACGAATACTTTGCCAGCTCGAGAAAATGGCATCTCACGCCGTTTTGATTTTTGGCGGCCAGAAAAAGAGCCAATCACAAGTCAAGAGACTCTGCACTCCACCCAGCATAACGTGGTACCCTTACACGTCGATAGCACTGGTTGGCTGGCCAGCTCAGGTGACCCTGGAATAGACTAGCCCCTGCCCGTGCTGCTCGCATCTTTCTCTGTCTGGATGCCGTTAGGGAGAGATCTGCTGCTGCTGCAGGGATAGCATTAGGGTGTTATATTAGCTTACTGTTAGGCAGGAGTGAGTCTACAAGAACCCAACAGCCCTTTTTGTTTGCTTGTGGCTGGCCTTGCTGGCACTAGTAGTGCAGCTAGTACCATATTGTGAGGAATTTGCTGGGAGACTTGGGAACATTCTATTTAGCTCTTAGTGACACTAACACCTAAGTGGGACAATTTATTAGGGGTTTGATTGAATTAGGCACAATCTGCATTTTTTTTTTTTTTCAAAACTAAAAGTCATCAGGCACAGCACAAAATCCAGTTGTGTGCTTTCAGCTTTTACAGGGCCTTGCTGGCACTAGTAGTGCAGCTAGTACCATATTGTGACGAATTTGCAAGGAGTCTTGCAAACGTTCTGTTTCTTTTCTTTTTTTTTTTTTCAAAACTAAAAGTCATCAGGCACAGCACCGCTGTCAGTGTAGGTTAGAAACTAGCCATAGCAATAGGATAGCATCGTTTTGTTGAAAAAACAAAAACACAAAAAACACAAAAACAACACAAAAAAACACAAATAAAATTTACACTTTAATTTTGAAAATGTTGAACCCGAGGGCTAGGGGTAGAGGACGAGGGCGTGGGCGTCCAACTACTGCCGGGGTCAGTGGCCATGGTCCTGGGCGGGCTGAGACACCACCTGCTGATGAGGGAGCAGGGGAACGCCGCAGAGCTTCACTCCCTAGGTTCATGTCTCTGTTACTGGGACTCATGGTAGAGCACTGTTGAGGCCAGAACAGTGCGAACAGGTGATGTCGTGGATTGCGGACAATGCTTCTAGCCATTTGTCCACCAGTCATTCTTCCACGCAGTCCACCCATGTCACCGAAATCGGCACTCCTCCAGCTCCTCCACCTCAGCCTCCTTCCCCCCAGTCTGCCCCCTCCCAGGAAAATTTGGCATTTGAACCGGCATACTCTGAGGAACTGTTTTCTGGACCCTTCCCAGAGTCACAAACCACTTGTGCGGTTGCTGCTGAGCTCTTTTCCGATACTCAGGTTTTCCACCAGTCGCAGTCTGTGGGTGATGATGACATTATTGACGTAGTGGAAGAAGTGTGTAAAGAGGTGTCGGACGATGAGGAGTCAGACGTTGTCAGACAGTGGTGAAGTTGTTGTCAGGGCAGGAAGTCCGAGGGGGGGGGGCAGACTGAGGGATTAGAGGATGATGAGGTGACAGACCCAAGCTGGGTTGATATGCCGGGTGAACACAGTGCTTCTGAGACGGAGGCGAGTCCTTGACGAGAACAGGTTGGAAGAGGCAGTGGTGGGGCCAGACGGAGAGGCAGGGCCAGAGCTGGTGCATCAGCGCCAAATGTTTCACGTAGTGAAGATCCTGTGACAAGGGCTAGATTTTGGGAAGTCTGGAGGTTCTTTAAAGAAACAATGGATGACCGACGGACTGTGGTGTGCAACCTGTGCCACACCAGGATCAGCAGCGGTTCCACCACTACCAGCTTAACCACCACCAGTATGCGCAGGCTTATGAATGCTAAACACCCCACTCAATGGAACCAAGTGTGCTCCAGCCGGGCACACCACTGCTCCTTCTCCTGTGTCATCTGCTGCCTCTGTTAGTCAGCCCCCTGCCCAGGACCCCGGCCCAAACACCTCCCATGCGAAAATCACAACTTCGCCTCCACAATCCTCCACAGCATCCACCAATGTCTCCATGCGCAGCGTTCAGCTCTCCATACATCCACTTCCATGTCCACATCTCCAAACTACTTAGCCTGGAGATGCTGCCCTATAGGCTGGTAGAGACCGAGGCCTTTCGCAACCTCATGGAGGCGGCCACCCCTCGGTATTCGGTCCCCAGCCGCCACTACTTTTCCCGATGTGCCGTCCCAGCCCTGCACCAGCACGTGTCAGACAACATCATCCGTGCCCTGAACAACGCCTTTTCTGACAAGGTCCACCTGACCCCGGACACGTGGACGAGTGCTCCCGGGCAGGGCCACTATATATCGCTGACGGCACATTGGGTTAACTTGGTGGAGACTAGGACGAGTCTGACCCTGGGGCTGCTCATATACTGCCAACGCCGAGGATTGCAGGGCCTACCTCGATCCAGGTCTCTCAGGCCTACTATGCCTCCTCCTTCTCCCACCCCTCCTCCACCTCCTCCTCCAAATTACCATCCGTGGGCATGGCGCCATCAGTCGGTAGCTCTAGGCACAGCAGCAGTGCTGTCGCTAAGCGACAGCAGGCGGTGCTCAAACTGCTGAGCCTAGGCGACCACCTCCTCCTCCAAATTACCATCCGTGGGCATGGCGCCATCAGTCGGTAGCTCTAGGCACAGCAGCAGTGCTGTCGCTAAGCGACAGCAGGCGGTGCTCAAACTGCTGAGCCTAGGCGATAAAAGGCACACCGCCCAAGAGCTATTACAGGGCATCACGGCGCAGACTGATCTGTGGCTGGCACCGCTGGTTGTGTGTGACAAATGCCATAGCCTGGTGGCGGCTCTGCAACTCGGCAGACTGACACATGTGCCATGCAATAGGATTAGCATACGTTTTGTTGAAAAAACAAAACAACAAAAAACACAAAAAACAACACAAAAAACACCAAATAAAATTTACAACTTTAATTTTGAAAATGTTTGAACCCGAGGGGCTAGGGGTAAGGACCGAGGCGTTGGGCTTCCAACTACTCACGCCGGTGTCAGTGGCCATGGTCCTGGGCGGGCTAGAAAAACCACCTGCTGATGAGGGAGCAGGGAACGCCGCGAGCTTCACTCCCTAGTTCATGTCTCTGTACTGGACTCATGGTAGAGCACTGTTGAGCCAGCAGAACAGTGCGAACAGGTGATGTCGTGGATTGCGGACAATGCTTCTAGCCATTTGTCCACCAGTCATTCTTCCCACGCAGTCCACCCATGTCACCGAAATGGCACTCCTCCAGCTCCTCCACCTCAGCTCCTTCCCCCCATTCTGCCCCCTCCCAGGAAAATTTGGCATTTGAACCGGCATACTCTGAGAACTGTTTTCTGGACCCTTCCCAGAGTCACAAACCACTTGTGCGGTTGCTGCTGAGCTCTTTTCCGATACTCAGGTTTTCCCCACAGTCGCAGTCGTGGGTGATGATGACATTATTGGACGTAGTGGAGAAGTGTGTAAAGAGGTGTCGACGATGAGGATTCAGACGTTGTCAGACGTGGGTGAAGTTGTTGTCAGGGCAGGAAGTCCGAGGGGGGGGCAGACTGAGGGATTAGAGGATGATGAGGTGACAGACCCCAGCGGGTTGATATGCCGGGTGAAACAGTGCTTCTGAGACGGAGGCGAGTCCTTGACGAGAACAGGTTGGAAGAGGCAGTGGTGGGGCCATACGAGAGGAGGGCCAAGCTGGTGCATCAGCGCCAATGTTTCACGTAGTGAAGATCCTGTGACAAGGGCTAGATTTTGGGAAGTCTGGAGGTTCTTTTAAAGAAACAATGATGCACGACGACTGTGGTGTGCAACCTTTGCCACACCAGATCAGCAGCGGTTCCACCACTACCAGCTTACCACCACCAGTATGCGCGCTTATGAATGCTAAACACCTCACTCAATGGAACCAAGTGGCTCCAGCCGGGCACATCACTGCTCCTTCTCCTGTGTCATTCTGCTGCCTCTGTTTACGAGCCCCCTGCCCAGGACCCCGGCCAAACACCTCCCATGCGAAAAATCACAACTTCGCCTCCACAATCCTCCACAGATCCACCAATGTCTCCATGCGCAGCGTTCAGCTCTCCATACATCCACTTCCATGTCCACATCTCCAACTACTTAGCCTGGAGATGCTGCCTATAGGCTGGTGAGAACCGAGGCCTTTCGCAACCCTCATGGAGCGCCCACCCCTCGGTATTCGGTTCCCCAGCCGCCACTACTTTTCCCGATGTGCCCGTCCCAGCCCTGCACCAGCACGTGTCAGACAACATCACCCGTGCCCTGAACAACCGCCTTTTCTGACAAAGTCCACCTGACCCCGACACGTGGACGAGTGCTCCCGGCAGGCCACTATATATCGCTGACGGCACATTGGGTTAACTTGTGGAGACTAGGACAGAGTCTGACCCTGGGGCTGCTCATATACTGCCAACGCCGAGGATTGCAGGGCCTACCCGATCCAGGTCTCTCAGGCCTACTATGCCTCCTCCTTCTCCACCCCTCCTCCACCTCTCCTCTCCAAATTACCATCCGTGGGCATGGCGCCATCAGTCGGTAGCTCTAGGCACAGCAGCAGTGCTGTCGCTAGCGACAGCAGGCGGTGCTCAAACTGCTGAGCCTAGGCGATAAAAGGCACACCGCCCAAGAGCTATTACGGGCATCATCACGGCGCAGACTGATCTGTGGCTGGCACCGCTGAACCTGAAGCCAGGCATGGTTGTGTGTGACACGCCCGTACCGGTGGCGGCTCTGCAACTCGGCAGACTGACACATGTGCCATGCCTGGCCCATTTGTTAAATCTCATAGTTCAGCGGTTCCTTAAGACATAACCCAATTTGTCTGATTTTCTCACAAAGGTGCGCCGCATCTGTGTGCATTTCAGGAAGTCCAGCACAGATGCTGCCACTCTTAGGGCAGTGCAGCGCCGCCTCCAACTGCCCGCTCACCGACTGTTGTGCAACGTGCTCACGAGGTGGAATTCAACATTAACCATGTTATCCAGAGTTTACCAGCAGCGCAGAGCGATTGTAGACTGCCACATGTCAACTTCCACCAGAACTGGTAGTCAGGTCAGTCAGCTTCCTCAAGTCTACAATGAGGAGTGGACGTGGATGTCTGATATCTGTCAGGTGCTGAGTAACTTTGAGGACTCAACACAGATGGTCAGTGGCGATGCTGCCATCATCAGCCTCACCATCCCGCTGCTTGGCCTGTTGAAAAACTCTCTGGTCAGCATGAAGTCAGAAGCATTGCGCTCGTCACAGACGAGAAGATGGGGGAAGAAGATTCCCTTGTTGATAGCCAAAGCACCCTCAGGTCTGTTTCTCAGCGCATATTGGAGGAGGTGGAGGAGGATGAGGAGGAAGAGGAGGAGAATGTTGGCGAGACAGAAAAGGGGAACATCGCTCAGTCCTTTACTGTTCAGCGTGTATGGGCAGAAGAAGAGGAGTTGGAGGAGGAGGAAATGGACAGTCAGGCCAGTGAGGGGAGTGAATTCTTGCGAGTTGGGACTCTGGCGCATATGGCAGATTTCATGCTAGGCTGCCTATCCCGTGACCCTCGCGTTCAAAGAATTTATTCCAGCACCGATTACTGGGTATTCACTCTCCTGGACCCACGGTACAAGCAAAATCTTTCCACTCTGATCCCTGGAGAGGAAAGGAGTGTCAGAAACAGTATTTCCCTTCTGACAGCGCTAGCGGCAGAGGGCGTACTTCTGCGGGACAAGTAGCGAGGGAGAGTAGGCGAGCAGACAGCTTGTCCAACACTGGCAGGGGTACGCTTTACAAGGCCTTTGCCAGTTTTTATGTCCCCCAGCAAGACATGCACCTGTCCCCAGTCTCGGCAGAGTAGGGCTGATCTTTACAGAAAGATGGTGAGGGAGTACATAGCTGACCATACCATCGTCCTAAATTATCACACAGCTCCCTACAGCTACGGGGTTTCAATGCTGGACATGTGGCACGAACTGGCGCTGTACGCCTTGGAGGTTCTTGCCTATCCTGCCGCTAGCGTGTTGTCTGAGCGGGTTTTCAGTGCAGCTGGTGGCATCATCACCGATAAGCGTACACGCCTGTCGACTGACAGCGCTGACAGGCTGACGCTTATCAAGATGAATAAAGCCTGGATTTCTCAGGATTTCCATTCTCCACCAGGTGAAAGAAGCTCAACCTGAATAATGTATGCACTCCTCCTCCTTATTTTCCTCCTTCTCCTCCTCTTTGTACACTAAAGCAGAGGAAACTGGCTATTTTTTGCCAGGGCCAACTGGCTCTAGCTATAGTACTCTATGTATTTAATTTTTCTGGAGGGCCACCTACCCGGACCTCTGTTTTAAACAATTTTTGGGAGTGCGACATACAGGCACTCAATCTATTTAATTTTTCTGGAGGACCACCTACCTGCTCCTCTGGTTTCAAAACTATTTTGGACTGCCACATACAGGCACTATCCAAATTTAATTGTCTCCATAGCAGCCTCCACACGTCGTCTTTATAGCTGCCTCCACACATTGTCTCCATTGCTACCTCCACACATCATCTCCATAGCTGCCTCCCAAAGTCGTCCATATAGCTGCCTCCATACATCGTCCCCTTAGCAAACGAGCTGTATCAGGCAGAATTTTGGGTTGTTTTCATGGCTTCCACATCAAGCTTGTTAACTTTATCGCCACCCTGCTGTGTTATCCACAAAATATACTGGCAAACTTTTACCGATATTATTTCAGTGCTTCTTGCGCATCTGTTTACATTCCCCTCACCCGCCATAACCCAAACTTATAAGAACACTACTACACTTGATCTTATACAAAAGGTTCTTAGAAGTGCTGTTTGTAGCCCCCGCCTGCTTTGAAAATTATAATTGCCTCCATACATCATCCGCTTATCAAACAAGCTGTGTCAGGCAGAATTTTCGGGTGTTTCACCAGATACATAATGGAACTCGGCCCATCTGTCGCCGCCATGCTGGAGACCTGAAGCTGCAATCATAGCAGCGCAATATGGATGCCCCATACTGTCACTCTTAAACATGGAACCATTTCCGAAAAAACTATTAAAAATAGAACCACTATGCTATTCCATTATATCTAGATGAGCCTGCTTTGAAAATTATAATTTTTTCAAAGTAAACGCTTCTGGCCCCTAGGCCCATTTTGGGTGGGGAGGTGCCGAGAGACAGGGGCTTGGACAGGCGAAAGTTCGCCTGGCAGCGGACCGCCAGCTCCATCCCATGAGTAGGCAGCCTCAGAGGCATCCATGCATACTGCTCCTCCTGTTTCCTGTCCATTTCGCCTCCACGATCCTCCACAGCGTCCACCAATGTCTCCATGCGCAACTTTCAGCTCTCTATACCCCAGACGCTGGAGCGCGAGAGGATATACAGCACATCATCCCCTTATCAAACGAGCTGTGTCAGGCAGAATTTTCAGGTGTTTCACCAGATACATAATGGAACTCGGCGCATCTGTCTCTGCCATGCTGGAGACCTGAAGTTTAAATCATAGCAGCGCAATATGGATGCCCCATGCTGTCATGTTAATCATGGAAGTCGTCTCCCTGGCTGCCTCCACATGTCGTCCCCTTATCAAACGAGCTGTGTCAGGCTCATTTTTCGGTTGTTTCATCAGATACGTTATGGAACTTGGTCACTATGTCGCCACCATGCTCGACTAAATATAAAAACACCGCACCACCTTTTGTTCACATAGGAAATCATTTCAGCGCTTGTTGCTCACCTCCTTTGTTCCTCTCTGCCACTTAACCATGCAATAACTGATACATACAGTGCTACATGTTATCCTCGCCAAAAGGAATTTTTTAAAATTGGTTTGAAGCCTGAGTCCATTTGGGGTATGTCACCATACCACTCTCTAGCCTGCCGCTGCCTCTGCATGCCGTGTTCCATAGTGTCAGGGTCAATTATTGGATGTTTTAGATGCTATCTAGCCTCATTCGGTCACTCTGTCATCGCCATGCTGTTGCCCATAATTTTGGCATAATGGTGCGATTAAGCAGCCTCAGAGGCATCCATGCATGCTGCCCCTGCTGTTTCCTGTCCATTTCCATGGTGTTTCCATCATTTTCTGAGGTTTCCAGGTGTTTGGACAAGCTTCCCTGTGCAGACCCTTGGTCTCCTTGAAAAATGCTCGAGTCTCCCATTGACTTCAATGGGGTTCGTTATGCAAGACGAGCACTCGAGCATCGGGAAAAGTTTGTCTCGAATAACGAGAACCCGAGCATTTTAGTGCTCATTGGTCTCTTTTCTTCTCCCGATTCAATTTCCTAATACATTTCCATCCTGCAGAGAAGAATATTAAGGCTGATGCTCTCTCTCGTGCCTCGGATGTTGTTGGGGAGGATCCTGCTCCTAGACATATCGTTCCTCCTGAACAGCTGATTCTTGCTGCTCGGGTGGACCTTCAGCAACTTCTTCCTGGTAAGACTTATGTCCGACCTGCCCTTCGGAAAAGAATACTTAGTTGGGGACATTGTTCTCGTGTGGCTGGGCACCCTGGGGTGCAAGGCTCTGTCGCCCTCATTTCCCGTTTCTACTGGTAGCCGGATCTGGTCAAGGATGTACGGAATTTTGTGGGCTCCTGCACGTCCTGCGCCTGAAACAAGACATCTTTTTTTAAACCTGCTGGTCTTCTTCTACCATTACGATATCAAGTTGCCCGGGGACTTATGTGGCAATGGACTATATCACTGATCTTGCATCTTCCTTGGGTAATACTGTAATCTGGGTGTTAACCGACCAGTTCTCAAAAATGTCTCACTTTGTCCCTGTGCCAGATCTGCTGTCAGCTCCATGCCTTGCCAGCCTGTTCTTCCTGCACATCTTCCAGCTTCATGGACTCCCCTCGCTCATTATCTTGGACCGTGGGGTCCAGTTTGTTTCCCGTTTCTGGCGATCCCTGTGCAGTCAACTACTAGTGAAGCTGGACTTTTCATCTGCGTATCATCAACAGTCCAATGGACAATTTGAGAGGGTTAATCAGACCCTGGGCTGCTATCTCCACCATTTTGTCTCCGCCCGACAGGACGACTGGTCCACCCTGCTACCTTGGATGGGATTCTTTTACAACTCATTGGACTTTGAATTTGCCGGCTCTGCTCCAATTTTTATTGTATATGTACTACATCCTTGTCCTCCTCTCCCACATGTTGACAGATCTGATGTTCCTGCCGTGGAGGAATTGGTCTGAGATCTCAGATCCATCTGGGAGCAAACATGTCAATCTTTGTTTCGGGCATCCATTCGCATCAAAACGCAAATCTCCTACAGTCTTCTCTCCAGGGGACAAAGTATGACTGTCTTCCAGGTATGTCCATTTGAAGATACCTAGCTATAAGCTTGGTCCTCGTTTCCTGGGTCTATTTGAGCTTCTGAAGTTCCTCAATCCTGTGGTGTATAAGGTGCGCCTTCCTCTCTCCATGAGCAACCCAAATTCCTTCCATGTCTCTCTCTTGAAACCAGTCATCCTGAACCGCTTCTCTTGGCAATTGCCTCCTCCTGAGGCTGATTCCACCAATGTCTTCTTGGTAACTGAGGTCCTAAATATAAAGACAGTTAGAGGGAAGCAGTTCTTCCTTGTCAACTTGAAGGGGTTCAGGCCAGGGGAAAGATCCTGGGAGCCAGAGGATAACATCTTGGACCGTGGTCTTCTGCGAAAATTCCTCCAGTCCAAGAAGAGGGGGAGGCCAAAGGTAGGGGTACTGTCACGGGTGTTCCTGCGACCCATCTCCCAGGTAGCACCCGTGCCCCTTTCTGCTGCTCCGGGCCCCCGGCGATCCGCTCACGTCGCCACGATCCAGCGATGACTCCGGCAGTGCATGTGCGGCAGCTTCAAGAAATTTAAAGGCCAACGTCCCAATAATTGGCGCTGGCCGGCCAACCATTCTACTTAAATTCCAGCCCCTTCCTGTGTCCCCTGCGGGATATTTGTGCCTCACAGCCTTAGAAAAAAGCTCCCCAGCGATATTCCTGCGTTCCTGTGTCTCCAGCATTCCTGTGTGTTCCCATGTATCCTGCATTCCTGCTCCCATGTGTTCCTGCTCCTGAGTTCCCATGTCCTGCATTCCTGTGTGCCTGTGTTCCCATTCCCATCTGCCTGGACCTCCTATTGCTGACCCCAGATTGGACTTGACATTGCATCTCTGCCACCTGCTCTAACCCTGTGCCTGGACCTGACCCCAAGCCTGTCTCCTGCTAAGGTACCTCGACCTTGGCTGCCACCACGGGCTAGTCGCATTCCCACTTTGCGGCGGGCTCAGATGAAGACCAGATGCCACTTGGACTCCGTGGTGGTCCAGTGGATCCACGCATCCGGAATCCTGACAAGCAGTACTTATTGGGTGGGATCTTGTGTCGCCTTGCTTTACCAAAGGCCAAACCCTCTGAGGCCCGGATGTCCAACCTGTAATGTTTTATAAACGTGGATGGTGATGCCCATGTAGCCGCTTTACAAATTTGCTGTAATGGAATTTTCCAAAATTCTGCCCAGGAGACTTAAGTGGATAAGGTGGAATGCTCTCTAACTTGTGATGGGATTTCTTTGCCTGACAAGATATAGCATTCTTTGATGATATCCTTGATCCATCTTGCTAGCATAGATTTACTAGCTTTGCAACCTTTGGATCGGCTGTGAAATTGAAGGAACAGAGCATCATATTTCCTGAAACTTCTAGTAGCAGAGATGTAGTTAATAACTGCTCTTCTTGTAGGCCTTTTTCAAGTTCATCCTTAGGATCTGGAAAAAAAATTGGTAAACATATCTCTTGATGAATGTTGGTAACTGAGGTTCATAATTGGTTCAGTATTGGTTCATAATACAATGCAGTTTGGTAATACACGTAGATAAGGGTCTTTAGAGGATAGAGCTTGCAGCTTGCCTATTCTTTTTGCTGAAGTTACATTTCTTGTAAATCGACCAGAATCTGTTGCACACAGATACAGTAAAAGGTTTTTTGGCTGATAACAACCGAGTCTTTACAACCGTGTCTGATAGTCCCGCTGTATCAGATGCAGGTGTTGGAGATGAGGATGATGAAGATTCCTTTGAAGGAGAAGATCTTGATGGAGTGGTAGTCTCCAGAATCTTCCTTTTGAAATGACTAGAATTAGGGGAAACCATGCCCGAAGGGGCCAGTATGGGACAATTGCTATGGTTTCCGCACTTTCTTCCAATATCTTGCAAAGCACTCTGGGAATTATGAATAAGGGTGGAAATACGTACAGTAAATCAGACCCAAACCCTAACTGATTGATAACCCGTCTATAGCCTCGGGATGCCCTAGAGGTGCGTGAGAACAGAACTTGTTTTCTTGTTGTCCTGAGAGGCCATGACATCTGTGAAGTGTAGACCCATTTTCTGTGTTATCTGATTGAACACTTCTGGATTTAACTCCCACTCCCCTGGGAGTATTTGAACATGACTCAATATATCAGCTTTGCAGTTGTGAATTCCACGTATGTGGAAGTAGGTTCACTTCCCCCAGGCCATTATCTTCTTGGGTGCCTCCCTGTTTGTTTAAATAATACACAGAGACTTTGTTGTCTGATTGCACCAAGACACTCCGATGTTCTATAAGCGAGTGAAAATGAAGCAGCGCCAGTCTCACCGCCCTTAATTCTTTTAAATTGGATGAGAGACTCTTCTCTTGATGAGACCATAGATGCTGTATCCACTGACTGTTTACAAGGGCACCCCAACCCCATGAGGAGGAATCCGTCGTGAGTACTATTTGTAAATGATGAATCAGAGTCCTACCCATACTTAGTCTGTTGTTCTGGATCCACCAAACTAAGTCTGCGTTGGAGCTGGGAGAAAGAGACATCAAAGAATCCAGATGTTGAGGATACTTGTTCCATGATGAGAGGATATCCCATTGGAGACTTTTCATATGAGCTCGCACCCAGGGAACCGCTTCCAACGCGGATGTCATGTGGCCCAATATTTTCATCACTTGACGACAAGATACCTTGTGGGTCAACATCAGGGACAAGATTCCTGCTCTGAACTTCCGTCTCCTGACCTCTGACAATTTCAGGCTCATTAAATGTAAATTGATTATAAAGCCCAAAAACGTTATTTCCTGTACTAGATATAGCTGGATTTTCTCCAGAATCACTAATAAACCATGTTCCTCCAGCGTTGCTTGCATTACTGAAGATGAAGACGAAGTAATCTGTCGGACTAGGCTAGAATAAGCCAATCGTCAAGGAATGGCACTACTGTTACTCCGGTTTTTTGTGGTGTGTTCCAGGTTGATGGTCGGCGCCAATAACTCCGTTTCGTCGTATTATTAGTACAATTGGTTTTATTGTTTAAGCTGTGTAAAACGCGTTTCGAGCCTGTACTAGGCTCTTCCTCAGTTACATATAGCTTCAGAATAATGGAAGAACATATGGTTTATAAAGGTAGATTTTGGCGCGAGAGGCTTGTGCTCTGACGTCAGATATGTAAACATAAACATTGTAGTACAATGGTTCATTCATAAAATCATTCCTAGAGTTCTGTGGCTAAAATTAAAATAACTAAAATACATTTGATTACATAAAATACAAAATACAGTTCTATTAGTTCATAGCATTAATATAATGCAGTTGAGGGAGGGGGGAGAGGGGATTTTAACATTACAACAGGTATAATAAAAACGAGGAATAAAACAACGAGGAATAAAGAACGTAAAATCTATGTGGTTAATACTTTAAAAGCTGACCTGTGTTTGTGATCGGTAGGTATTCTGCCTATTAATTGTTGGTGTGTGTGAGGTTTGTCTCTGTCTTGCGCGGCTCAGCTACGGAAGCCTGGAGGGGTCAAACCAAAACGGGCATAGAGCGTCGTAGTGAGGATTTGGGGCGAGGATTATGCAATTTGATGAAAGTTCTTAGGTGAGTATTGTTTCTGTGACCTCATTGAGGCCAGCCGGTTTTAGTGTTTTTAAACGGTACATCCAGTAGATTTCCCTCTTTTTTAATGCTCCGAATCTATTATTCACATCGTGACTGATGTGGTCAATAGGCATAATTGAAATTTTCCCTTCTCCTTTATGTTTAAGTGTGCAATGTTTTGATAGCCCGTGAGTGAGAATCTTGTGTTTGATATTATACCGATGTTGGTTAACTCGACAATGTAGTGCTTGGGTAGTCCTACCGACGTACTGCAAGCCGCATTGACATTCAATAAGATAGATGACATATTGGCTGGTGCAGTTTAAATGGGCTTTAAGATTGAAAGTTTCCATTGTATTATTAGATCTGAAGGTGTCAGATGTCTTAATAATTCTGCAACAGAGGCATTGGGATTTCCCACATCTGGAGCTTCCTTTTCTAGCTGTTGATGTAGTCTGGTGTCTGTATTGTTTAGGGATACTTGGGGCTAACAGATTTTTTATTGTGGGGGCTCTTTTATAGATGCAGGCTATGTCGTCTGGAACTATTTTATTTAATAGTGGATCAGTTTTTATAATCTTCCAATGCTTTTTGAGGATGTTTAAGATTTTTTGACTATCCTGGCTATATGTTGTGATGAATTTCAGTTCATTCTTTGTTTCTGTTTTCTTTTGTTTTTCTGGGTTTTTCGGTTGAAGGCTTTCTTCTTGTGTGATTTGGCTTACTCGTTTCACTGCATCTTTTACAATTGCCTTTGGGTACTTCTTTTCTTTGAACCTTTTTTCTAGGATCAAACATTGATCTTTGAAGGTTTGTGTGTCAGAGCAATTTCTGCGTATCCGCCTGAACTGGCTGTAAGGGATGTTTCGTAGCCATTTTTTATGATGGTTACTGGTATAGTTCAGATAGCTGTTCACATCCACATTCTTGAAGAACGTTTTTGTGGTGAATTTGTTACCATCATGCCCTATTATCAGGTCCAGAAATTCAACTTGCTGTGTGCTATAGTTAAGGGTAAACTTAAGGCCCCAGGGATTATTATTTATTTCTGTGCAAAATTGGTGGAGAGAGGGGTAGTCACCATGCCATATAATAAACAGATCATCAATGAATCTTTTATAAAGCTGGAGTTTCCCCCAGTGTATGTTTTGGGGTGTGATGAACAAATTTTCAAATATGTGCATGAATAGGTTTGCGTAGGAGGGTGCGACTTTTGTGCCCATAGCCGTTCCTTTCTGTTGATGGAACGTTCGTTTGCCATGTGTAAAGTAATTATTTTGGAGTATGAAGGAGAGGCCCTCTATTATGAATTGTTTCTGATTTTCTAGTATGTTTGGATCTTGTTTAAAAATAGTTTCTATACATGTTAGTCCGATGGTATGGTCAATGTTGGTATATAGTGCTGTTACATCGAGGGTGGCCAAAATATAGTCTTCTCTCCAGTTTAGTTCTTTGAGAATGTTAATTAGGTGAGAAGAATCTCTTAGATAGCTTGGCATTTCTGTGACATATTTCTGTAGGAACAAATCAATATAGTGGGATAGATTGCTTGTAACACAGTTAGTGTTGGATATGATGGGGCGGCCGGGAGGGGATGTGAGGCTTTTATGTATTTTGGGTAAAAAATAAAAATAGGGTTTACTAGGGTTCTCTATTAATAGGAACTTTTTTTCTTTTTTTGTGAGGAGCCCTTTTTTGGCATGTTCTTTTATAAATTCCTGATAGTTTTTTTCGAGTTGTGGGAATGGGTTCACTTTAATTTCATTATAGTAAGTGGTGTCAGACAGGATTCGTTCTGCTTCCATTTCATAGTCTGTGAAATTAAGTATTACCGTTCCTCCTCCTTTGTCTGCCGATCTGAAGACGATTTCCATATTTTCAGAAAGTTGTTTGAGGGCTGTTTTTTCTTCTTTCTTGAGGTTGTTGGCAGTTTTTTGGTATTTTCTTGGTTGTCGTTTTTTTGATCTATTGATATTGAGTTCCTGTAGGTCTTGAAGGACCAAATCATGAAAAGTCTTGATGAAGTGACTTTGACTTTGGATTGGGTAAAATGAGCTAGGGGCTTGGACCTCCATATGTAAGTATGGGTCTGTAATGGTGTTTTGTTCGTTTTTATCTGGTAGTGTTGGAATCGCAAAGTGTCTTTTAATGGTGAGTTTCCTTATAAATTTTTCAAAGTCCAAAAAGGTCTCAAAACAGTTGATATTGTTTGTGGGACAAAATGATAGTCCTTTTTCTAGGACTGATGTTTCGTATGCATTTAATTTATATGAGGAGAGGTTGAAGATTTTAGTTGGTTGTTTGGGTTCTGCGTGAGCGCCTTTTTTCCTCTTTTGACCTCCCCTCTTTCCTCTTCTATGTATTTTCTTTTTGTACTTGTAAAATATGTGCTGATTGGTTTCATAGGTGTTAATGTTTTCATTTTTATGTGTTTGTGTGGGGTAGTGCATAAAAAATCTTCTTTATTGTGGGTGATGGTAAATAGCTGTCTTTCGTTATTTTTTGGTTGGTCCTGTGGGGTATGGGTGGTTAGGGGTTCTAAAAAGGGAACTGATACTAGGGGGCCGCTTAGGGAGTGGTCCAAGATGACTGAATTTTCTTCTGGGTGTATGGTAAGATTAGCAAGAATTCCTGGTTCTACTGGTGTGCTTTCTATTTCTGCTTGCGTGGACTTAATGTTTGGAGATCTGGTTTGGGATAGGGTGTAGCTATTGTTGAGAGCTGCGTCGCATACTACTGTTACTCCTAGAAGCCGCAGGTCTGCCGTCAAAACTATGACCATGCTGAACAAACTCGGGGCCAAAGTTATGAAAGCTATGGAAGGTACTTGAACTGAAAATGGTGGGCTCCTGCCAGTGTATGGAAATTTCCTGTGAGACGGCGGAATATGAACATGTATATAAGCATCTGCCAGGTCCACAGACGCCATGAACTGATCTTTCTGTAATTGTGTCAGGACAGACCAGATGGTTTCCATTTTGAAATGCTTCATTATCAGGAATTGATTAAAATATGTTAGGTCTATCACTAGATGCTATTTGTTTAGTTTTGGTTTTGAGACCAAAAAGACATTTGAATAAATTAGACGAATAGACAAATAGATTGGGATAGTATGGGTCTTCTTGCCTCTTTATAGGGGTAGATAGCTATTGGTTAATTGTCAAGTACTGCTTATTAACCTGTTCTCTTCTGGTTTACACCTAGGGACGTTAACCCATTATGTGCTGCTGAATGGAAAATAAGGAAAGTAGTTATAATGATAATGATTATGAAGACCTGATGTTCAATGAACAATGTGCAGTATTACATTTAACATCAATTATCTGAAGGAGTCAGTTTTGATAATGTAGTTCAGGAGTCACTTGTACTTACTCAAGGCACTAAAAATCCAGCTCATTACTCTTTGCAATCTCGTGCTAGTGAAATACATAATTTCCAAACACTATTTGAGAAGGATTTAAAATAAAAAATACATTTATAATATGGGACATAGAGGCAAATTAACTTTAGTTGTGCCTATATGAACGGTCTGTATTGAATATGCTTAGTGATCAACAGGTTTAGAAACATATTAGCTGGGATCCCACTACATCTGTTAAATCCAAACTATCTCAGTTATTAGACTGGTGTTAAGAGTTAAACATTCTTAACCCCATGGAAGTAAATTTTTTTCAGCTTAACTATCCTATAGTTAGTATAATGCATGCACTCCCTAAGGTACACGAGAACACCATTCCTCCTTCTTTTTGCCTCATCATTGCGGGGTGAGATCATCAATGAGAACTTATGCACATTCATCTAGGAGTTTGGGTCAAAGATAATGAAAAACATCCAATATATGCCATGGCGAAATATCAAAAAGCAGATGCCCAAAACGGAGGTAAATATAGTATTCACTTTATTAATTAGTCATCATGAAAAAATTAATAAAAACATTTAAAAAGCACACTAAGGTGCTATACACAAACTTATGTCCCCAGTGCACCAAAAAATACAGATGAATAAATACTAGTAAAAAGGCTATGCTGCACATAAATAACACAGTGTGAGCTAAATATATATTAGAATAAACGCCACAAGTGTGGTACAAATATAATCAATCAATAAATATTGCAATAGCCAAAGTTTTACCTGAATATGGAGTATCAATACTGGGCACTGGGGGAGAACTTATGCTCACTGATGGATGGCTACTTGCAACCGATAGTTAAAAAATTCCTGGGATATCTACAGGACACTTGTCAATATGGAAAGGATTAAATGGGAAACAGGATTTTCTTGGTTGTCCTGTGATGTGGTATATACCAGTATACCACAAGATAAAGCACTTCTTGCCTTATCACATCACATGTGCAAACATACTGGGGCTTATTTACTATGGATCCGCGGATCGGGATTTGCGCCGCTGTGACAGGTATTTAACTGGGGATTGTTTCGCACGTGATCGGATTGTGGCACGATTGCGCTGGCTTTCATGCGACAGAAATCGGGGGCGGGCCATCGGACGATCCGACTGATTCGGACTGAGCACAGGATATAATATTCAAATTGTCTCGTAACCAATGCACTTACATACACGTTATGAATCACGGCAAAGTTCATTCTCGTCAAACAACACACAGTGGGGATCGCCCAGGACCGGGTAAGTAAGTCTGCTCCACTGACTATACACCTTATATAATAGAGTATATCTTGTCAGTTGTCCATTTTTTGTTAACTATTTTTTTCATTTAACAGGGATTTTTATGTCCAGTTACAGGGATATCCAATGGGGGAATGTTTCTCCCCCTCGCTAGCTAATCTTTATGTGGCATGGTGGGAGGAACATGTCCTATATGATGCTCATAACCCGTATATACCATAGATACAGTGGTATGGTGCAGTGGTGTAACAAGACCCCAGTAGACTCCGGTGCAAACTAAGAAACGTAGCCCCCCGTATACCTAAACCCTTACTGCCTGCCCAATACCATGTTATTCTTTAGAATACACATATACCATATATACTTTGCACAGGCATAAGCACACATACACTACATATACATAACACACATATAAAAATACTGCACCGTATAAACTCTATATACACGCTACACATACATATACACACACACCCAGGGGCGGACTGGGAATTTAAAGTGGCCCTGGAAAAAAAATGTGAAAGTGGACACATTCTGTGGGCGGGGTAGAAAAAGTAGGCATGGCCGTGTAATGTGGGTGGAGTTGCCCCCTATGTACAAGAATTGAACTATTATAACACTGCCCCCTGTGTACGAGAATATAACTACTATAATACTGCCCCTATGTACAAGGATATAACTACTATAATACTGCCCCCCCCCCCTGGGAAAAAAAAAAAAACACTATAAAACACCCCCCACCCCCCCCCCCCCCCCCCCAGTATACAGCCAGACCCCACTGAATATAGCCAACAAGCCTCCATTGTATATAGCCAGACAGCCTCCCCCTAGTAAACAGCCAGCCCTCCCTGTATACAGCCAGGCCCCCA
Source organism: Engystomops pustulosus (assembly GCA_019512145.1). Lineage (NCBI taxonomy): Eukaryota > Metazoa > Chordata > Amphibia > Anura > Leptodactylidae > Engystomops > Engystomops pustulosus. The sequence goes on from CM033647.1 coordinate 115,122,119, forward strand.
GTAAACAGCCAGCCCCCTCTGTGACTGGCACCCCCTGTGACCACGATCGTTATGCCCCTGGTATGGTCGTTATATCGACGATACCTGTATGCATGATCTGGTCCTCCACATATTATTCCAGATTTTTTGGATTATATCAACACTAACAATTTTGGGCTACAGTTTACTCAAGAAACCCTGATGCAGTTGAATTGCATTTCTGGATATACAACTAATAATTGGTGATGTGACATCTGGTAAATTTGTATCAAAATTATACAGAAAATCAGTGAGTGGCAATACATTACTTTATGCTAACAGTTGTCATCCTCACTAAATTAGAGATAATTTACCAATGGGAGAATTCTTATGGGCACGCCCCATCTGGGGTCTGGCTGTAGCCAGGAGGAGGATTTTCTCATTGAGAGTGTAACTATTTCAGATAGGTTGAGGAACAGGGGATATTCATTATTCCATATTAATAGAGCATTTGATTTTGCCAAAAATAAAGAACGAAAAGCACTTTTAAGACATGATAAAAGAAGGAAGAGTGATCCAATTGACGAAGATATTGTGACATTCTCTACTGCATATAGTGTAGATTTTTATGATATCGTCAATATCATCAGAAAATACTTACTAGTGTTATATTCGGATCCGAAACGAGCTAAAATTGTAGGCAACATAGTGGCTTCTTTGCTCTATGAATCCTTTAGTAATACACAAAAACCTACATAGCTGAAAAGTAAGGGTTCGTATTGTTGTGGAGGCACATGTTGCAATACTTGCTCATATATGCAAAAGAACTGATTGTTTACTATACAATAATTAGTGAACTGAAATACTAAATATGTGGTTTATTTAATTTCTTGCATGTTGTGTCAATTGCAATATGTGGGGAGTACAAAGAGAGCAATCAAAGTCCGATTCCGCAAACACATTCTGATGCTCGGAAAAGTGCGGAGAGAATTACACTTCAGGAGTTGGGGACAAATGCTAGGGGGACCAATAGGGATAATACAGCCAGTAAAAAGAAACTGATGTCCAGCTTATCTAGACACTGGAATGTTGGAAGGAATGTTGGAAGGAATAGTTAGCTGCTTCAGCATGGTGGTTGCCTGCTTGGGCCTGGTGTTCTCTCACAGGCCAAATGTGTCAGGGCAACATGCCACAGACACCTCTGTTTCCATGAATCTCCGCTGGACTATCTAACCTCTAGACTGAACCATTTCTGAACTGGAATTTTCCACACACAAGGGGTTTTATAACCTCCCCTTGTGAGGTGGCAGCTCATTATCCAATAAGCTTTCTCCTTTCATTACAATATTATACCACATTCTATTGGACAACACAATATTTATATTTATATATATATATTGTAACATTGATCCTTAAGCTGAGTACAGTGCTGTCAGCTGCATTACCATTGTCCAGCACTTGAGATCAATAGTGAACTAATCAGGCTCCTTTATTAATCTATAGGCCATAAAGAGGGATTTAGTTTTGCAACACCAGGTTTAACCAGGTTGGCAGGGATGTTGCATATACAGAACTCTGTATCCTGTGTCCTGTGTCCATATTAGATATAAACACATGCAATCAACAGGGATCAATAGAATTTCCTATGGGCGATAATAATCATGACTATTAGTTTACTGCAATAATAATGTTAAAGTAATGATGACTTGCAATACAGGGCGTAGCAATATCTTCCATTTAGTAAAGGATGTGTGCTATATTAGAATCAACAAAGGAAACCACAATAAGGCAGTTACTACTGTTATTCATTGTAGTGTGAGATAATGCACTTAAAGCAGCATTCCCACAAAGTGAAGTTTCTAAAATGTACTCAGGAAAACAAAATAACACATTCTCTAATTCAATGTTATTAACAGTGTCACGAACCCGAGTCGCCGGGTTCCAAACACGGGGTTCGCGTACGCCAGGAGACCACGCAAATTAGCCCTAAGCTCCACCCACTCACACAAAATGGCGTCCTTACGCTAATTCCTACTCTCCTAGCACACGGCAAACCCACTCAGCTCGATTCTCATGTCAGGGAAACCAAACGCATCCGGATCCCAGACACTACACACGCACAGCCCAGGGGGCGCACAACCACACTATGTACCCCCCTACCACTTACGTGCCTATGGAACGCTACTGCACAGGGCCACTCGCCACCCCGAAAGTCACCCGTTCCATACAACTCACTTTTCACGGCTGCCACCACTCGTAATTACGGCTTACGAGAAGCCCACACCATGACCGCACACATACACCCAGATACACACTCTTCTAGATGCAGTACAGTTCACCTGGACCCACACGGTCTATAGCTACTACTCGCCTACAGACACGCACTACCTATAGCTACTGCTAGTACAGACATTCACACGGTAACACGGCTTAGCGGTAATTCCCCTCTCCAGAGGTATGGGAACGTATAGAGCACAAGGAAAAACTTATTAAAGGACTATTTAATATGCAAAATAGGCACAATGCTTAATGGTTACAAAAAGGGTAAAATAACAGACATACATAACAGCAAACAGTAAAATAAAAAGGGATAAAAGAAAAGAAAAGACAGACCTCTTACTAATTAGATTGGCATAAAGATCCGCGGTGGGGAAAACCGATGAAAATTTTGGAAGTCCTGCCAGCTGAATGCATTCCCCGTGGACAACAAGGATTCAATGCTGGCATGTTACTTTTAACTACATAATCGATCCGCCCCCTCGGTCATGTGAGAGGGGTGTGGCTACACCTTAATCAAGATGGAAAATCAGGGACATTTTTCCAAAATATGTTATATCTTTTCCCAAGAGTCCCCTGATAAGAAGACATGCCCACCACAATTACCAGCATGAATTAACAAATCTAACAATACCAAACACCATTATTAAATGTTGGCCCAATTGTCTAATAGACGTTTTCTTGGCTTCCTTCCTCTCAAATCCTTTGGGCTTGACACCCCAGGACTATGAGGGGATACTGATCCAGATCCGTTGACCAGAAATTAAAATATTTGCTTTATGACTAAGTTTTCTTTGAAGTATAATTTTTCATGTTCTTAAGGAGTCATTTTAAGACACATGAAAAACCATGAGGCCCTTGGAGACACCAAGTCTACCATTTCCCAGGAAACCAATTAACACCTCTAAGGAATAGAAGGAAAGAAGTAGAGCTGGCACTCACCGGTAAAAGTCAAATCTTTATTCCAACATTGTTAAAAAGAAATTGTTGCGGGACGGAAGTAAAACCCGCAGGAGCACACAGAAGGCGACAGTCTGTTTCCCACTTCACAAGCGCTTAATCCTGTTAACAGCCCGTCGATTATCGGGTGAGGTAATCGGACCCACTTAGAGTGGTGAGAAGAATGACTTTCACGCACTCTTCTTCTATCCGTTCTGAATTATGTAGACAGGCTTAGCTGGTGAGGTTGCCTTCAGGTACTATACCCCATTCCTGGAGCAATAAAGCCAACTTTGCCGGTGACAAGACTACCTTCCTGTTGTCTTTAGTGATGATCTTTTTAACAGGAAAACCCCCTTGATAGGGGATGCCTTTTGCTCTCAAAATTGTTACCACCTGCTATAATTCCCTTCTCCTTGCCAGCGTTGCAGCAAGGAGAACATTGATCTGTAAACAATGTTATATCCCAAAATCTCTCCGGTAAATCATGACATCCCGTGGAACCGATGCTGGCAGAGATTTAGCCTTTGCTAATCTATGTACCCTGTTGGTAAGTAAATCAACTTGATGAGTTTCTGGAAGTACAGCAACGAAGAAATCAGTGAGGAATTCAGCCAGAGAGTCCTGCTTGATGGTCTCAGGTATTTCCCTGGATCGCACGTTATTTCTGCGTGAGCAATCCTCCATGTCTGCAATTTTTATTGAGTATTACTGAGGTCTACTAGCTCTTTGTGAGCCTGGTTAAATTCAGTCATTTTGGACTCTACATGAGCTGCGTTTTCACCTAGAGCAGTAAATTACCCCTGGAAAGATTTAAAGGCAGCGTGTATGTCTTCCTCTGATATAGGCCTAGGAGCCAGCATGTCTGCCGATGAGAGGCCTAAAGTTGTTTTCTGCATTTGGCTCACTTGCTGTGTAGCTGTGCCGTAGATGGCTGCCGTGCCTGGGTTGCATATGCGTCGGTCAGAGAAGCTCGTCTGGAGAGCCTGGAAGAGATTATCGGCACTCACTGCAGGCAGAGAGACAGGATTCCCTTATGATACAAACAGAGAGGAGCTTGGAGATAATCCCAGCGTGGAACCGAAGGCTGCTCTTCTCCCGCCATCGGGCCATGTTGGGACCTCGTGGAGGGGAAAAATTCTTTAAGTTTTGCACAGGGAGATGGAAAGGTGCTTTAGACTTGCTAAAGGGATCCAACTTTAGTGTCGGTATTGCTGCCTTTTGCCGCTGTTAGGGTCAGGTCGCACGGAGCAAAGAAGTGTGCTTCTCTGAGAAGGGCCACACCCCCCAGCCATGTTTACATTTTTATACTGGCTTTATTTTCTTTGCCTTCTTATTGGATGTGAGAGGAGGTGGATAAAACAGATGATTATTATCTGAAGGTAGTCTTATACATTTCTTATACATATTTTTTTTTATAAAGAATTGGAATAAAATGCAAATTCTTTAATCTTTTAATAGTCCCTTTAACATCAGATCAGTTTTACGTATGCTGCGTTATTTATGTTACAGGGAGAACTCCGTAAAATTATGTTAAAATTATGTTAAAAGCTGTACATTGCTGTTTTTTCACTTTGTCCATTTAATGCATGCTCCGTGTTTTTCCCCTTCTCCACCTCTCTCCAGAGAGGAAGGACTCTTTCCTCCAGCTTAATTCCAGCCAAACACATCAAGCAGAGTCACACCCACCTAGAAACCAAAACATATCTCAAAGTTGGTGGAAACAATGTTCCCCTGTATGAAGTCTTATGCTTTCCAGAGAGGTAACTTAGAGGGGACGCAGACAGAGACGCTTTTATTAAAGCCTGGGTAACATAGCAAACTGTATTTAGTACTCTGTAGCTTTAGTAAGTACTTGAAAGTTCGGGCTCCTTTCCTAATAGTGGTATTATTCTGTGTTTACTGTGCAACTGTGTTTAATGGATTCTTTTCTACCCAGTTTGAGAATTTTCAGAATTAGCAAGGGAAGTTGAGGCTAAGTAAATGACATCTTTTCTACTTTTACTAAAGATCCTTAGAAACTTCAGATTCTTAGAAACTAGGAGGTTTGCCTTTTTGGACTTTCACCAGAGCACTCACATTTTAGGAGTATGCGCTTGATTCTGGATTCTTGTTTTTTTTGTAGCCCACAATTATATATTTAAGGAATGTTTTCAGGGACATGTGTAGAAATAATGGTTGCTTACAGCAAATATTATAAATGGGTCTCTTCTGAGCAGATCTGTCAACAGACTACATGCCCTACAATGATACAAAACAAAGGAGTGAGAATGATAGGTAAACTAAACCAGCTCAAAAAAGAACCATTTGGCCAATGTCAATTATTAAAGAATGTAAAGAACATTCAGTCCTTCTGACCTCAAAGCCAGATTATGCAAGCCCCAGGGCCCTCACCACTTTACCCTTGGAGGGGCCCCCAGTAAGTGTGGGCAGTACCAGCTGACACATGGCTGCCTGAATAGCCCACTAAATGTGGGGGTCTGGCTCCGGCTTTTCTGAACTGGCTGTTAAAGCAGCAGACATTTCAGAGAACAGGATGGTAGAAAGTAGAATTATGTATGTGGCAGAGTGAGAGAACAATACATTTTCTGCTCTGCCATAGATTGTGGAGCACACAGGATGTCAGGGTCCTGGTGCAGATAGTGCAGTGATGTCACAATGATGTCACAGTTAGCAATTATGTAGCAATCATTTTACACAGGGCGGTATACTAGCTGTAGCTCCCGGCGTTGCCCGGGATAGTAAATAACTGCTCTTAGCTACAACAAAATAGAATAGGTTAAAAAAAATATTTTATATGTATCTATACACTGTGTCAGACTGTCACTGACCGTCCCTTTTTATAAACTTTTTTGACACTCTCATTTCAGTGACGGTCTGTCTCTGACACTCTCATTCCAGTGACTGTCTGTCTCTGACACTCTCATTCCAGTGACTGTCTTTCACACTCTCATTCCAGTGACTGTCTTTGATACTCTCATTCCAGTGACTGGGGTCTGTTGCCCTATGGTACATGTCCTTAATTACGTTATCTTATAGGGCAAAGGTGACTCTCCTATCATAAGAAGGGAACTCATAACCCATAATTTATGACAAACAGTATTCCACAGATATGTCCAACCTGTCTCTAAGTCCTGGTGTACACAATTTCAGTTGCCCTTAGACACAACGCTGTAACTTCTGACTTAGGGTCGGGCAGCAAACTTGGATTTTTGTGTGACAGCTGTGCAACTGAGTTTCTATCTCTCAGCTTCCTGCACTCTAGCCCTGCCCCCCTGCAGTCCAGGATGGAGCTCACAGACACTCACTCACTTCCTGCCAGCAGACAGCACATTGTGAAGAGAGAGAAGCTGCAAGCTACAGGCAGAGATTTCATGGTGTAAGAACAGATACAGTATGTAGCAGAGCTGACAGTATGTAATAGGCACCTCGTGGATCTCATCATCTCATATCTGATCCGTCTCATCTCTCATTTTATGTTTCAGATACTACTACGTGTACATGTTCAGAAGGGAAATGAAAGTGTATATAAACCTGTACCAAGGGAGTGACTAAAATTGCAAAGTAAGGGGTTAAAATGATTTTTGTTGTGTAAATATCACTAGGGGATTGAGATTTGAGAATTTTCTCTTGTGGTAAAATCCATTTAAGACTCCTTAGAGTAAATCTGTACCCAATGAACACTTTGCAGTATGGGAAAAAGAAGAACAGACAACCATTAACAGGAAAATGGGACCTTTATCAACATCTTAATGTTTACTTTAAAGTCTTGTGAGTTTACTGTACACAACTTTGCATTTAAATGGTCCCTTTTGTTATCCACTTTTTGACAAGTCCAAAACAGAAACTTTTTGATGAAATTTGCCAAGCAGTTTGCCAAATGTGCCATTAGAGGTCCTTGGTCTGTTATGGTGCAGACCCTTGCAATGACTTGGGGACTTTGCTGCCTCAAGATCGTTAAAATCTCTGTCGTCTCCTCATGATAATCTTGCTGCCAAGTTAGCCACAACTAAGAGGAAGTTGTTAATAACTTTGGCAGGGTTTGTGTCATATTTAAACACAGATTTGGATGCCTCTGCAAATTCATCAGAAATATATGTTACATTTACCTCAAAATATCAGCTTGGTTAAAGATGGCAACCCATGTTCGACAGCACACCTCACCAATCTGTCCCCTTTGTCTTGTTATTCAAGTTGTAGACTGACTGCCTTACGTTGTATCACATTGCATACGGTATCTTTTAGCATTTCCCTGTTCTTTATTTTATTTGAATGTTTGAATCAATGAAGCCACATAGTCTGTAACCTTATCAGATGGGGCTTTACAGTATTTGTAAATCTACATTTTTGGTATCTGAAATATTATACTATCATTGTAACATATTCTCTTTTAGCCATGTTTACATTTTTTTTAACATTTTATTGGAGATCAAAGATATACAGTACAAGCATCACAGTTGGTAAAGCATATCATATCTACTATCCCCAGTTTTACATTATTTTGCAAATTTCAAACTGAGCCATTTCACAATGCGTGTTGTTTTTATAAGTAAACATGTCTACTGTACATGGTAACCTATGGCTAACAAACATTATAACAAAACTTAAAGTTCAACATTAAAGAGGGCATTCTTATACTCTATCCTTGTAAGGTCGAAAGGTGTGCACTGATCAAGTAAAACATAGGGACAGATTTATGAAGCTGTCTGAAAGTCAGAATATTTCTAGTTGCCCATGGCAACCAATCACAGCTCGACTTTCATTTTACCACTGCTCATGAATATTTTAAAGGGGAGCGGTGATTGGTTGCCATGGGTATCTAGAAATATTCTGACTTTCAGACAGCTTGATAAATCTGCCCCATAGTATTACTCATCAGTTAAATATACATTCCAAACTCAATAAGTACATATATCATAAGCATATCACTCTTCAGAGCTAGCAATGGCACAGTGTTTGGATGCTCGATAATATACCGATGCCGACCACATTTCCCATTTTTTATTAAATTTACTCTGTTTTCCTGCTGTGCATGTAGCGGCTCTTCCTAGTATGCAGTTCTTTGAAATTTTCCTAAGGAGCTCTGCAAAACTAAGGTATCTGTGTATCAAAAGGAAGGACAGATGAGGGGCACTGCACTTAGGCGACCTTGTAATCAAGAAATACATCAATACATGTTGCTCGAAGATCGGTTGGGGTACCAACCTATTAAATCATAGAGTGGTGCTCTAGCTCATAAAGTGTCCATAGAAATGCAAATAACCATTCAATAGAAGGAAAGAAGTAGAGCTGGCACTCACCGGTAAAAGTCAAATACTTTTTTTTTTTTTGACCGACCTCTTTACTTAATTAGATTGGCAATAAGATCCGCGGTGGGGAAATCCGATGAAAATTGGAAAGTCTGCCGTGAATGCATTCCCCGTGGACAAAACAAGGATTCAATGCTGGCATTGTTACTTTTAACTTAAATAATCGATCCGCCCCTCGGTCCTCAGTGAGAGGGGTGTGGCTACACCTTAATTCAAGATGGGAAATCGGGACATTTTTCCAAAAATTGTTAATATCTTTCCCAAGAGTCCCCTGATTAAGAAGGTGGACATGCCCACCACCAATTACCAGCATTAGAATTAAACAAATATAACAATTACCAAAACACCCTTAATTTAAAATGTTGGCCCCAAATTGTCTAATAGGCGTTTTCTTGGCTTCCTTCCTCTCAAATCCTTTGGTGACACCCAGCGGGACTATGAGGGGATGACTGACTCAAGATCCGGTGACAGAAATTAAAAAATATTTTTGCTTTTTATGGACTAAGTTTCTTTGAAGTATAATTTTTTCATGTTCCTTAGGAGTCATTTTAAGACACATGAAAAAAAACCATTGAGGGCCCTGGAGGACACCAAGTCTACCATTTCCAGGAAAACCAATTAACACCTCTAAGGGAAGAGGCGAAACCAGTTTACCAATTCTTTGATTTATAAGGGGGGGGGGGGGAGGGTAGAGAGAACAAAGGGAATCACAGAGGGGGGTGTGGGGTCTGTTTTGCCCTACCTATGGTACATTGTCCTTAATAACGTTTAAATCTTATAGGGCACAAAAGGTGACTCTCCTATCATAAGAGGGAACCTCAAAACCCATAAAATTTATGACAAAACAGTATTCCACAGATATTGTCCAACTGTCTCTAAGTTCCTGGTGTACACCAATGTCAGTTGCCCTAGGCTTAGACCACAACGCTGTAACTTCTGAATTAGGGGTCGAGGCAGCAAAGCAAACTTGGCTTTTTGGTGTGACGCTGTGCAACTGGAGTTTCTATCTCTCAGATTCCGTTTGTTGGCGCACTCTAGCCCTGCCCCCCTGCAGTTCACAGGATGGAGCTCACAGGACACTCAATCACTTCCTGCAGCAGACAGGCACCATTGTGAAGAGGAGAGAAGGCTGCAAGCTACAGGCAGAAGATTTCATGGGGGTGAAAGAAAACAGATACCAGTATGTAGCAGAAAGCTGACGTATGTAATAGGACACACCCTCGTGGACTCATCATCCTCATATCTGAGTCCGGTATCATCTCTCATTTTATGTTTTTCAAAGAGATACTACACGTGTACATGTTCAGAAGGGAAATGAAAAGTGTATATAACCTGTTACCAAGGGGAGTTCGGGGGGAGTGGACATTCTTCTTTTTTTCTTGACTAAAAAATTGCAAAAGAGGTAAAGGGGTTTTTTATTTTTTTTTTTAAATTTTTTTATTTTTTTGTTTTTTTTTTTTTTTTTTGTGAATATTTTTGTTTTTTTTTTTTTTTGTTTTTTTTTTTAGTTTTTAATGAATTTTTTTAAAATTTATTTTTTTTGTATATTTTTTTTTTTTTTTTTTTTATTTAATTTTTTTTTTTTTTTAAATTTTGTTTTTATTTTTTTTTTTTTATTTTTGTTTTTTTTTTTTTTTGTAACTGATTTATTTTTGTTGTTGTTGTTTAAATATCCCTTAGGGGGGGATTGAGGATTTGAGAATTTTCTCTTGGTGGTGTTTAAAATCCATTATTTTTTAGGATCCTTTTAGAGCAGTAAATCTTGTACCCAATGAAAAACACTTTTGCAGTATGGGGAGGAAAAAGAAAAAAAAAAAGAAAGAACAGACAACATTTAACAGGGGGAAAAAATGGGACCTTATCAAACCATCTTTCTGTTACTTTTTAAAGTCTTGGTGAGTGGTTTTTACTGTACACCAACTTTGCATTTTTAAATGGTGCCCTTTTGTATTCCCACTTTTTGGACAAAGTCCAAAACAGAAACTTTTTTTGATGGAATGAATGAAATTTGCCAAGGCAGTTTGCCAAATGTGCCAATTAAGAGGGTCACTTGGTCTGTTATGGTTGCAGACCCCTGCAAATGACGTGGGGGGACTTCGTCTTCTTTGCTTTGCCTCAGATTTCGTTTTTTTTTTTTTTTGTTTTTTTTTTAAAATCCTCTGTCGTCTCCTATGAAATCTTGCTGCCAAGTTAGCCAAAACTAGAGGAGGCAAAGTTGTTAATAACTTTGCAGGGTTTGTGTCATATTTAATTTTTGAAAACCACAGATTTGGATGCCACTTGCAAATTTTCATCGAAAAATATATGTACATTTACCTTCAAAATATCAGCTTGGTTAAAGATTGGCAACCCCATGTTTCGGGACAGGCCACCAACCTCACCAACTCTGTCCCCTTGGTCTTGTTATTCAAGGTTGTAGATGACTGCCCTTACGTTATGTATCACATTGCATCGGTACATCTCTTTTAGCATTTCCCTTTCTGTTATTTATTTGAATCTTTTTGAATCCAATGGAGAAGCCACATAGGTTGTAAACTTAGCAGATGGGGCTTTACAGTATTGTAAAAAATCTACATTTTGGTATCTGAAAATTGATACTATCATTGAACAATTCTTTTTTAGCCATTGTTACATTTTTTTTTAACATTTTATTGGGAGATTAAAAGATAATACAGGAACAAAAGCATCACAGTTGGGTAATAAAAGCATATCATATCTACTATCCCAGTTTTACATTATTTTTGCAAATTTCAAAAACTGAAGCCATTCACAATGCGTGGTTGTTTTTATAAAGGAAAACATGGTCTACCGTGTACCATGGGAACCTATGGCTATAACAAACCATTATAAACAAAATTTTTAAGTTCAACATTTAAAGAGGCATTTTTATACTCTATCTTGTTTGTAAGGTTTCGTCGAAAAGGTTGCAATGATCAAGTTTAAAACATAGGGGACCAGATATTTTATGAAGCTGGCTGAAAACTGAAAGTTCAGAAATATTTCTAGTTGCCCATGGCAAACCAATCACAGCTCAGACTTTCATTTTTTTTACCACTTGCTCATGAAATATTTTAAAGGGGAGCGGTGGTGATTGGTTGCAACATGGTATCTTAGAAAAATATTCTGACTTTCAGACAGCTTGATAAATTCTGCCCATTTGTATTACTCATCAGTTAAATATAATTTCCCAAACTCAATAAGTACATATATAATTAAGGCAAATCACTCTTTCCAAGCTAGCAATGGCACGTGTTGGGATGCTCGGATAATATTACCGATGCCGACACATTACCCTTTTTTATTTTTAAAATTTATTTTGTTTTTCCTGCTGTGCTGTAGCGGCTCTCCTAGTATGCAGGTTCTTTGAAATTTTCCTAAAGGAGCTCTGCAAAAAACTAAGGGATCTGTGTAAATCAAAAGGAAGGACAGATGAGGGGCACTGCACTAGGCGACCTTTGTAATCAAGAACATACATTATGCAATTACATTGTTGCTCGAAGATCGGTTGGGGTACCAACCTAATTAAATCATAGAGTGGTGGCTTAGCTCATAAAGGGTCCATAAGAAATGCAAAATAAAACCATTCAATAGAAGGAAAGAAGTAGAGTGGCACTCACCGGTAAAAGGTCAAATTTTATTCCCACATTTTGTTTTAATAAAAAGAAAATTGTTCGGACGAAAGGGTAAAAAGCAGTGTTAGTTGAGTAAAAACCCGCGAGGACGCACACAGAAGGCGGACAGTCTGTTTCCCCACGTTCCACAAGCGGCTTCTTATCCTGTTTAACAGCCCAGCGAATTACGGTGGGTGATTGAGTAATCGGGACCCACTGAGAAGGGAGGTTGGTCGAGAAGAATGAATTTTCACGCACTCTTTTCTATACGTTTGAATTATGTAAACAGGGCTTGCTGGTGAGGCTGCCTTTCAGGTAATAACCCATTCCTGGAGCAATTTAAAGCCAACTTTGCCGGTTGCAAGGACTACCTTCCATGTGTCTTTAGTGATGGATCTTTTAACAGGAAAACCCCATGATAGGGATGCCTTTTGCTCTACAAATTGTTACCAACCCTGCTATAATTCCCTTCCTTGCCAAGCGTTGCAGCAAGGGAACATGATCTGTAAACAAGTTATATCCAAAATCTCTCTGGGTAAATCATGGACATCCCGTGGAACCGATGCTGGCAAGAGATTAGCCTTTTTGGCTAATCTATGTACCCTGTTGGTAAGTAAAATTCAACTTGATGAGTTCTGGAAAAAGTACGCACAAGAAAGAAAGAAATCAGTGAGGAAATTCAGCAGAGAGTACCTGCTTGATGGTGCAAGTGTATTCTCCCTGGATCGCACGTTATTTTTGCTGTGAGCAATCCTCCATGTTCTGCATTTTATTAGTGATGTATTACGAGGTCTTCACTAGCTCTTGTTTGAGCCCTGGTTAAATTCAGTACATTTTTGGACTCTACATGAGCTGGTTTTCACCTTAGTAGAGCAGAAAATTACCCTGGAAAGAGTTTATTTTTAAAGGGCAGGCGGTCTGTCTTCCTCTATATAGGTCCTAGGAGCCAGCATGTCTGCCGATGAGGGCCTTAAAGTTGTTCTTTTTCTGCATGGCTCATCTGCTGTGTAGTCTGTTGGCGTGCAGATGGTGCCGTGCCTGGCGTTGCATTATGCGGTCGGTCAGAGAAGCTCGTCGTGAGAGCTGAAGGAAGAGAGATTATCGACACACTGAGGCAGAGATGACAGGGATTCCTTGATGATAACAACGAGGAGAGGAGCTTGGAGATAATCCCAGGTTGGAAACCGAAAGGCTGGCTCTTCTCCCCAATAGCGGCCAGGTTGGGAACCTCGTGGAGGGGAAAAAATTCTTTTTAAGTTGCAGCGTTCTTTTCTTGTTTTCCTGCACAGGAGAGTGGAAAGGTGCTTACGGAATTGCTAAAGGGTCCAACTTTAGTGTCGGGTAGCCTGCTGCCCCCTTTTGCCGCTGTTGGTCAGGGTCGCACGGGAGCCAAGAAGTTGCTTTCTGAGGAAAGGGCCACACCCCCAGCAGTTTACATTTTTATTACTGGCTTATTTTCTTTGCCTTCTATTGGAATGTGAGGGCGGGGATAACAACAGATGATTATCTATCTGAAGGGCGTTTAGTCTTCCATTCTTATACATATTTTTGTTTTATAAAAGATGGATAAATAAAAATTAGAAAAAATGCAAATTCTTTAATTTTAATAGTCCCTTAACATCAAGATCAGTTTTACGTAGCTGCGGTTATTTATGTTACAGGGAGAACTCGTATAAAATTATGTTATATAAAATTATGGTTTTAAAAGACTGTACATTTGCTGTTTTTTTTCACTTTGTCCATAATTTAATGCTATGCTTCCAGGTGTTTCCCTTCGCCACCTCTCTCCAGAGAGGAAGCGACTCTTCCTCCAGACTTAATTAACCCAGCCAAAAACATTCAAGCAGAGTCACACCCACCTGAAAAACCAAAACATATCTCAAAAGTGGTGGAAAAAAAAAAAGAAACAATGGTTCCCCTGTATGAAACGTCTTTTTATGCTGTCCAAGAGAGGGTGGTAATTAGAGGGACGAGCAGAGAGAGTTAATAATTAAAACCTGGTGGTAACATAAAGCACACTGATTAGTACTCTGTAGCTTTAGTAAGTACTTGAAAGTCGGAGGGTTCCTTTCCTAATAGGGGTTTATTCTGTGGTTTACTGTGCAACTGTGTTTGTGTTAAGCGATTTCTTTTCTACCCAGTTGCGAATTTTTTTTTTTTCAGAATATAGCTAAGGAAGTCGTGAGGCTTAATATGTAAAGGTAGAAATGACATCTTTTCTACTTTTACTAAAGATCTTAGAAGAAACTTCCGATTCTTAGAGAAACTAGGACGGTTTGCCTTTTTGGACTTTCACAGAGCACTCACATTTAGGAGTATGCGCTGTTATGATGTGTCTTGTTTTTTTTTGTAGCCCACCAATTATATATTTAAGGAATGTTTTCAGGGACATGTGTAGAAAAAAATCCAATTGGTGCTTACAGCATATTATAAATGGGTTGCGTTCGGAGCAGAGGCAAAATCTGTACAGAATACAGCCCAACAAGTGATAAAAAACATAGGTCCGTGGCTAATGATAGCGGTAAAAACTAACACAGCCCACCAAGAACCATTTGCCATCTTGTGAATTTATTTAAAGAATGTAAAGAACATTCAGTCCTTCTGACATCCAAGGCAGATTATGCAAAGCCCCAGGGCCCTCACCAACTTTTACCCTTGTGAGGGGCCCCCCAGTAAGTGTGGGCAGTTACAGCTGACACAGGTGCCGCTGGAATAGCCCACATAAATGTGGGGGTCTGGTTGTGCGGCTTTTCTATGAAAAACTGGCTTTATAAAGCAGCAGACATTTCAGCAGAACGGGATGTTAGAAATCGAAAGTAGAAGAAAGAATATGTATGTGGCAGAGGTGAGGGAGAGAACCAATACATTTTCTGCTCTGCCATAGATTGGGGGAGCAACACCAGGGATTGTCAGGGTTGTTCACTGGTTTGCGGATAGGGCATGTGATGTCACAATGATGTCACAGTTAGCAATTTTTAATTTTTATGTAGCAATCAATTTTACACAGGGCGGTTATACTAGCTGTAGATCCGGCGTTGCCGGGATAGTGGGATTAGTAAATAAAATGCTTTAGCTACAACCCCCAAAAAAGAAAGGTTTAAAAAAAAATATTTTATATTATCTATACACGTGTCAGACTTGTTCACTGACAGTCCCTTTTTATAAACTTTTTTGACACATCTCATTCAGTGACGGGGCTTCTTGTCTCTGAAAACTCTAATTTACAGTTAGTGACGTCTGTCTCTGACACTCTCATTTCCCAGTGACTGTCTTTACACTCTCATTTCCAGTAGTTGGAATGTCTTTGATACTCTCATTCCAGTCGACTGTTCTTGACACTCCATTCCAGTTGACGTTCTTTTGATCACTCTCATTCCAGTGACTGTCTTTGACACTCTCATTCCAGTGACTGTTATAAATGTAAACAAACAGATGGATACAGGTAATGGGGTAATGGGGAGGATTGAAACCATACCCCAAAATTAAACCGGAGCCTGGTATGTGGTTCTATATTCGGTCACCCTAAAAAGTACCACATTTAGTCAAATATTGATCCACAATAATATGTTCAATACAAAGGTTACCTCTCGACTGAGAGGAAAAAGAAGGATCGACTACAAAGATGCATATAAACTACAAAATCTTTATTGATAACATACAATGCTCAAGGTTTTTTAAAATACATTTAAAATTACAAGTGGTAGAACACAAAAAGGAAAACAGAGCATTACATGCAAGACCAAAGTTGTAATATATTATGCCACATGTCCGTGCAATTTGATTTATATTGGCCTAAAGAGCCGTGCCATGAAAATAGGCATCAGGGAACACATGCGTGACATAAAAGCTACATTGAAAGATGATACAGACCTCGAAGGTAAACCAGTTGCACTCCATTTTAAGGAGAAACATAACTCTGACCCGAGTCTTTTGAGGGTACGTGGGATCGACAAACTTGATCTGGGTATTAGAGGAGATCCGGTCCAGAAAATACTAGCGCAGCGAGAAACTCGATGGATTTGGACCCTAAACACCTTAAAACCAAGGGGTTTAAATGAGACTCTTAGTTTTGCCCCATATCTCCAGTAGGCACCCCCCATATCTCTCATGCTATCAACGTTTATCTCATAAATAATTGTTTACCGCTGGTTTCGTGCCATACATTCACACACTGGCGTCTTAACACACCAGTTTTAATTGGTTTTTATTGTTTGTTTCGTTTGATTCTTATTTTTAGAGTAAATTCCCATGGATCTGGATTTACTATATATTCCACAAGCCTGATTTAATTAATCAGATGGTCTACCTTGCTTTATACATCAATACGTCTCTTTTCTTCAGTTCCCAGGTTTGCTAAAATTTGTATTTTATGCATTGTTGATACTCATGATTGTTGTCATTTAACTCTAGCAAATTGCTCACGTACTTGCAATGATGTGTAATGAATTTAATATCTGTTCATAGGTTTAGCTATTAAATGTATTTATTTATTGTAGAAGCATTATGCATGATTGTTGTTATTTAATTCTAGCAAATTGCTCACGTACTTGCAATGATGTGCAATGAATTCAATATCTGTTCATAGGTTTAGCTATCAAATGTATTATTTACGTGCATCTGCCTCACTTTCAATCCCTCACCCCCTCACCACTCACACCCTATCCCACCCTGTCCTTCACTGTGATGTCTCACATACACTTATGTCAATTCAACTGCTATCTATATTACATCTCGCCCAATATGGTCGATACTTTGTATTACATTGATTCCAACAGCCACAACTGTTTACCTAGGGAATGAAATATATATATACATCTCTCCAAAATGGTATTGTTGGGCTTCAATATATGATGGCTTTATATGTGTATGTCTTTTATGTATTATAAAGAAAAACAATTTGTTTGGCATATTATGTAATTGTATATTTTTAATGTATGTATGTCATTCTGTATATACAATCTTATTTGACACATCATGTATTTATATTATATGTAATTATATGCACATGTCACTTTTTATAAGAATGTTATGTTAATGTATGTGTGGTTATCCATACGCTTATTCTATAAACATAATTTCACTTACAACTGTATATAACCATCACAATTTACATAATACTTTCATAATAGTTTCCATGTAATACCTGTTAAGGACATATCTGTTCCGGAGGCGTTTCTGCGCATGCGCCCGTTGATACCTGCTTATTTATCAGATGTTGCCCATGCGATCTCCGTGTGATCTCGTGATACTGAGTCACGTGACTTTGTTGGCCGTGATTTCACGGCCTCGCATAACGTGACCCGCGATCACATGTGCCCTCCTCAGGACGCTCATTGGTCCACCTTTTTCTTCATATACCGGCCCCAGTATGGCAGGACGCCACCCCCAGACGAAGGCTCACCCCGAGCCGAAACGTACATCTGGGACGTGGACCCTCCCGGACAGCGGCAAAACCCTACACCCCTACTATCTGGTAAGAGCTGATATTCCCTCATTTTTCCCTAACAGCCACAGGTTATTCCACCTGGGCTTTGGGCAATGCACCCATTATATACTATATGCACCACAGTGGTCATTACCATCATCTCTGACCACGATACCAGCATTTTTTCTAAATTTTGCCATGTCCGGGTCGGCCCGCTCTGTTTTCCTTTTTGTGTTCTACCACTTGTAATTTTAAATGTATTTTAAAAAACCTTGAGCATTGTATGTTATCAATAAAGATTTTGTAGTTTATATGCATCTTTGTAGTCGATCCTTCTTTTTTCTCTCAGTCGAGAGGTAACCTTTGTACTGTTATAAATGTGTAGCAAAAAATAATAAGCAAAGACAAGAACTTGATGAGTGTGATTGTCGCCCTGTGTCCCCATCAAGTTCCATTAAGCCATGTGCAGCACCCAATTTCCATGCAGGCCATGTACGTTAGGTGTGATGCCTGCAGCCATGTGCATTATAAATGTGACCTCCTGTTTTTAACTTTTTGTTAAACAGTGCAAACAATTACAAAATGATGGATCTCAGGCAGAGACAAACAAGAGATGACAATGAGAGTAAAAAGTGGGAGCGGTCAGCTGAGAAAAAAAAACATACATTTATATGCGCTATCTGTGGTTCTCGGACACAGTCATGGATGTTGGACCTTAAGTATTTTTGTTCAGTTTTGCGAAATGTTAAACATGTCCTATATTTCCAAAGGAGTTTCCTTTCCAACAATCAAAATTATATAACTCAGCAGAGAACATGTATTATTCCTTGTGAACGGGAATGCCTTGAATATGCACATTTTTAATTGAAATTCTGCTTCCTACCGAATGGCTGATAGCCTTGAGGATCCACCAGCTCCTAATGAACTTGTGTATTCTCCCAAGGAGCAACCAGAGGACCAGTCTGCTTCCGAAGATATAGACCCGGACCTCAGCACACAGCTATCATCACCAACACAACTGCCATCACTGCACTTCTGTGGATATTGCTGCAATGGTGGAAGTTGTACAACAACTACGTCTTTGTCGTGAAGATACACCTGATGATGTTTACATGAGGGCCATGGTGCCCAAACTTAAAAATGTACCCTTTGAAGACATAAGTAATTGCAAAGCAGCAATATTTGCTGTGCTGCAAATTTTCCAGAATCCAAACTACACCCAAAAAAAAGATGTTGGTCTTTATCTGGATAATCACCGGGAACAAGCAAGTGGCCTGCTCCCTCCCAGCCCTCCTCCACCTGGCAGATATGATCCTGCTTCCATAGGGAGGTTTTTTTAGTTGTCGTTTTTGTCAACTTTTCCTGTCGGTTTTTTTTAGGTATGCCTCGGTCTGCACCTTGTGCAGTGTGCCTTATGTATCTTTATTTTCCAGATGTTCCGTGCAATATGTCACCTATGTATCACCTTTTTTTTTTTACTTTTTAGGCGCAAATCTGCACCTGGTCAAGGGCAGGTGCAAAGGAAGGAGTTTTTTCATGGACCCTGTTTTAACATGTAAATTGAAATTATTTCACATGCTTTTTGAATATTGAAAGTTTGTGCATTTTTTTTTTTAATTCATAAATTTTTGCATTCACATTTTATTGAAATTTTTTGGTAACTTCTAAGGGTTAGGTTAAATGTGGCATCAACACATGTGTATTCAAACGCATCACAACAGTCGAGAAGAGCAGATTTGACTAATTACATCGTTGTCAACATGGTGTTTACATAAAGCATGCATTAATGCAATGTTAACACATATGTTAACATATATAACTTTTATATATATGACATACATGTATTAACACTATGTTAACACATGTGTTAATATCTTGTTAACATATGCATTTTGTAAACACCATGTTGACAGCGATGTAATTGGGCACCGCATAGCACTACAGACTTGCAGCGCTGGGGTCCTGGGCTCAAGTCCCATCCAAAGAGCTGCAAAGAGATTGTATTTTCTCTCCATGTTGGCATGGGTTTCCTTCCACACTCAAAAACATACTTGTAGGTTGATTAGATTGTGAACCCCATGGGGACAGGGACTGATTTTCAAGCTCTGGGTAGCGCGATGGAATATGTCAGCACTATATAAATAAAGGAATTAATATTATTAGGCAAATCTCCTCTTCTCAGCTGTTGTGTTAACGCCACATGTGACCACAGCCTCATATGTCGTAATACACCTGGGGTGTGTCTAAAGTGCTTAAAAATGCAAGCCACGGCTTCAAATCCAAAACTTACAGTAG
Organism: Engystomops pustulosus; assembly: GCA_019512145.1. Taxonomy (NCBI): domain Eukaryota; kingdom Metazoa; phylum Chordata; class Amphibia; order Anura; family Leptodactylidae; genus Engystomops; species Engystomops pustulosus. The sequence continues at coordinate 115,141,933 of CM033647.1, forward strand.
TGTCCACCCCTATATATATATATTCCCCCTCACATGGCTTTTGTCCATGTAGATTTAAAACAAGTTGCACCTGCCAGGATACGAAAAATTAAAAATGTATCAAAAGAAAAAGACATGATCATATATAAACCATACACCATATACAACAAAGAAAAATAAAACTAAGATACATGTCCCCCAATGTTCAGTCTTTAGCAGTGCACTCCGCCATCACCGCAGCTCTGTCGCTCCCATATCACTTTGCAGGTCCCTCTCACAATCAACGCAATGGTGGAAACACCCAGCAGGAACTCATAATGCAGTGAAGCAAACAAATTCCCGGTGGCAAGAAACCTGAAAAATGAATGAAAATCAGAAATGTTGAAAAAACATTACAACTTGAAATTAAAAAATGTATATAATTGAAAAAAACCTTACTGTAGGGTCACAATGAGCCATTCCTCTGGTGTGACGGACCACCTCATGTTAGTATCCTGAAAATGGAGCCCCAGTCACAGGTCCTCCAAAAGAGTTAACAGTCATCCGAAAGTAGTTGTGAAACTTGTCAGGATGCTGCCGCAGTTCAGCATACTGGTGATCCCTCCTAGGCTGCTCGGCTTCAATGGGAAGAACCCAAAATCACCTAGTCTTCTTAGGCTCCTCCTCCAGCATTGCATCACAAGAGCCTATAAACGCTTAGCCGTAGCCAGAAGCAATGGAGTCTAACCTCGTTCTCAGAAAAGACAAAAAGGAGTCTGGGCCTGTCAGATGACCAAATTTAGGGTTGGGCAAGCTTTTGTCATAATTTGTCATTATTTGCCAGCCCACCGTATTTTATATACGGATACAGTACAGATACGGGGGCATATGTGCACATACGGATGAAAAAAGTCATGTATATATGGACCTTATACAGCACGGAAATACGGACTGGAGAAATCACATGTTTGTGTGAAAGCAGCCTTAGGAGTTGACTGTAGGGCAACAACCTCACCATACACCTAAGGTGTGAGCTGTTAAATCATAGGATATTATTATAGCTTGACTGCAGCGTGTAAGGGGTTAAACACCCAGGATCTGAGATTTTCCGTTCTCAGGTGTTAGTGCCAGGTCTGGGATGTGATGGCACAGCCAGACACCGACACTTTCGGTACCCGATGTCCTGTAATCTTCTTCTGACACGCCACCATAGAAAGGCGTTGCGTCAGAAGTACCCTTAATGACCGACGTAGATTCCTGAAAGGGTGGTCAGTAAGGGGTTAATATCATAAGAGGATATGCTATGAGTTGGGAAATTCATTCAACTGTCATCCACAAAGAACTGTTATTTACAAAGCCTCCAGGGCCTGTGCAGGCATCATTTTTTTAGTTTGTGAACTCATATCTGTATAGACAATGTATGCTCATTCAGTTTCCTCTTACACAATCTTGAAATGTTTTTCATGGTACCACAAACATATCCATGGAGATGTTATCAAATGGACAGGTCATTACATGGAACTAACTACATTTCCTATTAGTTTAACCAACACCTTGTATACCAAGCTTTATCTTTGTTTATAATCAAGAGTTGTGTAACTTGTTTGTATAATAATATACTGTATATACTCGTGTATAAGCCAAGTTTTTCAGCACAAAAAATGTGCTGAAAAACATCCCCTCGGCTTATACACGAGTCTATTAAAAAAAAAATTACCCACTTAAAAAAAATAAACTTATATACTCACCCTCCGATGTCAGCGCGGCTCCCCGATGTCAGCGTGTTCCGTCTTCTTTCTTCTCCGCGGCTCCTCTTCTTTCTTCTTGCTTCTGTCATGGACGCGGCCATGTTTCCTTCTAGCAGGCGCCTACTATGACGCGGCCGCTGCTGGCGTCATAGTATGCGCAGCCACAAAGAAAACATGGCAGTGTCCATGACAGAAGCAAGAAGAAAGAAGAAGAGCCACGGAGAAGAAAGAAGACGGAACGCGCTGACATCGGGGACATCGGTAAGCCGCACTGACATCGGGGAGCAGCGCTGACATCGGAGGGTGAGTATGTAAGTTTATTTTTTTAAGGGCTGTGGGGGCAGGCTTGCTGTATACTACTAGGGGCTTGCTGTATACTACTAGGGGCTGCTGTATACTACATGAGGGCTGGCAGGCTGTATACTACTAGGGGCTGCTGTATACTATATGGGGGCTGGCAGGCTGTATACTACAGGGGCTACTGTATACTACATGGAGGCTGGCTATATACTACTAGGGGCTACTGTATACTACATGGGGGCTGGCAGGCTGTATACTACTGGGGTCTGGCAGGCTGTATACTACTGGGGGCTAAAAAGACAGTGAAAAACAAAAAAAGGACAACAAGGAGGACGGCGCCTCGCGTGATATCGTCGGGGAAGTGGAAAAGGTAGGTAAAGAGTGTGCTCACCTGTTGAGCACTTGTAAAAGTGCAGTAAGGAAGGAGGGAAATGAGGTATCCACTCCTTAAACGGGTCTCCAATAATGGTGTCTTGAGCAGCTCCCACTTACTCCAATGACCGGTATCAACGCACCCCGTGCATGGTGTGAAATCCACGAATCACCACAAGGTTTGGAGTATGATGCGGATGTGCCTTGCCAGACAGAACACCAGCATTAGGCGATGAGCGGTAACCATGCTCTCCTGGTATCCGTAATTGGAACAAGGATCGGCTCCTTTCCTTCTGAGTCTTTTCACTTTCATTGTGACATACAGCCGTAACACGCCATCAACACTGGTTAGCGTTTCGGGAGACCCTCCCTGTCAGACCATAACTAGACCATACAATAAGAAAATATTACAATAAAAGTTTAAATAAAAATAGTAAATACCTACCCTACTACCTCTGTTGCAAAGGGATCCGCAGGTGGAGTATGTGGCCAATAGGGTTGTTGAAAGCCCCCATACAGGTGGTATTATAGCGATAACGGGCTCTAGGAGATGTATTTACAGCGAACTGGTAAACCAATACAACTGCGGCTTATATTCAGTACTCCATAAAGACAAGTGAATAAATTATATCCCTCCCTTATGTATCGAGGTGATAATAGCTAACAAGGGTGGTAATGGTATGAAAACTATGTCCTTAAAGCTAGTGATTAGCTCGCTGAGGAAGGTGCTGCTGCTTGCTCAGGGCTCGTGAGCCAACGAATTACTATGGCGACACTGCAGGAACAGCCGGCGCCCTGCGCAGTGCGAACACGGAACTGGGCCATGCTCCGCCTGGGCCCGGGCAACTCAGCCGGTCGCGACGTGAGACTGGCGCATGGGCAGTACGGACAAGGGACATGAAATGAAGCTGGCTCCTTGTGACTAGGGACAACGGTTCTAAATGTATTGCCGCTGGACTGTGACGCCTCAATGTGGGCCGCACGGGCGCCGAGGATATACGAGCGCTACTTGATGTCTCAGTGCCACCTTATTATCTAATACCGTGGGCTGGATGTGTTCTTTGTGGTGGCTGGCGGGGGGGGGGGCGGGCTGGAAACCACGGGAGTACCAATACCGGAATAAGAGTAGAACTCCAGTTTTAAGACCCCTTCTCACGTCCTCACAATATAATCATACAATTAGATATCCCGACTCACTATGCAGCTGAGGGCAATCAAGTATAGTCCCAACGGTCCCAACATGGGATCGCCAAACTGCACTCAGAAATCTATCATCTCTCTATCACTACAATATATATGGCCACAGTCTGCCCTTTCTTCTCCTCTCTCCCCCTTCCATCCTCCTCTCCTCTTCCCTCCCTGCCTATACCATACATCTCTCCAGTACCTCCACACAGCCCATCCTACCAGTGTCCTCCTGGTTAACACCCCCGTTTGGGTTTACGCCTCCCCTTACCCCTGGTGTTCTCTTTGCTCCCCAACTATTCCTGAGGATTATTAGCAGCCCTGCAGATGGGTCCCACGCTGTTTTCGAAGCATTTCATTTAGACCGGCGGATAGCCAGAGTCTGGCGCTTATCGCATCCAGTCCTTTCCGTTGGTCCGATGGTTATCTCTGAGGGTGGCGGAGGAGGGCACCTGGTGCGGTGGCAGGGGGGCGCTCTCTTCCCCCTCGGGTGATGCTGAACTCTATAGTTTACGTTGATGGTGTGCGCCGCCTGTCTCGCTCTCCTGTGCACAGGACAGACCGTTACCAGCTCTGCTTCCTATGTGTTTTTTAACCGCTCTCTTAGTGGTTGGATCGTCCCGCCCAACTCTTGCCGCACTCACCTACCCCCTCACTTAGTCTCGAGTACGTAGTTAGAGCTACCATTCACGCACTTGTTCATCTGAAGGTCTCGCCCCAGAGTTGTTAGATGTTACCTGCGTGTTTTTCTGCTGATGATTGTTTGAGCATTTATCATAACTTATGGGGGCGCCCTGTAACTGCCAACATTTTGGGACAAGACGGAAGAGGAAGTGGTGTATGTTTGGTGTGAGGTTAAAGCGAATGGGCAGCCCATTGTTTTTCGGTGTGCGTGACCCTATCTCAGTGGATCTTCGGGTATGGCAGGAATGTTTCGATAAGGGTGAGGGTCATGAAGGCGTAAGCCCCATGTTTTTTGCGAACTCTCCTACTGCTGCCGTCAACTGAGAACAGTGGTGATGAACCATTGACATCAGTTATGGATTCTCGGTTGTTTTTACTCTCGTCTTGATCGAGACATAGTTTGGCTCCAGAGTACCGGTTATGTGAGTGGTATCTTTTTTTTTTTGGGCGATTAGGGGGGGAGGTAACCTTTTGCACCTGACCCTGTCACTTAGAATGCCTGTTGTTCCTCAAAGTCTTTATTTGTGGTGCAGTTACGTTTATTTTCGTATTTATTACTGCCCCCATACAGGACTGTTTGTTTTCATTTTTGTAGTGATGGCTGGTACAATCAATGGTAACTGTTGCTATTCCAGTTTCACACATGTAGTATAGGATTAATTGCTGCTGCTCACTGGCCGCTAGTCCGCCCGCACTATCGCTTTCATGGTCGCCGACTGGACGGTCCCTGTACCGGCCCAGCGTAGTCATACTCTTTTTCTATCTGACCTGCCTTAACGCTCCTCCTTATGGCCATTCCCCCTTCTCCAAGCTGTCATGACCTTTTCCGTGTCACGCCATTTGCATTCCCGTTCGGCTGAGCGCCCGCTCTTGCGTTCTTCGAAGCGACCACCGTCCCGTTAGGTCCCCTCGGGGCGCCTTGTGCCGCATAGCGGACCCCGCTGCTGATATAGCTGTGTTTGCCCCGGCAGCAGTCCTTCTGATCTTGAGCGCGCATGCCTGTCTGATGCCCAAGTGAGTATCCCTTGCTTTGCGTGTGGCCTGTTGGCTCGTTGTGCGAAAATGAGACCTAGCGTACCCCTGCGTCCTTGGTCTGATCCGTGTAGACGTTGTGAGGCCGAACTGTCATCGTGAGCATCGGAGGAATATTCTAGGGGCCGTCCAGGGCCGTTTTCGGAATGTTAATGCGCTCCGACGGTGTAAGCGTCGTACCATGCTTTAGTTCTTTGACATGTATTTTGGAGAAATACATCTCGTAGGTGCCCGTGGCTGTGAGGGCCCTTAATGCCTGAATAAGCGGGCGTCCCTGGGGCGGCGTTGTTTTGGGATTCTTATGAACTTTTGGGCCCCCACCCTTCACACCTGGGATGCGGGGTTCCTCTACTCTTGATAGGTAATGGGCCTCTTTTTGGTCGAACCCTAAAGTGCGCTTCATCAATGAGGGTGTAAGTTCCTTTTTTTTGCCACTGGTTGTAGCGGTAGTGCGAAAGTTGACATAAGGAAAGGTGTGTTGCGAGAATGTGTTGCCCTCTGTTATAAGTTTCTTTGTTGAGAGATGAGCCAGATAACCCACCCCCCTGTCTGACCTGAGGTTCCTAATGATCTCGGTATTATTGCGAGTTGTTTTCAGGCTTCTCTCTTTAAATATTTCGCTTGTTTTGCGGCGGATGTTTTAGTATCGGTTTAAGATTTTGGCATCAGCCGACCCCGCGTGTAAACCCGTGTCCTCATAGCGTTTAACCTCTGGTGAGTGGGGTCGACGTAGCTTTGGTTACAGATGTACTGGATGAAGGGGGTAGTTGCTAGACTGGTATAGTGCTAGTTCGGACGGTTTAGTGGGATCCCGTATTACTGACTTTTTAGCGGTAGTCTGATCAGTATGGGCATGTTGAAATGCTCTTGGAGGGGATTGCATTGCCGGATAAATTTATTTAAGTCAACGAAGAGGTCAAAATTATTTGCATTTGAGCGATGGAACACACGAATAGCCCCTTTTCACGGACGTTTGTTTCAATATATCTCTGTCGAGAGATGCGAACATGCTCGTCGAGCTTGATGCTGGTCGAGCCTTAGGGTACTCGAAAATGCTCGTGCTCGGACGACTACTTCGCCCGTACGAGAGAAATGGCAGCTCCCGCCGTGTAGCTTTTTGGCGGCCGCAGAAAAACAGAGCAATCTAAAGCAGAGAGACCTTGACCTCCACCCAGATGAGTCGGTAGGGTACCCTTAACACGTCGAATTCGATAGCAGGAGTGTTGGCTGGCAGATCAGGTGACCCTGGGATAGACTAGCCGATCTGCCGCGCTGCTGGATCATCTGTGCTGGACGCGCTAGGGAGAGAGCTGCTGCATTGGTCAGGGAAAGCGTGTAGGGCTGTTTTTAGCTTAGGTTAGCAGGAGTGATTCGTCGTGTGAACCAACAGCCCCTTACTTAAGGTGCTACAATAACGTTCTACTTTATTTTATTTTTAATCGCATCTAGTTACATCTTTTGTGAGGAAATTAGCAGGGGATTCTGCTTACCGTTCGTGGTTAGCTCTTAGTGGCAACATATCCATAGCAAAGGACCGAAAGTGGGAAAATGTAGTAGGGGGTTGGATTTCATAGGCACTAACACCTATTCCCCCAGGTGTCATGTCATCTGGCATAGAGGGTGCTTTGATACTTGGCTAGAAATAGCCATAGGAGAATACAGGCGTAATTAGCTTTACAGTCGCGTTATAATATTAGATTTCTGGTTGATTGCTGGTGGCGTACTTTTCTGCAGTGACATGTACTAGCCAATTCTGAGCAATTTGTAGTGAGATTGCGTGGGGGGACCCCGGTGTGTTATGCGCTTAGTGACGGCAATCTTCCTTCGCAAAGCCCGACATAGTGGGAAAATGGTAGGGGTTGGATTTCAATTCGGAACTAACTCAGTGTATATCATCTGCATGCGTAGATGTGATTTGTATGTGAAACTAGCCATAGGCGATAAAAGAGCGTACTGCCGCCTACAGTAGCGTTCTCATCATATTGATTTCTGGTGCTCTGGGGTAAATCTGTGGTGTGTATCGGCAGGTGCCTGTCTAGCCAATTGTGAGCAGCAATTGTTAGTGAGAATTGCGATCTCCGGGTGTTCTGCGCTTAGAGGTACGCCCTTATCGCATAGCCAAGACCGCTCGTGGGAAAATTTAGTGGCGGTTTGGCTTCCCCCCCATTCGGCCCACTCCGTGTCATTCTCATCTGGCATAGTAGTGATGCTTGATACATGGGCTAGCACCGCCCTCGGAGACCACGTACAAAAGAGCTTTAGACTTACGCCTACCAGTAAGTGAGCGTTCTATATATGTGGATTCTGGTTGATTCGGTGGTGGCGATACTTTCTGCAGTGCATGTGTACTAGCCAATTTGAGCAGTATTTTCGTGAGACTGCGAACCGCTGTGTATGACGCCTTAGTGACGCACATATCATAGCAACGACTGGAAGTGGGAAAATTTAGTCGGGGTGGATTTCAATTCGCACTAATCAGTTTGTCATCTCATCTGGCATAGTAGTGTGCTTTGCTACTGTGCCAGAAAATTAGCCATAGGAGTAATAACACAGAGCTTACTAAGCCACAGTAGCGTTCTATATATTTGGATTTATGGTGATTGCTGGTGCTGTACTTTCTTGAGTGCCATGTGTACAGCCAATCTGAGCAATTGTAGTGAGATTGCGACCGGCAGTGTCTGCGCTTAGTGACGCACAATATCCCTCGCAAAAGAACGAAGTGGGAAAAATTTAGTAGGGGTGGATTTCAATTAGGCCCTACATCAGTTCATCTCATCTGGCAAGAGTGTGCTCTGATACTTGGCATAGAAAAATAGGTCATAGGAGAATACAAAGAGCTTATGTAAGCATACAGTAGGTTTCTATATATTTGATTTCTGTTGTAAGGTAGGTGTGGACTTTCTGCAGTGATGTACTAGCCAATATGGCAATTTTGTAGTCGAGGACTTGCGACCCGCTGTGTTCTGCGATTAGTACGCACATATCATAGCAAAGACCCGAAGTGGAAAATTTAGTGAGGGTTGGATTTCATACGGGGCACTTAACTTCAGTGTCATGCATCTGGCATAGTCGCGGCTTTGCTACTGGCTAGAAAAATCGCCATATAGGAGAATACAAAGAGCTACTACGCTACAGTAGCGTTCTATATATTTGATTCTGGTTGATATGGGGGGTGACTTTATTGCACAGTGCATGTTACTAGCCAATTGGGAGCAGCGTAATTTGTAGTGAGGACTTGCGACGCTGTGTTCTGCGCCTAGTGACGCACATATCCATAGCAAGACGAGCGGGATACATAGTGGGAAAAACTTTCGTAGGTGTTGGATTTCAATTAGAGCACTAACTCTGAGTGTTCATCTCACTGCGCTATAGTAGTATGCTTTGATGACTTGGCGAGAAAATCGCCATAGGCGAATACAAGCGCTGTACTTACGCTATACAGTAGAGTCTATATACTGATTTGGGGGATCTGTGGTTGGCATGTACTTTCAGCAGTGCATCGTATAGCCATTCTGAGCATATGTTAGTGGGAGCTGTGCGGACGCTGTGTTCTGCCCTTCCTTATGACGCCACTATCCATAGCAAAGGACCGCAGTGAAAATTAGTAGGGTGGATTTCATTAGGCACTAACTTCCAATGTATTGTCCTCTGGATAGTAGGTGCTGCTACTTGGTAGAAAATAGCCATAGAATAGGATAGCATGTTTGGTTGTAACAACCTCCAAAAAAAAAAAAACAAAAAACACAAAAAAAACACAGTAAAACACAAAAAAAAACAAAAAAAGTTAAAAAAAAAATACAAGTGTAGTTAACTCTCATTAACAGTTCTCACCTGAGGGCTAGGGGTATACGGAAGGAGGCGCGGGGGACGGGGTCGTCCAACATACGGAAGGTCAGAGCCGTGGTCCGGGGAGACGGTGAGACACACTGCTTCATGCGGGAGAGGGGACCGCCGCAGAGCTACCACATCCCTGTCATGTTGAGTTACTCGGGACTCGTGGATAGAGCATGTAGTGAGGCCCAGAACAGTGTGGAACAGTGATGTGTGGACTAGTAGTGTGTCAATGCTACTCGCGCCACTTTGTCCACCACCAGTCAGCTTGCTTCCGCGTGATCCACCCAATAGTAACCGGAAATCGCCACTCCTCCAAGTCCGCACCCTCAGCCTCCTTCCCCCCAGTCTGCCCCTCCAGGAAAATTGGCATTTGAACGGCCCAGTACTCTGAGGGGAAATGTTTTCTGACACTTCCAACAGTCACAACCCCTTGTCCGGCTGATGCGCAATTCCAATGCAAGGTTTCCATCAGCTCACAGGCTGTTGGCGGTTTAGATGTGATGACTTATGACGTAGTGGATAGTGGGTAACGAGGTGTGTCCGCCCGATGCGGCGCACCACGGTGTCAGACAGTGGGGAAGCTGTTTGTCTAGGGCAGGAGTCCCGATGGGGGGCGAGCCGGGAGAGCAGACTGAGGGGTGGAGATGATGAGGCTGACAACCCACGCTGGGTGAGAGCCGGGTGTGAACACAGATGCTTACTGAGACGCGAGGAGAGTCCTCGACCAGAACAGTTGGAAGAGGCCAAAGTGGTGGGGACAGACGGAGAGGCAGGGCAGTCGCTGGTGCAAATCAGCCCAAATGTGTCAATAGTGAAGGGGCTCCCGTGGGAGGGTCTTGAGGAGAGGGCTAGATCTCAGCTGTCTGGAGGTTTTTAAGGACACACCGGACAGATGCGACGGTACTGTGGGGAGAACATTTGCAACCAGGATCAGCAGGGGTTCCACCATACTAGCTAACTACCCATACCGTAGCGCAGGCATATGAATGCTACCACCACACTCCTAGTGGCACAGCCGTATCACCTCCGGAGGACACCACTGCTTTTCCTTTTTTTTTTCCCCAGCTGTCCGTCTGATAGTCAGCACCCCTGCCAGGACCTGCCACCAAAAATACCCCCATCGCGCACTCCACAATCCTCCAGCTCCACCAGCCGTAGCTCTCATCCCCCGACGCTGGCCGAGACGGAAACGCAAATATCGTGCAACACCACCGCACGCCCAAAGCCACTTAAGTTGCAAATCCAAGATGCATAGCCTGGGATGCTGACCTATACGGTAGTAGAGGACGAGGCCTTCGCCACAACCTTGTCAGGCGGCTGCCGCCCTCCGGTATTCGGTCACCCAGCCGCCTTATTTTCCCGATGTGCCGTCCCAGACCTGCACCCGCACGTGCAGACAAATCATCCGTGACCCTGAACAACGCATCGTTTGCTGACAAGGTCACCGGACCAGGGACACGTCAGTGACGGCACACACTGGTCGTACTGGTGGAGGCGGACGTGGAGTCTGACCCGGGAGACTGCCATATATGCCGCGCGAGGATGCGTGGACGGCTACCTCGGTCCAGGTGCGTCAGGCCTACTACGTGCCTCCTCCTCTCCCACCCCTCCTCCACTTCCTCCTCCGAAAACTACACCATCCGTGGACACGGACCGCCATCAGTCGGTAGCTCTAGGCACACATGCAGCAGTCGCCGTCGCTAAGCGACAGCAGGCGGTGCTAAACTGCTGAGCCGAGGAGAAAAAAAGTACACCGCCCAAGAGTATTACAGCGGCATCACGGCCGCAGAATGATTCTGTGGCTGGCACCGCGGAACCTAAGCAAGGGAATGGTTGTGCATGTGACAACGGCCGTAACATCAGGTCGGCCGGATTGCAATCTCGGCAGACTGACAAACTGTGTTGCCATGCTTGGCCCATGGTTAATTAAATCGTGGTTAGTTCAGCGTCTTCCTCAACCAGACCCCAATCTGTCTGCATTTGTTCACGACGGCTTAAATCTGGGTCCGCCATCTGTGCGCAGCATTTCAGGAAGTCCAGCACAGATGCTGCTCACTCTCAGGGGCCAGCGCAGGCCGCCTCAAACTGCCACTCAACGACTGTTGTGCCGACGTGCCCACGAGGGTGGACTGGAATTCAACAATGACCAGTGTTATCAAGAGTTATACCAGCAGCGCAGAGCGATGTAGATGCCAGATGTCAATTCACCGAAATGGTTAGTTAGTCAGGTCAGTTCAGCTTCTCCAGTTCCAATGAGGATGTGGAGGGATGTTGATATTGTCAGGTGCTGAGAACTTTGAGGAGTCAACAAAGATGGTCAGTGGCGAGTGCCGCCCTCATCAGCTCACCCATCCCGTGTTGGTTTGCCGGTTGAAAAACTATCTGGTCAGCATGAAGTCGGAAGCTTTGCGCTCGTCACAACGAGACCAGGGGAAGAATATTCCTTGTTGATAGTCTGCAAAGAAGTCCCTAGGTCTGTTTTCAGCGCATGTTCCGGAGGGGTGGAGGTGGAGGAGGATGAGGAGGGAGGGAGGTAGAAAGGGAATGTTGCGGAGAAACAAGAGGGGACCATTGGAGTCATCACTGTTCAGCGTGTATGGCAGAAGAGACGGTTGGTGGTTTGTGGAAGGCAGGGAGGAAATGGACAGTCAGGCTGCAGTGAGGGGATGTGAATTCTTACGCGTTGGACTCGGCGTCATTATTGGCACGATATTCATGTCGGTGACTATCCGTGACCCTAGCGTTCAAGAATTTATTCCAGTCACGATGTTTACTGGGGGTTTCACTTACTGGACCCCACGGTTTACAAGCAAAATCTTCCCACTCTCATCCTGCCAGAGGAAAGGAGGTTGTGAGAATGCAAGAATACCAGCAGGCCCTGGTGCACAAGCTGAAAAAGTATTTTCCCCCCTTCTGACGCTGCTAGCGGCCAGTAGTCGCGGAGTTTCTGCCGGGCAATGTAGCGCGGGAGAAGGAGAGTAGGCGCGCTGTTGTGCAGAGTGTCAGCACTGGCCAAGGGTACGATTTACACCGTTTTGCCAGCTTATGTCACCCCAGCAAGCCACTGTCACCTGTCCCCAGTCTCGGCGGGAGGGGTGATCTTTCCCAGATGGTGAGGGAGTACGTCGCTGACCATACTCGTCCTAAATGTGCTCACACAGTCTCCTTAATAACAGAGAGTTTTCCACAAGCTGGGCAATGGGCACGACTGGCGCTGTACAGCTCTTGGAGGTTGTTGGCTTGCCCTGCGCTATGCGTACTGACCAGAGTCGGGTTTTCGTGACACGAGCTGGGGAATCATTCATCAGATGTATGGTGGACGCTGTCGATGACAGCGCTGACAGGCTGACGCTTATTCAAAATGATAAAGGCTGGATTCTCAGAATTTCCACTCTCCACCAGGTGAAGGAAGCTCAACCGAATAATGATCAACTCCTCTCTCGTCATTTGCTCCTTCTCTCCTCTATTGACAAGTAAAGCAGGGAAACGGCGATTTTTTTGGACAGGGCATGGCTCTTGCTATAAGATATGATTTAATTTTTCTGGAGGGGCCACTACACGGTCCGCAGGTTTGGAAGACAAGTTTTGTGAGTCCAATACAGGCCACTCAATTATCATTTTCTGGAGGGCCACCGTACCTGCTCCTACTGGTTGCAAAATTTTGGGGATGCCACCTACAGGACTCTAATTATTCATATTTGTTGACAGGGCACTACTGCTCCTCTGGTTTGAACATTTTTGGGATGCCACATCCAGGCACTCAATCTATTCCAATTTATGGAGGGCCACCTACCTGCTCCTCTGGTTGCAAAATTTTGGGACTGCCAATACAGGGAACTCAATCTTATTCCATTTTACTGCAGGGCCACCTACCTGCTCCTATGGTTTGAAACATTTTGGGACTGCCACAGAAGGCAATCAATCTTCCTTTTATGGAGGCACCTACCTGCTCCTCTGTTCTGAAAAATTTTTGGGACTGCCCATACACAGGCACTTCAATCTATTCCATTTTTTGGAGGCCACCTACCCGGTCTTGTTTTAACAATATTTTTGGGTTGCAATACAGGCCCTCCTATATTCCATTTACTGGAGGGCCACTACTGCTCCTTGGTTTGAAAAATTTTGGGACTGCCACTACACGGCACTCAATTCTATTCCATTTACTGGGAGGGCCACACCTGCCTCCTCTGGTTGGAAAAAATTTTTGGGACTGCCCACATACAGGCACTACCACATTTAAATTGTGACCATAGCAGCGCCAACGTTGTTCCATTTTAGCTGTACCTCAAATTCGTCCATAACTGCCTCAAACATCTCCTTTATCAAACGCGGTGTTGTGTCAGCAGAAATTTGGGTCTTGTTGTAGGATTCCACCTCAAAGTTGGAACTTGTCGCCACCCTGTGTGTATCCACCAACAATATACTGGCCAAACTTTTACATTTAGGGCTATTATGTCAGCGCTTCTGCGAGCTGTTTACATTCCCCTAACCGGGATATCCTAAACTTATAAGAACGCTAACACTTGATCTTATAAAAAGGTTCTTAGAGATGCTGTTTGGGGAGTAGCTAGAGACAGGGGCTTGGATAGCGAAAGCTCGCCTGGCAGCGGAGGCCAGCTCCATGCGCAATCATGCGTTCTTGCGCATCTGTTTACATTCCCCTAACCCGCCATAGTCCCAAAGTATAAGAGCTAATACACTTAAAATTGGTTGCAGGCTGGGACCGAGTACTGACCTGGGGCTGGTCATATACTGCCGACGCAGAAATTGCGGGGCCTACCTCGGTTCCAGGTCTCAAAGCCAGGTTACGTACCTCCGCCACCCCCTCCTCCACCGCAGCCTCCTCCGAATTACCATCCGTGGGCATGGCGCCATCAGTCGGTGGTAGGCTTAGGCACCGCAGCCGTGCCGTCGCTAAGCGCACGCAGGCGGTGCTGATGAAAAACAGCTGAGCCTAGGGCGATAATAAAGGCACACCGCCAAAGAGCTATTACAGGGCATTCCACCATCAAAGTTGTTAACGTTGTCGCCACCCTTTGCCTGTGTAAGCCACAAAATATTACTTGCAAACTTTTCCATTTAGGGATATTATTTCAGCGCTTTCTTGCGCTTGTTTAAATTCCCCTCACCCGCCATATCCTAAACGTTTATAAGAACGCTACTACACTTGATCTTAACAAAAGGTTCTTAGAAGTGTGGTTGGGGAGTAGCCTAGAGACAGGGGCTGGGATGGCGAAAGCTCGCCTGGTGCAGAGCGCCAGCTCAATCCCACAGATCAACTACATAGTTGCAGCACCCTTTAACTACACTAGTTCACTGCATCCATACTTAATCATAATAAGTATCTTTATTTATATGAGCGTATATATTCTGTAGAGCTTTTTACAAATCATAGGAAAACAAATACAAATGTAATGTAGTAACAGAGCACAACATTGTATGGACCAACAGGGAGTGAGGTCCTGGTAGCCAGAGCTTACGTTATCGAGATGAGGGGTACCCGAGCGTAAAAGAATAGTTAAGGTCAGCCATTCTTCTTAGGGCATAGAATAAAAATTTAATAAATGGAATGCTGTAGCTTGACCACTCAGCCGTCATCTTTATATACCAGGTCCAGGGTGCCTGGGACTGCAGGAAGTTTGGTGCCTGTTGCGGTTGCTGGATAACGATGGGGAGGACGGAAAAAGGACGGGGGTTGTTAGTAGAAGAGTTAACAACTTCATGCAGTTAATGAGGTTATAGGCTTGCCTAAGAAATGGGTTTTAAGAGCACGTTTGAAACTTTGGTAGGTTCGGAGTAGTCTGATAGTCCGGGGCAGAGCATTCCAAGAATGTGCAGCTCTAGAGAAGTCTGGAGAACGCGAGTGGGAGGTCGCACTAGGTAGAGGTTAATCTAAGATCACTGGCGGATCTAAGACACGTTGGGCGATAGAACTGAGAAAGAGGAGGAGAGTAGGGGGGTGCAGCATTATACAGAGCTTTATGGATTGGAGGGTTTATTATTTTAAACGTTCGAAAAAAAAAAAAAAAGGAGATGGCAGCCAGGCAGAGATGGCTGAATGTAAGCATACATGGTCCCCTTATAAAGAGCTGTGTCTGCAGAATTTTGGGTGTGTTTTCAGGGCTTCCATGTTAACTTTGTGCCCACCCTGCTGTGTACATGTATCCAAAAAATTACTGGCAAACTTTTATCATGTACCGAATTATTGAGCCTCTTGCTCACCTCCTTTGGTTCTCTCTGACACCCATTGGTTTGAAGCCTGAGTCCAATTAAGGTATGTGCCAGCACTCTTAGCATGCTGCAGGCTGCAATTGCCATGCGTCCCATATGTGTCAGGGTCATTATTGGATTTTGTTTTCTTTTTAGGGATGCTATCTAGCGTCATTCTGTCACTCTGGCATGGCATGCTGTTGCCCATAATTTTGGCATAATGTGCGATTAGGCAGCCTAGGGCCTCCATGCATGCTGCCCTGTGTTTCCTGTCATTCGTGGTGTTCCATACTTTTCTGAGGTTACAAGGTGTTTGGACAAGCTTCCCTGTGCGAGCCTGGTCCCCCTTGAAAAATGCTCGAGTCTCCCATGACTTCGTGGGGTTGTTATTCGAGGAGCACTCGAGATACGGGAAAAGATTCGTCGACGATACCGATACCCGAGATGTAGTGTTCGCTATCTCTACATCTAGTACATACTTGGAAAGATTTAACTATCTTGATAGACTAGTTGATGGTTGGGCTCGCGGGGGGATTTACGAGGAAGTGGAAATAGTTAAGTGGGGGAGGGTTCTATTTTTGCCGTTTGGATTTCGGAGTGTCCAATAACGTTTTTCTCTGAGGCCGGAGTTCTGGGTCGATGGTCTACCTCCTTGGTTCCTGTTATGAGGTTTTTTCTTTTGTACCTAATGGTGGTGCTAGAGGGATTCTCTATTAGACCAAGTTGGGTGTGATTGAAACCGTTGGGGTCCTCTTGACTTCGAGGGAAGCCCTAAAAAAGAGGGTGGATTCGTTGCGGAGGGAACCTATGAGAGCGTTTCTTTTGGTTTTGAGGTTTTGGGAATTGGAATGACTTTTGGTGTGAAGAAAGTGCTTCCTCATGGGGCTAACGGAGGGAGAGTAGGCTGGTGTTGTGAATGGTGTGAGGATGGCGTCATCGAGATCTTCTATAGACACCAGAGGGTAACTGGGTTTTGGAGTTCAAAATTGAAGGGGGTGCACCTGGAATGAATTGTGAAGGGTCTGATGATTTTTTGGTCAGTATTGTGTCCTGTGGTAACTGGTTTTGCTCGTGAGGTGGACTGGGATGCTGCTGTAAAAGTGCCGGCTGAACTGAAAGGGTGCTACTGGTCTTATCGCGGCGGGGTCTAGTGCGTGTCTTATTGTTCTTATTGGGTTATGGAGAGGGTTGGTTCTAGGCTGTAAGGTTTAGAACGGGGTCCCCCATGTGGGTGTCTGATGGGGTTGGATGCTTTCTGTCTATATTTTCTTTGCTTAGGTATCCTTGGTCCAGATTATGTTTCCTCATGTTCAAGTCGTGTCGGCCCTATCAAGTTCACTATTTTTAGTACGGCTCTCTTTCTCAAGGGTTGTATTTCTGTTCCCAGTTTGTTTTAATTCTCATACGGGGGGGTTTACAAAGGTTTAGCTGTGATTGTAATAGATCTATATCTATGGTGGCGTTATTGGTAAGGAGGACTCTTGTCTGCGAGGCCTTCCGTTAATGAGGCTGAGCGTCATTGTATCGCGCCCCCAGGCGTTACACAGTCAGGGTCCTTCTTGACCGTGGTTCTGGTCGCAGTTGGCGCCCTGCGGGAACCTTTTTCCCGGCGGTCGGTGTCGAGCGAAACAGGACGACACAGAGAGACACGTTGCGCCTCGCTTTCCGCGCCCTTTGCGGGTCCCGCAACATACGTTAGTAATTGACACATCCTCGCGGCCCGCCCCCCCTTATTGCGATGGCCGGGTTCCTTGTCGCTTGTCTCCGCCTCTGGTTAAGTTTTTGCATAGGTCTTGACACTCCGGTTCGCGTTCCGCACCCCCTTATGGTCCGGGGACACATCTTGGATGGTATCCCGGGTCCGGTGCAATCAAGGTCTTGGTCAGCAGAGAGACTCCTGGTTGTCTTCTCCCCGAACGTATGTGGAACTGCTGGCCGAGTCGTGCTCCCAGCACCACGTGCCCCACCACGCCCAAACCAGGGCCCCACGGAGGCCGGGCCTCGCGTGATATGTGGGGCAGTGGAACAGGTCGGGTCCGCGTGTGCTCCTGTTGAGCATGGTCACAAGGACCGTCAGGCAGGACGGCAATGAGGTACCACTCCTTACACGGGTCTCCAATACTGGTGTCTTGGCCGGCCTCCCACTCCCCCCCCTGACCGGTATCCAACGGAAACAGCGATCATGGGTGTACCTACAAGAATCAAACAGGTTTGAGATGTGCGGGTGCGTCCCAAACCTTAGGCGCTGAAGAGGTATCAATGATCTAATGGTATACAGTAATTGGAAAAAGGCTCGGCTCAATTAGTGTATTTTAATTTATAGACTACAGCCAGTAAAAGCCACACGATGTCCGTTTCGGCCCCGCCCGACACTCCATTCGGTCAGACATAACGTTTAGAACACTTTACAATAGACAATATGACAGAATAAAACGTTTAAATAAAATGAATGAATAAATAAATAAATTAAATATTGTTGGAAACAGTGTTCCGGCAGGTGGGGATGCTATGGGAACAAGGGTTGGTTGGATCCAGTACCAGGTATACTAGGTGGTGCTATAGACAGATATACGCTGGATAGGACGATTGTTTAAAGCCGGTAAACATAATACCAAAATGAGGATATTCAGCTATTAACATAAGGACAAGTGAATAAAATTATATTAACAAATTAATAGTATCATACGGTTATAAAGGATGACAAGGGATGAAAACCTGTGTATGCAAAATATGTACTTAACCTGATAGATCGCTTGAGGAAAGGTGCGGTGCTTGACTCGGGGGCTTAGTGCGCCAACTGAATTATGGCGCTCAGGAACGCGGCCCTCCTGCGCTGCGCAGTCGCGAAGCGAAACATGGCGCATGCGACAGAATGGGAAAGGCCGCTAGCGGTCGCGACGGAGGCCACTGGGCATGCGCAGTCCGGAAAGGGACCCTGGCCATGAACGTGGATCCGTTGAAATAGGATATAAGGATTATAAATGTAGCGCCGAGGTGTGCGCAAAATGTGGGCAAGAAGAGGCGAGAGACGATACTAAGAGAGTAATGATGTATAGAGTGACAACCCAATTATTAGATATATAACCCGCGGTGGATAGTAGTGGGGATTGGAGGGGGGGGGGGGAGGGGGGAAACCAAGGGAGAGTAAAAATAAAGGAATGGAGAGAGATACAGTTTAAGGAACACATTATCCAGGCGGGTTGATGATTATAAATAATTGTGTCACTTATACATCAATTATCTTCTTAATCATCTCTCCCTTTTCTTGCCCACATTTAGGCGAAATCGCGCGCATTACATATTATAACCGTTTTCCTCTTCACAAGGAGCCATCTCATTGCCAGTGTCCTTCAGTACTGCGATATGCGCCAGTCCTCCGTCGCGATCCCGCGAGTGTGGCCTTTACATTCTGAGCAGGCGCCAGTTCTCTTCGCGAATGCGTGGCAAGGTGCCGGCGTTCCTGGACGCCATAAAATTCAGTGTGGCTCACTAGCCCGAGTCGAAGCAGCAGCACCTTTCCTCATCGATTAATCAGCTTGGTACATATATTTCAATACCTTTACACCCCTTGTTATCTAGTTAAACCTGCTATATATAATTATTTATATATTATTCACTTGTCCTTTATGTGAATTAGCTGAATATATCCTCATTTGTATTGTTATCCGCATTTAATACATCTCCTATACACGTTATCTCGATGAGTACCACCTAGATATTTGTTAGGGATTTTATGCAGGGCCCACAAACGCCCCTTGACTTTTGTAACGGTGAGTCCTAATTAACCCTGATTGAACATAGAGAGGACCAACGACATGTCAAACTCTTACGTCAGGATCTCTCCCCTTAATACTGGAAAATGCTTGAATAATAGTAACCAAACAAGAAGAATCATCAAAAGGGGCGTGAAAGTATACTGCACAGCATGGTCACAGCAATTCTGGGGAAAAGAAAAGTAATAATTGTGGCAGTTCTCAGAGACCTTGTACACAGAAGTTTATATAGAAGAGTAAGTGCTCCAGAATCATTATTATGCAGCTTCGAGGGGACAGATGGCTTTCTCATTAAAATGTCAAAGGGTATTAGCGACAGGCCAGAAACTAGGTTACATAAAATGAAGTTTGAACATGAAGTATTGACCATGGTCAGGGGAACATGGACGCTGATTAAGATGGCGGCCAGTAGTCAGAGTGGGCGCGAAACCAGTGCGACCTCCTTAACAATTCCCCCTTTGAGCCTTTGCATGGCCATGTTAACTCATCTGAGCGGGGGGGGGGAAAAACCTCCTCAAGCTCCAGGTACCCAAGGTAGGCTAAGCCCGTTACATGCTGGACTTGTTACTCTTCACAGATACCCTGGAGGATGGTCACTCAGGGGTTACAGGCCTGCCACACTCAAATCCACATCACTGAGTTCCCAGAGTCCATAGGTTGTAAAACAGGACAGCTTCATCCCTCCGCTCCGGGCACTCTCCTGTGTGGTTCCTAACCGCCTGGCCGGACATTCTGGACATGGTGGACTTGATGAGGGGGACACACAACGCGCAGTAAGTGGACAAGAGCAAAATCACAATCCCAATATTACCCCACTTAACGGAAACCCTTCCAATCCCCAACCACAAAGTGAAGGAGCAAGTGCACTCCAGAGTTTCTCTGGAGTTTCACTGGACAGTCCTTTAATCTTTTCAACGAGCTAGGGGTAATGGATCTGGGGCCGTGTCATCTGGATGATATGTGACAAGCCAACTCCCAACCATCTTACAGATCCTCCCTTTCTAGAAGTTATAGCTACCAAAGCAGCGGTTGCTGGGAAGCATCTCCGGAACAATCACAAATCTCTGTGAGTAATTAAAAAAAACTGTACCAAACCAAATCTTGCTATAGCTAGCTCTGGGCTGGAATACGGACTCTAGACCTGCCCATATCTGATTGGGGCCTTGTACTTTCTGGGACCCCCTGTGGTGCTCCCACATGTATCATATAAACGTGTCGTTCATTAGGTGCTTCTCTCCAGACCTCAGAATCCTTTGGGCATTCTCTAACCTTTTCTATAGTGCTGATCAATTATCCCTGGGGATCACGAGGAAGGAAGCCCAAGTTTTAATCACCGTTACACTAACCTTCCAGCCTCTAGCCTACCTGACTCTCCTCTCCACAAATCTGCTGTACACATCAGGACCTGCTAAGACAGGGTTACTGTGCGTGTCATGTAAAGAAGGTCATTGTCGGTGTGCACCAACCGTACGGTAAAGTCTCTACCTGGGGCTCTGGTCACCCATATAGATACAGTGATAGTCTGGTTGGGGTGTCCCTGAGCATACGATCAGTCAGAAAGAGACCGCTAGCAAGAAGAAGTTTGCCAAATAGAAAGCGTGGAAGGCGTGACGACTTCCATCTAGCTTCCAGACGTGGCACTGGTCAGCAGGCTTGGAAAGGACCGTCGTAGCAGCTCAGACTCTTCCCTGGTGTCCTTACCACAGTAGTCTCCAGGCTTCAGTTATGCGTCCTGAGGTCTCTGCTGCAGTCTGAAAAAAGTAATCAGAACACACTTTTGCCGACCTTTTTCAAGGCTGGCTAAAACTGTGTGGCATGTTCCACCTGGTTCCTGCGTCCAGCATAGATCTGTGGGAAGAAGGGCCTAGTCTGGGTGCCCACAGCGAAAAATAACTTCAAGGGGGGACATCCAATCTTTCTGTTGCAGGGTGGTCCTAACTGAATGGTTGGGCACGCAGGAAAGCCCTCACACCATGGTTTCCTGTTACTTCCAATGGACTCCCGGATCTCTAACTTAGAGAGGTGCCAGATAAAAGCGATCTCACACGCACCCCAAACTTGGGAAAGGGCAAGGGTGTTCAGGGCCTGTCTACACCCAGGAGGGACAAGGTTGTAGGGTCTTTCGTCAGTGAAGTGGGTTCTGCGAACGGACGCTTTGGTCTTGGAAAGTCCAAACCTGCGAGAAAAATCCTCACTCACCAACTTCTTGGCTGCAGCTTTGGCAGTAGCCTTGGTCATGGGAGAAGCTTCTGGCCCCCTGGAAAGAGGATCAAGCACCAAAACGACTATAGTACCACTTTTTGAGTGCGATAAAAATCCATCTGCAGTCTCGGAAGGGATACAGTGGCTGGGTGTGTACACATTCAATGTGAGGGTCTTTTCCACCTTACCGGGTTGTGGCGGGCAAGGACAACAGGCTTTCAATAGTCTTGTGACGGGGTAGTAAATGCCAGGGGCCCAAACAACATGGTGTTTATGTGCACTAGCATGGCCATTTTTGCATGTGTTGGTTCCGTAGGCCTGACTTGACTTTACTGTCAGGTGCAGGGACGGGGCAGGCACACCACCATCTCCCCAGTATCCAGGTCCAATCGGGCACTAGGCTCCAGCTTTCCTCCCACACTCCTTCACTTTGATGACATTGGGCCACCCAGGACTGGGAACACTGTGGATTAAACTTTTAGCTCAGAATCACCGCTGGATTCAGGAGAAGTCTCTGCGGCTACATCTGTGCAGACTGCCTCGCCATCCGTCAGCCACAATTGCCCTGTGGCTGTGGAGTTACCAAATTGTGTGTGCCTTTAACTTTATATATCTCACCTCTTGGTGGAAGTAGGAAGAGCATCTCCATGAGTCTAGTTAACCAGCGTGCCATGCTTAAAGGGGTTCCCTGCAGAGGTGAGGAAATCTCTAGCTTCCATTGGGTTCATAGTCGTGTTTTGACCCCCAGAACTACCTTGAGTATAATGTTCGCCCCTTTTACCTTCCACCAGCTGTAGCACTTCCCTGAGTGCCATCACTTCACCTCCTGCGTGACCTGGTGAGGGAGTGGTTCTGCTGTGTACTACTATGTGCGTACACTGACCACTGTTATATCAGTGTAGAACCGTCTGTCTCTTTCTCTGCAGCCGGAGCCATCTATGAGAAATAAAAACTCAACATCTGGGTTTATTACCCTTCTCTCCCCCCTCTCTATCTGGAGACTGGTGATAGAACGAAGGATCAGAGCTGTGCCCTTATCGGTGTATCCTGGGGGCACAGGAGATTAAGTGCACATGGAGTCTGCGCTGTCTGGCTTGCTCACGCTGATGGACGTATGGGTGAGGACAAGTGCAAGGAGTGGGGGGTTTGAACAGTAACAGGAGTGCGATAGGTGTCTAGGATCAGCTCACTGGTCTGCTGAGTAGATTGCTGGCTGCAGCTACGAGACATGAGGAGCTCCCCTCACAAACTGAGTCTAACCGGGCCTAATAGTGGGCCACTGGGGAGGCCACCACATTCCTGGGCTAAGAAGTACCTGTTGGCCTACATGACTCAGTGGCAAAATAAAATAAAAGGCCTGTTCAATAGGATGGGCCTGGGCCGGGGCAGACAAGGATTTGCCAGCTTAGGGCTATGGACAGCATCAATTGCCTCCTGACTAAGGGTAAATGGGGGAAGAGGCAATGCCAGTCAGAAAGGGGGGGGCATTGGGCTGGGGGCAGCAGACCTTATCCCAGCTGCAGGAGCTGGCCAGTCCAGAAACAGGTAAGTGAAGAGGCTAGGGCCTCCAGGGCAGGGGCCACATTCTGGGACTGCCAGCTTTCTCTCCTCTGTCAGGTGTTCTGCTGTGGGAGAAGCAGTGGCCTAGGAGACCACCTTCTCCGGCAGTACTGGAGCTTGTCTCTGGAAACTTTGGTAACCCTTCTGAGAACAGAAAACACATAAGGTCAATAAATGCATCCTGGCAAACAAGAACAGTAGGTCATCCGCATACTGAAAAGGAGAACATCCAGTAAGGGGTAGTCTCCCAGTCTACTCCCTGTAGGGCCGTGGGTATGGCTGGGTGAGTTTTACCCCCCCCCCCTTTTGGAATCTAATCAGGTGTTGTACTGGAATACTGGACTGGTAAAGGCAAATAGGTACTGGCAATTTTCATGGAGGGGCACAGAGAGAAACATTTGCCAAATCAATAACAGTGAATAATATGTCACTCTCAGGGACTGCTGCCAGTTTGGGCTAGGGACACTGGGCTTCAGTACATCATGGCAGCTTGGAGGTCATGGACCATTGCTACATGTACTCCGGCTGTTCTTCTGAGTCTTTTCTTGGCGGGAATGGGCTAAAATCATCATCGGACTAGCAGGGGAGAGTTCTTACAATGAAAGGCGATCGCATAACTCTGTTTGGGGGGCTGTTCAGAAGGCGGGACTGTTCTCGCCTAATCCTTGTCCGTAACCACCCCCTGTCTTGCCCTGTGGGGCCGTCTCTGGCCACCACTACAGTAATGTCTCCTCCCCGCAACGCCCACTTGGGTTTAGGTCAGTTGAGACTTCGGAGATGTTGGTCAGTCTCACTTTGGCGTGGTCTGTGAAACATCCTCTTATTACCCTCTGAGTCGTCAAGGGTCAGAGTCCTCCACCACATCTCCAGCCAGTGTCTGTGACCTATAAAGTTTGGCCAGACTCCACGTACTCAATAAATCAGGCTAAACTTAAGATGGTTTTTTAATCAAAAAAGGAACAAAAAGTCAGTCATAGGCTCTGTAATACAGTTGGGGGGCTCATTCTTGCGTAGGCTGTTCAGGGGTACACAGGAGGACATCACATCATACTGTATCCCTGTTCCACAACCAAATAACTTCCTTCAAGTGTTGTTTTTGTCAGGGAGAACTCTAACGCAGCGATCTACCCCTCCCAAATGTAAATGTTCTCACTAGCCTTTAAACCACGAGGATAACAGAAACACAGATTCCAAGCAACCAATATGGAGAAATTCAGTTTTCGTAGCATCAAGGTCATGACGACACAGCAATGTCAGTCTTCACAAAACAAAACGCAGCATCCAACAGCCCCCACCCTTTTGTTAACCCCTTAAATGCCGGAAAGCAGGGTACCGGAGACATTGTAACACTTTTTATAGTAATTTTTCTCTAATTGTCGGATCAATAAATTTGAATAATACTCAAACAAAACAAACACCTCACTCCAAGACCCCAAGCAGACGCCCCAGCTGGTCAGCTGTTATCCTACAAGCCCCACAACCGCATTTTATAGGTGCAAAAGCAATCAACTGGAATGTAACTTAAAATGGCCGCCCACTGAAAATAAACTGACTTAAGATGGCCGCCACTGAAGAATGGTTAGGGCGTTGTCATCTTCTCTAACACCAGATACAGGGGGGTGGAGTCTGGGATTACAGGGGCCATTTTCACTCAAAGGAAAATATAATTAAAATCTCTTTTCTCAAATCTTTCCACACAAAAACTTTGAAATGTCCTATATCACCTGTCTCTTCTATTGGGCACTCTGAAGGATTCCTGTCACTCTGTCCGGTCCGTCCGTCAGTCAGAGGCTCTAAGTGTCTGTTTGCAAATTGATCACTTGTACAACTCATAGATCATCCGACACATCCAAAAACCTTCAAACCTTCAATATTACTTTTCATTCAACACAAAACTACCAGCCCTTATGTCCGATCATGTCAACTTACACTTTTCCATCAGGTCCTATTAACTCAACAACCTTTCTGTCTCTGTGCATCTTTCCCCTTCATGTGGGACACAATCTTCCTTCTTGCCTATGTCTGCAATGCAACGCACTTGCTCAATTCCAATTACTCTGCTGTGCGTCTGTATCTACAACTACGATTACCGTACAGGGACACATCCCCAAAGATTCAGCGGATGCCAACATCTCGATTTATTGAAAAACAAAGAAACTAGCCAGAGAATATCTCACAAAGGACGCTACACCAAGCCACTGCCTGACTAGACTGACTCATATACCAAGTCATGTCTTCCAGACTGAAAAACATGCCGCCGTCACTCCATAGTTCTACAGCCACACGAGACCGCTCAGACTCCGAAGAAGTCTAGCCGCCTGATCAGGGCGGGGCTCCGCAATCTGAACTCTGTCACAATCTATGGGGAAAAACCAGTCCAAAACAAACAGTATCTCCAGACACTATGATAATTCCACTATCCACAGAATATCTCCCACTCTAGCATTGCAGACATCTAAGGGTTATAACTTCCCGCCTCACAGCTTCAGCTAACACTCACAGCTGTCTGCCATCCAGCACTGTCCAGTCTCTGTCTGTCTCTGTCCATCACCTTACAAAGTGTGTTCTTTGCCAAAAAAACTATGAGCTTAGGTTACAGTGAACAACAGTTGGCAAATACAAACACAGAGACCAGTCTTACCCCGGTCCGTCCAACCAGTGAACCAGAAGTGACATATCAAGGTAGACAACAAACAAAATTAATATTTACCCTGAGGCCTCTGGTCCGTTCTGTTCACCCAAGCGGCGGGGACTCTTCACGGAGGTGGTCTTGGTGCTGTTGTTGTTACTCTAAGCCCCACCCAGGGACGCCAAATATGTTAGGGATTTTTATTGCAGGGCCCCAACAGCCCTCTTGACTTTTGAAAGGTGCGTCTAATTAACCCTTGATGAACATAGAGGATCCACGACATGTCAAATCTCTCTAGTCAGGATCTTCTTCCCTTTTATAATGAAAATGCATAATATATAACAAACAGAAGAAGAAACATCAAAGGGGCGTGAATAGTATACTGACAAAGCTATTGGTTCATCAGCAAATTCTGGGAAAAGAAAGTTAATTAATTGTGCGCAGTTCTCAGAGACCTTGTACAACAGATATTGTTAATACTAAGAAGAGAAGATACAGTGGCTCCAGAATCATATTATTTAGCAGCGATTCGAGGACAGAACTGGCTTCTCATAATGTCAAAGGGGTTATTAGCGGACAGGCCAGCAAACAGAGTTACATAAAATGAAGTTTGAATCATGACATTAATCTGACAATGGTCAGGGAACATGGCCGCTGTATCTGAACATGGCGGACGTGAGGATCAAGATGCGTCCAGAAACCAGTGCGACCTCCTTAACAATAGGTTATGTCAAAACCCTTTGGCCATACTCCACCTTGCCGGATCCACTTTTATCAACAAAATTTATATATTTTTCTTTCATTTATTTAAACTTTTTATTGTATATTTCTTGATGTTGTTCTAGTTATGGTCTGACGAAGGGAGTGTCTCCCGAAACGCGTAAACCATTGGATTGCTTTAGTGTGATCTATTAAAAATAAATACACATAATTATCCGATCCTTTTTCCATTACTGTATAATTAGATCATTGTTACCTCTCATCTCCAATCTGGTTGTTACGCGCACCCGCACATACTCAAAACCTTTTGATTCTTGTATTTACACTAGTGGGGCTGGCAGGCTCGTATACTACTGGGTGATGACAAGTTGTATACTACTAGGGCTTATGTATACTACTGGGGGCTGGCAGGCTGTATACTACTAGGGGCTGCTGTATACTACATGGGGGCTGGCAGGCTGTATACTACAGGGGCTGCTGTATACTACATGGAGGCTGGCAGGCTGTATACTACTAGGGGCTGGCAGGCTGTGTACTATTGGGGGGGGGGGGGGGGTTGACCAATGCATTTCCACCCCCAGCTTACTCGAGTCAGTAGTTTTTCCCAGTTTTTGGTGGTAAAATTAGGGGTCTCGGCTTATACTCGGGTCGGCTTATACACAAGTATATACGGTAACTAGCTGTAGCTCCCAGCGTTGCCCGGGATAGTAAATAACTGTTCTTAGCTATAACAAAATGGAAATAAAAATATTTTATCTGTCACTGACTGTCAGTCCCTGTCACAGCATGTCTGTCAGTTGCTGTGACAGCCTGTCTGCCATTCCCTGACACCACCTGTCTTTCAGTCCCTGTCACAGACTTTCTGTCAGTCCCTGTAACAGCCTGTCTCAGTCCCTATCACAGCCTATCCCAGTCCCTGTCACAGCCTGTCCCAGTCAGTCCCTGTCACAGCCTATCCCAGTCCCTGTCACAGCCTGTCTGTCAGCCTCTGTCACAGCCTGTCTCAGCCCCCGTCACAGCCGTCAAGCCCCCGTCACAGCCTATCTAAGCCCCGTCACAGCCGTCTGTTAGATCCTGTAACAGACTGCTCACGTCGCCTATCACAAGCCATCCCAGTCCCCTGTCCACAGCCTGTCCAGTCAGCCATGTCACAGCCTGTCTCCAGTCAGTCCTGCAAAGCTGTGCGCAGTGCTCTGGTCACACCTGTCTCTAGCCCCCGTCACAGCTGTCTCAGCCCCGTCACTGCCAGTCTCAGACCCGTGTCACAGCCTGTTCAGCCCCTGTCACAGCCTGTCTCAGCCCACGTCACAGCCGTCTCAGCCCCGTCACAGGACCCGTCTCAGCACCGTCACCTGTCTACAGCCCACGTCACGGACTGTCTCATAGCCCCCCCGTACAGCTGTCTCAGCCCCCGTCACAGCCTGTCTCAGCCCCCGTCACAGCCTGTCTGTTAGCCCCTGTAACAGCCTGTCTCAGTCCCTTTCACTGCCTGTCTGTCAGTCGCTGTCACAGCCTGTCAGTCAGTCCCTATCACAGCCTGTCTTTAGTCAGTTCATGTCACAGCCTGTCTTTTAGTCAGTCCCTGTCACAGCCTGTCTGACAAGTCAGTCCCTCTCACAACCTGTCTGTCTTTCTGTCTATCCATCTTACCTCACACATAAGTTGTCTTATACTCATTACATATAGTAACCAATCAAAGCTCAGAACTCATATTAATGACAGAACAGCAATCAATCACGGCGACCTGGAGGGGGGGGGGGGGGGGCAAGATGGTGGGTCCAAGGAACTCGAGCCCTGGGAGCCCTGCCTATAATCCGGCCTTGACTAAATAGCATCTGTGGTAATGTCCTTTAGTGATTTCCTTGTACCCAGTCTATTCATTATATTGAAAATACCTTGATGTAAACCCATTCATTTAATGTACAATAAAGTAGGACAGGATTCATACTTCATTGTACTCAATAGTGGGTTTAAATCAATGTATTTGCAATAAAATGTTTACACTGGGTACAAGGAAGGCACTAAAGGACATAACCGCAGATGCTATGTAGTATTTTACAAGTCTTTTCCATTTTTAATTGCATCAACTTCCCTTTCTAATATGAGGTGGTTTTTGAGGTTTCACACCTCCTATAAAGAGAGAAGGGCTAAGACAAGACATTTTGGTGCACTAGGTAGACAAGCAAAATTGTGCTCCACCCCCTCCATCTATAAAATTGTAATCTAGATTGGGGCCTATCACCAGTGCAGATGGAAAGATATGCCCCGCCAGCGAAAAAACTACACATAAATAAATCGCTAAAATTAATATGCTACATACATAAATATATGCCTGCAATGAATGTATCAAACATATTCCAGTAATGAATATACCAAACACATAGATACCAATGACTATGCGTCAGAAGTAAACCTAGCACATGCCCCCAGTATGTAGGTAGCCTAGCACATGCCCCTAGTATGTATGCGCTAGGCGACCTACATACTGGTAGCCCACTACCAGCTACATGCACCCAGTATATGTGCAGCACAGCACAACATTTAAAAAAATGGTATCATGCCTGCGTTCCCTGCAGCTTTTCTCTTGGTCTGCATTTCTTCACTAGGACACTGGGATCATGATAATACTGCTGCGAGCATCCTCTCTATGACACATGGCGGCAGTGGTATGCCTGCATCCAATAATCAGCAGAGAAATTAAAGATGCACATACTGCTGAGAGACCAGGATGATGCTCCTTCCCCCACCCCCCAGGGAGGAAGGCAAAGTGGCATCCTAGATGATCACCTATCCCGCCTACCTCTTGTCCTGGCTCTGGATTTGAAATTAATATAGTCATATCTAGTTTTGTTGCAGTTGGATATATAGTTGGATTCTGCGCCTTAGCTGCTTAGTAACTGGACAAAAGAAGCAGAAGACCACTAATAGATGACTACATACACCTGCTAAATAAAGGTATTTATATGCCTATTGTTTAGGGAACAGCTGTAGCTGAGGGGCTTACATCTAACTTTGCATCTGAAACTTATGGCCTATTGAAAGGATTGATACATTTCTTTATAGGTCTTTATCTTACATAGGAGTTAACTGTCACAATTGTATTATTATGTTTATAAGTTTCTTACTTCAAAGAAATAAGGTTAAAGAGATCCTGCAAAGTTCTTATTCAACCCAAATGTTATTTATGTTCACCGGTGAATATGTTGATTTAAGATACAAACTGAATATATTCCTGTAGATTTGGTGGGTACTGTAGTTAGACCAGCCCATCAGAATTCTAGAGGATCCTTGGGTGAGCCCAACTCCATATTGAACCATAGAGGTCCAGCATAAGACAACCCAATTTAGAGATCTATTTTTGGGTTTAAGGCCCCCGTAATAAGGGGCCTTAGGAACCCCGGTCTGGCAATGGCTTTTCTCACTCATCTCTGGCAGCCTGAGAGAGGAGAAGAGTTAGAGATACCAGTGTACTCACGCCTCATCCTTTCATGGGGGACAGTTTGCTATTGTTAAGAGGCTATACAATATATTTTTTAGGTCTATGGGTCGACTATGGTAATGTTTTTTATAGTGAAGAGAGGGATTTTTTTTATTATTGGGAAAAATTTGTGTGTGTTTTACTTTATATGTCCCAAATTAGGTCATCAAAGGTGACATTTCTGATTTTTTTTCCACTGTAACTGAAAACTGTATAAAAGCCCCAGTTACAGGGGAAAAATATTTGATTTAATATTGTCTCCAAAACCAATAAATAAAATAAATAATAATTTTTACTCCTGAATGGAAATATACAGATTACCTAGAAAAAACCACTTGGCTAAATCAATATTGCATAACATACAAAAGTACTGGTCTTGTAAAAATTCAATAATTAACAGATATCATCTGAGTTATATCACACTAGAGAACTGCAATGCAAAAGGTACACAACCTTATCCATTGCAATAGAGCCTGGCAGCCCAGACTAGACGTGGCACAAAATAGTGATAAGTAAAGGAAGGGCAGCATGACTGTACGCTAAGCTTCTTTCATAGTCCTCTTCTTGTGGCATAACTGTTAGAGTCGTCAAGGAGGTTACAATGTAAGCCTCTTTAATGCATTATGGTGCACATATATGATGTACCTTGATGGGGATGAAAGCTTGTGAGCCACCACAGGTTGTACCTGTACTTGTCAGTGATTTCATGGTTGGAGGGTTGGAAAAGCCCTAAAAATGGCGTAATTGGGGCTAGTTGTAAGTAAATGTGAGTAAATGAGTCTAAGTGCCTTGAATTGTCAGATATTTTCAGATGCTATTTCTTAAATACTCATTTGGAGATTCCTTTTCAATACAGTAAGTTAGTTGTTAAATAATGTCACGTTAATTGCAGGATTTCGTTTATAGTTGTTGTTAAGGTCTCCCTGATCAGCAGAATTAGGAAGATCAGCTCTTTTGTATTTAATCTGTTATGCTACATAAGCAAAATTTAATAGAGAGAGAATCTGACATCTATAATACATATATTTATGTCATTTGGAGCAGTATTCTTTAGAATAAAACAAAGAATATCCTGAAAGCAGTACTAAAACAGACATAAAAAAATATAGCTTTCATTAAACTTGTTGTCAATGGGATTTCATCCAGGATTTCCATCATGCTTTCAGGTGATGGGTTGTTCTTCCAAGTATAACAGATGCCCTTTTGAGCACTTGGGCTTTTGCTGTTGGCCCTTGCTGAGGTGACAAGCTCACTATTCATTTCTGTTGTTCTTTGTTCATTTGTTGCCTATTTGACAATCCAGGAGACCCCTAATAACCTTACTTTGCATAAAACAACCTAGGCTAGTAATGCTCATGTACACTACTGACTGATAATATTTTAAAAAAGTACCTATTCTCTGAGGAACATTCTGAATATGTATATCTTAATACAATTCCCCTTTATTTTTTGCATACTGCAAACCTCAAATTTAATCTAGGTTCATGGGCATCAAAGGGATAATTCATATAAAATATCAGCAGAGTTTGTGCCAACTGTGGATGACAAGATCCTCCTCTGGATACTTTGCTCTATTGGCCTCAAGGTAACTGTGCTCTCTTGCTTTTCTTTCTATCCTTCTGACCACACATTCAGTGTTTCCTTTTCTGGATCTCTCTCATCTCCTTTTCCTCTTACTGTCAGGGTTCCTCAGGAATTAGTCCTAGGTCCTCTTTTCTCTCTATGCCGCCCCTATTAGACAAACCATTAGCAGATTTTGTTTTCAGTATCATCTTTATGCAGAAGATACCCAGCTATACCTCTCATTTGTACCGCATATTCAATCTTTTGTTCGCTCTTCCCGGATGCACCTTAAAAATATTTCTAGAATCCGACCATTTCTTACAACTGAAACCTCTAAAACACTAATTGTTACACTGATTCACTCTTGTTCAGACTACTGTAACTCTCTACTAATTGGTCTTCCACTTACTAAACTCTCTCCTCTACAATCTATTCTCAATGCAGCAGCCAGGATTGTCTTTCAGACCAAACGCTACACAGATGCCTCCAGTCTGTGCCAGTCACTGCACTGGTTGCCCGTCTCCTTCCGAATACAGTTAAAATTAACCGGTTCGCGCCCGCCCGCCGTGTATTCACGGCGGCGGTCGCGTCGCGCTGAATGGAGAGGGCTCACGGGCTGAGCCCTCTCCATAGCCGGTAAGTCTTTGCTGCATATTGCAGCAAAGGCTTACCGGTAACACCCGCGATCGGTGCTAGCACCGATCGCGGGTGCTTTCACCATAGACAGGGGCATCCTCTACACCCAGAGGAGAGGAGGTTCTACCATCACCATAGACAGGGGATATCCTCTACACCTAGAGGAGAGGAGGTTCTCCCATGAACATAGATAGGGGACATCCTCTACACCTAGAGGAGAGGAGGTTCTACCATCACCATAGACAGGGGGCATCCTCTACACCTAGAGGAGAGGCGGCTCTACCATCACCATAGACAGGGGGTATCCTCTACACCTAGAAGAGAGGCGGTTCTACCATCACCATAGACAGGGGGTATCCTATACACCTAGAGGAGAGGAGGTTCTACCATCACCATAGACAGGGGATATCCTCTACACCTAGAGGAGAGTAGTTTATACCATCACCATAGATAGGGGGCATCCTCTACACCTAGCGGAGAGGTGGTTCTACCATCACCATAGACAGGGGGCATCTACACCTAGAGGAGAGGTGGTTCTACCATCACCATAGACAGGGACATCCTCTACACCAAGAGGAGAGGCGGCTCTACCATCACCATAGACAGGGGGTATCCTCTACACCTAGCGGAGAGGTGGTTCTACCATCACCATAGACAGGGGACATCCTCTACACCTAGCGGAGAGGTGGTTCTACCATCACCATAGACAGGGACATCCTCTACACCAAGAGGAGAGGCGGCTCTACCATCACCATAGACAGGGGGTATCCTCTACACCTAGAAGAGAGGCGGTTCTACCATCACCATAGACAGGGGGTATCCTATACACCTAGAGGAGAGGAGGTTCTACCATCACCATAGACAGGGGATATCCTCTACACCTAGAGGAGAGTAGTTTATACCATCACCATAGACAGGGGCATCCTCTACACCTAGAGGAGAGGAGGTTCTACCATCACCATAAAAAGACAGTGAAAAACAAAAAAAGGACAACAAGGAGGACGGCGCCTCGCGTGATATCGTCGGGGAAGTGGAAAAGGTAGGTAAAGAGTGTGCTCACCTGTTGAGCACTTGTAAAAGTGCAGTAAGGAAGGAGGGAAATGAGGTATCCACTCCTTAAACGGGTCTCCAATAATGGTGTCTTGAGCAGCTCCCACTTACTCCAATGACCGGTATCCGACGGAAACCGTAATGGTGTGTAAATACAAGAATCAAAAGGTTTTGGAGTATGTGCGGGTGCGCTAACAACCAGATTAGGAGATGAGAGGTATACAATGATCTAATGGTATACAGTAATTGGAAAAAGGATCGGATAAATTATGTGTATTTTAATTTTAATAGATACAGCAGTAAAAGCAATCCAATGGTTACGCGTTTCGGGAGACACTCCCTTCGTCAGACCATAACTAGAACATACAATAAGAAATATACAATAAAAAGTTTAAATAAAATGAAAGAAATAAATAAAATATTTGTTGAAAAGTGATCGGCAAGGTGGAGTATGGGCAAAGGATGTTTGACATACCATATACTAGGTGGTACTATAGAGATAACGTGTACAGGAAGTTGTATTAAAGCGGTAAACAAATACAAATGAGGATATATTCAGCTAATCACATAAAGGACAAGTGAATAAATTATATTAAATAAATTATATATAGAGGTTATAATAGATAACAAGGGGTGTAAATGGTATTGAAAATATGTACTTACAAGCTGATTAGATCGATGAGGAAAGGTGCTGCTGCTTGACTCGGGGCTAGTGAGCCAACTGAATTTATGGCGCTCAGGAACGCCGGCGCCTGCGCAGTCGCGAAGCGAAACTGGCGCATGCGCAGAATGGAAAGGCCACTCGCGGTCGCGACGGAGGACTGGCGCATGCGCAGTACGGAAGGGACACTGGCAATGAAGATGGATCCTTGTGAAATAGGAAAACTGTTATAAATGTGCGTCTAAATGTGGGCAAGAAAGGGAGAAGATGATATAAGAGAGATAATTGATATATAAGTGACAACAATTATTATATAACCCACTGGATAGGTTATTTGGGGATGGAGGGGGGGGGGGGAGGGGGGAAACCACAGGGAGGTAAAAATAACGGAATAGAGTAGATATACAATTTTAAGAACAATTATAAAGTAATAAAATATAATAATACAATTAATACAAGACATAATATGCAGCGAGGGCAATCAAGTAATTAAGTACAAAGGTCACAACAATTGGATGGCAAAATGCATCATAAAATATATCACATATGATATCACAATATATATGACAAACTGCATCATAAAATATATATATCAAAGTTACACAAAAGAAATATACAATGTCAATAATGGATAAAAACAGTGGTTTAGAATAAAAGTCCATGTGTTATATTTGATCAACTATTAATGAGTATATTAGCAGAAATGGAAGCGGTCAAAAGATGTTTTCTAAGCTTTCATTTAGACCGGCCGGAGCCAGAGTCTGGAGCTTGTAGATCCAGTACATTTCCCGTTTGGTAAGATGGTTATATCTCTGAGGGGTGGACGGGGGAATATATTCAATCGGGGTGATGCTGAAATCCCTATAGTTACGTTGATGATGTTGAGCAGCATGTCTAGATATACTGTGCAAGAGGAAGCCGTTACAGATATTGCTTCTATGTTTGTTTAAACGCTCTCTTAGTGGTTGGATAGTCCGACCGATATATTGCAGTTTACAACTACACTCAATTAGATAGATGACGTAGTTAGAGCTACAATTCAAGAAATTGTTAATCTGAAAGGTCTCGCCAGAGTTGTTAGATGTAAATGTTGTTTTTCTGTGACTGATTGTTTCGCAGCATTTACATAACTTATGGCCGCACCTGTAACTACCCAACATTTTGGGAAAGAAGGAGAAAGAAGTGGTGTTATGTTTGGTGGTGCGTAAGCGACTGGGAGCCACTATATTTTTCAGGGTGCGTGACCTTCTAAAAGTGATCTTAGGGTTATTTGGCAGAATGTTTTTGAGGTGAGGGTCATGAAGGAGTAAGCCCCAATGTTTTTTGAGAACTCTCCTAATTGCTGCCCCGTCAAGAAAACAAGCCATCACACAGCTCTTTACGTGTAAAAATAAAAAAGTTATAGATTTTTGAAGGTGGGGAGTGAAAAATGGCCATGAAAAAACAGGAAAGGGCCCGGTCCTTAACCGGTTAATAACCCTCATCCACAAAGCTCTTCATAATGCTTCACCTCCCTAGCTCTCCTCTCTTATGTCAGTCTATTGTCCAACACGTGCTCTTCATTCTACCAGTGATCTTAGACTATTCTCTTCCTTAATTCAAACTTCCCACAGACTTCTCCAGGACTTCTCCAGAGCTGCACCATTTCTCTGGAGTGCCCTACCTCGACTCTCAGACTAATTCCCAACACTCAATGCTTCAAACATTCTCTCAAAACTCATTTATTTAGGCATGCCTATCACACTTGCTAACTGCATGCAACTAACTCTTTATTAACCACTTCTATTAAGTCTATTAACCCTTTAAGTTTTTCACATGGGTTAAAACAAGATGGACCTGCGATTTAGAAACTTTCCAATTTTTTGGGAAAATACATTCATTTAGGCCAAAACTGACAGTTTCAGAATAAATTAAATGATGAAACGCACTGCAACATTTGATGCCCAATTCCTTCCGAGTGTAGCGATACCCCATACGAGGTGGTAAACTGCTGTATGGGCGCATGGCCGGGCATAGAATGAATGGAGGCGCCATTCACAGCAGATTTGTATTGTCACATTGTACAACGTATACATTTTAATTTTTTTTGGTAATGCAAACATATGAGGGCTTATTATTTACGGGATGATATACAATGTATATATAATTCATTTTGGGAGTCTAAAGCTTATTCATTAGATTTTATTAACTATTTCAAGGGGGACACAAACGAAATCATCAATTTTTATTTTGGATTTTTAGCATTTTTTTCCCCCCGCTCACCCTAATGTAAAAATAATATTTTATCTTTATTCTCTGGTTCACTACGATTGCGGTGATACATCATTTATATAGTTTTTCTCATCTTTGCTCAATTTTCCTGAGCAAAACCAATATTGGAGAAAATCGCATTGTTTTTACTATTGACAACTTTTGAGGGCCATAACTTCTGCATTTTTCTGTTGTCAGATCTGGTTGAAGGCTTATTTTTGCGAAAAGAGTTGTTCTTTTCAGTCGTATCATATTAGGGAACGTAACTTTTTTTGATCACTTTTTAGAACATTTTTAGTGATGGTGTTTGATGAAAAATTGTATATTACGGGAAGTTTTTCGAGTTTTTTTTTACGTCGTTCAATATTGATTTAGATTTATTGTACAGATTGAAACGGACGCGATGATACCAAATATGTACGTGTTTTTGTGTTTTATATACTTTATTTGCATTTTATGTGTAACTGGGGAGATTATGGGACTTTTATTTTATTTATTTAATTATATTCTAAAATTACCGATCCCAGTTGTTAGTGCCAGGTCTGGGCTGTTATATCACAGCCCGACATCGGCACTTGCAGGACCCGATGTCCCGAAATCTTCTTCTGACGCGATGCCGTAGAAAGGCGTCGCGTTAGAAGAAGTACCCTTAATGACCGCTGTAAAAAGCCGATACGGCGGTCATTAAGGGGTTAAACAGATGTAAACATACAATGCAGAAAAATAACAGTTTGGTAAAATAAAAAGGAAAAAAGAAAACAGAACTTAATATATTAGGTGATGTTTTAAGTCTGGTGCCTGGGGAAGCAGAAAGGCCAGATCAAACTTTCCACCTGGGACCCCCAAAGAATGACAAATTTTAGATGGAGACTTTCATGTAAATAGATTCTAACATTCACTGACCAGCCCCCCTGCTTGTTATGACACCAGGAGGCCTGGCATAGGATAATTGCCTTTTATCACTAGGAGGTGTAAACAAACCTTGTATGCCTCAGAATATTTCTTAGCTGATATCTTGCATCCCATAATCTTGGCTTTAATTCCAGCTGTTTCATCATAATACTCTACATGCACACATACTGTGCATGATGAGTTTAGTGGGAGTAGTTTAGGGGTTATATAATTGCTTCCTGTTGTAGTGAAGCCACCTCTTTGCCATTGACATGGTTGCTGTACAAATCTACCTATAATTATATGGGGACATTGGTGAAAATGAAATATGGATTATGCCACAATTGACAACTTTTTAGGGCCATAACTTCTGTATTTTTCTGTTGTCAGATCTAGTTGAGGGCTTATTTTTTGCGAAAAGAGTTGTTCTTTTCAGTCGTATCATATTAGGGAACATAACTTTTTTTGATCACTTTTTAGAACATTTTTAGTGTTTAGTGTTTGATGAAAAATTGTATATTACGGGAATTTTTTCGAGTTTTTTTTACGTCGTTCACCGAGCGGGTTCAATATTGATTTAGATTTATTGTACAGATTAATACGGACGCGGCGATACCAAATATGTACGTGTTTTTGTGTTTTATATACTTTATTTGCATTTTAAGTGTAACTGGGGAGATTGTGGGACTCTTATTTTATTTATTTATTTAATTATATTCTAAAATGACTAAATCTTTTTTTTTTTTTTACATTTTCTACTTCTTGGCTTGATCAAGCGATCATCCGATCACTTGTTCAAGCCTTTACAATGCAATAACCTTGTATTGCAGTGTATAGTTTACACTTGACCACGGCGTGTAAGGGGTTAAACACCTGGGATCGGAGTTTTTCCGATCCTGGGTGTTAGTGCCGGCACTTGCAGGACCCGATGTCCCGAAATCTTCTCCTGACACACCGCCGTAGAAAGGCGTACGCATCAGAAGAAGTACCCTTAATGACCGCCTTAAAAAGCCGATATGGCGGTCATTAAGGGGTTAAGAAATGGCTCCCGGGAAAAAAAAAATGAGCTCAAACAAGGAAGTCATCTCCGATACAGAGGTGTATTTTGGAGAGTTCGACAAATCTTATTTTTTGGAGGGGTCAAAAAAATGTCAGGAACGTTGGGAGAAGTGCGTCTTTCTAAAAGGGGACTAGGTTGGAAAATAAAAAAGGTTTGCCAATATAACAATAAGAAAGAAAACTAACAAGCTAATCTTATCTACTGAAAACTGTACATTGCTGTGTTTGTCACTGCTCTGCTTGAGAATTGTGTATAACCCCAAGCTAATATTTACTTCAACCTTTATTGCCTGTCAGTGTAACATGAACTGAATAACACCTGAGGAAAATATCTCAAGCATCTCTTTATCTGATGGATATTGGTTAATACAAATACCATCTGACCAAAAAGTGCTTTAATGACTTTACAGAAGTCCTGTGGATTCAAGCATCAAAGTGTGTTGCTAGGACGCTGGCTGAGTCTGTTATTAAATACAGCAACACCATAACTTGCCCCCCTGTACAGAACGTTGATGGTCATAAATCTGCTTGTCACATGGAAGTGGATTACTGCAAACGGGTGAAACATAAAACAATGAATGGCTGTAATACCGTGTGCGCCTGCCAGGCATGCCTAGAAAGCTTTGCCCTGTTTAGAATTGGATTAAATGTGTGCTCTAAGGTTCTGCTGGGCTATGAAAGAGGCACCCATGTGATGTTGATATTTTTCATCTTTCTAATAAGAAGCATAAATTTATGTAAAAATTTTCATTTCATTTTAGAAGGAAGGAGGCCATAGATAACAAAAAATAAGAAGATCACTACTGAATCTATGTGCAAGTGTCACTGATTTATCATACATGATTTTGATGGTAGATTTGCTTCACTGTAAAATGACTTGGATTGTAAAAAGTGCTTCAAAGACTCCATAAAATGTTATGTTTGTCCTTGTAATAAAATGCCAAGTAGTTGTGGTCATAGGTGTTTTTCCCATTAGGGTTACTGTTCTGGTGTTCTAGTAGAGCACATGAAGATGATAACAGAGCAGGTTTCAGTCAGAAAAAACTAAATATTTATCGGACGATAAGAGGCACCGGAGTATAAGGCGCACCATCAATAAATGCCTGCTAAAATGTCTAGGTTCATATATAAGGCCACCGGATTATAAGGCGCACCTGATTATAAGGATGAATGACCAGCAGGTGGCAGACCTGTGCACAGTTCAAGGCAGCTGTTGTCTGTAAGTATGGTTCATATATAAGGCGCACTGGATTATAAGGCACACCTTTGATTTCTGAGAAAATCAAAGGATTTTTTGTGTGCCTTATAGTCCAAAAAATACGGTAATATACCTGCTATAAATGTTAAAAGAGAGGTGCAACAAAAGGCATGCAGCGTAGTGACATTTACTGGGTCTTCTTGTTGGTGCTTTTACAAATCGCACATTGTAATACACAGTGGAAAAAGAGACAGCCCCGGGTCTTTGTGTGACCCGACACAATGGCTCCCCGAGCCAAGATTCCAGGCTCTTTGATGCTGCCAGCAGCTTTGCCAGCGGCGATGAACGGGTTAACAACCACGATCAGTGCTAGCACCAATTGTGGGTGTTACCGGTTAGTGTTTTCTGCAATATGCAGCCCATGAGCCCTCTCAAAGCACCCGCAGAAGACCTGGGACGTACAGATACCTAACATGTCAGTAAGGGTTTAATGTTGATATATAGGGGCTTTTTTTTTGTTTGATGAGATGTGCTTTTCTGGTACATAATTTTGAGGCATTTATAGTTAATTGATGATTTTATTACCTCTTTGTTGTGGAGGAAATGAAAATCATCAATTTTTAGTAATATTTTTTGCTTTTTTTTTGGCTGTTCACCATACCATAAAAATAATGGGGTTTGTTTACTAAGGGCCCTGCGGACCACACTTTAGTCAGACATCCCGATGATTTCCGTTTTGCGCCACTGAGACAGGGATTTCAAAGGGGTTTTTGGCGCACGCTATCGGATTTTGGCTTCCATCCGACACAAATTGGGGGGATTTAACCGCAGGATTTAACGTAAAAATTGTGTTGCAAGCCAAGCACTTACATGCAGTGGGAAGAAGAAGGTGAACTCCGGCGGACCTGAGCGGGGAAGCGACACATGCAGGATATCGAGTACACGATCTTCATGAACCGTCGCAGAGTGCACTCTTGACGGACAGACCGGTTTGGGGATCGCGCAGGGACCGGGTAAGTAAATGTGCCCCAATATGTTATTTTTATTCCATGGGTCTTCACGATTACAAGACACCTACCTCATTTAGATGGATTTTTAGTTTTTTTCCTAGTTTTACTGAATAAAAGCTAATTTGGAGAAAATCTTGTTAATTTTTCCATTGTTAAACTTTTAATCTTTTTTTATTTTTTAGCTGACAAATCCTGTTAAAATTTTATTTTTTGTAAGCAGTCTTATTTTGGAGCATGTAACATTTGTTATCACTTTTTAGAGCATTTTAGAGGAATTAAAATTATTGTTCTTTTACGGCATTCACTGTGTGGGTCCAATAACAATTTTGTTTTATTATGCAGATTATTATGAATGCAGCAATATTAAATATGGGTAATGTGTAATTTGAGGGGCTTACATTTTATTCATTTATTTATTTAATTAATGATGTTTAAACTTTTACATATTTTACTTATTTTACTGATTGCTGGTTCAAGTCCAAGACACTGCTCT
Organism: Engystomops pustulosus; assembly: GCA_019512145.1. NCBI lineage: Eukaryota > Metazoa > Chordata > Amphibia > Anura > Leptodactylidae > Engystomops > Engystomops pustulosus. The sequence continues at coordinate 115,182,429 of CM033647.1, forward strand.
ACAATACTAATGTATGTGCAAACACATGCACAGACAGTTTACAGTCAGACCCAGAAGAGGTCTGAACCCTAGGGGGAAGACCCTTACATGTAGCAGTCATGCTTGACCACCGGCTCCAGTGGGTGTTAGAGTGCGGTTTCAACTGTGATATACTGCCTCTGCTGCTGGCTCCATTCGTGAGCCAGTGCCAGAAGCTGGATGTGATAGAACATCCCGATGCGGGCAGCAGGGCGTAACAATTGCGCTTGCAGAGGGTGCGACCAGGCCGTTGGGTGGAGGTGCCCGGGGGTGCATGGCAGGGTCATAATTCACTGATGCGTACCTCCTGGCCCCTCCCCCTGGCCCACCTGCTTGAACTCCGCCCCCCGCCCGAACTCAGGCCATCCTCCACCCCTCCTGCTTGAACTCTGGGGGTGGATGAGGTTTATATTGCATGGGACTGTGTGTTTGGGGGAGGTGTATTTTATATGGGGATGTGTGTCTGTGGGTGGATGAGGTGTATATTACATGGGGCTTTGTGTCTGGGGGTGGATGAGGTGTATATCACATGGGGCTGTGTGTCTAGGGGTGGATGAGGTGTATATTACATGGGGCTGTGTGTCTGGGTGTGGATGAGGTGTATATTACATGGGGCTATGTGTCTTGGGGTGGATGAGGTGTATATTACATGGGGCTGTGTGTATGGGGGTGGATGAGGTGTATGTTACATGAGATTGCGTGTTTGGTGCGGACTGAAGTGTATGTAGATGTATTACTGGGGGTTGGCGGTTGTATTATAGATGTATTACTGGGGGGTTTGCAGCTGCATGTAGATGTATTACTGGGGGGTTGGCGGCTGTATGTAAGATGTTTACGGGGGTTAGTGGCGTAATAGTAGATAGTATTACGGTGGGTTGGCTGGCTGCTGTATGTAGATGTATTACTGTGGGGTTGGTGGCTGTATGTAGATGCATTACTGAGGGGTTGGCGTCTGTATGTAGATGTATTACTGTGGGGTTGGTGGCTGTATGTAGATGTATTACTGGGGGGTTGGCAGGTGTATGTAGATGTATTACTGGGGGGTTGGCAGCTGTATGTAGATGTATTACTGGGGGGTTGGCGGCTGTATGTAGATGTATTACTGAGGGGTTGGCTGCTGTATGTAGATGTATTACTGGGGGGTTGGCAGCTGTATGTAGAAGTATTACTGGGGGGTTGGTGGCTGTATGTAGATGTATTACTGGGGAGTTGGCGGCTGTATGTAGATATAATACTGGGAAGTTGGCGGCTGTATGTAGAAGTAGTACTGGGGTATAGTCGATAGTGAGCAGGAGGATGTGTACGTATGCCACATTCAGTGGGGGCCTCCACCAGACTTTGCGCCCAGGGGCTCCCACCAACCTTAATCCAGCCCTGATTGGCATGGGTGTTGCACATGGTCATGTAATATCACACAGGTGCGTGTATCATTTGTATCAAAGAGAGTAATCAGAGCTGCATGATTAAATGAACTAGCTGACTTCACATGGTCATGGACCATTTTTCATTCACAGGATACATATGTATGTGTGAATCAGTTAGAAGTTCCAGCGCGTCACCAGTCAGAAGGGAGCTCTGTGCATGCCCTTTAAATCTCAGACAGCCGGCGCCTAGGAGGCGCAGATGGGGGTGCTGAAGCTGGGAGACCATCGCTGGAGCGCGGCTAGGTAAGTGAAGCTGCTGGTGAGAGGGGGCACACAGAGGTAAATGGCTGCATAACATGGCTGCCCTTTGGCCTCCCCCTTTTCTTGGTCTGAAGAAACCTTTGCAGAAGGGCACGGTCCAGGATGTTGTCCTCGGGCTCCCAAGATATTTCCTCCAGCCCGAACCCCTTCCAGTCAAGGAAAAAGTACAGTCTCCCTCTAACCGACTTCATGTCCAGGACCTCTTTGACTTCATAGACATTGGTGGAATCAGCCACAGGAGCAGGAGGAGCTATTTTCAGGGAGAAACGATTCAAGATGACCGGTTTCAGAAGGGAGACATGGAAGGAGTTAGGGATGCACATGGTGGGAGGAAGACAAAGTTTGTATCACATGGGATTGATGCACCTTAGTACCATGAATGGGCCCAGCAAACGAGAACCGAGTTTGTAGCCGGGGATCTTCAGACGGACATACCTGGAGGACAACCAAACTTTATCTTCAGGAGAGAAGACTGGAGGAGGCCTACATTTCCTGTTGGCCTGCGTTTGGGTGCAGGTGGATGCCGAAGTAGAGAATGGCAATTTTGCTCCTAGATGGACTTTAAATCTTATACCAGTTCTTCTACAGCAGGAACATCAGATGGAACAGCAAGAGGAAGAGGTGGGCATGGAAGTTATGGAGGCATGGAGAATTATAAGAAAGCTCCGACCAGAGGGAGGACCGATCGTCCTGTAGGGCAGAGCCAAAGTGCCCTAGATAGCGGCCCAAAGTCTGGTTGGCTCTCTTCACCTGCCCGTTAGACTAAGGATGATATGCAGAGTAGAAATCCAGTTTGACCAGCAGTTGATTGCAGAGGAAACGCCAGAACCTGGAAACAAACTGGACCCCACAGTCAGAGACAATGTGTAACGGAAGACCATGTAGTCGGAAGATATGGAGAAAGAACAGGCTGGCAAGACGAGGAGATGACAGCAGACCTGGCAGAGGCACAAAGTGGGACATCTTGGAGAACCGATCTGTTACCACTAAGATGACTGTATTACCGAAACAAGATGGCAGATGCGTACCAAAGTCCATGGCTATGTGAGTCAGCGACTTTGTCCACGGTGGAGGCAACGGTTGTAGTACCAAATCGTCAGGCAAACACGTGGTCATTGAAAAAAAAAGTGCATGTGCATGTTCTTGTGGGCTCAGTTTTTACGACTTTCACTCTCTGCACTGCAAATAACACCTCTACTTTATTCTTTGGTTCGATATGACCACGGTGATACCAAATTTATACAGGTTTTATTGCATTTTAATACATTTTCAAAAATTAATCGAATGTGTACAAAAAAGAAAAATAACATAACTTTTTCATACTTCTGTGTGCGGAGCTGTGTGATGTGTCATCTTTTGCAAAATGAGCCAACATTTTCATTGCTACCTTTTTTAAGGCCTGTGCGACATTTTGATCACTTTTTTATTCCTTTTTTTATGTGATGTAAAATGGTGTAAAAGTCACATTTTGAAATTTGGGAGCCATTTCCCATCGGCAATAACTATTTTTATATTTTGATAGATCGGGCATTTTGGGACGCAGTCATACCTGATATGTTTGTGATTGTTACTGTTTATTATGTTTTATATCAGTTCTAGGGAGGTGATTTGAATTTTTCATATTTTATAAATTGTTTACATTTTTTAAACTTTAAAAACATTTTTTTTTCACTATTTCTTAGACCATCTAGGATACTTTAACCTGGGGCCCCAGATGAAGCTGAAAGGGCAAAACCTAGGTCGGGCATGAGGTCCTCTGGCAAGTCCTAGAGGCGCAACAGAAGTTTTCTGGCGCCAACGGAGAAATTTGCAGAGTCCGGATCAAAGATCCACAACCTGTCCACCTTCAACCTTGGACTGAGACGTTAGTATGATGCCGAGCCTGCATGGTTGTTCAAGGTCAAGATTACCAGGCTATGGAAGAATCTCTACCAGCTGATGAAGACCTGCCCATTCTGGCAGCCAGGAGCCTAGTCACATTAACTTGAGGACAGGTACCCATCAGACTGCTTAATGTGGGAGACTCCCCAGTGGATCTGAGAAGATACCAAACCGTAGCCACTCTTTTAAGCTTCCACCCTGAAGATCTAGTGGAGACCTCTCTGTCTGCCTCCCAACAGTTGAAGGTGAATCAAAGTTCTGAAGGTGAGCCTGCTGAGCAATCCTGGTGGTTTCAGCTCAATATTGGAGACGACAATATCACTCCTGCAGACCAAGTACAAGGTGTTCTGGAAGTTGTCATGAAGCACCACCAGGCCTTCAGCAAACACCCGCTGGACTTCAGGCAAACTACCCTGATTCAGCATACCATCCTTACTGGCTCTCATCCTCCTATCAAGGAGAGGTAACGGCCAATTCCTCTAGCCCGTTACCAAGAGGTGAAGAAGCTGGTGTCGGGAGTGCCCAGCCTGTGCCATTGCTCAGGGAGAGCAACACAATCAGAAGGCTCCTCTACATCCCATTGTGAGCCAACGTCCTCTGGAGATCCTGGCTCTGGACCATGTGAAGTTGGAGCCCAGCAGGTCCAGTCATACTTACACCATGACAATAATAGACCACTATACTAATTTCGGGGTCACAGTACCAGTCAGATACTTGTCCGCCAGGGCAACCGCAGCAGCCCTGTGGAAGAGCTTTATCCTCCCCTATGGCTGTCTGGATAAAATCCTCACAGACCAGGGAATAGTGGTTGAGTCTCAAGTGTTCCAAGAGCTGTGCATCCTTTATGGCTGTAAAAAGCTGAGAACCACGGCCTTTGACTTTGCGAAAAAATGAACCAGACCCTCATCAATATGCTAAGGACTCTGACCCCTGCAAAAAGGGGTGACTGGCCAAAGCTTCTATCGGAGCTAGTGTATCTATGCAATAACACCACTCATTGTACCACCGGATACACTCCCTACTACCTCATGTTCGGGAGGCACGGCCATCTCCCTGCAGATATGGCCTTGGAAATGGAAACCCCTGATTCCCAATCTCTGCATCCTCAGACTGATTTGGGCCAAGAACACCAGAGGCACCTGGCGGATGCCCAGGAGATTGTGGATCTTCGGTTAAAGGAAGACCGAGATAAGCAAAAGAGAGACTTTGACCGCCATGCCTGTGCAGAGCCTCTTGTTCCTGGAGAACAAGTGTGGCTGCGGAACAACCATCCCACCAGTAAGTTAGATGGGCGTTGGGAGCGTGAGCCATACCTAGTTAGGGACAGTCTCTCCCCACAAGTCTACGAGATTTCAAGAGGAGACCATCCACCACTCCGGGTACACAGGAACCGGATGAAGAGATGCCTGCATTCCTTCACCCCTGTGTCAAGACGTCTGTTTCCCAGCACCTAGTCCAAGAGACCCTTTGTCTTCACCAACCCCCAGTTTTATTGACCTCATGACTGTACCCCAATGTTGTGTGCTTATCTCCACGCCAGTAAGATCCAGCCTGGAGAGATCACCATCTCTGTAGCCGTCCCCGATACGGCTGCCCCTGGAGGATGACCTGGTTCCTGAGCCTGTTCCCCCCATTGAACAGAGTGGTCTATTGTTGGGGTCCAAAAGGATGGCGCACACAGAGGTGAGTATAGTAAAAAATTTTATTCAAGGTCTTTAAAACACAACGCGTTTCGGGGCGTTCTAGCCCTTTCTCAAGTGAACAAAAGACTGAGTACAGTGACAGAAAATAAAGAGGAGTTTTAACCCAATGGGGCAAGATAAGTATATAAATAAGTAAATGAAAAAATAAGTAAAAAACAAACAGATAACAAACATGGTAAGTATTGGTTGTGCAGATACGTTCTTAAATCGTGAACATGGTCGTAAAATTATATCATCATTGGAAGTATCTGTGTAGCAACTATAAAATATTGTACAAATAATAAACAAACGGTAATAAAGATTTGTAGATGTACATACACACATATTGGACCATAATTTCATATAAGAATACATATAGAGAGATGATAATTTAGGACAAGGTTAGTTATATACACATAAAAGGATATCAAAGATAAAAAAGATCTAAAAATATAAATATAAATACATGGATTGATAGTTGGAGCGCTTCAAAATTTACTATGGGTGCTGTGGTGAGCTTAGAAAGAGGTAACATCGAGTGTGGTCTACTTACCAAATGCTGAGAAAAAAGGTAACAGTGAGTGTGGGCCACTTACCAGATGCCGAGGAAAGTGTTGGCTTCCTCCTTGGGCATTGGTGTTTGGTGGGGGAGCCTAGCTTATATTCTTTCAGCACAGGGAGTGGCTTGCAGCTTTTTTTTTCTTTATTTGTCAGTGTGCTAGTTTCATTTGAACCATGTTTTTTTTTTTGATGTAGCATCATTTAGAGCATAAAGGTGACTTAGCAAGAAGTGTTAAAAATGTGGGGGTATGGCACATGATCAGGGTATTTGGGTCCTCTTTTGAATTTAGAAGTTATTCTCAAGAGTCTCGTTTAACCCATTGGGAGCCAGGCAGTTCAGTTTATATATCCAAAACATCTCCCTTTGACACAATTTGTTATATCTGCTATTTCCTACTGGAATTTGTTCAAGGGGGTGATTGTAAAACCTGCAAAATCATCCTGATGCTTGATATGACTGTGTCTAGAAACACTGTGTTTTGTGAAGCCATTAGTTACGTTGCTTCAATGTTTGTTGATCCTGGTTTTGAGTTGTTGGATTGTGCGGCCTATATACTGTAATCCGCAGGGACATTCCAGTAAGTATATCACAAAGGTGGAGGTGCAATTCAAAAAAGGCTTGATAACAAATGATTCACCTGTTGTATTACTTTTGAATTGTTTTACTCTATGGCTGATGTTATTACAGCATTTACAGCTGGATTGTCCACATCTATAGCTCCCCACGGTTTTGGGGAGAAAATTATTGGTGACAAGTGTTTTGTCCACAGTACGAAGTCTGCTAGGCGCAAGTAAATTTTTTAGTGTTTGGGATCTCCTGTAGGTCATGGATGGTTTATTAGGGAGTTGTGATCTCAGATAGGGGTCACCTAGTAAAATAGGCCAATGCCTTTCTAGAATTTCTCTTAACCACGAGGGTGGTTATTGTTATAGGTCGTGATAAAATTTAGTCTACATGTTTTTTGTCCCTGATTAGATGATGAATTTTCTTTTGGAATAAGACAGTCTCTTTGGGACAGAAGTCCAGCCCTTTTGTAGGCTGAAGAGATAATTTTTGGAGGAAATTTCTTATCTCGAAATCTGTCTTTTAAAATCTTGCTTTGTGTTTGAAAAGATTCAGTTTCAGAAAAGTTCTTACGGATACGTCTATAGAGTTTCACCACGTGCTATAGAGTTTGGCAACTCCATTTAGGAGATTATCCTCTGGAGGCAGCACCAGAAAAAAATTATCACCACAAAGCCTACAATAGTGTTGTGCCTATCTGCAGCACAACCTAAAACTGTGAGCACAATCTACAGCTTTATGTCCATTTGTTACCCCCTAAAATGTCACACTATTAGCGCTTTCTCCCTGTCCTTTCTTGCCACTTTCTATACTCCATCGAACCGAGGCACCTGCATCAGTTCCGGCGCATGACTCAGAGGATGATGGCGATGAGACAGTGATCTTCTCTCGACAGGCACTCCGGAAGTCTCAATGGAAGACAAGAGGGAAGGCTTCTGCATACCTGCCAGATTACTAGCTGTCCCAGTGCAAGGGTCGTAACCCTAAGCAGGTACACTTCTCAGACCCTGAGGTCCTAACTCCTGTGGCTGACTCCAAGAGTGAGTAACTCCCTGATGGGCTGCGCCCATTACCCTAAAGAGCCAGAGACTTTCCTGGACTCCCTTATTTTTTATAAGTCAAGAGACATTCCTTGAACATGTCCCCGGTTATGCTATAAAAGCACCCCTCTCTACTTTTTCCTTCATCAAGGACTGTGCCCTGAGTTTGAACTCTAATGCAGCTGAGCTCTCTGAAAGACTGATAGTCACCATATTCTTTCAAGAAAAAAAGACACTCATTATTGATGTTGAATATTATGCCTTTCTTTCCAGGAAAAGAACATTCTTATTGCTGCTACTATAGGTAGCCACATGGTAACCAATATGTATGTTAGATTGCACTAACCTTTTATAGGCATTGCAGAGTCAATACTGTGTCGGACCATCTCTTCATCTATATGTGCTTCTGAGGTGTCCTCGGACAAATTGCAGGCCTTGGTGCAAGGACATGATAACAGGACATGACACCACACCTTTCCCTAACAAACAGTTGGTTTAAGGGCGATAGCTACCAACTGTAGAGTACCCATGTATGTATTTAGTCTGACACCAACCCCGGTGCCTGTAGCCAGGAACGTGGGCAGCTTGTCTTTCACGCACTATATGTGCTGCCCATAGCCTTAGCACTTTACTAAAGTGCACTGTATTTTTTCCCCCCTCCAAGTATGCAGTGTGCATGGGCCATCTGGAGGCTGTGTACTACTTTCGGCCCCAGCCCTTATATCCATCAGGTCTGTGGACGGCTCATCAATTACTAGGGTGGTATGCAACACTCCTGCGTATGCAAAGGGTAAGTGGCTCTCTCCATGTCAGAAGCTGATGAGAGATTTAGTAAATACAGCCTGTAAATACTGCTTGGAAAGGTAATAGTTAACTATGTGTATGATGTTGACCAATGATGTTGCTGGCTTGTAACCTGGAGTGTGATTGGAGAGGTGCTACCACGTGACCAGGGGAAGTGATAAAACCCCTGTGCAGTGGGAGCACAAGCCTCTTGGACCTCACGCTCCTTCTCAGGAGCCTGCACATGCTCTCAGACCTCATGGTCTCTCTATAGAGCAGAGAGCACATCCTGATATAGAGTGAAGAGAGAGAGTATGTAGCACACCATTTGTGCTGCACACAGAAGTAAACCCAGGACAAGAGATGCAGCATCTACAACTGGACATAGCTTGATCCCAGCCTGCATCTTCTACCAGGCTGTTGACCCAATTCCTGAGGACCACTCTCCATGACCACTCCAGTAATCCAGAATCTCCAGTAATCCGGAATCTGTTCCAAGATCGTTTTGGCCATTTGCCTGCAGTTTTTCCAATAAAGAACCATGAGTTATTTTGTACAACGTTGCCTCTGTCTGTTCCCTAGACACGGCTGTATCACCACAACGGGATTCCCCACCCATCACCCAGGGACATATATTACGGACACTAAGGGGATACCCCAGGGAGAACCATCCTCTCCCTCCATATTTCTTGCACACACCACCTGCTGGAGACCTGCCAGGTTGTAGGACAGCCCTCCGGTCCCCATACCAAGCACCGTGACATCAGCGTGCCTAGGCCGCAACCACCAGCCACTCTGGTATTCTAGACCCCGGCTGCCTCCAAGCCCAAAGAAAAGACTAGGCCCCGGTGCTGAATGTAGCAGAAGGTACCCCTAGACTGGGGGCTCAAGTTCCAACGTGTGAAAGGGCTAAAAATTAGGGTACTTTGGTTGGTGATCTGTGCCTTTAAGATGGGCTCTAACCGCCTCCCTTGTTGCTTACTTCATGACATCTCTCCTCCTACAGGACATGAAGGTTTTATATAGCTGATCACTCATTTTGAGGCGTCAATTTGTTAGTGAGATGTTGTGTTTTTGTAATGCTTTTCTTTTGTATTTTATAGTTAATTTCAAGTCACAACAGGCAGAATGGTAGAAGGTTTCAGATAGCTTTTACTAGGCTGGTGGACTTGCCAGCTAGGAGTCCAGCTGGGCATACATCTCACAGGGATCAAAAATGTGTGATTCTATCCCAAGTGCCTTATTTTTGGATATTACGGGTTGATATATAGAAAAATAAAACTGTGACCTAATTTTCCAAGTCATATTTTGGAAGATAACTAATATTGTTAAAGTTTACTGATATTTGTGTTACAGGTAATTAATTAAAGTGCCCTAACAGGTGTTTTACATAAGGTGTTCTGTTGCCTGCCTCCAGTCTTAGCCCTGCTCTCGCCATGCTGTTCTCTGCATAGATACACAATTTCCTTTTTCTCACTCCTTCAGTCGGTCCTAATGGCATCACCCACTGTGCCTCTTTCACTCACAGTCCATCCTCACTGAGAGAGAGAAGGATGAGTCAAAATCTGTTGCAGGCCCCTGCTATTCAGATATGTAAACAAAGAAAAGAGTCCGCAGACAGCACAAGGTAAAGTAAAGGCATATGGCCAACTTATGTAAAAGAGTGGCCAACCCCTTTAATGTACAAAGATGCAAAGAATAACTTTAGCCTCAGTTTGAAAACATTATCCAAATAACCAAGTAGTCTTTTTCCAGATAAAATTGAAATATTAGTTGTTAGGGAGGTATGGAAAATATATCCATTAATATTGGTCTTGAAGATTTTCCGGAATGTGAAAGCAACCAAAGTTATCAGAAGTGGTATCAGCCTCCCCTTTCACTTATCACATTATATTTCTATTTATTTTATCAAAGATCACATTTTGGATCTGTCCTGTAGTAGGAGTTAAAAGGGGGGTCTGTCTGCCATAGGGATAGAGGTTTTTCCAGGATGTGATACTACTAGAAGAATGAATTAGCAACACATAATGACAGATAGCTACTTGAGATCTGTATTATAATGTTTGTGTTTTATTGAATTTTCACTTCTCACAGCACATAACAGAGCTGGCAAAACTACAGCTCAAGCACTGGATTTCAGTGACGTGTCTGGAAAAGAGGGTACAGTTATTCAACAGGCTCGATGCCCAGATCACTTGGATGGCTTTCCTGGCAAGGAGCCAAGTATGGCTCGAATGGGCGAATCGATTCTAATGATTCTAACTTCGGTTAGAATTTCAGGAAAAATTTGATTTCAGGAAAAAGTTTATGCTGATTCGCGGGAACGAAGTTGTTTTTTTTCCCCTCATGTTTCTGCTAAATGGGCGCGAGAACAACGTGTTATATGGGGCAGAGAACTCTGGGAAGGAGAAAGGAACACCCCCAATGACATCTGCAGACCTGTAAGCCAATCAGCGACCAGCAGGCTTATGTGATGTCACACAGCCCTATAAAACCCAGCCATTTTCTATCTCAGCACTACACACTTCATGTTGTAGCGTCCAGCTGCTGCTATTGTACTGTACGATTCTTGCTGCAATCCCTCGCTGTTCTCTAAGGCAGTTCTATTTACCCCAAATAGCAGTTCTATTTAGTGACAAAATCGAATAGGAAGAAATCTGTTTGACCTTCATGCATCTGCAGTAGCGATTGGTGGACCAATCACTGGTTGTTCTTTTAGGGGGATCTGAATACCCCAAATAGCAGTTCTATCTAGTGAAAAATCGAATAGGAAGAAATCTGTTTTACATTCATGCATCTGCAATAGTGAGCTGTCAATTGTTGGGTATCTGTATAACGCACATTGCAATACCTTTTGGGCGCTCTACTTTACAGCCAGATTTACGTGTCAAATCCATGTAGTTTATACAGTGATTTTCGCTGAAATTACACTGTCAGTTGTGGGGTATCTGTATAACGCACATTGCAATATCTTTTGGGGGCTCTAGTTAACAGCCAGATTTACGTGTGAAATCCACATAGTTTATACAGTCTTTTTCGCTGAAATTACACTGTCAGTTTTAGGTTATCTGTATAACGCACATTGCAATACCTTTTGGGGGCTCTAGTTTACAGCCAGATTCACGTGTCAAATCCACATAGTTTATACAGTGATTTTCTTGTATAACTATGTGGATTTGACACATAAATCTTGCTGGTAAACTAGAGCCCCCAAAGGTATTACAATACCCCACAACTGACATGTAATTTCAGCGAAAATCACTAGTAAACATAATGGGATTTGACACGATAATCTGGCTGTAACTAGAGCCCCCAAAAGGTATCAATGTGCGTTATACAGATCCCCACAACTGACAGTGTATTTCAGCGAAAAATCACTGCATAAACTATGTGGATTTGACACATAAATCTGGCTGTAAACTATGAGCCCCCAAAAGGTATTGCAATGTGGTTATACAGATACCCCACAACTGACAGTGTAATTTCAGACAAGCACACATGATGAAACAACTTGGATTTCAACATAAATCTGGCTGTAAACTAGAGCACCCAAAAGGTATTGCAATGTGTATACATACCCCACAACTGACAGTGAGTTTCAGCGAAAACACTGCATAAACTATGTGGATTTCACATAAATCGGCTGTAAACTAGAGCCCCAAAAGGTATTGCAATGTGTGTTATACAGATACCCCACAACTGACAGTGTAATTTCAGCGAAAAACACTGCATTAAACTATGTGGATTTCACACGTAAATCTGGCTGTAAACTAGAGCCCCAAAGGATGATGTTATACAGATACCCCACAAACTGACAGCTGTAATTCAGCAAATCACTGTATAAACATGTGGATTTGACACATAATGCTGGCGTAAACTAGAGCCCCAAAAGGTATAATTACATATACCCCACAACTGGCACGTAATTTCAGCGAAAATCACTGTATAAACTAGTGGATTTGACACGTGAATCTGGCTGTAAACTAGAGCCCCCAAAGGTATTGCAATGTGCGTTATAAGATAGCCACAACTGACAGTGTAATTCAGTGAAAATTACTGTATAAACCATGTGGATTTCACATAAATCTGGTGTAAACAGAGCCAAAAGGTATTGCAATTACGTTCTATACAGATACCCCACAAACGAAGTGTAATTTCAGCGAAAAAAATTGTAAAACCTGTGGATTTCACACGTAATCTGGCTGTAAACTAGAGCCCCAAAAGTATGCATATATTGACAGATACCCCACAACTGACAGTGTACTTTCAGCGAAAAAATTGTAATAAACTAGTGGATTTACACGTAAATCTGGCTGTAAACTAGAGCCCCCAAAAGTATTGCAATGTGCGTTATGCAGATACCCCACAACTGACAGTGTAATTTCAGCGAAAATCCCCCCCTCCCCCTCCTCAAAAGAGGGAGGGGAAGGGAAAGGAGAAGGGAGGAGAAGAGAAGGAAAAAGAGGGGGGGGGGGGGGAAAAGAAAAGAGAGGGGAGAGGAGAAGGAGAAAAAGGGGAAAAGAAGGGGACCATCCCTGTCCAGACCCGATGTCGACACCAACCCCCATTTTTTTGACCTCATGCTGTTCCCAATTTGCCTTCTCTCCCCTCCATAATCCCCAGATCCCTCCGCTGACCGTCCCGTACGCTGCCAGGCGATCTGCACTCATGATTTCCCCCTTACCGAGTGTCCATGGTGTCCAATCGCCCCATGATATGTAATTATGCGGGTCTTTCACGCTTCGCTCTAACTCCCTTCTCAAGTGACATCTAACTGCAAAATGAGGATTTTACCCGATGCCGATAAGTTAAATAGTAGGTGAAATCAGTAACACTATCAACTTATCGTGGGTTTTGCAATACTTCTAATCGGCATTTCCTAATTATACATCATGGAATTTCTTGTTAGCACTATATCTTGTCAATACAATCAAAACGAAAAGATTGTAGATGTAAATTACACCATATTGGACCATAATTTCATATAAAATACATAAGAGAAGTGATAGATTGGACAATGAGTTAGTTATAACAGTAAATGGACATCCATAAAACAACAGATCTAAAAATAAATAATAAATACATGTGATTGATGTTGGGAGCGCTTCAAATTTACTTGGTGCTGTGGGGAGCTTAAAAGAGTACATCGAGTGTGGTCTACTTACACAATCTATAAAAAAGGTAACAGTGGTGTGGGCCACTTACCAGATGCCCGGAAGATGTTGCTTCCTCCTTTGCATTGGTAGTTGGTGGGGGAGCCTAGCTTTAATATTCTTTCAGCACAGGGCAGTGGCTTGCGCTTTTTTTTTCTTTATTTGTCAGTGTTCTATGTTTCATTTGAACCTGTTTTTTTTTTTATTACATCATTCGAGAGCTAAAGGTTATAAATAGCAGAAGTGTTTAAAAAATGTGTGGGGTATTGTACACTTATCAGGGTCTTTGGGTCCCTCTTTTAATTTAGAGTTATTCTCAAGCTCATCCGTTTAACCATTGGTAGCCAGGCAGTTCATTTTTATTCACACAACATCTCCCTTTGACACATTTGTATATCTGTGCTATTTCCTACTCGGAATTTTGCATGGTATGTAAACCTGCAAAATCATCCTGATGCTTGATAGGACTGTGTCAGACACACTGGTGTTTTTGTGAAGTCCATTATACGTTGCTCAATGTTTGTTGATCCTGGTTTTGAGTTGTTGGATTGTGGCGGGCCTATTACTGTAATCCGCCAATGGACAATTCCAGTAAGTATATCACAAAGGTGGAGTTGCAATTCAAAAAGCTTGATTACAATGATTCGCCGTTTGTTTACTTTGTAATGTTTTTCTATGGCTGATGTATTACGCATACGCTGGATTGTGGCCACATCTTAGAGTCCCCACGGTTTGGGTAGAAAATATTGGTGACAATGTTTTGTCCACATAAGGAAGTCTGCTAGCGGCAGTAAATTTTTTAGTGTTTGGGATCTCCTTAGTATTGTCATGGATGGTTTTTAGGTTAGTTGTGATTCCTCATAGGGGTCCCCCCACTAGTAAAAATGGCCAATGCTTTCTAAATTTCTCTTAACCACAGGGTGGTTATTTGTTATAGGTCGTTGATAAAATTTAGTCGACCATGTTTTTTGTCCGTTGATTAGAATGATAATTTTCTTTTGGAATAAGACATTCTCTTTAGGTGAACGAAGCCAGCCCTTTTGTAGGCTGAGAGAATATTTTTTGGAGAAATTTCTTATCTCGAAAATCTGTCTATTTAAAATCTTGCTTTGTGGTTTGAAAGATTCAGTTTCCAGAAAGTTCTTCACGGATACGTCTATAGAGTTTCACCACATGCTATGATTTTGGCAACTCCATTTAGGAATTATCCTCTGGGGAGCAGCACCGAAAAAAAATTATCACCACCAAGCCTACCTAGTGTTTGTGCTATCTGCAGCAAACCTAAACTGTGAGCACAATCTACGCTTTATGTCCCATATTGTTTATTTACCCCCTAAAATGTCACACTATTAGAGCTTTCTCCTTGTCCATTTCTTGGCCACTATTGCTATACTCCATCGAACCGAGCACCTGCAATCAGTTCCGGCGCTGACTCAGAGGATGATGGCGATGAGAAGTGATCTTCTCTCGACAAAAGGCACTCCGAATTCTCAATGGAAAGACAAAGGAAGAGCTCTTCGCATAACCACTGCAGATTACTAGCTGTCCCCACTGCAGGGCTCTAACCCTAAGCGGTACACTTCTCAGACCCTGAGGTCCGAACTCCTGTGGCTGACTCCAAGAGTGAGTTAAACCCCGATGGGCTGCGCCCCATTACCTAAAGGACCAAGAGACTTTCCTGGGACTCCCTTTATTTTTTAATCAAGTCAAGAGACATATCCTTGGGAACATGGTCCCCGTTTTATGCTATAAAACCCCTCTCAATCTACTTTTTCCTTCATCAGGACTGTCCCTGAGTTTTGACTCTAAATGGCCAGCTGAGCTCTCTGAAAGATGATGTCACTCATATTCTTGGTTCAAGAAAAAAGACACTCATTATATGATGTTTGAATATTATGCCTTTTCTTTCCAGGAAAAGAACTCTTATTGCTCTACTATAGGTAGCCACTGGTCACCAGTATGTATGTTAAGATTGCACTAACTTTTATAGCATTGCAACGAGTCATCCTGTGTCCGGACCTCTCTTCATCTTATGATGCGTTCTGAGGTGTCCTCGACAAATTGCAGGCCTTGGTGCAAGTACATGATACAGACTGACACCACAACCTTTCCCTAACACACTTGGTTTAAGGCGATAAGCTACCACTGTAGAGTACCCCATTGTATGTATTCTAGTTGGACACCAACCCCGGGCCTGTATCCAGGAAAGTGGGCACTTGTTCTTCACTGCACTATTGTGCTGGCCCATACCTTAGCAATTTACTAAAGTGCACTGTATTTTCCCCCCCCCTCCAAGTAGCAGTGTCTCTGGCCATCTGAGGCTTGGTACTCTTCGGCCCCATCCCTTAATCCATCAGGTCTGTTGACGCGCTCCTTACTTGGGTTGGTATGCAACACGTCCTGCTATGCAAGGGGTTAACGTAGTCGCGCAAGTGTGCATCTCTTCCAGGTCGAAGCTGATGGAAGATTTAGTAAATACATGCCTGTCATCTGCTTTGAAAGGGAACTCACATGATTACTCTGTGTATAATGATGTGACCAATGAATGTTGCTGGCTTGTAACCTGGAGTTGATTGGCAGGTGTTCATCCACGTGAACCAGGGGAAGTGATGAACCCCTGTGCAGTGGGACACACGCCTCTTGGCAACTCACCTGCACCTTCTCAGGAGCCATGCACATCGCTTGCACCTATACATCCTGATAGAGCAAAGAGCACATCCGAATATAGAGTGAAGATAGAGAGTATGATAGCACACCTATTTGTGCTCACACAAAGTAAACCCAGGACAAGACAGATGCAGCATCTACAACTGGAATCATAGCTTGATCGGCCAAGCCTGACATCTTCACTACCAGCTGTTAGACCTAATTACCTGAGGGCTGACCACTCCTCCCATGACCACTCCAGTTAATCCAAATCTCCCAAGTATAACCTGGAATCTGTACCAAGATCGTTTTGGCCATTTGCCTGCGTTTTTTTTCCAATAAAAACCATGATTTATTTGTACAACGTGCCCTGGTCTGTGTCCCTAGACACGCTGTATTCACCACACGGGAGTCCCCACCCATCACCCAGGATCAATATATTTACGGACACTAGGGATACCACAGGGATAACCTCCTCTCCCTCCATTATTTCTTGTCAACAACCACCTGCTGGAGAACCTGCCAGGTTGTAGACCCCTCCCGGTCCCATCCCAAGCACCGGACATCAGCGTGCTATGGCCACAACCACCAGCCACTCTTGATTACTAGACCCCGCTGCCTCCAATGCCCAAAGAAAAGACTAGGCCGCAGGTGGGCTTGAATGTAGCAAAGGTACCCCTAACTGGGGCTCAGTTCCACGTGTAAGCTCGCCAAATTGGTCGTACTTGTGGTTGTGATCTTGTGTGCCTTTAAGGATGGGCTCTAACCGCCTCCCTTGTGTCTCTACTTCATGACAGCTCTATCCTCCTACAGGACATTAGGAGGTTTTATATAAGCTTGATCACAGTCCATGAACAGATCTTTGAGCTTCATTTGTTTAGTGAGATGTTTGTTTTGTAATCTTTTCTTTGTATTTTAGGTTAATTTAGTCACACAGGCATACTGGTAGAAGGTTTCAGATAGCTTTTACTAGGCCTGGTGGACTTGAGCCTGAGTCCAGCTGGGCATACATCTCACAGAGCGATTCTAAAAATGTGATTCTAATCCTATCCCAGTGCCTTATTTTTTGGATATTAACGGTTGATATAATATGAAAATAAAACAAATCAGGGGACCTAATTTTCCAATCATATTTTGAAGATCAACTAATATTGTTACGTTTACCTGATATCTTGTGTTACAGGTCATTAATTAAAGTGGCCCTAACAGGTGTTTCATATCAGGTGTTCTGTTGCCTGCCTCCAGTCCTCACCCGCTCTCGCCATGCTGTTCTCTGCTAGATCCAGATTTCCTTTTTCCTCACTCCTTCAGTTCGGTCCCTAATGGCATCACCCACTGTGCCTCTTCACTCACATCCCATCCTCACTGAGGAGAGAAGGAGAAGTCAACATCTGTTGCAGGCCCCTGCTATTCAGATATTAAACCAGAAAGAGTCCGCATACACACCAAGGTACATTAAGGGCTATGCCAACTTATGTAAAAGAGTGGCACCCCTATAAGTGTACAAAGATGCAAAGATAACTTTTAGCCTCAGTTTGAAAACATTATTCCAATATAACCAAGTTAGTCTTTTTCCAGATAAAATTGAATATAGTTGTTAGGAGGTATAGGAAATCATATCCATAATACTTGGTCTTGAAGATTTTCCGGACATGTAAGCAACCAAAGTTATCAGACAGCTAGGTACAGCCCCCCTTTCACTTTATCAATTATATGTCATTTATTTATATCAAAGATAAACATGTTGGATCTGTCCGTATTAGGGAGTTAAAAGGGGGGTCTGTCCTGCCATAGGGATAGAGGTTTTTTTTTCCAGGATGTGATACTACTAGAAGAATTTACACACACATAATGACATAAGCTACTGAGATCTGTATTATAATTTGTGTTTTATTGAATTTTCCTTCCATCCGCACATAACGATAGCTGGCAAAACTACAGCTCCAACACTGAGATTTCAGTGACGTTCTGGAAAAGAGGTGTATAGATTATTCAACAGGCTCGATGCCAGATCACTTGGATTGGCTTCCTGTGCAAGGACACATATGGCTCGAATGGCGAATCGATTCTAATGATCGAACTTCGGTTGAATTTCGGAAAAATTTGATTCAGGAAAAGTTTATGCCTCGATTCGCGGAACAAGTTTGTTTTTTTTCCCCTCATGCTTTCTGCTAAATGGGCGGCGAGAACAACGATGTTATATGGGGCAGAGAACTCTGGGAAGAGAAAGGAACACACCACCAATGACACTGCAGACCTGTAAGCTCCAATCAGCGACCCAGCTGCTTCTGTGATGTCATCACATGCCTATAAAAAACCCGAGCCATTTATCTATCTCAGCACTACACACTTGTGTCTTATGGTTGTAGTCGTCCAGCTGCTGCTATTTGTACTGGACATTCTTGCTGCAAATCCCTCGCTGTTCTCTAAGGCAGCTTTCTATTTACACACCCCCAAAGCAAGTTCTCATTTAGGGACAAAATCGAAGTAGGAAGAAATCTGTTTGACCTTCATATAGCATCTGCAGTAGCGATTGTGGACACAATCACTGGTTGTTCTTCTTAGGGGGATCTGAATACCCCAAAATCACATTCTATCTAGTGAAAAACTACGAGATAGGAAGAAAATCTGTTTTAACATCAATGACTCTGCAATAGTGACTGTCATTGTCTGGGATCTCTGTAATAACCGCTCCATTGCAATACCTTTTGGGGGCTCTCTTTACAGCCAGATTTACGTGTCAAATCCATGTGTTTATACAGTATTTTCGCTGAAATTACACTGTCATGTGTGGGTATCTGTATAACGCACTTGCATATCTTTTGGGCTCTAGTTAACAGCCGGATTTAGTGTGAAATCCACATAGTTTATACAGCTTTTTCGCGAATTCACACTGTCAGTTTTAGGTTATCTGTGTAACGCACATTGCAATACCTTTTGGGGCGCTCTAATTACACTCCGATTTACGTGTCAATATCCACGTAGTTTATACAGTGATTTTCGCTGAAATTACACTGTCAGTGTGGGGTATCTGCATAACGCACATTGCATACTTTTGGGGGGCTCTAGTTTACAGCCAGATTTACGTGTGAAATCCACATAGTTTATACAATTTTTTTCGCTGAAATTACACTGTCAGTTGTGGGGTATCTGTATAACGTATATTGCAATACCTTTTGGGGGCTCTAGTTTACAGCCAGATTCACGTGTGAAATCCACATAGTTTATACAATTTTTTTCGCTGAAATTACACTGTCAGTTGTGGGGTATCTGTATAACGTATATTGCAATACCTTTTGGGGGCTCTAGTTTACAACCAGATTTAAATGTGAAATCCACATGGTTTATACAGTAATTTTCACTGAAATTACACTGTCAGTTGTGGGCTATCTGTATAACGCACATTGCAATACCTTTTGGGGGCTCTAGTTTACAGCCAGATTCACGTGTCAAATCCACGTAGTTTATACAGTGATTTTCGCTGAAATTACAGTGTCAGTTGTGGGGTATGTAATACCTTTTGGGGGCTCTAGTTTACAGCAGCATTTATGTGTCAAATCCACATAGTTTATACAGTGATTTTCGCTGAAATTACACTGTCAGTTGTGGGGTATCTGTATAACGCACATTGCAATACCTTTTGGGTGCTCTAGTTTACAGCCAGATTTACGTGTGAAATCCACATAGTTTATGCAGTGATTTTCGCTGAAATTACACTGTCAGTTGTGGGGTATCTGTATAACGCACATTGCAATACCTTTGGGGGCGTCTGTTACAGCCAGATTTATGTGTGAAATCCACTAGTTTATATAGTGTTTTCGCTGAAATTACACTGTCAGTTGTGGGGTTCTGTATAACTCACATTGCAATACCTTTTGGGGCTCTAGTTACAGCCAGATTATGTGTCAAATCCACATAGTTTATAACAGTGATTTTCGCTGAAACTACACTGTCAGTGTGGGGGATCTGTATACGCACATTGTAATACCTTTTGGGGCTCTAGTTTACAGCCAGATTTAGTGTCAAATCACTCGTTTATACGTGATTTCGCTGAAATTACATGTCAGTTGTGGGGAGTAATACCTTTTGGGGCTCTAGTTTACAGCAAGATATGTCAAATCCACATAGTTTTATACAGTGATTTTCGCTTTAAACTACACTGGTCAGTTGTGGGGTATCTGTACTAACGCACATTGCAATACCATTTGGGGGCTCTAGTTTACAGCCAGATTCACGTGTCAAATCCACGTAGTTTATACAGTGATTTTCGCTGAAATTACACTGTCAGTTGTGGGGTATGCAATACCTTTTGGGGGCTCTAGTTTACAGCAAGATTTACGTGTCAAATCCACATAGTTTATACAGTGATTTTCGCTGAAATTACACTGTCAGTTGGTGGTATCTGTATAACGCAAATTGCATACTTTTGGGTGCTCTAGTTTACAGCCAGATACGTGTGAAATCCACATAGTTTAGCAGTGATTTTCGCTGAAATTACACTGTCAGTGTGGGGTATCTGTATAATGCACATTGCAATACCTTTTGGGGCTCTAGTTTACAGCCAGATTTAGTGTGAAATCCACATGTTTAGCAGTGATTTTCGCTGAAATTACACTGTCAGTTGTGGGGTATCTGTATAACCACATTGCAATACCTTTTGGGTGCTCTAGTTTACAGCCAGATTTATGGAAATCCACATAGTTTATGCAGTTGATTTCGCTGAAATACACTGTCAGTTGTGGGCGTATCTGTATAACGCACATTGCAATACCTTGGGGGCTTTAGTTTACAGCAGATTACGTGTCAAATCCACATAGTTTATCAGTGATTTTCGCTGAAACTTACACTGTCAGTTGTGGGGTACTGTCTAACGCACATTGCATACCTTTGGGGGCTCTAGTTTAAGCCAGATTCCGTTTGTCAAATCCACGTTTTATACAGTGATTTCGCTGAAATACACTGTCAGTTGTGGGGTACTGCTATGCAATACCTTTTGGGGCTCTAGTTTACGCAGATTTACGTGTCAAATCCACATAGTTTATACAGTGATTTTCGCTGAAACTACACTGTCAGTTGTGGGGATATTGTATAACGCACATTGAATACCTTTGGGGGGCTCTAGTTTACAGCCAGATTTTAGTGTCAATCCACGTCGTTATACAGTGATTTTCGCTGAATGAAAATACATGTCAGTTGTGGGGTATGTAATACCTTTTGGGGCTCTAGTTACAGCAGATTTTATGTGTCAAATCCACATAGTTTATCAGTGATTTTCGCTTAACTACACTGTCAGTTGTGGGGTATCTGTCTAACGCACATTGCAATACCTTTGGGGGTCTAGTTACAGCCAGATTAGCGTGTCAATCCACGTAGTTTATTACAGTGATTTTCGCTGAAATTACACTGTCAGTTGTGGGGTTGCAATTACCTTTTGGGGGCTCTAGTTTACAGCAGATTACGTGTCAAATCCACATAGTTATTACAGTGATGATTTTCGTGAAATTACACTGTCAGTTGTGGGTATCTGTATAACGCACATTGCAATACCTTTTGGGGGCTCTAGTTTACAGCCAGATTTACATGTGAAATCCACATAGTTTATGCAGTGATTTTTGCTGAAATACACTGCGTGTGGGCTATCTGTATACGCACATTCAATACCTTTTGGGGGCTTAGTTTACAGCAAGATTTACGTGTCAAATCCACATAGTTTATACAGTGATTTTCGCTTGAAACTACACTGTCAGTGTGGGGTATCTGTCTAAACGCACATTGCAATACCTTTTGGGGGCTCTAGTTACAGCCGATTACGTGTCCAATCCACGAGTTTTACAGTGATTTTCGCGAATTAACAGTGTCAGTTGTGGGGTATCGCAATACCTTTTGGGGCTCTAGTTTCAGCAGATTTACGTGTCAATCCACATAGTTTATACAGTGATTTTTCCTGAAACTACACTGTCAGTGTGGGGTATCTGTATAACGCACTTGCAATACCTTTTGGGGCTCTAGTTTACAGCCAGATTCACGTGTCAAATCCACATATTTATGCAGTGATTTTCGCTGGACTATTACACGTCAGTTGTGGGGTTATTTGTATAACGACATTGCAAGACCTTTTGGGTGCTCTAGTTTACAGCCAGATTTATGTGTGAAATCCACATAGTTTATGCAGTGATTTTCGCTGAAATTACACCACGCTCCAGTTGTGGGGTATCTGTATAACACACATTGCAAACCTTTTGGGGCTCTAGTTTACAGCCAGATTTATGTGTGAAATCCACGTATTTTATATGGTGATTTTCGCTGAAATACACTGTCAGTTGTGGGGTATCTGTATAACTACATTGCAATACCTTTTGGGGCTCTAGTTTTACAGCCAGATTTGTGTCAAATCCACATAGTTTAACAGTGATTTTCGCTGAAACTACATGGTCAGTTGTGGGGATCTGTATAACGCACATTGTAATACCTTTGGGGGGCTCTAGTTTACACCAGATTTATGTTCAAATCCACGTGTTTATACAGTGATTTTCGCTGAAATTACAGTGCAGTTGTGGGGTAATGTAATCACCTTTTGGGGGCTCTAGTTTCAGCAGATTTAGTGTCAAACCACATGTTTTACAGTGATTTTCTCGCTTAAACTACACTGTCAGTTTGTGGTATCTGTCTAACGCAATTGCAATACCTTTGGGGCTCTCTAGTTTCCAGCCAGATTCGCGTGTCATCCACGTAGTTTATACAGTGATTTTTCGCTGAAATTACACTTTCAGTTGGGGTGTATCTACCTTTTGGGGGCTCTAGTTTACAGCAGATTTACGTGTCAAATCCAATATTTTTATACAGTGATTTCACTGAATTACACTGTCAGTTGTGGTATCTGTATAACGACATTGCAATACCTTTTGGGTGCTCTAGTTTACAGCCAGATTACTGTGAAATCCACATAGTTTGTTCAGTTGATTTCGCTGAATTACACTGTCACTGTGGGGTATCTATAAGCACATTGCAATACCTTTTGGGGGCTCTAGTTACAGCCAGATTTATGTGTGAAATCCACTAGTTTTATGCAGTGATTTTCGCTAAATTACCTGTCAGTTGTGGGGTATCTGTATAACGCACATTGCAATACCTTTTGGGTGCTCTAGTACAGCCAGATTTACATGTGAATCCACATAGTTTACAGTGATTTCGCTGAAATACACTGTCAGTTGTGGGCTATCTGTATAACGCACATTGCATACCTTTTGGGGGCTTTAGTTTACAGCAGATTACGTGTCAATCCACTATTTATACAGTGCTTTTCGCTGAACTACACTGTCCAGTTGTGGGGTTCTGTCCTCACTCAGGGGGGAGAAGGGGTGGGGAGAGAAAAAGGGGGAGAAAG